>CAWUFW010003132.1:0-1345000 GCA_963921515.1 Calotriton arnoldi
GGGTATGCCCAGACGTGGGTCCCGTGGTCTCCTTGCTACTGGAATCAAGCTATCCTGGCTGAAGAGGGGGAAACCCCGAAAACCGGTCTTAGGGATGCTTGTTTCCAGTCCAGGAGGACCTGGCTTGGCAGTTCGGGCTGGACTGTTCCCAAGGAGGGCACAGGGTCAAGACTGATTTGCATATGGCTGGGTCTCAAACTGGGAATGGCATGGGTGAGCAAAAAACGTATGGATTTAGGCCCAGATCTCTCTGCACTGGGGGTGAATGTATGACATTGCTCTTGGTATCTCTGTCCATCAACTGTTGTTTTTGCATTTCAGTCACCCTGAGTGGGACGGGTATGCCCAGACGTGGGTCCCGTGTTGCCTTCCATGCCACTGGAATCAAGCTATCCTGGCTGAAGAGGGTGAAACCCCGAAACCGGTCCTAGGATGCTTGTTTCCAGTCCAGGGAGGACCTGGCTTGGCAGTTCGGGCTGGACTGTTCCCATGAGGCACAGGGTCAAGACTGATTTGCATATGGCTGGGTTCAAACTGGAATGGCATGGGAGCAAAAACGATGGATTTAGGCCCAGATCTCTGCACTGTGGTGAATGTATGACATTGTTCTGCATTCTGTCCATCAACTGTTGTTTGCGATTTGTCACCCGAGTGGGACGGGTATGCCCAGACGGGTCCCGTGTTTCCATGCCACTGGAATCAAGCTATCCTGGCTGAAGAGGGGGTGAAACCCCTGAAACCGGTCCTAGGATGCTTGTTTCAGTCCAGGAGGACCTGGCTTGGCAGTTCGGGCTGGACTGTTCCCATGAGGCACAGGGTCAAGACTGATTTGCATATATGGGTTCAAACTGAATGGCATGGTGAGCAAAAACGATGGATTTAGGCCCAGATCTCTGTACTGGGGTGAATGCATGACATTGTTCTGCATTCTGTCCATCAACTGTTGTTTTTGCATTTGTCACCCCGAGTGGGACGGTATGCGTTTTTTTCTGTGTTACAGCAAACAAATGATGGACGGAATGCTGACAATGCAGACATTCTCCCCCAGTCAAAAGATCTGGGTTAAATCCATCGTTCTTTTGCCCACTATGCCACCCCAGTTTGGACCCAGCCATATGCAAATCAGTCTTGACCCTGTGCCCCATGGGAACAGTCCAGACCGAACTGCCAGGCAAGATCCTCCCTGGACCAGAAACAAGCATCCTGGGACCGGTTTCAGGGTATGTCACCCTTCTTCAGCCAGGCTAGCTTGAATCCAGTGGCGCAGTGAGCAAGGGACCCACATCTGGGCATACCCATCCCACTTAGGGCGAAAAGTGTTACAGCAAACAAATGATGGACGGAATGCTGACAATGCAAACATTCTCCTCCAGTCAAAAGATCTGGGTTAAATCCATTGTTCTTTTGCCCACTACGCCACACCAGTTTGGACCCAGCCATATGCAAATCAGTCTTGACCCTGTAGCCCATGGGAACAGTCCAGACCGAACTGCCAGGCCAGATCCTCCCTGGACCGGAAACAAGCATCCTGGGACCAGTTTCAGGGTATGTCACCCATCTTCAGCCAGGCTAGCTTGAATCCAGTGGCGCAGTGAGCAAGGGACCCACGTCTGGGCATACCCATCCCACTTAGGGCAAAAAGTGTTACAGCAAACAAATGATGGACGGAATGCTGACAATGCAAACATTCTCCCCCAGTCAAAAGATCTGGGTTAAATCCATCATTCTTTTGCCCACTACGCCACCCCAGTTTGGACCCAGCCATATGCAAATCAGTCTTGACCCTGTGCCCCATGGGAACAGTCCAGACCGAACTGCCAGGCCAGATCCTCCCTGGACCGGAAACAAGCATCCTGGGACCGGTTTCAGGGTATGTCACTCTTCTTCAGCCAGGCTAGCTTGAATCCAGTGGCGCAGTGAGCAAGGGACCCACGTCTGGGTATACCCATCCCACTTAGGACGAAAAGTGTTACAGCAAACAAATGATGGACGGAATGCTGACAATGCAAACATTCTCCCCCAGTCAAAAGATCTGAGTTAAATCCATCGTTCTTTTGCCCACTACGCCACCCCAGTTTGGACCCAGCCATATGCAAATCAGTCTTGACCCTGTGCCCCATGGGAACAGTCCAGACCGAACTGCCAGGCCAGATCCTCCCTGGACCGGAAACAAGCATCCTGGGACCGGTTTCAGGGTATGTCACCCTTCTTCAGCCAGGCTAGCTTGAATCCAGTGGCGCAGTGGGACGGGTATGCCCAGACATGGGTCCCGTGCTCTCCATGCCACTGGAATCAAGCTATCCTGGCTGAAGAGGGGTGAAACCCCGAAACCGGTCCTAGGATGCTTGTTTCCAGTCCAGGGAGGACCTGGCTTAGCAGTTTGGGCTGGACTGTTCCCATGAGGCACAGGATCAAGACTGATTTGCATATGCCTGGGTTCAAACTGGAATGGCATGGTGAGCAAAAAAACGATGGATTTAGGCCCAGATCTCTGTACTGGGGTGAATGTATCACATTGTTCTGCATTCTGTCCATCAACTGTTGTTTTTGCATTTGTCACCCCGAGTGGGACGGGTATGCCCAGACGTGGGTCCCGTGCTCTCCATGCCACTGGAATCAAGCTATCCTGGCTGAAGAGGGGCAAAACCCCAAAACCGGTCCTAGGATGCTTGTTTCCAGTCCAGGGAGGACCTGGCTTGGCAGTTCGGGCTGGACTGTTCCCATGAGGCACAGGATCAAGACTGATTTGCATTTGGCTGGGTTCAAACTGGAATGGCATGGTGAGCAAAAAACACGATGGATTTAGGCCCAGATCTCTGTACTGGGGTGAATGTATTACATTGTTCTGCATTCTGTCCATGAACTGTTGTTTTTGCATTTGTCACCCTGAGTGGGACGGGTATGCCCTGACGTGGGTCCCGTGCTCTCCATGCCACTGGAATCAAGCTATCCTGGCTGAAGCGGGGTGAAACCCCGAAACCGGTCCTAGGATGCTTGTTTCCAGTCCAGGGAGGACCTGGCTTGGCAGTTCGGGCTGGACTGTTCCCATGAGGCACAGGATCAAGACTGATTTGCATATGGCTGGGTTCAAACTGGAATGGCATGGTGAGCAAAAAAACGATGGATTTAGGCCCAGATCTCTGTACTGGGGTGAATGTATGACATTGTTCTGCATTCTGTCCATCAACTGTTGTTTTTGCTTTTTTCTGTAGCATAAAAGGCGATTGGGACTTTCTCTCTGCTGTCCAGGTGGTACCAACAGCCCATTGAGGGTCCAAGTAATATTTTTCAAAGCAAATACGCCTCTGTTACCTTCCTTTTACAAACGGGGAGGTGGAGGAAGTGTGGGGGGGAGGTGAGGGGGTCAAGGGACATGTCATTCTTAGTCTCTCAATCTGCCGGCCTTCTAATGTCTGCAGATTCTGCACGGGCAGGGAGTGTGACAGTTACCTTCACTTATATTCAAATATAGCTCACCAGTGTGAAAAGTCCAAGCACAACGTCTGCACGCAACATTTCCTTATTTTTTCATCTCCCTCAAGTTAATAAAACATGCCTCTTCTAAACCTCCCCACCCCCAGTAGGCACAATCTGCAAACGTGCACCATTTCCTTTATGTTGCCCGGGTCGATTTTGGAACCCAAACCAACCCTGTACCTCACTTTCAAAATCATGCACTCCTTTCAACATGACAAACTGCACTCCTTTTTTCTCAAAGACACCTAAATATATATGGGATACTTGTTCAGCAACTACTCACACTCTATGCACATTTTGTAACAAATGTGAAACAGCACACTTCTATAATACTATGTTATTTAAAAAATATATATATTTTCAAACTTAAAAATATCACCCTAAAGACTTAACCACTACTACACAATATATAACATACCTTATTAATTTGTAACTCACCTCTGTAGTTGGTATGCAGATTTCAAATTTCACAAACGCATGCAATATTTTCTTTCTCACACAATAAATGTAATTCAAGACTCTCATCAAGGATAAAACCAGTAATGGCAAACTTTCCCTCTCTTTCCGCACAGAAATACATGTAAATAACAAATCAAAATCGTTCCTTCATTATTTCAAATTGCAAAACACATTTCTATTGGTTACTCATATTAACCCTCTCTAACTCTCTTCTAAAATGCCCCAAACTGGTTCTCCTTTTTTGTGCATTGGAGACTCCCCCACACTGCCGCATCGCCATACAGCCCCGAACCCTTACGACAATTCAGAAGAATATTTCTAATAATACTACTGCAAATTTTGAACAACACACTTCTTCTAGACATACTACTCATTTTGAAAATCTAACTTTAATAGCTTATCAGTTGTAATTAATTTTGCATTTCATATTTTAGCACCTTCGCTGCTAGGCCTTTTCCCCCCCTTTGCTAAGCCTTTTTTTTGCTATTTGGGGTAGTGCGCGCTTAGGCCCCTGTAACATTTTGACCACATAAGGTATCCACGCCAAATTTGCGTCATTTTCTTCCAACATCATGGGGATTCTAAAGGTACCCAGGGTTTGTGGATTCCCCTGGAGGGGTCCCAGAAATTAGCCAAAATACAGCTAAATTTGGTTTTTTGGGGGAAAAATAGGAAAAAAGGGCTGCAGATGAAAGCGTCTGGGTTTTCCCTGCAAATGGTATCAAAAAAGGGTTTGTGGGGCTGAAATAACTATTTTCCCAGATTTTAGGGAATGACAGACTTTAGTCAGAAAACCAACATTTTTTACACAGTTTTGGCATTTTTCTGGGATATAGCCTATTTTTGCTATTTTTTGTGCTTTCAACCTCCTTCCAGTTAATGGTAGAAATGGGTATGAAAGCAATAATGGATCCTGGAAAGCTATACATTTTAGAAAAGTAGACAAAATTCTGAATTCAGCAAGGGGTCATTTGTGTAGATCCTTCAAGGTTTCTTTATAGAAACTAACAGTTAAATATAGGAAAAATTGAAAATTAGTTAAAAAAAACAGCTTTTTGTGTCAATGTTTTCACCTTTAACTTCTTCTAATTATGACAGCTCTTTGAAAGCAATATACCGTTACATCCGAAGGACCTTACTGGTTGTGGGGATATATAGGACTTGTAGGTTCACCAAGAACCCGACGAACCCAGAGCCAAACACTGAGCAGCAACTTCCAATGGTTTTTTATTATGTAGCGGGTATATAGCAATTACTCTGGGAAAATGTATACATGGAAAAATTGGTATGAAAGACACCTATGTATTTCTGAAATGGGAACAAAATATAGAGTTTAGAAACAGTAGATATTTGCACATTTCCGAAATTGGGAACACTCATACTAGCATGAGAATTATTGGTCATTTTTCAAAATGACTTCTTTTTTACACATTGCCTTTCATTTGGAAGGCAGAAATGCATTCAAAGTCAATAGGTAATAACAGTTGCTTTACAAATCTGAATTACCCTAAGTCTCCCGATAAAAATGGTACCTCACTTGTGTGGGTAGGCATAGTGCCCACGACAGGAAACGGCTCAAAATGCAACGTGAACACACCACATTTTCACAATGAAAAATTACCCTTTTTTTGCAAAGTGCCTAGCTGTAGTTTTTGAACCCTAGCTGTGCCGGTACCTAGGGAAACCTAGCAAACCTATACATTTTTGAAAACTAGACACCCAGGGGAACACAGGATGGGGTGACTTGACTGGCCCAGAATCCCTTGCAAACCTAAAAAAATGTCCAAAAAACCAAATTTTCCTCACATTTCTGTTGTGGAAAGTTCTGGAATCTGCGTGGATCCACAAATTTCCACCCACCCCGCGTTCCCCAAAGTTCTCCAAGAAAAATGGTACCTCACTTGTGTGGGTAGGCCTAGTGCCCGCGACAGGAAACGGTGCAAAACTCAACGTGGACACACCACAATTTCACAGTGAAAAATGACCCTTTTTTGGCAAAGTGCCTAGCTGTAGTTATTGAACCCTAGCTCTGCCGGCACCTAGGAAAACCTAGCAAACCTATACATTTTTGAAAACTAGACACCCAGGGGAATCAAGGATGGGATGACTTGACTGCCTCCCCCCAGGTTCTGTTACCCAGACTCCCTTGCAAACCTAAAAAATTGACAAAAAAACACATTTTCTTCACATTTCAGTGGTGGAAAGTTCTGGAATCTGCGTCGATCCACAAATTTCCACCCACCCCGCGTTCCCCAAAGTCTTCCGAGAAAAATGGTACCTCACTTGCGTGGGTAGGCCTAGTTCCCGCGACATGAAACGGCGCAAAACGCAACGTGGACACAACACAATTTCACAGTGAAAAATGACCCTTTTTTGGCAAAGTGCCTAGCTGTAGTTTTTGAAACCTAGCTCTGCCGGCACCTAGGGAAACCTAGCAAACCTATACATTTTTGAAAACTATACACCCAGGGGAATCCAGGATGGGGTGACTTGACTGCCTCCCACTAGGTTCTGTTACCCAGAATCCCTTGCAAACCTAAACCTAATAAATTGACAAAAAAAAACAAATTTTCCTCACATTTCAGTGGTGGAAAGTTCTGGAATCTGTGTGGATCCACAAATTTCCACCCACCCCGCGTTTCCCAAAGTCTTCCAATAAAAATGGTACCTCACTTGTGTGGGTAGGCATTGTGCCCATGACAGGAAACGGCTCAAAACGCAACGTGAACACACCACATTTTCACAATGAAAAATTACCCTTTTTTTGCAAAGTGCCTAGCTGTAGTTTTTGAACCCTAGCTGTGCCGGCACCTAGGGAAACCTAGCAAACCTATACATTTTTGAAACCTAGACTCCCAGGGGAACACAGTATGGGGTGACTTGACTGGCTCCCACCAGGTTCTGTTACCCAGAATCCCTTGCAAACCTAAAAAAAGTCCAAAAAAACACATTTTCCTCACATTTCTGTTGTGGAAAGTTCTGGAATCTGCGTGGATCCACAAATTTACACCCACCCCGCATTTCCCAAAGTCCTCCGAGAAAAATGGTACCTCACTTGTGTGGGTAGGCCTAGTGCCCGCGACAGGAAACGGCGCAAAACGCAACGTGGACACAACACAATTTCACAGTGAAAAATGACCCTTTTTTGGCAAAGTGCCTAGCTGTAGTTTTTGAAACCTAGCTCTGCCGGCACCTAGGGAAACCTAGCAAACCTATACATTTTTGAAAACTATACACCCAGGGGAATCCAGGATGGGGTGACTTGACTGCCTCCCACTAGGTTCTGTTACCCAGAATCCCTTGCAAACCTAAACCTAATAAATTGACAAAAAAAACACATTTCAGTGGTGGAAAGTTCTGGAATCTGTGTGGATCCACAAATTTCCACCCACCCCGCGTTCCCCAAAGTCTTCCGAGAAAAATGGTACCTCACTTGCGTGGGTAGGCATAGTTCCCGCAACATGAAACGGTGCAAAACGCAACGTGGACACACCACAATTTCACAGTGAAAAATGACCCTTTTTTGGCAAAGTGCCTAGCTGTAGTTTTTGAACCCTAGCTCTGCTGGCACATAGGGAAACCTAGCAAACCTATACATTTTTAAAAACTAGACACCCAGGGCAATCCAGGATGGGGTGACTCGACTGCCTCCCTCCAGGTTCTGTTATTCAGAATCCCTTGCAAACCTAAAAAAATGTCCAAAAAACCACAATTTCCTCACATTTCTGTTGTGGAAAGTTTTTGAATATGCGTGGTTCCACAAACTTCCACCCACCCCGCATTCCCCAAAGTCTTCAGAGAAAAATGGTACCTCACTTGCGTGGGTAGGCCTAATACCCGTGACAGGAAACGGCGCAAAACGCAACGTGGACACACCACAATTTCACAGTGAAAAATTACCCTTTTTTGGCAAAGTGCCTAGATGTAGTTTTTGAACCCTAGCTCTGCCGGCACCTAGGGAAACTTAGCAAACCTATACATTTTTGAAAACTAGACACCCAGGGGAATCCAGGATGGGGTGACTTGACTGCCTCCCACCAGGTTCTGTTACCCAGAATCCCTTGCAAACCTAAAACATTGACAAAAAAAACACATTTTCCTCACCTTTCAGTGGTGGAAAGTTCTGGAATCTACGTGGATCCACAAATTTCCACACACCCCGAATTCCCCAAAGTCCTCTGAGAAAAATGGTACCTCACTAATGTGGGTAGGCCTAGTGCCCGCGACAGGAAACGGTGCAAAATGCAACGTGGACACACCACAATTTCACAGTGAAAAATAATCCTTTTTTGGCAAAGTGCCTAGCTGTAGTTTTTGAACCCTAGCTCTGCCGGCACCTAGGGAAACCTAGCAAACCTATACATTTTTAAAAACTAGACACCCTGGGGAATCCAGGATGGGGTGACTTCACTGCCTCCCACCAGGTTCTGTTACCCAGAATCCCTTGCAAACCTAAACAATTGACAAAAAAACACATTTTCCTCACATTTCAGTGGTGGAAAGTTCTGGAATATGAGTGGATCCACAAATTTCCACCCACCCCGCGTTCCCCAAAGTCTTCCGAGAAAAATGGTTCCTCACTTGTGTGGGTAGGCCTAGTTCCCGCAACATGAAACGGCGCAAAACGCAACGTGGACACACCACAATTTCACAGTGAAAAATGACCCTTTTTTGGCAAAGTGCCTAGCTGTAGTTTTTGAACCCTAGCTCTGCTGGCACCTAGGTAAACCTAGCAAACCTATACATTTTTGAAAACTAGATACCCAGGGGAATCCAGGATGGGGTGACTTGACTGGCTCCCACCAGGTTCTGTTACCCAGAATCCCTTGCAAACCTAAGAAATTGACAAAAAAACACATTTTCCTCACATTTCAGTGGTGAAAAGTTCTGGAATCTGAGTGGATCCACAAATTTCCACCCACCCCACGTTCCCCAAAGTCTTACGAGAAAAATGGTACCTCACTTGTGTGGGTAGGCCTAGTTCCCGCAGCATGAAACGCCGCAAAACGCAACGTGGACACACCACAATTTCACAGTGAAACATGACCCTTTTTTGCCAAAGTGCCTAGCTGTAGTTTTTGAACCCTAGCTCTGCTGGCACCTAGGGAAACCTAGCAAACCTATACATTTTTGAAAACTAGACACCCAGGGGAATCCAGGATGGGGTGACTTGACTGCCTCCCACCAGTTTCTGTTACCCAGAATCCCTTGCAAACCTAAAACATTGACAAAAAAAACACATTTTCCTCACATTTCAATGGTGGAAAGTTCTGGAATCTGCGTGAATCCACAAATTTCCACTCACCCCGCGTTTACCAAAGTCTTTCAAGAAGAATGGTACCTCACTTGCATGGGTAGGCCTAGTGCCCGTGACATGAAATGGCGCAAGACGCAACGTGGACACACCACAATTTCAAAGTAAAAAATGACCCTTTTTTGGCAAAGTGCCTAGCTGTAGTTTATGAACCCTAGCTCTGCTGGCACCTAGGAAAACCTAGCAAACCTATACATTTTTGAAAAATAGACACCCAGGGGAATCCAGGATGGGTTGACTTGACTGCCTCTCACCAGTTTCTGTTACCCAGAATCCCTTGCTAACCTAAACAATTGACAAAAAAACACATTTTCCTCACATTTCTGTGGTGGAAAGTTCTGGAATCTGCGTGGATCCACAAATTTCCACTCACCCCGCGTTCCCAAAAGTCTTCCGAGAAAAATGGTACCTCACTTGCATGGGTAGGCCTAGTGCCCGTGACATGAAACGGCGCAAAACGCAACGTGAACACACCACAATTTCACAGTGAAAAATGACCCTTTTTTGGCAAAGTGCCTAGCTGTAGTTTTTGAACCCTAGCTCTGCCGGTACCTAGGGAAACCTAGCAAATCTATACATTTTTGAAAAATAGACACCCAGGGGAATCCAGGATGGGGTGACTGGACTGGCTCCCACCATGTTCTGTTACCCAGAATCCCTTGCAAACCGAAACGATTGTCAAAACAAACACATTTTCCTCACATTTCTGTGGTGGAATGTTCTGGAATCTGCGTGGATCCACAAATTTCGACCCACCCCATGTTCCCCAAAGTCTTCCAAGAAAAATGGTACCTCACTTGTGTGGGTATGCCTAGTGCCTGCGACATGAAACGGCGCAAAACGCAACGTGGACACACCTCAATTTCACAGTGAAAAATGTCCCTTTTTTGGCAAAGTTCCTAGCTGTAGTTTTTGAATCCTAGCTCTGCCGGCACCTAGGGAAACCTGGCAAACCTATACATTTCTGAAACCTAGACACTGAGGGGAATACAGGATGGAGTGACTCGACTGCCTCTCGCCAGGTTCTGTTACCCAGAATCCCTTACAAACCAAAAAAAGTGTCCACAAAAACACATTTTCCTCACATTTCTGTGGTGGAAAGTTCTGGAATCTGCGTGGATCCACAAATTTCCACCCACCCCGCGTTCCCCAAAGTCCTCCGATAAAAATGGTACATCACTTGTGTGGATAGACCTAGTGCCCACGACAGGAAACGGCGCAAAACACAACGTGTACACACCACAATTTCACAGTGAAAAATGACCCTTTTTTGGCAAAGTGCCTAGCTGTAGTTTTTGAACCCTAGCTCTGCCGGCACCTAGGGAAACCTAGCAAACTTATACATTTTTGAAAACTAGACACCCAGGGGAATCCAGGATGCGTGACTTGACTGCCTCTCACCAGGTTTTGTTACACAGAATCCCTTGCAAACTTAAAAAATTGCCCAAAAAAACACATTTTTCTCACATTTCTGTGGTGGAAAATTCTGGAATTTGGGTGGATCCACAAAATTCTGCCCACCCCGCGTTCCCCAAAGTCCTCCGAGAAAAATGGTACCTCACTTGTGTGGGTAGGCCTAGTTCCCGCAACAGGAAACGGCGCAAAACGCAACGTGGACACACCACAATTTCACAGTGAAAAATGACCCTTTTTTGGCAAAGTGCCTAGCTATAGTTTTTCAACCCTAGCTCTGCCGGCACCTAGGGAAACCTAGCAAACCTATACATTTTTGAAAAATAGACACCCAGGGAAATCCAGGATGGGGTGACTTGACTGCCTCTCACCAGGTTCTGTTACCCAGAATCCCTTGCAAACTTAAAACATTGCCCAAAAAAACACATTTTCCTCATATTTCTGTGGTGGAAAGTTCTGGAATTTGCGTGGATCCACAAATTTCCACCTACCCCGCGTTCCCCAAAGTCCTCCGAGAAAAATGGTACCTCACTTGTGTGGGTAGGCCTAGTGCCCGCGACAGGAAACGGCACAAAACGCAACGTGGACACACCACAATTTCACAGTGAAAAATGACCCTTTTTTGGCAAAGTGCCTAGCTGTAGTTTTTGAACCCTAGCTCTGCCGGCACCTAGGGAAAGCTCCCAAACCCACACATTTCTGAAAACTAGATACCCGAGGAATTCCAGGGAGGTATGGCTTGCGTCGGTCCCCCAACGTTTCCTTACCCAGAATCCCCTGCTAACCTCAAATTTTGCTGAAAAAATCACTTTTTTCGCACATTTTTGTGTGGGAAAGTTGAGACATCACCGGGCTGACACAATTTTCCTACCAGCCAGCGTTGTATCAATTGGAGAAGGGATCTGCTTAGTTATATTTTCTCCATTTCAGTGCACGGGTTATAACGGCCGAGTTTACATCAATTTGAGATTAGATTTACTTAGTTACATCTTCTCCATTTCAGTGCACGGGTTGCAATGATTGGCTGTTTCTGTCTAGCGAGGTGAGGAATTTTTTGTAAGAATACAGATGGTGGGCTTACTCGATTGCCTTTTCTTATAATTGCCTTTTAAAATTGTTTTTTGCCTAAATTATGGTTTGGGTTTCAATGATGTAACTTCTTTGCATATTTGCTGTGATGTTGCTATATATAATTTTGGCCAGTTGATAAAACTATAGGTCTGGCTATCCGATGCGCTTAAATTTACCCCGTTTACAAATGGCGGCCGAGTTTACAGCAATTTGAGACAAGATCTGTCTAGTTACGTTTGTTCCTCTGCAGTGCACGGGCTGCATGGATTGGTTACCTCCGATTAGCAAGGGGAGGAGTCTCGTGTATGAATACAGATGGCGGGCTTACCTGATTGCAAATGCGAGTAAAGAGGAAGTTCTGTCCGATGCTGCGGTAAGTTATTTCTGGTGGGAATATCATTACGGAAGATATACATTACGTTTTGGGTGTGGTCTAGTCTGTCTTGAACGCTGAGTTGGTTTGGGCCACCTTGTATATGTAACTACTTTGTTTGGAAGCAATATATTTAACATCTCTATCCCCCTTCTTTTAAAAAAAGGGTGTTTGGGACTTCCTCTCGGATGTCCGTACGGGTCTGAGCTCATGTTGCCAAATTGACCGGTTACGTTTTTTTTTTGATTAGCGGTACGGTCCCGTGGATGTGTTTCACATTCCTATCCCAACTAGGGGAATATTTCTTTCATAATTTTTCCTATATATTGCTTCAATTTACCGTTAAAGCTTGGGCTGGTGACGACTGGTATTTATAGTCCGGGTAGCGCAGGGGTTGCAACCGTATAAGCTCATCTGTTTTTGTGGTGACTCTCTTCGTGAATGTGGTTTTTGAATGAAAATTCTGAATTCAGGGGTTACCACATTATTGTAGTTGTTATGTGTTGACATTTTGATTATGAGTTTTCTATTCCTTATGGCTTTATGAACTCTAGGGAATTAGCTACATTTATGCTCTCTTCTTTTCGTGTTCATGACAGATACAAGCAGTTCTATTTGCAACTGGTGCACAACGGTCCCAGTGAATTACACGGTACCTCCACAATTCATTCATCTGTTTAGGTGAATTCATGTCAATCTGAGGTAGGATAATTTTGGATATTTTTCTCTGCTATTTTTTATTTTAACTAGCAATGAAACAGTGCATTGAATATGGTGTGGCAATTTGTGATCACCCCTGTTATTTTCGAGTTTGCTTTTAGCTTGCTATTCTTGGCTTTTGATTCCTGTTTCGGATACTCCTTATTCTTTACATTCATATAGTTGATTTTGAACAGTTGGCCTGTTACTCTACCTCCCACTGCACTTTATCGTGTTTGTTATTAGCTTTTGTTGGTTGATGGATATATGTGGGTAACATAGGACTTCTGTTCACTTTTGTGTTTTTCCTGTTTCTTTACTCTTCTATTCTCTTTTTCTAATATTTTATGGATCTTCTTTTTATTTTTGTCCTTTTCTGTTGTTAATCAATTCTCCCCTTTATTCGTAGATCTTAATAGGAAATCTTTATGGTTATTGGAAATTTTCCGGACAGTCTATGCTGATTGTGTTTTTTAAGACCCTATTTTGGTAAGGTACCATATTTTCCCCTTTTTGGTTTCTGCCCCCCTCTGTTATATTTGTAGTGGCTTTTAAGAAAGATTGAGTAGAGATTGCTGTTATTAATCTAGCATATCTGAATTCTATTCATATTGAGACACCCTAAGGGTCTAATGTCAAGTAAATGACAGATGCTCGGACATTTTTATGCTTGCCAGTACTACTGTCATCGTGTTGTTTATGACTCTTTATTTTAATGAGTCTCAATTAGAGATTACATTTTGTAAATATTGTAATTTGTTTGGTTTGGTGCACTATGTCAATTTTATAATGCTTTTAGATTATGTGTGATTACTGATTTTCTCTAATAAGATTGTTTTGTGCTTTATGTGTTTTGGTTTTGTGCTCATATGTGTATATTTATATTTGTTAGTTCATGTGATTGATTTGTGTTCTGTCTTTAGTCCTGTGTCTTGTTATTTGAGTGTAATATATATATGTTTTTATCATGATTTTTTCAGCCCTGATGAAGTTCCTAGTATGGGAATGAAACGCGTTGGCTGGAGTTGTTTTGTCAGATGATTTATATCTGAAATTGAATAAAGAATATAAATTTGGAACTGCTGAATTGGACTTCTTTTGAGTTGTGCACCCCCATTTGAAAAAATAGTACTTTTCTGATCTGGAGCACAGTTACACCAAGCAACGGCTGGTGTTGGGGTTGTCTGCACGGCGATTTTACACATTGGAACAGGTGTGAGGTGCGGTGCAGAAGGTCCGCCGTTGGTTCTTTTTTGCGGGTACTTAGGCCTTCAACACGAGTGAGGCACCATTTTTATCGGGAGAACGCTGGGTGGTAGGAAATTTGTGTCAGCCCGGTGATGCCACAACTTTCCCACACAAAAATGTGTGAAAAAAGTGATTTTTTCAGCTAAAATTGAGGTTTGCAGGGGATTCTGGGTAAGGAAACGTTGGGGGATCCACGCAAGCCATACCTCCCTGGAATCCCCCAGGTGTCTATCTTTAAGAAATGTGTGGGTTTGGTAGGTTTCCCTAGATGGCCGCCGAGCAGGGGGCCAAAAACCCAGGTGACCCCCCTTGCAAAGCCAGGTTGTTTGGTGATAGGCAATTTTGATGTCACCTCAATACGTTTTGGGCCCCTGCCTGTCGCGGGTACTTGGTCCTCCCACACGAGTGAGGCACCATTTTTATTGGGAGACCAGGGGGAACGCTGGGTGGTAGGAAATTTGTGTCATCCCAGTGATGCCACAACTTTCCCACACAAAAATGTGTGAAAAAAGTGTTTTTTTCAGCTAAAATTGAGGTTTGCAGGGGATTCTGGGTAAGGAAACGTTGGGGGATCCACGCAAGCCATACCTCCCTGGAATCCCCCAGGTGTCTAGTTTTCAGAAATGTGTTGGTTTGGTAGGTTTCCCTAGATGGCCGCCGAGCACGGGCCAAAAACCCAGGTGACCCCCCCTTGCAAAACCAGGTTGTTTTGTTATAGGCAAATTTTGATGTAGCCTCAGAAGGTTTTGGGCCCTTGCCTGTCACGGGTCCTTGACCCACCCACGTGAGTGAGGTACCATTTCTATTGGGATACTTGGAGAAAGGCGAAGGGGTAGGAAATTTGTTGTTTCTTTCTGCAGCGTGAAAATATTGGCACAATATTGCAAGGAAAATGTGACAGACATTTTGAGGTTTGCAGAACATTGTGGGTAAGATAACTTGTTGGGATCCACAAGAGAGACATCACCATGTACTCCCATGGGTGTTTAGTTTACGACAAAATCTACAGTTGGTAGGTTATTCTTAGATGAAATATACACCTTGGCAGAGAGATAAAAAAGACAAAGATTACTGCACAGCCATCTATTCCTCAAGCACACACACATACTGGTTGGATTTGGCATGAGGGTGAGTGATGGTTCAGTATATATAATTTTATTAACAAGAGATTTCACAAAAATGAAATGCTCTGTCAATAATTGAAAGGACAAAAAACTGAACCAGTGACTTGCAGCTTGTGAGCTGTAAAGCCATGTCAAGTCACCAACCGCTTTACAGGCCATTCACACACCTTTCATACATGATACACACAAGACCATTCACACCACCAGGCACAAAACCAACACATTACAACATTCACAAAAAGAGACAAGGTATACCCTGCTTAACAAAAACAGAAAAGACACATTTTTCTGCACAACCACCTATTCCTCAAACACACATACATACTGGTTGGATTTGGCACGAGGGTGAGTGATGGTTCAGTATATACAGTTGTATTAACCAGAGATTTCACAAAAATGAAATGCACTGTTAATAATTGAAAGGACGAGAAACTGAACCATTGACTCACAGCTCGTGAGCTGTAAAGCCACGACAAGGCACCAACCTCTTTACAGGCCATTCATACACCTTTCATACGTGTGACACATACAAAACCATTCACACCGCCAGCCGCGGGCCCAGCACTTTACAACACTCACATCAGCAGACAGCGCCATTCAAGGGCCCATCACTTTCACACGCCCACATTCCTGACACAGCAACCACACCAGCTCACGGATTGCGTGGAGTGGCGTTTGGCTAGCAGTGTGTGTAGTGACCAGCAGCTAGTCACTACTCACACACTGCCAGCCAAGCGCCAGTCCACGTACACCGCCAGCCGAGCGCCAGTCCACACACACTGCCAGCCAAGCGCCAGTCCACACACACTGCCAGCCAAGCTCCAGTCCACGCACACAGCCAGTCAAGCGCCAGTCCGCGCACACCGCCAGCCAAGCGCCAGTCCACGCACACCGCCAGCCAAGCGCCAGTCCACGCACACCGCCAGCCAAGCACCAGTCCAAACACACTGCCAGCCAAGCACCAGTCCAAACACACCACCAGCCAAGTGCCAGTCCACGCACACCGCCAGACAAGCGCCACTCCACGCACACTGCCATCACATTTAGGATTTTTTTATACAAATAAGAAAACACAAACAAATTGCAAATAGATACAAATCTACTAACACAAAATCTGAAACTAAATACACTACACAAATGCCAACCTTGAAACTGAACAAAAAATATTAAACAATAGAGGCCAGGCAGTTCACTTTACCACTCATGGATGCTCCCAAAAATTCTTTTGCGTGTGGTGCATTCTAAAACAAGCAGGCACACACAGCCCAGGGTTAGAAGGACACTTGGGGCAGTACATACGAGTCTCCTTCCGCATACCTCTTCTCCAACAGACTCTACATCTCCTACTGGGAAAGTCTTTTGAGGGTGTGGGAGGAATGTGATCAGGAAATTGGCAATCTTTCAATCTAGCAACATCCTCCACCACTCCAACTCTAGGAACACTTGCCTGTTCCACTAAAACAAGGCTGCCTATTACAGACTCCTGAAACTTAGCAAAAGTCATCTTTGACTCAGTACAAGAATCCTGGAATACAACAAAAGCATTAAAGGTTGCCAAGTGGAAAAGATGGATAGCCAACTTCTTATACCAAATGTAAGCCTTACGAAGAGCAGCGTAAGGTTCCAACTTCTGATCTACTCTGTCAACACCACTCATGTGCCTATTATAGTCTAAAATGCACACAGGTTTGCGCACTTCAGCAACCTGACCCCAAACAGTCACAGGTGAAGTGCTTTCATCATGGATGGTAGTCAGCATGTAGACATCTCTCCCGTCTGAAAACTTCACAGCTAGAAGCTCCTCGCAACGCAACGCAGTGCACTGTCCCCACACAAGCTTTTGACAAACAAGTTCTTTTGGGAAACCTTTATGGTTAGAGCGGATTGTGCCACAAGCAACAGTGTCCACTTTGGCCAATTCCCTGAACAACCGCACACCAGTGTAGAAGTTATCTACATATAAATGGTGGCCTTTGTTAAAAAGTCCTCTACCAAGTTCCCACACAATTTTCTCAGTCACTCCAAAAGTGGACGGACAACCAGCGGGGTTAATCCTGGATTCCTTACCGGTGTACACCCTGAAATTAGAGACATATCCAGTCCGACTGTCACACAGCATATACAGCTTAATTCCATAGCGTGCCCTCTTACTAGGAATGTATTGCCTAAAAACCAAGTGGCCCTTGAACAACACCAAAGACTCATCCACTGCTATTTATTTCCCTGGAGCATAGATCTCAGAAAATTGATCAACAAAGTGATCATTGACAGGCCGAATCTTAAAAAGACGGTCACAATCAGGGTGATCTTGTGCCAACGCTAAACCATTATCGACAAAATGCATCATCCGAAGCAGAAGCACATACCTATCACGACTCATGACTGCCGGAAATATAGCAGTTGCCATCAAGGGACGAGTAGACCAATATGAAGACATTGATGGCTTCCTGAGCAAGCCCATCAAAAAAGTTAAACCCAAGAACTTCTTCATCTCTTCCAGATTTGTGGAAGTCCACCGGGTAGCTCTAGAGTGGGGCTTAAGGCTGGCACTGTTGTCCCTCAAAAACTGTTCAGCATACAAATTAGTCTGCTCAACAATCTCTGCCAAAAATACATCGTCCATAAACAACTGAAAAAAATGTATCAGCAAAAAGTTTTCAGTATTCACTCTACACCCTGGAACACCAGTAAAGTCTGGCAATGCCGGCTGCACCATGCCTGGGGCAACTCAGACGTCAGCACTTTCAACGGGAAGCCTTGCAGCCCCAGGCTGCAGCCCAGATGCCTCTTGCCGCACTATACCAACGGGAAGCCTTGCAGCCCCAGGCTGCAGCCCAGATGCCTCTTGCTGCACTATCGGCACATCAATGTCCTCCTCTAACACAGGCACTTCATCCGCACTAAGAGTAGCTTCATCTGCACTGAGAGTAGCTTCATCATCCGATGATGCCATGTGGGAAGAAAACTCACTACCTGAATCTTCCCCTGCCTCCTCTGCCTCAGATGCAGAGTCAGTCTCTGAACCATGGTCAGAGGAAGACTCAAAAAGCATACCAACAACCTGCTGAGCAGTAATCCTGCGGCTAGCCATTATCCTTACTAAGAAAGGAGACTGCACAAACAAGTCAACAACAACCAACACTGTGCAAAATAAGTAAGAAAAAAATGTGTGCCTTTATCACAAAGATCAATATACTCAAAAACTATACGATTCACTTGCAAGAGACCGCTACACTCACCAGCACCTACTCTGCAGAGAGACAGCAAAAACGATATCCCACTAGAAAGAAAAAAAGAAAACCAATTACTCACAAAACAACAAAATACACATCGAGCACAAATGCAAAAAGTTTTTGACACTCAAAAAACAGAAGCCAAACAGACTGCAATTATTACACCATTTGCAAAAAACACATTCATGAAGAGAAATGAAAAACATTTACATTGAACAAAAAAAAGTCTCTTACCAAACACAAGCAACTACACAAACAGCATAACCAAAAGTAACGAAACCGCAACCTGGAACACTCTAAAGAGCAAAAGCTTTCAACTAGAACAAAAAGGGAGAAATAAAGCATTACAATTGCAATTCACAAGAAATAAAAGAGTTAACATTATAACACACTATGTCACTACCTAATTGGTCAATCTGCCAGATGGGCCTTCAAATAGGGCTGTGCAAAAATGGGGGGTGAACTTGCCCAAGGGATTGGGTGAGCTTGTCTGAGGGTGGGGCAGAAAACAGCAGACAGAAATGTGCCCCCCTTGCAAAAGAAATAAATCCCTGGTGCCTAGTAGGGTTTTCTGCCTCCCCCCTCCCGCCTAGGGCAAAAAGGCCAAAAAAAAGGGGCAGATCTGTCCCCAGGAGAGGCAAAAAAAACATTAACCAAATTTATAAAAAAAATCTGCCCCCTGGGAGCAACCCTTGCCCAAGGGGTCGTTTCCATTTTAATTCCAAATAAGTCCCTGGTGTCTAGTGGGGTATTCTGCCCCCCCTGGGGGCAGAAAGGCCAAATACATGGGCTGATCTGCCCCCAGGGGGGGGCAGAATACACATTAAAAAAAATGAGGCCCCTGGAAGCGACCCTTCCGCAAGGGGTCGCTTCCATTTTTTTTTTAAAAGATCTCTGGCTCTAGTGGGATTTTCTGCCCCCCCTGGGGCCAGAAATGCCAGAAATGCCAAAAAACCAAGGCAAACAGTCCCCAGGGGGGGCAGAAAAAACTTTTAAAAAATGTGCCCCCTAAGGAAGCGACCCTTGCCCAAGGGGTCGCTTCCTTTAGATAATAAAAGGACTCCCTGGTGTCTAGTGGGGTATTCTGCCCCCCTAGGGGCAGAAAGGCCAAATACACGGGCCGATCTGCCCCCAGGGGGGGCAGAATACACATTTTAAAAAAATCTGGGGCCTGGAAGCGACCCTTCCCCAAAGGGGCGCTTCCGTTTTTTTTAACAAAAAATCCCTGGCCTAGTGGGCTTTTCTGCCCCTCCTGGGGCCAGAAACGCCAAAAAACCAAGGCGATCTGGCCCCAGGGGGGGGGGGGGGGCAGAAAAGTATTTAATTTATTTTCCCCCTTTAGGAAGCGACCCTTGCCCAAGGGGTCGCTTCCTTTTCCATGAAAAAACATGCTCATGACGGAACCGCTCCGTCATGAGCATCGAAGGGGTTAATACCACAGTTATTTCTACTCCTCCCCCATCACCTTATTGCTAGTTTCCATACCAACAGCTTCTGCAACATTCAACGGCAGGTGCAGGTCACAAGTTCATTATATTTCATCCCAACAGTTTCTGCAACATTCAAGGGCAGGTGCAGGTCACAAGTTCACCATATTTCATCCCAACAGTTTCTGCAACATTGAACGGCAGGTGCAAGTCACAAGTTCACCATTTTTTTAAGTTCAGAACAGTACCTTCCAAATGCAAGTAGCAGGTGTGGTTGACTTCTGCACGTCTGATCGTATCCTATGTAGTGTACGTTTCAAATTTTTTTATTAACCAATCAGAAAGATACTTTTTCACGAAAGTAACATGCACCCTAGTTTTCACTGCACAATGTTCTTCATCAGCCAATCAGTTATCGGTTTTCTAAAAAAAAAAGCTTCTTCTCTACCTTTCAACATATCTCTCAATCAAAGGACTACATGAGCTACAGACATCTTTTGATTCCTTCCAGCCATACCTTCAAAATGCTAGTGTGGATCGTAGGACACAGCTATGTTTTCCGGTGCAAAATGTATGCTGAACACAGACGTATTGACAAACACCTAGGTTTACAAAATGTGGACATTAAATGGTTTGCACAGAGAGGATTAAAGTGGCACCAATTGTTGCCTTTGGTTAAAACCTCTTTGCACCTCCAACACCCTGACCTCATGATTGTGCACTGTGGTGGCAATGACCTAGGCACATTGACTGGGGTAGGTCTGGAAATACTTATGAAGGATACCTTTGCACAATTGATGTTGCTTTTGCCTCAGACTGTCTTTGTATACTCCAATATATGCCAAAAACAGAAGTGGAAATGGTCAAATCAATTCAGTCCTCAGATTGAGAAAGCTAGGAAGAATGTCAATAAAGCTGTGTCTGAATACCTCAGAGATTATAGAATGGGGTCCATCTACAACAACAATCTACGTTTTGATATGGATGACATATACAGAAGTGATGGAGTTCATTTCACAGATCAAGGAAACAGAGTTTTTCTCAACAACCTGGAGCTGTGTATCCGCACTTACATGTAGCTCCAACAAACTCTTAACCCCTTCGCTGCTAGGCCTTTTCCCCTCCTGTGCTAAGCCTTTTTTTGGCTATTTGGGGTAGTGCGCGCTTAGTCCCCTGTAACTTTTTGACCACATAAGGTATCCATGCCAAATTTGCGTCCTTTTTTTCTAACATCATGGGGATTGTAAAGGTACCCAGGGTTTGTGGGTTCCCCTGGAGGGGACCCAGAAATTAGTCAAAATACAGCTAAATTTTTTTTTTTTTTGGAAAAAGGCAAAAAAAGGGCTACAGATGAAAGCGTCTTGATTTTTCCCTGCAAATGGCATCAAAAAGGGGTTGTGGGGATGAAATCACCATCTTCCCAGCTTTCAGGGACAAGCAGACTTTTGTCAGAAAACCAACTTTTTTACACAGTTTTGGCATTTTTCTGGGACATAGCCTATTTTTGCTATTTTTTGTGCTTTCAACCTCCTTCCAGTTAATGGTAGAAATGGGTATGAAACCAATAATGGATCCTGGAAAGCCATACATTTATGAAAAGTAGACAAAATTCTGAATTCAGCAAGGGGTCATTTGTGTAGATCCTTAAAGTTTTCCTTATAGAAACTAACAGTTAAATAAAGGAAAAATTGAAAATTAGTTGAAAAAAACAGCCATTTGTGTCAACGTTTTCACCTGTAACTTCTTCTAATTATGACAGCTATTTGAAGGCAATATACCGTTATATCCGCTGGACCTTTCTGGTTGTGGGGATATATAGGACTTGTAGGTTCACCAAGAACCCGACGAACCCAGAGCCAATAATTGAGCAACATCTTGCAATGATTTTTTTTTAAGTACCGGGTATATAGCAATTATTTTGGGAAAATGTATACATGGAAAAATTGTTATGAAAGACACCTATGTATTTCTGAAATGGGAACAAAATGTAGATTTTAGAAACAGTAGATATTTGCACATTTCCGAAATTGGGAGTACCCATACTAGCATGAGAATTATAGGTCATTTTTCAAAACGACTTATTTTTTACACATTGTCTTTCATTTGGAAGGCAGAAATGCATCGAAAGTCAATAGGTAATAACAGTTGCTCTACAATTCTGTGTTACGCTAAGTCTCCCGATAAAAATGGTACCTCACTTGTGTGGGTAGCCCTTGTGCCCACAACAGGAAATGGCTCAAAATGCAACGTGGACGTACCACATTTTCACAATGAAAAATTACCCTTTTTTTGCAAAGTGCCTAGGTGTAGTTTTTGAACCCTACCTCTGCCGGCACCTAGGGAAACCTAGCAAACCTATACATTTTTGAAAACTAGACACCCAGGGGAATCCAGGATGGGGTGACTTGACTGCCTCCCACCAGGTTCTGTTACCCAGAATCCCTTGCAAACATAAAAAATTGTCAAAAAAATCACATTTTCCCCACATTTCTGTGGTGGAAAGGTCTAGAATCTGCGTGGATCCACAAATTTCCACCCACCCCGCGTTCCCCAAAGTCTAACGAGAAAAATGGTACCTCACTTGTGTGGGTCAGCCTAGTGCCTGCGACAGGAAACGGCGCAAAACGCAACGTGGTCACACCTCAATTTCGCAGTGAAAAATGACCCTTTTTTGGCAAAGTGCCTAGCTGTAGTTTTTGAACCCTACCTCTGCCGGCACCTAGGGAAACCTAGCAAGCCTATACATTTTTGAAAACTAGACACCCAGGGGAATCCAGGATGGGGTGACTTGACTGCCTCCCACCAGGTTCTGTTACCCAGAATCCCTTGCAAACATAAAAAATTGTCCCAAAAAACACATTTTCCCCACATTTCTGTGGTGGAAAGTTCTGGAATCTGCGTGGACCCACAAATTTCCACCCACCCCGCGTTCCCCAAAGTCTTACGAGAAAAATGGTACCTCACTTGTGTGGGTCGGCCTAGTGCCTGCGACAGGAAACGGCGCAAAACGCAACGTGGTCACGCCTCAATTTCGCAGTGAAAAATGACCCTTTTTTGGCAAAGTGCCTAGCTGTAGTTTTTGAACCCTACCTCTGCCGGCACCTAGGGAAACCTAGCAAGCCTATACATTTTTGAAAACTAGACACCCAGGGGAATCCAGGATGGGGTGACTTGACTGCCTCCCACCAGGTTCTGTTACCCAGAATCCCTTGCAAACATAAAAAATTGTCCCAAAAAACACATTTTCCCCACATTTCTGTGGTGGAAAGTTCTGGAATCTGCGTGGATCCACAAATTTCCACCCACCCCGCGTTCCCCAAAGTCTTACGAGAAAAATGGTACCTCACTTGTGTGGGTCGGCCTAGTGCCTGCGACAGGAAACGGCGCAAAACGCAATGCGGTCCCACCTCAATTTCGCAGTGAAAAATGACCCTTTTTTGGCAAAGTGCCTAGCTGTAGTTTTTGAACCCTACCTCTGCTGGCACCTAGGGAAACCTAGCAAGCCTATACATTTTTGAAAACTAGACACCCAGGGGAATCCAGGATGGGGTGACTTGACTGCCTCCCACCAGGTTCTGTTACCCAGAATCCCTTGCAAACATAAAAAATTGTCCAAAAAACACATTTTCCCCACATTTCTGTGGTGGAAAGTTCTGGAATCTGCGTGGATCCACAAATTTCCACCCACCCCGCGTTCCCCAAAGTCTTACGAGAAAAATGGTACCTCACTTGTGTGGGTCGGCCTAGTGCCTGCGACAGGAAACGGCGCAAAACGCAACGTGGTCACACCTCAATTTCGCAGTGAAAAATGACCCTTTTTTGGCAAAGTGCCTAGCTGTAGTTTTTGAACCCTACCTCTGCCGGCACCTAGGGAAACCTAGCAAACCTATACATTTTTGAAAACTAGACACCCAGGGGAATCCAGGATGGGGTGACTTGACTGCCTCCCACCAGGTTCTGTTACCCAGAATCCCTTGCAAAAATAAAAAATTGTCCAAAAAACACATTTTCCCCACATTTCTGTGGTGGAAAGTTCTGGAATCTGCGTGGATCCACAAATTTCCACCCACCCCGCGTTCCCCAAAGTCTTACGAGAAAAATGGTACCTCACTTGTGTGGGTCGGCCTAGTGCCTGCGACAGGAAACGGCGCAAAACGCAACGTGGTCACATCTCAATTTTGCAGTGAAAAATGACCCTTTTTTGGCAAAGTGCCTAGCTGTAGTTTTTGAACCCTACCTCTGCCGGCACCTAGGGAAACCTAGCAAACCTATACATTTTTGAAAACTAGACACCCAGGGGAATCCAGGATGGGGTGACTTGACTGCCTCCCACCAGGTTCTGTTACCCAGAATCCCTTGCAAACATAGAAAATTGTCCAAAAAAACACATTTTCCCCACATTTCTGTGGTGGAAAGTTCTGGAATCTACGTGGATCCACAAATTTCCACCCACCCCGCGTTCCCCAAAGTCTTACGAGAAAAATGGTACCTCACTTGTGTGGGTCGGCCTAGTGCCTGCGACAGGAAACGGCGCAAAACGCAACGTGGTCACACCTCAATTTCGCAGTGAAAAATGACCCTTTTTTGGCAAAGTGCCTAGCTGTAGTTTTTGAACCCTAGCTCTGCCGGCACCTAGGGAAACCTACCAAACACACACATTTCTGAAAAGTAGACACCCGGGGGCTTCCAGGGAGGTATGGCTTGCGTGGATCCCCCAACGTTTCCTTACCCAGAATCCCCTGCAAACCTCACTTTTAGCTGGAAAAAATCACTTTTTTCACACATTTGTGTGTGGGAAAGTGTGGCATCACTGGCCTCACACAAATTTCCTACCACCCAGCGTTCCCCCAGGTCTCCCGATAAAAATGGTGCCTCACTTGTGTGGGAGGCCCAAGTACCCGCGACAGGCAAGGGCCCACAACGTAGTGAGGCGACCTCAAAATTGCCTATCTCAAAACCACCTGGTTTTGCAAGGGAGTCACCTGGGTTTTTGGCCCCGTGCTCGGCGGCCATCTAGGGAAACCTACCAAACCCACACATTTCTGAAAAGTAGACACCCGGGGGCTTCCAGGGAGGTATGGCTTGCGTGGATCCCCCAACGTTTCCTTACCCAGAATCCCTTGCAAACCTCAATTTTAGCTGAAAAAATCACTTTTTCACACATTTGTGTGTGGGAAAGTGTGGCATCACTGGCCTCACACAAATTTCCTACCACCCAGCGTTCCCCCAGGTCTCCCGATAAAAATGGTGCCTCACTTGTGTGGGAGGCCCAAGTACCCGCGACAGGCAAGGGCCCACAACGTAGTGAGGCGACCTCAAAATTGCCTATCTCAAAACCACCTGGTTTTGCAAGGGGAGTCACCTGGGTTTTGGCCCCGTGCTTGGCGGCCATCTAGGAAACCTACCAAACCCACACATTTCTGAAAAGTAGACACCCGGGGGCTTCCAGGGAGGTATGGCTTGCGTGGATCCCCCAACGTTTCCTTACCCAGAATCCCTTGCAAACCTCAATTTTAGCTGAAAAAATCACTTTTTCACACATTTGTGTGTGGGAAAGTGTGGCATCACTGGCCTCACACAAATTTCCTACCACCCAGCGTTCCCCCAGGTCTCCCGATAAAAATGGTGCCTCACTTGTGTGGGAGGCCCAAGTACCCGCGACAGGCAAGGGCCCACAACGTAGTGAGGCGACCTCAAAATTGCCTATCTCAAAACCACCTGGTTTTGCAAGGGGGTCACCTGGGTTTTGGCCCGTGCTCGGCGGCCATCTAGGAAACCTACCAAACCCACACATTTCTGAAAAGTAGACACGCGGGGGCTTCCAGGGAGGTATGGCTTGCGTGGATCCCCCAACGTTTCCTTACCCAGAATCCCTTGCAAACCTCAATTTTAGCTGAAAAAATCACTTTTTTCACACATTTGTGTGTGGGAAAGTGTGGCATCACTGGCCTCACACAAATTTCCTACCACCCAGCGTTCCCCCAGGTCTCCCGATAAAAATGGTGCCTCACTTGTGTGGGAGGCCCAAGTACCCGCGACAGGCAAGGGCCCACAACGTAGTGAGGCGACCTCAAAATTGCCTATCTCAAAACCACCTGGTTTTGCAAGGGGAGTCACCTGGGTTTTGGCCCCGTGCTCGGCGGCCATCTAGGAAACCTACCAAACCCACACATTTCTGAAAAGTAGACACCCGGGGGCTTCCAGGGAGGTATGGCTTGCGTGGATCCCCCAACGTTTCCTTACCCAGAATCCCTTGCAAACCTCAATTTTAGCTGAAAAAATCACTTTTTTCACACATTTGTGTGTGGGAAAGTGTGGCATCACTGGCCTCACACAAATTTCCTACCACCCAGCGTTCCCCAGGTCTCCCGATAAAAATGGTGCCTCACTTGTGTGGGAGGCCCAAGTACCCGCGACAGGCAAGGGCCCAAAACATTTTTTGATAGGCAATGTTGATGTTGCCTCAAAACGTTTTGTGTCCTTGCCTGTCGCGGGTACTTGGGCCTCCCACACAAGTGAGGCACCATTTTTATCGGGAGACCTGGGGGAACGCTGGGTGGTAGGAAATTTGTGTGAGGCCAGTGATGCCACACTTTCCCACACACAAATGTGTGAAAAAAGTGATTTTTTCAGCTAAAAGTGAGGTTTGCAGGGATTCTGGGTAAGAAACGTTAGGGGATCCACGCAAGCCATACCTCCCTGGAAGCCCCGGGTGTCTACTTTTCAGAAATGTGTGGGTTTGGTAGGTTTCCCTAGATGGCCGCCGAGCACGGGGCAAAACCCAGGTGACCCCTTGCAAAACCAGGTGGTTTTGTGAAAGGCCATTTTGAGGTCGCCTCAATACGTTGTGGGCCCTGCCTGTCGCGGGTACTTGGGCCTCCCACACAAGTGAGGCACCATTTTATCGGGAGACCTGGGAACGCTGGGTGGTAGGAAATTTGTGTGAGGCCAGTGATGCCACACTTTCCCACACACAAATGTGTGAAAAAGTGATTTTTTCAGCTAAAAGTGAGGTTTGCAGGGGATTCTGGGTAGGAAACGTTGGGGGATCCACGCAAGCCATACCTCCCTGGAAGCCCCGGGTGTCTACTTTTCAGAAATGTGTGGGTTTGGTAGGTTTCCCTAGATGGCCGCCGAGCACGGGCCAAAACCCAGGTGACCCCTGCAAAACCAGGTGGTTTTGTGAAAGGCCATTTTGAGGTCGCCTCAATACGTTGTGGGCCCTTGCCTGTCGCAGGTACTTGGGCCTCCCACACAAGTGAGGCACCATTTTTATCGGGAGACCTGGGGAACGCTGGGTGGTAGGAAATTTGTGTGAGGCCAGTGATGCCACACTTTCCACACACAAATGTGTGAAAAAGTGATTTTTTCAGCTAAAAGTGAGGTTTGCAGGGATTCTGGGTAAGGAAACGTTGGGGGATCCACGCAAGCCATACCTCCCTGGAAGCCCCCGGGTGTCTACTTTTCAGAAATGTGTGGGTTTGGTAGGTTTCCCTAGATGGCCGCCGAGCACGGGCCAAAACCCAGGTGACTCCTTGCAAAACCAGGTGGTTTTGTGAAAGGCCATTTTGAGGTCGCCTCAATACGTTGTGGGCCCTTGCCTGTCGCAGGTACTTGGGCCTCCCACACAAGTGAGGCACCATTTTATCGGGAGACCTGGGGGACGCTGGGTGGTAGGAAATTTGTGTGAGGCCAGTGATGCCACACTTTCCCACACAGAAATGTGTGAAAAAGTGATTTTTTCAGCTAAAAGTGAGGTTTGCAGGGGATTCTGGGTAAGGAAACGTTGGGGGATCCACGCAAGCCATACCTCCCTGGAAGCCCCGGGTGTCTACTTTTCAGAAATGTGTGGGTTTGGTAGGTTTCCTATGTGGCCGCCGAGCCCCGGGCCAAAACCCAGGTGACCCCCTTGCAAAACCAAGTCATAATGAGATAATGTGTTGTTTATTTCTGCAGCGTGAAAATGTTGGCACAATATTGCAAGGAAAATGTGACAGACATTTTGAGGTTTGCAGGACATTGTGGGTACCATAACTTGTTGGGATCCACAAGAGAGATATCACCATGTACTCCCATGGGTGTTTCGTTTACGACAATATCTACAGTTGGTAGGTTATTCTTAGACGGAATGTACACCTTGGCAGACAGACTAAAAAGACAAAGATTACTGCACAGCCATCTATTCCTCAAGCACACACACACATACTGGTTGGATTTGGCACGAGGGCAAGTGATGGTTCAGTATATACAATTTTATTAACAAGAGATTTCACAAAAATGAAATGCACTGTCAATAATTGAAAGGACAAAAAACGGAAC
This sequence comes from Calotriton arnoldi, assembly GCA_963921515.1. NCBI lineage: Eukaryota > Metazoa > Chordata > Amphibia > Caudata > Salamandridae > Calotriton > Calotriton arnoldi. The sequence goes on from CAWUFW010003132.1 coordinate 28,158, forward strand.
CAGTGACTCGCAGCTCGTGAGCTGTAAAGCCACGTCAAGGCCCCAACCGCTTTACAGGCCATTCACACACCTTTCATACGTGATACACACAAGACCATTCACAACCCCAGGCACGAAACAAACACATTACAACATTCACAAAAAGGGACAAGGTACACCCTGCTTGAGAAAGACAAAAAAAAATATTACTGCACAACCATCTAATCCTCAAGCACACACACACATACTGGTTGGATTTGGCACGAGGGTGAGTGATGGTTCAGTATATACAATTGTATTAACAAGTGATTTCACAAAAATGAAATGCACTGTTAATAATTGAAAGGACGAGAAACTGAACCATTGACTCACAGCTCGTGAGCTGTAAAGCCACGACAAGGCACCAACCTCTTTACAGGCCATTCATACACCTTTCATACGTGTGACAAATACAAAACCATTCACACCACCAGCCGCGGGCCCATCACATTACAACACTCACACCAGCAGACAGCGCCATTCAAGGGCCCATCACTTTCACACGCCCACATTCCTAACACAGCAACAACACAACCTGATGGATTGCGTGGAGTGTCGCTCGGCTAGCAGTGTGTGTAGTGACCAGCAGCAAGTCACTACTCACACACTGCCAGCCGAGCGCCACTCCACGCACACCGCCAGCCAAGCACCAGCCTACACACACCACCATCACATTTAGGATTTTTTTATACAAAAAAGAAAACACAAACAAATTGCAAATAGATACAAATCTACTAACACAAAATCAGAAACATTGCACTAATGCCAACCTTGAAACAGAACAACAATTCTTAAACATTACAGACCAGGCAGTTCACTTTACCACTCATGGTTGCTCCCAATAATTCTTTTGCTTGTGGTACGCTCTATAACAAGCAGGCACACACAGCCCAGGGTTAGAAGGACACTCAGGGCAGTACATACGAGTCTCCTTCCGCGTACCTCTTCGCCAACAGACTCTACATCTCCTAGTGGGAAAGTCTTTTGAGGATGTAGGAGGAATGTGATCAGGAAAGTGGCGATCTTTCAATCGAGCCACATCCTCCACCACTCCAACTCTAGGAACACTTGCCTGTTCCACAACAACAAGGCTGCCTATGACAGACTCCTGAAACTGAACAAAAGTCAACTTTGACGCAGGAGAACACTCCTTGAACACAACAAAAGCATTGAAAGTTGCTAAATTGAAGAGATGGATGGCCAACTTCTTATACCAAATGTAAGACTTACGAATAGCAGTGTAAGGTTCCAACCTCTGATCTACTCTATCAACACCACCCATGTGCTTATTGTAGTCTAAAATGCACACAGGTTTGCGCACTTCAGCAATCTGACCCCAAACAGCCACAGGTGAAGTACTCTCATCATGGATGGTAGTCAGCATGTACACATCCCTCCTGTCCACAAATTTCACAGCTAGCAGTTCCTCACTACGCAAGGCACTGCACTGTCCCCTCTGAAGTTTTTGCAAACAAGCTCTTTTGGATAACCTTTACGGTTAGAGCGGATTGTGCCACAAGCAAAAGTGTCCACTTTGAACAATTCCTTAAACAATTGCACAGCAGTGTAGAAGTTATCAATGTACAAATGGTGGCCTCTGTTAAACAGTCCTCTAGCAAGTTCCCACACAATTTTCTCTGAAACTCCTACTAAAGTGGACGGACAACCAGGGGGTCAATAGTGGAATCCCTACCAGTGTACACACGCAAATTAAAAACATATCCTGTCCTACTCTCAGACAACATATACAGCTTAATTCCATAGCGTGCCCTCTTGCTAGGAATGTACTGCCTAAAAACCAAACGGCCCTTGAACAGCACCAAAGACTCATCAATAGATATTTCTTTCCCTGGAGTATAGATCTCTGAAAATCGATCTACAAAGTGATCAAGAACAGGCCGAATCTTAAAAAGACGGTCACATTCAGGGTGATCTCGTGGCAACGCCAAACCATTATCAACAAAATGCAGCATCCGAAGCAAAAGTAAATACCGATCACGAGTCATAACTGCAGGAAATATGGCCGTTGCCATCAAGGGACTGGTAGACCAATATGAACTCATGGACGGCTTCCTTATCAAACCCATCAAAAAAGTCAAACCCAAAAACTTCTTCATCTCTTCCAGATTTGTGGGACTCCACCGGGTAGCTCTAGAATGGGGCCTAAGTCTGGCACTGTTGTCCCTCAAAAACTGTTCAGCATACAAATTAGTCTGCTCAACAATCTCACCCAAAAATACATCATCCATAAACAACTGAAAATACTGTATAGGCAAATAATGTTCACAATCCACTCTACACCCTGCATAACCACTAAAGGCAGGCAACACCGGCTGCACCATGTTTTGATCAACCCAGAGTCCAGCACTTCCAGTAGGAAGCCTAGCAGCCCCAGGCTGCAATCCAGATGCCTCTTGCACCATCGGCACATTAGTATCCTCCTCTAAATCAGGCACTTCATCTGCACTGAGAGTACCTTCATCATCCGATGATTCCATGTGGAGAGAAAACTCACTGCCTGAATCTTCCCCTCCCTCCTCTCCCTCAGACGCACTGTCAGTCTCATAATCCTGCTCAGAGGAAGATTCAAGAAGCAAACCAACCACCTGCTGAGCAGTAATTCTACGGCTAGCCATAATGCTTACTAATAAAGGTTACTTGTCAAACAAGTCAACAACAACAAACCCTTTGTAAAAAAAAAAAGAAATAAACAAAATGTAGATTTATCACAAAGACCTATATACTCCAACACTATACCACTCACGTGACAGAAGCAGCTAGACTCACCACCACCTACTCTGCACAGACACAGTAAGGATCAACAATATCCCACTAAAAAGAAGAAGAAAAAAAAATTACACATAAGACAATGCAAAACATCGCAAAGAATTTCATGCTCTGAACACTAACAAATATGCTGCCATTATGGCACCACTTACAAAAAAATTCATTCATGCATGACAATAATACTCATTTGGAGTACACACAACAAAAATATTTTTCTTACCAAATAAATGCAATTACGCAAAACTGCAGAACCACAACTGCCGAAACCGCAAACAGGAATCAAAAGCTTTACACTAGAATAAAAAGGAGGAAAAAAAACATTACAATCACATATGCAAATAATGCACCAGTCCACACACAATCCACCAGCCAAGCTAAGGGGTAGTTGGGCCTAACAGTATAAATAAAATATTCACACCCGTAAAAGGGAGCAACCCTTGCCCTTTTGGCCACTCCCCAACACAAAAATTAAAAAAACCCTGGTGCCTAGTGGGCATTCCTGCTGCACAATCACATGATCGTGCAGCAGGAATGCACTAAAGAGGCATCGGGGGAAAGGAAAACCATTTCCTTTCCCTCGATGCCTCTTTTGATACAAACCCCCCCTCCCCGAGCCAAACCTCACCTGATTTCCCCGACGCGCTGGAAGCAAATGGCTTCCAGCGCGTCGGAGAAAAGGAAACCCTCAATGATGTCAGCGCGCTGACGTCATTGATGGGGCGGGGGAGGCAGGGAAAGCCCTTCCCCTGCCTCCCCCAAAAAAACCTAACGATCAGATTCTCACGGGGAGCGCCAGCGCTTCCCCGTGGGTGGTCTTATGACGAGCTGGACTCGTCACGAGCACTGTGTGCCATGACGAGTCCAGCTCGTCATAAGCACCGAAGGGGATAAAGGGTCAGAGCAGGATCTCAGCGGCAGACGAGGAGAAGGAACCTCCTGGTCACAGGAACTACACGAGCATTGCGCTCAAGAAATTCAAGGATGCAAAGACCTCCATCAAGGATTACAGCTAACTTTTCAGGGTGTAAATGGAGAGAAGGCACATCTGCCCTGCATATTTATCCACGAAGATGCCACCGTTTTGTGCAATACCTCTACTCAACTGGAGTGCTTTCTACTGGCTAATCAGTAAGTGCTACCTCGTTGGGTAAATGTATAGTGCCTTTCCTACACTACAGCTGCGTAAAGGACCAGAAGAATTGTCTCCAGTGACCTGTGTGTCTGTAACTTTGCCACCGCGCCGAAAGTGCCGGGGTCCTTTGAGTAAGCTGTCCATCATAGTGGGGAAAGGGCGGGCATACGTTGCATACCGCTAGTGTATGTGTGGCGGGGCTTCTAAGCCCGTTCACATGCCTCTTGTTTATAAAGGGTCAGAGCAGGATCTCAGCGGCAGACGAGGAGAAGGAACCTCCTGGTCACAGGAACTACACGAGCATTGCGCTCGAGAAATTCAAGGATGCAAAGACCTCCATCAAGGATTACAGCTAACTTTTCAGGGTGTAAATGGAGAGAAGGCACATCTGCCCTGCATATTTATCCACGAAGATGCCACCGTTTTGTGCAATACCTCTACTCAACTGGAGTGCTTTCTACTGGCTAATCAGTAAGTGCTACCTCGTTGGGTAAATGTATAGTGCCTTTCCTACACTACAGCTGCGTAAAGGACCAGAAGAATTGTCTCCAGTGACCTGTGTGTCTGTAACTTTGCCACCGCGCCGAAAGCGCCGGGATCCTTTGAGTAAGCTGTCCATCATAGTAGGGAAAGGGCGGGCATACGTTGCATACCGCTAGTGTATGTGTGGCGGGGCCAAACGAGCGGGGCTTCTAGGCCCGTTCACATGCCTCTTGTTTATAAAGGGTCAGAGCAGGATCGCAGCGGCAGACGAGGAGAAGGAACCTCCTGGTCACAGGAACTACACGAGGATTGCGCTCGAGAAAATCAAGGGTGCAGAGACCTCCATCAAGGATTGTCTCCAGTGACCTGTGTGTCTGTAACTTTGCCACCGCGCCGAAAGCGCCGGGATCCTTTGAGTAAGCTGTCCATCTTAGTAGGGAAAGGGCGGGCATACGTTGCATACCGCTAGTGTATGTGTGGCGGGGCCAAACGAGCGGGGCTTCTAGGCCCGTTCACATGCCTCTTGTTTATAAAGGGTCAGAGCAGGATCGCAGCGGCAGACGAGGAGAAGGAACCTCCTGGTCACAGGAACTACACGAGGATTGCGCTCGAGAAAATCAAGGGTGCAGAGACCTCCATCAAGGATTGTCTCCAGTGACCTGTGTGTCTGTAACTTTGCCACCGCGCCGAAAGCGCCGGGATCCTTTGAGTAAGCTGTCCGTCATAGTAGGGAAAGGGCGGGCATACGTTGCATACCGCTAGTGTATGTGTGGCGGGGCTTCTAGGCCCGTTCACATGCCTCTTGTTTATAAAGGGTCAGAGCAGGATCGCAGCGGCAGACGAGGAGAAGGAACCTCCTGGTCACAGGAACTACACGAGGATTGCGCTCGAGAAAATCAAGGGTGCAGAGACCTCCATCAAGGATTACAGCTAACTTTACAGGGTGGCAATGGAGAGAAGGTACATCTCCACGCTCACGAAGATGCCACCGTTTTGTGCAATACCTCTACTCAACTGGAGTACTTTCTACTGGCTAATCAGTAAGTGCTACCTCGTTGGGTAAATGTATAATGCCTTTCCTACACTACAGCTGCGTAAAGGACCAGAAGAATTGCAAGATCGCAGCGGCAGACGAGGAGAAGGATTGCGCTCAAGAAAATCAAGGGTGCAGAGACCTCCATCAAGGATTGTCTCCAGTGACCTGTGTGTCTGTAACTTTGCCACCGCGCCGAAAGCGCCGGGATCCTTTGAGTAAGCTGTCCATCATAGTAGGGAAAGGGCGGGCATACGTTGCATACCGCTAGTGTATGTGTGGCGGGGCCAAACGAGCGGGGCTTCTAGGCCCGTTCACATGCCTCTTGTTTATAAAGGGTCAGAGCAGGATCGCAGCGGCAGACGAGGAGAAGGAACCTCCTGGTCACAGGAACTACACGAGGATTGCGCTCGAGAAAATCAAGGGTGCAGAGACCTCCATCAAGGATTACAGCTAACTTTACAGGTTGGCAATGGAGAGAAGGTACATCTCCACGCTCACGAAGATGCCACCGTTTTGTGCAATACCTCTACTCAACTGGAGTACTTTCTACTGGCTAATCAGTAAGTGCTACCTCGTTGGGTAAATGTATAATGCCTTTCCTACACTACAGCTGCGTAAAGGACCAGAAGAATTGCAGGATCGCAGCGGCAGACGAGGAGAAGGATTGCGCTCAAGAAAATCAAGGGTGCAGAGACCTCCATCAAGGATTACAGCTAACTTTACAGGGTGGCAATGGAGAGAAGGCACATCTCCACGCTCACAATCCCGCCCTAGTGGGCATTCCTGCTGCACGATCACATGATCGTGCAGCAGGAATGCACAAAAGAGGCATCGGGGGAAAGGAAAACCCTTTCCTTTCCCTCGATGTCTCTTTGAATCAAACCCCCCTCCCCGAGCCAAAACTCACCTTATTTCCCCGACGCGCTGGAAGCAAATGGCTTCCAGCGCGTCGGCGAAGAAAGGAAACCCTCAATGATGTCAGCGCGCCTCGCGCGCTGGCGTCATTGATGGGGGCGGGGGGGCCGGGGGAGGCAGGGGAAGTCCTTCCCCTGCCTCCTAAAAAAACCCCGACGATCGGATTCCCACGGGGGAGCGCCAGCGCTTCCCCGTGGGTGGTCTTATGACGAGCTGGACTCGTCATGAGCACACGAGCACTGTGTGCCATGACGAGTCCAGCTCGTCATAAGCATGGAAGGGGTTAATGAAAACAAGGGCTCTTTTTAGAGCCATCCTATAACTCAGAACTCAGCCAGGCCATTTTAGGCCCTGGGAACCGCATCCCCCGGGGCCTCGCCACAATGTTTGACAACCACGCAAGGAGCCCCAATGCCCACGCAGTCCCTGCCAGCTCCCCGCCTCCTGCGGCAGCCGGCATTCCTTTTAAACAAAGCCAGCTGCTCCATGCAAGCACCCTTTGACCAAAAGCAAATCTGTTTTACTTCATAGAAGCGAGAGCGAATTTCCTCCTCTCTCTACCATGAAGCGAAGCAGAAGTTTGCTATGACAGAGCGGAAACTCTGCAGAGATCCTGCCCTGTTATAGCAAACTACAATGTCCCGGGGGTAGGCACCACGGGTCATTGTTGGAACCGGCCCTCGGAGATGATGATACCCAGGGCCATGGAAAGCTCCTCAAGGGAAATTGGACGATACGCCTCCATCCAATTTAAAGGCCCGGGAACATCATGCTCCCCGGGGCCGGCAGTCCGCAACAGACCCCCGCATTTTAATTCATAAATGCCCCAGGGAAGTAGTGCTCCCCGGGACAGTGTGGGGGAGGCTTCACCCTTCCACACTTAAATTTTACATATAGCTCTGGGGAAGTACTACTCTTTGGGGCAGAGGGGGACGTGTGTCCCCCATATCATTATATTTCCCCCTGGGAACTGCGTGCCCATGACAAAAGTAGCCCCCGCATTTTAATTGTATATGCCCCGAGGAAGTAGTGGTCCCCGGGACAGTGTGGTGGAGCCTTCACCCCATAACACTTATATTTTACGTATACCTCCAAGGACGTGCTGCTCTTCGGGGCGGAGGGGGAGGTAAGACGCGTACCCCCCCATATCATTATATTTGCTCTGAGGAAGTGGCGGTCCCCATGACAGAAGTAAACCCTGCATCATAACGAAATATTGCTCCCAGGACCTAGCCCTCCCGGGGGCTTAATTAAACAAAGCGCGCGACACCGCGCTTCATTTTTCTTTTTCCCACCGTGATTTCCAGGCCCTACGCGAATCCCGCTGAAAACATTAAAAAAATGTTTTTTTTTACCTTCGGACTCCCTGTGGCACCCCCTCAGCACCCTAGGGGGGTCACAGTGTTCCTACCCTGCCTTCTTCTACTTTTTTCAACCTTTTTTCTCCTACTTGTTTCAACCGAGTCACAAGATGGCTGCCAACGCTTCCTAGTTTGAAATGTTGGCAGCCAATCAGAGGCAAGTTTGTGCTCGGGACAGCTCAGCCAATCATATCTCACAATTCTCAAATATCGATATCTCTAAATCTTTAAATATCTCAAAAACTACTAAATGGATTTACAGCATTTAAAGAAAAGCGTGCTTTCTGGACCGAGAGCTATCTCTCTGCCAAATTTGGTGTAATTCCGTTCAGCAGTTCGGGGTGTAGCCATGTCTAAAGTGTCCTATGGAAATTAACATGGAGAAAACACGTTTTGGGTCCCCCCTTTTTTCACGGCCCCCGCTTGACGAATCACCCCGAAACTTTCAAGACAGGAGTTGATCTGAGTAAACAATTAGTTTTGAAAATTTCGCAGAGATTTGACAAACGACGCCAAAGATATTGGCAAAAGAAAAAATGCTTTTCCTATGGAAACTAGGTCCTAACTATAACTACCTACTGGCGACCGCCAGTAGGTAATATATATATATATATATATTCACTGAAAAAACCACAGGTTTCAGGGACGTTATTGTTAGTTGGACATTTCACTCGTACAAAACCAGAGAAATTCGGCCGTTATAGTTAGTTGAGCTAAGTATAACTCGTGCCCCCGGAATGCACTGCTGATGACATCACATATTACATCACTCATGATATGAAAGAAGCAACAGAGGTGTAGAAAGAAGCAAGAGAAGTGCAGAAAGAGGGATGTGAGGTGCAGAAAGAAGCAAGAGCAGTGCAGAAAGAACCAACAGAGGTGCAAAAAGAAGCAAGAGGGGTGCAGAAAAAGGTAGGAGAGGTGCACAAAGAGACAAGAGAGGTACAGAAAGAGGCAGGAGGGGTGCAGAAAGAAGGAAGAGAAGTGCAGAAAGAAACAACAGATGTGCTGAAAGAGGCACGGAGGCTACAGAAAGAGCAAGAGAAGTACAGAAAGAACCATCAGAGGTACAGAAACAGGCAGGAAAGGTGCAGAAAGGGGGAACAGGGGTGCAGAAAGAGGCAAGAGAGGTGTAGAAAGAGAAAAGAGGGGTGCAGAAAGGGGCAAGAGGGGTACAGAAAGAAGCAAGTGAGGTGTAGAAAGAGGCAACAGAGGTGCAGAAAGGCGTAACAGAGATGCATAAACAAGCAAAAGAAGTGCAGAAAGAGGCAAGAGAAGTGGCTAAAAGAAGCAACAGAGGTGTGGAAAGAAGTAAGAGAAGTACAGAAAGAGGCAAGTGAGGTACAGAAAGAGGCAAGAGAGGTGCATAAAATGGCAAGAGAACAGCAGAAAGAGGCAAGAGGGATGCAGAAAAAGGCAAGAGAGGTACAGAAAGAGGCAGGAGAGGTGCACAAAGAAGCAAAAGGGGTACAGAAAGAGGGGTGCAGAAAGAAGCAAGAAAAGTACAGAAAGAAGCAAGAAAATTGCAGAAAGAAGCAACAGAGGTGCAGAAATAGGCAAGAGGGGTACAGAAAGAGCAAGAAAATGGCAAAGAAGAAGCAACAGAGATACAGAAGGAGGCAAGAGAAGTGCAGAAAGAGGCAAGAGAGTTGCAGAAACAGGCAAAAGAGGTGCAGAAAGAAGCAAAAGCAGTGCAGAAAGAACTAACAGAGGTACAAGGAGGCAAGAGGGGGTGCAGAAAGAGGAAAGAGGGGTACAGAAATTTGCAAAAACAACCTCTAACTCACAGGTGCAGAAAGAGGCAAGAGAAGTGCAGAAAGTAGCAAGTGAAGTGCAGAAAGAGGCAAGAGAGGCGCACAAAGAGGCAAGAGAGGTACATAAAGAGGCAGGAGTAGTGCAGAAAGAAGGAAGAGAAGTGCAGAAAGAGGCAGGAGAATTGCTGAAAGAAGCAACAGAGGTGTAGAAAGAAGCAAGAGAAGTGCAGAAAGAGGCAAGTGAGGTACAGAAAGAAGCAAGAGCAGTGCAGAAAGAACCAACAGAGGTGCAAAAAGAGGCAAGAGGGGTGCAGAAAAAGGTAGGAGAGGTGCACAAAGAGGCAAGAGTGGTACAGAAAGAGGCAGGAGGGGTGCAGAAAGAAGGAAGTGAAGTGCAGAAAGAAGCAACAGAGGTGCTGAAAGAGGCACGAACGGTGCAGAAAGAGCAAGAGAAGTGCAGGAAAAAGCAACAGAGGTACAGAAAGAGGCAAGAGAGGTGCAGAAACAGGCAGGTAAGGAGCAAAAAGAGGTAACAGGGGTGCAGAAAGAGGCTTGAGAGGAGCAGAAAGAGAAAAGAGGGGTGCAGAAAGAGGCAAGAGGGGTACATAAAGAAGCAAGAGCAGTGCAGATTGAACCAACAGAGGTGCAAAAAGAGGCAAGAGGAGTGCAGAAAGAGATAGGAGAGGTGCACAAAGAAGCAAGAGAGGTACAGAAAGAGGCAGGAAGGGTGCAGAGAGAAAGAAGAGAAGAGCAGGAAAGAGGCAAGAGAATTGTTGAAAGAAGCAACAGAGGTGTAGAAAGAAGCAAGAGAAGTGCAGAAAGAGGGAAGTGAGGTGCAGAAAGAAGCAAGAGCAGTGCAGAAAGAACTAACAGAGGTGCAAAAAGAGGCAATAGGGGTACAGAAAAAGGTAGGAGAGGTGCACAAAGAGGCAAGAGAGGTACAGAAAGAGGCAGGAGGGATGCAGAAAGAAGGAAGAGAAGTGCAGAAAGAAACAACAGAGGTGCTGAAAGAGGTGCGAACGGTGCAGAAAGAGCAAGAGAAATGCAGAAAGAACCAGCAGAGGTACACAGAGAGAGGCAAGAGAGGTGCAGAAAAAGGCAGGAAAGGTGCAGAAAGGGGGAATAGGGGTGCAGAAAGAGGCAAGAGAGGTGCAGAAAGAGAAAAGAGGGGTGCAGAAAGAGGCAAGAGGGGTGCAGAAAGAAGCAAGTGAGGTGTAGAAAGAGGCAACAGAGGTGCAGAAAGACGTAACAGAGGTGCAGAAACAAGCAAACGAAGTGCAGAAAGAGGCAAGAGAAATGGCTGAAAGAAGCAACAGAGGTGTGGAAAGAAGCAAGAGAAGTACAGAAAGAGGCAAGTGAGGTACAGAAAGAGGCAAGAGCGGTGCATAAAAAAACAAGAGAACAGCAAAAAGAGGCAAGAGGGATGCAGAAAAAGGCGAGAGGTGCAGAAAGAGGCAGGAAAGGTGCACAAAGAAGCAAAAGGGGTACAGAAAACGGCAAGAGGGCTGCAGAAAGAAGCAAGAAAAGTGCAGAAAGAAGCAAGAGAAGTGCAGAAAGAAGCAACAGAGGTGCAGAAAGAGGCAAGAAGGGTGCAGAAAGAGGAAGAAAAGTGCAAAAAAGAAGCAACAGAGGTGCAGAAGGAGGCAAGAGAAGTGCAGAAAGAGGCAAGAAAGTTGTAGAAACAGGCAAAAGAGGTGCAGAAAGAAGCAAGAGCAGTGCATAAAGAACTAACAAAGGTACAGAAGGAGGCAAGAGGGGTGCAGAAAGAGGCAAGAGGGGTGCAGAAATTTACAAAAACTACCTCTTACTCAGAGGTGCAGAAAGAGGCAAGAGAAGTGCAGAAAGAGGCAAGAAAGGTGCACAAAGAGGCAAGAGAGGTACATAAAGAGGCAGGAGTGGTGCAGAAAGAAGGAAGAGAAGTGCAGAAAGAGGCAAGAGAATTGATGAAAGAAGCAACAGAGGTGTAGAAAGAAGCAAGAGAAGTGCATAAAGAGGCAAGTGAGGTGCAGAAAGAAGCAAGAGCAGTGCAGAAAGTACCAACAGAGGTGCAAAAAGAGGCAAGAGGGGTGCAGAAAATGGTAGGAGAGGTGCACACAGAGGCAGGAGATGTACAGAAAGAGGCAGGAGGGGTGCAGAGAGAAGGAAGAGAAGTGCAGAAAGAAGCAACAGAGGTGCTGAAGAGGCACAAACGGTGCAGAAAGAGCAAGAGAAGTGCAGGAAAAAGCAACAGAGGTACAGAAAGAGGCAAGAGAGGTGCAGAAACAGGCAGGTAAGGAGCAAAAAGAGGTAACAGGGGTGCAGAAAGAGGCAAGAGAGGAGCAGAAAGAGAAAAGAGGGGTGCAGAAAGAGGCAAGAGGGGTGCAGAAAGAAGCAAGAGCAGTGCAGATTGAACCAACAGAGGTGCAAAAAGAGGCAAGAGGAGTGCAGAAAGAGGTAGGAGAGGTGCACAAAGAAGCAAGAGAGGTACAGAAAGAGGCAGGAAGGGTGCAGAAAGAAAGCAAGAGAAAGTAGCAGGAAAGAAGCAAGAGAATTGTTGAAAGAAGCAACAGAGGTGTAGAAAGAAGCAAGAGAGGTGCAGAAAGAGGAAGTGAGGTGCAGAGAAGAAGCAAGAGCAGTGCAGAAAGAGACTAACAGAGGTGCAGAAAGAGGCAAGAGGGGTACAGAAAAAGGTAGGAGAGGTGCACAAAGAGGCAAGAGAGGTACAGAAAGAGGCAGGAGGGATGAAGAAACTGGCAGGAAAGGTGCAGAAAGATGGAACAGGGGTGCAGAAAGAGGCAAGAGAAGGTGCAAAAGAGAGAAAGGAGGAGGTGCAGAAAGAGGCAAGAGGAGTGCAGAAAGAAGGCAAGTGAGGTGCAGAAAGAGGCAACAGAGGTGCAGAAAGAGGCCAGGAGTAGGTGCAGAAATAAGGAAGAGAAGTGCAGAAAGAGGCAAGAGAATTGCTGAAAGAAGCAACAGAGGTGTAGTAAAGAAGCAAGAGAAGTGCAGAAAGAGGCAAGTGAGGTACAGAAAGAGGCAAGAGCAGTGCAGCAAATGAACCAAGAGAACAGACGAAAAGAGGCAAGAGGGATGCAGAAAAAGGTAGGAGAGGTGCGGAAAGAAGCAAGAGTGGTGCAGAAAGAGGCAGGAGGGTTGCAGAAAGAAGCAAGTGAGGTGCAGAAAGAAGCAAGACGAGGTGCTGAAAGAGACAACGAAGTGTGCAGAAAGAGACAACAGGAGTGCAGGATAAGAAGCAACAGAGGTGCAGAAAGAGGCAAGAGAGGTGCAGAAACAGGCAGGTAAGGAGCAGAAAGAAGCAACAGGGGTACAGAAAGAGGCTAGAGAGGAGTGCAGAAAGAAGCAAAAGAGGTGCAGAAAGAGGCAAGAGAGCTGCAGAAAGAAGCAAGAGCAGGTGCACAATTGAACCAAGCAGAGGTGCACAAAGAGGCAAGAGGAGTGCAGAAAGAGGCAAGAGAGGTGCACAAAGAAGCAAGAGAGGTGCAGAAAGAAGCAACAGAGGTGCTGAAAGAGGCAAGAGGGGTGCAGAAAGAGGCAAGAGAAGTGCAGAAAGAACAACAGAGGTGCAAAGAGGCAAGAGAGGTGCAGAAACAGGCAGGAAATGTGCAAAAAGAGGGAACAGGGGTGCAGAAAGAGGCAAGAGGGATAGAGAAATCTGCAAAAGAGGTGCAGATAGAAACAAGAGCAGCACAGAAAGAACCAACTGAGGTGCAGAAAGAGGCAAGAGGGGTGTAGAAAGAGGTAGGAGAGGTGCACAAAGAGGCAAGAAGGGTACAGGAAGATTCAAGAGGGGTGTAGAAAGAAGGAATGTAAATGCAGAAAGAAGCAACAGAGGAGCTGAAAGAGACAAGAAGGGTGCAGAAAAAGGCAAGAAAAGTGTAGAAAGAAGCAACAGAGGTACAGAAAGAGGCAAGAGTGGTGCAGAAAGAGGAAGAGAGGTGTAAAAAGAGGCAAGAGAGTTGCACAAAGAGGCAAGAGAAGTGCAGAAAGAGGCAAGAGAGTTGCAGAAACAGCCAAAAGAGGTACAGAAAGAAGCAACAGCAGTGCAGAAAGAACTAACAGAGGTGCAGAAGGAGGCAAGAGGGGTGCAGAAAGAGGCAAGGGGTGCAGAAATGTGCAAAAACTACCTCTAACTCAGAGGTGCCGAAAGAGGCAAGTGCGGAAAGAAGCAACACAGGTGCCGAAAGAGGCAAGAGAGGTGCAGAAAGAAGCAAGTGAAGTGCAGAAAGAGGCAAGAGAGGTGCACAAAGAGGCAAGAGAGGTACAGAAAGAGGCAGGAGGGGTGCAGAAAGAAGGAAGAGAAGTGCAGAAAGTGGCAAGAGAATTGCTGAAAGAAGCAACAGAGGTGCAGAAAGAAGGAAGAGCAGTGCAGAAAGAACCAACAGAGGTGCAAAAGAGGCACTAGAGGTGCAGAAACAGGTAGGAGAAGTGCACAAAGAGGCAACAGAGGTACAGAAAGAGGCAGGAAGGGTGCAGAAAGAAGGAAGAGAAGTGCAGAAAAGAAGCAACAGAGGTGCAGAAAGAGGCAAGTGAACGGTGCAGAAAGAGGCAGGAGAAGTTGTAGAAACAGGCAACAGAGGTACAGAAAGAGGCAAGAGAAGTGCAGAAACAGACAGGAAAGGTGCAGAAGGAGGCAACAGGTGTGCAGAAAGAGGCAAGAGAGGTGCAGAAAGAGAAAACTACTCTACTCGGAGGTGCAGAAAGAGGCAAGAGAGTTGCAGAAAGAAGCAAGTGAGGTGTAGAAAGAGGCAACAGAGGTGCAGAAAGACATAACAGAGATGCAGAAACAAGCAAAAGAAGTGCAGAAAGAGGCAAGAGAAATGGCTGAAAGAAGCAACAGAGGTGTGGAAAGAATCAAGAGAAGTACAAAAAGAGGCAAGTGAGGTACAGAAAGAGGCAAGAGAGGTGCATAAAATGGCAAGAGAACAGCAGAAAGAGGCAAGAGCGATGCAGAAAAAGGCAAGATAGGTGCAGAAAGAGGCAGGAGAGGTGCACAAAGAAGCAAAAGGGGTACAGAAAGAGGCAAGAGGGGTGCAGAAAGAAGCAAGAAAAGTGCAGAAAGAAGCAAGAGAGGTGCAGAAAGAAGCAACAGAGGTGCAGAAAGAGGCAAGAGGGGTGCAGAAAGAGGAAGAAAAGTGCAAAGAATAAGCAACAGAGGTGCAGAAGGAGGCAAGAGAAGTACAGAAAGAGGCAAGAGAGTTGCAGAAACATGCAAAAGAGGTGCAGAAAGAAGCAAGAGCAGTGCAGAAAGAACTAAAAGAGGTACCAAAGGAGGCAAGAGGGGTGCAGAAAGAGGCAAGAGGGGTGCAGAAATTTGAAAAACTACCTCTAACTCAGAGGTGCAGAAAGAGGCAAGAGAAGTGCAGAAAGTAGCAAGTGAAGTGCAAAAAGAGGCAAGAGAGGTGCACAAAGAGGCAAGAGAGGTACATAAAGAGGCAGGAGCAGTGCAGAAAGAACCAACAGAGATACAAAAAGAGGCAAGAGGGGTGCAGAAAAAGGTAGGAGAGGTACACACAGAGGCAAGAGAGGTACAGAAAGAGGCAGGAAGGGTGCAGAGAGAAGGAAGAGAAGTGCAGAAAGAAGCAACAGAGGTGCTGAAGAGGTGCGAATGGTGCAACAGAGGTGTAGAAAGAAGCAAGATAAGTGCAGAAAGAGGCAAGTGAGGTGCAGAAAGAAAGAAGAGCAGTGAAGAAAGAACCAACAGAGGTGCTAAAAGAGGCAAGATGGGTGCAGAAAAAGGTAGGAGAGGTGCACACAGAGGCAAGAGAGGTACAGAAAGTGGCAGGAGGGGTGCAGAGAGAAGGAAGAGAAGTGCAGAAAGAAGCAACAGATGTGCTGAAGAGGCGCAAACGGTGCAGAAAGAGCAAGAGAAGTGCAGAAAAAAGCAACAGAGGTACAGAAAGAGGCAAGAGAGATGTAGAAACAGGCAGAAAAGGTGCAGAAAGAGGGAACAGGGGTGCAGAAAGAGGCAAGAGAGGTACAGAAAGAGAAAATAGGGGCTCAGAAAGAGGCAAGAGGGGTGCAGAAACAAGCAAGTGAGGTACATAAAGAGGCAACAGAGGTGCAGAAAGACACAAGAGAGGTGCAGAAACAAGCAAGAGAATTGCAGAAAGAGGCACGAGAATTGCTGAAAGAAGAAACAGAGGTGTGGAAAGAAGCAAGAGAAGTGCAGAAAGAGGCAAGTGAGGTACAGAAAGAGGCAAGAGAGGTGCAGAAAATGGCAAGAGAACAAAAGAAAAAGGCAAGAGGGATGCAAAAAAGGGAAGAAGGGTGCGGAAAGAAGCAAGAGAGGTGCAGAAAGAAGCAAGAGAATTGCAGAAAGAAGCAAGAGAGGTGCAGAAAGAGGGAAGACGAGTACAGAAAGAGATAACAGGTGTGCAGAAAGAGACAACAGGGGTGCAATAAGAAGCAACAGAGGTGCTGAAAGAGGCAAGAGAGGTGCAGAAACGGGCAGCAAAGGTGCAGAAAGAGGCAAGAGGGGTACAGAAAGAGGCAAGAGAAGTGCAGAAAGAAGCAAAAGAGGTGAAGGAAGGGGCAAGAGAACTGCAGAAAAAGACAAGAGAGGTGCACAAAGAGGAAGGAGAGGTGCACAAAGAGGCAACGGGGTACAGAAAGAGGCAAGAGGGGTGCACAAAGTAGCAAGAGAAGTGCAGAAAGAAGCAACAGACGTGCAAAAGAGGCAAGAGAGGTGCAGAAACAGGCAGGAGAGGTGAAGAAAGAGGGAACAGGGGTGCAGAAAGAGGC
The DNA here is from genome assembly GCA_963921515.1 of Calotriton arnoldi. NCBI lineage: Eukaryota > Metazoa > Chordata > Amphibia > Caudata > Salamandridae > Calotriton > Calotriton arnoldi. Next base: position 44,382 of record CAWUFW010003132.1, read on the forward strand.
AAGAGGGATACAGAAATCTACAAAAGAGATGCAGATAGAAGCAAGAGCAGTGCAGAAAGAACCAACTGAGGTGCGGAAAGAGGCAAGAGGGGTGTTGAAAGAGGTAGGAGAGGTGCACAAAGAGGGAAGAGGGGTGCAGAGAGAGGCAAGAGGGGTGCAGAAAGAAGCAAGTGAGGTGCAGAAAGAGGCCAGAGAGGTACAGTAAGAAGTAACAGAGGTGCAGAAAGAGGCAAGAGGGGTGCAGAAAGAGGAAGAGAAGTGCAAAAAAAGAAGCAACAGAAGTGCAGAAGGAAAAAGTAAGTAAGTCCGTTTTTATATAGCGCAGCTACTCACCCTTATGGGTCTCAAGGCGCTGGGGGCCGTAGTGGAAATTAAGTGAGCTATTGCCCAGAGTCACATGGTGCTGAGCTGAGCTACCGCCGGAGCCGGGGATCGAACCGTGAACCCTGTGCTCCGAAGTCAGCTGCCCTGGCCGCTGCACCACACCTCTCCACGGAGGCAAGAGAAGTGCAGAAAGAGGCAAGAGAGTTGCAGAAACAGCCAAAAGAGGTACAAAAAGAAGCAACAGTAGTGCAGAGAGAACCAACAGAGGTGCAGAAGGAGGCAAGAGGGGTGCAGAAAGAGGAAAGGGGTGCAGAAATTTGCAAAAACTACCTCTAACTCAGAGGTGTAGAAAGAGGCAAGAGAAGTGCAGAAAGAAGCAACAGAGGTGCCGAAAGAGGCAAGAGATGTGCGGAAAGAAGAAAGTGAAGTGCAGAAAGAGGCAAGAGAGGTGCACAAAGAGGCAAGAGAGGCACAGAAAGAAGCAGGAGGGTGCAGAAAGAAGGAAGAGAAGTGCAGAAAGAGGCAAGTGAGGTGCAGAAAGAAGCAAGAGCAGTGCAGAAAGAACCAACAGAGGTGCAAAAAGAGGCAAGAGGGGTGCAGAAAGAGGCAGGAGGGGTGCAGAAAGAAGGAATAGAAGTGCAGAAAGAAGCAACAGCGGTGCTGAAAGAGGCACAAACGGTGCATAAAGAGCAAGTGAAGTTCATAAAAAAGCAACAGAGGTAGAGAAAGAGGCAATAGAGGTACAGAAACAGACAGGAAAGTTGCAGAAAGAGGGAACAGGGGTGCAGAAAGAGGCAAAAGCGGTGCAGAAAGAGAAAAGAGGGGTGCAGAAAGAGGGGTGCAGAAAGAAGCAAGTGAGGTGCAGAAACAGGCAACAGAGGTGCAGAAAGACGCAAGAGAGGTGCAGAAACAAGCAAGAGAATTGCAGAAAGAGGCAAGAGAACTGCTGAAAGAAGCAACAGAGGTGTGGAAAGAAGAAAGAGAAGTGCAGAAAGAGGCAAGTGAGGTGCAGAAAGAGGCACTTGAGGTACAGAAAGAGGCAAGAGGTACAGAAAGAGGCTCGAGAAGTGCAGAAAGAGGGTAGAGAAGTGCAGAAAGAGGCAAGAGGGGTGCAGAAGGAAGAGAGTGAGGTGCAGAAAGAGGCAAGTGAGGTGCAGAAAGAGGCAAGAGCAATGCAGTAAGAAACAACAGAGGTACAGAAGGAGACAAGAGGGGTGCAGAAAGAGGCAAGAGCAGTGCAGCAAGAACCAAGAGACGTGCAGGAAAACGGAAGAAGGGTGCAGAAAGAGGCATGAGGGGTGCAGAAAGAAGGAAGAGAAGTGCAGAAAGAAGCAGCAGAGGTACAGAAAGAAGCAAGAGTATTGCAGAAAGACGGAAGAGAGGTGTAGAACGAGGCAAGAGGGGTGCAGAAAGAAGCAAGTGAGGTGCAGAAAGAGGCAAGAGAGGTGCAGAAAGAGGTAAGAGAGGTGCAGAAAGAGGGAAGACAAGTGAAGAAAGAGACAACAGGTGTGCAGAAAGAAGCAAGAAATGTCCAGAAAGAAGCATGGGAAGTGCAGAATGAAGCAACAGGGGTGCAGAAAGAGGCAAGAGAAGTACAGAAAGAAGCAACAGAGGTGCAGAAGGAGTCAAGATAACTGCAGAAAGAGGCAAGAGACTTGCAGAAACAGGCAAAAGAGGTACAGAAAGAGCGAACAGGGATGCAGACAGAGGCAAGACAGGTGCAGAAACAGGTAAGAAGGGTGCAGAAAGAGGCAAGAGGGGTGCAGAAATTTGCAAGAGAGGTGCAGAAAGAAGCAAAAGCAGTGCAAAAGAACCAACAGAGGTGCAGAAATTTGCAAGAGAGGTGCAGAAAGAAGCAAAAGCAGTGCAAAAGAACCAACAGAGGTGCAAAAAGAGGCAAGTGAGGTGCAGAAGGAGGCACGAGAACTGAAGAAAGAGGCAAGAGAGTTGCAGAAACAGGCAAAAGGGGTGCAGAAAGAGGGAATAGGTGGGCAGACTAAGGCAAGAGAGGGGCAGAAAGAGGCAAGAGGGATGCAGAAATTTGGAACAGATGTGCAGAAAGAAGCAAGAGCAGTGCAGAAAGAACCAACAGAGGTGCAGAAAGAGGCAAGAAGGGTACAGAAAGAGGTAAGTGAAGAGCAGAACGAAGCAAAAGAGGTGCAGAAAAAACCAACAGAGGTGCAAAAAGAGGCAAGAGGCGTGCAGAAAGGGGTAAGAGAGGTGTATAAAAAGGCAAGAGGGTACAGAAAGAGGTAGGAGGGGTGTAGAAAGAAGGAAGAGAACTGCAGAAAGAAGCAACAGAGGTGCTGAAAGAGGCACGAAAGGTGCAGAAAGAGATGAGAGGTGCAGAAAGAAGCAACAGAGGTACAGAAAGAGGCAAGAGTGGTGCGGGAAGAGAGGTGTAGAAAGAGGCAAGAGAGTTGCACAAAGAGGGAAGAGGGGTGCAGAAACAGGCAAAAGGGGTGCAGAAAGAAGCAAGTGAGGTGCAGAAAGAGGCAAGAGAGGTGCAGAAAGAGGCAAGAGAGGTGCAGAAACAGGCAAGAGAAGTGTTGAAACAGGCGACAGAGGTGCAGAAGGAGGCAAGAGAACTGCAGAAAGAGGAAAGAGAGTTGCAGAAAGAGGCAAGTGAGGTGCAGAAGGAGGCAAGAGAACTGCAGAAAGAGATAAGAGAGGTGCAGAAAGAGGCAAATGAGGTGCAGAAAGTAGCAAGATAAGTGCAGAAATAAGCAACAGAAGCACAGAAAGAGGGAAGAGGAGTAGAGAAAGAGGCAAGAGAAGTGCAGAAAGAAGCAACAGACATGCAGAAAGGGGGAAGAGGGGTGGAGAAATAGGCAAGAAGGGTGCAGAAAGAAGCAAGAGAGGTGCAGAAAGAAACAAAAGAAGTGCAGAAAGAAGGAACAGAGGTGCAAAAAGAGGCAATATGGGTACAGAAATAGGTAAGAGGGGTGCAGAAAGAGGCAAGAGAGGTGCAGAAAGAGGGAAAAAGGGTGCAGAAAGAGGCAAGAGGGGTACAGAAAGAAGCAAGTGAGGTGCAGAAAGAGGCAACAGAGGTGCAGAAAGAGGCAACAGAGGTGTAGAAAGTAGAAGAGAAGTGCAGAAAAAGAAAGAAATGTGCAGAAAGAAGCAACAGAAGTGCAGAAAGAGGCACGAGAGGTGCAGAAAGAAGCATGAGTGGCTTGCACACTATTAGTACCAATTTAACACCCACATTTAGCAGTAAGTAACAGGTGACCATTCTAGGTTTGCAAAGGGCCTTCTACTACGCTGTAACACTTGTCGCTGCATATTTGATAACGTTTGAGCCGTTTGAGCTTGAAACAAGGCTTTTTTTGTTCAAACCTGCAGATTAGGGAGCAGATGATGGATTATGTGGCTAATGCGGAAAATTTATAATTGGGCGAAAGTCGGTGCAGCCAAACAGTCACATAATTCCAGTGGCCCTGCTCTTACCTGTGACTAGGTCCACATGTGCTCCTCAGGGATTCCTTCTTTTTTTTGTCTCACTGAGTTCATAGTTTAGCTTCTATGGAAACGAGGAAGACTAAACCTGAGGTTACCACTCTACAACACAGACTACCATACCACATAATTACTCTCCATAACACATAATCCCACTCTACATAATTCCTATACACTAAATACCACATACTTTCTATCCACATAATTTCACTGCACAACATACCACATAATTCCACTACACACAACGTACATCCACTCCACTCCAAAAAACGTTAGTAAAAAACTTTTACATTTACGATGCCAATAGCTCTAACTCTCTCAAATGCGAAACCTATTACATTGCAAATGCTTCTTTAACTAGTAGTCGCGTTTGCAGAGTGGTGGAGAAAGGGTGCTGGGCCTCCGACAAGCGCTCAGGAATTCCGCTGCGTAGGACTTACAGGAGGTACCAGGAGAGCTTCTTGGCCCCCAAAGTCCCTCAGGAGTAAAGTGGACTTCATCACCCATCCCGTAATCTGCCAGGAGGTGCGTTTGCAGAGTGGTGGAGAAATGGGGGCGTGGCCTCCAAAGATGTCTTAGCAATCCCACTGTGTGGGACTTACTGGAGGTAACTAGAGGGGTAGTTGGCCCCCAAGGACATCCTTGGGGCCAAATACCTCCTATTACCTCCAGTAAGTCCCACACAGCAGGATTACTAAATTCTCATAGCAGGCCACACCCCTTTGCCCACCACTCTGCAAAGCGCTCCCTGGTGCTCTCTTGAATGGGATTGAAGTCCCCTTCGCTGCTGGGTGTCCTTAGGGGCCAACTAGCCTACCTCTTACCTCCAGTAAGCCCCACACAGTGGGATTGCTGAGAGATGGACACAGGCCACAACCCCTTTCTCCACCACTCTGCAAACACACCTCCTGGCGCGCTCTTGGTTGGGGGATAAAGTCCCCTTGCCTCCTTATGGTCCCTGGGGGCCAACTAGCCCTCCTGTTATCTCTAGTAAGCCCCACACAGCTGGATTGCTGAGAGGTAGTCCAAGGCCACGCCCCCTTTTTACACCACTTTGCAAACGCGCCTCCTGGTGCACTGCTGCTTGGAGGATGAAGTCCACTTTAGTCCTGAGGTCCTCAGGACACAAGAGGACCTCATCACCTGTGGGACCCCCTGAGCAGGACTAGTGAGTCAGGGTGTTTCTACCCTGCCCCCTTTTCTTGTTTTTAATCTTTTTTTTACTGTTTTCTTGTGACTCACTTTTACTGAGTCACAAGATGGCTGCCAACACTTCCTGGTTTGGAGTGTTGACAGCCAATAAAAATGAAGCTCGTGCTCGGGAGGATTCGCAAATCCTCCTCGGTGCTCAGATATATATATTTTTATTTTTTAATTTCTCAGCAACTACTGAACGGATTTACACCATTTTTAAAAAGCAAGCTTTCTAGACTAAGACCTACCTTTTTGCCAAATTTGGTGTAATTCTGTTCAGCAGTTCGGGCTGTAGCTTTGTCTAAAGTTTCCTACGGAAATTAACATGGGGAAAACGTGTTTTGGGACCCCCATTTTTTCTCGGCCCCTGCTTAACGAATCACCCCCAAACTTTCAAGACATGAGCTGACCTGAGCTGGTCATTAGTTTTGAAAATTCCGCGAAGATTCGTCAACCAGCGCCAAAGATAATGGCAAAAGAAAAATCGCTTTTCCTATGGAAACTAGGTCCTAACTATAACTACCTACTGGCGACCGCCAGTAGGTTATATATATATATATATATATATCTGCAATGTCCTTCAGTTGTGCAACGAAAGGTAAAGACGCACTCAGGATTCGTTTAAAGAGAAAAGATTTATTATTTGCTGACGCGTTTCAACCTCACGGTCTTTGTCAAAGTCACTTCCTGCCCAGGAAGTGGCTGTATTTAAATGTTTAGCATGTCATAGAAACATAAATGTATAAACATAATCAAAACACTCTGTTAAAGGTCTGGTATGATAAAGGACAGACTTAATTCACGTTTTACAAACACATGTGAAAAATAGCAAGTGAATGCATGATAGGTAAAAAAAAAAAAAAACACTTAAATCACGTGAAACAACAACATGTCTTAGTAATAATAATGGATGGGCATTATAAAATGTGGCATCTCATTGCACCAGTGTGCTTGAGTTCATACATCAGCTCAAAGTTTATCTACCCTGTTCCAAATTTATATCCATGTAGGTCAAAGGAGGGAATACAGTGGTGATACAAATGGTGGACAGACCAAGTGGTCCTACATCCAATTGCCCTATAGGATCCTACTGGGTGTACTATGTCAAGTGACCCTGCTGAGCCAAGGTGCCAACTCCCCATCCAGGTTAGGAAGTAACCCATTCCCACTTAAAAACCTATAATGAACAGGCAAGGGGAATGATGAAGACAAGTTGCAGAAAAAATATATAAAAAAAAGGAAATAAACTAAAAGGTTTACCCGATATTGCTAAACACTAGTGATACCCCACCCTAGGTGCTAAAAAGGAGAAAAAGAGGGAGCGTAAAAAGCAAGACACCACTAATTCAAGCAGCCGCTTGAACAAGAGTGACAGTACAGCAATACGCTTAGGGTTCAGATGGAACTGTAATATGCAGATGGATGACAAATGTTACGTGATCCAAGGGGGGGGGGATTTTCTAAGAAGTATCTCAGGTGGTCATGCAGCTATCCTAGGTGGACATGAAGATCTTCCTCTCGGTTCAAACCACCGGGGATCTTGCTCTGAAGGCGGATGATATATTCCAATTCCAGTCGCCGGAGCTTTCTCTCATGGTCCCCTCCTCTGGGATGAACCGGAACCCTGTCAATGCCAAAATAGGAGAGCTTTGAGCTAATGTCAGAGATGTCAGCATGTTCCAACGCGCAATGCTTAGCCACCGTGTAAGTCAGATCTCTATTCTTCACTGCGCGCAGATGCTCTAAAATGCGCTTCTTCACGGGAAAGATGGTGCTACCTACATAGCGCAAACCACAGACACAGACAAGGACATACACAACAAATTCAGTGTTACAGTTGATGAATGACAATATCTTTTCATCTCTGCCCACTTGCAAATGGTAGCTTCTCACATTGCGACTATTGCTGCACGCCTTGTAATGGCCGCATTTGTGGAAGCCTGCGAGTTCCTTAAGCCAGGAGCCAGAACTGTTACCTTTTGGTGTAAGATGGCTGTGTACAAGCGTGTCCCGCAATGACTTACATTTGCGAAATGTGATGTGTGGTTTGGGGCTGACCAGTTTGCCAATGACCACATCCTGCCTGACTAGGTACCAATGTTTGCTGACTATACTGCGCAGTGCCTGTGAAGCCGCCGAAAAGGTTGTGATGAGTCTAACCTCCTGTTTGTTTCCTTTCTGATTTTTGGGGACCAGGAGACTATCTCTGTCTCTGCCTGCTGCCTTCTCAGTGGCTATTCTTATGGTTTTCCCGGAATAACCGCGTGCTCTGAATCTACCAAACATGTTGAGTTCCTCTCTAATATAACTCTCCGTGGAGCTACAATTACGCTTTGCTCGCAGGAGCTCACCATAAGGGATACTCCTCTTTAAGCCATCTGGGTGGTGGCTCCGTGCATGCAAGACACTGTTCCCAGCAATGGCTTTTCTAAACAAGCTGGTATGTACACAATCGTCCTTGACCTCTACCAAGACATCAAGAAATTCAACTCTAGTGCTGTGAATCTTACTTGTGAATTTCAAATTGAGTTCATTTACAGACAACCCTGCAATGAAGTTCTTAAGCGAATCCTGTGGACCATCCCATATCAGAAAAATGTCGTCAATGTAGCGGGTCCACAGGATAAGGTTGTCCATGTAATGGTCATTGCCCTGGTGCCAGAGTTGCTCCACCTCCCACCACCCCATAAAGATACAGGCGTAGCTGGGGCGAAGCAACTCCCCATGGCAGTACCAGTGTATTGCTTATACCAGGTATCTTCAAAGAGAAAACAATTATTATGTAAGCAAAAACTCAACATGTCTAGCAGCAACATAGTGTGGTCAAACATGGAAAGTGGTCTATCCCTGAAGAAGTATTTACAAGCTTCAAGGCCTTGGTCATGCTCTATGCAGGTGTACAAAGACACCACATCTATAGTGGCCAGTAGGTATGTATCTTTCCATGGAATGCCCTGTATCTTGGAGAGAAAATCCATGGTGTCCCTACAATATGAGGGCAAATTGAACACATATTTACAGAGAAAGTAGTCAAGATAGAGGAATTCTCAAGCAGACTCTGGTTGGCCGCAATGATCGGTCTGCCCGGTGGTTCAGTGATGCTCTTGGTCATGAGGAATTGGAACTCATTGCGTCTCAGAGTTCCTTTGTTGTGTCGTGCCATGCCTCAAGTAGTTGGTGATATTGTTTGATAGTTTCATTGTATTCCAACTGGTTAGATCTCAGATAGCTCCCTGAGTACTCTAACTGCCTCTTTGCTTCAGCCCTGTATTTATTGAGATCCCAGAGGACGACATTGCCCCCCTTGTCCGAGGGCTTGATGACAAATGTATCAGCCCATTGGAGAGATTGCAAGCCCAGCTTCTGGCTGGTGTCAAGTTACTGGCAAAAGGATTCTTTTGCGTTTGCCAAAGTGCCACGAGGTCAGAGAGGATGGTCTCATGATATGTGTCGATGCCATCATGTAGGGTCACAGGGTTGTATCTAGATTTGGGTTTGAAATCATTCCTGGATTTGCGGTGCACCGCATTGCCCATGTTCTCAAGTAGGTCACGGTCAGTGACCCAGTCCTGACTTCCCTGTTCAATCTCTCTGAGAGCAGCAAGCAATTCAATATCGGACATTGTCAGTGGGTTAGTATCCCCACCCCCAGAGTCAGATTGCCCACCCCTTGAGTGATAGCTCTGCCATTCCTTAATGTGTGCACCTTGAGAAGCTTCAGTTCCCTTATAAATAAGTAGATGTCAATACGAGTTCTAGGAAAGTTAAAATTGGCAGTGGGGCAGAAAGAAAGGCCCAATTCAAGGACTGAGCGTTCTGCAGGGGTAATGTGGTGTGAGGAAATGTTAATAATGGATAAATTGCCATTGTTTTGCTCACCCATTACTTGTTGCGCTTGGATCGCCGTTGTCCTCTCCCATATGGCGTCTCGTTTTCTTTGGTTTTCCCCTCCTCTCCTGACTTGTCTCTTCCTTGTTCGCTGCTTGCGCCTCTTCCTCTTGGCGGTCTCTTTTTTCCACCCATGCTCTCCCGTAAAAAACGATACTCCGTGTGTGAAGGAAATGTGCTTTTTATCGGTGCAGCAGCACCTTGTCGCTCGTCCACATCAGATGGCGCCTCAGAACTGGACTCCGAGGTTTCAGATTCTCGGATTCTGGCAGTCTCAGTTCATAGCAAATCCTTCCTTGCAGCATCATATTTATGCCCGAAGGTTAATATACGCCCCTGTGCGTAATCGTTGCGGTCTCTGGTAAACTTCCAGTGTTTCTTGGACTTGATACCTTCCTCGTACTTGTGTAGTCTCAAATCCATGTCTTTTAGAAAGCTACTTATTTCATTTTGAGACTCATGTTTCTCCAGCGAGTCACGCAGAAGCTTAATTTCCTCCCCAATTTGTTCCAGCTCAATTGCGGCGTATTTCGCAAGGAGACCCAGCATGTTCTTGCATGTTGCTGCCATTAGCGAAGACCACTCCTCCAGAAGCTGGGGGTTAGGATTCTGGTATATATATTCACTGAAAAAAACATAGGTTTCAGGCACGTTATAGTTAGAAATTAGTTTTTAAAAAACCTTAGAAATTCACTGAAAAAACCATAGGTTTCAGGGACGTTATAGTTAGTTGGACATTTCACTCGTACAAAACCATATAAATTCCCCGTTATAGTTAGTTCAGCTAACTATAACTTTCATGACCCACAATGCACTGCTGATGACGTCACATATTACATTATTCATGACATGGTCAGTGACATCACTGATGACATCACTGATGACATCTCAAATGACATCACTGATGACATCACTGATGACATCATCCAGTCACTGTGTGTTTCTGTAAAGTTTAAATATGTTTTATATATATATGCCAAGCTGTATTGAAGAATGAGAGGGTGTAGAAGTGTCTGGATGAAGGATTTAGTAGGTGCGTGACTGAGTGTATAAGGGAGTGATTACATGTGTCTTACTGAATGCATGGGTTAGTGACTAAACTGTCTGAATGTGTGTATCAGTATGTCTGTTGTTGTGTAAGCTGCTGCATGGGTTGGTGAGTAGCTACATGAGTGTCTATATGGGTTATTGATTGGTTGCCAGAGTATTTGTATGGGAGACTGAGTGTGTGTGTGGGTGGGTGGGAGGTGTGTGACTTTGTGCATAGATGTGTGAGTGGTTGATTCACTGGGTGTATGTGTTCAAGAGTGCATGTGGAAACAGCTGTATGGGCGGGTGAGTGTGTGTATGGGTGTGTTGGTGAGAGATTGGATGTCTGAGTGGTACATGTCCAAGTAACTACATATGTAAAGGTAGTGTTTGTGAGAGTTGGAGTATATAAATGACTATACATGAGAGTGAGTGATTGTGAGAGTGGCTGTATGGATCAGTGTGTACTTGTATCAGTGATTGTATAAGAGAGTAAGTATGTGTTAGTATATTTTTGAATAAGTGAGGTGGTGTGTGAATAACTGTATAGGTGAGGAAATGGGAGTGTGATTAATACTTTCCATGACTGACTAGCTGTATCAGTAACTCCATGGATGAGTGGCGGTGTGGGAGTGTCTGTGTAGGTGTATGAGTGCATATGATAGTGTTGTATTGATGAGTGACTGTATGTATGAGTGATTGTATGGGTGAATGAGTGGATGTTTGTGTAGACCTAGGAATCAGTGAGTGCGTATGTAGTAACTGGTATTGGTGTGTCGATGGTTTCAAAAATGGTAGTCTGTATTTTACAGTGGGTGTATGAAAGATTATATTAGAGTGTGAGGAGGTGCATCAGATTTTGACGCGGATGATGTCATCAGTGATGTCATTTGAGATGTCATCAGTGATGTGATCAGTGATGTCACTGACCATGTCATGAATGATGTAATATGTGACGTCATCAGCAGTGCATTGCGGGCGTGAGTTATAGTTAGCTGAACTAACTATAACGGGAGAATTTCTATGGTTTTGTACAAGTGAAATGTCCAACTAACTATAACGTCCCTGAAACCTATGGTTTTCAGTGAATTTCTAAGGTTTTTAAAAGCTAATTTCTAACTATAACGTGCCTGAAACCTATGGTTTTTCAGCGAATTTCAATGGTTTTTTAAATGCTAATTTCTAACTATGCCTACAAAGGTAGGACATGTGAAGAAAGAAGAAGAAAAGCGCAGAAAGAAGAAAGACAAATGCAGAAAGAGGCAACAGAAGTCCAGAAAGGCGAAGAAAAGTGCAGGAAGAAGCAAGAGATGTGCAGAAAGAACCAACAGAGGAGCAGAAAGTCCTCCTGTGCCCCCAAGTTTTACTGACGAGTTGCTGGTGGTAACTGACTCCGAATAACCAGGACCGGAGCCAGTGCTATGCTAAAAGACACTTAGAATACAGGGAAAACACCTACATACACTAGGGAACACTATGCATTGGGGTACCCCTGTGATTAGCATGACCTCCTGTGTATTTGCCATGAGTTAGTGCCTGGGTCATTGCCTGAGTACATGGGTAGTGACTGGATGATTAGAGTGCTGCAAGGACAGTGCATGGTGATTTTATAAGTGCTTGGATTTTGGCACAGTGATTGGATAAGCACATAGGATTGGCTGGGTGATTGGAGGACTGCATAGATAGTACCAGGGAGATTACTGGACTGCATAGGTAGTCCTCAAGGTATTGCAGCAGTGCATGTGTTAGTGACTGGGTCATTCCATGAGTACATGGGTACTGACTGGATAATTAGAGTACTGCAAGGAGAGTGCGTGGTGAACTTATAAGTGCTTGGCTATTGGAGGAGTGTATGGATTAGTACATGGTAGGGGCTGGGTGACTGGAGGAGTGCACAGGGAGTGACAGTGTGATTGCGGGACTGCATGTGTATTACCTGGGGAATTGAAGGAGCAAATGAGAAGTGTGTAACTGGGTACAGAACTGTATGGGTAGGGCATATGGGATTGTAACAGTGATAAGGAAGTGCCTGGAGCATTGCATGAGTACATAGCTACTAACTGAAAGATTAGAATACTGCAAGGAGAGTGCCTGTGTGAATTTATAAGTGCTTGGGTATTGGCGGAGTGTTTGGATTAGTACATGGTAGTGGCTGGGTGACTGGAGGACTGCACAGGGAGTGACTGGGTAATTGCTGGACTGCATGGGTACTACCAGGGGAATTGAAGGAGCGAATGAGAAGTGTGTAGGTGGTTAGAGGACTGCATGGGTAGTACACAGGGATTGTAGCAGTCGATGTGTTAGTGCCTGGATCATTGCATGACTTATTGGGTAGTGACTGGATGATTACAGTACTGCGAGGAGACTGCATGGCGAATTTATAAGTGCTTGGGTTTTGGCATAGTGATTGCATAGGACATAGGACTGGCTGGGTGATTGGAGGACTGCATAGGTAGTACCAGGGAGATTACTGGACAGCATAGGTAGTCCTCAATGGATTGCAGCAGTGCATGTGTTAGTGACTGGATCATTGCATAAGTACATGGGTAGTGACTGGATGATTAGAGTGCTGCAAGGACAGTACATGGTGATTTTATAAGTGCTTGGGTTTTGGCGCAGTGATTGGATAAGCACATAGGATTGGCTGGGTGATTGATGGACTGCATAGATAGTACCAGGGAGATTACTGGACTGCATAGGTAGTCCTCAAGGTATTGCAGCAGTGCATGTGTTAGTGATTGGGTCATTCCATGAGTACATGGGTACTGACTGGATAATTAGAGTACTGCAAGGAGAGTGCGTGGTGAACTTATAAGTGCTTGGCTATTGGAGGAGTGTATGGATTAGTACATGGTAGTGGCTGGGTGACTGAAGGAGTGCACAGGGAGTGACAGTGTGATTGTGGGACTGCATGTGTATTACCTGGGGAATTGAAGGAGCAAATGAGAAGTGTGTAACTGGGTACAGGACTGTATGGGTAGGGCATATGGGATTGTAACAGTGATCAGGTAGTGCCTGGAGCATTGCATGAGTACATAGCTACTAACTGAAAGATTAGAATACTGCAAGGAGAGTGCCTGTGTGAATTTATAAGTGCTTGGGTATTGGCAGAGTGTTTGGATTAGTACATGGTAGTGGCTGGGTGACTGGAGGAATACACAGGGAGTGACTGGGTAATTGCTGGACTGCATGGGTACTACCAGGGGAATTGAAGGAGCGAATGAGAAGTGTGTAGGTGGTTAGAGGACTGAATGGGTAGTACACAGGGATTGTAGCAGTCGATGTGTTAGTGCCTGGATCATTGCATGACTTATTGGGTAGTGACTGGATGATTACAGTACTGCGAGGAGAGTGCATGGTGAATTTATAAGTGCTTGGGTTTTGGCATAGTGATTGCATAAGGACATAGGACTGTCTGGGTGATTGGAGGACTGCATAGGTAGTACCAGGGAGATTACTGGACAGCATAGCTAGTCCTCAATGGATTGCAGCAGTGCATGTGTTAGTGACTGGATCATTGCATAAGTACATGGGTAGTGACTGGATGATTAGAGTGCTTCAAGGACAGTGCATGGTGATTTTATAACTGCTTGGGTTTTGGCGGAGTGATTGGATAAGTACATAGTGCTGGCTGGGTGATTGGAGGAGTGCATGGGTAGTGAAAGAGGGATTTCTGGAGTGCATGGGTACTACCTGGGTAATTGGAGGAGTGAATCAGTAGGGTGTAGGTGGTTAGAGGTCTGCATGGGAAGTGCTAAGGGGATTGTAGCAGTGCATGTGTTAGTGCCTGGGCCATTCCATGAGTACATGGGTACTGACTGGAAGACTAGAGTACTGCAAGGAGAGTGGATGGTGAATTTATAAGTGCTTGGGTTTTGGTGGAGTGATTGGATAAGTACATGGTGCTGGCTGGGTGATTGAAGGAGTGAATGGTTACTGACAGGGCGATGGCTGGACTGCATGGGTAGTGCTCAGGGTATTGTAGTAGTGCATGTGTTAGTGCATGGGTCATTGCATGAGTGCATGGGTACTGACTGGATGATTAGAGTATTGCAAGGAGAGTGCATGGTGAATTTATAAGTGCTTGGGTTTTGGTGGAGTGATTGGATAAGTACACACATGTCACATCAGTCCGCCCCTCCTTCACCACTCTGCAAACGCACCCCCTGGCAGGTTTTAAGTTGGGAATTAATTCCCTTGAATCCTGAGGGTCCCTTGGGTCCAACTAGCCCACCAGGTACCTCCAGTAAGCGCCACAGAGCTGCATTGCAGAGAGGTGGTCCAAGGCCACGCCCCTTTTTACACCTCTGTGCAGCGCAGCTCTGTGGCGCTTACTGGAGGTACCTGGTGTGCTAGTTGGACCCAAGGGACCCTCAGGATTCAAGGGGACTTAATCCCCCAACCTACAAGGCACCAGAGGGCCCGTTTGCACAGTGGTGAAGGGAGGGGGTGGGCCTGATGTGAAAAGTGTGCAAACGCGCCCCGTGGCGCGTTTTAAGTTGGGGGATTAAGTCCCCTTGAATCCTGAGGGTCCCTGGGCCCAACTAGCCCACCAGATACCTACAGTTAGCACCACAGAGCTGCGTTGCAGAGAGGCGGTCCGAGGCCACGCCCCTTTTTTCACCTCTCTGCAAAAGGTCTGTTGTGCTTACTGAAGGAACCTGGTGGGCTAGTTGCTCGCAGGGACCCTCAGGATACAAAGGGATTTAATCCCCCAACTTAAAACGCGCCACGGGGCAGTGTGGGGGGATTGGGGCCCCCCCACACATTTTTTCAGTGCCCCCGGGACCTGGCCCACCCAGGGGCTTTTTGAATACGAAGCGCGGGAGCCCGCACTTCATTTTTTTTTCAATTTTCTCGGCCGGATTCGCGCACCAAGCGCGAATTCGGCCGATTTTTTTTTTACAAAAATGCTTTTTTGGGCCCTGGGGGTCCTTGTGGGACCCCCTGAGCAGGCCTAGGGGTCAGGGTGTTTCTACCCTGCCCCCTTTTCTTTTTCACCTTTGTTTCCCTGTTTTCTTGTGACTCGGTTCTACCAAGTCACAAGATGGCTGCCAACACTTCCTGGTTTGGAGCGTTGACAGCCAATTAGAATAAAGCTCGTGGTCAGGAGGGTCCGCGGATCCTCCGTGCCTCTATATATCGAAACTTTTATTTTTTGATTTTCTCAGCAACTACTGAACGGATTAACACCATTTAAAAAAAGGGCGCTTTCTGAACCAAGCACTACCATTTTGCCAAATTTGGTGTCATTCCGTTCAGCAGTTCGAGCTGTAGCCGTGTCTAAAGTTTCCTATGGGAAATTCATTTTTCGCCCTCTTTTTTTAATTTCTCAGGAACTACTGAACGGATTAACACCATTTAACAAAAGAGTTCTTTCTGAAACAAGGGCTACCTTTTTGCCAAATTTGGTGCAATTCCGTTCAGCAGTTCGGGCTGTAGCCGTGTCTAAAGTTTCCTATGGGAATTAACATGGAGAAAACACGTTTTGGGACCCCCTTTTTTCTCGGCCCCCGCTTGGCGAATCACCCCGAAACTTTCAGGATAGGAGCTGACCGGAGCGCCACACGAGTTTTGAGAATTTCGCAATGATTCGTCAACTGGCGCCAAAGTTATTGGGAAAAGAATAAACGCTTTTCGAATGGAAACAAGCTCCTAACTATAACTATCTACTGGCGACCGCCAGTAGATAATATATATATATATATTCACTGAAAAAACCATAGGTTTCAGGCACGTTATAGTTAGAAATGAGCATTTAAAAAACCTTAGAAATTCACTGAAAAAACCACAGGTTTCAGGGATGTTATAGTTAGTTGGACATTTCACTCGTACAAAACCAGAGAAATTCCCCATTATAGTTAGTTCAGCTAACTATAACTCACGCACCCGCAATGCACTGCTGATGACGTCACATATTACATCATTCATGACATGGTCAGTGACATCACTGATGACATCACCGATGACATCTCAAATGACATCACTGATCACATCACTGATGACATCTCAAATGACATCACTGATGACATCATCTACGTCAAAATCTGATGCACCTCCTCACACTCTAATATAACCTTTGATACACCCACTGTAAAATACAGACTACCATTTTCGAACACATCGACACACCAATACCAGTTACTACATGCGCAGTCACAGATTCCTAGGGCTACACACACATCCACTCATTCACCCATACAATCACTCATACATGCAGTCACTCATCAAGACAACACTATCATATGCACTCATACACCTATACAGACACTCACACACCACCACTCATCCATGGAGTTACTCACACACCTAGTCAGTCATGCAAAGAATCAATCACACTCCCATTTACTCACCTATACAGATACTAACGCATACTTACTCTCTTATATAATCACTGATACAAGTACACACTCATCCATACAGCCACTCTCACAATCACTGACTCTCACGTATAGTCATGAGTACATGGGTACTGACTGGAAGACTAGAGTACTGCAAGGAGAGTGGATGGTGAATTTATAAGTGCTTGGGTTTTGGTGGAGTGATTGGATAAGTACATGGTGCTCGCTGGGTGATTGGAGGAGTGCATGGGTAGTGACAGGGCGATGGCTGGACTGCATCAGTAGTGCTCAGGGTATTGTAGCAGTGCATGAGTTAGTGCATGGGTCATTGCATGAGTGCATGGGTACTGACTGGATGATTAGAGTAATGCAAGGAGAGTGCATGGTGAATTTATAAGTGCTTGGGTTTTGGCGGAGTGATTGGATAAGTACACACATGTCTCATCAGGCCCGCCCCCTCCCTTCACCACTGTGCAAACGCGCCCCCTGGCGGTTTTTAAGTTGGGGGATTAATTCCCCTGTAATCCTGAGGGTCCCTGGGGGCCAACTAGCCCACCAGGTACCTCCAGTAAGCGCCACAGAGCTGCGTTGCAGAGAGGTGGTCCAAGGCCACTCCCCTTTTTACACCTCTCTGCAACGCAACTCTGTGGCGCTCACTGGAGGTACCTGGTGGGCTAGTTGGACCCAAGGGACCCTGAGGATTCAAGGGGACATAATCCCCCAACTTACAACGTGCCAGAGGGCCCCGTGGTGCATTTTAAGTTGGGAGATTAAGTCCCCTTGAATCCTGAGGGTCCCTAAGGCCCAACTAGCCCACCAGGTACCTCCAGTAAGCACCACAGAGCTGCGTTGCAGAGAGGTGGTCCGAGACCAGGCCCCTTTTACACCTCTCTGCAACGCAACTCTGTTGCACTTACTGAAGGTACCTGGTGGGCTAGTTGGCCCCAGGGACCCTCAGGATACAAGGGGACTTAATCCCCCAACTTAAAACGCACCACGGAGCGCGTTTGCACACTTGTCTGGCAGGCCCCGCCCCTCCCTTCACCACTGTGCAAACACGCCCCGTGGCACGTTTTAAGTTGGGGGATTAAGTCACCTTGAATCCTGAGGGTCCCTGGAGTCCAACTAGCCCACCAGCTACCTCCAGTAAGCGCCACAGAGCTGCGTTGCAGAGAGGTGTAAAAAAGGGCGTGGCCTGGACCACTTCTCTGCAAGGCAGCCCTGTGGCGCTTATTGGAGGTTCCTGGTGGGCTAGTTGGCCCCCAGGGACCCTCAGGATTAAGAGAAATTCATTTCCCAACTTAAAGCGCGCTACAGGGCGCGTTTGCAGAGTGTTGCTGGGAGGGGGCGGGGCCTCGGCGCGATGCCGGCTTTGTTTTTTTTTTTTTTTTAGAAGGCTGGCTGTGTGGCCCCCCTTCCTTTCCTATTTTAGGGGCCCTGGGGACCCCATCCCCCAGGGCCTGACCCCTATTTTTTCTATTTTTTCAAAAATGGAAGGGGGCAGTGTGGCCCCCCTCCCGAGGCCATATTCGGCCCGGGGACCCCATCCCCTGGGGCTTGGCCAGTGTTTTTATTTTTTTAATATATTTGGAGGGGGCTGCGTGGCCCCCTCCTCAGGCCATTTATGGCCCCAGGGACCCCATCCCCGGGGCCGGCCTTTGCGTGTTTTTTTATTTTTTATTATTATTATGGGGGAGGGGGGCTGCGTGGCCCCCCTCCCAGGCCACTCCTGGGCCCAGGGACCCCATCCCCCAGCGCCTGGCCTCTTAGTTGGGGACCGTGGGGGAAGCCCCAATTCCCCCACGGTCCCGCCGGCTTCCCGCCTCCTGCGGGAGCCGGCATTGCTTTTCCACATGGGGAGCTGCTGACATGCAGCTCCCTGTGTGGAAAAGCAATCTGATTTGGATTTTGGAAGAGAGAGCAGGTTTCCTGCTCTCTCTTCCAAAACCCAAACCACAGTTTGCTATGACAGGGCGGGAGCCACGAGGCTTCCGCCCTGTCATAGCAAACAGCAGTGTCCCGGGGGTGGGCACCCCGGGACACTGCAGGAGCCGGCCCTGGGGGGTGGCGGTCCCCAGGGCCATCACAGGCTCCAGGAGGGGGGTGGCGGTCCCCATGGGTGCGGGGGGCCGTGTGCCCCCGCAAATAATTAATAAAAGCCCCAGGGGTGGCGGTCCCCAGGGCTTGGGGGGGTCTTGGAGGCCCCCCACACATTTAAAAATTAGCCCTGGGGGATGGTGGTCCCCGGGGCTGCGGGAAGCCGCGTGCCCCCGCAGCTCATAAATCAAGCCCCGGGGAGGTGGCGGTCCCAGGGAGCAGTGTGGGGGATTGGGCCCCCACGCATTTTTCATTGCCCCCGGGACCTGGCCCACCCGGGGCTTCAATACAACGAAGCGCGGGAGCCCGCGGTTCGTTTTTTTCAATTTTCTCGGCCGGATTCGCGCATTCAGCGCGAATTCGGCCGTTTTTTTTGTTGTTTTTTTTAAATGCTTTTTTGGGCCCTGGGGGTCCTTGTGGGACCCCCTGAGCAGGCCTAAGAGGTCAGGGTGTTTCTACCCTGCCCCCTTTCCTTGTTTTTTGCGTTTGTTTCCCTGTTTTCTTGTGACTTGGTTCTACCAAGTCACAAGATGGCTGCCAACACTTCCTGATTTGGAGTGTTGACAGCCAATTAGAATAAAGCTCGTGGTCGGGAGGGTCCGTGGATCCTCCGTGCCTCTAGATATCGATATTTTTATTTTTTAATTTCTCAGCAACTACTGAACGGATTTACACCATTTTAAAAAAAAGGTCGCTTCCTGAACCAAGCGCTACCTTTTTGCAAAATTTGGTGTAATTCCGTTCAGCAGTTCGGGCTGTAGCCCTGGCTAAAGTTTCCTATGGAAATTAACATAGAGAAAACACTCTTTGGGACCCCCCTTTTTTCTCAGCCCCCACTTGACAAATCACCCCCAAACTTTCAGGATAGGAGCTGACCTGGATAGACCTTTTTTTGGAGACTTTCGCGAAGATTCGTCAAATGGTGCCAAAGTTATTGGCAAAACAAAAACGCATTTCCTATGGAAACTAGGTTCTACCTATAACTACCTACTGGCAACCGCCAGTAGGTAATATATAAATATATATATATATATATATACAACAATCCTTCGTGAAGATACACAGATTGTGCTGAGCCCAAAATTCGTTTGAAAACGTGGTTTTATTTTTCCATCTGGCAAACAACGCCCGACGCGTTTCGGAGCAGCCGCTCCTTTATCACGGGTCAGTAAACATTTGTTTCTACCGTATACATATAGTGCATCAAAAAATGTAAACAATAAGAAAGGACTACTTTGTCACCTCAAATGTTGTGCAAAAACGGCATCCATTTTGAAAAGGGGTAATTTCATACAATAGATAAACATGTTAGCCTGGAACTGATAACTTTAGCATAGTAGTAGCACATAAATCATATCAATTACAAGTAATATTATATTACTTCAACATCAAACGTTCGTGTTGTTAGCTGTAGTTTAGCCCTAGTGGGCGTGAACCATCACGTTGCAACATCTACTATCTCTTCATAGATAGATAAGTGGAATGTTACAACCAGTACATCAAAAAAACGGCTTACAGCAAACCCAAGTGGACAAACCAATGCAAAATAACATTTAATAATTCATTTCTAATCATTGCACCCCATATTGTAGCTCTTTTGCATTCATCTTCATTACAAGGTGTTAACTCCGTCTCCTATAAAATAAGTGCACAGATCATTAATGATCAATCTATAACTATAAAAATACAAACATTATACAACAGAGGCAAACATGCGTGATTCCTTATTCCTAGCAATGATGGTACATACTTCCTCATTGGTTGATCAAAACATGTAATTCGCTAGCCTAAATGTACCGATAACTCCTCATCTTTATTCATGCCTACTGGATACTTGGTTTTATATCTTATGATCATTTTAGATTCCAAACGTCTCAGATCACGAACCCTGTTTCCTCCTCTTTCAGACACTGGAATTCTATCTAGGGCACAGTATTTCAACAACTTTGCATTTTTATTGTGAAACTCTTTAAAATGTCGTGCAATGGGGTATTGTCTATCCTCATTTGTGATCGCTCTCATATGCTGCAAAATACGTTTTTTAACTTGATGGATGGTGCTTCCAATGTACACCAGTGAGCATGGGCAGATCAAAGCATATACACAGAAATCAGATTTGCCCGTCAAATGTTTAGTAATCACAAATGGTTTCTGGAATTTGGATAACTCTATCTGCTTGCAATTAGTGCTATTCTGGCACGCTTTGCAAGACCTGCATACAAAGAAACCTTGTACTGTCATTAGTATATTTGTAGATACTGGTAATGTACTCTTGCATAACATATATTTTAAAGCTGTACATCTCCTGAATGTAATCTTTGGTTTTTCACCTACAAATTTGGATAATGTATCATCCGTACCCAAAACCTCCCAGAATTTATGGAGGCATTTTTTCACCTCCCAAGCTTGATTACTAAATGACGCTATAAATCTTATCGGTTCTTCCTGATCACTAGCTTCACATTTGAGTTTCAACAAATCTTCCCTTTTGACGATTTTCACCTTTTCACATGCTTGTTTTATTACTTTCTGAGAGTAACCCCTCTCCGTAAATCTAGCTTTCATTCCTGTCATTTCTTCCAGGAAGGCTAGATCAGAGCTACAATTTCTCCTCACCCTTAATAGCTCCCCATACGGTATGCTATTGATGAGGTTGATGGGGTGACAACTCTCAGCATGACAGAAATGAAAGCTACATTTACGGAGAGGTGTTACTCTCAGAAAGTAAGAAAACAAGCATGGCCGTATTGTCCCTACTTACTCTGTGTTACTCTGCATCCAGAAGAGTCTGGATATTTCATTTAGTTCATCTCCCAACAGCTCACCTGCAAATGCAGACTTGTACTAAATGAATAATGAGAGTACCAGAAGCTGCTCTACAATTGCTAC
Organism: Calotriton arnoldi; assembly: GCA_963921515.1. Taxonomy (NCBI): domain Eukaryota; kingdom Metazoa; phylum Chordata; class Amphibia; order Caudata; family Salamandridae; genus Calotriton; species Calotriton arnoldi. The sequence continues at coordinate 65,603 of CAWUFW010003132.1, forward strand.
TGGACCACAGTTTTCGTATGCAGAGCACCAGGCATCACTGCTGCATGATTAAAAACCATACCACCATCTTGAAATGGTATTCTGCATACATTTTGTACTGTTCCAAGATGGTTGACCAGTGTGAAGATTTACTTGTTAAGTTTGTATTGAAGCACATTCTCTCCACGTTTATTTGGCTTATTTTTTATTTTTTTATTTTAGCATGTGCTTGTACTAAAGAAAACCACCACCTTACTTTTTAGAAGGCAAGTGGGACATTTTTTTGATGCCAAGACACTTCTGCGCAAAAGTCCACAAAGATCAGACTCACATAGTCTGCATTTCTGGTCCAGGTGTTTCCAATGTGAGATTAGACAACCTCAGTGGACATTCAGGGTTCAGTCTATTTTACCTCAGCAGCTGTGCACTTGCGGACTGATGCACCGGGTATTGCCTCCATTGGTCGAAACTCTGCTCCTTCCTAGTGAGCGGAGTACCTGTGTGTGAGCACTGTACTTGTTTGAGTGCAGAATAGCCACCGTTTTTTTAGTGTATTTTGAGGGTTGTGCCTGTGTGAATGCAGGATTAACATTATTTTTTGTGAGTGCAGGATAAGTTGTCAACAGTTTGAAAGTTGTGCCTGTATGTGTGCGGAATGAGGCATATGACTGTTTGAGTGCAGTGAGTGAGGGCTGTGCCTATGTGAGGGCAGCACTGTGACTATGGGGTCCCTGCATGATATATCTTTGTATGCATGCACTTTACAAGGGCCAAACATATTGGCTTTGTTAATGCTTTTTAGGGTTATGACTTTGACTTGCAGGGGTGTAGTGCAGGGACTGGAAATACAATAGAGTATGTATGAAAATGGTAGTGAGTTTTGATATGGCAGATGCATACTCTGTCAAAGAAGGTTAAGGAGTGTGGGGTACAGCTGACAGAATGATATGTCACCCTACTAATGGGCCAGTTACTTTGCTTGCACTAGGGCTCATGGCAACCTAGCTACTCCACTATATGAATCTAAGACTGAAAGCAACATGCTTTGCAATATTCCATTGCATACCACAGTTGCATGAATATTTATTTGCAAACATAATTGCCAGTTTTATGGTATGTTTTTTCCTGCTAGGAATATCAGCGGCAACAATGAATATGTTGATCCGATATCACAAGTTGGCTTTAGTGGTTAATTTACAGCGGTGGTTGGGGGTGAAGGGCACCGGCACTGTTTTTGGGAACCAGGATGTATTTTTCGTCATCGGACTTTGATTCAGAGCAAGAGAAAGAAAGGCAAAAAGGGAGAAAGAGTGCAATAGTTTAACAGTCACTAAGGTAGAAAGCGGGGATGCCAAAATTGAGATATTGAGGAAGAAAATATAAGGTGGTAGAAGAATGAGGCATGAACTTTGGTGTTCAGCAACCCCAGTTTGGACAGTGCTGAATACCAGAGGGCAGAGGGCTCCTAAGAGAACCTTTAGGCCACTGCATAGTTTTTTTTACCTACAAATACAAATTAATCGCTGGTTGACAGTCTACACTGAAAATCAAAATATGTATATATCTATTCAGTGCCAGATCGAAATGCCATCATCTGCGAAAACCCAGAGCAAACTCTTCTGCAGATTCATATGAAAGAACCTCAGTATTAAATAGAAAGCTATACATTTGCATTGGTATTACTTAAGAATATTAAATAGCACACCATTTAAAGGAAATGCCTGAAGACATGGCTGCTAAATATATTATTAATTTGCATCGCATGGAAACATCAACTGGCTTTATATTTCAATTCAGAGTACAAGGGGTGAAAGTAACCTTGTCTGAAAGCAGGACTGCATAAATATTGCAGAACATTAAATAACTTTACAAATCATCTCCCAGTGTGCATGTTGTCGGATATCCTTGAGTCCGTCGTTCATTAGTGAACTACAAGTCCCCAAAGGTGGCAAAAGATCATCTGGCCTGTCAAGCTTCCCCGGGGTGGTCATTAGTCACCTATGGAACGGAGAGAACTTGCACCTGTCGTGAGCCATTAACTCAAAGACAAATGTTGAAAGCAATCTGGCTCCAGACATTTGTCTGGCCTAAAACATACACAAAACCAATGCTGTCATTACAAACGGTCTGTATAAGAGATGAATATTTTGTCCTTCTGAGGATGGAACAAAATATGTACCAAAGCGTTGTCCTGTTAAAAAATATATATATATATATATATTTCTATTGTACAAGTAACTCAAGGCAGCGAACCGAAGTTTGCATTATAAACAGTTTCTGATTCTGCTGATGCTATTTCTGCCACATCACACATTGCATTTTGACTGCTTTATGATTTTTCTGCTGACCTTTTTGCTGTTTCAATAGCTTGTTTTCAGTCCTATTACTTAAAACCAACACACAGATATACAACAATGGATACAGTTCATGGAGTTGTAATAGAAGTACAGGCCACAATGGAGGTCATTTTTGACGCAATAGTTGATCTCAGTGATGCTAAATTGGATTGAATAATGCAACTCACATTCACTTTCTTCATACAATAGCTACAATTATAGCTGAATTATGGCTGGAGCAATAACTCTAATGTAGTTATTTAGACTGAGGAGCTATTGTAAAAACGGTAAGAAATGCAACTCGCACATTTTGTTACATTCGTGCCTAACAAGCGATCGGCACACTCCTCTCTAAGGAAGTTACCACCAGTTCACACCTGGTGGTGTTTGCCAGTGCATAACAGTGTGTTCGTGTAATAACATTTGCAGAACAGATCTAAATTGTGCATGTTATTTTCCCATTTTTTCAGCACCGGATATAATCAGGTCCAATACCACACCCAATATCTGCACCGGTACTATTGCATGTTATTCCTGCAACATTGTTAACAGTTGGAAAACTGGTACAATCCCATTTGAGCACCAGGAATCATTTGGGATGGGTCGTAGTAAGCATGTGCGAAATTGTAAATTGTGTGATGAAATGTAATAAAATTCTCACTGTGGGATTTTTTTGGGCACTCAAGACGTCTTGGGTGTCATCCATCTCAGGGAACCCAAAGATCCTCATATCATTCATATGGTTTTGGTCCTCTAAATCTGTGAGCTTCTTTTGGCTGTTCCAGAGTTTAGCACTCCAGGTCATAGTTACTGTTACCAAAAGATCCAGTTCAGCCTGGCATTTACCTGCAGAGTCCAGCCTGTGACGCATATGACACATTTTCCTTTTTAGGGTCTTGAATTCTCTGTTTGTCTCTATAGTGTAGCCATGATCAAATCCAGTGTCACTCCAGCGGCCTTGGCGTCTGTTCCAGGGCCGAAGGCTGTTTATGTCTGGTGGCATCCGCAAAGGTTAGTTGACGGCAGGGCCGGACTGGCTACTGGGCGTTTTTTGCTGGGGTGGCAGGGTGGGGTCCAGGTTCACTGCTGAGGGGTCTGATTTTGTTCCTGTGGAGCTGACGGCGCTTCCAAATAAACAATACAAACCAAATAGCTTTGAAGCATACTTTTTTAAACATTTGTTTTGCATTGTTTATTAAGAAAAGCCTGGTAGCCAGTCCGTCCCTGGTTGACGGACAGCTTTATTATCGGATTTGAGTGTAATCAAGTGTAGAAGTCAGTATCCTCTTCCTCACCCGAGACCTTTGAAGTTCATCAATCTACACTAAGGAACAGCCCTGGGAATGATTGGAAGAACTTTCAGCAGGTAGTAAAAGAAATAGGATGGGGATCCTAGGGGCCTAGCAGTAGAGTTATGGAATACCAAAGGGAGTCAACAGAATACATAGGCTGCAATTATGGAGGGATCCACTGAGTGACAGCAGGTGTTCACAGGAGAAATGTCCCCTACTGGATCCTCAGGCAATGTCCTCCCTATGTGTAGGAGTGATAGTGGGTCCCAATCAAAAATGGAGGACTATTGGTTGCCGAATATGGGCTGGTGTCTAGAAGGGAGAGGTTGAAACTAAGTGCCCCCAGGGAATGGAGGGAGTTGGATGTATGTCCCATCACATGGAGGAGAGCGAGGCAACAGCAGATAAGGTACCCCCAGAGGAGAGACACCTGGGAGGTGACTTGCCATCAGGTATTACAACTGCAGCACCTCCGAGGTGGCAAGACAACCTCTGCTCGGTCACCTTAGTCGAATGTCATGCGGATCTTTTCCAGGGGGGCGGCTGCAGGATGTTGCATAGCAGTTCCTGGGCCATGTCCAGTAGGCTACTGCAGTAGATCTGTGTCACAGGGGGTACTGTGGCACAAGATCTCTGTACCAGCAAACACCTCAGAGGATATGCTCCCTGAGGGCGCCTCTGGTAGAAGGAGTGGTGGGGATCATGCCATGTGAATGAACCAATTCGGGCGAGGTTCCCCGGCAACACTAGGGAGCATATAAGAATCGCAAAAGGGATGCACCCCAGAATGAAAATACAATCGTGATCGACCAGATCAAGTGCGTTTCCTACAGTGGTGGGAAGCACACAGCTTTGTTAAAATACCCCTCACACACCAAAAGGGCCCTTGGTGTCATGCTTCATCATAGGGGTCTTCCCGCCCCGCTGCGGGACGGGGCGTGCTACAACCTACGGCTACGTGGGAGCACTGATTTTTGCATGCATGCACTGTATACGATACCTCAGTGGGTATGTTAATGAACTGATTTTTTTTACACAGGAAAAATGCCCCATACCCACTGAGGTATCGTATACAGTGCATGCATAACTAGGGACATGCCCTTCATGTAGTATTATCTCTTGTATATACATTAAAAAAAATGTATCTTTCGAGTGTAGAAGGGATCCTTCTGGTCCTGACGAAGAAGCCTGGGGAGGGCTTCGAAACATGTTGACGACATAGGAGAAACTGCTCATAATGGCACGCTGTCTCCACCTCATTCCCCACTTTTAATAACACCAGCCCAACGGACTATTAAAGTTTTCTCTTCCATTAGGGCCAGGTGTTTTTTAACTTGTTATCACTCCTTCACTCACTCCTGACCCTTCCACTCACTTTTCTAAACTACACATAGTTTTGTCTCAAAAATCAGTGCTCTCACGTAGCCGTAGGTTGTAGCACGCCCCGTCCCGCAGCGGGGCAGGAAGACCCCTATGATGAAGCATGACACCAAGGGCACTTTTGGTGTGTGAGGGGTATTTTAACAAAGCTGTGTGCTTCCCACCACTGTAGGAAACGCACTTGATCTGGTCGATCACAATTGTATTTTTGTTCTGGGGTGGATCCCTTTTGATTTTTATATACTGACTTGAGGAGGACATATCCACCTCTTTGTGCTTTTGGAACACTACCTCTTCACTCCTTAAATTGATTGTTCAACACTAGGGAGCAGCCATCCTCCTTACAGCTTGGCTTCGCCGGCCCACGGCCAATTGTGGGATTTTTAATGCACTTGAAAAGTCTGTCAATTTCATGAATTTCCCAAAGATGTCAAAGCTGCCAGTTAGCACTGTCTTTCTACACTTACTCACCAAACATGGCAAATAAATGCAAAACATCAAGTACATTTGGTTTTTCTCTCACATCCAAGGACTATGGTGGTACCATTTCTCTAACAAATATCCTCTCTCAAAAACAGATCACAAATTAATTCAATCCCTCATCATACACCTATGCTTTGGCCTCATCTTCATGGAGCTGTGGTGTGGTATTCACAGTGGTGAGCAGAGTGAAATAATCCAGATACCAGGACCGTCATTGTTTGAAAGGGTTTTTGTGCATGAACGATCACTTAGGAGTAAGCTGAATATGAGATATGCGTATCCAGTGAGTCTTTGTAACACCAGAGAGTGAGGCTGGTTTTACTAGAGCAGGTCTAATTGGTTTGTGATATTTAACATGAACCATGCACTGGTGTGTTTGTAAGTTTCTTGTATAATAAGCGAGAGCAACCCTTCTACCGAAGAGGACAGGGTTCAAAAGTCATAATATTTACAAAAGAATCATAAGAGCAGTGCGAAACAACACATACACAGTGCATCATATATTTATGATAAAAACCATGTATGGTTTTTTTTATAAATCATATAACATAAGCACAACAGAAATACATCAGCATTCACAATTACAAAGAAAAATGTAAAACTAGACCTATAAATACATACCCACCTTTACTGTCACTGTATAATCATGAATCACTTTCTCATGTAAAATCATTCAGTGCTTGTGGATTATGCAAGTTAATTGACAACCTGTTTCCGTGGAGGAAGAGAAAAACTGTTTTAATCCACCTTTTTCAGGACTTACACATATTTTTTATTCTTCCCATAAGAAAATTATTCTAAACATTCACTTCATTGCAATTATTACTAACAAATCCAAGATAAAACAGAGATAGACATTATTATACTTCACAATCAGCAATAATTACTGTAAGAACAACTGACATAAAATATAACTTTAAATACGTTAAAAAATGAAAATATTGCAAAAATTCCCACTATTCACATTTTGCTTCCACAGTGCTCTTAGATACATTTGTTCAAACTCACTCTACTGGCTATTTAAGTAAACAATAACCTCAGCTTACATACATATATGTGTCCATACTCTTATTATAATGTTTATTCTTTATTCAAGAAGTACACATGGTTTATAAATTCATACACATGAAACCATCTGCACGGGTTTCAATACAAACTCCATCCATAACTTAGGTTAAGACAATATGTGTCATCCTCAAACTAATTCACATTTCAATTTTTAACACTTACTTATGGCCTGATTACAATCTTGACGGCCTTACTGCCATCCTGCCGTGGCAGCATTCCCTAGTACTCCGCCAAGTCTACGGTCTTTCGGCCGCTATATTTAGATGCATGTAGGCTGCCTTGCAGTCTGCATCAATGGATTCTATCCCGCAGCCGTCGTTGAACACCGCTACCGACGTGGTGATGTCAAATGCTGGTGTATGCTACTCCATCAGGGCGGCGAGTACCCACCAAGCAGATTTAGATCACACAGTTGTGCTGGCAGACTTCTAGCGGCAGTACCCAGACGGAGTGAGTCCGTCGCGGTATGCGCTCCACAATGCGCCATCACTGCGGCTATTAGATGGATGCCAGTAGAACACACCTGCTGTCCATTGGCCAAATGGAAACACCTATACTATAAAACACACTGTAAAACACACCCCATTTCAGACCAGGCTCCTTTGCCATTCCACTGCTCCAAGGCACTTGACAGCAGAACGAAACACAGTGAATTCAGGTTTTTGTGTCACTTTTTCCCTGTTACTTGTCCCTTCACCATTTAACTTTATACACCTTGTGTTCACATTATTTATTTTGATATGATTTTGTTGGACAATGCCAAGACACAAGAACCCCTGTTTCACTGAGGGCGAATTGTCAGTCATTGTAGATGAAATCACAAGAGTAGAGCTGCAATTGTTTGGAGCCCAAGCTTAAAATACTCCCCTGTCACAGAAAAGGCAAATGTGGGCCAGGATAGTCGACAGAGTGAATGCAGTAGCTCAAAACCTACGCACACATAAGGTAATAAAGAAGAGGTGGAACAACCTGCAGGGAAGGGTGCATTCTCTGGCTTCACAGTGTCACCTGGTGGCCAACACGACTGGTGATCGTTCTCCCAGGCCCCCACTTACAGCTCATGCCCTGGGAGGAGAAGGTCTTGCGGATCCTACATATATAAGGCTTAACAGGAATACCTGGTGGAATGGAGTCTGGTAAGTTATACTTTACAAACTCACAGTCAACCTCAGTGTACTGTTTGCTTAGACGTTAGTTGCTGCTAATGTGCCCTGCACATATCTCCAAAATAGAGAAATCTAAAACTCTCAGTTTCATATAATTGCGATTGTCTGTGTGAATGTATTGGGTTGCATCTAAGATTGCAGGTGTCAATCTCCAATACATGTCACATGATGGTAGGTGCCTGTAACTGTTCCAACACAAAATAATCCATTACCCTTATGTGTGTCATATTGTAAGTGCTTGGCCCATTCCACTGCATATTTTCCACAGGTATGTTCCACTAACCATTTTCCAAGTGATGGGAATATGTCTTTGAAATGACTACAACTACCATGATGCTCTGTTTTTTTCCAAAAACATATTGCTATGTCATGCTGCTCATTCTCTCTTTCTAACAGATTTCAACATATGGTAAAGTGTCGAGTACTGATCAATCCCTATTCAATGCTCTCTTCTGAAAATGGTTTGTTTTGTTTTCTGAATGGTGTCCTGTTCTTCTCAAACAAATGTTCTGATGTCATGAGTTTAACAAACCAAACTGTATATACACAAAAATTGTCAGTAGTAGACTGGGTATTCCAATTACAATGTTGCATATAAGTGGTACCTAAAATTTTATGCACTGAAATGTTCACATGATGACTAATGCCAAACATCCATTGTAGTAGTTGAAATGTCTGTTTTGCAGTCATCTAGGCCTTGGAATTGTCAGTTACACAGTTCACCTCTTCACTGTGTTTGCCTGAATGTTTGGGAGGTGGAAGGTATATTCCTTAACCACTTCATGGACATTTCAGGACATCTTTTAACCTGCAGAGTTGATGATGTGCTGTATGAAACAGACAAAAGTTAGGGTCAGATGTGAAATATCACAGGAAGCCCTCATCACAATAATCTCTACTTATTTTGTCTTCTGGGTATCAACATTGTCTGTCTCCTAAGATTTGAATGTCCAATACACACTTTTACTATTTCAAATGTTCTCATTTTCTCAATAGGTCCAACAGCCAGACCACGTGGTCATGTTCCTGCCACTGAAGACATCTCGAGCCCAGGATAAAGCTGTTAGTGAGGACAGTACTCCTGATGATATACAAGAGCTTGAGGAGCCTAATACATATAGTCAGTCTGGGCAGATGGCTCCAGTGACACTCTCTGCGACCACACCGACACCTCCCACCCCAGCTGTAACACCTCAGCAACCCGAATACTCCACTTCCTGTGTTACTCCCACTGTGACACTGATTGTTTGCCCCCCAGTCCCGGGTGATGTTGAGAACCCAATACCACCTCCTTCAGCTCACCCAGGAATCAGTCAGATGGGGCACATTGGGGCAAGTGCACCGGGTAGAGGGGGCATGGGGCATGGGAGGGTCTTTGTGAGCAGCATACTGAGTCTACTGGGGTCACTGATACCCAAAACACCATTGCACAAGTCTTGGGAGCCTACCATCAATCCCAAGACATGATGGGTCAGGTACTCTCTGAGCTCCAGGAGATGAAGCAGCTGCAGAAGGAGCACAACTATGGAGGCCCATAACTCCAATATGGACTTATTGCGGTGCTGCAGGATATTTGTGCCCACATGTACAGGGCGTTTCCAGCACCATCTACCACTTCCTGTGGTCCAACAGCATCTGAGCCATCTGCATCTGCATTGCTACAGGAAGGGAGGCACTGCCACTGTTAGAACCACCTGTAGCCACCGCCAGCCACTGCAGCTGTGGATCTTCTACCCCCGCAAGAGGGTATGACCACCCAAAACACCAGGAGGTATGGATGGCAAGACCTCTGACAGTGTGTGCCTACCATTCACTCTGTGGACTATTTCTGGACTTTCTGATGCCAGTAGTATTTTGGACATTGGACTACAATCAACTCTGGCTCTACAGTTATGATTTCATTAACTATGACTGAGTTCTCCACTTTTTTATTTCCTTTTATGTTCACCCCTTTTCATTTTCTCACGTGTAGCACAATACATTTACAAGTCTTAAATTCATACACTGTGGCCGTATGGCTCAACTCTATCAATACATTTGTTTTCTTCCAGCATAACGTGACAATTACAAAAAAGAAACATTTGTGTAAACATAGATGATTTTGAAGTAGGTAATGTTTATTTGAAGTTCACAAACATTACTCAAAACTGTTTCATACATTCAATCCTCAACTACTATGTTCATAACATTGGAACAACCCCTGTCTGTCAACATTTGTCCTAATATCAAAATCCATACATTACATTTATACTCAGTGCCACTTTGCACAATTTCAGTTCAAGACCTTGCCAACATGGAAGATGGGGAATATCCAAAACAATGAGATTGAATGGGCACATGATCATTGACTCGTGTAATTAGCTGGAGCCAGATCTGGCTCACATAAAGAGTCCAATATCAATGACACCAATTTCATTGCTTCCGGCCTTTTCAAAGATTCAAGAAAGGCACATAAATTCTCAACTAGCCCAGTTCGTAGAATCACAAAAGTTTCTACACTCATCACAGTCGGGTTTCAGAGCCGGTTTTTCGACCGAAACGACTCTCCTTGGAGTTACGGAAAGGCTGCGACATCATTTAGATTTGAGAGAGATGGTGGCCCTCATGCTACTTGATTTAAGCGCAGCTTTTGACACGGTGTCTCACACCGTGTTAGTGGAAGCTTTACGATCCTTGGGTGTTACTGGACCAGCACTAAACTGGCTTATTTCCTTTCTCACTGATCGGACGTTCCAGGTCTTTTCGCCAACCGCCAGCTCCAATAGTCATGTTTCCCCCTATGGGGTACCTCAGGGCTCCATTTTAAGCCCCTTATTATTTAATGTGTATGTCAGACCTTTAGCCAACATTGCAGAAGAGGCTGGGTTGTCCCTGTTCTCCTATGCGGACGACACCCAGATTATCTTCTCCCTCTCTGCTGAGAGAGCATCTGAGACATCTGCTCTACAGCTGGGGTTGAGTAATATTGCATCTTGGATGCAGGCTAATTTTCTCAAACTCAATGGGGAGAAAACTGAGGTCTTGATCCTGGGGAAGAATAAAGATCTTTGGGGCCCCCAACATTGGCCTACTGAAATGGGTGCTTTTCCTCAGCCTTCTCGCCATGTTCGCAATCTAGGCTTCATCATAGATGATTTATTATCTATGGAAAACCAAGTAGTGAAGGTGGCTGCTACTTGCGTTACCATACTGAAATGGCTTAAAAAGATTATCTGGATGTTGCCCAGCCCTACCCAGAGAACCGTGGCCCCGGCTCTTGTTACTCCTAGACTGGACAACTGTAACATCCTCTATCTGGGGGTAAATAAGGATGTGACACGCAAGCTGCAGGTGGTTCAGACCTCCGCCGCAAGACTGATTTGTCAGGTTCCCAGAACCGCCTCTATCTCAGGCTCTCTGCGTGACCTTCATTGGCTCAGGGTGGAGAGCCGAATTAAGTTCAAAGCCCTGAGCTACATGTTTAAAATAAGATCTGGAGTGGCCCCTCAATACCTGCAGGCTCCGGTTCATCCTTACCTGCCTTCACGTTTGCTCCGCTCTGCCACTCAGGCGAAGTTCTCTGTTCCTAGAATTAGACTGTCACGCATGGGCGGTCGATCTTTTGCCTACTTAGGCCCCACTTTGTGGAACTCTCTCCCTGCGTCGCTTCGCAATGAAACTGTTTATGAGAACTTCCGTAAATGTTTAAAAACTTGGCTGCTTAACCAATAATCGTCCCTTCCTTCTGTTTTCTTTTTAACTGGCGCCGGGAAATCCTTTTTGGGTAGCTGTTGCGCCTTACAAATTAAAATTAACATAACATAACATAGACAAAAGCATGGCAGAACTCCATGTTGTAGACACAGGATCATTCCAAACCACTGTTCCAGTATCTGGTGGAATATCGCAACCAAGTTTAAGTGGTGTGCTACAAGACGTTTGTTCTGCAATGATGAGACACATCAACAGCTTTATGCACTTTGCACTAAAAGAGGATTAAGCCAATGTGAAGGCAAATTCGTATGCTTTGGCTCCACTACCATATGTGGTTGGAGCAATTGAATGGACACTTATTGCTTCATTGTCAATACACCACAGAGAACAATTCCAATGTAATTTCCAAAATGTCCATTCAATAACAGTGCAAGTTGCCTTGGTACACAATTGGCACACAATTTGTACATCCAAAGTCTGTGTCTGTCTTCCGCAGGATCAGCACAGGTTTCCTTTGTACTTAGTAACAGCACCATATACCAGCAAATGTCACAACCCTGAAATGCACAAATGAAGTTGACATTGTGAAGGAACCGAAAACAGATTTAAAAACATACATTATCTGTCATACAGAACATGATGGCCACAATACAAATGCAACCTGTGGTGGACACAGTTTCACACAACAATCAGAGGAAAACAATGTAACTGAGGTTAGTAGTCAATGTGTCTACACTTTGCTCAACAAACACCTTTGGCCTGTTTCACCTGAATTTGCCCCTCCCAACAAAGTACCACCATATACTTCTCTCATTAACACATAATTAGTTGGTTAAATGGTGAAATACATAACATGTAATGATGGAGTTACACTTATGAGAAGAAGTTTTCAATGAGATCTTGACACAAATCAGCTCTTTCCTCTTCACCACTATCATCTTCATTTGGCATATCAGGATCCTCACCCAGCGGCTCTTAATGGTCTCCATCCTCTGCAATGTAAGGCTTGTTCCATTTCAGGGGGATGCTGTGGAGCTCCACCAGTTTTGTCCAGACAGCAAAATCTGGCCTTTTGGAGCTCAAAAGCCCACCCCACTGACCCCTGTGTTCTTCCATGGTCCTCTTTGAAGCTGACTTCCTCAGGTGTTATTGGATTCCTCAGCAGTGCCAACAACTATGGCTGGTTGGGATAAGATGAATCTCCTAGATGGAAGACAAAAACAGAGCAAAAATATGCAACACCATTTCTGATTATTACTCAAGAAATTACCCAAACAATAACACAACAGATTGTACTTTCCAACAAGCCAGGCCCTCTCAGGTCCAAGTTGTGACATGTGCTAGAGTATGGGGCTGTTCTGTAGTAGAAAGGTGTTGCTAGCATTTGATTTTACCTTAAATAAATGAAAAGACAAGAGGTGCATGGCAAAACAGGAACAAGTTGGTTTAATTAACCACAGTGACTGGGAGAGTACTGACAGAAGCGCATCTGAAGACAGTCAGTACAGAAGTTTTGGCCACACATATATACATTTTGTGGGTACAATAAAACACTTTGACATTCTTTAAAAGCATCATAGTCATAAATAACAAGAAAAGCCATCTGATAAGGGGGCACAGATGGCTCTTGACCTCGAGGAGAGCTAGTGTGGGCCAGTGTGTGCATGCCCAGATGTCCGGTGTGGTGCGCGCGTGATTACATTGTGTGATGTGCATGTCGTGTCCTGATTGGCTGAGTGTTACTAACTACATGTGGCATCTAACTTTGTGATATTTTGGGAATGCACGCCTTTGGACAAACGTGTTTTATTGGGGCCAATCTCCTTGGGCCTATTTGTGGTGTGACACCTATCTGCGGGATCGATCAGGGTTTTCCCTGGGTGAGCGTTTGTCTTTGGCTAAGTGTCACACCACTTGTGGCCTGTCAATCAGTAAGCTTAGGTTTGGGTCGTAGGGCCTATCTGACCATGTATCTCTGACTTGGGGTTGATGGGAAGGTCATCTCGGATGAATCTGACAGCAATGATACGAGTTTGAGGGTGGTAGCACATGTGTCATGATGGTCATTGATATCATATTTACCGATATTGGGCCCGATTCACAAAAGTAATCTGAGACAAAATCCTAACTTTATGACTTTTGGTATTCACAAAGGGTATTTAGCAGTAGTAAAGTTAGGATTTTGTCTCAGTTAAACATAAGTTTTGGTCTTAACTTAAACTTAAGACCAAAACTTAAGTTTAACTGAGACAAAATCCTAACTTTAGGACTTTCGGTATTCACAAAGGGCATTTAGGAGTAGTAAAGTTTGGATTTTGTCTCAGTTAAACATAAGTTTTTCTTAAGTTAAACTTAAGACCAAAACTTAAGTTTTACTGAGACCGAATCCTAACTTTACTACTCCTAAATGCCCTTTGTGAATACTGCAATTCGTAAAGTTAGGATTTTGTCTCAGATTACTTTTTGAATTGGGCCCACTATCATCATTATGCGTACTGTTGTTACATCGTACTTCAACATTTCATTCACTGATACTGACGTCAATATGCAGGCATTATTTACAGTGCATTTCAACATTGGATTTACTGGTCTTAACATCACTGGGCCCGATTCACAGAACTAACTTAAGACAAAATCCTAAACTTACTACCATTTTGGTATTCACAGAAGGCACTTACTCATTTTGGTATTCACAGAAGGCACTTACTTACTCATTTTGAGTAACTTACTCATTTTGTGTAACTTACTCATTTTGTGTAACTTACTCATTTGGTATTCACAGAAGGCACTTACTCATAAATGAGTAAGTGCCTTCTGTGAATACTAAAATGAATAACTTACTCATTTTGTGTAACTTACTCATTTTGTGTAACTTACTTATTTTGGTATTCACAGAAGGCACTTACTCATAAATGAGTAAGTGCCTTCTGTGAATACCAAATGAGTAACTTACTCATTTTGAGTAACTTACTCATTTGTGTAACTTACTCATTTTGGTATTCACAGAAGGCACTTACTCATCAATGAGTAAGTGCCTTCTGTGAATACCAAAATGAGTAAGTTACACAAAATGAGTAGGTTACTCAAAATGAGTAAGTAAGTGCCTTCTGTGAATACCAAAATGAGTAAGTGCCTTCTGTGAATACCAAAATGGTAGTAAGTTTAGGATTTTGTCTTAAGTTAGTTCTGTGAATCGGGCCCACTGTGCATGCATAGGTTACAGCGTATATTGGTATTGCCTTTACTGGTATTGACATCGTTGTGCATGCATAGATTACAGCGTACATCAATATTGCATTTATTGGTACTGCCGCTGCCATGCATGGCTACATCAGGGTGTACATTGCTATCGTATTTATTGATCTCAACAAAGGAATCATGGGCAGTTGCTTGTGATGTATGAATCTCGTAAGCAGACAACTTGCACGTTGATTGAATGGAAGTGTTTACAATTCCAGTACACCTGTTCTCTGGTGTATGGTGGCACTAAGGCAATATGAGTGCCACCAATTGCTCGAACTACAAGTGGTAGGCAACCCAAACCATAAAAATCCTCCTTCACATTGGCTAAATACTGCTGCTGTGGAATCTGGATAAAGTTTTTGATGTGTCTCATCCTTGCAGATAGAACTTTTTGGAGCACACCACAGAAAGCTGGTTGTGACATGCCACCAGATACTGCCACAATGTATTGGAAAGAACCTGTGGCCACACAATTAAGTACTGCCATGAGTTTGACAATTGGTGTAACAGGTGTGAAATTCCTGTTGTGAGGCTGAAGATCTGACTCCAGCTGATGACATAAATCCAGTATGGTTTGCCTGTTCAGCCTGAACTTCTCCATGATATCCCTTTCTTCCATGTTGGCCAGGTCTGGAAATGGGCAGTACATCAGAGGCTATCGTCTCCTCATTCTCCCAGGATACATATATCTCCATTGGAAAGCATGTAAACATTTATTACATCATCCACAGCAACATATTTGATGAGTAACACAACAGTAATGTAATTTCTTAATATGTATATGGTTTGATACATAAATTGCACCAACATTTGCTTCTTGTCCCTTATCCATCACAAATGATATTTGTGACCTTGATGTGAATCTTTACAAAAAATATGTAATGAAAACATTTCAAAAGTATTATTAACACATTTAAATGATTTTTTTTTAAATAAAACCGTCAATGGAGGTGTACACAACACTGTGCTAATATCACTTTTTACCACAGTAACGCACTTCACATAAATGTGTCTTTTCAATATAAGTGTCCATCGAAGTGTGATTATTTGAACACACTAAGCCCCATTTGGAGTGGTTGAGACGCAATTAACAGTCACATACACACTAGTTTAAGCTCCTAAAATGGCGGGTGTCTGACCTCGCTGATAGGACATTTGGAATCGGATGGCGGCGGTGGAAGTCGACCGTACAGTGGGTGATAAACTCCATGATTGACACACCCATGGGCTAACGTTAGTGAAAATAACAGTAGCAGGCCAATGGCTATGTCTGCCTCCGCTGACGATTGCATACATTGTGTATATTGCGTAGCTGTACACGGCGGTTCGAGAAATAGCTCACTCGCTTCCTAACACTGTTGCGATCAAGACCTCCTTCACTATTGCTGCTGTTTGTCACCTTTTGGAGCAACCATGAAAGGTCAAGCAGGTGAGAGGGCCACTGCCTTCTCTGCAGAGGAACTGGAGCTGCTGGCAACTGAGGTCCTTTGCCTGTATGGACAGCTCTATGGCTCACCAGAGGAACAGGTTCATGTCTGAAATAAAAATGTGATTCTGTCTAACTGGCTCATTTCCATTTACACAGGCTACAATGTGGCTTTGAATTCCAGATATTGTGGTCCTTACCTAGGACACTCATGTCAGGTATTTGTAAGCACTGTGCAATGTCTAATAAACATCACCATTAAAATGTGCAGTGTGTTTAAAGCCCTAAATCATATTAGGGGTGTATGTAGAGATAGATCAATGCTTGTATATATTTGCTGTACTTGTGTTAACTCACATCATGGTAAAAGCAAAACCAAATATATACACCTTACAACTTTAGATTTGTATGTTCTCTGTAAAATGCAATTGCAGATGATTTTAGCTATGTGTTTAATCCCACAATTCCTTCATCCTCGATCAGGGTTCTCCAAACTGTTGTATGAGAGATTCCAGTAGCTCCCAGACACCTTCAGAGTATCACAAAGCCTTGAGGTCACTTATAGGTTGGGAGAGGGTTCCGTGTTTGTGTATGAGTGCTAGGGTGCTTGGGTTTATGTGAGGAGTGAATGTAGGAGTGAAGTGTAGCGTGGGGTGCTTCTAATGTACACAATTTTTTGTAAATAATTGCTGTTTTTTAGATTCTTTGTTGTTGTCCCATTTCAGGCCACACAGCCACAGATGAAGATCTGATTATAATGTAATACATTGCACTTTAAATTTGATTTAGTAATTTGTACTGATTGTTCAAATGTTACCATCCTATTTTCACAGTGGTAGATATTTAAGTACATGAAGGTATCATTGTTTAACCTGAATTTTAGGACAACTTCATATGAGATGTAATCTTATGAATAACTTACGTTTTAAGACCAAAAAATTAATAAAGATATATGCATTTTTTACACATAAATGATTCTAAGTGAATTTTCTTTGAAGCTGGTTGCATAGCTTGAACCGATTAAGGTCGCACAGAAAAGCAATATAGGTCAGTTCAGAGGTTTTCTTTCTTGACACTTATAGGATGGGTACAAGGTTACCCTTTTAATGTAAAATTTGGGGAAAAACAGTGTTCATGTGACATCGTGATTATCTGGCTGCAGATAGCAACACTGGCAATGAGCAGTGCCCAGTCAAAATCAGGGGCCAGGTTGGGCCTGAGTCACAGGGCCAAACAATTGAAGCACTGAGAGATAGCTGTGAAAAACATGTATCCTTTGCAGCTCCAATTATTTGGTGTGCTTAAGATGTGCCACCGAATGCTTTTAAATGGACTTCTTTACCAAAGACTCACATGTCAAAATATGTCATGTCGAAACTGCAGGACCCTCTGTCACAGTGGCCATGATTCACTGTGCTGTATATTTTATTGTTTAGCCTTGAGTAGTCCACAATCCCTTGCACTGATCAGAAGTGGGCGACGTCACAGATTGTGTGGAAGCTTTGGGCTAGATGATGTCACAGACCTGCTTTAGTGTGTTTAAACCATGACATGGGTCGAGGGTGGCCAACAGGTCACTAACAAAGTCTGTATTAGTACATAGGTGCAGGTCAGCATTTGACACACAACACATGTTGTATGCCAACTCATGAGTTATGCAACTGATAGCTGTAGACATATTTAGTGACATCAATAAAGACAAACTAAAATTCACAATCCCATTGATATTTCTTGCCTTTCTTGTATCTATACAGGTCAATGCTCATCAGAAGCGGGATATATGGAAGGTCATCGCCAGAAAGGTGCGGATCCTGGTGGTCTACAGGCGAAGCAACATTCATTGTTGCAAGAGGTGGGATGATCTAAGATGCTGGACCCAAAATATCGCAGAAGTCCAGCTGGGGATGTCCCCCCAATGTGTGAGGGGCATGCGACGCACCCTGACCCCCCTAATGAGCTGCATTCTTGCGATGACCTATCCAGAACTTGATGTCCAGTTGAGGGCCCAACAGCAGAAACAAGGGGATAAGTCCTAAACTGAGTCTGACATGTTACATGACCCATTTTTTGTTACAGGCCATAATTTTCCTATCAACATTACAGGGGCCCATGTCTAACCCACAAGAAGAGTTCTTAAAGGTGTAAGTCTTGTACAAGGTGCATGATGATGTGCTGTGTCGATTTACTTTTGAACAGGATCCCACCTGATTCCTGTCCACAACCAATTTACTGTCATGAGCAGACACATGACTGCGGAATCTCTATTTATACATTATGTAGTTTGATGTAATGGAAGAGAGTTGAATCAAACATGCCACTAGTCTTTATTGTGTCAGGTGTAATGTGGATTATGCGATGGTAGCCCTATTACATGTGACATGTCACACTTTGCACTTCTGATGCAGTCGATGTATCAAACGTCACATTGGTAAGTTGGGATTCTACACAAACATGAGTGAGCATGTGAGCTTAAATGACTGGTGAAATCAGTATTAATGCCTACTATAGGTCCCAGGATGCTTGTTTCCGGTCCAGGGAAGACGAGGCTTGGCAGTTCGGGCTGGACTGTTCCCATGAGGCACAGGGTCAGACTGATTTGCATATAGCCATGTCTGAACTGGGGTGGCGGAGTGAGCTAAAGAATGATGATGGATTAAACCCAGATCAGTTGACTGGGGGTGAGTGCTTGCAATATTCAACACTCCGTCCATCATCCCCTTTGGTTTTGCTTTGTTCGCCCTAAGTTGGCAGGGTATGCCCAGACGTGGGACCCTTGCTCACTTTGCCACTGGATTCAAGATAGCCTGGCTGATGAGGGCTGTTAGCCCGAAACCGGTCCCAGGATGCTTGTTTCAGGTCCAGGGAAGACATGGCTTGGCAGTTCGGGCTGGACTGTTCCCATGAGGCACAGGGTCAGACTGATTTGCATATAACCATGTCTGAACTGGGGTGGCGGAGTGAGCTAAAGAATGATGATGGATTAAACCCAGATCAGTTGACTGGGGGTGAGTGCTTGCAATGTTCAACACTCCGTCCATCAACCCCTTTGGTTTTGCTTTGTTCGCCCTAAGTTGGCAGGGTATGCCCAGACGTGGGTCCCTTGCTCACTTTGCCACTGGATTCAAGATAGCCTGGCTGATGAGGGCTGTGAGCCCGAAACCGGTCCCAGGATGCTTGTTTCCGGTCCAGGGAAGACATGGCTTGGCAGTTCGGGCTGGACTGTTCCAATGAGGCACAGGGTCAGACTGATTTGCATATAGCCATGTCTGAACTGGGGTGGCGGAGTGAGCTAAAGAATGATGATGGATTAAACCCAGATCAGTTGACTGGGGGTGAGTGCTTGCAATGTTCAACACTCCGTCCATCATCCCCTTTGGTTTTGCTTTGTTCGCCCTAAGTTGGCAGGGTATGCCCAGACGTGGGTCCCTTGCTCACTTTGCCACTGGATTCAAGATAGCCTGGCTGATGAGGGCTGTGAGCCCGAAACCGGTCCCAGGATGCTTGTTTCCGGTCCAGGGAAGACATGGCTTGGCAGTTCGGGCTGGACTGTTCCCATGACGCACAGGGTCAGACTGATTTGCATATAGCCATGTCTGAACTGGGGTGGCGGAGTGAGCTAAAGAATGATGATGGATTAAACCCAGATCAGTTGACTGGGGGTGAGTGCTTGCAATGTTCAACACTCCGTCCATCATCCCCTTTGGTTTTGCTTTGTTCGCCCTAAGTTGGCAGGGTATGCCCAGACGTGGGTCCCTTGCTCACTTTGCCACTGGATTCAAGATAGCCTGGCTGATGAGGGCTGTGAGCCCGAAACCGGTCCCAGGATGCTTGTTTCCGGTCCAGGGAAGACATGGCTTTGCAGTTCGGGCTGGACTGTTCCCATGAGGCACAGGGTCAGACTGATTTGCATATAGCCATGTCTGAACTTGGGTGGCGGAGTGAGCTAAAGAATGATGATGGATTAAACCCAGATCAGTTGCCTGGGGGTGAGTGCTTGCAATATTCAACACTCCGTCCATCATCCCCTTTGGTTTTGCTTTGTTCGCCCCTAAGTTGGCAGGGTATGCCCAGACGTGGGTCCCTTGCTCACTTTGCCACTGGATTCAAGATAGCCTGGCTGATGAGGGCTGTTAGCCCGAAACCGGTCCCAGGATGCTTGTTTCCGGTCCAGGGAAGACATGGCTTGGCAGTTCGGGCTGGACTGTTCCCATGAGGCACAGGGTCAGACTGATTTGCATATAACCATGTCTGAACTGGGGTGTCGGAGTGAGCTAAAGAATGATGATGGATTAAACCCAGATCAGTTGACTGGGGGTGAGTGCTTGCAATGTTCAACACTCCGTCCATCATCCCCTTTGGTTTTGCTTTGTTCGCCCTAAGTTGGCAGGGTATGCCCAGACGTGGGTCCCTTGCTCACTTTGCCACTAGATTCAAGGTAGCCTGGCTGATGAGGGCTGTGAGCCCGAAACCGGTCCCAGGATGCTTGTTTCCGGTCCAGGGAAGACATGGCTTGGCAGTTCGGGCTGGACTGTTCCCATGAGCACAGGGTCAGACTGATTTGCATATAGCCATGTCTGAACTGGGGTGGCGGAGTGAGCTAAAGAATGATGATGGATTAAACTCAGATCAGTTGACTGGGGGTGAGTGCTTGCAATGTTCAACACTCCGTCCATCATCCCCTTTGGTTTTGCTTTGTTCGCCCTAAGTTGGCAGGGTATGCCCAGACGTGGGTCCCTTGCTCACTTTGCCACTGGATTCAAGATAGCCTGGCTGATGAGGGCTGTGAGCCCGACACCGGTCCCAGGATGCTTGTTTCCGGTCCAGGGAAGACATGGCTTGGCAGTTCGGGCTGGACTGTTCCCATGAGGCACAGGGTCAGACTGATTTGCATATAGCCATGTCTGAACTGGGGTGGCGGAGTGAGCTAAAGAATGATGATGGATTAAACCCAGATCAGTTGACTGGGGGTGAGTGCTTGCAATGTTCAACACTCCGTCCATCATCCCCTTTGGTTTTGCTTTGTTCGCCCTAAGTTGGCAGGGTATGCCCAGACGTGGGTCCCTTGCTCACTTTGCCACTGGATTCAAGATAGCCTGGCTGATGAGGGCTGTGAGCCCGAAACCGGTCCCAGGATGCTTGTTTCCGGTCCAGGGAAGACATGGCTTGGCAGTTCGGGCTGGACTATTCCCATGAGGCACAGGGTCAGACTGATTTGCATATAGCCATGTCTGAACTGGGGTGGCGGAGTGAGCTAAAGAATGATGATGGATTAAACCCAGATCAGTTGACTGGGGGTGAGTGCTTGCAATGTTCAACACTCCGTCCATCATCCCCTTTGGTTTTGCTTTGTTCGCCCTAAGTTGGCAGGGTATGCCCAGACGTGGGTCCCTTGCTCACTTTGCCACTGGATTCAAGATAGCCTGGCTGATGAGGGCTTTGAGCCCGAAACCGGTCCCAGGATGCTTGTTTCCGGTCCAGGGAAGACATGGCTTTGCAGTTCGGGCTGGACTGTTCCCATGAGGCACAGGGTCAGACTGATTTGCATATAGCCATGTCTGAACTTGGGTGGCGGAGTGAGCTAAAGAATGATGATGGATTAAACCCAGATCAGTTGTCTGGGGGTGAGTGCTTGCAATATTCAACATTCCGTCCATCATCACCTTTGGTTTTGCTTTGTTCGCCCTAAGTTGGCAGGGTATGCCCAGACGTGGGTCCCTTGGTCACTTTGCCACTGGATTCAAGATAGCCTGGCTGATGAGGGCTGTTAGCCCGAAACCGGTCCCAGGATGCTTGTTTCCGGTCCAGGGAAGACATGGCTTGGCAGTTCGGGCTGGACTGTTCCCATGAGGCACAGGGTCAGACTGATTTGCATATAACCATGTCTGAACTGGGGTGTCAGAGTGAGCTAAAGAATGATGATGGATTAAACCCAGATCAGTTGACTGGGGGTGAGTGCTTGCAATGTTCAACACTCCGTACATCATCCCCTTTGGTTTTGCTTTGTTCGCCCTAAGTTGGCAGGGTATGCCCAGACGTGGGTCCCTTGCTCACTTTGCCACTGGATTCAAGATAGCCTGGCTGATGAGGGCTGTGAGCCCGAAACCGGTCCCAGGATGCTTGTTTCCGGTCCAGGGAAGACATGGCTTGGCAGTTCGGGTTGGACTATTCCCATGAGGCACACGGTCAGACTGATTTGCATATAGCCATGTCTGAACTGGGGTGGCGGAGTGAGCTAAAGAATGATGATGGATTAAACCCAGATCAGTTGACTGGGGGTGAGTGCTTGCAATGTTCAACACTCCGTCCATCATCCCCTTTGGTTTTGCTTTGTTCGCCCTAAGTTGGCAGGGTATGCCCAGACGTGGGTCCCTTGCTCACTTTGCCACTGGATTCAAGATAGCCTGGCTGATGAGGGCTGTGAGCCCGAAACCGGTCCCAGGATGCTTGTTTCCGGTCCAGGGAAGACATGGCTTGGCAGTTCGGGCTGGACTGTTCCCATGGGGCACAGGGTCAGACTGATTTGCATATAGCCATGTCTGAACTGGGGTGGTGGAGTGAGCTAAAGAATGATGATGGATTAAACCCAGATCAGTTGAGTGGGGGTGAGTGCTTGCAATGTTCAACACTCCGTCCATCATCCCCTTTGGTTTTGCTTTAATATATGGTGCACACTTATTTAAGTGATGCAACTTGCACTAATCCAGGCAACCAGGTGATTTTAGTGGTCTTTGATAACCATAGAAAGCTCTCAAAGTGGTACCTGTGGAGAGCAGCCTTCGGGCTTATCTTGAAGGAGTGTTAAGTCAGAGTGGGCGTAGTTCGTGGAGTTTTGCTACGCGGAACTCCACGAAGTTACAAAAAAACTCTGTGAAGTTCCGCGAGTGGCGGAGTGCAGTGTGAACTGCAGTTTGTGCTGGTATTCCTGCCGCTCGGGTAGAAATTCTACCCGAGCGACAGCTCGCGCTCGCGAACTTACTGTTCGCGATCGCAAACTTACAGTTCGCGATCGCGAGCGGGGGAAAAACTCTGCTGCACATCGCGAAGCAGAGTTTTCGGCACTCCACGAGCTCCGCGCAGCGCGGAGTGCAGAAAACTCCGCAAACGGAGCAAAGTTCACTGTCCAGGCCTAGTGTTAAGCAGCTTGTTTTACCAGTTTAATCTTATAGTGTAGGTTAAATGTAAAAGAACCACACAGTTTTATATAAAAATACTTCTATTTATTACACAACACTCCCTAACACATTGGTATATCTCCTACCCGGAGATATCAACACAATACACAAGAATACTTCAAATGCAATCAGGTAAGTAGCACAAAATACAGTGGTCTCCAGGGGGAGGCCAAACCATATACTAAGAAAGCGGAATGCGAATTGAAAAGGAGGACAGGACTTGGACCAGAAGACCCAAGTTAACTACCCAGGAACCCCACAGAGGTTGTGTGCAGAGTGGGAACACAGCCGCGTGACCAATGGAAGTCAATGGAAATGTCACTGTTGCAGCTTTGCAGAAGAAGGGCCCCAAAGAATTCCCTAGGAGGACAGAAGGTTGGAAAGCCACTCCACTCATGGATGCCCCTACACCAGGGGTGAAGAGACATCGGAAACCTCCGTAGACGACAATTTGAAGACTTGGAAGACATTGCCTCTAGAGAAGAGGGTGAAGAAGTCAGGTGGAATTCAAGGGTGGATTCTGGAAGTGAAGAACCTGCAAGCAGAGGGGCAGAGTCTATGCCACTAGGAAGTGACCAGGATGCATGAAGACACAGTGCACCCATTGTCGGGAGGTTCAGAAGAGTCGACGGTGACCTTGTCGCTGCAGCTGTGAGGACCAGGCGATGCTGAGACCAGGAGCCGTACATGTGCTGTACCATGTCGGATGCCGGTGACTAGGTGGTCGGTGCCCGGCAGGAGCACCAAAAAGCTTTGGTCGCTGCAACTGATGATGAGAGCAAAGAAGGAGCAATGTTGGGACCAGCAAGGTCCAAGAGACTCACCAACATCCGGAGAGTCAGAGTAGGCCCAAGCAGGGGAGCCTACTGATGCAGTAGAAGACCCTCAGGAGGACCCACAGGGCAAAGGCACAGTAGTCGCAAGAGGACCTAGAGCAGCTCACCAAAAATGAAGGCCCATGGTGCAGAGGATGTGGTGAGGGCACTTAGCTTGGAGGGAAGAGATGCTGTAGCCTGAAGATCTCTGGTGTGTAGAGCCAACACGCCTTGGCAATGGCAAGTCAATGCAGTGCACAGGACTTCAGTCCCAGCATTTCGGACAGGGGATACTGGCCTCAAAATGGCAGAGAGGACAGGTCAGGCCTCGAGGGAGTTACAGAACTACCACCTGCATTGCTGAGTCTTGGGAAGTTCGTAGGACAACAGGAGCAGCAGACCGGTCAGCTTAGTTGCGGTGCCTGCAGATGCAGGGGAGTGACTCCTTCACTCCAAGGGAGATTAGTACAGGTGTCCTTGATGCTAACAGGTCTGTTGAAGAACCTGGAAGAAGCACAGACAACAAAGATGACTTGCAGAATAGCGAGACCAGTAGCAGCAGGAATCCTCCTTGGTGTAGTCTTGGTTGCAGGCAAAGTCCAAGTGTCCAGAAGGTCAAAGAGTGACTTGGTTTCAGTCTTGAGTCCTGTCCCATGACGAATCTAAAGACACACCCACAGGTAAGCCCTTAAGTACCCTAAGGAAAGGGTTGGAACAACTCAGGGGTCCCTCCCAGAGGAGGGGCTGGACAGATGGGAAGATACGCCCATGTTCTTTGTCCAGTTTCATGCCAGAGTGGGAGCCAAGTGCTCCCTTATCTGTCTCAAACTAGAGTATGCAAGGAGGGCACCAAATGTGCCCTTCAAAGCAGTCTAGTGGTGCTGGCAAGCACCCCCACCCCAGCCCAACACAGTAAGTCCTGTCTGGGAGGTGGTCACACCTCTCTGTGACAGGAAACCTATTGTTCTTCCTTCCTCTGCTCGAGCTTAACTCAGCAGTAGGAATGCAGAATAATGTCTGTGGTTGGCAGCAGCACTAGTTTGCTGGCAGACCCTGAAAGGCTGTTACCGGGAGTACAGAGGGGTAGCCCAAGAGAGCCCCCCAGTACATGGGATCATACTTCTAACACTGGAATAGGTGTTGTGGTATGATTCCAACATGTTTGATACCAAACATGACCGGGGTACAACTACTATATATTAAGACATCAGACATCTCGTAATGACTGATGCTCACTATATGTATCAAAATGGTTGACCCCACTTTCAAAGCCTGGAGAATCGACTCCGGGGTTTGTAGGGGTGTCCTGCTCATGCAGGGGCACCCTCACACTTATAACAAAACCCTCAGGACTGAAGAGCCTGATATAGGGGTGACCTATAGGTTTTAAATGTAGTGACCTCAGATATAAGGAAAATTATATCTGATGTGAGAGGTGCAAGCACCAACTCACACAGTATTTGCAGTTGTGGTTTAGAAGGTGTGAATATTAATAGGGTGAAAATGTCGTAGTAGTGAGTATTGTGGTTATATCTTTTCTTTTTAAGGTACATGAGTAGGTGATAAAGACATTGAGAGATCCCAGAACAATAACAAATGTTCTATACTTGTTTGCAGGGAAATTAGATGTGGAGTGTGAGGTACCATCACTTCCATCAGTAACAATAGGGACAAGCTGTTGTGTTTGATTAATCTTGGTTAATGCTAGTGGAACCTTATTGTGCAAATGGGTGAAGCTGTGTTAATTTGTGTGTATTTTTCGCTGGTCGACAAGTCACTTGCCAGTATAGAATATTCTTGAGTGGTTGTAATACTTAATTTTCTTTAGAAGAGCAAACAAGAAGTTGCTTAAAGAAGATATTTGAAGGTTGTGTGTGAATGTGAAGAAAATTGTAAAGGAGGGTGAGATGCTGCAAGTAGTGAGTTGTATGTCATAGTGCTTCGAGCTGGGATTGGACGGTGTGTGTACTTTTGCGCTGCTGTTGGCTTGTGGGTTTTCTGTGTCAAGCTGTGATTGGACATTGTCGATTTGAGTGCTATCTTTGGATTTGGTAAAGAATGACATGAAATAAAAAGCTGTCTTTTAATTGGTGAACAAAAATTGATGTATTCGGAACAAAATCAAAACATTTCGTTTTACGTGAAAATCTGAAAGTCCAATTGTCATTATGAAATGTTTTAAGGATTCTAGGAAATTTGTTGAGAGGAGATGTTACTATTCATGTACGCAAAGGTGAGGGCGCACCTCCTGAGGATACTCCAGCATACATTTTGACTACTTAACATGTATTAAATTCATGTTTGTGGCTTTGACAATGGACTAGGATTATGGAAAAGGAGGGTGCTTTAAGTTTTCCGAGACATGAGACATTCAATACCAGAATCCTAGATCATTTGAAGGGGAAATTGTACGAGATGAAGACACCACCTTGACCAATGAAATATGACTCTTATAATGCTTGGGAAAAAGTTGCGAGGCAAAAAGAGAAGGAGAAATATCAGAGAAGGACAGGAAGAGCAATGGTGAACTATGCAAATGCTCGATGGGATGAGGAACAGCGCAGATGGAGGAAAGGTATTATATCCGGCTCTCATATCAGAGGGTATGAAGAAGAATAAGGATACTGCTAGGCAGGAAGGAGATGAGTCAGATACAGATTTAGGAGACAAGATATTAGAACAAATGCTGTCTTCCCGACCACCACCACCCGTAAAATATTCTGACACAGGAGAGATAAGTGTGAGTGCCAGCCAGATCATAGCTACAGGTCCAGTGGATTCAGATCCACTTCTTATTGAACGACTCTTACAGGTTTTACAAATTGCTCCACCAGTTGTGAGATAACCACCAGCTGTGGTCCCCATTGATAATACTCCAGCTGCACCTCGGGTGGTTGCTAGTGCACCACCTCAAATAGACAGAAGGCCAGAAGTCTTGACGACACCAGCTGTTAGAAATGCACTGACAACCCAGAATACACAGTTAGTTCTGTGTAGACCCCCACACAATCTGCAGGCTCTAGTACATGGTGGAGGGACCCTAGTCTTTACGAACCCCTTAGCTTTGTTTGACTTAATTGTTAATGAAGAAGGATATTTACTGGCATGGCTTGAATAGATTACTAGAGAAAGAAGGGCAGAAGTCACAGAGCCCCCAAAAGAATAAGAGACAGTAAAAAACAAATTATTGGATATTCCTAAATTAAAAATAGACTTAGAAGAGCAGAACAAGGGTTGCCTGGAATTTGATCATCTGGACCAATACCACTGAAATGAGTTAACCTGCCTGTACTCAGAGAGCTGCTATGATACATGACAAATTGGCAGTTATAGCAAAAAGGTATGATGAGGACCTTACTAACGATGATCAGGCTGTAGCAAACATGAGGATTACAGGAATGCGTTCACACATTACTGAACTGATCAAATGGATACATAGATGGAAGGATGTGGAGAAGTTGGAACTTAGGTGCGCAAAGAAACACAAAAAGAAAAAGAGGGAAGCAGAGGCAAAACAGGATGAGTTGGATGAGGCAGCAGCGTATCCATTGAGGGAAGTAGTTGGAGGTACCTATGTACATGTTCATTGGAACAGATCTGATGTAACATCATTTACAAACAATATTCCAAAGTTGAGACACAAGCCGGTGCAGTGGTATGCACAAGTAGAAAGGTTTATAAAGATTTCAAAGGTGTTGTGGTGAGATTTGGTTATGTTTTTTGACATTGTGGTACCAGCTGATTTATGGGTGGAATGTAATGTAGCAGTTCAATTGCCGAAAGGAGAACCACCTAGCGGAAGAGGAACCTGTGCACCATCATCATTGCTAATGGAAAAATATGAAGCAGTTATGACTTTCGTGAAAGAAAAAATACCTCCCAGGGATACTGATAAGGTAAAGATTAAAAGAACTACACAGGAGCCGAAGGTTACTGCAGGTTACTGCAGGTGTTTAAACAGCATACCAAGTCATTAGATGAAATCCTGCATTGTGAAAAATATTGCAGTGATGAATTGGATATGAAGCAGAGGAAATTAAAGGAGATAATTATGTTGGTTCAACTAAGTTGGCACAGAAAGGTTTTCAGAACCCGTCTTTTGCAGGAAATCAGGGAATGATAGAGGGAGTTGTTGCTCCGCAGGCTAGATCTTTGGGAAATAAAAGTGGAATCAATATGTCTCAGGGCAGAGGTGGAGGTGTTCCCTCAGTTATGGGATCTGGAACGGATATTGATGCAATGAAATAGGTTACTACTTGTCACGTTTGTCACAAGGTGGGACATTAGAAAGGAGAATGCCGATTTAATCCTGAAAATGCTAAAGGATTGATGCAAAATTCACAGGGTACACCAGTACAAAAGTTGCCTATACAGCAAATGCAGAATCCCATGCAAAATCAAGCCCAGATGATGACCCATGATCCTACGCAAATGGGGAATCCCAAATTGAATTTAAATCAAATGCCAACGTTTAATACAAACCAGTTCCAAAATGCTATGCCACAGTTTCAAAACCAGAATCAGAATGCTTTAGGTCAATTTCCTTAATTTGAGGCTGACGAGTTTGCTTCTGATAATTCCCAATGATGGTGCCTGAGAGAGGAAGAAGATTGTGTGCTTGGCGTAGTCTTAGAGGTAGATCCGAGTGGCCCATATGCAGATGCAAATGTTTATGGTCATGGTGTGTCATTCCTGATTGACACAGTAGCTACCCATTCCACTGTTAGAGCAGTGGAACGACTAGACTTACCTCTCTTGGGGAAAGCAATCCAAGTAGTTGGGGTGCGAATAAACAATACAAAATCCGATTTCAAAAGAAGTCCCAGTAAACATAGGAGCTTTTGGAGACAAGCACCAATTTGTGGTCTGCAATACCAGCTCAGTAAATCTGTTAGAAACAGATCTGTTGTGTAAGTTAAATTGCACAATATACTGCACACCGTACGGTGTTGCCTTTCAAACACATGATGAGAATGTCAACTTCAAAATGATTAGGCAAAATGCTGAGGCAGGAATGTTTCTCTTACTGACAATTTCTAAATTACCAGAAGATCTCAGAGACACTGTAAGTGCAGAAGTTTGGGATCTCACAGGGAAAGACATTGAACTTATAAAAGGGGTAGAACCAGTCCAAACCAGATTTAAGTCAAATGCTGTTTACCCCAGAATACCATCCTATCATTTGTCTCCAGAGACTGTTGCAGGAATACAACCAGTGATTGAAGACATACTTCAGAAAGGTATACTGAGAAAGTTGATTGGAAGCCCATGTAATTCACCTATTATGGGCTTACAAAAACCAAATGGCAAGTATAGGATTGCCCAAGATTTAGGGTGGATTAATGAAAAAGTGGTGCCTTGTTGTCCTATGGTACCGAATCTGGCCATTGTACTTTTTCAAATTCCCTGTACCGCACAATGGTTCACAGTCATTGGCTAATGTCAGGCTTTCATTTCAGTGCCCTTGCATGAAGATAGCCAGTACTTGTTTTCATTTGCCTTCTAGCAGAAGAATGTCACGTGGTGTCACGTCCCTCAAGGGTATACAAAGAGTCCATCTATCTTTTATCAGATCCTAAAAAGAAAACTTGAGTCTTTGTGAATGCCTTGTGAGTCTACCCTTGTTCAATATATGGACGACCTGTTTGTAGCATCAGACACACGCAGCGCTTGTAAGTATGACACCATTGCACTTTTGAATCACCTGGTAGAGAATGGACACAAAGTGTCTCTATGTAAACTGCAGTACTGTCAAAAAGAAGTTCAATATCTGGGACACATTATCGTGAAAGGAGTCAAAAAGGTGTCACCGGAGAGAATGGAAACATCTTACAGATTAATCCACCTGGACCACAGAAATAAATCAGGAGTTTTTTGGGGAATGTTGGCTACTGTAGACAATGATACCGAACATTTCCTTGATGGCAAAGTCTTTACTGAGGCTGACACATCGAGATGTGTTTGATCTGCTTCTTTGGGATAACAAAGTACAAAAGCGTTCCTAGATCTGAAAGAGAAATTTTGTTGTACCCCGGCTCTGGGAATGCCTGATTATAAAAAAGTGTTCACTCTGTTTTGCAGTGAGAGAGATGGGTGCACACTCTCAGTTTTGACACTGACACACAGAGGGGCCTGAAGACTTGGGCCTATTCTTCTACTATACTTGATACTGTAGCGGCAGGTCTCCCCAGCTGCTTGAAGGCGGTTGCCGTGGTGAGTGCCAGTTTGGAAAAAAGCGAGAACATAGTGATGGGACACTCTTAAATTGTCATGGTCCCACACTCTGCAGAATTACTGTTGACCAAAACAAAGATGCAACATTTAACCCACAATAGACTAACAAGATATGAGCAGAATTTGCTTGCGTCTTAGAATGTTGTAATCAAATTTTGTAATGTTTTAAATGTTTGTAATCTTGTGCCTGAGACTGAACAAAATGAAAATTGTGAAGTGTTTGATCATGATTGCCTATGTGTATGTACAAAACTGAGACCTGATATTAAGGATGAACCACTAAATGAGCCTGAACATGTTCTATTTGTTGATGGTTCATGCTTAAGAGGAAATGAAGGCACACTAACAGCAGCATATGCTCTGTGCTCCATAAATTATGTGATTGAAGCCTACTGGCTTCAGCCTGTTTCCTCTGCATAAGTTGCTGAGTTAATTGCCCTTACCCGAGCTTGCAGTTTAACTGCCCAAATGAGAGTCACCATCTTCACGATTAGCCAGCACGGTTTTGGCGTAGTTCATGATTTCGGGCAGTTTTGGTCCCAACGTGGATTTCTTACCTCCACGGGTACTCCAATTCGAATTGGACAGCATGTTAAGAACTTGCTTGAATCCCTGCAGATCCCTAATGAAATTGCTGTTGTAAAATGTCTAGGACATCAAACAGGTAGCGGGTATGTTGCCATGGGCAACAGATACGCTGACTCCATAGCCAGGTATTGTGTGCACTGCTAGCATGCACATTTAATGGAGGTTTTACATGCGAGTCTGAGGAAAAAAATACTTTTGCAATGATGATGCAAATAACTGACACTTGGGAGGAATTGAAAAGAGTGAAGGAAAATGTTTCTGAAGCAGAACAGAATGGGTGAATCAGGTCAAGTTGTGTAAAGAATGCAAATGACATTTGGATGTCAGCCAATGGAAGGCCAGTGTTGCCTGATAGCTTGTTGCTTCCAGTGACCTGCTATTATCACGGGTACACACATTTAGGTAGAGGTGCCATGGTTAGACTCTTTCAACAAAGTTGGTTCAACCACAGATTTCGAGTATTTGCTGCTGAAAACTGCAGAAGGTGTGTCACATGTCAGCAGCTGAACGTAGGGAGGAAAACACATGTTAGAAGCACACACATAGGGAGTTCAAATGGCATTGTAACAGATTGCAGATGGATTTTATCGAGATGCCTGTACTCAATGGATTGATATATATCCTAGTAATCATCTGTGTTTTCTCAAGGTGTGTGGAAGCCTACCCAACAAGGAGAAATTACAGTCTCACTGTAGCTAAACTGTGTTGTGTGAAATCAAACCAAGATTTGGGATGCCGGTCCTTCTTGAGTCAGATCGAGGAACACACTTCAACAATGAAGTGATGAACATGCTATGTGCTGCTTTACAGATTAAACAAAAGCTACATTGCAGTTACAGACCAGAAACATCAGGCATAGTTGAGCAGATGAATGGAACAATAAAATCCAGATTAGTAAAGGTTTATGCTTAAACTTCACTCAAGTGGCCAGATGCATTACCAATGGGATTGATGAGTTTTCGAAGTATTCCAGGCAGGAAGACAGGATTATCCCTGCATGAAATTAATGGGAAGGGCTATGAGACTGCCGGATGTCCCCACGGATGCCCTTGTGAACATCACAGATGATATGATTTTTGACTAATGCAAGACATTCGCTGATGTGGTTCATTCTGTCTCTCATCAGGTATCAGCTGCCACTCAAGAACCTCACCAAAAACAATACCATGACCTCAATCCTGGTGATTGGTTGGTGATCAAGAAGCATTATCGAAAGACTTGTCTTGAACCCATATGGAAAGGCCCCTTTCAAGTCATGCTGACTACAAACTCTGCTATTAAATGTACTGGAGTTCCGAACTGGATATAAGCCTCACAACCAGGAAAGTGAGCAATCTGGAAGAATCATCTTTGGAATATGATCCATAAAAAAGAGCATTAGTGGTTGCAACACCAGTATAGAGACCACCTAGACCTACAGCACCAGCACCTGTTGAAAACACAGAGAGAAGTACAAGAGAAGAAAGAGGTGAAGATCAACAAGTTGAAAGACAAGTACAAGTGCCTGAGGTGACTCATAGTGGTATTGAGGTCTCGGACAAAGATGGAACAGAGACTGAACCACATGCTGAAAGCATCTGTGAAACTGAACAAGGTGAAGAACAAGAACCACTTGAAGGAACGAGCTCGGGGACAAAAAGAGTCAGCCACCAAGCAGATAGGCCAAGGAGTCTCGGGAAAGAGAGACAGAGGATAAGTTCATCAATAGCACAGATTCTAGAAAAAGTGCATGAAGAGAGGGAGAAAGATGAAGGTGATCTTGATCCTAGTCATCAAGTCGCAAGAAGGTCCAGAAGGACTAGGATTCCTTGCCGAAGATACTCAGCACCTGAGTTGTCATACTATGTGGATGCAGCACTGAATGTTACTTTGGAAGAGTAGTGCAACGTGAACCCTGAACTGCTAGAACCCCCTTGACCTGCAGAGACATTACTATTTGAAAAACCCCATTGAAAAGTAAAAACAAACTTAATGCAAAATTAAGAACTACTGTGAACTATGCCTATTAGATATTTATTGTTTAGTTAGTTGTTTTACAGAAGACTAACCTAGGTCTGAGAAGAAAGCTACAGAGGAATAGGGACAACTCTTTAGAAGAAAATGGAGTAAAGTTAAGGATGGTTTATTAGGGAATTGCACTAACAAGATGAAAAAAGAACTAAGAAAAAAAATGTAACAGCTTTGGAAAAGAAGATTGTCTGCTAATCATGTACAGCAAGCTATTCTATCACTGACTCAGAACTATGGGGCAGATTACGATGGCGGACGGACTGGAGTCCATCCGCCATCGTGGTGGTAACCGGGACCGTCCGCAATACATGCAGCGGTTCCGCAAACCAAATTATGATGCGACCGCCACCGTGGCGGACGCATCTTGCATTTTAACATTGCGGTGGTTGCTGCTGACAGCAGCACCCACCGCAATGTTGAACATGTGTGTTGTGCATTTCACTGCACTACATGGCAGGCACCACACAGTGCCCGCCACTTAGTGCACTGAAATGCAGGGGTGTACCATGGGTACCCCCCCAGCGCACATACACCTCCCCCCAACACAAGAGGGGCCCGCAACGGGCCCCCAAAACCAATCCCCGCCAGCCTTTCAATGGCGGTTTACCCGCCACGGAAAGGCTGGCTTCCGCCAGCATAGTAATTCGGCGGACGGAGCCTGCTAGGCTCTGTCACCATTTTAAGCATGCTGACTGCTCCGCCAGGCAATCGTAACGATTGCATGTGGCGGTTCCGTGGTGGACGGCTGCGGTCCTAAAGCATCAATTGACAGCAATTTTCCCACCGCCGAATTACGATGGCGGTGGGAAAATTGCTGTCAATTGACGGATTGATCGCCACCGCCGGGCTGGCGGTGATGATCCTTCCGCCATCGTAATCGGCCCCTATGTGAAGCGTTAGAAGTAAGTGTAAATATATCATGGGAATGATTTTCATAATAACAGTTAGAATGATCACACTAGTACTGATACGGTTTTACTTAACCCCTGATTCAGAGCCCCCTAGTACCAATGTCCCAAATACACATGCACAAACTTTGAGGGCTAATATTTTTACTAAAACATTTGTGAGTTACAAGAAAGACGATTACTCTACTGATGTCTATTCTAGATTAGTACACAAATACACTTGTGCAATAGATGTTAAGGATTGCTATGTCTGTGCATACTTACCGACTGCTGTTTCTGAAGAAGTCACATACTATCACATACATTTTTCTTATGCAGTTTCCTGAAGCATTCTGCTTTCACTAGTTTATAGGCGGGGACATTTTGAATATTCCTATTTAAATTATGATTTAGTACTATGTTGAGTACCTTTAATAGAAAGCATGAATTTACACCAGCAAGCAAAAATGATGGATACAGCTTGGCATTATTTAATCCACACTTACCTGTAGATAGCGTGAAGGCTTACAAAAACAATCTAAGCTGCTTAATGTGATCTTCAGGGACGAATAACAATATGGCTTTAGAGGAAAGATATATGAATGTGACAAAAGCTACAAACAGAAAGGGAGATGTTTTAGAGAACGTATGAAAGAAGGAAGAAAATGAATTCAGAAAGAAAATAGTTTATCCTAAACTTAGACTAGATAGCCGACACAAGGGAAATATTTGCTTTCCAAAAGAACACTAACTAGGACTAGACATGTAGGGATTAGTAGTTGTGAACACACATTTCAAACTGGCAGGGGGAGCAAGGCAAATATTACATTGTGATGAAAATGCAATTCCAGGGTTTTATTACATTTGCGGCCAAAATGCTTAATTCATTTTGCTTGCTGATTGGAAAGGAACATGCTACTTAAGCATTCTAATTCCGAAGATGTATCATGTTTCAAGCTTAGATGCGTTAGCGTTAACAAACAGCACACAGACAGAAAGGTAGTACAAGTAAAGGAGCTGGTTTGGCAGGAGACATAGTTGGAACAGTGATACCACCAGTAGGAAAAATCCTGAATGATGAAAAGATCAGAAAGTTAGCTACCGTAGTTGACAAAATGGCAGCTAGCACTTCTGAAGCTTTACTCTTGATTAACACTGAATTAATTGCTATTAGGTCCATGGTTTTGCAGGACCGTCTTGCTCTCGACATATTACTCGCTGAAAAGGGAGGAGTCTGTCACATATTGAAATTAACACATTGCTGTGTATTCATACCAGATGAGAGGAAGCAGTTAGAAATTTTTGCGAGGAACATTCCAGGTCTAAAGCCAAATTAGACAATTTGGAAACTCCAAGTTTGTACAAACATTTTGGGCAAGGATTGAGCACCATCGGAAATTGTTTTTTGACAGCTGGGAAGGGTATACTGAGAGCAATACTAAAGCCAATAGTTATAATAGGGGGACGTGGCTTGCCGCGGAGTGTGATGGCCGCTTGATCGAGTGGCTCCGCCAGCCTGATCTGATTATCCCCATTAAATCTGTTACACACATCCACATCAGGGGCGTAAACGAGGTCTCTTGCCTCGCAGATAGCCCGGGCGATGATTCAACCCTGAAATACCTGGGTCGATTTTGAGAAGGTGGAAGGGCGGCGAGGGGCCTACTGGCGAGATGTCATCCCTGGGCTCGAGTTGCGGAGCCGAAGAGCAGTGAGACGACCGGAAGGTGAGCAGCTGGCACACAGCCCCATCCGAGGGTGCGCTCTGCTGATAGCTGCTGGGATCGCCGCCGGTGGGAGTAGCTGGGGGATCGAGATGCTGTGAAGCTGCGGTGCGGCCAGAATTGTGGTGAATGAGGGACGGACTCGGAGGTGATCCCAGACCCTACGTGACCCTGAGCGGCTGTGTGGGCAATCGGACCTATCCTCTGCATGACAACTTACCAGTGAGCAGTGGTGAACAAGCAGTGACCCCATAGACATGAGGGCAGGGAGCACGACATACGTGCACCAGAGAGGGTGCTATTGAGCTGATCCTACCGGACTGGGCCCAGCGCGGCCCTCTTGGTGAAGCCGGATGAGCGGCCTGGTTGATTGATGAGCCCTCATTGCCCTAGGCTCCAATAGCGGTTCTGCATAAACGGCGTCTGGAGGCGGAAAGGGAGTGAGGTACACTTCGAGAAGTGGTGTCCCGAGGTCCAAGGGGGTCCCATATTGTATTCTGGTGGGCCTGCAATTGCCTCCATTGAAGGACTGGCGGACCATACGATCAGGGACGACTTGAGGTTATTTGTCCCCACGCCTGGCGAGACGGTCCTACGTGTGCAAGATACTGCAGTCATGACTGGGGGCAGGGGTCCCCGTGTGCCCCAGCAGACCAAACTGGACAAGTATACTGTGCCCAGGGATCAAGCGACTGGCCTGGAAGGGGCAGTTGCTTCCGGGTCGCCCACAGGGACCCCACAATCGGAACACCCAGAACCAACGCTGCAGGATGTCATGTCTGCCATACACAGGATTAAAACGGACCTCGCAGGAAAAATCGACGCTGTAATGGTGGAGGTGTCCCTGCTCAGGGCTGACCTCCGCAACATGAGGGACAGAGTGACCGCAGTGGAGGGGACGACGACGGAGCTGGTGGCGGACACAAAGGCCCTGCATAAGCAGGTTAAAGATCTAACGCAGACGACAAGGGACTTAGAAGCCAAGCTGGACGATCAGGAGGGGCGCTCCCGCCGCAACAATATCCATATTAAAGTGGTGCCAGAGAGGGCAGAGGGACTGGCAGTCGACCTGTTTGTTGAGGACCTCATCACTAACTCATTCCAGCCCAGGAACCTCTCTAAGTTCTTCTCGGTGGAGCGAGCCCATAGGATCCCCGGAGCACGACCGAGACCGGGAGCCCCTCCGCAACCTATAATTGCGAGACTGTTATGTTATGTTATTTAGATTTATAATGCGCACAGCTACTCATGAGTGTCCCGGCGCGATGTACCACCGAGATAGGGACGTGATCCTCCAGGCGGCTAGGAGCGCCCCACCACTGAAATATGAAAATGCCCTTGTTACCTTCTATCCGGACTTTACGCAGAAAGTGCTGCAGAGGCGACGATCTTTTCTGTGCGCAGGACATTAAGTACTCCATGCTTTTTCCGGCAACTCTTAGAGTGATGGCAGAGGGCAAGGTTTGGCGATTTGACTCTCCCAGTGAAGCTCAAGATTGGTTAGATGGCTGGAGGACGGTTGGGAAGTCACGGCGCTGACAGCAGGACACTCTGAGGGAAGATGCAGACGATCCCGGAGATGGTCCTGGACATGGGTGCTAAATGGGGAACAGAGACAGCCCCGCTGCTGATGGAGCACTGCTGCAGTGAGAGACTCTACACACCAGTGCAGAGAGGAAGGGACAGATTTAACTATGCCTGGCTCGGCCTGGGGGTGACGAAGGTGAACTGAGACAAAATGCTAGCTTGCCAGATGAAGACCCGGTGCACAGATAAGACTTGGGTTTCTTATATATGGCTAAAAGTGATGTACTATTGATGTCCTCACCTAGTTATATAATGTTTTAGCACCTAAGACAAGTATACTGATGGGGGATTGGGAGGGCCGGCGGACCCTCCGGCGTTGAGCTGACCCCAGTTGGGTTTGTTACTATGGGGCGACAGGCACTCTGCAAGTTGGGGGGGTGTGGTTTTTAACCCACAGTGCAGGGCGGCAGGGAGGGGGGATGTTTGCTGGGGATACAATGTTGGTGTGGCCAGCACAGAATTGGCACAGTTTTAAAGTTTTATTTGTTGATAACCTGGATGGGTTTGGGTAGACGATGAGACTTGCTAACGGGGCACTCGGGGCAAAATGGACTCCTCACACACATAGTGTTGTATTGTTCCTATATTACCTATACAGGATCTGCACGTTTGGATAACATAAACTGTGGGTTTGGTGGCGGACGGATTCCATGCTCGCCCACCGGATACGTTAGCCTGTCTGTATTAGCTAGCTCACAGTGCCACTAGAGCACGGGTACTCATAGTACGGCCCGCGGGCCGCCAGCGGCCCGGCAAGCCTGCCTTGGCGGCCCGCGGACCTTGCAGATATCCTACCTGTGATTTTTCTTTTTTTTTTTTTTAAGTGTCAGCAAACACCGCCGGTTGCAGCAGCGCTCTATGGGGGCCGGGCGATTCTTTAAAGACCATTCACTTGTTAATGAGGCTTTGTTGTATTTCACCTCTTCTTAGTGCCCTGCATCTCCACTCTGAGTGGAGATGCAGGAGCGCTAAGAAGAGTGAATACAACAAAGCCTCATTAACAAGTGAATGGTCTTTTAAAGACCTGTGAAGTACTCGGGTGCGGCTGTGTGTGTGCCCGGGAAGCTGTCTCAGCCCGGGCTGACACACACGCGGGGTGAGGTGACAGAGGGTGACAGAGAGAGGGAGACAGACAGAGGGAGGGAGACAGAGAGGGTGAGACAGAGGGTGACAGAGAGAGGGAGACAGACAGAGGGAGGGAGACAGAGAGAGGGAGACAGAGGGAGACAGAGAGAGAGGGGAAACAAAGGGAGGGAGACAGAGGGAAGCAGAGGGAGACAGAGGGAGGGAGTCAGGGGGAGACAGAGGGAGGGAGTCAGGGGGAGACAGAGGGAGGGAGAGGGAGACAGACAGAGGGAGACAGACAGAGGGAGACAGACAGAGGGAGACAGAGGGAGACAGAGAGGGGGAGACAGAGAGAGGGAGACAAAGAGAGGCAGACAGAGAGAGGGAGACAGAGAGAGGGAGACAGAGAGAGGGAGACAGAGGGAGACAGACAGAGGGAGGGAGACAGAGAGGGAGGGAGACAGAGAGAGAGGGAGACAGAGAGAGGGAGACAGAGAGAGAGGGAGACAGAGAGAGGGAGACAGAGAGAGGGAGACAGAGAGAGGGAGACAGAGAGAGGGAGACAGAGGGAGAGAGACAGAGGGAGAGAGACAGAGGGAGAGAGAGAGAGAGGGAGACAGAGGGAGGGAAACAGAGGGAGAGAGAGGGAGACAGAGGGCAACATACTGAGGGAGACAGAGGGAGGGAGACAGAGGGAGGGAGACAGAGGGAGGCAGAGGGAGACAGAGGGAGAGGGAGACAGAGGGAGGGAGACAGAGGGAGGCAGAGGGAGACAGAGAGAGGGAGTCAGGGGGAGACAGAGGGAGGGAGAGGGAGACAGACAGAGGGAGACAGAGGGAGGGAGACAGAGAGGGAGACAGAGAGAGGGAGACAGACAGAGGGAGACAGAGAGAGGGAGACAGAGAGAGGGAGGGAGGGAGACAGAGAGAGACGGAGACAGAGAGAGAGGGAGAGGGAGACAGAGGGAGGGAAACAGAGGGAGGGAGACAGAGGGAGGGAGGAGGGCGACAGACAGAGGGAGGAGGGTGACAGACAGAGGGAGGGAGACAGACAGGGAGGAGGGCGAAAGACAGAGGGAGGAGGGTGACAGACAGAGGGAGGGAGACAGATAGAGGGAGACAGAGGGAGGGAAACAGACAGAGGTAGACAGACAGAGGGAGACAGAGGGAGGGAGACAGAGGGAGAGAGAGGGAGAGAGACAGCGGGAGGGAGACAGAGAGAGAGAGGGAGGGAGACAGAGAGAGGGAGGGAGACAGAGAGAGAGAGAGGGAGACAAACAGAGTGAGTGAGACAGAGGGAGACAGAGAGAGAGAGAGGGAGGGAGAGAGAGAGGGAGAGAGAGAGAGAGGGTGGGAGAGAGAGAGAGAGGGAGAGAGAGAGAGAGAGAGGGAGGGAGACGGAGAGAGAGAGAGGGAGGGAGAGATAGAGAGAGGGAGGGAGAGCTAGAGAGCGGGAGGGAGAGAGAGGGTGGGAGACAGAGCGAGAGAGAGAGAGATAGATAGATAGAGAGAGAGAGAGATGTGTTTATGCCGGGTCTGGTGGCTCAGTGGACGAAGGCGTCCGCTGCAAAGGCCTGTGTTCAACCTCATGGTAATAGTTTTTTTTTGCTCTAGCCCTGCCCCCTCCCCCACTGACCCTGCCCCCACCGGTGCGGCCCTCGGCCACAAACCACACTGTAAATTTGGCCCCCGAGAGAAAGTTTGTGAGTACCCATGCACTAGAGTCTCCTCTTATCGGGGAGAGAATAGTTCTTGGCAACCTCAGAACATGACAGCCCTGATCCCTCAGGATCGTGGAAACAATATACTACCTTTCGCTCAGTCACTCGTGCTATCTTAGTTTGTCTCAGAGAGATACACAGAATAAACAGTCGGTGCGTTTCATTAAGTATTTATTGAACAGTTGTGATTCTAGTGTAGAATATATGAGCTGCAACAACCATTAGACAGTAGCAGAGATATATGATTAGCAATACTACGAAAGTAAAGGGATGGTATAGTTCTACCATCTTGCAGAAATCATGAATATATACATGTACATAAAACACATGATAAAAAGTGCGTACTCCTACGATGCCTCCCTAACTAGATGTACCTAAATGTACCTAGCATCTGTGTAGGTGTTATGCCAAGAATCCCTCAGGGATCTAGTCCACCCCATTACCTGAGAGTTTAGAGAATGTGGGACCCCGTCCTGGTCTCGAGTTGGACACCCCGCGAGGGATGTTAGACCACTGCTAGCTGGAGCATCTGCATGCAGGAACCTCAGCGTCTCTGGTCAGTGTGTCAGCCGGGAAGTCACGGTCTCCTCTATTTTCCTAAGCAAGATGTGTTGTAAATATACCCATAGGTCTCCCCAGGGGTCCTACCATGCTGTGTTACTGTGTCGGCCTATAGGATGACGTTGGGCCTGAACTTTATACAGAGTTATTATACAGGAGATGGTAATCCTACTGTTAGTCCTGCTGTGCTTCCAAGAAGCCTCATGAATAATGTATGAGAATTGAACCAGGGAAAAACCCGCGTTCTGAGTGCAGTGTCATATCTAGGTAAAAGGTCAGTGCCTAAGAACTGTTATGTATGTAATGTAGGGAAGGATGTAGGTGAAAGGTTGCGATGTTACCTGTGCCTATATAGGGTACCTATATGGAATATAACACCCACTCCTCTTCCGAATGGACGACATATGTAACCTATTACTGTACTACTAATATTACTAGATAGTGGTACACACAAAGTTTATAAAAACATCTTTTTAACTAAAATGTTTAAAAACTTCTAAAACGTTTTAAAAAAAGTTTGCAAGCCCTAGCTCTAAAATGTCCTTTGGTATAGTCCGGATCACTATAAGCATTATAAAGCCATGTATGCCCAAAAAATGAAAGGAATGTCAATTTAGTTTCAAAGTTCCAAATATGAGCTTGTTTAGAAAAAGGGCAAATTTTTCCCAGCACACGACAAGCCAAATGAGTTCAAATGATCATGTGTCCTGGCTGGTAGACGCAACCTTTTTGTTGCTTGCTTCCGCAGTAGACGGCCCCTGTAGCACCTCACAGAGTACGCCAATTAAGCACAGATGTTCCACGCTGTCCGCAGCCGGTGCTGGGGCAGCCTGTGCGCCGTCCAAAGCCTGGGTGTCAGAGGAGAAGCCGGTGTTCAGAGCAACAGGTGAAGTTACTACCCATAGTGGCTCAAGGAATGCCGCCATCAACATTGGAATACGCTGAGGACACTGCAGAACATGGGCAATTATCGGGTCCAGTAACGCATTCATTGAAACAAAGTCCCGGGCACACATTCAAAGTTATAAGTACACAAATGTAATTATTTCTGTTGTAAAGTAAGCTGTGGTCGACATCAGTAGGTTCTTTATGATGGTTTTTAATTCTTAGATACTCAAATGAAAAAACAACCAGCCGACACGTGTTTCGTCAAAGGGGATAATCCCATGACTCTTCAGGGCTGTATGGCAAAGTGTTCTAAAGCCGCGATGTCGCTGAACCGGTGATAATTCCAACCCGGTCAGGACGGGTCTAGTGTGGTAAGTATGGGAGAATTCAAAGGTCTGTGTAGTGAAAAGGGGAGGACTGGTAGGTCACACCCCGTATTCGGGATCCAAATGAAGTAAGCGGGCGGGTGTGTCCGTCTTACTCGTGGTCCTGAATGCGCCAAGGCAGGAAGTGTGTG
This sequence comes from Calotriton arnoldi, assembly GCA_963921515.1. Classification (NCBI taxonomy): domain Eukaryota; kingdom Metazoa; phylum Chordata; class Amphibia; order Caudata; family Salamandridae; genus Calotriton; species Calotriton arnoldi. Next base: position 107,437 of record CAWUFW010003132.1, read on the forward strand.
GTGGATCAGTCTCGCTTTCCGGTTGCGGAAACCATTTTCAGGGGTTATTGGGTTTTCCCTTGACCTGGTAGCACCATAATATTTCTCTTGTTCCCCATACCCTGCCACATACGAGCTTGAGCGCCATTCTTCCTGCGCCCCCCTAAACCCTACGCAAGAATAAGTAACGCATTCACGTCCGGTTGCGCACATGATGGGAGTGTCAAACACAGGTCTAACATGCATTCTTCTCCACAAAACAGGCATCAGAGGACAGGTCAGATGCAGTCTATCCAGACCAGTCGAAATGACAAGAATGAAGATTCACTTAGTTCTCTTAGGCGAGGCGTGCCTGGAAGTTGTACCATGCGGTCACGGTATTTATGCTCAAGGAGTGTTCTTTCCATCGCCTTGGTGACTGGGGCGTCCATTGCGTAGCAAACAGAAAACGATCAGGATACCTGCTATTAGAAACAGGATCAGCGGAAGTCCTCCAAAGATGCTTCCGAATACAGAGTGTGTGAAGTTTGATATAACTCCAAGTACCGTCTGAAAGATGCTCAGAAGCCCAGAACCTATGGTCTTAAATAGGTGGGCAATGCCTGTCATATCAGACATGTTAAAGATACGATTTACCATTTCTGCGAAATGGAAAGGGCAGTTTGTATGAATGAGCGCCTGTATCTCTGCCGAAGAACTTGCGATCTGGGGATCAAAAAGTCTCTCGAGCGGAGGTTAAGGGCACAGACTTCTGCAGAAGCATGTCTTTCATTCTGCTTAGAGTATCAAACCGCATTAAAGAAACATTCAGTGAAGGCCATAACGGCACCTCCCTGTCTGTATGTGTGGGTGGAAACAATACTTGCATACAACAAGTAACCCTGGAGCTCACGGTTACCAGATCTGCGATGCCCGGGAGCATGCCACAGCAGCCTTGACTGTTCAGCATCAAGTAACTCCCATTTGAAAGTAGCCTGAATGCTGGAGTAATCACTGCAGCTGGGGCACCCTTCAAATGACAGGACAGGTTTGCTACAGAACCATTACAAGCTCCGTGCAACATTATATTCTGGCATATGAGTGATCCACTTAAAGCATTCTCACAGTTTGTACCGCTCAGAAACACTTCTTGATCCCCACTCCGGCATCGAAATCTGTATATGGTAATTCCCAAGCTTCCTTAATGTATTCCTTACCCATCTCTTCATATCTGCCTGCCTGCTTTTGTTCAAGGCAATATTGAAACTGAAAAGTAGTGACCAGTAGAGTTATGTGGCCATGGATTAGCCATTCTGTAGACAGTGATTCTGCCACTGTGAATGGTAATCTATCCAGTTTTTCGATACACATCATTGTATATTTTGCTCCCTTTTGTGCCATTTCTATCTGTTTATCTGTTAGATTGTATTCAGTAAACAGAGACGTGCTGTTGATAAAATGCCAAGGCACGTAGCCTGCACGCAAAGATTGCAGCGTCCAGCTTAACAACATAATAGAGCGTAACTGTGATTGCCCGTGTTGTAACATGGCCAAATCTTGTTCCAGTATGTCTATAGCAGAAGATACAATGTTGCCTAAGGAATATATCCTGGAGGTCAATGTAGTTGACCCATTGTCTACCACTGCTACAGATTTTTCTAGATTTATACTGTCTATTTCCCGTAACCTCTCTGCGGCCTCTTGTTGTGATATTTTCCAAATTTCATTGTAGACAGCATAATAGAAACGTTTCTGATGTGGCTTCCTGGGACCCATTAAAAAATCCCTAAGATCCACATCCTGTGACAGTAAGGATAAGTGTTGTTTCACCTGTGTGAGTGTTGAGGTTTTTAGTCAATCGAGGCACAACTTCCCAACACTGTAGGATGCCACTACCCCCGGATGTTGTCTCTGTACATAAAGTGGATCTGGCCTATGGATACTAAACCCTTCGGTTTTGCCCATGAATCTTGCCTGACAACTATTAGTGTCTGCGGGCCAAATCAACCATTTATTCCAATCGCGGTCTGATCTGTTGTATTGTATGATGTCATCTACTGAAATCTCTTTCTGTGATGTTTCGTTACTCCCGGTGTGTGATGGAGTCGGCACCCGAGGTGTGTTCAAGTCTTTGTTCTTGGCTAGTCCAAGGCAAGACGTCTGTTGCACTGTCTCGTTCAAAAACATGATTTGTTGAGGGATGAGGCATGCTCTAAACAAAGCTTCTGTTCCCTGTACCTGCCATTCCCTAGTACCCCAGACTGATTTTAGGTCTGTGGTGTCTTTCCATAAGTTGAAACCTTGTTCAGACAACTGGGCAATAAAGGAAGCAGAGTAAATCTGTTTAGTGTTTGTCAACATATTTTTCTGTGCTGATGTTGGTGCAACCGTATAATAATATGAGGCTGGGTCAGACATATTAAACCCCGAAAAATATGGAAACTTCTGTGTAAATGTTTTTGAACTGCCCTTCGGCGGTGTTGGACAATGTTCCCACTGGTGGTATGTGAACACATTTCTAGGATTAGCAGATTTATGCAAAAAGTGATGACCATAGTGTTGATAACAATACATACTCTCGAAATCTTATGTGTCTTCCAATGTTTCACTACTAGAAAACGCAGCAGATTTTTCCAAATCAGATAACATGTTATTAACAGTTTCAAAATCCCAATCATCGGAAAATGCACTTGAGGTAATGATATCACTCAATGATATTTTAAATAAATGTGGAATTCTTAAAATTTCAGTCGGACCAAATATATCAAAATCAACCTTGTCCCAAACTATACCATCAGGTATAGGAACTGCTGTAATGTTCACTGATGACAAGTCTCTCTGTTCTCGATGAGAAGATTGGTGTGGTTTTAAAAGTAAGTTCACCTTTTGGCTGCAGAGCTTTGTCGAATGTATTTCCCATTAATAAGCATACTAAAATCTATTACCAAGCCTACCCAGAAAAGAAAGAAAAGTATCCCGGTGATTATCCATAGTTCTACCCAGGGTGACACCAGGTAAGTCTTTTTAAGAAAGTTCAGAAAGTCTTTTACTTGCTGTTTGCGGGATTTTTTGGCTAGCGTCGTTTCCGGTTCGCTTGGATCCAAAGAAAACGTATCAAAGTTTATGAAGTAGCCAGAAGTAGTTCGATCAATTGTTGGTATTGCATCAGGATTTGTAGAAATCGTGGTTTGCTCTTGTCGAGGCATGTTGACGTAGACATCTGTATTTGGTCGAATAGTGAGTTGTTTTTCATTTTGAGTTTGATTTTGAATTTGAACTTCAGGTTCAAGAGGAACAAGTTCCATAGCATTGTTGCATAGTCCTTCATTCCGTGCAGGAGGTTCTTCGAACGTGATGAGTCTTTCCGTTTGAACTTCTTGAATTGTAGCGAGAGGAGGGCGTCTGCTACTTTGGAGTGCACGTGGCCTACTGCTTAGTATCGGCCACTTAGTGTGGCTTGAATAGGTCAATTGAGACAAATCTTTTCTCCTTTTTTCCGGCAAGAGGCGGCAGAAGTACAGTTCTTGTTCCTTCAATTGCTAAGACTGGTACAGGCTTTCTGTATGATGGCCCAAATTCTTTTTGTCCGCTATTTTTTCTCTGACCTGATCCCCGACTTTTGGGATCTAGACAGGTCTTGCCGTGACTGATTTGACTTCCCCAGTGGCGGTTTTCTTCAGGTGGACATTACTGGATTCATTTAGATCCTGTAAAACAGCCAAACAATCATGGATGTAAAAAGGCTTTTCATCCACCACTGTGCCTTCACAATCAAGATCAGGTACCCACATTCTTGTCCCAAATAGGACCTCATATGGAGTGACCCCCCCTAGAGAACTTCTTGCCATATTGTTAAGTGCACGCTGGACTCCATACAGATGTTTTGCCCAACTTTCACCCGTGCCTAATACTCTAGCTGTTAAAGATTGCTTTAAGTCTTGGTTTTTTCTCGCCACTACCGAATTTCCCTCGGGATGGTACGGAGATGAGTACCGCAATGCTACACCCAATTCTCGCATGGCCTCCTTGTAAGCCCGCGACCTAAACGCAGGGCCCTGGTCAGAATGTAATGTGCCAATTGCGTATGTCCCTATAAAGACTCGCAAATCTTTTATAACAGTTCGAGCGTCAGCCGAGCGTTGGGGCCACACCCATAGGAATCTCGAGCAGGAATCCACTGCAACCATGATATACTTGTAAGCCACTTCACATTTTATGGGGCCGCAGTGGTCCAGGTAAGTGTACACGAATGGTCAGTCTGATGCTGTCTAATAATGGGACCTGTGCTGGGCGAGCTACGCCGGCTCCATTTATCTGTTGACAGATATCGCAGTTTAAGACGAAGTCTTTGGTCTGCTTTGTTAATCCTGGCCACCAATAGCTTTGTTTCAGAAAAGAAACTGTTGCCGCAGCTCCTGCATGTACAAAACCCATCCCTTCGTGTGCTGCTAGAATTAAACCTAACCTACGATCCATGTTTGGAATTACTCTATCCCCCACTCCAGGAATCTGAGCAAATGGAATGTTTTTGGCATCTAACTTGTAGGAGTACTTGAGTGGAAACCTTTTTGGTACTGCTCCGCTGTTTTTGCGGGTTGCATTAATAGCTACCATAATCTAACCGTCTATTCTCGATTTAGAACGAGTGATTGCAGCTAAGGAAGCCGTGCGTACAGCCCCCTTTGCTGCTTCATCAGCCAATGAATTCCCTTCAACGTGAATGCTATCACGCTGATGAATCAGTGTATGTATCACGTGAGCCCTTGGTAGTTTGGTTTTCAACTCCACTACCTGTTCCCATAGCTTTTTATGCTTAATTTTGCCACCTTTTGCATCTTTGAACCCATTTTGAACCCAGTACTGCAAATATTCATTGTATGACTACACACAGTAAAAGGAATCGCACACAATTAGTGTGGGGAATTCTTGACCCGTATTTACCAGTGCCAGTATCAGCGCTTTTAACTGTGCCAACTGTGCCATGCAGTCTCCTAGGGACTGCGCGTCTTTGTGCAACTTGTGTGGAATTTTCCATCCCGCAAGTGACCTTTAACGATTGCACATGCTGCGCTATATTGTTGCTTACTCCCTATGGCCGGTTGAGCAGATACGTCAGTGTAAATTATATCTTCATACTGATCTAGAGGCATTATTTCGTTTGGTAGAGGATATTCTTGTTCGTATTGCAGGAATGCCTGTGTCTTTAAATTTGGGTCGTACCTGTATTCTACATCTGTTGCAGTGAGAGAATTAGCCAATTGTATCCATCTCGGATGTAAACGCTTGCCTTTGTCGCAGCCTCTAAGTCTGGCACCGGAGTTACTACTATTATTCTTTTCCTCTGAGCCAGTGCTCTTTCTCTCACTACAGCAGTCTGTACTGCTGTCAGAATATTTTCTGGAGATGCGAAGCGCAACTTAGCATTTGTGTATAAATGCGATCTATATGAAATTGGTACTGTCTCACCTTCATTATATGTTAGATAGGTGTACCCAGACTGACCCGCAACTATACGGATCACCAGGTTGCATACGTTTACGCGTGTCTGTAAGTGTTTGGAAGCTATCATGTCAGCTTGTAAGGAACGAAGTGTATCTGTATGTTCCTGTGTCCATTGTTTTACTGAAAAATCAGGATTCATTAAATCGTAGAAAGGTTTCACTCTTTCTGCGAAATTCAAAAGGTAAGTTCTACCAAAATTTAGGAATCCCAGAATTGACTGCAAATTTTTCAATGATTTTGGAGGTTGGAGCAGCACACATTTTTCTAAAAATTTGCTGCCAGGCTTTTTCCTTTACTTGAAAGCTCATATCCTAAAAACAGGACACTGAGGTGGGCAATTTTTAATTTTTTAAAGTTGACTTTGTAGCCCTCAGATGCAAATCCCAAAATAATGGTATTCACTCTGTTCAAGTGCTCCTCTAGGTCATCGTCCGTTAGATAAATATCATCCACATAGGACAATGCCTCTTCGTCCAAATTTTGAAGTAACTCAGTTACCCTAGCCGAAAACAACCCGGGCTGTTCTTATACCCCTGGGGGAGTCGACAAAATTGACCCTGGGACCCTAGCGCTGAGAAGGCTGTTAGATACCTGCTTTCAGGCGCTATATTTTGGAGTAAAAATCCATTTGAGATATCAAGTGCTGTTTTATATTTTTTCCGCACAATGTTATTCATTAATGAGGCACTGTGTGCATTTTGGACTGCAAATGGTTTAGTGCAAGTGTTTAAATGTCTGTAATCTAACACTAGACGATATGAATTGTCAGATTTCATGACAGGAAACAAAGGATTGTTCATTAGTGAGGTGCAAGTTTCAATCACCCCTTGGAATTCAAGTTGATTTAAGATCTCCCTGACCTGTTTTTTAGCTTCTTGCTTTATTGGATACTGCCTCTGTGCAGTTGGAGTATTTTTTAAAGGAATTATGTGGTGGGTTGAATCCTCATCCCATCCAACATGATTTTTGTATAATGCTGGAGCCTGGGCTACCGCCCACTCCTGCGCATAAGTGTGTTGTAAGTGCCTGGGAATGTGGTCTGAGAAGGCCGGTAGAATTACCGTTTCTCCTTTAGGGCAATCCGTGACGAATGCTGGCGGCCAATCTTGTTCAGCTAATAAAATATCATAGCCAAACGTCAGGTTCTCCCAAAAGAGACCTCTCACTGTTCTACATTTTTCCCCCTCCATTTGGAGCGTTATTTCATATACTTTATGTGGGACGCTTACCCTAGTATCAGGTGTTTTGACCGTGATATAATCATTCAAGTCTGCTGTCACCAGAAATTCCTTCAGGTTCTGGCGACCTATTGTTACTTCTGCTGCACTGTCTAGCATCGTTAGAGCCCATTCCCCGTTCAGTAGTCGAGTCCTCAGAATTCTGGGCATGTCTGATCTTTAGACCTGCAACCTTCTTCTTTTTGAACTGTGGCTTTTGCTTTGGTTTTTGTTCTTTTTTAGAAGTGTAAACTTGAGCGTGCTGCTTGTCTCTGGACTTTGCACGCTCTTCTTGTCTGTCTGACCGTCCTTCCCTCTCAGAGTTTCTCGATGAACCCTTAAAGGAACGAGAGGAAAGTGTATCAGTATCCTGATACCTGTCAGGTTTCCTAATGTTATCCTTATTCCTAAGGTTGTGCCTCTTTCTCGGAGGGCTCCTGTGGAGGAGATCTACCTCGGGAATGAGATCTGTTTCCTTTAAAGTTTTGTTGTTTTTTACTGTCCCACTTCTTCTTAGTGGAAGCAGGCGTCTGCTTAGAAGTGTCCTTTTCAGGTCTGCCCACCAGTTGTGGTTTTAAAGCTTTCCCACCCAAACTGCCTGATTCTACTTACGCAGTTTCAATTATTTTTGGTAGTTCGTGTTCCTGTTCTAAAGGACTGAACTCCCATAGGCGTTGTCGGATGACCACTGAAGCTGCTTCCCCCTTAATGTTAGCTAGTATTATGGCTGATACCTGGGCATAGTTACCTAGTAACTTCATCCCTAAGTTTAGGGCAGGTTCTGCTCCGTACTCATTTTGTATCTGTCTCAATACATCTGGTACTACTGCTAATGACGGGATACCATAAGTTCTGGTATAAATGGTAGCAAAGACTGTACCCCAAGTGGTACAATCATCTAATTGTTGTTGTTATCCCCATGTGCAAGCAGATTGTTAGCATTCTGTGTTTTTCTTACAGGGTAGTATTCAGGAATACTGCCTCTAGCTGCGTTATTTTCTGAGCTACCCAAAATGGTATTTGTTCACATTTTGTGGGCATTTTACCCATCACTGCGTGTAATGTTTGTGGTGTCATTTTAGTTGCTGTACCCTGAATTTGAGTTCCATTTGTTGCAACTATTGCTGGTTGGACTGTAAGTGTCCTCATGACGAATTGCGTCAAGTTTCTGTATATTTTAATTAAATCTCTGTGTTGTATGAGTAAGACTCCTGGTGGCATTGTCTCAATGTCAGGATGTGGTGTGTAGGCCGCTAATATTGGCCATGCTGCCCCTTCTCTTCCGAGCGGGCCGAGTCTCACTCTTCTTCTTATGTGGGTTAGGGCGCCTTTAAACCAGTATAAGTGTTCCTGGTACGTGAGCGGAACCTCTATATCCTCGAATGGATAATATTCCACTGTTGCATCTCCTTCCATGTAGGAGTGAAATGTTTTTGTTCTTGCATTTGCTGCTGGGAATGTAACCCGTGAATAAAATACCTCTGTTTTGTTTGATTCGTGTGCCTCAATCACGAAAGCTACTATGCCACCCCTAGCTGATAAACCATGCGCAAGTAGTTTCAGGGTGACTGTGTTTCTAAAGTTTGGTGCAATTTGTATTGTGTCTGCATCGTCCTCGTCTGTGAGGGGCAGATTTTGTTGCAGTGGGTCTAATTCTTGGTTATCTTTGTCTTCAGTCATTTTGTAAAGAAGTTTTTCAAGGGAACTAAGATAAGGTGTTTTTGCACAATTTAGGAACAATGTGTCCTTCAAGCTTGATTAACCAACAGCCAATAAATAGGATTTTTTAGCCTACTCTGCTGTGGCGGAGTTTGTGCTCACCCACTCCAGACGTCTCTGGTGTTTTGTGAATAGGGGTCTCTGAGAGTAGCACGACTGAACTACTCAGATTCTACTGTTAAATAAGTACCCAACCAACGTTGGCTGCACCATGTCGTGTAGTTCCTATATTACCTATACAGGATCTGCACGTTTGGATAACATAAACTGTGGGTTTGGTGGCGGACGGATTCCGTGCACCCCCACCGGATACGTTAGCCTGTCTGTATTAGCTAGCTCACAGTGCCACTAGAGTCTCCTCTTATCGGAGAGAGAATAGTTCTTGGCAACCTCAGAACATGACAACCCTGATACCTCAGGATCGTTAAAACAATATACTACCTTTCGCTCAGTTACTCGTGCTCACTTAGTTTGTCTCAGAGAGATACACAGAATAAACAGTCGGGGCGTTTCAATAAGTATTTATTGAACAGTTGTTATTCTAGTGTAGAATATATGAGCTGCAACAACCATTAGACAGTAGCATAGATATATGATTAGCAATACTAGGAAAGTAAAGGGATGGTATAGTTCTACCATCTTGCAGAAATCTTGAATATATACATGTACATAAAACACATGATAAAAAGTGCGTACACCTACGATGCCTCCCTAACTAGATGTACCTAAATGTACCTAGCATCTGTGTAGGTGTTATGCCAAGAATCCCTTTAGGATCTAGTCCACCCCATTACCTGAGAGTTTAGAAAATGGGGGACCCCGTCCTGGTCTCGAGTGACACCCCGCGAGGGATGTTAGACCACTGCTAGCTGGAGCATCTGCATGCAGGAACCTCAGCGTCTCTGGTCAGTGTGTCAGCCGGGAAGTCACAGTCTCCTCCATCTTCCTAAGCAAGATGTGTTGTATATATTACCCATAGGTCTCCCCAGGGGTCCTACCTTGCTGTGTTACTGTGTCGGCCTAAAGGATGACGTTGGGCCTGAACTTTATACAGAGATATGATGACAGGAGATGGTCCTGCTGTGCTTCCAAGAAGCCTCATGCATAATGTATGAGAATCGAACCAGGGAAAAACCCTCGTTCTGAGTGCAGTGTCATATCTTGGTAAAAGGTCAGTGCCTAAGAACCGTTATGTATGTAATGTAGGGAAGGATGTAGGTGAAAGGTTGCGATGTTACCTGCGCCTGTATAGGGTACCTATATGGAATATAACAATAGGGCATCCGAAACATAATCCCAGTGACCAACCATATACTCATGTCAGGGAATGACACGGATGAGCACCGGGCTGCCCCAGGGCCAGGGCCAGGGCCAGGACTGCGGATCCTGACCTGGAATGTCAATGGGCTGGGACACATGATCAAGCGTACTGTGGTGCTACAGTATCTCCGTAGGCAGAATCCTGATATAGTCCTGATCCAAGAAACCCATCTTAAAGGCACGACCTGCAGGGCGCTTGATAGGTTTGGGTACAAGTTAGTGGCACAAGCAGATTTCACCACTGTGTCGAGAGGGGTTGGGTTCTTACTTCGTACGACTTTGCCCTTCACTCCAGGAGACATATGGCATGACCCTCTTGGCAGATACGTAGCTCTCACGGGGAAGTGGGATGGCAAGGTGTTAAATATTTGCTCGGTATATGTACCACCATGGCTACACTCTGACACGTTGAAGGAGTTAGGGGCCCTGCTATTGGATCTACCAGAGGGCCTCTTAATAATGGGTGGAGACATGAATGCCACAATGGATCCTGGGCAGGATAGAATATCGGCGGAGGGCCGAGAAAAAGCACAAGACCCCATGAGAGACTTTGCAGGTGCAATGGGACTATCTGACCTTTGGCGCCTACACAACCCAGAGGACAGGCAATACACATTTCACTCCGCCGCGCACAGGGGTTACCCACGCTTAGATTATCTGATGACACAGGAGGTACACGCACATTGGTTTACCGGGACAGTACATAGGGCAAGGGGAATCTCTGACCACTCGCCCATAGAAACCCACCTGAAAGGAGCTGTAAGGAACTACACTCTGCCTCCCAGAATCTACCCCTGGCTTTTTACAGATAAGCAGATTAGATATAAGATAGGAGAGCGGATGACACAATACTTTGAAGACAATGTTGGGACAGTTGACTCCATATGCACATTGTGGGAGGCCTACAAGGTGGTGATGAGAGGGTATATGCAGGGCCTGGTGGGTGGGAGAAAGAAGGAACAGCATATCCAACAGGACACATTAGAAAGGGACATCTTACAACTGGAGGGGGAGGCCATGGGAGACGGTGGAACACCACCGCAGGCTATACATCAGATTCGTCTCAAACAAAAAGAGCTAAAAGACATAGTAGAAGAGGCAGCTAAGACACATGCTAGAGCGACCCAAAGGTGGTTATATGAGGTCGGGGATAAGGCTAACAAACTGCAGGCATGGTTAGAAAAGAGGGACAAAGAGAGAAGCTGGGTGCTAGAGATAACGACTCCACAATTGGAGACCAAAACAACGGGAGTGGAAATAGCCTCGGCATTTGCCGACCATTACGAGGCTCTGTATAAATCGGCATCTACCAGAACGGGGAGGTCTGCGCGGTACTGCTTAGGGACCTCCCCGTCCTGAGACTCTCCGCAGATGACAGAGAGGTGTTGGACAAAGAGCTCACAACAGAAGACATACTAGGGGCTATGGGAGACCTGCAGTCGGGCAAGGCGGCTGGCCCTAACGGAATACCCATAGAATTCTACAAGGGAGTAGCTTCGAAAGTGGCCCCCCACATGCTAGCCATGTATAATGAAGCCCTCAAGGATGGTATTTTACCAGTAGACCAAAGATTGGTCACCATTGTGGTAATACCAAAGCAAGGTAAGCCACCGGATGATTGTGGGTCTTACCACCCGATATCTTTGCTCAACGTAGAAGTTAAGCTATTGGCTAAGGTGTTGGCAAATAGGTTGGGAGCGGTCATCTCCTCAGTAATACACCCAGACCAGTCCGGGTTCATGCCCCACAGAAGCACTAGGCTTAATTTGCGAAGACTATACGTGGTGCTACAAGCTACAGGGGCCGATTTTAGAGAAGACGCGGCGCTGCTGTCACTAGACACTTGTATGGTGTTTGACAACAAAGAATGGCCATACTTGCAGGCGGTGTTGGAAAGGTTTGGATTTGGGCCCAGTTTTTGTGCATGGGTGCGGTTGCTATACGAGGGTCTTCTAGCGAGGGTGCGAGTGAATGGAGTCACCTTGAGGGTCATACAGTTGCAGAAAGGCACAAGGCAGGGCTGTCCGCTTTCACACATGTTGTTTGCGCTGGCACAGGAGCCCTTGGCGGCATGGGTTAGGATGGACCCTTTCATCCGAGGAATAAGCGGAGATGGGGACTGGGTTGAAAAGATATCTTTTTATGCTGATGACATACTATTGTACGTCACCAACCCTGAGTCCTGTTGGCCAAATCATACATATATTTCACCTGTTCGGAACCTACTCTGGATACAGAATTAATTGGAATAAATCTCTATTATATGTATTGGCAGGCGCGACACCACGGTTGCCCTCTAGTGCTCATGCTTTAGAGATAAAGGATAAATTCAAATACCTAGGTATACTAATATCTAAAGGGAACACCCAGTTCCTGGAAGACAACTTGTTCCCCCAACTGGAAAGAGTGCGAAGGGACATTGTGCACTGGAGGAAACTCCCACTGTCCCTAATGGGATGCGCCGCTTTATTCAAAATGATGCAAAAGACACACAATTGATGGACGGACTGCAGAACAAATCAAAACATTCCCCCCAGTCAAAAGATCTGGGTTAAATCCATCATTCTTTTGCTCACCATGCCACCCCAGTTTAGACCTGGCCATTTGCAAATCAGTCTTGACCCTGTGCCTCATGGGAACAGTCCAGCCCGAACTGCCAAGCCAGGTCCTCCCTGGACCGGAACCAAGCATCCTAGGACCGGTTTCAGGGTTTCACCCCTCATCAGCCAGGATAGCTTGATTCCAGTGGCACAGTGAGCCCGGGACCCACGTCTGGGCATACCCGGCGCACTTAGGGCGAGAAAGCAAAAGACACACAATTGATGGACGGAATGCAGAACAAATCAAAACATTCACCCCCAGTCAAGAGATCTGGGTTAAATCCATCATTCTTTTGCTCACCATGCCACCCCAGTTTAGACCTGGCCATTTGCAAATCAGTCTTGACGCTGTGCCTCATGGGAACAGTCCAGCCCGAACTGCCAAGCCTGGTCCTCCCTGGACCGGAACCAAGCATCCTAGGACCGGTTTCGGGGTTTCACCCCTCATCGGCCAGGATAGCTTGATTCCAGTGGCACAGTGAGGCCGGGACCCACGCCTGGGCATACCCGGTGCACTTAGGGCGAGAAAGCAAAAGACACACAATTGATGGATGGAATGCAGAACAAATCAAAACATTCACCCCCAGTCAAGAGATCTTAGTTAAATCCATCATTCTTTTGCTCACCATGCCACCCCAGTTTAGACCTGGCCTTTTGCAAATCAGTCTTGACCCTGTGCCTAATGGGAACAGTCCATCCCGAACTGCCAAGCCAGGTCCTCCCTGGACCGGAACCAAGCATCCTACGACCGGTTTTGGGGTTTCACCCCTCATCAGCCAGGATAGCTTGATTCCAGTGGCACAGTGAGCCCGGGACCCACGTCTGGGCATACCCGGCGCACTTAGGGATAGAAAGCAAAAGACACACAATTGATGGACGGAATGCAGAACAAATCAAAACATTCACCCCCAGTCAAGAGATCTGGGTTAAATCCATCATTCTTTTGCTCACCATGCCACCCCAGTTTAGACCTGGCCATTTGCAAATCAGGCTTGACCCTGTGCCTCATGGGAACAGTCCAGCCCGAACTACCAAGCCAGGTCCTCCTTGGACCGGAACCAAGCATCCTAGGACCGGTTTCGGGGTTTCACCCCTCATCAGCCAGGATAGCTTGATTCCAGTGGCACAGTGAGCCCGGGACCCACGTCTGGGCATACCCGGCGCACTTAGGGCGAGAAAGCAAAAGACACACAATTGATGGATGGAATGCAGAACAAATCAAAACATTCACCCCCAGTCAAGAGATCTGGGTTAAATCCATCATTCTTTTGCTCACCATGCCACTCCAGATTAGACCTGGCCATTTGCAAATCAGTCTTGACCCTGTGCCTCATTGGAACAGTCCAGCCCGAACTGCCAAGCCAGGTCCTCCCTGGACCGGAACCAAGCATCCTAGGACCGGTTTCGGGGTTTCACCCCTCATCAGCCAGGAAAGATTGATTCCAGTGGCACAGTGAGCCTGGGACCCACGTCTGGGCATACCCGGCGCACTTAGGGCGAGAAAGCAAAAGACACACAATTGATGGACGGAATGCAGAACAAATCAAAACATTCACCACCAGTCAAGAGATCTGGGTTAAATCCATCATTCTTTTGCTCACCATGCCACCCCAGTTTAGACCTGGCCATTTGCAAATCAGTCTTGACCCTGTGCCTCATGGGAACAGTCCAGCCCGAACTGCCAAGCCAGGTCTTCCCTGAACCGGAACCAAGCATCCTAGGACCGGTTTCGGGGTTTCACCCCTCATCAGTCAGGATAGCTTGATTCCAGTGGCACAGTGAGCCCGGGACCCATGTCTGGGCATACCCGGCGCACTTAGGGCGAGAAAGCAAAAGACATACAATTGATGGACGGAATGCAGAACAAATCAAAACATTCACCCCCAGTCAAGAGATCTGGGTTAAATCCATCATTCTTTTGCTCGCCATGCCACCCCAGTTTAGACCTGGCCATTTGCAAATCAGTGTTGACCCTGTGCCTCATGGGAACAGTACAGCCCGAACTGCCAAGCCAGGTCCTCCCTGGAGCGGAACCAAGCATCCTAGGACCGGTTTTGGGGTTTCACCCCTCATCAGCCAGGATAGCTTGATTCCAGTGGCACAGTGAGCCCGGGACCCACGTCTGAGCATACCCGGCGCACTTAGGGCGAGAAAGCAAAATGATGGCGCTGCCGCGGTTCTTGTATGTGTTACAGAACACCCGGTGTGAAGTACCACCTAGCTTTTTTAAACAGATAGATTCTAAGTTGAGGCTACTTTTGTGGGATGGAGGCCAGGCCAGAATAGCATTACGCAAGCTGCAGCATAGTGTCTATGAAGGAGGGCTGGCGATTCCTGATATTAAAAAGTACTACTGGGCAGAGCAATTGATGACTATCAATGAGTGGGTGTTCATGGGAAGAGAGGAACCTGCCTATAGAATGGATCGGCATGGTATGGGAGAAGGGGGCTACCTAGCTGCGCTGTATGTGCATCGAGGGATTGGTGCGCTACCCATGCATACTAAGGTGACGGTACAGATCTGGAGGTAGGCTACCACATTCTTGGGATGGAAAGATAAGTTGACTGAACGTACGCCATTTGGGGTCAGCAACCACCTAAAGGAAGTGGGCCAATTATCAGGATTCCTGCAATGGCAAACCATAGGGATTGAACTCCTGGGAGATATTTGGAGAGGGGGTAAATTGATAAGTTTTGAGGATCTAAAAATAGAATATCAGATGTCAGTCAAGGAGTTCTTAAGGTACCTGCAGTTACGACATGCGCTAAAGAAGCATGTACTAGATGGAGACCAAATAGCAGAATATGCTCCACTGGAGGATATACTCCTCATGGACCCCATGCCTGAGAAAGCTGTTTCATTGGTATATAAAAAGATCATGAACAATTCCCCAGACCCCTTGGTGACTCTTAGGGAGCCCTGGACAAGAGACTTAGAGACCTTGGAAGACGACGACTGGATAGAGGCAATACAGAGTCCAAGAGCGGTGGCGATAAGGGCAAGATTTTGATTAATACAATTGCGCATACTGCACAGATCATACACCTCTACAGTGCTACTGCACCGGATTGGGCGGAGAGACTCTGACCTGTGTGCACTTGGATGTGGGGTGGTGGGAACATTCTTTCATATAATATGGTCCTGCTCTAAGGTACAACAGTTTTGGAAGGATGCCATTCAGGTCATTATTATTATTATTATTATTATTAAATTAAATTTATATGGCGCACAGCTACCCGGAGGTTTCCCGGCGCCTACGGACCCGTGCTAAAGAAAAGAACATGCTCTAGTGGTTGAATAACCACGTTTTTAAATCCTTACGAAATTTATGATAAATAGTTTCCTGGCGTAATTGAAATGGAAGAGAGTTCCATAAGGAAGGAGCTAAGTAGGCAAAAGACCGTCCGCCCATGCGTACTCGTTTGATTTTAGGAACTTGAAATTTTAATTGGTTAGAGGATCGCAGAAGTCTAGAGGGAAGGTAAGGATGCACCAAAGCTTTAAGATAATGTGGTGCTAAATTCATTTTAATCCTATGCATATAGCAGAGGGCTTTGAATTTTGAACGATTTTCTACCCTAAGCCAGTGAAGATCACGGAGATGACCTGAGATGGAGGCCATTCTGGGTTGCTGACATAGTAGTCTGGCCGCAGAATTTTGGACCACTTGCAGCTTACGGGTCACTTCCTTACTCACACCCAAATACAGGACATTGCCGTAGTCCAATCTGGACATGATCAAGGCCTGAATAACAGTTTTTTGAGTGGGTAAAGGGAGCATCCAAAGATTTTTTTTTAGCCAATTTAAAATTGTAAAACAGGTTGAAACAACCTTAATTACTTGCTGTTTCATAGACAATTGGTCATCAATAATTATACCAAGGTTACGAACAGATTGTGTAGGGTTGGGGAGATCACCCATCTGAGGTGGCCAATGCTGGGGACCCCAAAGGGTTTTGTTTCCAAAGATAAGGAGTTCCGTTTTCCCTCCGTTTAGTTTCAATTTATTTGTATGCATCCATCCCGCTATCTTTTGTAGCCCAGCCTGGAGAGAGGATATGTTGGAAGTCTCCTTGGAAGACAAGGAGAAAATAAGCTGGGTGTCATCTGCATATGAGTATATGGTCAGCCCAGCCTCCTCCACAATAGAAGCCAGGGGGCTAACATAGATGTTGAAAAGTACTGGGCTAAGTATAGAGCCCTGAGGTACGCCATACGGGGAAGAATGCGTCTTAGAATTAGCCATAGGGGAAAAGACCTGGAAAGTCCTATTGGACAAAAAGCTAGACAACCACTTGAGAGCTGATCCGACAATGCCCCTTGAGTGTAAGGTTTGTAAAAGGATCTTGTGGGATACAGTGTCGAACGCGGCACTCAAGTCTAATAAAATAAGTGCCACGGTCTCTCCCTTATCCACACATTGGCGAATAACTTCAGTGACTCCCAAGAGCGTGGATTCAGTAGAGAAGCCAGCTCTAAATCCCGATTGAGAAGGGTGTAGAATGTTCTGGGAGTCCACAAATTGTGTCAACTGAAAATTAATATGTTTTTCCAGAATCTTAGAGAAAGCTGGAAGTAGGGAGATCGGGCGGAAGTTAGATAAAACTTCTGGATCAGAATTAGTTTTTTTTAATAAGGGAAGGACCATAGCATGTTTCCAGGCCGCCGGAACCCTTGCTTCGCATAGTGATGCATTGAGGAGATTCATGATAATATTAAGTATTGATAAATCCAGTTTTTGCAAAATAGAAATAGGAAGGGGATCCTTGGGAGAGCCAGATTTTATGCTAGTTAAAATACAATAAAAAGAAGAGATATCAAAGGGTATCCAATTTTCGAGCAAGTTGCCCGATCTGTCATGTCGTAAGTAACCGAACAGGAAGTTCCATGTGAAGCGGGGTGGCATATCCTCTGTGTGACGTGTGAGGTGAAATGGCCAAAATATTCTAAGATATGGCTGATGACAGCTAGTATAGTTACTAAACGTAACATAGCGAGGGAGTGGGGACGAGCCAACCCCCGAGCGTGTTGAAATAGCAGGAAGATCTAGACTGGTGCTGCAATGCTGAGAAAGTGGTGTACACAGGGAGGGGGTGCCCAAAGAAGTGGGACAAGATATGGGGAAGCTGGGTACAATATAGAGGACTTTAAGGGCTGGTTAATCAACTATGTGTGGAACTGGGGGAGATTATGTACTGCAGGGCATGAATATGTACTAGACCTTTCCTTGTTACAAGGATTTTGTACGGTATGTACCAAATGTTGACAAGCAAAATTTGTAATGATACAATTGCCCAGAATGTACTTACTGTCAGTCATGCTGCCAGGTTTTGATTATTCAATAAACAGATGTTTTTAAAAAATAGTTATAATAGGACTTTGACTATTATTTCCTTATGTCCTATTTCTGAGCTGTAAATACTTCAAGTGCAAGAGACAGGATAATTTTCAAAGGAACATGTACAAGAGGGACATGGGATTATGTGGCTAATGAATGATGACTACAAGAAGTCACTTAAACATAACAGGGGAATAAAAAGAAAAAGGTGAGACACATATGAAGACAAAAGTGTCTACTAGACTTGAATTTGCATGTGAAACAAAATTGTGTGATGATTTAAAATAATCAGAAAAGAGGGGATTGTGGCAAATTACTTGAAAAATAAAATGTAAACTTGCAGACCATATTAGAATTGCACCCTAGAATGCGTTTAACTGCTGCAGAAATGCTTTCACATAGAAAATGGCACGTAGGAAAATGTGCTTGCTTTATAACGTGAAAGAATCCTTTTAAAATGCAATATTAATGTTGCTAATAATTCGTAAGTTGATCACAAGTAGTGAAAAATTTGCTTAATTAAATATATATTATAATAACGTGAAGAAAATGCTTGTACTAGACTATCATTCTTAAATGTACTCCTTTAGTTAGACCCAAAAGCCTTTTCTTTCATCTCTTGCCCTTAGCTTAACAGATGTTTATTTAGAAAATTTTGACTATTACCAGCATCAATCAATCAATCAATCAATCAATCAATCAATCAATCATGGATTTGTAAAGCACGCTACTTACCCGAGAGGGTCTCAAAGTGCTGGGGGGGTGTAGCTTCGAGTCAGCCCAAGAGCCTGGTATTGAGGCTCTTCCTTAAGGTGTGCAGAGTGGGGTAGCGTCTGATGATGATTGGGACCTCGTTCCAGGTCTTTGCTGCGATGTAGGAGAAGGCTATTCCACCCGCTCTACGGATGCACAGGGTTTTGGCGAGGGCGAGGTTGGCGGAGCAGAGGTCTCTCTTGGGTACTTGGAAGGAAAATCTTTTGTTGAGGTATTGGTGTCCGGTGTTGTGGAGGGATTTGTAGGCATGAGTGAGTAGCTTGAAGGTTACTCTTTTCTCAATGGGTATTCCAGTGGAGGTCTCGCAGGTGCTGGGTGATGTGTTCATGTTGTGGGATGCCGAGGATGAGTCTGGCCACTGTGTTCTGGATGGTGTGGAGTTTGCGGAGCAGGGATTTGTTGATTCTGGTGTAGAGGGCGTTTCCGTAGTCCAGTCTGCTTGTTATGAGTGCATGGGTGACAGTCTTTCTGGATTCGGGGGGGATCCATTTGAAGGTCTTGCGAAGGATGCGGAGAGTGTTGAAGCAAGTGGAGGTGACGACGATGATCTGTTGGGTCATGGTGAGGGAAGAGTTGAGTATGATGCCGAGGTTCCAGGCGTGGTCCGTGGGAGCTGGGGGGTTGCCAAGGGCAGTGGGCCACCAGGTGTTGTCCCATGCTGAGGGGGTGGGTCAGAGGACGAGGACTTCTGCCTTCTCCGAGTTGAGCTTCAGACAGCTGCTGCTCATCCAGGATGCAACGTCTTTCATTCCTTCCTGGAAGCAAAGGCTGGTGGTGTGGGGATCCTTTGTGAGGGAGTTGATGAGCTGGGTGTCGTCGACCTAGTAGGGCACTATGCTGAGTCCATGTTGCCTGACGATGGCGGCGAGGGGACCATGCAGATGTTGAAGAGTGTGGGGCTGAGCGACAATGCTTGTGGATACTCCGCAGCTGATCTCTGTAGGTTCGGAGAGGAAGGGCGGGAGTCTGATTCTCTGTGTTTGGCCATTGAGGAAGGACCAGATCCAGTCGAGGGCGGTTCCTTGTATTCCAGAGTCGTGGAGTCTGGCGATGAGAGTGTGGTGAGAGACAATGTTGAAGGCTGCAGAGAGGTCTAGTAGGATGAGGGCCGCGGTGTGGCCCTGGTCGAGCAGAGTGCGGATGTCATCTGTGGCGGCGAGGAGGGCGGTCTCAGTGCTGTTGTTGCTGCAGAATTCGGATTGGGAAGGATCGAGGATGGAGTTGTCTTCGATGAAGTTCGTTAGCTGGATGTTAATGTTCTTCTCTGTGACTTTGGCCGTGAAGGGGAGGAGAGAGATGGGTCGGTAGTTTTTTAGGTCTGTCAGGTCTGCAGAAGGCTTCTTGAGGAGGCGCTTGACTTCTGCGCATTTCCAGTCATTGGGGAATGTGCCGGATTCGTAGGTGGTGTTGATGGTGCATCATATCTCGGGTGCTATGGGAGCGGCGGCTCTGTGGAAGATGTGCGGCAGGCAGGGGTACGTGGGGGCTTGTTAGACCTGGCATCCTTGGCGTGGGTCTCCCTTCCATTTTTTCGTAATGCCTCCACTGTTGCCGATATGTTTTTGCTGGACTAGATGCTCATGGGCACTTGCCGCTGCTAATCAGTTCCAAAGTGCAAGTGCTCCCTATCGTCAAATGATATATGTATTAGTGACTCCATGATTGGATGATTGGTTTACTTGTCAGTCCC
The DNA here is from genome assembly GCA_963921515.1 of Calotriton arnoldi. Lineage (NCBI taxonomy): Eukaryota > Metazoa > Chordata > Amphibia > Caudata > Salamandridae > Calotriton > Calotriton arnoldi. The sequence goes on from CAWUFW010003132.1 coordinate 127,556, forward strand.
TAGTACAGTGCACTCAGTGTGCCCAGGGCTTGTAAATCCAATGCCGCTGGTGGGCTTGCAGCACTAGTTGTGCCACCCACAGAAGCGGCTTGTAAAATGTGTCTCAGGCCTGCCATCGCAGAGCCTGTGTGCAGCCTAGGGCTGCCATGTCGACTTGGTGAGTACACCCACTTACCAGTCCCTAAACCTTCCCTTTACTGCATGTTGGTCACCCCTAAAGTAGGCCCTAGGGCAGGGTGCATTGTAAGTATAAGGTAGGACATGCCCTGGTGTGTGTGGCATGTCCTAATAGTGAATTACAGCCATTTTCGTTTTTCACTATTGCAAGGCTACCTGCTCCCCATAGGCCAGAATGGGCAGACTGACTATTACACCTTATAGTCAGAACTGACCCAGGGAACATGGTAGAAAAACGAATTTAGTATGCCTGAACTCAGGATGATAAAATACATCTTTTAGTGAAGTTGGTTTTAACATTCTGTGTTTGAAAATACCACTTTTAGAAAGTGGGTATTTTCTTGCCTAACTATCCAAGCCTGCCTCTGCTAGGTTGTGTATTCCTTGTCTGGAGATTGAGTGACAGGGGCTGGGGGTGGCTACAGGAGACAGGGTGAGTCAGCACAGGGCTGAATAGAAAGATCTGCATCCAGAGTGGAGGGAGGAGTTGCACCTGGGTCTGAATAGGGCTGTGCCTGCCTTCCACAATGCTGGCTCCACCTCCTGCCGGGCGGCTGAGCACTCTGCCCCACATTCTGAAAGGAAAGAAGGAGTCAGAAAAACAAAGTGCTCCAGGACTGACCAGAACTGGTTTTGGACTAGGCAGAGGCCTCTCTGCCTCCAGAGAACAAAGAGAATCAGGGTATAAGAGGGGCACCCAGACCCCAGGAAAATTAGATCACTTTTGGGAACAAGAAGAAACCTTTGCTGAGGAGCGGAACCAAGAAGAAACTGAGGAGAGACTATCCCTAAGCTGAAGTGCTGCTTGGGGATTGGCCTGCAGTGGTTTGCCTAACTGCCAAAGAAAGGAGAAAGGAACTTTTGCTTTGCTGTGACTTTCATCAACTTGTGAAGGATCTCCAAGGGCTTGGAAGAGAGCTTGCCCCCTGACCGAAGTCCCAGGACCATTGGACTTCACCCCCTTTGTGAATTGCTGCTGGAAACTCTGTTTCAGTGGCTACAGAGGTAGGGAGCTGTGACCGACTCTCATGACCGACTCAGTGTCCTGTAAGCACCGCATCGAAGCACCGTCTCGCCCTGCAACGCATGGCCCTGGTCTCACCGACTCCGTCAACGAGCCGCTGCCTGCACCGCATCGAGGGACAACGCGTCCTGCAACGCTTCGCTACGCCGAATCGAACTGGTCCGACCGACACGGTCACTGCTGCTGAGTTCGAGTCCTGTGACCGCACCGGAGTTGGGCACCGCTCGCACGCTTTGCGACGCACCGCCCGACTCGCACCGCTGTCCGGACTGATCGACGCCAGCTCCTGAATCCGGCTCCGTCGCCGCACCGCAACCTGCCAGCACCGCATCGAAGCACCGTCTCGCCCTGCAACGCACGGCCCTGGTCTCACCGACTCCGTCTCGACGACGTCAACGAGCCGCTGCCTGCACCGCATCGAGGGACAACGCGTCCTGCAACGCTTCCATTTTTGCATCGCGACCGCGACGAACAGCCATCCGGCTCGCACGCCCGTGCCTGCCGCTTCAAGTAAAAGGTACTGTGACCGAGTCTGTCTACGCTGTGTTGGCCCGTCTCGACGCGGTCATCTGGATTTGTTAGACTCTGTTTGTTCTCAACATCGCCGTAGCCAGAGGAGGCTACCGACTCGCACAGAACCTTGAATTAAGCCTTTTTGATCAGAACTAAGCATTCTTAACAGTATTGTGGATTATTTTTGTCGTTTATGGTCTTGTGATAAATCTATATAAAGTATACCTATTTTTATAAATATATAACCTGTGTGGTGTCCATTTGTAGTGTTGTCACTTGATTACTGTATGTGTTCACAAATGCTTTACACACTGCCTCTGAACTAAGCCTGTCTGCTCGTGCCAAGCTACCAAGAGGGTGAGCAGGGGTTATTTCAGGAGTGTACCTACTTTACCTGACTAGACTCAAGGGTCCCTATTTGGACAAAGGTACCCACCTCTGCCAACTAGAGACCCCCAAATCTAACAGGGCTCCTGAGTGAATGCTTTTCATGGTCATGGCGGTGTCTTCGGTGGTGACCGGGGTCCAGGTGGAGATTTTAGGCTGACTGTCATTGCTGGAGGAAAGACTGGTTTCAGTGTCTGGTGTCTGTTCATTAAAGTTGTCATAGAGGGACTTGAATTTCAGATGGAAGTAGGAGCCGAGTTTGTTGCAGAGGTCCTGGGAGGGTGTGAGGTCTGTGGCTTCGCTGGTGGGATTCGGTGAATTCCTGAATGATGCTGAAGAGTTCCTTCGAGTTTCTGGAGTTGGCGAGGATTTTGTTCTGGATGAAGGTCCTTTTGGTGGATCTGATGGGTTGGTGATATTCTGTCATGGCGTTCTTGTAGGTGGTCTGATCTTCCAAGGTTTTGCTGTTTCTCCATAATTTCTCGAGACATCTGCAGGTGCTTCTGGATTCTCTGAGGTCAGTGGTGAACCAGGAGGCTTTCATGGGGTGCTGTCTATCGGGGTTGCGGAGGGGGCGAGCTTGTCTGCGAAGATGGTGAGCCATCTGTGTAGTTTGTTGGCTGCAGAGTTGACGTCAGTCGAGGTGGGAGGAGGATTGTGGTTGAGGGTGGAGTTGAGGTGCTCCTCAGTGACCTTGCTACAGTTCCTTCGTGGGGTGGCGTGGTGTAGGTTTGTGAGTGGTGGCGTTGTCAAAAGAGAAGTGTACGCAGTGGTGGTCCGTCCAGGAGGAAGTGGATGTTGTTACCTCCTGCGAAGGTAGGGCCGAGGGTGTGTCCTACCTTGTGGGTAGGGGTGGTGATGAACTGTTTCAGTCCGATGTTGACAAGGTTGTCCAGGAGAAGAAAAAAAAAAAGGTTGTCCAGGAGGGCGGTGGAGTTGGGGTCGCTGAGGTTGTCGAGGTGGAAGTTAAGGTCACCGAGCAGTATGTAGTCCATGGAGGCGATGGAGTAGGGCGTGATGAGGTCAGTGATGGTTGTGGTGAATGTGGTTCATGGTCCAGGAGGCCTGTAGGCAAGGGTGCCGCGTAGGGTCGTTCTGGGGCTGGTCTGGATCTAGAAATGGAGGTGTTCTGTGGGGGATGAGGAGTCATTCATGCTGGAGGTGGTGAGTCAGAGGGAGTTCTTGTGTGTGATGGTGAGTCCTCCTCCTGGGTGGGGCAATCATTCCTCTGGAACTTGTATCCATCGGGGATGGCGGTGGCAATGTCGGGGTGGAGGTGGAGTTGGTCCAGGTTTCTGTGAAGAAGGTGACGTCTAGCAAGAGGATGTAGAGGAGGTCTCAGGTCTCTACTGTGTGTCTGTGCAGGGAGCTTATGTTGAGGAGGATGCACCTTAGGGCTTCGAGTGTGCTGGCATCCGGCGGGAGGGTTGTGGCCATGGGGGTTCAGAAGTTGGTGAAGGTTTGTCGGCAGTGTCGGCAGGAGAACTGGCCACGGGTGGTGTTTGGCGTAGACAGCTGGCAGTTGCTGTTCCTTCCTGGGTTGAGTGCGTGGAGGGCAGCTGATTCATAGCGGTGGGTGGTCGGAGAACCAGGGGCCCTGGCACTGGTTGCGGTCGGGTCGCGGACAGGTGCAGACGGGCTTGCCTATGGCGCGCCAGCGGCACACCCGCTGAGCGTGTTTGCTGTGCTGCCACGCAGTGGCCGCCATTAAATAGGGAACGGGGGAGAGAAACACAGCTGGGAGGCGGGAGCAGGAACCAGCAAGGGGGAGGGGCCACTGAGCAGAAGCGGCAGGAAAAGTGCAGCGAATAACGGACTCAATAGAAGTAAAACAGAGGACTCAACAGATATCGAAGAATACAAAAAGACAGAAAAACGGGCACAATAAAAGTAAAAACAGAAAAGACCGACAAAAGACAGTCAAACAGGCACAATAACAGTAAAAACAGAAAAGACAGACAAAATATAGTCAAAACTGAGAAGGCTGGTGGAGCGGACCAGCAGAAGAGCAAGGCTCTCCCACTGGACCACCAGGGATGAGGCACAGGCAGGAGCCTGCGAGTGGAGGTGGGCCTCAAACACCTACCTGGACAGAGATGTATAGCGGGCAGCAACAGCAGCGCAATGACGGAGCTGCTAGGGTGGAGAGCAGAGTTCCCTGACCAGGAGGTCAGAAGTCTTGCTCAACCGCTCGCACAGCGGCCGCCATTAAATAGCGAACGGGGTGGGAAACACAGCTGGGAGGCAGGAGCCGGAACCGGCAGGGGGGAGGGGCCACGGGGGAAGCAGCGGCGGGAAAAGGGAAACGAAAAACAGGCATCTTGCTTAAGAATGTGCTGACTTCAAGCTTATGTTTCCTTAGCCTCATCATGCCACATTAGATCATTTATACTAAACAACGAATCTTGCTGTGACTGCTAGAATAAATAATGGTTTAGATATATTTTATGTATGCCTCACCAGAACATTATTGCTAGTTTTGTCTCAGCATATCTGACTGGTTTTTGTATTCAGAATAGACAGCGAGTGTAGCTTTTAGCTCAGGAAAAAAGGTTCTCATGAGAACTATACTCCATGTTACTAGTAAATGAAACATTGTTTTATTACTTACAGGCATGAATGTTTACCATGGGATTCGGTAGAAGAAGCAAAGGAAGTTGACAACACCATTGGATGAGAGGTTTTCATTGGAGGAGAGATCTGAACACCTACTAAGTTTCATTACATTATTTTGCGTATTTTATATTAATGAGTGTTCCTGGCTAATTAGATTAGAAGCAGCAGAACCAACTCATTACTCTTACTCTGAGACTCGCTAGGAGGAGACTTTATCCTTGTTACCGACAACTATTGCTAAAGATGACTTTATTCTTTCCTTACCCAAAACCCTTTTCTGATCAATGCTACTGCAATGATCATTCCTTCTTTACTAATATATTGACGGTTGCTACTGCAACTGTAGGGAACTCGGCTGAGTTTCCAGAACAACTCTTTATGGGAAGTTCTATCTTGCTCTTTTCCAAAAAGGAACACTTCATGGGCTCTATCTTAGGGTAGATCAGGCTCTTTAACTAGTTTAGTGACACTCTCATTTATGGAACACTTTGAATTGATTTATGCTGTCACTAATCAATCTTTTTGTTTAGTATTTCTGCAAGCTGAACTAAACTGAATAAAGATGACAAAGCCATACTAATCCTTTAACACCTTGACCGTGGCGCGAATTCCGCCGCGGTGCTGGTGATTTTTTGAGTGGGCGGGGTTCGGACGGCCCCCGGCCGTCCTCCGCACACGCCCACTGTGACGTCGGACGGCCAGAGGCCGTCCGACGCATCGAAGGGGTTAAGATAAAAAAAGGTTTTGATAGCCTCATCAATCTCTCATCATTGACTGAACATTAAGGATTTGGTAGTTGATGATACATACATGATTTGTGTTTCCATTCGAACCACGGTGGCAAAGGTTCACTGACCTGTAAAGAGCCATCAGGATTTCCAAAAGATGAAGGGGGATATTATCAAGAAAAGGCGATAATTATCACTAACCGAAGTTAGCGCGCCTTTTCTTATCGCCGTCTACCGTGGGAAACTATCGCCGTGTTAGCGACGTATTACCAACACGTCGCTAACAGGCGATAGTTTCAGGGATCAGTGGATAAAAATGCAGTTAGCAATAGCGCAATGGCGATAGAAATTCTAGCGTTAGCGGGCGAAATCTAGCGATAAGCCCATCAGTGATAAAAAAACGCACGCTAGGCAGCCCAACATGAGTAATCTTACCCCAATTGTTAAAAATAACCTATCAGTTCACCTCCTATAGAAAAGATGCCCAAAAAAACTGCAATGCAGATTGGAGCAGCCAGGACCATGTGCAGCACACATCAACAAACCCCTCAAGCCACACAACATCCAGGATGACCAGGATGAGAGCCTGGATGCGCCGCTGGACCTGCGTCTGGAACCTGGATGCCTCGCTGGACCTGCGTCTGGAGATTGGATGCCTCGCTGGACCTGCGTCTGGAGCCTGGATGCCTCGCTGGACCTGCGTCTGGAGGCTGGATGCCTCGCTGGACCTGCGTCTGGAGCCTGGATGCCTCGCTGGACCTGCGTCTGGAGCCTGGATGCCTTGCTGGACCTGCGTCTGGAACCTGGATGCCTCGCTGGACCTGCATCTGGAACATGGATGCCTCGCTGGACCTGCGTCTAGAGCCTGGAGTGGGATGTGGAGGATCTGTGGAGTCGATAATCCTTGGTGGGAGACATCGATGCGCGACGATCGCCTGTACCTGGTGGTGAAGTCTGGCAGGTCGCATGGAGCCATGTTGCTGACATGTCTGAGAAGACCGCATTGCGCCCCTTGGAGCAGGTAATGGTAGAGGCGCTCCTGCGCACCAACGTAGTGAGGTCCGCATCGGATACTACAATCCACCACTACACCGGGGTGCACGGAGGGTATTACCAATGGTGGGTGCCGTCTCCCTGCATCACAGGCCAGATGATGTTTGGCTGGCCGTACTCTGTGGAGGGTGAGGCCCTTGTGCTACGCCAAACTTGTGTGGTGTGAGTGCTGCAACTACATGCCTAAGGGAGCCCTGCTGCATCAACTGCATCGGGAGGTCCACCAGCGGACAAGGCAGCTACTGCTGTACCCAGCCTAGTGAAATCACACCTTGCTCAGGCTCCTGCTGGCTGAGTCACAGATTTGGAGAGAGTGCAGTGGATTGCACCACGGTGTCAATGTCCATCAATCAATCAGGGGTTTATAGAGCACGCAACTCACCCGTGAGGGTCACAAGGCGCTGGGGAGGGGGTGGGTGAAGCTCCGGATCATCCGAAGAGCCAGGTTTTGAGGCCCTTCCTGAAGGTGTGCAGGGTGGGGAGCGTCTGATGTTGACTGGGAGCGCATTCCAGGTCTTAGCTGCAAGGTAGGAGAAGGCCCTTACGCCTGCTCTGGTACTGCTGATGCGTGGAGTGTCTGCCAGGGCCAGGTCGGCGGAGCGGATGTTCCTTTTGGGGATGTGGAAGGAGACTCTTTCGTTGAGGTATTTGGGTCTGATGTTGTGGAGGGATTTGGAGGCGTGGGTGAGTAGCTTGAGTGTTACTCCCTGCTCGATGGGGAGCCAGTGTAGGTCTCGTAGGTGCTGGGTCATATGCTTGTGTCGTGGTGTCCTGAGGACGAGTCTGGCTGCGGTGTTCTGGATGGTTTGGAGCTTGTGTAGCAGGGTTTTTTTGATTCCTGTGTAGAGGGCATTACCGTAGTCTAGTCTGCTGGTAATGAGTGCGTGGGTGATGGTTTTTCTGCATTCTGGGGGGGATCCATTTGAAGGTCTTGCAGAGGATGTGGAGGGAGTTGAAGCAGGTGGATGCGACGGCGTTGCTCTGGCGTGTCATGGTGAGGGAGGAGTCTAGAATGATGCTGATGTTCGGGCATGGTCCGTCAGAGTGGGTGGGTCTCTGAGCGCAGGGGGCCACCAGGAGCTGTCCATGCAGTGGGGGAGGGTCCGAGGACCTTAGTCTTCTCCGAGTTCAGTTTAAGGCAGCTGTCGTTCATCCATGCTGCGACGTCTTTCATTCCTTCTTGGAAGCTGAGTCTGGTGTATTTTGGGTTCTTTGTGAGAGAGAGGATGAGCTGGGTGTCATTGGCATAAGATAATATGCTGAGCCCATGCTGTCTGACGATGGTGGCGAGGGGGGCCATGTAGATGTTTAAGAGAGTGGGGCTGAGCGAGGATCCTTGGGGTACTCCACAGTTGATCTCTGTATGTTCAGAGAGGAAGGGTGGGAGTCTGATCCTTTGGGCTCTGCCGGAGAGAAAGGAGTGGATCCAGTCGAGGCCGGTTCCTCGTATGCCGGCGTCATGGAGTCTGGCTGCAAGAGTGCGGTGTGAGACGGTGTTGAAGGCTGCGGAGAAGTCTAGTAGGATGAGGGCCGCAGTGTGGCCCTGGTCGAGTAGCATGCAGATGTAATGGGTGGCAGCGAGGAGGGCGGTCTCGGTGCTGTGGTTTCTGCGAAATCCAGACTGGGAGGAGTCGAGGATGGCGTTCTCTTCAATGAAGGTGATCAGCTGGGCGTTGAGGAATCTCTTGGTGACTTTGGCTGCGAAGGGAAGGAGAGAGATGGGCCGGCAGTGTTTCAGGGCCGTCAGGATGGATGAGTGTTTCTTGAGGAGGGGCTTCACCTCTGCCCACTTCCAGTCGTCGGTGAAGATGCCGGATTCGAGGGAGTTGTTGATAGTACAGCCTAGTCGGATGCTATGGCGGTGGTGGCTCTGTGATTGATGTGCGGCGGGCAGGGGTCCGTGGAGGCTCCTGAGTGGGGGTTTTTCATGGTCGTGGAGGTGTCTCCGGTAATTGCGGTTTTCCAGCTGGTGATGGTCGGTGGTTGTCGGTGGTGGGGAGGGGGGTGTAGACCGGAGTCTGTTCGCTGAAGTTGTGGTAGAGGGCCCTGATTTTTATGTGGAAGTAGGAGCTGAGCTTGTTGCAGAGGTCATGGGAAGGTGTGATGTCTGGTGCTTTGCTGGGTGGTTTGGTGACCTGCTGTATGATGTTGAAGAGTTCCTTGGCATCACTAGTGTTGCTGTGGATTCTGTTCTTGGTGAATGTCTGCTTGGTGGCTCTTATGCGCTGGTGGTATTCATTCATGGCGTGCCTGTAGTTGTTCTGGTCTTTGGTGGTTTTCCTGTTCCGCCATAGTTCCTCGAGGCATCTGCAGGAGTGCCTGGCTTCTTGGAATATGGTGGTGAACCATGCGGGCTTCAGGGGGCATTGTTTGACGGGGTGGCGGAGGGGTGCGAGCTTGTCAGCGCAGCTGTAGAACCAGCGGTGTAGTTCTTTGGCTGCGGAGTTGGCGTCGGTCGTGGCGGAGAGGTGGTCGTGGAGGAGGGTGGTGTTGAGGTGTTTCTCAGTGATCTTGCTCCAGTTCCTTCGAGGTGGCCGCGCAGCGGACGGCATTAATTAGGGGAGGGAGGCACAGCTGTGAGGTGGGAGCATGAATCGGCAGGGGGAGGGGCCGGGGGGGCAGCAGCGGCGGGTGGGGAAGCGGGAACAAACTAAGGCACAATAAGTGAAATGAGACTAAATAGCACAAAAGTATACAAGCACAATGATGAAAGGCAGTCAGAGAGACAACGGGGCAAACAGAAGAAGGGCGCAACCTAGCCAGGAGCCGAGGCTCGAACCCCTACCTGCACAGAGTCCTGCCTAGGGCAGATGCACAGCACAGTAGCCGGAGCTGCGGAGGGAGAGAGCACGTCCCTGGCTGGGGTTAGAGGTCCTGTCCAGGTAAGGAGAAGGTGGGACGCGTAGCGCAGGAGTGACAGGGGGCGAGTCGCTCAGGCCTATCACACGTAGATGACGCACCCCCAGTGTCGGCTCATCCACTATGGCAGATGAGCGTTGCCCCACTGCCTTGAAGCAGTGCAGAAGAGGGACAATCATCACATGATGATAACTTATTGATGTTATCATGCTATATATCCTTAGGGGGTGGGAGGGTGGGTAGGACTGCTCCAAGCACAGAGCAGGCCATGGGCGGAGTGGCATGCCCACTCAAGTGCGCAATGACTGTTTGATCGGCCCACTCAGGCCGCCCAAAGCAGTCATGCACACTTCCCTGTTCGCAATGCAGGCTGCATCACAGCCTGCATGGAAAACATGCCCACCCCTCCAGTCCCTAGCTGCATGCCTTGTCCCGTTGCCAATTACCAATCCCACTGCCGCATTGCAGCGTTGTGATTAACTCAGGGGAGGGAGCCTGGCTGCGGACTTCCTGGCCCTGGAAGCAGACGCAGGAGAGCAGGAGCTACGAAGACACGGGGCCAGGCTTCGAGGTAAGACTTTCCTCATAGAAATATTTACAACACCCGCTCACACACACATCCCCGCGTCCACGCCCCATCCAGTATTCTTTCCTGCGTTTACCGCCTCGCAGCTGTCCAGCCCCCTCCCCCAGCACTTCTCAAAGGCGTCCGCTGTGCGCCCATGCACAGCGGGCGCACCACTCATGTGCCAAAGGCACTTACGTAGTTACAACGCATGCCATAACAGCGCATTACAGTCCAATGCATACTAATACTAGGCACATTGCAATAGTAGGGTAGGTGTTGCATAGCGGATACATAGATGTCACTATTCCCACTTCAGGGAGTGCAACCCTAAACTAACCTTAGCACCCCAAACCCAAACGTGAACCCTGAAATCCATTTTTGTGCCCCCAAAACACACCCAAAAATGAAAGTTGACCCAGATGCACACCCCAATTTTCATATTTCACCACAAAACACACCCCATTTTTCATATTTTACCCCAAAACACACCCCATTTTTCATATTTTACCCCAAAACACACCCCAATTTTCATATTTTACATACATAACCCATAGCCACCCGAAAAACTTTAAATTACCCCATTACTGACCTCACAATGCGTTGTAATCAAATGCGATGTTAAGGCGCTCGCGTTGTCGGAGTTGCGTTGTTAACGATGTACTGCCTGCGTTGTAATGGTCGTCTCCCGTGCCAAAGGCAACCCATGGGCTACGCCGTTTGCGTCCGTCTGCCCCTGGACCGCTCGCAGCACCAAGGAGCATTAATCTTGGACACTCCACCACTACGACACCAGCACCCTCCTCGCCATCAACCCTGGATGCCACCTCACCTGCCAGGCCCAACCTCTGCTCCGTACCGGACATCGCCTTCGCCATCACTGACGGCTGCAGTATCACCTGCAAGGAGCAACCCGAACGTCAAGAAGGAGGCATTGCCATCACCTACATAATCACACTCTGACCGACCACGCACTCTAATGACCCAAGGGTGACCATGGACCACGTCAACTCCCAGATCCGGACCAAGACCAAGAACATCCTCTGCACCCTCATGTGCAGGCCCCACGGGCCATGGCCCCCCATTGTCCAATACCACTGTAGACCTCATTGCACCCCAGGGTCTCCCATCCACCGACGACATCCTACTCGGTGAACTCAAGTTCCACCTGGACAACCCCAGTGACCAGGACACCACCCCCTCCTGGGGAAGGTCCCCTACATCAGATGCAAGCAGCAAGTCACCGCAACAAGCCACATAGCAGGACACATGGTCGAGCACGTCACCTCCGCCAGCGGGAACTTCAACTACAGCCACAACACCAGACTCTACTGGAACGACCATCATTGTTAACATCACGTCTTCACCTTGCCCACCGGACGCCACCACCATCATCGCACCCCCTCGCAGCTGGATCAAGGCCACTGATGGACGTCTCATCAACTCCCTCCGTACCAACACTCCACCAATGCTTCCAAACGATGACACTGCAGCGCGCAACCACCACGGATGGATCTCCAACATCGCCAACATTCGGGCACCCCTCATGAACGGCACTGAGTCAGTACCTTCGGCCTGCCTGATGACAGGCGTGAGGGTGAGGCAGTGCCAAAGGGATAGGCTGGCCCCATGCATTGCTGGAGTTGCGTCATGGTTGTGACACGACTGCAGCAATGCGTGACTTTAGCGCATGCAGACACGTCAGGATTCCTGACGTATCTGTCATTACTTGCGTCATGGAGCGCGTAGTGAGAAGTGTTGCAACGCTGTCTTGTTGCAGCGCAGCAACACTTTTCATGACTGGGGCCCTGGAATGAGCACTATCTTATTGATTGTGCGCATTCCTGCACTGTAGTTTTGTCGCAGGGCAGCGCTGCAACATTGCTTGCAGCGCTGTCCTGCACCAAAACCTGCAGTAATGAGGCCCCAAGTGTTATCTCCATTTTTAAGACCAACCTTTTTCAGGTCTTAAGTTCCTGCAGCTAACGGGCATTAGCGACAGTTTTTTTATCGCTTCACGGGTCCGGCCCATCCTTGGTAATAGAGCGAAGTGTGGTTAGGGTGCGTTTTTCCGCAGGAACGCCTACCTTGCATGTCATTAGCAATAAATATCGCTGGCATGCTTGGCGATCTGAAATCCGGCCGCTATCACCGGAAAGCTGTCGCTAACGGCTGTTAGCGACAGCTTGGTAATAGGCCGATAAGTTTATCGCCGCGTTAGCGGCAGGAAACTGCCGCGGCGATAAGGCCCTTGATAATATGCCCCGAAATCTGTAAGTAGGGTGTGTAGTCTTAAATACTATTTGGCCAAATCCTCTTAGGCTCCAGCAACCGTTATAGCTAAAAGGTTTCCTAGTTAGATCACATTACCTATATTGCTAAGTCCCTTAGCAACCTCCAATCCTGGATGTATACCATCATCTCAAATTGATCCAACAGAAACTGAGTTCGATTCCTCTCTCCACCACACTGTCGCACCCAAGTTCAAACATGCTCGACTGCAACATTGTTGTTGAATGTGCTAAATCTTTATGATTTACTCTGGATAAAAAACTCAATTTCTTTGCTCATATTCATGTGGTAGCATAGGGAGCTTAATATAAAATCAAATTACTCAGAGAAATACAGTCTTGTCTCTTATCCCAACAGATGCCTTCCAAGCAGAAGTTGAATACCTAGTCCTCTTGATACTCAATTATGGCAACTTCTTTTTGACGGGAATTCCCGGTGTTCATCTACCTCTATTGAGCCAAACTAATCCCCAGGTCCAGAAGATCAGAGCATATTACCCTAATCCTGATGTCACTAAAATGGCTACCCATTGAGGCAAGGTGCATATTTGTGTTGACCTGCATAGATCACAAAGCAATGTGCACTGCTAACTACCTGACACACAAACTCGTTATTTCTGGAGCATCCCTTTCTGCCTGAATCACAGACTCTGATTAAATTTTACCTTTTGTTCCTATTTTAACACTCTGCTGACCAGGTGGGCTTAGTTTATGCTATATTAAACCGCAAATACATAAAATATATAAATATATCTGATGGCAAAGGTGTGTGCTCACTAAGCCACAGGGATGTCATTGAGGCCAGAGCCTCTCAGTCCCGAGGCAAATAGATAGGAAGGTGCCACCTGGAAAGACATGCGCTGCAAGAGATGAAGTGAACTTAATACTAGTATGTGTATAAAACAAAAAATCAGGTTGAGATAGTGCTAGTGCTGAAAGCGTATTCTAAGCTTATATCTAATAATGCTGGGAGCAGAAATTACCAACAATCGTGAGCATTGCTATGCCATATCATACAGAGAATATTGCCAAACATCATGAGAGGTGTTGAGTTTCTGTGTGGCAACCTTTATTCTGATAGTTGTTTGAGGTTTTACTCTTATTGCACTTGAAGCAGTCTGCATACCTGTTTTTAGCAACTATGTGTAAAGACTCTTTCTGGAGATGGTAGCCTGCTTGGCAGTCAAACGTCCTCATTAGGGTAATTACCAAAACCTGACCTCTGGTATAGTGTGCAGGAAAAGCACATAGGTAATGTGGCATATGGCTGCCCTTGTTTATCTAGGACATGAAACCAGGGAGCAAAAATCGAAATAATTGGAGAACAGGTAGTTGCTCTGATACCGGAAGAACATTATATGCTTCTCTATCTCCACAAACAAACATAGGGAGTCAAAAAACACTATTCACATAGAAGGGTGTTACTAATAATACATCTCACCTGTAGAAATAAAAGAAAAGAATGTTTGCTATCCACTCAGCTAAAAGGAAAAGAAGGAGAGAGAAGCAGAGATCATTCAGCTTCCAAAGTGACTGTCTCATAATCAAAGGAGAATGAATCACTTGCGTCGACAATCCAGAGTCTCAAGGAAATTGTATTGAAGACCCTCAACAACACATTTCACAGTAAGAGATATATATATTTCACTTCTCATGACTGCCACTACCCAGACTGTCCCCCTCCTGGTGGAGGATGGCTAATCACTTGGAGAACCGAACCTTCAAGTGATGATGACCCAATGATGATACTATCCACCTTACCATAAAAGTGGAGAAAAATATATACCGCATACTGTGAAATGTATGGTTGAGGGTCTTCGATACAATTTCCTTGAGACTCTTGATTGTTAACACAAGTGATTCATTCTCCTTTGATTATGTTATGTTAATTACATTTAATAAAGCACACAACTCACCCTAGGGCATCTCGGCACTGCCTACAGCTGCAAGCATGCATCCACACAAGAGAGATCACTTAAAATAAGGAAGATTTCAACGGTTTCCTAAATTGGCAGTAGTTAGTGCAAAGATGAATGTGCAGAGAGAGTTTGTTCCAATGAAGAGGAGCGACATAGGAAAAGGCTCTACCACCGCATCTGGACAAGCGGGTGAGATATCCACTCAGCCAGCCTTTAAATATCTAGATGAACTATTACATAGAGAATCAGGTGCCATCACTTGTGTCACCATCTACAGACCACTCCTGATTGCAGAGCTTTTGACTGACCTTTATGAAATATTTAGGGAAAAACTCTCTGGGCCTAATTATGATTGTTCCACATCTCAGATTGGTAACTCTGACTCCGGAGTTACTGAATGCAGGGGCATCAGTAACTCTGAGGGAGGAGAAGTGTTGTGGTTGCAGTGTCTTTGCTGCCCACACACCCAAGAACAGCAGTACCTTGAGTGGTCCTGTAGTTTTTCAGAGCTCGGAAGATTCCACATGAAGCCAGCAACTGCAGGCTCTGAGTTTCACTCACCTGGGTCTGCCTTGCCTCATAGTCCCGGGCTCCTAGCTGTTGCCCCTTGCTCCTTCAGCTCCAAAATGGCCATCAGCTGTCTAAGGGTTTGCTGCTGTCTTTCTATGCTGATCTACAGCTAGTCCACGTCAGCTTTCCAATCTGTTTTCTAATCCTTTCCCATTATGGCGGTTTATTCCTTGGTTCTTTTGTGTTTCCTGTCACACAATGTATTAATGTAATTTCCTTTTCCTGTTCCTTTCCTATATGAAGACCTCAGTCTGGTTAGAGGGTGTTTCGCAAAAAAACAAAGCCAAGCTCCTTTGCTTGTTTCCTTGCTCCCTCCAATTGCTGATCCTGCCTCTTCACTCCTGAAGAATTCCACTTCTGGATTCCAGTTTCCTGATTTTCTTTGGCTTTTTCCTTCTGAGATAGTGGTAGCTTTTCAAGGACACTTACCTGGAACATATTCCAGTGTGTGGTGACATTGCTGCTTCTGGAAACAGTCTCCCATACATCGAACAGTGGAAGACCCAGACCAATACTATGGGTAAGCTTCCAGACCTGAAAAAAAAGTTACCAGGTATTAGAAGCCTGAGGCTCCCCTGAGAAATAAAGAATTACTGAAAGAACAAGTAATTTCAGACCAGTGGAGGATGGCATCTACCGGGAGGGAGGGCGGGTGGACGCGCTAGCAAAATTACATTTAAAAAATGTACCTTACGACGTTCTTGGCTCCGGAGCTCTTTTTTCTCCGACGCCCACAGGAACTGGATGCTGGAACTCTCATAACCAATCCTGATGCTGCTTGTGAGAAGTTGGCCTGGTATATGCTGTCCACTAATTATAGTGGGCACCTTGCACCAGTCCAAACAACCCCTTATTGGAGATAGGTTAAAGACAACCTTATTGAAAGCTATCCTAGTGGTAGCTATGGAGAGCAGCCTTCAGGCTAAGTCTTGAAGGAATGTAAAGCAGCTTGTTTTACCAGTCTATAATCTCTTGAGTGATCAAATGAAAGAGCACTACACCAGGTATATATTCAAAATATGTGTATTTATTGCTAAACACACCCCTCTAGTCTCTTTATGAGGCTAGAGTTCGAAGTACATAAGTTAGAAGTTATTTAAACACAGTAATAGCACAAATACACGTTTGGGCCCTAGGGCGTACCAAACCATATACCAATAAAGTGGTATAAGAACCACGACTGAACTAGACACTAGGCCTAGAGCCTCTAGAAGTGCTTGGACCACAAGGAACCACCCAAGGTAGTGACACAGGGGACCCACGGGGACGCATGCAGTGTAAATACACAACCGCGATACGCCGTTGACTTCTATGGAGAAAGTCGTGATCGGGAAATTAAAGAAAAGGGACACTTAAAGGAGGACTTGGAGCAAACCCTTTGAGATCTAGTACTTTGAAGAGTCTCTACCCACGGGAGCACCAGAGTACTCGTGTTACCTCACCCAGGTAAGCCGGGTGCATAGGTGTCTTTCGGGGTCGGGTTTCGTCGTCGATTTGAATGGTGATCTGCTGCAAAGTGCTGCTGGCGACCAAGTGGAAAGTGTCCGGGTGGATCCAAGGGTGGATCGGAGATCTGAAGAACCTGAAAGCAGAGGGGACAGAGTCTGGGTCACTAGCCAGTTACCAGGAAGGCGATGGACAGATGCCCACCGATGTCGAGTGCTTCAGGTGCGTTGACGGTAGTCTTGACTCTTCAGCCACGAGGTCCAGGAGGTGTTGTCGGCAACCAGGAGCAGGATTCGGGCTGGTACACGATGTTTGTCGAGTGCTGAGGTGTCGGCGACCAGATTGGACCCAACAAGCCTTGGCAACGGCAAGTCTCGATGCAGAGGAAGATCGTCGATGGTGCAGACCAGTAAGGTCTGGGGAACTCACCCAGCAAGAGTAAGTGAGGACAGGCCTGGAGCAACCAGGATGCCAAGTAAGAAAAAGATTGGCCTTCGTTAAGGGCTACTAGCCAATGGGCTAGCGACTGTGAAGGAGCCTCGAGACGTCGCACGTGGATCTGGCTCACAGGACACTCGTGGAGTGGAGGCCAGTGATCTTCGGTGCAGTTGGTGCTGGAGGCTAGGGCTACTCGGAGCCCAAAGCACGACTTCGTGGGAGACCCAGAAGAGGATGCACTTGCAAATGTGCTCGGTGTCCAGGGGTCATGGTCTCACGTCACCCACAATAGCTATGGCCTCAGCTTTTCTGGGGACTCAGGGTAGCCTCGGGGAAGTCTGAGAATCTACCTCTGGTGATGCGATGACTTCGGCGTCCGATGGGAGCTTCAGAAATGCAAACCGGACAGATGCTTCTTTGGTGCCTGCCAAGCAGAGGAGTCACTCCTTGACCCCAAGGGAGATTCTTCTGTTCTCTAATCGTGAGTAGAGCGTCGAAAGTCCAGGATTCTGTTTCAGAGTTTCGTCCAGGGATAATCTAAAGTCCTAAGGACTGGGTTCCTATACTTATACCAAGTTTAGGGGTTGGACTACTCTGTGGCCCCACCTATGGGTGGGTCAGGGCAGAGGGGTGGCTACACCCCTTTCCCTTTGTCCAGTTCACGCCAAAGCAGGGGCTGCAAGCCCCTGATCCGGTTTGAACTGGGGTATGCACAGGGACACCAAGTGTGCCCCCAGTGCAGGACTTCAAAGCACCCGAAAGTGCTCCCGCCCAGCCCCAATACACATTATCCTGTCTGGGGAGGTGGTCACACCTCCCTGGGACAGGAAACCTATTGTCCAGGCCTCCCCTGCCGGAGTTTCGTCCAGCAGCAGGAGGCCAGACTCGTGTCTGTGGCAGCAGCATCCATTTTGTGATGCCAGGGCTTTAGAAAGAAGTTACCGGGCTAGCCAGAGTTAACATGTCTTTCCCTCTAGAAGGGTGGAATGCTACCCCCGCCGCCAGAATTGGCGGGGGGTAGTATTCCAAGATGTTTGACACCAAACACGACATGTTTAGGTGCAGCCATTCCAAAGTTAGCATTTAACGCGAGGTTATAATGCGCTTAAGAGTATATGGTCAGGCTGCACTACAAACAGCATCAGAGAAGGGTCTCCGAACGCTGCAGAGGGGCCCTGCTCATGCAGGGGCACCCTCTCACATAGGAACCATGCACTCTGCCTTTAGGATTGATAAGGCCTGCCTTAGGAGTGACTTATAGGTTTATATGTGTGTATGTATTTAGTGATATAGGTAACCTATATCACAGTAAGGAGTGCATGCACCACCTTACCCAGGCTGCAGTAGCAGACCTGTGGTGTCAGTTTGGATGGCCTTCCAGGGGTGGCATAATACATGCTGCAGCCCCTGGTAGGCCTCTGAGGTACCTATGCCCTTGGTACATAGTATACCATATACTAGGGACTTATAAGGGCACTCCAGATTCCAATCAGAGATGTGCCTAAGGCACATGGAAACCTTTTACAGAGAAAGCAGATAGGCTGGGGCCCTGAATAGCAGGATCCCAGTCCAACTAAGTCATAAACCAGCAAAACACCATAAAAAAGTGGGGGCAACCATATAGTCAGATTCCACCTTCCTACATAACCCCCCAAACGAAAGGAGATAAGGCTAACCTTGGCCAGTTGAGCCTTCATTGACTAAGTGGTCATATAAGGAAGCACCTGCACTAGCATGGTTGCCCCCTGTCTTATGGTCCACTAAGCAATCCCTCACCCTAAGGGTATGAGAGGGTCTCCACCATGGGGAATCACTACCTGTGGTGTGCTTAGGTAAAGTACAAGGCTGGTGAGGTGTCTGAGTAGGGAAGTGAGGCCCTAGGAATGTTGGCCTCAGCTTCCTCAGATCACTGGTCACCATGTATGCCTGTCTTTCCATGACTGAGTTGCACTTTGCTCTAAGGGTCAACCTTTGGCTGCCTACAGCTGGGGGTTGGGTCCCTTTGGATGGACTACTGGAGGGACAGGGCAGGTTTGGAACCTTCAGGTCCCAGGTTTGCCCTTGCCTACCAGAGTCCTTCTGGGGGAGGTCCCTACATAAAGGCATGGGGGATCCCTCAGTGTGTAGAGGAGTTTTCACCTGGCTAGGGCTACTAGACTGGGTGCCCCTAATCTGCTGATGGGGGTTCCTCTGGACAGGGGGCCCTGGGGGTCCACTGACCTCCCTGACCTCTGCAGCCCTGGGCTGGCTGAGGCAGGGTAGAGAGGGGCAGGTTACCTGCTCCAGACTGGGTACCACCTTGGAAGGGTCCTCTGCCATCAGGGGTGTGGCCAGGCCAGGCCTGACTACCTCTGGGGCAGTTCCTTCACTAGGGGTAGGGTCAGTTCCCTGAGGAGGCTGACCCTTACCTACTGTCTGGAGGGAAGAAGACTTTTCTTCAACCCTTGTGCTCTCTTTTGGGGGAGAGTGGGCCATTCTTTCAGGCTCCATCTCTCCAAATTCTTGGGCTGGGGCTGTGGCCATTACAGCCCCACTAACCTTTACAGGGACGCCCAACATCCTAAGGTGGGTTTGGTGTTCAACTTCAGCCCAGGCTGAAATCTCCAGATCATTGCCCATCAGGCAATCTACAGGTAAGGTGGGGGACACTGCCACTCTCTTTGGGCCTGTGACCCCCTCCCAGCTGAGATTGACTATGGCCATGGGGTGATCTGTTCTGACACCATCAATGTTGGTCACCTGGTATTTAAACTCAGGTAAAAGCTGGTGAGGGGGACTAGTTTCCCTGCCACCATGGTGACACTAGCCCCTGTGTCCCTAAATGCCACAGCTTTCTGACCATTAATCATTGGCTCCAGTCTGTACCTGCCCATTGCTGTGGGACCCATGGTAAAGGTGGCAAATCCTACACCACCATCAGAGTCAGAGGAGTCTGTTGAGGGGTCCCTGTCTGAACCAGGGCCCACCTCTGTTCCTGTTGCAAAAGCACCTAACTTTTTGGGTGCACTACTCCCAACTGGAGGATTACTACTGGTAGTACCAGGAGGGGGGTAGTAGTTGCTGGGGGAACATTTTCTTTATTGCCAATCCTGGGGCAACTGGGATCAGATTTCCAGTGCCCAGGCTTTTTACAGACATGGCAATATGGTTTCTTTTCAGGAGAGGAAGGAGTTTGGGACCCACCCCCAGAAGAGGAATTTTGGGGCCCTGTAGTGGACTTATCCTTAGATTTATCCCCACCTTTCTCTTGGGACTTAGTAGAATCTTTCTTCTGGTCACCACCCTGATTTCTAGTTTTTACTCTGGTTCTGACCCATTTGTCTGCCTTCTTTCCCAATTCTTGGGGAGAGGTCAGATCAGAGTCCACCAGATACTGGTGCAAAAGCTGGTTTTGACAATTATTAAGGATCTGCTCCCTCATAATCAAATTGTACAATCCTAAAAAGTCATGCACTTTGTTGCCATGTATCCAACCTTCCAGAGCCTTTGTAGCACAATCTACAAAATCAACCCAGTCTTGAGTCTGAGCTTTTTGGGTGTCTCTGAACTTCAACCTATACTGTTCAGTGGTTAGGCCAAACCCATCTATCAGAGCACTCTTCAAGACTGTGTAATTGTCAGCATCCTCTTCTCTTACAGTGAGGAGCTTGTCTCTACCTTTGTCTGCAAAGGAGAGCCACAAGATTGCTGCCCACTGCCTCTGGGGACCTTCTGAACTTTACAGGCCCTCTCCAGTGCAGTTATCCATTTGTGGATGTCATCCCCACTCTGGTAGGGAGGGACAATCTTGTTTAGGTTTCTATGGTCATAAGACCTTTCCCTATCTCTAGGGATATTGCTGCCACCATGGGACTCTAGTCCCAACTTTCTTTCTCTCTAAAGAGATCTAGGGACTCCCTGTCTAAGGCTACTTGCTTCCTTCTGAGTTCAAGCTGAGCTTCCTCATATTGAATCAGCCTCTTTCTTCTCTCATGAGAGGATTCCCTCCTATGAGATGAGACAGAGCTCCCTACTGAGGTGCCAGAGTGGTTAGACTCCTGAGAAGGAGATCTAGACTTCCTGGGCACACTCATAATCCTTCCTGGGGGACAAAGAGGGCATCATCCTGATCATCCTCTTCATCTTCCTCAGGAGGGATTGGGTTATCCAGGTCAGGGTCATTTTCACCCTCCTGGCCAGTTTCAGAGGGGGGCTGGGGGTATTTCTACCCCTGGTCCCATCCTCATCTTCTGCCCCACCCTCAGCTCCTACCCCTTCAGTCCCCAAGGGCTTACTAAGGTCATAAGCCACCAACAACTCTTTAAGGTGTTGGGTGGTGGGACTTTGGCCTGTCCTTATTTTTCTCAAGTTACATAATGCTCTCAATTCCAAGAATGGGAGTGTATCATACTTGGAGGGTGGAAGCTCAGTGGCTTCCTGCAAGGATTCTTTAGATCCTACCCTTAAAGACATTACTAGTGTGGTGTGGTGTATGCACTACCTACTCTAGTGTGGCCTACTAAACTCTCTTGAGTTGTAGAAAGGGTTGTGCTATCCCTTAACACACAACTCTAAGTTCAGTAGAACTTACTGTATTCTAAGCTTAAATTATATGTACCTTAGGTACCTTTAGTGGTTTTCAGTTGATCAATTCAATTGAGATTATCTGGTAAAACAATAGCAAGCTGGAATCCCACACGCTGCACACCAATGTGAGAAGTTGGCCTGGTATATGCTGTCCACTAATTATAGTGGGCACCTTGCACCAGTCCAAACAACCCCTTAT
This sequence comes from Calotriton arnoldi, assembly GCA_963921515.1. NCBI lineage: Eukaryota > Metazoa > Chordata > Amphibia > Caudata > Salamandridae > Calotriton > Calotriton arnoldi. The sequence continues at coordinate 148,907 of CAWUFW010003132.1, forward strand.
TGGAGATAGGTTAAAGACAACCTTATTGAAAGCTATCCTAGTGGTAGCTATGGAGAGCAGCCTTCAGGCTAAGTCTTGAAGGAATGTAAAGCAGCTTGTTTTACCAGTCTATAATCTCTTGAGTGATCAAATGAAAGAGCACCACACCAGGTATATATTCAAAATATATGTATTTATTGCTAAACACACCCCTCTAGTCTCTTTATGAGGCTAGAGTTCAAAGTACATAAGTTAGAAGTTATTTAAACACAGTAATAGCACAAATACACGTTTGGGCCCTAGGGGCGTACCAAACCATATACCAATAAAGTGGTATAAGAACCACGACTGAACTAGACACTAGGCCTAGAGCCTCTAGAAGTGCTTGGACCACAAGGAACCACCCAAGGTAGTGACACAGGGGACCCACGGGGACGCGTGCAGTGTAAATACACAACCGCGATACGCCGTTGACTTCTATGGAGAAAGTCGTGATCGGGAAATTAAAGAAAAGGGACACTTAAAGGAGGACTTGGAGCAAACCCTTTGAGATCTAGTACTTTGAAGAGTCTCTACCCACGGGAGCACCGGAGTACTCGTGTTACCTCACCCAGGGAAGCCGGGTGCATAGGTGTCTTTCGGGGTCGGGTTTCGTCGTCGATTTGAATGGCGATCTGCTGCAAAGTGCTGCTGGCGACCAAGTGGAAAGTGTCCGGGTGGATCCAAGAGTGGATCGGAGATCTGAAGAACCTGAAAGCAGAGGGGACAGAGTCTGGGTCACTAGCCAGTGACCAGGAAGGCGATGGACAGATGCCCACCGATGTCGAGTGCTTCAGGTGCGTTGACAGTCGTCTTGACTCTTCAGCCACGAGGTCCAGGAGGCGTTGTCGGCAACCAGGAGCAGGATTCGGGCTGGTACACGATGTCTGTCGAGTGCTGAGGTGTCGGCGACCGGATTGGACCCAACAAGCCTTGGCAACGGCAAGTCTCGATGCAGAGGAAGATCGTCGATGGTGCAGACCAGCAAGATCTGGGGAACTCACCCAGCGAGGGTAAGTGAGGGCAGGCCAGGAGCAACCAGAATGCCAAGTAAGAAAAAGATTGGCCTTCGTTAAGGGCTACTAGCCAACGGGCTAGCGACTGCAAAGGAGCCTCGAGACGTCGCACGTGGATCTGGCTCACAGGACACTCGTGGAGTGGAGGCCAGTGATCTTCGGTGCAGTTGGTGCTGGAGGCTAGGGCTACTCGGAGCCCAAAGCACGACTTCGTGGGATACCCAGAAGAGGATGCACTTGCAAATGTGCTCGGTGTCCAGGGGTCACGGTCTCAAGTCACCCACAATAGCTACGGGCCTCAGCTTTGCTGGGGACTCAGGGTAGCCTCGGGGAAGTCTGAGAATCCACCTCTGGTGATGCGATGACTTCGGCGTCCGACAGGAGCTTCAGAAATGCGAACCGGACAGATGCTTCTTTGGTGCCTGCCAAGCAGGGGAGTCACTCCTTGACCCCAAGGGAGATTCTTCTGTCCTCTAATCGTGAGTAGAGCGTCGAAGGTCCAGGATTCTGTTTCAGAGTTTCGTCCAGGGATAATCTAAAGTCCTAAGGACTGGGTTCCTATACTTATACCAAGTTTAGGGGTTGGACTACTCTGTGGCCCCACCTATGGGTGGGTCAGGGCAGAGGGGTGGCTACACCCCTTTCCCTTTGTCCAGTTCGCGCCAAAGCAGGGGCTGCAAGCCCCTGATCCGGTTTGAACTGGGGTATGCACAGGGACACCAAGTGTGCCCCCAGTGCAGGACTTCAAAGCACCCGAAAGTGCTCCCGCCCAGCCCCAATACACATTATCCTGTCTGGGGAGGTGGTCACACCTCCCTGGGACAGGAAACCTATTGTCCAGGCCTCCCCTGCCGGAGTTTCGTCCAGCAGCAGGAGGCCAGACTCGTGTCTGTGGCAGCAGCATCCATTTTGTGATGCCAGGGCTTTAGAAAGAAGTTACCGGGCTAGCCAGAGTTAACATGTCTTTCCCTCTAGAAGGGTGGAATGCTACCCCCGCCGCCAGAATTGGCAGGGGGTAGTATTCCAAGATGTTTGACACCAAACACGACATGTTTAGGTGCAGCCATTCCAAAGTTAGCATTTAACGCGAGGTTATAATGCGCTTAAGAGTATATGGTCAGGCTGCACTACAAACAGCATCAGAGAAGGGTCTCCGAACGCTGCAGAGGGCCCTGCTCATGCAGGGGCACCCTCTCACATAGGAACCATGCACTCTGCCTTTAGGATTGATAAGGCCTGCCTTAGGAGTGACTTATAGGTTTATATGTGTGTATGTATTTAGTGATATAGGTAACCTATATCACAGTAAGGGGTGCATGCACCACCTTACCCAGGCTGCAGTAGCAGACCTGTGGTGTCAGTTTGGATGGCCTTCCAGGGGTGGCATAATACATGCTGCAGCCCCTGGTAGGCCTCTGAGGTACCTATGCCCTTGGTACATAGTATACCATATACTAGGGACTTATAAGGGCACTCCAGATTCCAATCAGAGATGTGCCTAAGGCACATGGAAACCTTTTACAGAGAAAGCAGATAGGCTGGGGCCCTGAATAGCAGGATCCCAGTCCAACTAAGTCATAAACCAGCAAAACACCATAAAAAAAAGTGGGGGCAACCATATAGTCAGATTCCACCTTCCTACACTGCTCTCATGCTGTGAGAGCAGCGCCAGGATTGGTGTGAGCGGCCTCCCTCAGCACTCCATAGTGCCCTGGAGGCCTGCACTTACTCTAACCCAGCTGTCTTGTTAGAGGTTTCAAAGTGCGCATGTCTGGCTGCCTGTCTCAAGACAGCTGTCCAAAGAGACATGCGCACTTTGAAAAGTGCTTAGCCAGCCCACCCTCTTCCTTGCTGCTGTCACTCAGCAGCAGCCCGCCCCTGTCCTGATGCTCTGTTCAGGACCTGTTTAGGTAGTAGATTACCATTTTATTTTTCATCTCAGGGGCTTTGGAGCGGGGTAATTTAAGTGGGGTGATGCTCCTCCACTCAAATGGAGAGCTGCCTCTGTTTCAGACCCAATATCTCCTCCCCCTTTATTTGGCATGGAGGCAACATGTGCATTTAGCCGATGTATTATCTTAGCGAAAACCATAAGGTGCCAGATTTATCAAGGATTTGTGCCGCTTTTTTGCCACGCAAGAGGGTGCAAGGGTGATGCAAAACCTAAGTGAGATTTATCAAGCCACGCAAAGTCATCTTGCGTGGCCCTGCATGGCTCGATAAATCTGAAGTAACGCAAGGCATCATAAATCACGGTCTTGCTTTACTGTGCCCGAGGGAGGAGTTTCCATGGGTAGAGCGTGGGTGTTCCCACGCATCCACCCATGAATTTTGGTGCATTCCTAGATTTACCATTAGTGATAGACCTGGGAATGCGTCAAAATACTACGCCTTCCCAAGTGAGGCATAACGAGGAGAAATATCTTAATTTCACCTCTTCTACGTGTGCTGCCTTCTGCAGAACACATAGAAAGAGGAAATGCCTCTGAGGATCGTTTTTGTGCATGAAGGTGTCCCTTGCTGCACAAACAAACTTCTGCCTACAACACAGGCACCCTTGCACCATGATGCAAGGGTGCCTGAGCTGGTGCTAGGCAGCCAAAAGTGCGCCAGCGCTAGGAAAAGACAAGAATGCACCGTATATTATTAAAACTGGCACATTCCTGCCCTTTCACGCAGCGCAGCAAGGTGGCTTGCTGCGTTGCACTGCATGAAAAAATTATAAATATGGGTCCTGGTCTGCAAAGTAACCTCAGATCTCGTAATTCCATGGAGCTGGAAACTTCTGTTAGCAGTCCTAGATGCCATTTGTAATGAGGGCTTATATCCTGCATAGACTACATACGAGTATTTCGAGCCCCGTGGTTGTGCAGTGTATCGTGAATATGTTTTAGTAACTTCAAAAAGCTGCTGGACTTAAATTCTTTGTTAATTGAGAGCTCATTTTAGTTATGACAAAGCTAGTTTTGTGGTTTAGGCCCCCTGAAAAATGTAGCTCTCTTTTATTGTCTTACATTTAAAGGACTTGTGCCATTTGTATTCTTTGTATACTTCTTCTCTGACCAGAGCGCCCTAACATAGTGGCGTAAAACAAAAAGATGGAAGACAACTGTAGAATGTGATGTAAGGTCCTTGAGACTCTCATATTTCGCAACTCTTTATATGTTTTAGGTTGAGTGAGGGGTGGTCCCTGAAGGATGAGGGCTCCCCTGTGCCGCAGGAGTTTTAGGGGCCTGTGTTATGCCCTTGATTTTGTGGTGCCTGTTCTCGTGGGCGGCTTGATCACTGCCTGCTGTTTCCACTACACACCTCACTGCCTTTACATTCGACAAGATGTTAGCGTTGCATGCAGCACACTTTATTACGACGGCTTTCAGAGGGACTTGTACATGCTCAAAACAGCATTATTTTCAACAAAACAATCAACGCTTAATACTTATGAATCACCTACATTTATTACACAGCTTGTATGTTTAAAATATGTTTTCTTGTTGACACAAATTGCATCTTACCACCTGATATTTCTTCCTCCTGAGAAAGAGGACAGAAGAAGTTTGCCACTTTCCAATAAACGATATTCTTAACATTGCATAATACATTCCTTTAATAACATTTACTCGAGCAGTATTTAACTGGCTAATGGCTCAATGCTTAATTTTGAGTGGTCCATTAATAGCTTGCAAATGACGTTTATGAATGTGGCATTGATTTTAGTATACCAGAAAATTTACAAATGCGGCACCACCCTTAGAAGAAATAGTCAGTTGCTCACCATATTAGACTTTATTAGCGCTAAATGAATATGTATATTTCAGATAGTCTTTCTCTGATTCGTAATGTTTACTATATTGCATTGACGTAACTCTTACTTATTATAGGCAGTGCCGCAAATCACAAGAGAAACGCCAACAAGCACGAACGCCCTTAAAGATTGAACGAACCACTGTTATATGCTTCCAGAAACATATATTCTGCGGGCTAAGGTTTTGTTTGTATTGCAACGTGTGCTGAGATTTATAACCTCTGTTGCAAGCACTGGAGCAAGTTAGCTTAGAGGTCCACAGGGGAGCATTTTACAGATAACATTTCAAGTCCAGTGGGGCCAAAACACCATAAATGCAATTATTACAAGACTGTAAATCATGGCGAACATGTGCAGAAGTTTGTATCAATCACCACAATTAAGTACTTCTGACTGTCCATCCAAAACAACTGGGCTTTGGTGCCATCTGGTTTATGGGCCACCAGGGGACAATTATTTACGGAAGCCTGTTTTAATATTTGCAAAGAGAATTATATGTGAAGATATTCAATAGGACTATTGTAAAAAGCGTTTGCCTTGTGTTTATAATTAGCCATGCATTTGTTAGCATATAGTTTGTGTAATAGGCTTGCTATTTTGCAAATGAAAAGGGATTCAACAATAACATTAATTATTATCAAACGATGAGCTACTGGGGCTAGATTTAATTAAGAAATCGTTATCTATGATTAAACCTCATCACACTAGCTACCTTTGATTGCAATCTAGATGCTGGAAGAGAAAGTAATTTAGTGAATGGTCTATTGTCTCATATATGTGACACCTGTTAATTGTCTAGGTACCAGCGAGCAAAATCATTAATGATTACATTGAAAAACATTCGAGTTGAGGATTTGCTTCGATATCATCTACAATATAAGGCGTCGGGACTCATTATCCTTTCTATATAGTAAACCAATTTACAAAGACTGCTATCGACTCCATACCGTATTCCCTGAGTGATCCATACAAATATAGACAATTTGGGACTCATTTAGAGTTTGAAGATGAATTACGCTGTCACAAATGTGACGGATATTATCTCCCACTTATTAGAAGTTCACTATATCCTATGGTATTTGTAATAAGGTGGACGGGAAATGCGTCATGTTTGTGACCGAGTACTTGTCTGCTGAATTCTAATTTAGACCCTGGGGGGCATATTCACAAGAACGTCCGATAACCATAGCAAAAGTTACTTAACGCAACCTTCAACATCGCAGTCCATCGCGGGAAATTTACGCCGTGTTAACCAAGTATTCACAACACGGCGGTATCATGCGATAGTCCCCAGATAACCCGACAACTGCCGCGTTAAAATCAATGCCACGCCTCAAAAATGCGAAACACGAACGCAAAAAAAGCTGCGATTAGGCCAAGCGCGATACAAAAAGCAGCGAAAACCAGCGGCAGGCTTTTAAATCCCACGCGCCTGGCGGGAAAATGCACCATAGAAGCAACAAAAACAACACACCAGAAACAATCCAAAGTGCGTAGCAACATGGATGCACCCTGACCCAGCGCAGAGGCCAACGCGAACCCCACAAGCCCCACAGACTACCAGCAAGTACCAACGGGGGTCGGGGAAGGCCAAGGAGAAGAGGGAGAGGAAGACGGGGTGCAGTCCGTAGGAAAACAAGACCAGCGTCACGGATGTGACAGAACACTACCAGCAACTGACCCACACTCAGACCACCTTGAATGCAGCCAGAGTGCCGAGGAGGCCAAGAGGCGCCGGCATGACGTGAAAACCTAAACCAGGCCCAAAGACGCTGCCAACAGGAAGGCAGCTACGGCGACAGGAGGTGGGAGTCCTGCGCCACAGGAGGATCTGGAGGAAATGGAGGGCAGCCATCAGTGTGGAGACGGTGCAAGGAGGTGGGAGTACGGACACAGTACGAGAGGACCTGACACAACAACAACAGGATGAGTAACTAACAGGTCCATGGGGGGACAGGGGGAGATGTGCACAATGGCACACATGCACAACGACGTGTAGCACACTGCACACCCACAACAACCCAGGGTCATGTCCCCCATCCCCGTAGCACACTGCAGAACACACACATGGCAATCACAGCACATCCCATGACAATGTGGCACAAAGTGCAAGACCGACACTGCAGAACAGGGGACACAACTGGGTCCGCCCATGCGCAGAAACAGGCCAATCACATCTGACAGAGCAGGGAACTGTGAGATGCATATGTACGGGTACAACCTCACAACAGTCATGTAGTCCAAATGTCCACTGTCCCCCCTCAAATTGCCAGCACCGCCCAAACAGTCACAATGTACATTGTCACACAGTCTGCATGTCTACAAGAACAATGCGCCAACAGAAATGTCAACAGAATGTCAACATGCATCTCCGCTACACATTGCAGAGGGACAAACAACACCTCCAGCAGGTCAGACCAGACAACCCATCAGTGATGCAGGACACGACCAACACACCTTCGACACCGACGCCCTACAACAGCCCATGGACATCCCACGCAACCCACCACCGGGACCAGGGCAGACAAGCCACATAGAGGAGAACCCAGCCCCTGCAACAGACAACACAGCATGAAGCACACGCAAGCACAGCTGGCCCACAACACTTCACCGACCCACAAATGGCACCCCAATGCCAGGTGTCAGAACGCCAAAAGGAGGTGGCCGAACTTGTGCGGGTGTGGTCCGAACCCATGGAAGGCGAACTATATCACATACGTGGGTGTCAATTACCCTTCAGGGACCACCTACACCCCACAAAGGAGACCCACACTGACATAGAGACACACGCAGATATTATGTTGAACTGGCTATGGGCACATGCGCCCGGCCCCTTTATTGGCAGGGCCACATGTACAGTGGCGCCTGTGCTGGATGTGTGTGGGGTGAGCATAAGCCAGCCCGCACGGAGTGCTCGGTGCTGGCAAGAACATGAACAGTGGACACCAGTGCAATGGAAACAGAAGACACATGAATAACAGAGTCAACTGCTGAGCAACATGGAGGGAGCCGGAGCAAGTACAGAGGTCAGCCAACATACAAACAGAAGTGTCCGTGAGTTGCAGTGCACTGAGGTTGGGGCACTAGAGCTGTGCGCGCTCATGTGATGAAAATAACTTGGATTGTGTCCATTCGGGATATTCCTGATGCAGATGCAGTGGGGTGTGTCAGACCTGCAGCAACTTCCTCATCAACGTCCCAGGTCTCCCACACTGCCTGAGGTGACATTGCTGCGCAACATCTCCACATCACAAAAGTCAACCAGTAACGGCCCATTGGTTGCGGTGCACTGAGTCAGTGGCACCTGGAGTGCTGAGCAGGGGATCAGGCAGATGATGGCATCCACGACAGGTCTGAGCAACTCCGTCAGTCTGCCAGTACCACTGTCTCGACTCTGGCAGATGGCGGTTGGAGTTGGCCCTGGTGATGGTGGCGTGTGCATCCTGCGGTGATGCGACGTCCGGGCCGGTCAGGACTCGATTTGATGTGTGAGTCCTGATGGTCCGCAGTTGAGGCCAGAGGCAGCGGACAGCGCAGGGCCACATGCACATGCACATGGCGTCGATGACCCCAAGGCCACCGTCACAGAGGTCATCCAATATTCATCCAGACAGGGTCCCGGACTTGAGCTGCACAGAGTCAGTGGCCCCGGGTGCACATCGGCAGGCGCAGGCACACCGCCACGGGACTTTGACTTGCGGTCCAATGAGGTAGAGCCACACAGACTGAGCGGGTCCTCGTCGATGTCGGAGGTGAATGTCGCGTAGTGTTTCGGGGGACAGTGGAAGGTGTTCTTCCAGGGCATGATTCAGAGGGCAGAAGCTATCCAGAAGCAGCAAATGGAGGAGTGGAAAGCGACTGCCTCGTTGCCACCATCAATTTGGTATCAGCTGCATGAGGATGAGAACTACCCCCTAGTCCAAAGACTCAAACCCCACCAATGTACGACCAGAGAGTGTCCATGAATGTCGGGGAACAGACTTAGTGGCACCGAGGCTGAGGGGGGATGCAGTCTGCGATGGTGCCGGTACACTCATATGAACTCCGGCATTGACGATTCAAGACTCTCTGACCTACTGGACCGCAGTGTAGGCCGGAGGCAGCGGTCAGCAGTGGGCCACATCCACGTGTCGTAGGCTCGAGATGCACAGAGTTAGTGACATCAGGGCAGTTGTCGGTAGTGTTCGATCCCCTCCGTAATGATGATCCTTTTTTCCTCCCAAATGCAACACATCATCCTCTTATGCCTCTCCTTGCGTGCATTGATTCATACTCTGCCATTGAATAATCGATGTTCAGTTCCAATTCTGTGACCTACTCTAGTGCAGCGTAGGCCGAGAGCAGTAGTCCGCGTGGGCCCACAGAATCTTGTGGCTGTGATGTGACACTAAGACCTGTTGGCACCACATCGAAGGGTGTATAGTGACATACACTCAGCCATGATTTATGTGCTCTGCCATGGTGTAATCAAGACTCATTTCCAAATGTGTGACCTACTTGTCCGCATGCCGGTGGAGTACGTCAACGTGAAAGGAATACTGCGGGCCTGTGTTGCGGAGGCCATGATGGTCTGAGGAGGCTGCCAAGGTTGCAGACCTCGGGCTTGGAGATTGCACCGGCACGTGGTGGGCCCTCATCGACACACGCCGGTGTCGGAAGGTGGGCATTGATACCTGGGTGCGCAGGGGCGGGCAGGACTGATTCGGGGACCAGCGTTTGGGGGTGCAACAGGCGCACAGGATCGCTGGCAACACCGCTCACAGCGTCTTCCTTGTGGTGGGGTGAGGAGCGCCGCCCTGGCAGAGACGTTGGGCATTCCAGAAGAGGACCACGCCCAGGGTTACGTGCCTTTTATTCACACACCTACGCTGGCCTGGCGTACGCCGGGCCAGCCCACTCCGCTCAAGCTTACGAGGTGGACGTCACAAGCTACATTTCCGCGACTTCCCCACTGGCTGGGGTGACATGGTTGTGTCCACTGTCCACTACACTCCAAACACCAGCGGTGTGTGTCGATATGGATATGTGTGTGGTCTGCATACTTCAGTCTGGCCAGCACATCCACGCCACACTTGGCATTGTGTACATTCTCATTCATCAGTCCCTTGCCTCCTTCACACATGCCTGGTCCCCACCTCTTCCGACATTCTGCTATTGTGTGTCCGAGGTGCCATGCCGTAGATGGCTCATGTACATGGCTGGGCCAGGTTCCCACAGTGAGTTGTGCTGTCGTGTCTGGTGGGTGTGCATGTTGTATGTGAGCTTGTGACATGTGCATTTCCTGTGTTATGTGTTGCATGATTGTGGAGTTGAGGTGTGTGGTGTGAGCATTTGGTATTGGCCAACGGGCAGTGCGTTTCCGTGGGTGCCATCCTGGTGGCGAAGGTCGATGATGGACCGTCGGGAGGTGCAGGTATCATGCACACTGCCTGGGTGGTTGGCGACGTCGTTGGCGGAGATTCCATGGTGGTCCACTATTGCCTGCACACTGGTGGGATCCGTGCGCTTTCTGTTGCGCTTATTGTGTGCAGTGTCGCCAGGGCCCACTAGTAGGACATGTGTGCAGTCACTTGCCCCCTGACACGTGCGGAAAGCCAGCTGTGGCGTACACGCCTTGCTTGGTCTCCGGCTGTACCTGCGCAGTGTGTGTGCGGTATGGATAGTGGGGTACCAAGCTGATGGTGTCATCCATGACCGTTGTGGGGAACTTAGATTGGCCAGGCTGTGTGACTCCTCCGTCTCAGGCGGAGGTTGGTTGGAGGGTACCAGAGGCCAACACGTGCAGCACGGCCAGCAGCTTTGTCTGCGGTGGGATGTTGGTTGTCCGCTGTGTTGGTACAGTCAGCCTGTGGGCTATGGTGGTCAGGTTGCGGAGGAGGGTTGTCCCTTTGGGCATATAGTGGGCAATGCCATTCTCTGGTGTTGGGTCTGTGGGCTTGGTGCATTTTGGGAGGGTCGCTGTCTTTGTCTGCGCTGCCTCAGTGTTGGTCCGGGGGGGCGGTGGGTGTCCGGGGGGGTGGGGTGGCGGTGGGTGTTGTGGGCCTCTTGGGTGTCCGGCACGCATGTTCAGTGGCTCCATGGCATCTGTTGCCCTTCAGGTGTGGCTCTGGGCTGGGCTCCATTTTTGTGGTGCAGGCTGTGGTCCGACTTTGCACCAGGTCAGAGCAGGTGTTAGCTTCCTGCTGCTAACGCGCCTTATCGCCTGTTTTGTGGTCTTATCGCTGATAGGGCTGGTCATTGAGAATGTTGAAGGTGTGGTGTTGTCTCGGATTTTTGCTCGGGAACGCCTACTCTGCATCTCTTTAGCGATAGTTGCAGGGGTCATCTGTGGTGATGTTTTTTGAGGATGCTTTTGCAGGTAAACTGGTGTTATAGGCTGTTAGCACCAGCTTGTGAATGTTGTGATACATTTATCTCGAATTTGTCTGCGATAAAGTGCCGTTAACTCGGCGATAGCTCCTTGAGAATATGCCCCTTAGTGTACTCCTTCCTGAGCCAGCTGTCAAAGGCCATGTAAGAAATTGTGTTGCTTGTGGAGGGGGCGTGAAGCCCTACTCAATACCTTTGGAGCTTTAACCGGACCTTGTGCTGATTTTGAGAGAACTTTATCATTGCACCAGGCTTGCCACACCGGAGGATTTTGAACTTGAATATAAAAGACTAAATGCTAAGGTAGAAAGTTTGACTGGAAGAAAGAGTGAAAAGTAGCCTCCCAACTAACTGACACAAAATTTGAATTTCACCCACTCATAGTTTTCCCACAAAAACCAAAGGCTTCAGCGGGACCTCGTTTACCAGCTATCGTCCTTCAAGAGCACTTAGGGAGATACAGCCTGCAACTTTGCCCAGCTAGAGGTTTTCAACTTCCATTTCAGAGACAAGACTGAAGGTTAAATCTTTGACTGGGATGAAGCTGTTGGATGTGGTCGACACACTCCATCACAATGGGTATTAAATCGCACATAGGTCCTGGTCAGCCACAAACAGTGTTACTCAATGGGGCTTTATTTTTCTTGCTGCTTTTTGCCTTAAATCTTTAAAAATTCATATCTACGGTTCTCTTTATTGGATTTTTCACATTTTGGTGTCATACTACTCACTACATGTTTATTTATTTTTCTAAAAAAGTTAATGGAGCTTTTGTTGTGTTTTGAATTTTGTTTCTTTTTTAAAAACTATCTTTATTGGAGTCTGGTCATAGAAAGTAAGTATTAAGACATGACATATCAGGAGACCACATTCAGAGTTGCCATAAGCCAGTACAGTGTCATACATAGTGGTTACCTACATGGAAGACAGCCAACAAAAATTCTTCGTACAGTGGTGTAATGTATCATATTACAAAGGAAGAGGTAAAAGCCCAATATAACCCCTTCCCCCCAACATCCCTAGATCAGGCAAAACTTGAATATTTGCATGTGCAGAGTGGCAAAAGTATCTACTAATATGTGGTAGATAGGAGTAGGTGCTGGTACTTGTCTCCCCAAGCTGGCCAGAGGGTCTTGAGCAGAGGGGTCACATGGAGAGTGAGGACTCATGTCTGGAAGTGATGGAGTGCCCTTGTGCGTGTTGGGCAGGAGAATAGAGGACGAGCAACAGACAAGAACCTCACTAGAGGCCCTCATACATACTCAAACATTTTTGGGAGTCTGTGAGGTTATCTGTCATACATTCCATGCTGAGACCCTGCCAAAGGCGAGCATGCCATTGGGACATGGAGGGGGCTGTAGAGTTCTTCCAGGCTGCTGCCAGAGCCATCTTAGCTACGCCCAAACAAAGCCATACAATAGATATGTCTCCCACTGTTTGGTGATTAAGGGAGGGGTCATGTAGCCCCAGGAGTACAAATTCTGATGTATGAGGAAGGGGGTACAATAGGATGTCTCTCTTCTGTGCTAGAATCTCATTCCAGTGTGGCCTAATCGTGGGGCAATCCCATCATGTGTGACGGAAGTCACCCAAGAGTCTGCAGCCTCTCCAGCATCTAGCAGATGATTCTGGGCATATTTTGTATAGTTTGGTGGGATGTAAGTACCAATCATAAAGTATTTTATAATGGGTTTCTCTAAGGCCCATTGATCAGTTAAACCTCGGGATGTCGCTCCATAGTTTCCGCCACAGCTCTACAGCAATAGGCATCTCCAGGATCTGGTTCCAGGAGGCCTCTATGTCGAGGAACAAGAGCATCTGCAGTGGAGACCAAGAGAGAAAGGAGAAACGAGGTTCAACCCCAGGACCCCTCTTGGCTACGTACACATTTCTCTATTGGGAGCAAGTCTCTTGTGATTGCCTGTCAGACCTCAGGTTACATTACCCAGTGTTTTAATTGGGTGTTGTGGTATAGTTCTGTAGCTGGTAGATTGAACTCACTGTGACAGATGTCGAACGTGAGGATGTCCCACTCATGGAAAAGATCAGAGATAACAAGACAGCCCCCCTCCCGCCACAGGTCAAAGGGACCCGGGGCTAGTGCTGGCAGGAGAAAGCCTTGTTATAGTGAATAGGGGTGTAGGGTGAGGGAAAAGTCATCAAGCCATGCCAGCGGGTTGCCTCATCCCAGGCTTTCAGTGTTGTTCTAGTCAGGGTGCTTAAATAGACATAGGATGTGGTTTAAGTTTCCACAGAACATCCCAAATCGTTCTCCCTGTTATCGCCCTGTCCATCTGTAACCAGTGTTTGTCTGATTCCCTCATGAACCACTCCATGATTACTCAGAGTTGTGCTGCCTTGTTGTAGAGGAGGAAGTTCGGGACAGCCAATCCTCCTGCCGTTTTGGGAAGGGTCAGAATTTTATGTGGTAATCTAGCTTTACGATTTTGCCAGATGAAAGCAGTGAGCATGTAGTGTAAGGCAGAGAAAAAGATCTGGTCTACATCAGTGTGGAGACCCTGGAAGAGGTAAAAAAAAAATGGCAGTACCGTCATCTTTAAAGCTTATATACGACCTAGCCAGGTTAAACAGAGCGGGGTGCATTTCTTGAGGTCTTTTTATAGTTGCCATAGAAGTGGGGGATAGTTAGCCTTATAAATATCCTCTAATCGTGGTTTGAATTTTATACCGAGGTACGAGATTTCCTTCTTCCCCCACTGAAAGGGTGTAGAGGAGGCCAGGCCCTTCATCTCCCCAACCAGGATTGTCAAGTTGAGTAAAAAGGATTTGGCAAGACTGACCTTGAAACCCGCCACGGGCTAAAATTCCCAGGGTTCCATCTGCACAGCTGTCAGCCATGTTCGAGGGGAAGTAGGAGTCAGTAGGACGTCATCTGCAAATAGTGAGAGTTTATGATTGACCAACCCGAAGGATTTTCCCTGAAGAAAGGGAGAGGCCTGTATTTTAGCTGCCAGAGGCTATATGCTTAGGGCAAATAAAAGTGAGGAAAGGAGACACCCCTGGCACGCACCACGTTCTAAAGGGAAATATTCAAAACTGTCCCATTAATTAAAACTCTAGAGCTGGGTGTGCATAGTTATCTTGAATCTGTGTAATGAATTTATACCCAAAACCAAAATGAAGAAGTTTGTGAAAGAGAAAGGTCCAGTCCACCCTTTTGAATGCCTTCTCAGCGTCTAGTGCCAACTCCACTGCAGGTATAAGTTTCTTAGTTGCTTTTTCCACTAGATGGATAACCTGTCTGAGATTGTCGTGTGTCTTTCGTCTTTTAATGAGGCCTCACTGATCTAGGTGAATCAGATTCGGCATAACATCCTCCAGCCAGTTAGCTAAAATCTTGGTGTACAGTTTCGCGTCAAGGTTCAGCAGTGCAATTGACCAGTAGGATGGACATTTACTATGGTCTTTTCCAGGTTTTGGGATGCCCAAATTGAGGGCTTTCTTCATAGAGTGTCACAGCTTATGACTCAGCAAAAGAGTTCAAAAGAGTGGTTAGGTGTGGGACCAGGTCACAGCTGAAGGTCTTATAAAACTGAGCAGTGAGTCCATCTGGACCTGGGGATTTGTGAAGCATTAGGGAATCTATCGCAGCTTGGACTTCCTCTGTACTAATGGATTCCTCCAGTAGTTCTTGTTGGGCTGGTGAGATTTTGAGGAGTGTGCTGTCCGCCAAGTACACCATTTGTGTATGGTTATTCGCTGTGTCTGTTGAGTATAGGGTCATGTAAAAGGCTCTGAAGGTCCCAGCCTTCCCCTCTTCCATATAAGTCAATGTCCCATCTGCCCCCTGGATCGGACCTATATAGTCTTTTTCCTGTCATGCCTGAAGCTGACCGGCCAGATGAGTGCCCACTTTATTTTCCCTTTCATATGTGGTTTGTCTGAGTCGCAATAGAGTAAGTTCTGCTCTGTTGGAGTATAAGGCTTCAAGTTTCTCCCTCAACGTAGTCATTTCCGTTGAAGAGAAAGGGTGGGGAATTCTTTATGAGCTCATTCAACTTGGAGGAGCTCTTCCTCCAATGCCAAGCGTTCCTTGGTCTTCTGTTGTGTGAAAGTAGTCATTAGTGAGATATACTTTCCCCTCAGTACAGCCTTAAAGGCGTCCCAGCTCATTGACTAGTTAGTGTCTCGGGGGTCATTCGTCTGGAAGTACTCTCTGATGGTTTTCCGAAGCTCCTCCCTAAAGAGGGCCTGAAGTGTAAGAGGATTGGGGAAAAATATCCACAGAAGGAAGATTTTGGGGTTGGCCAGTCTAAGGTAACCTCCACCAGGGCGTGAACGGAAATCGCTATGGGGTGAATATTAGCGGCAGCAATAGCATGTTGTAGTGTGTGGCTTACAATGATGTGATCAAGTCGAGAATAAGTTCAGTGAGAATAAGAAAAAAGGTATAGTACTTGGTTGTGGGGTGTAGTGATCACCACGCATCTAGAAGGCCAAGTTGTGTCAATTCATGTTTCGTAGGCTGAGAAAAGGTGCCTGTGTATGACCCCTGGGGATGGGCACTATCCAGACTATGGGGGTCATTACAATGACCGGCGGATGCACCTCCGCGATGCTGGCGGTGGGAGAAAACGCTATTTTCCGCCCGTGAGCACCGGTGCACCCGTACGCCATATTACAATGGTCAAACTCAGCCCATTGCCCATCCACCGCGGTGCTACGTGCACCGCCATCAAAAAGCGCCCGCCACCGCGGCGGAGACAACAAATCCAGAGCCACCGCCGTGCGGAATGACGTCCCTCCCTCCGTACAAATTAAGATGCGTGAAACAGCCAGGCCCACCGCCGCGAAGAAACCGGCCATTCTGAGCATACGGAAGCACCACAGCGGAGCGCCCAATCGATACCTGGAGCCGACCGCCATGGACCCGGCACTACACGTCTTCCCGGCGCTGTACATGATACACCTCCAGTAAGCCATGGACCGTGGCGGATGCCGCCGCAGGTACGCGATCACACAACTCTGCACACAACCACAACCCACAACTCCATGGCTGATGTAAGGTTCCTGTCCCCACCAGACACCCTGGTGGGGACAGGAACACAATCACAGGTGTAGCCACACATGTCCCACCTGCCACAAGGCCACCCCTCCACACCCAGGCCACCATGTCCGCGACTCTGAAATAATGCCCAGTACACGTGACCGCAGCGGTGAATCCACGAGAACAAATGCACACAATGTAGCAGGCTGGGCCAGCGCTAGGCAGGGGCAGTGCCCAAAGTACACAGGGCAACACCTCAACACTCCACACACTAGGCCCACCCACACCATGAAGGGACATGCCACGTGATCTCCCTGTGCCCCCACATGCCCAAAAAGCAGCCAGGTGAACACACACACTGCACCACACAACAAACAACTAGGGAGACAGCCTCATGAGGTGTGGCTGCAGAGTAACACACAGCGCACAAGCACTGGGCCAGGGGAACACACACACCACAACAACACCACACTCATGGCAAGTAAACTGAGTACAAGCACAAATTAAACACACACAGACAATGAACAAACACACCAATGGACACGCAGCCTGCCAAGTCACACAGACATACCCCACACTGACACACAGCAACAAACACAGACCACATGCCAACAGCAATGTAGGTCAACAAATAGGCAACTCAAAGTGAGGTGCACACAAATGGAATGGCAAGGAGCTGAACACCACAAATGTGTACATCACATGCAAGGGAAGGAACACATCACATCCACCCCAGCCCAAAAATCCACACATGGCAGTCACAGTGAGTGAAGTCAAACCACAGTCACCTCACTGCAACAACTCAGGGAGACAGCAAGGCAACCCATGAATAGGCACAGGGATGAAAGGAAGGGAATGAAGTCCAACCCTGAGCAGCCACACATCTGAATCCAAATACATCACACGAGTATGTCAGCAGCACAACACACAGGGGCCATTGCAACACTCCATGACAGTCAAACACAAGTATGAACCTTCACACAACCTCCACACCCATCACACCAGCAGCACACAACACCACTGACAAACACACAGAAGCTTGCCAATAATATCCAGTCAAGACACTGACAATCAAACACATCATCCACAAACATCAAACACACACAGGTATGGCAGTACCATTGTACGCACAAAAACAACAGTGAAACACAGAACACAATCAAAACACACACACAGAACTACTTCAACAACAGACAAGACCTGTGCAGCTAAACAGTGCAAATCCAATGGGAGCACAGACACAACAGGAGTACACAACCACATCAGTCACGAAAAACGCACAGACAACATACCACAACACATATAAGAAGTGCATCCACTAAAAAGAATAATGGAGAACAAAAGGCAGAACTGGGCCTACAATGACACAGAGACAGACATACCAGAACACACATCCACTCAAAATGGTGTCACAGTGTACCACATGTCTGCACATGCACAACCATGACCATAGACACATCAAATGTGAGAGGAGAAAACAACAAGGATGCACATGAAACAAGCACTGCTACCACAATAGACCTCAGTCCATGTGACAGACACACAAGTAAGGCACACCACAATGGCAACACACCTGAATCAAACACAACCACAACACACACACACTGACAGGAAAATAGAACACCACACACAGAGCAACAGTCAACTGCATGACACAACACAACACAAACACTGCACACAGCCACATCAGTCACAACACATGCACAGGCAAAGATATCAACATGCTACAACAGCCAAACATCTGGGGGTGCACAACAGGCAAGGACAAGGCAACATCACCTCACAGCACTGCATGCACACCAAGCCTGTGTGTGCACAACACACATACAAGTTACAAACAGAGATGAGTGACACACCTTGAACACACACAACAACAATCTAAACATCACACACACACCAACACACCCAGGAAGCCAATCAGTCCCCAGCAAACACACACTACCAAGCCAACACACACAGATGCAGAAGTCTGGGACAGAAAAGTTGAAACAACATGATCAGAGGAAACAAGACATTGGCAATGTTGAAGTGGAGAATAGAGCATGTTTCAGAGTAAACAATCCCACACAGTAACCCTTTATTTAGCAAGGGCATTGACAAGGCAGACAACAGGAGTAAATATCTTCTTTGTATTTACATTTCACACAGTCATGCAGCAAAAGCCAGACAAGAGCAAGGCCAGTGGCCAGTCCAGAGTGCAGGTGAGGTACATGAGAAGCTGCACAGGCAAGGGGCAAACAGCAGTGAACAGCAAGGCCAGTGGCCACTTCAGAGTGCAGGTGAGGTACATGAGAAGCTGCACAGGCAAGGGGCAAACAGCAGTGAACAGCAAGGCCTGTGGCCAGTCCAAAGTGCAGGTGAGGTACATGAGAAGCTGCACAGGCAAGGGGCAAACAGCAGTGAACAGCAAGGCCAGTGGCCACTTCAAAGTTCAGGTGAGGTACATGAGAAACTGCACAGGCAAGGGGCAAACAGCAGTGAACACCAAGGCCAGTGGCCACTTCAAAGTGCAGGTGAGGTTCATGAGAAGCTGCACAGGCAAGGGGCAAACAGCAGTGAACAGCAAGGCCAGTGGCCACTTCAAAGTGCAGGTGAGGTACATGAGAAGGTGCACAGGCAAGGGGCAAACAGCAGTGAACAGCAAGGCCAGTGGCCAGTCCAAAGTGCAGGTGAGGTGCATGAGAAGCTGCACAGGCAAGGGGAAAACAGCAGTGAACAGCAAGGCCAGTGGCCACTTCAAAGTGCAGGTGAGGTGCATGAGAAGCTGCACAGGCAAGGGGCAAACAGCAGTGAACAGCAAGGCCAGTGGCCAGTCCAAAGTGCAGGTGAGGTGCATGAGAAGCTGCACAGGCAAGGGGCAAACAGCAGTGAACAGCAAGGCCAGTGGCCAGTCCAAAGTGCAGGTGAGGTGCATGAGAAGCTGCACAGGCAAGGGGCAAACAGCAGTGAACAGCAAGGCCAGTGGCCAGTCCAGAGTGCAGGTGAGGTACATGAGAAGCTGCACAGGCAAGGGGCAAACAGCAGTGAACAGCAAGGCCAGTGGCCAGTCCAGAGTGCAGGTGAGGTACGTGAGAAGCTGCACAGGCAAGGGGCAAACAGCAGTGAACAGCAAGGCCAGTGGCCACTTCAGAGTGCAGGTGAGGTACGTGAGAAGCTGCACAGGCAAGGGGCAAACAGCAGTGAACAGCAAGGCCAGTGGCCAGTCCAGAGTGCAGGTGAGGTACGTGAGAATCTGCACAGGCAAGGGGCAAACAGCAGTGAACAGCAAGGCCAGTGGCCAGTCCAGAGTGCAGGTGAGGTACGTGAGAATCTGCACAGGCAAGGGGCAAACAGCAGTGAACAGCAAGGCCAGTGGCCAGTCCAGAGTGCAGGTGAGGTACATGAGAAGCTGCACAGGCAAGGGGCAAACAGCAGTGAACAGCAAGGCCAGTGGCCACTTCAGAGTGCAGGTGAGGTACATGAGAAGCTGCACAGGCAAGGGGCAAACAGCAGTGAACAGCAAGGCCAGTGGCCAGTCCAAAGTGCAGGTGAGGTACATGAGAAGCTGCACAGGCAAGGGGCAAACAGCAGTGAACAGCAAGGCCAGTGGCCACTTCAAAGTGCAGGTGAGGTACATGAGAAGCTGCACAGGCAAGGGGCAAACAGCAGTGAAAAGCAAGGCCAGTGGCCATTTCAAAGTGCAGGTGAGGTACATGAGAAGCTGCACAGGCAAGGGGCAAACAGCAGTGAACAGCAAGGCCAGAGGCCACTTCAAAGTGCAGGTGAGGTACATGAGAAGCTGCACAGGCAAGGGGTAAACAGCAGTGAACACCAAGGCCAGAGGCCACTTCAAAGTGCAGGTGAGGTACATGAGAAGCTGCACAGGCAAGGGGCAAACAGCAGTGAACAGCAAGGCCAGTGGCCACTTCAAAGTGCAGGTGAGGTTCATGAGAAGCTGCACAGGCAAGGGGCAAACAGCAGCGAACACCAAGGCCAGTGGCCACTTCAAAGTGCAGGTGAGGTACATGAGAAGCTGCACAGGCAAGGGGCAAACAGCAGCGAACAGCAAGGCCAGTGGCCACTTCAAAGTGCAGGTGAGGTACATGAGAAGCTGCACAGGCAAGGGGCAAACAGCAGCGAACAGCAAGGCCAGTGGCCACTTCAAAGTGCAGGTGAGGTACATGAGAAGCTGCACAGGCAAGGGGCAAACAGCAGCGAACAGCAAGGCCAGTGGCCAGTCCAAAGTGCAGGTGAGGTACATGAGAAGCTGCACAGGCAAGGGGCAAACAGCAGCGAACAGCAAGGCCAGTGGCCAGTCCAAAGTGCAGGTGAGGTACATGAGAAGCTGCACAGGCAAGGGGCAAACAGCAGCGAGCAGCAAGGCCAGTGGCCAGTCCAAAGTGCAGGTGAGGTACATGAGAAGCTGCACAGGCAAGGGGCAAACAGCAGCGAACAGCAAGGCCAGTGGCCAGTCCAAAGTGCAGGTGAGGTACATGAGAAGCTGCACAGGCAAGGGGCAAACAGCAGCGAACAGCAAGGCCAGTGGCCAGTCCAAAGTGCAGGTGAGGTACATGAGAAGCTGCACAGGCAAGGGGCAAACAGCAGCGAACAGCAAGGCCAGTGGCCACTTCAAAGTGCAGGTGAGGTACATGAGAAGCTGCACAGGCAAGAGGCAAACAGCAGCGAACAGCAAGGCCAGTGGCCAGTCCAAAGTGCAGGTGAGGTACATGAGAAGCTGCACAGGCAAGGGGCAAGCAGCAGCGAACAGCAAGGCCAGTGGCCACTTCAAAGTGCATGTGAGGTACATGAGAAGCTGCACAGGCAAGGGGCAAACAGCAGTGAACAGCAAGGCCAGTGGCCACTTCAAAGTGCAGGTGAGGTACACGAGAAGCTGCACAGGCAAGGGGCAAACAGCAGTGAACAGCAAGGCCAGTGGCCAGTCCAAAGTGCAGGTGAGGTACACGAGAAGCTGCACAGGCAAGGGGCAAACAGCAGTGAACATCAAGGCCAGTGACCAGTCCAAAGTGCAGGTGAGGTACACGAGAAGCTGCACAGGCAAGGGGCAAACAGCAGTGAACAGCAAGGCCAGTGACCAGTCCAAAGTGCAGGTGAGGTACACGAGAAGCTGCACAGGCAAGGGGCAAACAGCAGTGGACAGCAAGGCCAGTGACCAGTTCAAAGTGCAGATGAGGTACATGACATCCAGCACTGGGAATGTGTGGTACTGTACCCTGCCATGGTCAGCAACACACTCAGGGCGTCAAAAATGGGCAGTCCATGGTACCACTGTGGAAGAGACATGTGTGTGAGGGTGACCAACACTCAGACTTGGCTGGCAGTATGACTGGGAGGTGGCTGTCTGTCGGGGCCAGTTGGGATACTGGCTCGGGGAGAGAGAGGCCCAGCTGGGGTAGAGCCATCAGTGTTCTGGGAAGCTTGAGGGCTGCTAGGTCCATGTGTGGTAGAGCCAGCAGTGGTTTGGGAAGCCAGAGGGCTGCTAGGACCAGGTGGGGTGGTGGCACATGGAGGTGGACTCATGCTTGCACGAGACCCAGTGTGTGTGGGAGAAGTTGGAGGGGTGCCCTTCCGCTTCTTGGGGATCTGATATGGCTTCCCTGTCCTGGGATTAATGCCAAGTGGGGTGTATACAACAGGCACACTCGTCACAAAAGCTGGCTCATGTGCAGATGCTGGTCCCCCTCTGGGGACGTGCTGGATTCTTTGGGACGCTTGGCCCCGGATTGCCTCTGCCCCTGCATCACCTGTTTACCAGATGTCCCCTACAGTGGCCTCCTTTCTCTGCTTCACAGGGCTCTGGATGGGAGTAGATGTTGTGGGTGAACTTGCCTTGGAGCTCTTCTTACGTGTACCCTTAGCAGGCACCTGTTTGTCACTGGGCACGGAAACTGTGTGCTTATCTCTGCGAGACACTTTTGGGACAGGTGAGTCCTTGGCTGGGGATGCCTCTGAGGCATGTGCGCCTGAGGCCTGCTCATTGCTATCCTTGCCCTGGGTGTGGCCTGAAGTGCTTTTGCCTCTGCGCTCTGGGGTGGGTTTACCTTTCTGTGGGGATGATGTCTGCGGCCTAGACTGCTTGGGCTGCTGCTGCCGTGTGCTGCGTGTGCTTTATCTGTCCCTTGATGTCTGGGGCGTGTGGTCACTATCATCAGATGCGGCCACTGGCAGGGTGGTGGGGCCTTGGGACTGGAGCTGGACTATGGGATTGGGCAAGTTGAATGGCTGATATCACTGCAGAGGACAGAGAATGTACAGTCCGGAGTAGCCCACCCACGTCGGAATGCACGCCCTCCATGTAAGCCACCACCTGTGCCAATTTTATGTCATGGTCCAGGAAGGCATTGAGGAGAGCTGTCTGACCCACACACAGCTGGTGCAAAAGCTCCACAGACTCAGCACTGATATCAGCAGGGGGGACAGGGGCAGACGACCGTAGCAGTTCTTATCCTCTGTGGCATCAAGTAACGCCTGATTCTCCTGCCGTGGCACTATCGATCCCGCGGCTTTAGCTATTCAGCGGAGGACCCTGCTCAGGTACCACTACATCCAGTGGTGATGATCCCTGCCCACTACTGTGACTGAGCCGCCATTGATTAATACAAGCTCACAGCCCCTTTGTTCGTCTCTCACACAGGGTGCTCGACCGAGTCCCCGTGTGAGTATTCACTCTTTCTTTTTCCCATCTCACTGGTGTTTCACATTTTATGTGCATCTCACGTGGCTGTGCAACTACCATCAGAGTGTCCCTTATCCCTTGGTCCTGAGGAGACCCCACATTGCAAGAGGGTCGAAACGTCGTCGACTTGATTGAAAGCGAATCATTTTTTAGTAGCTCTGACTATTGTACACAGATGCTATAATCATCACCAATTCGTGTTGTGGTCGCTTTCCTTTCAATAATTGTGGAAACCAAGATGTGTATATATCACATGTCTGTTCACTATGTGTTGGATGGTTCAATTTTTTTGGGACATATAATCACTATTGTGGTTTTTCTCGGTCTGTGTTTGTATTGTTTTTGTATTATATGAAAATTTTTTGATAAAAAGGATTATTATGAACATCAAGTCTGCGAGGCTCTCTTTCTTTCTGACATCACTCCTTAACCCTAATTGATTGTGATTGTGCTTTTTTAATTACCAATATAGATTTATTGATTCACGTCAAGACTGCATATGCATATGCTGTTCATTATTAGTCATTGACTGACTTAGAATTGTGTGTAACAGCATGTATGGCATGTCTACTGATGACAGTGGATATTGGCACAGGCTTGTGAATATGTCTGTGAGTGTCTCTAGACTTGTGTGGATTAGCATTGGCTCACATTCCATGCTGAGTCCTTCAGAACTGGATAAATTGTGTAGTTCATGTGTCCCCTGTCATGTCTGCACAAGAATGTGTGGCACGTACAGCAGACATTTTGAAGCCAGCAGTGTTTCTGTTTCACACATGTCCTGTATCATTTACTGTCCGTGCTGTTTGCACCAGATTCTGGAATGTGACTATCACCATTCACAGACACAGTTTCCATGTTTGTTGTTCTCACAGTGGTAATACTGAAGAACTGTAGTACAATGTGATCTCTATGTGTCACGACTATTGACTTGCACTGTATGGTGCATTGTGATGCCAGTCAATGTTTGCGCTGTGTGAATCAGAAGCTACAGAGTTGTGCACATCTCATGGTCTGTTGCAATGACGTGTCTCCTTTCATCTCACCTAGGAGGCGACCTAATGTGTATCGTCATGTCACCCTGCTGGCTAACATTGAGGATGATGACGTGATACGCAGATTCCATCTGGACCGCACGAACATCCAAGACCTGTGTGCCATGTTGGATCCTCACCTGCGGGCTGGCAGGACATACCCAACAGCATTGACAACCGAAACAAAGGTGATGGTGGCACTGCATTTCCTGGCTAGTGGGTCATTCCAGGAGACAGTGGGCATTGCAGGGGGGATGTCTCAGTCCACCTTCAGCATGGTGCTAAGGGATTTCCTGTTGGCCATGATGCGATACAAGGACCAATACATCAGTTTTCCAAGGCGTGCGTCTTTGGCGGATGTAAAGGCGGATTTTTATGCCCTTGGCCACATCCCGAATGTTGTAGGTGCTATTGACTGCACACATGTTGGCCTGGTTCCACCACAGGCACGGGAACACATCTATCGGAATCGTAAACATTCCCATTCCATCAATGTGCAGGTGGTGTGCCAGGCCGAAATGATCATATCGCATGTATGTGCCAAGTTTCCGGGCTCTGCACATGATTCATATATCCTGCACAACAGCATTGTGCCCCAGCTGATGGCCAATCTACTTCCGGAGCGGGCATGGATTGTGGGTGAGTAGGCAGAGTCAAGTTGTGTGCTGTGTGTGCCATGCTGTCCTCTGCCACATTTGTATTACTGAATCGTTATGTTTATTTCACACCTAGGTGATTCTGCATATCCAAACAGACCGTGGTTGCTGAGCCCACTACGCAATCCTAGGACACCGTCTGACGTCCGCTACAACAATGCCCATGGTAGAACACGTCGGGTGGTGGAGCGAACCTTTGGTCTCCTAAAATCGAGATTTCGCTGCCTGGACCGGACCGGAGGGGCACTCACGTACTCACCCAAAAAGGTGTGTCAGATAGTGATTGCATGCTGCATGTTGCACAACCTGGCCTTATGGAAACAAATCCCCCTGATCCTGGACGATGATGACCAGCCGAGGCCCCCACCTGCGAACACACAAATGTCCAGTGACGAGGATAGTGGTGAGGAGGAAGGTGTCGACCAGCGTCAGCAGCTCATCAACCGCTACTTCATTTGAAGGTGGGTGAAGATGTACAACTGGTCCATTGTCTGTTGATGTAGTTGTTTGGGTGGAGGTCTATGTGATCTTTGTGAGTGCATCCTGTTGTTGACTCAGTGCTGGCTGCCTATGTGTTGGATACAGGGTAGTTTGGCACAGCTACAGGATGTCTATGTTGGTACAGTTGTTGTACGTTGAGGACATGTGTTGTGTGATGGCTGTGGCAACGCCGCCACGGAAAGGCATACGGTATTCTACATTGGGGGCCCGTAGCGGGCCCCCAGGGATTCTGGTGGGTGGGGGGTGCACATGGGGGGTACCTATGGTACCCCCCTGCATTTCAATGTACAACGTGGCAGGCACCGCGCGGTGCCTGTCACGTTGTGCATTGAAAAGCACAACTTGCATTTCTGGCATTGCAGCGGGCGGTGCTTTCAGCACCGCCCGCCGCAATGTTAGAAATGCGGGATGCGCCCGCCACTGTGGCGGGCACATCCTAATGGGATGTGCAGGACCGCCGCATGCATTGTGGGCGGTCCCATTTCCCGGGGGTATGGCGGGCGGACAAAGTCCGCCCGCCATGCTAATGACCCCCATAGTTTGTACATATGTACATTTTTACATGTAATAATTACAGAAAAAACATTTTATAACATTTGTACTTTTTATTTAAACAGTTGTGTAAACTTTGCAATATCAGATAATGTAGTTTCACATTTTTTAATATACATTTGAAAAATAAAATATTTATTCATAACAGTTGTTAATTTTAGTTTGGCATTGTTAACATTTTTTAATATATTACATATATTCGTAACATTTTACAAATATAACAGTTTTAATAATTTTATAATATAATTTTTATATATACATTTAGTTACATTTTTTAAAGAAATAATACTTCTTAATTAATAATATTAATATATGAAATATTAATATTAATAATTATTACATTGTTTTATTTGTATACATTTATTTTATAAAGTAAACAGTTTTTAATATAAAAAAATAAAACAATTTTAAAATACATGTATGTCACATTTAAATATATGGAAATATAATATTAAATATTATTTGTTTAATAATATTTATTATTATAATTTTACAATGCCCAAAAAATGAATAATACATTTAAACAAATAATATAACAATTGTAGTATTTTAATTAAACATGTAATTAATTTTGACATAATGTTATAACCTTTTTTTAAATAAATTGTATTTATTTTCTATGTTTAAAGCTGCCATATTTGTTTTGAGCCTTGTATTTTGTAACCGGTCGCGGTTGTTTTGGGTTATTTCGAAGTGGAGAAGGTAGCGGTTGGGAGCTGCTTCACGTCGAGGAAGGTAAGATTAATTTTATTTATTTAAACTACATTTTTAATTACATTTGAAGGTAGTTAGGTTATAGTTAGTGTGTCTAGAGTTAGGTTTGTAGAGTTTTGGCGTTTTTATGTGTTCGTTAGGTTTTGACGATTTATGTATTGTTAGGTTTTGAGGCCTAGTTTAGAAATGTTAAAGTATGGTACAATATGTGTTATTATTGTGTTTGTAATGTTTGTAATACTGTTATATGGTGTAATATGTGTATATTTGTTTGGGTGGGAATGTTTGTGTTTTTTTACAGGTTTTTTCGACAAAAGTTGCTGTTACCGGAAGATTGCGTTTTTTTTAATTAAGGAAGTGTACATTAGTTTTAGTAACTAATGGTTATTTTACACTTTCTTAATTTTTCGGGTTTTCATGGAGCATTTCTTTTTTTAAAACAATTTTTCGGGATTTTTATGGTTGACGGACTGTGGATTTATGGACCGAGGATTACTTTATTGAAACAGTTGTATTTTTTCATTTTTTGGGGGAAACTTTTTATTCTATTTGGATTATGTTCTACCTGGATTGTTTTACAAGATGTGGAATTTTCTGTCTACAGCTACGGAAATGGTAAGTTATTTAACTTATTTATTGTGGGAGGGAAATGCAATGAAATTTACTATTGTTGTTTATTTTTTCAAATATCTAATTAATGCGTTTGTATATATTTTTTTTTATTAATAAAAATATATTAGACAAATTAAATAGTATTGTGAAAAAATAAAATTATTTGGTATGCATTTTAATATTTGAAACAGAAATGTATTATACATTTTACACTGTTTTGACAGTTTAGAGTAGGCTTTTTGCAATTATTGCTAAGTATTCTAGGCCTCTTGTTGTAGGGTTTAGTCTGACTTGTTGTTGTAGGTATTCAAACATTTGTTTAGATTGTTTGGATAGTTTAGTTTTAATTTGTGTAACAGATTGCTCTATTCTTAGCTGTGGGTAGCTCTGTTCTTTTTGTAGGGAGAGTAGGAGTTTGTGTAGAGTAGGTGTACCTCGTCCTGTTGATGCTTGGAAGGCATTATGCCAACCTTCAACAGCATTGTTTGTTTTTGCCTCTTGGTTTAGTGTGCTAAGGAAGACATTCCACCATGGTATTTGGTATTTTGGTTGTATTCTATATCCTGATCTATGGAGTCTTCCCACCCAGGTATCTTCAAAATAGTCTAGGAGGGGACTTAATTTTTCTTCATGTTGCTGGTAGTAAGGAGTTTCTATTAAAAGGTTGTAATGTTCGGCTACGTCAGTAACTGGGATGTAGGCCAGTGCAATAACCTTTTTTATTTGGTATGCGAATTAACTGCTTGTTGCATATTCAACACTAATTACGATGGTAGACGGAAAAGCATTCTGACCACCGTGCTAGCGGGAAATTGCTGCCCGCAGGTACCGCGGCGAAACCGCCGGCCAGATTAGGATGCACCGCCAGAAACTCCGTACCGCGGCGGTCGGATTCCAGGATTCAGCGGCAGAAAAGCTGAAAATCTGTCCGCGGCGGTCGGATTTGCTGCGGAAAGGCCAAAGACCGCCATTCCCCTAGCGGACAGGAACACATGGAGCTATCCGCAGTATTGCCATCGCCATCCTCGATTAGCCGGTTTCTCCGCAGCGGTGTGGTGGGCTGTTCGTGGCATCGTAATACAACCGGCGGTCGTGACCGCATTTCGCACTGCGGTCCCTCCCTTTTGGCTCCGTCCGCCACCGCTGCGGAAGGGGATTCCTGGAGGTTCCCGAAACACCACAGCGGACGGGAAATGAGCTATCTTTGCCCAAACCTTAATACGGCGGATGCAAGGACCGCCGATGGAGTGCGGAAAAGGGCATTTTCCGCCAGCACCGCGGATGTGCTTCCGCCCGCCATCGTAATCAGCTCCTTAGTGTTGATTTCTGTAGGTGTCTCCATAGACGCTGATTGAAATGATAGTAACATCCCTGAATTGATGTGTGTGGGTAACATTTTAGAATTGCACTTATCATGGCCTGCTCAAAATCTATAATTATTTTCTGTGGAAAATAATTATTTGTTTCTTGTTTAATTTTAGTTAGTACTTCCATATATGTGGAGTTTTTTATTGGGTAGCAAGGCGTAGATAAAGGGGATGTTGGTATTCTGGTATAGGGCATGGACAGTGTATAGTTGATAGAATGGTTTGGGACAGATTTTAAAACTCCCGTCCATCATCCATGTTTCTGATTGTTGAAACTTTATTAAATTGTTTGCAGTAGCAAACATTATTATTCTTTTGTCTTTGCATTTGTTGTCATAGAGAACAAAGGGTTCTTCATCATGAGTTAAAGATAGTTCTGGGGGAATTACCACCTCTTCAAATGTTTTGGGAGTAGGCATGGTAGTTGTTGTGGCTTTTTTTGTGCGAGCTATAGTTCTTTTTAATGAAGAAATAGAGGGCATTTGCCCAGTAGCATGTTTGGGTACTCTAGGCAGCATTTCTTTAAGTATTTGACTGGTAGGTTTTTGTGAGCTAGTGCTAGCTTCTCTAATGTCAAGGGCATTTATAACATCTATTTCAGTAACATTTGGAGGGTGGTTATGCTCCCTTGTATACAAAACAGTTGTTTCTCTAGTTGTTGCTCGACCATAAAATTTATTTGAATTGTACTTGCTGCATTTCCAATTGACTTTTAGTCCAATTTGCTTTTCCTGGGTGTAGACATACCCCATGTAACAAAGCAAACATTTTCCTTTTGGGATGTTATAAATTGGGCGCCTTCTGTCATTGTGATGTGTTAAGTTCTAAAACAAATGTATATCAAAATAATTAAAATGAATATTATACATGTTTATTTCTTAATAAATACACATTGTTATTAATATACTTACAATGTTGGTTTTTAGCTGCTATTCCATGGAGATGTTCTTTGTTTGTTTGTTGAATTCTGTTAAGTTGTTTATTTTTATGTTGGAAGAGTAAAACACATTTTTACTTATTTTGTTACATTTGTTCATGGGCTGGGGTGGGTGTTTGGGATGGAGTTGGGGTTTGGTTGGGCGTTTTACATGATTTTTAAAAGGCATTTAGCAAAATACTTACATTATTTGTTAGATGGTTTTAGGAGCTGGTCTGTACTTTTCTTGATGCTTTGAGAAAAATCTGTAGAGGAGACAAAAATTAGAAAAAGATATATATTAATTATTTGAGTAAGACAAATAGTTGTTTTTCAAGATTAGCATTGTTGCTATTTTATAGATGGTAATTTACTTACTTTTTGAAGGATGCAATAGCTTTTTCTTTGATGAAGTCCTTGTTTTTGGTAGAAATCCTGCAGAGTTTCGGCTTCCTTATTGTTTTTGGTTTAAGGTGTAAAATACGACTAAGGAGGTCATTAGGATCACGGGCGGAGGCACCACTGCGGTGCTGGCGGTGGTGGAAAATGCGATTTTCCGCCCGCCAGCAGCGGTCCTCACGCCCGCCATATTACAATGGGCAAACATAGCCCATTTCCCGTCCGCCGCGGTGCGACCTGAACCGCGATAAAAATACCCACGCCACCGTTGCGGTGGGAGCCAATAAAGACCCACCACCGGGAGGAATGACGTCCCGACCGCCGTACTCAGGATGCCCCAAACAGCCAGTCACACCGCAGCGGAGAAACCACCCAGCCAGAGACGGCGGAAGCACGACAGTGGAGCGCGAAACCAGACTCCCGGTCCCCTCCACCCGGTCCCGACCGCAATGGATCCAGCTCTACACGCCTTTCCGGTGCTGTACCTGCTCCACCACCAGCAAATAATGGCCCGACGCAGACAACGCCGCAGGTACGCAATCACACAACTCCGCACACAACCAAAACACACAACTTCTGGGCTGACATACGGTTCCTGTCCACATCAGACACTCTGGTGGGGACAGGAACACATCCCCAAGTGTACCCACACATGTCCTACCTGTCACTAAACCACCCCTCCGCATCCAGGTCACCCACCAACCACGAAATCAATGCAATGTCCCGGTCATGTCACCGCAGCGGTGAAGACGCGGGAAAACATGCGCACAATGTAGTAGGCAGGGCCAGCGCCAGGCATGGGCAGTCCACAAAGATCATAGGGCCTCACCTCCACCCTCCACACAGTAGGCCCCCCACACATCAGGGGTCATGCTGTGTGCTCCTCCTGTGCACCCCCCTGCACAATAACCAGCTAGGTGAACCCAGACGCTGTACCACACACAACAAACAACCAGGGAGACAGTCTCAGCAGGTGGGGCTGAAGAGGAACACACAGCACAGAAGCACAGGGCCAGGGCAACCCTCCTCCCCACACCCACACTCCACTCATGTCAAGCAAACTGAGTCCAATCACAAAATGAACACTCACACTGAATATGAACAATACCCTAACTGTACACAATGCTTGTCAAGCCGCCCAGACACACCCCACACTGACACACAGCCACATACACAAACCAGATGGCAACAGCAATGGAGGACAAGAAATGGTCAAGACAAAAGTGAGATGGACAGTGATGGGAACACAAGGAGCTAGCCACAAAGCATCTGTACATCACATGCAAGTGAAGGAACAGATCACAACACCCTTAGGCCAACTAACAACACATGGCTGGCACAGTGAGTGAAATCAAACCACAGTGAACTCTGTGCAACAACTCAGGGAGACAGTAATGCAAGCCATGCATAGGCACAGGGATGATAGGAAGTGTCTGAAGTCAAATAGTGATCAGCCACACATCTGTACCTACTTACTTGACATGTGTATGTCATCAGCACAACACACAGGGCCCAGTGATACACTCCATGACTGCCAACCACAACTTGGACCCTTCACACATACCCCTCCTCCACCCACCTCACACCTGCACCACCCAACACTAGTGTCAAACACACAGAATGGTGCAAATAATGTCCTGTGAATACACTGACAAAGAATCACACTCCCCGGGGTGCATCCACAAACATCACACACACTCAGGGATGCCTGAAGCAATGCTGGCACAAATACAATAGCCAAACACAAACTTCACAAACAACAGACACAG
This sequence comes from Calotriton arnoldi, assembly GCA_963921515.1. Classification (NCBI taxonomy): domain Eukaryota; kingdom Metazoa; phylum Chordata; class Amphibia; order Caudata; family Salamandridae; genus Calotriton; species Calotriton arnoldi. Next base: position 180,313 of record CAWUFW010003132.1, read on the forward strand.
AAGTACAACAAGCCCAGACATGTGCAGACAAAAAGTGGAAAGGCAATGGGATCACAGACAGAACAGGAGTACACAACACCATCACTCAGGACCAATGCACAGATACCATACCCCAACACAGACAAGAAGTGCATCATCTCAAAACAATCATGGACACAAACTGTGAGCAATGGTCCAATAAGAATACACAGACAGACATACCACACCACCCATCAAGTCAAAAAGGTGTAATAGTGTACCACATGCATGCACATTCACAATACTGATTAGTGACAGGTCAAATATGAGAGGAGAAACAACCAAGGTGCACTTAAAACAAGCTCAGGAACAAGAATACCCCGAAGTGCATGTGACAGACACACAGGTAATGCACACTACACTTGCAATACACATCTGAATGTATCACAATGCACAAACAACTCACACACAATGACATGCAAAGAGAACATCACACACAGAGCATCTGTCAGCTGAAAGAGACAACACAGGCCAAACACTGCACACATCCTCAGCAAACACACAACAGATGCACATGCCAATCCTTCACATTGCAAACACAGCTGCACATCAGGGGCTGCACACCAGGCAATTACAAGGCAACATAGACTCACAGCACTGCATGCACAACAAGCAGTGTGTGCACACCAACCAAACCAGTACCACACATATCTGAGTGCCACAACATGAACCCATCACAACACAAATCACCACAGCACACAGACAACATCACACTCAGGAAGGGTAGCAGTATCACAGCAAACACACATACAGCTAACCCATCACCCACAGATGCACAAGTCTGGGACACCCAGGTGCAAACAACATGACCAGAGGACTGTGCAGCACAAACAGTTGCAATGCACATGACTAACCATGACTGCAAAGCAGTATAAGAATATCACACATAACCAATTGGGAAACTGTCCTGAGTGGCACATTGGTCCTGTGCACAGATCAGCACCACAAAGCATAGTGGAACAAATGAAGTGGTGGGGAGGGACACACTCTGGCAACCCAAGGGGATAGCTGACATGAGAGTGAAGTGGTGTGCATGTCAGTAGTGGACATGGCAGGAGTGCATCATACACAAATAGATGGAGTGCTCACTCACAATGGGTAGATAACATGAGCACAGATAGGGGATGGAACAACTCCACATCCCACATGCCATACTGCAGCAAAAAATTGCTCAAGTGACAGCAATGCATGAGAAAACACACCCACAATGTCAGTGTGGCTGAGCAGGTCTGCACAATGAGCACAAACAGTATCAAGACACATGGCTGATCAACAAAACACAACACTGACTTGCCAGTCACACACTCTGCATACTCACAATTGGCAACAACAACAAGTAGGTGTCCCCCAGAAGTGCAAGGACACACCAACACACTGCACAGTGCACAACCTACAACTCCCACATGTGCACACAATCACAAGCACAGGGCTGACCAATCCAACCAACAGGCACTCAAATCCAGGTTGACACATGTGTGCAGTTGCCATCGCAGGGGCACACACACATCAACACTACTGACAAAGTCACCCCCTTCACACTGCACACTTCATGACCACCCAAGTGCACACATTGTAACTCACACATGTGACTAGGATGACTGGCCATCACAAGATGACCATACACCAACACTGCTGTTCACACATCAAGAAAGATCACACAGAAATGATGGACCCTGGCCAGCCTGCCTGCAATCCAGTGGATAGAATCCCACTCTGTGCTGGCAGTGCATCCAAACATGACATGCGTACAATTTAGCTAACATCACCATAGATTGATTATGATAACAGTAGTTCATCACAAACAACCATCATTGCACCCCCAAGCCTCAGAGTCAAGAAGAACTGAAGTGCCTGTCACCTCAGCAAAACCCAGAAAAAGTTAAATCAGCCATTGGCAATGTTAAAGTGGCATACAGAGCATGTTTCACATTAAAGCATAGCCACACATAAAACCCTTTATTTAGCAAGGACACTGACAAAGCAGACAACTGGAGTAACTGTCTTTATTCACATATCACACAGATAGGCATCAGAAGTAGACAAGAGCAAGACCAGTGGTCAGTACAAAGTGCAAAGTAGGTACATGAGAACCTTCTCAGGGAATGGGCAAACACAGTAATGAACAGCAAGGCCAGTGGCCAGTCCAAAGTGCAGAGTAGGTACATGAGAACCTGCACAGGGAATGGGCAAACACAGTAATGAATATCAAGGCCAGTGGCCAGTCCAAAGTGCAGAGTAGGTACACGAGAACCTGCACATGGAATGGGCAAACACAGTAATGAACAGCAAGGCCAGTGGCCAGTCCAAAGTGAAAAGTAGGCACATGTGTGCATGAGAACCTGCACAGGGAATGGGCAAACACAGTAATGAACAGCAAGGCCAGTGGCCACTCCAAAGTGCAGAGTAGGTACATGAGAACCTGCACAGGGAATGGGCAAACACAGTATTGAACAGCAAGGCCAGTGGCCAGTCCAAAGTGCAGAGTAGGTACATGAGAACCTGCACAGGGAATGGGCAAACACAGTAATGAATATCAAGGCCAGTGGCCAGTCCAAAGTGCAGAGTAGGTACACGAGAACCTGCACAGGGAATGGGCAAACACAGTAATGAACAACAAGGCCAGTGGCCAGTCCAAAGTGAAAAGTAGGCACATGTGTGCATGAGAACCTGCACAGGGAATGGGCAAACACAGTAATGAACAGCAAGGCCAGTGGCCAGTCCAAAGTGCAGAGTAGGCACATGAGAACCTGCACAGGGAATGGGCAAACACAGTAATGAACAGCAAGGCCAATGGCCAGTCCAAAGTGCAGAGTAGGTACATGAGAACCTGCACAGGGAATGGGCAAACACAGCAATGAACAGCAAGGCCAGTGGCCAGTCCAAAGTGCAGAGTAGGCACATGAGAACCTGCACAGGGAATGGGCAAACACAGTAATGAACAGCAAGGCCAATGGCCAGTCCAAAGTGAGAAGTAGGCACATGTGTGCATGAGAACCTGCACAGGGAATGGGCAAACACAGCAATGAACAGCAAGGCCAGTGGCTAGTCCAAAGTGCAGAGTAGGTACATGAGAACCTGCACAGGGAAAGGGCAAACACAGTAATGAACAGCCAGGCCAGTGGCCAGTCCAAAGTGAAAGGTAGGCACGTGTGCATGAGAACCTGCACAGGGAATAGGCAAACACAGTAATGAACAGCAAGATCAGTGGCAAGCCCAAAGTACAGAGTAGGTACATGAGAACCTGCACAGGGAATGGGCAAACACAGCAATGAACAGCACGGCCAGTGGCCAGTCCAAAGTGCAGAGTAGGTACATGAGAACCTGCACAGGGAATGGGCAAACACAGTAATGAATATCAAGGCCAGTGGCCAGTCCAAAGTGCAGAGTAGGTACACGAGAACCTGCACAGGGAATGGGCAAACACAGTAATGAACAACAAGGCCAGTGGCCAGTCCAAAGTGAAAAGTAGGCACATGTGTGCATGAGAACCTGCACAGGGAATGGGCAAACACAGTAATGAACAGCAAGGCCAGTGGCCAGTCCAAAGTGCAGAGTAGGTACATGAGAACCTGCACAGGGAATGGGCAAACACAGCAATGAACAGCAAGGCCAGTGGCCAGTCCAAAGTGCAGAGTAGGTACATGAGAACCTGCACAGGGAATGGGCAAGCACAGTAATGAGCAGCAAGGCCAGTGGCCAGTCCAAAGTGCAGAGTAGACACATGAGAACCTGCACAGGGAATGGGCAAACACAGTAATGAACAGCAAGGCCAATGGCCAGTCCAAAGTGAGAAGTAGGCACATGTGTGCATGAGAACCTGCACAGGGAATGGGCAAACACAGCAATGAACAGCAAGGCCAGTGGCTAGTCCAAAGTGCAGAGTAGGTACATGAGAACCTGCACAGGGAAAGGGCAAACACAGTAATGAACAGCCAGGCCAGTGGCCAGTCCAAAGTGAAAGGTAGGCACGTGTGCATGAGAACCTGCACAGGGAATGGGCAAACACAGTAATGAACAGCAAGATCAGTGGCAAGCCCAAAGTACAGAGTAGGTACATGAGAACCTGCACAGGGAATGGGCAAACACAGCAATGAACAGCACGGCCAGTGGCCAGTCCAAAGTGCAGAGTAGGTACATGAGAACCTGCACAGGGAATGGGCAAACACAGTAATCAACAGCAAGGCCAGTGGCCAGTCCAAAGTGCAGAGTAGGTACATGAGAACCTACACAGGGAATGGGCAAACACAGTAATGAACAGCAAGGCCAGTGGCCAGTCCAAAGTGAAAAGTAGGCACATGTGTGCATGAGAACCTGCACAGGGAATGGGCAAACACAGTAATGAACAGCAAGGCCAGTGGCCAGTCCAAAATGCAGAGTAGGTACTTGAGAACCTGCACAGGGAATGGGCAAACACAGTAATGAACAACAAGGTCAGTGGCCAGTCCAAAGTGAAAAGTAGGCACTTGTGTGCATGAGAACCTGCACAGGGAATGGGCAAACACAGTAATGAACAGCAAGGCCAGTGGCCAGTCCAAAGCGCAGAGTAGGTACATGAGAACCTACACAGGGAATGGGCAAACACAGTAATGAACAGCAAGGCCAGTGGCCAGTCCAAAGTGAAAAGTAGGCACATGTGTGCATGAGAACCTGCACAGGGAATGGGCAAACACAGTAATGAATATCAAGGCCAGTGGCCAGTCCAAAGTGCAGAGTAGGTACACGAGAACCTGCACAGGGAATGGGCAAACACAGTAATGAACAACAAGGTCAGTGGCCAGTCCAAAGTGAAAAGTAGGCACTTGTGTGCATGAGAACCTGCACAGGGAATGGGCAAACACAGTAATGAACAGCAAGGCCAGTGGCCAGTCCAAAGTGCAGAGTAGGTACATAAGAACCTGCACAGGGAATGGGCAAACACAGCAATGAACAGCAAGGCCAGTGGCCAGTCCCAAGTGCAGAGTAGGTACATGAGAACCTGCACAGGGAATGGGCAAACACAGTAATGAACATCAAGGCCAATTTTCAGTCCAAAGTGAAAAGTAGGCACATGTGTGCATGAGAACCTGCACAGGGAATGGGCATACACAGTAATGAACAGCAAGGCCAGTGGCCAGTCCAAAGTACAGATTAGGTACATGAGAACCTGCACAGGGAATGGGCAAACACAGCAATGAACAACACGGCCAGTGGCCAGTCCTAAGTGCAGAGTAGGTACATGAGAACCTACACAGGGAATGGGCAAACACAGTAATGAACAGCAAGGCCAGTGGCCAGTCCAAAGTACAGAGTAGGTACATGAGAACCTGCGTAGGGAATGGGCAAACACAGTAATGAACAGCAAGGCCAGTGGCCAGTCCAAAGTGCAGAGTAGGTACATGAGAACCTGCGCAGGGAATGGGCAAACACAGTAATGAACAGCAAGGCCAGTGGCCAGTCCAAAGTGCAGAGTAGGTACATGAGAACCTGCACAGGGAATGGGCAAACACAGCAATGAACAGCAAGGCCAGTGGCCAGTCCAAAGTGCAGAGTAGGTACATGAGAACCTGCACAGGGAATGAGCAAACACAGTAATGAACAGCAAGGCCAGTGGCCAGTCCAAAGTGAAAAGTAGGCACATGTGTGCACGAGAACCTGCACAGGGAATGGGCAAACACAGTAATGAACAGCAAGGCCAGTGGCCAGTCCAAAGTGCAGAGTGCAGAGTAGGTACATGAGAACCTGCACAGGGAATGGGCAAACACAGCAATGAACAGCAAGGCCAGTGGCCAGTCCAAAGTGCAGAGTAGGTACATGAGAACCTGCACAGGGAATTGGCAAACACAGTAATGAACAGCAAGGCCAGTGGCCAGTCCAAAGTGCAGAGTAGGCACATGTGTGCATGAGAACCTGCACAGGGAATTGGTGAGACTGTACACTGCCATGGTCAGCAACACAGTTAGGGGGATAACAATGGGCAGTCCGGGCACCGCTGTGGGAGAGACATGTGTGTGAGGGGGACTTTGACTTGGCTGTCAGTCTGACTGGGAGGTGGCTGAGTGTCGGGGCCAGTTGGAGGACTGGACCTGGGAGAGAGAGGACCAGCTGAGGTAGAGGCATCAGTGGCTTTGGGAGCCGGAGGGCTTGCTGGACCGGGTGGTGTGGTGGCATATGGAGGTGGAGTCATGCTGTGGTGAGACACAGTGTGGGAGGGAGAATGTGGAGGGGTACCTTTCCACTTCTTGGGTACTCTATAGGGAAGTATTGTCTTGGGCGGAGTGGTAAGTGGGGCGGGCACAACAGGCACACTCTCCACCAAAGCTGCATCAGGTGCAGCCGGTGGGCCTCCCTCTGGGGACCTGCTGGATCCGGAGGTACGCTTGGCCTGGCCTTGCCTTTTCCCCACCACCACCTGTTTACCAGGTGAACCCCCTACACTGACCTCCTTTCCCTGCTTCACAGGGGTCTGGATGGGAGTAGAGGTTGTGGGTGAATCTGCCTTAGCGGGCTTTTTCTGTGGACCCTTAGCAGGCACCAGCTTCACAGCAGGAACGGGAACTGACTGCTTTTCTTTGCGAGACGCTTTTGGGACAGGAGAGTTCTTGGCTGGGGATGCCTCTGAGGCATGTGAGCCTGAGGCCTGCTTCTTGGCTTTATGCCCCTGAGTGTCACCTGAAGGGCTTTTGCCTTTGCGCTCTGGGGTGACTTTTGATTTTTGGGGGGATGGTGTCTGCGCTCTGGCCCGCTTGGGCTGCTGCTGTTGTGTGCTGCGTGTGCTGTATCTTGAGCCTGAGGTCTGTGGTGTGTGGCCACTTTCATCAGATGTAGCCACTGGCAGGGGGGTGGCCAAAGGGACTGGATCTGGACTCTGAGCCTGTGACAGCTGAATGGCTGCCGTCACTGTGGAGGACAAAGACTGGACAGTCCAGTGTAGCCCACCCACGTCTGAATGAATGCCCTCCATGAAGGCAACTACCTGTGCCAACTTTTTGTCATGGTCTAGGAAGGCATTGAGGAGAGTTGTCTGACCCACACCCAGCTGGCGCAAAAGGTCCACAGCCTCAACACGGAGGGCAGCAGGGGAGACAGGGGCAGGAGCAGCGGTGCCTGGGGTGAAGGACACTCTTCCCTTCTTACTGGTGCGAGCACGTGCAGCACTAGTGGAAGTAGTTGGGAGGGTGGGCACTGGATGATGTGTGGTGGAAGAGGAGGCAGAGTCCCCGCTCCCTGTGCCCGCCAACTTAGATGTGTCAATGCTGGCGTCAGATGACGTTGAGATTGGTGTCTCTGGCTGTGATTCCTCAAGCAGACTCCTGCCCCCTCCCAGGCGCTGGTCACATCAGTGTCAGTGTGCTCGTGTGTAGCAGTCGTTCTTGATGCCTCACCACTGGTGTCCATCCCCTGTCCATCTGTGCCCACGGTAGATGCTGCAAGAGACAGAGACGTAGGGTCAGTTCAGTGGCATTAACACAAACATCATATGCAAGCAAAGCACTAAACAAGATGATGATATCCCCATGTTGCACACCACCCTGTGCAGTAACATTGTGCAACCTCAATTCCAAACTCGAATTTTGCGTGTTGTCATGCAAACTTGGCATAAGTGACCCATGTGATGACCACACAGCCAAATAGACTGCCCGTGGCTCCATGTAACCAGACATACAGATCCCTCTGAGCATACCTAGGGCCCTGAGGGGGGAAAAGATATACCTCCCAACATGTTGCCACAGTCACATCTGGAGGCAGCAGAAGGGGACAACACAGATGCAGACTCCTAAATATCAGTCCACAATGGCCATGAGCTCATGCCAACCACCATGTCGTACTTTGGGGCACAACTACAGTTGCACATAGGTGTCAGATGTGTAGTCCTCACAATTCTGACGTCAGGCAATGCACACATTGATGTAAGCACACTCAGATGAGGCACACTGCCGTTCCCTTCCATGGGATGTCCCTGACTTCCCCAATGCAGACGATGCCAGAAGGCTACAACTCAGAATGCAATGTCAAGGGCCATTACTTCAATGACATGAGAAAGTACAGGTAGGGAAAATGCATGACAGCTGCACCCAACACAGAGGCCACTTACATGCCATTGCATCACACTAGCAACATCACAGATCTCAGCACTGGCTCAGGCTTGGAACACATGCAGTCACTCACAACCAAAGTCACCCTTCCCACAATACTCACCCCCAGGTTGCTGCTGATGCTCTTTCAAAAGTGCATCCAGCTCAGGCTGTGTCACAGCTAAGATGCGGGCCATTAGTGGTGTCATGCACCTACGCGCCAACCTTCCAGTCCGAGGGAGCAACCCCAGCTTCATCTCTGCCACGTTTTTGCTCAGCCGGCGGATGTCATCCCACCTCTTGTGACAGTGTGTGTGTCATCGGTTGGAGACACTCAGAGCCTGCACCTTGCGTGCAATGGCCCTCCATATGGCCTTACGCTGGTGGACTTTGAGCTGCAGGCATGGGAGACAAGAGGGGGAAATTTCAGTGACACTGGGTTATGTACCACTACCTCTCAGTACAGGAGCATGATACTAACTCAGCACTACTTCACAGATATGTCTAGCAGAGACAATAGAGCATCTCACATAGCACATAAGTGTTGGACTTGGCCCTTTTTGAAGGGTCATCCCTGCACTTTTTGCCTTCCTCCTGTATTTTGTCTGACCTGTTGTTGGCTGTTTTATGACTCTGGGCACTTTACCACTGCTGATCAGTGCTAAAGTGCATATGCTCTCCCTATGGTAAATTGATGTATGGATTAGTGACTCCATGATTGGCTGGTTTGGTTTACTTGTCAGACCCTAGTACAGTGCGCCCAGGGGTTGTAAACTAAATGCTGCTGGTGGGCTTGCAGCACTGGTTGTGCCACCCACAGAAGCAGCCTGTAAAAGTGTGTCTCAGGCCTGCCATTGCAGAGCCTGTGTGCAGTCTGGTACTGCCATGTCGACTTGGTAAGTGCACCCACTTACCAGTCCCCAAACCTTCCCTTTCCTGCATATTAGTCACCCCTAAGGTAGGCCCTAGGGCAGGGTGCATTGTATGTGTAAGGTAGGGCATGCTCTGGTGTGTGTGGCATGTCCTAATAGTTAATTACAGCCATTTTCGTGTTTCACTATTGCAAGGCTACCTGTTCCCCATAGGCCAGAATGGGCAGTTTGATTATTATATCTTATAATCCTATCTGACCCAGGGAACTAGGTAGAAATTCGAGTTTAGTATGCCTGAACTCAGAATGATAAAATACATCTTTTAGTGAAGTTGGTTTTAACATTCTGTGTTTGAAAATACCACTTTTAGAAAGTAGGTATTTTCTTGCCTAACTATCCAAGCCTGCCTCTGCTAGGTTGTGTATTCCTTGTCTGGAGTTTGAGTGACAGGGGCTAGAGAGATCTGCATGGAGATGGGTGGGAGGAGTTGCACCTGGGACCTGAATAGGGCTGTGCCTTCCCTCCACAATGCTGGCTCCACCTCCTGTGGTGTGTCTGATGTCCCTGCCCTGCACTGTGAAAGGAAAGAAGGAGTCTTGTCAGCAAAGTGCTCCGGGACTGACCAGAACTGGTTTGGACTAGGCAAAGGCCTCTCTGCCTTCAGAGAACAAAGAAAAACTGTGTATAAAAAGGGGGACCCAAACCCCAGAGCTTTAGATCACTTTTGGGAAACAAGAAGAACCTTTGCTGAGGAGAGGAACCAGAGAGACTGAGGAGGAGACTATCCCTAAGCGTGAGGGATTGGCCTGCAGTGGTTGCCTGACTGCCAAAGAAAGGAGAAAGGAACTTTGTGAGTACTTTCATCAACTTGCAAAAGATCTCTAAGGGCTTGAGAGAAGAGCTTGCCTCCTGACCGAAGTCTCAGGGATACCAGACTTCACCCTTTCTGTTGCCTGCATCTAGAACTTGCTGTTCTGGTGCTACAGAAAGAATTTGCAACACCGACGAGCGACGCCGTCTCCTGCATCGAAGCCGTGAGCGCTGCTCTGACTTGCAACGTAGACCCGATGCCGGCCGCCGTGCCCCATCGACGCCAGCGAGCGACATCACAAGCCTGCCATAGCCGTGAGCGCTGCTCCAACTTATGACGCCGGCCTGACGCCTGCTGCTGTGCCGCATCGACTCCGAAGCCGACATCATCGCGGAGCCGATCGTCGACGCGGGTGGTCAAGAATTCATCGACATCGTGACATCGTACGGAACCGTGGTTTCGGCGCCATCGTGACGTCACCTCCTCTCCGGTCAGGAACCGACGCCTCCCCTGCCTGCGCAAGCATCCAGGTCCCGACGCATCATCTCCCCCGAAGCAAGGAAACGACGCCGCAACGCGCCAACGCCGCCGCATCTCCCTGACGCCGTGAGCTGTCTCTGTCTTCGCTTTTCCAAGGTACTGTTCTTTGTGGGTCTGTTTTGACTCCAGGCCCGACGCCACGCACCTCGCGGTCGGCGTCGTACTTTGGGATTTCTTTGACCTCGACGTCGTAATAACTCCAGTGAGGGTTATCTGTTGCTAAAGACTGCTTTTAAGTGAAGAAACCTATTGTTAAACCATTTCTACCATCTTGAAGATTTATTGTTGATTACAGTATTGTGGATTTTTGTCGTTTGTGGTGTACATTCAGTGATGTGTCCTTGTCAGATTGGGCAATGACTGTGCAGGACAGGTGGGCTCACACTGAGGTCCAACGTGGGGCTTCAGAAATGTCACATGCAGGAACAAAATGAGAGCGTAAACAGTGCCTACACATGCGAGTCAGTACACATGCTGATGAAAATGGGAGGGCTCTGTACAAAAGTACAACAATCTGCTGTGTCATAGGTGAATTACCACCAAGAGTGTCACCCTCTGGCATTTAAGTCCTGTGCATAGTGCTGACCTATATATGGTGGCAATTTTGAGTCAGACACACTTCCATCAGTACCCTCTGGATGTATAACCTTGGTAAGGTCACAGATGAGCCTGTTAAGAACATCATGGACCCACACATCCATTCACATAGGCAATTTCTGTCCTGACTCCCGCTTGACCAATTTGCTGTGTCACTGTATGGCAGAAAAAACAATGCATGTCCCTCCCATTCTGATGCGCAGCCAGGCAAACGTGAAAAATAGGCTACACACCCCTTTCCTCTGGAGTCAGCATGCTAGGCAGTGTATGACACAACCCCACACTCTCAGGCACATACTGCAGCAGGTCAACTTCATGTGTGCACTCCCTGCACTCTCACTTCCACTCTGAAACACTTACCTTGACATCTGGAGCACCATATAGCCTCCCATACTGTGTGAGCACCTCATCCACCATGACCTCAAGCTCCTCGGTGGTGAAGGGATGGGCCCTGATATTGTCAGTCCTCGCCATCACTGGATCCAGGAGACAGGATCAGCAGCAGTTGGTGGTGAGGGGTGTCAGGCAGCAGTGTCTGGAGAGAGGAGCAGCAGCAGTTGGTGGTGAGGGGTGTCAGACAGCAGTGTCTGGAGACAGGAGCAACAGCAGTTGGTGGTGAGGGGTGTCAGGCAGCAGTGTCTGGAGACAGGAGCAGCAGCAGTTGGTGGTGAGGGGTGTCAGGCAGCAGTGTCTGGAGACACGAGCAGCAGCAGTTGGTGGTGAGGGGTGTCAGGCAGCAGTGTCTGGAAGCAGTGGAAATGTGAGGCTCTCTCCCACACATATATAGCCCCCTGGGGTAGTTTCTGTGGTTCTAAGCTGCTGTAATTGGTGTTCCAGGTCCGCTTTTTTCAAATGCATCCAACGACCGGCTCCGCGGTGGCGGAGCACGCCTACCGCGATTTTCAAAATTGCATTAGGCTGCCGCGATTGCGGTTCCCATTGGCTGTAAGGGCTTGGGCATTGGCAGAGACACACCGCAGGGGCCAGGCGGTCGCTACCGGGGTCGTGCATCTTTCAATTGCTTCCAAGGACCGGCCCCGCGGTGGCGGAGCACGACTACTGCGATTTACAAAATTGCATCAGGCTACCGCAATTGCGGTTCCCATTGGCTGTAAGGGCTTTGGCATTGGCGGTGACACACCGCAGGGGCCAGGCAGTCGGTACCGCGATATGGCTGCTATACATTGGAGCCAGTGACCGTGATTGGGGTGGCAGAGCATGGCAACCGCCATTTGACCATAAACATATATGTATCACTACCGCGAGTGTGGCTTTGGCATTGGCGGTGACACACCGCAGGGGCCAGGCAGTCGCCACCGCGATATGGCTGCTATACATTGGAGCCAGTGACCGTGATTGGGGTGGCGGAGCATGCCAAACGCCATTTGACCATAAACATATATGTATCACTACCGCGAGTGTGGCTTTGGTATTGGTGGTATGTATCCGAAAACAACGGTTCTAGCGGGAATACAAAAAATCTATATTGGTAATTAAAAAAGCACAATCGCAATCAATTAGGGTTAAGGAGTGATGTCAGAAAGAAAGAGAGCCTCACAGACTTGATGTTCATAATAATCCTTTTTATCAAAATTTTTTATATAATACAAAAACAATACAAACACAGACCGAGAAGAACCACAATAGTGATTATATGTCCCAAAAAAATGGAACCATCCAACACATAGTGAACAAACATGTGATATATACAAAACTTGGGGGCATATTAGCAAGACCGGCGATAAAATTATCGCCGTTTTAGCGGCAGGAAACTGCCGCTAAAGCGGCGATAATGGGCTTTCTAATATGCGTTATAGAATTCAATAGAAGCCCAGGTTAGATGTCCTGCATATCTAACCTGGGCTTCTATTGAATTCTATAACGCATATTAGCAAGCCCATTATCGCCGTTTTAGAGGCAGTTTCCTGCCGCTAAAACGGCAATACTTTTATCGCCGGTCTTGCTAATATGCCCCTAGGTTTCCACAATTATTGAAAGGAAAGCGACCACAAAACTAATTGGTGATGATTATAGCATCTGTGTACAATAGTCAGAGCTACTAAAAAATGATTCGCTTTCAATCAATTCGACGACTTTTCGACCCTCTTGCAATGTGGGGTCTCCTCAGGACCAAGGGATAAGGGACAATCTGATGGTAGTTGCACAGCCACGTGAGATGCACATAAAATTTGAAACACCAGTGAGATGGGAAAAAGAAAGAGTGAATACTCACACGGGGACTCGGTTGAGCACCCCGTGTGAGAGAGAAACAAAGGGGCTGTGAGCTTGTATTAATCAATTGCGGCTCAGTCACAGTAGTGGGCAGGGATCATCACCACTGGATGTATCACTACCGCGAGTGTGGCTTTGGTATTGGCGGTGACACACCGCAGGGGCCAGGCGGACGCCACCGCGATTTGGCTGCTATACATTGGAGCCAGTGACCGTGATTGGGGTGGCGGAGCATGCCAACCGCCATTTGACCATAAACATATATGTATCACTACTGCGAGTGTGGCTTTGGCATTGGCGGTGACACACCGCAGGGGCCAGGCTTTTGCCACCGCGATATGGCTGCTATACATTGGAGCCAGTGACCGTGATTGGGGTGGCGGAGCACTTTGACAGCACCTATGGACACATCATGCTGTGTGAACGGCCAATGGCCAGTTCTCAACAGTGCACAGTAGACACATGAATCATGGCACAGGATTGTGCACACAATGACAATGTTACATTTACCCCACTGCTGAGTACACATGCCATGTTGGTGTATATGATTGAAAACATTGGCAGACGTCACTTGTGATATTGCTGGGCATGTACACAGAACAGTGTTGTGATGGACTCTCCAATGGGTACACATGTCAATGTGTGATAGGGAAGAGTAACTCACAGTGATGAATGCCTGACTACACAATGTGCATATTTCACTGTCTACTTTGCTTGGCTCATGCACATACTTGTTGTTTACGCACAGACTGTGCTCATTGTGTTGTTGATGCGTGCCCTGTTCGACTTACGCAAGTAGGTGTGGCAGGTACAGCAGCTAGGTAGGAGACAGTAGTGTTGCTGTTTCACACATATGCTGTATGAACTACTCTCAGGGCTACTCATGCAAGATGTGGCCATATCCCTTTGGGCATTCACATAGTCAGATTTGTTTTGGAGGTATTCGCTGTGTGAAAAGTGGACAAGTGTACGACTAGTGTAGCTGAAGGTGTCCCTACATGTAAGTTGGGCCGTAATCTGAACTGTGATGACAGTCATTGTTGGCGTTGTGTCAGTCAAAACGTAAGATGTCAGACACATCTCATGGTGGATTGCATTGACATGTGTCCCCTTTCATCTCACCTAGGAGGAGACCAAATGTGCATCGTCCATTCACAGTGCTGGCAGACATGGAAGATGAGGAGGTCATACGGAAATTCCGTCTGGATCGACCTACCCTACAAGACCTATGTGCTATGTTGGAGCCACACCTGCGGCCTCGCAGAACATATCCGACTGCTGTCACACCAATGTCTAAGGTGATGGCGGCCCTGCATTTTTTGGCTACTGGATCATTCCAGTACACGGGGTCCAGTGCAGGTGGGATGTCGCAACCCATGTTCAGCATGGCGCTACGTGATGTCCTGTCCTCTATGATGACCTACAAGGACAGATATATCCATTTCCCCAGGAGGCATGAGTTGGCGGCTGTGAAGGGTGATTTTTATGCCCTTGGGCACATCCCCAATGTTGTTGGTGCCATTGACTGCACACATGTTGGCCTAGTTCCACCACAGTCACGAGAGCACATCTACAGGAACAGGAAACATTTCCATTCCATCAATGTGCAGGTGGTGTGCCAGGCGGATATGATCATCTCACATGTCTGTGCCAAATTTCCTGGCTCGGCCCATGACTCATACATCATGCGTAACAGCATTGTGCCACAGCTGATGGATAATCTACTTCCAGAGTGTGCATGGATTGTGGGTGAGTACGCAGAGTCAAGTAGCATGCTGTGTGTGTGACATGCTGTCCTCTGCCACAGTTATATTACAAAGTTGCTCTGTGTATCTCACACCTAGGTGATTCTGCATATCCCAACCGTCCTTGGTTTCTGAGCCCACTGCGGAATCCCAGGACCCCAAGTGAAGTCCGCTACAATGATGCCCATGGGAGGACACGTGTGGTGGAGCGGACTTTTGGTCTCCTGAAGTCACGGTTTCGCTTCCTGGACAAGACCGGAGGTGCACTGATGTACTCGCCCAAAAAGGTGTGTCAGATTGTAGTAGCATGCTGCATGCTCCACAACCTGGCCTTGCGCAAGGAGATCCCCCTGCTCCTGGACGCTAATGAGCAGCTGAGACCCCGGCCTGCAAACCAACCCATGTCCAGTGACGAGGATAGTGGAGAGGAGAAAGGTGTCGACCTGCGTCAACAGCTCATCAACCGCTACTTCACTTGAAGGTGAGTGACAATGTACAACGGGGCCATTGTCTGCTGATGTCGTTGTTGGTGAAAAGGTCTATGTGAGCTTTGTGACTGCAGCCTGTTGTTGACTCAGTGCTGGCTGCCAATGTTTCTGGGACAGGGTAGTTTGGCACAGATACAGGATGTCTATGTCGGTACTGTTGCTCAATGTAATGTGTGCAGATTGGAGTAACTTGATGACAAGTGTTGTGTGATGGCTGTGATGCCACCGCCTGACTAGTGAATATTGTTATGTTGTGTTTTCCTAGGTCCCATCTGCCTCTCCTTGCCTACAAACAATACGTGCTCCTGGTACATTGTAATCATGGTGAACATTGCACATCCTGTGATAAACATGGAGCAGACACAACGACATAGGTGTGTAAGGAGTGTTTATTTACAATGGGTACATGTGACAGGGGAGTGAATATTTACAAAAAGGTGAATAGTGAAGCAATGAGTTGTCAGTGATGTAGGATGAGACAATCGAATAGTCACCACATTGATGTGGTGACCCAGTCCAACAGACGGATGCCATTAACATGGCAGTGTGGGGAAGGACAGTCAACAAAGTCAATGGCAAGGTGAAGAGGGGTGCCATCATGGCTGCTTCCTTGACTGGCCTTTGGCAGGTGCTTTGCCATGGGATCCTCCCATGGATTACTTTGGACGGCCCCTTGGTTGTTTGGCAGGGGTGGCCTCTGCTGCAGGGCCAGTGGGTTATGAGGAGTCCCCCCTCTCCGTGGCCGCAGGGGAGGATGTAGAACTGTCATCCTACAGGCCACCGGAGGGAGGTGGAGGTGTTGTTTGTGCCGCAGGCCTGTCCCTCAGAACCGCCACTAGCTGGCCCAAGAGGTCCACGATTTGGCCCATGCGGGTGTCTATGGACCTCAGCAGCAGGCGGAGCTCACGGAAATCTTCCAGAGCCTGGCCCGTTTGTCCCTGGGCCCGTTCATAGGCCCCAAGGACTCTGGTGATGTTGTCCAGGGCTTTGGTCCCAGTGTCCGGTTGGCTTAGACTCCCCCTTGCCCTCCCACCTGCCCTGCTGTCACGGACCTGTTGCCTCGCCACTGTACGCACCCGCCTACTCTCCCTGCCCTCCTCAGTTGGTGGGGTGGGGTGGTCATCCTCTGGGGCAGGGAGAGTGTTGCAGGCAGCACTGGTGGTGGAGGCCGCACCGGTCATTCCAGCAGGGGTCAGCGTAGTTGTTGTTGTTGCTGATGTGGTGACGGGGGGACAGTGGGGTCCTGGGACCTGTTGCGCCCTGGCATGCCAGATGGGCCGGCTTCAAGCTCTGCATCCTCAAAATCCAGGGACTGATCATCAGGGAGTCCATGTTCCGGGGTTGGAGACTGGCTCTGCAGGTTGGTGTTGTCATCCTCTGCAGTCAGTTCTTGGTCACCTGTGGGACAGAGGGGAAATGGTAATTGACGTGCACCCCTCAAGCTTGGTGTTCGATGTATCTTATTTACAGGTTAAGCAACACACAGTTTACTAGTTCTCACATTGTATCTCTGCACAGTAATGTGCATCATGACATGATGTGGAGGTACATACATTAATTTACCATGGTGTGACATGTCAATGGATACCATGCCCCACGTGCAGATTTTGTGATTACGAGGACATGTTCTCATCTGACAACTGGCGGCAATACGACTTGATGTGAGGCATCTTTGCTGATTACTCTGCTTGGCAGGCGTTACATCTGCGCATGCACTAGCCATTGTCATCTCATGCATACCTTTGTCATGGCCTGTGCTTTGATTTATTTGTTCTACAGACCATGCTTGCTTTGTTTTCATATGGTCCTTCAAGCTCAGCCCCCATGGAACTTACAGATAGCATTCAGTGCTGTGCATGTTTGTGCCCTGATTTGCTTCAACATGGGATTTGGTGAATCACACTTTTGTTTCTGTGACAGTTACATACGCTTAGCTGTCTGCACACTGTAATTTGATATTGTATCTGTGTCAATTTTGGTGAGATGTGAGGGCTGGTGTTGTCATATGGCTTCATGCTTTT
The DNA here is from genome assembly GCA_963921515.1 of Calotriton arnoldi. Taxonomy (NCBI): domain Eukaryota; kingdom Metazoa; phylum Chordata; class Amphibia; order Caudata; family Salamandridae; genus Calotriton; species Calotriton arnoldi. The sequence continues at coordinate 197,688 of CAWUFW010003132.1, forward strand.
TGAGAGGAATGGTGGGGTGCATGCACTGTCTACGTACCTGTTCTGTTGTCACATTGGGGTGGACTTTCTGACACATCTCTCTGGGTGTGTGTTTAAGTGTTCCATCCTGCTCAGGGGTGGGACAGGGGGCCTGGTGGGAATTGTGGTGCAGGGCTCCCACCCCCAAACAGCCCTCCCTGGAAAGATGGCTACCTACCTGTTAGATGAAGGTAAACATTGCAATGGCTGCCACATGCTTCTGGGTGTGGGGGGAGTGCTACATCCTGCTCAGGGGTGGGACAGGGGTGCCTGGTGGGAGTTGTTGTGCAGGCCTCCCACCCCCATACAGCCCTCCCTGGGAAGATGGCTACCTACCTGTTAGAAGAAGGTGAACATTGTAATGGCTGCCACATGCTTCTGGGTGTGGGGGAGTGCTACATCCTGCTCAGGGGTGGGACAGGGGTGACTGGTGGGAGTTGTAGTACAGGCCTCCCACCCCCAAACAGTCCTCTCTGGGAAGATGGCTACCTACCTGTTAGATGAAGGTGGACATTGCAATGGCTGCCACATGCTTCTGGGTGTGGGGGGAGTGCTACATCCTGCTCAGGGGTGGGACAGGGGTGCCTGGTGGGAGTTGCAGTACAGGCCTCCCACCCCCAAACAGCCCTCCCTGGGAAGATGACTACCCACCTGTTAGATGAATGTGAACATTGCAATGGCTGCCACATGCTTCTGGGTGTGGGGGAGTGCTACATCCTGCTCAGGGGTGGGACAGGGGTGACTGGTGGGAGTTGTAGTGCAGGCCTCCCACCCCCAAACAGTCCTCTCTGGGAAGATGGCTACCTACCTGTCAGATGAAGGTGAACATTGCAATGGCTGCCACATGCTTCTGAGTGTGGGGGGAGTGCTACATCCTGCTCAGGGGTGGAACAGGGGTGCCTGGTGGGAGTTGTAGTACAGGCCTCCCACCCCCAAACAGCCCTCCCTGGGAAGATGACTACCCACCTGTTAGCTGAAGGTGAACATTGCAATGGCTGCCACATGCTTCTGGGTGTGGGGGAGTGCTACATCCTGCTCAGGGGTGGGACAGGTGTGCCTGGTGGGAGTTGTAGTGCAGGCCTCACACCCCCAAACAGCCCTCCCTGGAAAGATAGCTACCTACCTGTTAGATGAAGGTGAACATTGCAATGGCTGCCACATTCTTCTGGGTGTGGGGGGAGTGGTACATCCTGCTCAGGGGTGGGACAGGGGTGCCTGCTGGGAGTTGTAGTGCAGGCCTCCCACCCCCAAACAGCCCTCCCCGGGAAGATGGCTACCTACCTGTTAGATGAAGGTGAATATTGCAATGGCTGCCACATGCTTCTGGGTATGGGGGAGTGCTACATCCTGCTCAGGGGTGGAACAGGGGTGACTGGTGGGAGTTGTAGTGCAGGCCTCCCACCCCCAAACAGTCCTCCCTGGGAAGATGGCTACCTACCTGTTAGATGAAGGTGAACATTGCAATGGCTGCTACATGCTTCTGGGTGTGGGGGGAGTGCTACATCCTGCTATGGGGTGGGCCAGGGGTGACTGGTGGGACTTGTAGTGCAGGCCTCCCACCCCCAAACAGTCCTCCCTGAGAATATGGCTGCCTACCTGTTAGATGAAGGTGAACATTGCAATGCCTGCCACATGCTTCTGGGTGTGGGGGGAGTGGTACATCCTGCTCAGGGGTGGGACAGGGGTGCCTGGTGGGAGTTGTAGTACAGGCCTCCCACCCCCAAACAGCCCTCCCTGGGAAGATGACTACCTACCTATTAGATGAAGGTGAACATTGCAATGGCTGCCTCATGCTTCTGTGTGTGGGGGGAGTGGTACATCCTGCTCAGGGGTGGGACAGGGGTGCCTGGTGGGAGTGTTAGTGCAGGCCTCCCATCCCCAAACAGCCCTCCCTGGGAAGATGGCTACCTACCTGTTAGATTAAGGTGAACATTGTAATGGCTGCCACATGCTTCTGGGTGTGGGGGGAATGCTACATCCTGCTCAGGGGTGGGACAGGGGTGCCTGGTGGGAGTTGTAGTGCAGGCCTCCCACCCCCAAACAGCCCTCCCTGGGAAGATAGCTACCTACCTGTTAGATGAAAGTGAACATTGCAATGGCTGCCACATGCTTCTGGGTGTGGGGGGAGTGCTACAACCTGCTCAGGGGTGGGACAGGGGTGCCTGGTGGGAGTTGTAGTGCTGGCTGCCTGTACACATGCAACCCTGGGAATGTTGCAGGCTACCTTTGTGGTGATTTAGATGGAGTGGATGTTACATCTGTGAGACCGGTGTTGGGTATTGTGTTGCAGATGAATGGACTTGGGCCTAAGAGGTGTAGCTTTGTGGTTGTGCAAGACAGTACATAGCAGTGTAATGGTATACATTTGTTTGTACTTACCAGCCTCCACTCCCCCGGGTATTCCTGTGAGACTCTCTGGATGCAGTATGGCAAGCACCTTCTCCTCCCATGCAGTGAATGTTCTTGGTGGAATGGGAGGGCCACCGCAAGTCATCTGAGCCAGCTGACGGTTCTTGTTCTTCTTCTCTTTCACCACCCTCTTCAGGTCATGCCAACGCTTAATGATTTCCTGCTTGGAGCGCGGGGTGGTCCCTACTGCATTGACCTTTTTGACTATCCTTTCCCACATTTGTGCTCTTGTGGCTAATGGTGTCTGTTGGACCAGGGTACCAAACAATTGTGGTTCTACTCTGATTATCTCATCTACCATGACTGACAACTCACTCTCTGTGAATTTGGGCATTTTCTTTTGTGCCATGGTGTGTGCTGTGCAAATGTTTTGAGGTGCAGTTGTGAGGGTGGTGGGGGTGGTGTGGGGGTGTGTATGTGTGTTGTTGTGCTAGTGAGATGTGTGGTGTTTTGCATATCCAATGTGCTGCAGGGTTTGGTTCCTTCAGGGTTGGAGTGGTGCAAAGGATTGTGGTCAGGGAAGGGGCTGGTTTTATGCTCAGCTATGTGGGTGTGTCAAAATGGGGTATTGCTGTCAGGTGTGTTGTGTGGGTTGTCCTGGGATTAGTATTTTTGAAGTTGCCATGGGTGTGTGTCATTGTGGACCCCGACCACAGTTCAGCGATTCCATCGCTGACTTCGTCAGCACACACGCCATCGCCTCCACGGACTACATCCTCCTCGGGGATCTGAACTTCCACCTCGAGAACAACAAGGACATCAACTCCACCACCCTGATCGACAACCTCGCCACCCTCGGACTCAGACAGCTCGTGACTACACCCACCCACGCCGCCGGCCACACGCTAGACTCCATCTTTTCCGCAAGCCCACACGTCTCCTTCAACCACACCTCCGAACCCTACTGGACTGACCACCACTGCATCCACTTCACCTACAGGAAGCCCACCACGCACCACCGCACCGAACAAATGCCTCGCCGCTGCTGGAGCAGAGTCACGGAAGACCAGCTAACCACAACCCTCGCCCTGAGCCCACCCGCCGAACCCTCCGACCCCGACACCGCCGCCCGCAACCTCAGACAGTGGATCGACGACTGCGCCAACACCCTCGCCCCGCTCAAGAATCCGCCCAACAGCCACACCAGCAAGAAAGCCACATGGTTCACCGAAGACCTCCAGGCCTCCAAACGAACATGCCGAAAACTGGAGAAGATCTGGCTCCACGAACGGACAGCGGACAGCTACGCCGCCCACAAGAGTGCCACCCGCAATCACCATCACCTCATCAGATCCGCCAAAAGGGCCTCACTCAAAGACCGCCTAGACAACAACGCACACAACAGCAAAGAGCTCTTCAACATCGTGAAGGAACTCTCCAACCCCAGCTCCAACACCAATGACATCCAGCCGTCGCAAGACCTGTGCGACTCACTGGCCACCTCCTTCCACCGCAAAATCACCGACATCCACGACAGCTTCAACACCATGACCGCCCCGGCAACCACCGAGACCACTGCCCCCACAACCACCAACCGCCTGCTCTCCTGGACCAACATCAACGACGAGGACACCAGCGAGATCATGAACACCATCCACTCCGGTTCACCGCTAGACCCGTGCCCTCACCACATCTTCAACAAAGCCAGTACAGCCATCGCGCCCCATCTCCGGAAAATAATCAATATCTCCTTCGAGACAGCAACCTTCCCGGAAAGCTGGAAGCACGCCGAGATCACCGCCTTACTCAAGAAACCGAAGGCAGACCCCAAGGACCTCAAGAACTTCCGACCCATCTCTCTGCTCCCGTTCCCCGCGAAGGTCACCGAGAAAATCGTCAACAAACAACTGACCCGCTACCTCGAGGAGAACAACATCCTGGACCCTTCCCAGTCCGGCTTCCGCAGCAACCACAGCACCGAAACCGCCCTCATCGCCGCCACCGATGACATCAGGACCCTGCTAGACAACGGAGAAACAGCAGCCCTCATCCTCCTGGACCTATCAGCCGCCTTCGACACGGTCTGCCACCACACACTACGAACACGCCTTCACGACGCCGGGATCCAAGAGAAGGCCCTGGACTGGACCACATCCTTCCTTTCCGGCAGAACACAAAGCGTCCGCCTCACCCCCTTCCGATCCAAGGCCACCAAGATCATCTGCGGCGTACCCCAAGGCTCCTCCCTCAGCCCAACGCTGTTCAACATCTACATGGCACCCCTCGCCCACGTCGCCCGACAGCACAACCTCAACATCATCTCCTACGCCGACGACACCCAGCTGATCCTCTCCCTCACCAAAGACCCTCACACCGCCAAAGCCCACCTCCACGAAGGAATGAAGGCCGTCGCCGAATGGATGAGGACCAGCCGCCTGAAGCTGAACTCGGACAAGACGGAGGTCCTCATCCTTGGTTCCAACCCTTCAGCCTGGGACGACTCCTGGTGGCCAACATCACTGGGAACAGCCCCGCCACCCACCGACCACGTACGCAACCTAGGGGTCATCCTCGACCCCACCCTCTCCATGACTAAGCAGGTCAACGCCGTTTCCTCATCCTGCTTCAACATCCTCCGAATGCTCCGCAGGATCTTCAAGTGGATCCCCACCGAAACAAGAAAAACAGTCACCCAGGCCCTCGTCACCAGCAGGCTGGACTACGGAAACGCCCTCTATGCAGGAACGATGGCTAAGCTCCTGAGACGGCTGCAACGCATCCAGAACGCCTCTGCACGTCTTATCCTCGACATCCCCCGACGCAGCCACATCACACCCCACCTGAGAGACCTGCACTGGCTCCCTGTCAACAAGAGGATAACCTTCAAGCTCCTCACCCACGCACACAAAGCACTCCACAACTCCGGACCAGCCTACCTCAACAGACGACTCAGCTTCTACACCCCCACCCGCCAGCTCCGCTCGACCAGCCTCGCCCTCGCCACAGTCCCCCGCATCCGGAAAACGACCGCCGGCGGCAGATCCTTCTCCCACCTCGCCGCCAAGACCTGGAACACCCTCCCCACCAACCTCCGACAGACCCAAGACCTACTGGCCTTCAGAAGACTCCTCAAGACCTGGCTCTTCGATCAGTAGCAGCACCACCCCCCTCTCCCCCAGCGCCTTGAGACCCTCACGGGTATGTAGTGCGCTTTATAAGTGACATGATTGATTAATTGATTGTGTTAGGTGTTTTTGGGGGCAGAGCTAGTTTGATGTGTGCACTTGTCGGCCTTGTTGTGTGTTTTTTTGGTCGACCGCCATATTTGTCACGGAGCGTCCGCAGCGGTGGCTATGCAACAGCCCTTCCGCTGGCTCTACTATTCATCACTGTTTGCGATCGCGGCGGTCGGAAACAGCGGAACGTCCCACTGTCACATCGAGGGAATCCTAATTTTACGTGCGGTCACTCCGCTGGCCTCGCGGCGGTTTAGTGTGTTTCCGCCGCAAATCCGACCGCCGCGGACGTATTTTCACCAGCTCTGCCCGCTACCGGCGGTCTTTCGTGGCGTCGTTCTGCCGCGGTCGGGATTTTTTGGCGGTTGATCCTAATCGGACCGCCGGTTTTGCCGCGGTACCAGCGGACGGTTGATTTCCGCTGCCATGGCGGTCGGGGTGGATTTCCGACCGCCATCCTAATAGGCCCCTAAGTTTTTCTTCCTTATATAGTGTTCATTTAATTGTTTGCTTAACCTTATTGGTTTATTTTAACATTGCGTATTTTTATTGGTTGATCTTTATTGTTTTAATTGTTTTGGTAGTTGTTTTCCATATATAGAAAACGCTAATTAAGAGTCAGTTACTTTTTTTTTTTTTCACATGTTGAATTATTTAAATGTGTATTATATTATATGTGATGTTAAATAAACTTTGTAGTTAATGTAAATATAAAATTAAAATGGTTATTAATAGTGTATTTATTATTTAATGTTTTAAGATATGTTTTACTGTGTTTTAAAAATATGTTTATGATTTTATTTTATATGCAATGTATGTTTATTTATTTTGCTATATTTATGGTGTTTAATTTTGTGTGTTTTATCTATTTTTTACTTGTCGATATTTTTACAAAAACGATAATAAGGCTGTCTATATTATTGTGATCGATATTTTGGACATGTATATTTTTAAAGGATGTTCGATATTTTAAATAACGATATTTATGTGTTCGATATGACTGTGATCGAAAAGATTGTTTTACGATATTTTGGGTTCGATATTAGTGTATTTTTTAATATAAGTATAGGGTATCGATATTAGTGTTGTCGATATTTTTGTGTCGATAAAAATGTAGGTCGATATTATGTCTGTCGAAGTTATGTCAGTGATTCACCGGCTTCACCGGCGGTGGTGAATGGAGAAGAGCCATAAGGTGGAAGTTTGCACAGTGTAGTGTAGAGCCTCTGTGGATCACATTCACACGGCCAAGACGGTTGGCCACACCCTGTATTATGACTTTTTACTGCTTTGTCACTGCTGAATGCTTTACACATTTTCTTAAGTTAAGCCTGTCTGCTCTGTGCCACAGCATCAGGGGGTTGAGCACATGATTACATTATTGAAAATGTGTTTTATCCAGACAAGTTTGTGCTCTTAATCCTTGTGGTGGACTCACATCTACTCCAATTCATAACCCACTTACTTGCATGCTTCTTATGGGAGCATTCTCTTACTTTATGGCTGTAGACTGAAAAAAGGCTTCTGAACAAAAGTGATAAGAATAATAACTTACAAGTCAAATAGCTAAGAAATAACACATTCAAAGACTGGGGGCCAGATGTACGACGTGCAAAATAGCGCCTCGCAAATTGCGAGTTTCTTGCGACTCGCAATTTGCAAGACGCTATTTTGGATGTACCAATGGGGTCGCAAATTGAGAGGCTCATGAATATTAATGAGCCTCTCGCAATTTGCGATCCCATTGGGAATGGCAGGCCCTCCCAGATATGGTGGCCTGCTGGGCTCAACAGACCACCATGTCTGGGACTGCTTTTAAATAAAGCAGTTTTTTTTGTTTTAATGCAGCCCGTTTTCCTTAAAGGAAAACGGGATGCATTTAAAAAAGAAAAGAATGAGACGTTTTCGTTTCATTTTTTAAGGGCAGGCAGTGGTCCCTGGGACCACTGCCTGCCCTTAAAAAATATTTCCCCCTGCATTTGCAAAGGGGAAGGGGTCCCCTGGGGACCCCTTCCCTTTTGCAAACTCATTACCACCCTCTTGAAGAGGGTGGTAATTTGCGAGTGTTTTGCGACCGCAATTGCGGTCGCACATCATTTGTACATGGGGTTGCGCTCGCTATTAGGAAGACAACGCTCTTCCTAATAGCGACTCGCAATTCTAAAATAGCGAGTCGCAAAGAAATTGCGATTCACTATTTTAGAATGGTACATACCCCTATTGGTTTTTGCATGCGCAAACGGGTTCGCAAACCCGTTTGCGCATGCAAAAACCATTGTACATCTGGCCCAAGATCAATAAATCAGAACCAATGCAATCATTTAAAAACCTAATAAAGCTGACACATTAAGAAAGTAAAATACTTTATCAGGGTTTCATATTGACCAAAGAGTCCCCTAATGATAGCAACATAGCAGAATAACATTTTGGATGGAATTCATATGAGATTCAAAAACGATGATTCATCTTATAATTGTGTAGTAACACATTAAAAAATAGTTAATTATAGATTGTGGGTCTGCACTATGGCCAGGTAGTGCTGGGTGGAATAACTCCCTAATTATTTCTCGTTCTTTGCTCCTGTTATTGTGCCTTTTATATTTCTGTAGGATGCTCCATCCAATACTATGCGAAAGAAGATGTTCAAGTCATTGGCTTTTAGCATGAAATTCCAAGATGAGAGAATTAAGAAAGTGGAGCTGTTTAAAATACTAATTTGGATGAGGCTTTACTAGAAACCTGTGGCTGGCACATCTGCTAATTGATGCTATGTTTATTTTACAAACATTTCTTCAAGATTATGTCAAAGTTGCAAAACGTTCTAATTTTAAAATTGGTGTATCTTCTTTTTCAATCAAAATCCAAGCAGGATAAACTATCTCAAAAGGATACTTTTCTGGAAATCATTGGCTGTCATTCCTACAGTAGCTAAGATTCACATCACACTTTTCTTCTGGTTTAATCTAAGTGCTATAGTATATTAGGGTTTAAATTCTTGCAAACAATTTTCTTCTTATAAAAATACAAATGTGCTGAAGCAACAGACCATGTTCTTATTCCAGATGTCTTCATCGATTATGAAAGCAGTCCTTGACAAACCATGTCTTTAAGGAATTGGGTGAGTCAAGGTTTAACAAACTCTCAAACATTTGATCCTTAAACATTCAAGATGCAAGGTGAGCTTAAATGTTGCTGAGAAAGTGTTAAGCTGCTGTAGATTCTCAATAAAAAGAGAAACATTTTCCGAAATAAACCAATCTTCTGTGCTGGCTTTCAGAAGAGGAACAAGTTCTTCTAAGCTTTTTTGAGGAGAGGAACACATAGGGGCTTATTTACAAGCCCCTTGCGCCACTTTTGCGTAATTTTTAACATGGGAAAAGTGACCACGGGTGGCGCAAGGGGCTTGTAAATATGCAAAATCAGAAATGCGGTCGGGAGGGAAGCAGGCAACAACCGGAGCAGTTTTCATTCTCAATGGCGATGATCTCTCCAGCCCCTCTCAGACCATGAAGCACATTGTTGCTCCATAATTAATACTACGTGATCAAAGTACTGTATGTATTAACTCTTGCCTGCTAGTATTTTGCAGCATTTTTTCCTAACCTTAGGTCACTTTGGAGTGGTACTAAACAGGGCTGGACCCTGTTTGTCCTGAAGAAGAGCACTGGGGTAGCTCGAAACTAGTTGACGTTCACTAGGGACCCCTGACTAATTAAAAACAGACACCCTAGCGACCAACCCCGTTTTTAATATATCGGCTAGGAGCCTGAATAAATTCTTTTTGCCCACTAGCTAGATATTTTTAGTCTCACCCACTCCACCCCCATCACTGCATCACACATAGTCACTCACAAGTAGTGCTCCTACGTAGTGTCGCAAGTCGTAGCACGCCTCAGCCCGTAGCGGGTTGGGATGGCCCCTATGATGAAGCATGTCACCATGGGAAACCCTGGTGAGTGAGGGGACTCAAGAAAGGACATTTTTCCTTTACTAACTATTTTTTCTGAATCTTATATTAGTAAATTTAATTTTCTGAAAAAACTGGCTAGGTTTCCATAACCGAGATTTCGGTGTTTTGTAATGCTTGTAAATATGCCCCATAGGTTTTGAGGGAGGATGCAGAAGGGTTACTTAAAGGCACTTTAGTTAATTAATTTTACTACCAATAAAACAACCAAAGGGTGCATTAAATTGAGAGTAGTTTACAGAAAGGCCTGCACAATAGGACCTAGATTTTGTTTCTTTGCACAATCACATGAAACATGAGAGAATTTACCAGAAACTTTCAGCTTCTTTGAAAGTATACATTTCATTACTAGTGAAACAGACAAACCATATTTAACTTGCATTGAAACCTATGAGTGTTACCTTAGGAAACCATTTGACCCTAACATCTTTTTTGCACAAACATACAATAACCAAGCCTCCAGATTTCCCATTTGTCTACAATTATATTCTTGAAACAATAAACAAGGAATAGGCTCTGAATAGCACAGCCCTCATTCACAAGCTTTTTGGGCATGTAATTGTGAGAGACATATACAAAGAAGCTTTATTTTATTTCCAACAAACTTTAGCAATTCATTGATGTTAGTTTTGTACTTGTAAAAATATTTACTCACACCGAGGTTTCCGTTTAAATAAATCTCTATCTGTGGGTTCAGAATGTGCCTTAAAGGAATGGAATGTCTTAGAAGACTGTGGACATTCCAAAGCTATTCACCTGTGTGGAATCACTAATTCTTGTCTGATACCTTTCCCACTCCGTGAATGGCCAGAGATTTCATCTGTCAAAGGGCTGGAACAAAGCTCTTTCTGGGGTGAAGATAAGGGAAGGAACACTCACAAAATTGGTAGGATTGTTGAAGAAGTTTTTGCCAATGGAAATACAATTGTCTCATAGAGAATAAAAAACAAAAATATACTTGTATAATTTTGAATGCTGAAATGAAGTTACAAAACATTTCAGAGGTATGTCTTGAAGCTACTACTGGTTCCAGTTTCCAAGTAAAACCTACAAAAGTTTTGAGAATGATAAGGAGCCAGAATTCGGCACCTATGAAGGGATAGAGACTACTTGTGAAAAAGATCAAAACATTTTAAGAATCTTCAACCATGTCTTGCTTGTCCAAACTTTATCATTTTAAAAATCCACAGAAATGATAACCAAGCTAGATCCATTTAAATGAATGCCTCATAGATTCATTTATTAGCAACATTTGAATCATACCCAAGCATTATTAATCATACTAGTCTGTTACATGATTTTGAGGCAGTATTATATAGTACATTTAGAAATAACTATAATACCAGAATTGTATACATTTCTTTACTTGAATACATTTTCCAAACATGATTAACACCATCTTAATCACATGCACGTAGGGATGAGTGTATGTGGTATTTGTTTTGCACAATCCTTGCCAAAAGGCAGTGGTGCAATGTACAAGGTGGACTGTTCCTTTATTCTACTATAGTGTTCATTAAAGTGCCGTCTCTTCAGTTCTTTCCTAAATTGGAGCATGATTGAGGTGTTTGTGATAGATACAGGGATCTTGTACCAGATCCAGCATGCAAAAATGAAAAACACCTAAACTTTGTTTTTTATCTTTTTTTCAACATGGTCATCTCTAATCTGATGGCGTCCAGGCTGCAGGTGTGCTGTGAGCCCACTAATGTTCTGAGCTTGTAAACCAGCTAGGCAGGGTTTAGGATTAGGATGTGGGAAACACTTTGATGATTTAAAATATCCTGTGTTACCATGGTTTTTTAGATGGACATTACTTTTTTAATATCATAATAAAACTTTGCAATTTAATCTGTATACTCGAGCCTTAAGGTAACTAATAACTCTTTTTATTTTAAATGTTGCAGAGATATTATCAATGATGTCATAGAAGACGTCAGGACTGATGTAATATGTGGGGTAATTAGCAGTGCATGGCAAAGGCGCGTGTTATAGTTACCTTAGGGCACGTGTGAGATAAGTGTATCTATAACTGTTGGATTTCTATGGTTTCGTGTTTGTAAAATCTGAACCTAACTATAACGTCCCTGTAACCTATGGTTTTTTAGTGAATTTCAAAGATTGTTTTAAAAAAAAATTCCTAACTATAATGTCCCTGTAACCTTTGTTTTTTTCAGTGAATTTCTAGGACTTTTTAACGTTAAGAAATAATGAATTACCTTAAGTTAATCCAACCCCCGCCACGAACGACCGATGACCGGGCCCAGAAGAATGGGGTCCCCAGGGCCGAAAGCGGTGCAGGGAGGCGGGCTGTGTGGACCCCCTCCCCCTTTGGATATTTGGCTGGGCCCCAGGGGATGAGGTCCCTGGAATTTAAATTGGCTCAGGGAGGGGGTCGCATGCCCCCTCCCCTTTACAGATGCAGCCGGGCCCCGGGCAATGAGGTCCCTGGGGCTAAACTCAGGCCAGGGAGGGGGCAGCAAGCCCCCTTCCCCCTTCAGATATGCATCCGGGGATGGGGTCTCTTGGGCCCAAGTTAGCCCAGGGACGGGAGCCACATGCCCCCTCCCCATAAACATGTTGGTGGGCCCAGGGGTATTGGGCCTCCAGGACCATAAGTGACCCAGGGACAGGGACAGGGACTGCAGTCCCCCTCCCCTTCACATATGTGGCCGGGCCCCATGGGATGTGGTTCATGGTGCTAAAATCAGTCCTGGTAGGGGAGCACAAAACCCCTCTCCTCCTTAAATATATTGGCAGAGGGCCCGCAGGGCCAAAAACAGCCTCGGGAAGAGTCCCTGTGCCCCCCTCCCCCTAAAAATGTGCTTGGCCCTGGGGGATGGGATCCCCAGGGCCTAAAGCGGCTGGGGATGTGGGCCACATGCCCCTCTCTCCCACAAAAATGTGCTGGGCCCAGGAGACAGGGTCCCCATGGCCGAAATCAGCCTGGGGAGGGGGCCACATGTCCCCCCACTTAATTTTAATTAGTGTCCCTGGGGTAATTGGGTCTTTGGGCCAGCATGGGTTTTGTTGCATGCGGAGGGTTGGCACCAGGGCCTGGCCACAGGCCATGTCTTCTGGCCAACCCCTCACTGCGCATGTCTCCCCCTTAATCTTAATTAGTGGCCCTGGGGGGATGGGGTCTTCAAGACCATAATAGGTTGGGTAGGGAGTCTCATGAGAAATACACCACATAATAGTAAAAAGTATCTATTAAAAACAGTGTGCACTATATTCAACACTTGTAATAAAAAGACACTATTCGCTTAAAATTACCAAGGTCTAAAGGTGCTAAAGATTATACTACCTGCAGCCTTCATACTGTGGTGACAACTTTACAGATGGTGCATCTTCTGAAGCAAAAGCAGCACAAACACATTGGTTAGCTCCTAGTGCAAACAGACTTTTATGTTATGTGGAAATTATCATGATGATACAATACTGTCTAATATCTCAAGGCTCAACGGTGGCCAGCGCAGGTAAGCGCGGTGGGGTGGGGTGGGAGGGGAAGTCGACAGACGACGGAATAGATCAATTTAAATAAATAAATTAAACCTATTCCGTCGTCTGTCGACTTCCCTCCCGCCCCGCTCCACCGCCTCACCACGCTTACCAACACTGGCCGTGACTGTCAAGGCTGCTTACAATACTTAGTATTTACTATTTAGAATATTTTCTCTATTGGAAACGTTTTCTGCAGAACCAAAAAACATGTGTGGAACATACTGGACACAAGTCTTCACCTGTCATCTGCACACAGAGTTACTCTTCAATACAAAAAATCATAATGTGTTCAATACCACTACACACCTATGAGACATTAGAAGCATGAGCTTTGTAAATGCTTACATCCATTAGTTGGACACAGGCTGTACAAAATTAGGTGGAAAAGTAATATGGTAGTTACCTCCCACTATGTAAACTATAAAACAAACTAACACACACATTGGATGATGTCATTAGTGATCTCATCAATTATGTTATCTGAGATGTCCTCAGTGATGTCATAAATGATGTCATAGAACATGTCATATGAGTGATATAATATGTGAGGTCATAAGCAGTACATGGCGGGTGCACAAGTTATAGTAAGCTTTCTAAACTATAACTGGTGAATTTCTGTAGTTTATTTAGTTCTTAACGTTAATGTTGTGACTGACATATTCACCTAACTATAACATTACTTTAACCTTTGGCTTTTTCAGTGAATTTCTAAGGTTTTTTTAAACAAAAAGCAGATGTTTTTTATATATGTATATACATATATATGAAGCAACAAACAGAGGCCCAATACTGGAAAAGTTGCATTTATTCATGTCACAGCAGCACAAGAAAGCCTCCGTCTCCTTACGCGTTTCGGTGATCAATGCCACCTTGCTCACAGGTGGAAGCAATATCAAATGCAAAGTGCAAGCGTGCGTGCTTAAAAACCATTGAGTCACATGACCAGTTTGTTAAAAATACATTTCCCATAATGCAGGTTAAGTTCTGTTTTGAATACAGGTAAGGAAATCCTTTTCACATTTTACCTGCGCGATGTTAGTGTGGAAAATAAAATTGCAACTGGTCCTGTGTGTTCATAGTTGTTGCTTAGTGCTCAATTGTTCAAAAGTGGCATGAAAATGCCCGTCTCCAGCACGATCAGAAAGGTTGTCTTCCTTCCCGAATCCCTTCCATGCGCTCTCACAATTCGCTCGGTTTAGCATTTCCTTTCGTAGGTCATGAGAGGGCAAGTGGGTCATGCTCCCAATTAAACATCACCACAGAAATCCTCCGAGTACAGGAGCCCCCAACCCTTCAGGGTGGCTTCTTAAAACAATGGGCACGGAGCAGCCCATCTAAACATGAAGCAACAAACAGAGGCCCAATTCTGGAAAAGTTGCATTTATTCATGTCACAGCAGCACAAGAAAGCCTCCGTCTCCTTACGCGTTTCGGTGATCAATGCCACCTTGCTCACAGGTGGAAGCAATATCAAATGCAAAGTGCAAGCGTGCGTGCTTAAAAACCATTGAGTCACATGACCAGTTTGTTAAAAATACATTTCCCATAATGCAGGTTAAGTTCTGTTTTGAATACAGGTAAGGAAATCCTTTTCACATTTTACCTGCGCGATGTTAGTGTGGAAAATAAAATTGCAACTGGTCCTGTGTGTTCATAGTTGTTGCTTAGTGCTCAATTGTTCAAAAGTGGCATGAAAATGCCCGTCTCCAGCACGATCAGAAAGGTTGTCTTCCTTCCCGAATCCCTTCCATGCGCTCTCACAATTCGCTCGGTTTAGCATTTCCTTTCGTAGGTCATGAGAGGGCAAGTGGGTCATGCTCCCAATTAAACATCACCACAGAAATACTCCGAGTACAGCAACCCCCAACCCTTCAGGGTGGCCTCTTAAAACAATGGGCACGGAGCAGCCCATCTAAACATGAAGCAACAAACAGAGGCCCAATACTGGAAAAGTTGCATTTATTCATGTCACAGCAGCACATCGTGAGCAAGGTACATATGTTAAGGAACATATGTTAAGCATTTCAGAGTACCAACATAGATGATAAGTAATTGACACAACTCGAAAGAAATCCAACTCCAGTTTCTAAAAATAAATCAGACTTTTTATCTTAATTTAGACACCAAAACGAACAAGATCAGATGCATATAACTGAAGTTATGGATCTTAGAAGAAACCATAAATCACAGCAACTGAATACTACAGAACTTTTGCATCGCTGTCAATGAGAAAAAGTGGTAGTGACAATCGGTCACTTGCAGGTCGAGTTGCGTTGAACCCGAGGAGGGTAAAGGTGATGTGGTTCCCAGGATGAAGCCACAACAGTCAGTCCCATTTTACCTGGCTCAAGAAGCCCGGGTGTGGAGTTGTTCTGACTGTCCTTGGTGCTGAAGCAGAAGTTATAGGACAGCTGGTTTTACTGATTACATTTTGCTAATGGGGAACATTGTGTAAAAACTCAACAACTAAGGGGGTAGTTGACCAACAAGCCTTGGCAGCAGTAAATACAGCAGAAAGTAATTTCAACATCCAGAGGTCCTGAAAAACACAGGTCAGGACTACATATTCCTCAATGCACTGGACCATCTACTTCTGGGAATTCCCTCGGAGAGCCCGATAGGCAGTGATTCTTAGGTTCCGGTACGCTGTTAGTTGATGCCTTTGGCTCTCAAAGGGGTCCTTCCCACTGGGGGAACCAAACTTTGGTTCAGGATGAACCGAGTTCATGCTGTTCCAGGAAGGTTGGTACAGGTGCAGAGTATCCCACCTTTGGTTTGTGTAGCTCCTGTTGTGGCAGGCATGGGTCTCCTCGTTTGTCCTTGTTGCAAGTCAGATCAGGACTGAGGTTCTGGTGTCAGGGGTGGCCCATAAATCCTAGATATAGGGGCATTAGGGGTCTGGGTGCACTTGGCCAATGGGCTCCTAGCCCCAGAGACTAAAATGCCCCTGCGGTGACTACATCTGGGGTTATAGGTCACCTTTTCTGCCCGTATACCACTATTCTGCCACTTTTTTAAATGGCAGAAGTCTTCCTTAGCTGTACAGACCAGCTAGCCTACCCCAGAGGTGTGGCTAGCCTTCTGGAGGTGCACACCTCCTGTATACCTAATTTTCAACAAATGTGCCTGGGAGCCGGAGGAGGGCTGTTTCCTCCTTTGGGAGCCATCCTGGTTGCGTATCACAGGTGGAGCAGCCTTTGAAGCTCACCACCTTGATGTTTTACTTAACTAGCTAGCATGTCAGGGAGGGAGGTGTGACCTCCTTCCCGTCCAAAGCCATTGTTTCTGACTCCTGGGAGAATTCACACCTCCTGGTTGGGGGTCAGATTCCTGACTTTGTGGCAGCAAGCACCGGCTGGCATCCAGAGCAGAGAAAAGGCTGGGGCAACCAGGTAGGCAACCTCTAAGGTAGCCACCTGGGTGCATGACTCATTGTCATTGACGTGAGATTCATGTTGAGTGTGATGAGGCACATTATTTGATCCAAACAAGGCATATTTAGGCGGTATCATAATGGAGCTGCCAACCTCAAGTTTGCCCAGGTGACAGCTCATGTTCTTCTATAGACCTTCTATCACTTATAGTGTCATTTAATGGTAAAGGCCACTACAGGGACATATACGCTTGCACTTACATGTCCACACCTTTAATATAATGCACCCTGCCTTCTGGGTTATAGGAGCCCTTTCTTAGGGATGAATGGCATATATTTAAAATAGTGCATTGACTTTGCCACACATGGTGAGGGCAAAGTCCAGTTCGAGCAGTTTACACTGTTACTGCAGTCTGCAATGGCAGGCCTGCTGTCAGTAGTTTACTTGGGTCACTCAGGGTGGCACAAACAGGATTTCAGCCCTGATGACCCCTTTAACACCCATGCCCTGGGTACCACTGGTACCATATACTAGGGAATTATAAGGGGGTTAAGTCCTTTGCCAATGGGGATTACCAATTCCCACATATCAGTTTTAGGGAGAGAGCACTAGCACTGGAAGCTGGGCAACAGCCTCCAGTGCACTTTCAGAGTTATAACCATCAGCAATGGAGCAGAAAGTGTGGTGGGTGACCATACAATCCCCTGGTAGGTAGACCAGTTGGGCTGTTGCCCAGGAACTTCATTTACTTCAAAGGGGCCTCCCCTGTCACAAGCAGATGTCAGATGACACCTGAACTGTCCCCTACCTTTGTCTTGTCCATAAGGCAAGTACCAAACCCAGTGGGGAGATGCTGCCACCAGAACTGGTTTGTAATAACCACAGAGGAGTGGCTGCTCATTTCCTTGGCTCACAGGCTCTCACTAGGGGAGAAGGGTTTCTCCATCTTGCCTTTGCTGAGTGATGGGCATTATGGGGTTGTCACTAGGGGAGAAGGGCTTCTCCATCTTGCATTTGCTGAGTGAGGGGCATTGTGGGGTTGTTTGCAGTAGTGCACCCAGAAATGGCTGCACAAGGGGGTTGGTTTACCCCAGGGAACATTTACTCTTTTGGTTATGGAGAAGTAGCCCCCACCCATAAGCTAGTGGCAGGCATAAATGTGGCAACCCAAGACACCTTCTTCATAATACTGGACCTGCGGAAGAACAGAATAAGGACTAAACCTTTTGTTTGAGGTAACTGGGGATAGCTGACAGGCTGCAACTGTTCCCACTTATACCTAAGAAAAACAAGTGGACTTCAAGGATGAGTTGACTGACATCCTGTATGGCTACAGGGCTACATCAACCTGCAAGAGGCCTTTTTCCTGAGGTGTCTAGCTGACCAGTACCGACTGGACCTGATCTGGAACCTGCTGGTGGCCTCTGCTGGAGTGAGTCTTGACCCCCAAGTGCTGTTACTTAGGCCCTGACACCCTTGGTTGTGTCTTACTGGACTTATCCTACCACTTTTAAACATTGGTACTTCAACAACTCTAGAAGCCTGTCAAGCCAATCCACCCAAGGTGCAACCTCGATGGACTTAGGAAACAGGTTTCCGACACTTGGAGCTTCTTCACATTAGTCAATCTGTTTCAGCTGGACCTCGTCGAGAAGGTATTCGACCTTGTGCAGCCCTCTTATGACACAGCCTGCAGCCTTGTCGTCACTGGAAGATTTTGAATTCTGAAAAAGAGACTAAGCCAGATGGTAAAATCTTGATTGGGAAGTGTCACCAAAAATATCATGTAGGTGAGAGGACATCCCTCATAGTGAAATTTAAATTTCTCCCACTTTAAGTTTTTCCAGCCAAAACCAGCTTCATTAGTATGTCGTCCAGTGCCTATTCCACATTGTGGAACCTTCTTCCGATACAACCTGCTGCCTTGCTCTGCTGAAGAAATTTGACACACAGAAAAAAGATTTAGGGCCTCATTTACTTATCTTTGGTGTAGGGCAGCGCCGCAAGCCTTCCTGCTGCGCTGTCCTACATAAAAAAGCAGGTCAGTAATGCGTCATATCTATGAGATACCGCACATTCCTGTCCTCTTTTACTGCGCTGGTGCTCCAATGGCTGCCTTGTGCCAACGCAGGCGACCTTGCACCATGGTGCAAGGGTGTCCGTGTTGTAGGGATGTTTGCTTTTGTGCAGAAAGGGACACCTCCCTGCACAAAAATAACCAATGGAGGTGATTTTCTCCCTCTATGTGTGCTGCTGAATGCAGCACACAAAGAAAGTGGAAAAAAGTGGGCAAATTATGTTATTTCTCCTTGTTGTGCATCCCCTACACCTCCCCTGGGGAAGCATAGACTTTTGACGCATTCCCAGGTTTACAGCATGTTGTAAATCTGGGAATGTTTCAAATGCCATGAGTGTTATGTGACACAAAAAGGGGGTTGGGCCCAGAGGGACAAACACTGGGTAGGGCCGTAATACTAAAATGAAAAAAAGGGAAACCCAGTATTTCTACAACTTCCGCAATTTCTTTACTGCACACAATCAGAGTAAGAGAATCTTTGTCTGATTTGTTTTTTTATTAAACCTGAAATATTTTCACCTTATAAATTTATGTACATTTTTTTAGAAAAATGTGTATATGACCCACTTTTAGTCCATCAACACAACCACATATCAACATTACATATATTTACATACATTTACAACATTTACAACATTTGACACAACCACATGTAATCACAGTAACATCTATCAAATACATCACCCAATGTGGACCAGCTAATAAATTCTTAGCTGAAATACGCAGCCTAATTCAAATGCCAATATTTTTCACTAATGATTTCTTTTAGTGATTCAAAACACAAGAATTGTGACTAGAACATCCAAACTCATTAAGATGCCAATTAGTGCAACTGCCGATGCGTTTCAAGCCCCCCAAGACTTTGGGGCTCTCATCAGGGCTTCTTAATTATATAAACATTGGAGTGATCTAAAAGAACAAACAAAAAAATCAAAATCACTAAGTTTGCTCCCTTACCCAAAACACAAATTAATGCTATCTCTTCAGAAAAGTCTTGTTTGGAAACGAACAAACCCTACCTGATGGTGAGTATTTCTTTCCATCAGTCTGACTGCTGTTTAAATCATAAATGGGACGGAGGAGGCCCTATTTTCATTGCAAAAAGGAAGCACAAAAATTCTTAAAAAGCTTTCTTCATATTTCCTTAGAACTACTGTGTAATAAACACAAGATGTGACCACATACCTTATCACGAAAGACACAGTGACTTTGTAATATTTTATGAAGGCGACTCTCCAAATAAACCAAATCCTAGCTGCATCTAGACAGAATGAGGAATTATTTTTATTTTTAACATCTTTCACGCATGTCTTTCAATATTAAAGAGAGACAGCGCTGACTCTACTCGTACCTGGCTTCTGGATCCTAACGTTTACGGCATCAGTGCTCGTAAATTTACCAGCACTCCAAACTTGTTTAAAGCGTGCTGAAAATGAAGATGGAAAAACGAATCACTCCATGTGGTGAACGAGTTTAAATTAAAACGAATAACCAAAACGCGGCTCATTTATGAAAAGCATACCTCAAACGGTACTTCTTTCTGACGCGTTCCTCTCTGTCAGGAATTCACAGCTAGAAAACCTTTAATTAGACAAAGAAAACCGTTATGACATGAAGTCACTACGGTCTAGGAGTAAAATATCAACTAATGGGAGCAACTTACTTTCTGAACCTTCCTCGGCGCCACACGGTCATTCAGCAAACAGCAAGGGCACTTCCTGTTAGAAAGCACTTTTGAATACTCATGTGCTAAGCATCTTGGGACATGTAGTTCAAGAAATTTAAAACAGTAATTCATACCGAGGATGAGATTACATGTCCCCTCAGAGTTGACACTTAATTGTTGTCAAGGGCAAAGTGAATATTTATCCGTCTCTACGATTTTAAGCAGCATTTGAACTTACTGGAGGGCGCTTACCCAGAAAAGAAAAGAAAACCTGACATTATTTCTAATGCTCACCCACTGAAATCATTCATGGGGTGAACTCGGTCACGCTCTTGATAATTCCGTCATTTCATTTAAACCTGTATTTACGCTGTTAAATTTCAGTATGAGGTACGTCTCCTTTTGCAGAAGCACCAAATCTATGTCCATTTGTCTTTTTGAAATGTCTAAGGCAACCAATACCGTCCACCTAAAGTCTCTCTCAGTGTGTGCTGTGGACACAAAATGTTCCACCATAGGTGCAGTAAGTACCTTCTTCTTTATCCTTGACCGATGTTGTGTTATGCGTTGATTGACCTGTTGATTAGTTTTCCCTATATAAATCTTATTACAGGGACAAGTCACTGCATATATGACATTCCTCATTTTGCAATTTGTAAAAGAGGAATGCCTCCACTTGACGTCTTGATGGACGCAGGATAAGGCCCTTGAGGTCATTGAACTGTATCTAGAAAAGAGATCACGTCCTCACAGGGTCCCTACGTCATTCATTTTAAAATTGGCAGAGGTAGCCCTAAAAAAGAATTATTTTAGATTTGAGGATGTCTTCTATTTCCAGATTAAGGGGACCGCCATGGGTTGTCCTTTCACCCCAGAAATGGCCGTCCTCTTTATGGCACAATATGAGGATAGATTCATATTTCAGAATAATCCTTTTAGTAGTCACATAACTCAATGGCTCCGCTATATCGACGATGTCTGGTGCCTGTGGTCTGGGTCGGCACAATAACTTGAGAGCTTCCATGACTGGTTGAATTCCAGGCATGTTGATATTAAATTCAGCATAAGTAAAAGCAATATAAAGTTAACTTTCCTGGATTTGGAAGTAGTGCCATTAGAGAATGAACTGGTTGTCTCATTACATCGAAAGGACACAGCACGCTTTAAACAAGTTTGGAGTGCTGTTAAATTTACGAGCACTGATGCCGTAAACGTTAGGATCCCGAAGCCAGGTACGAGTAGAGTCAGCGATGTCTCTCTTTAATATTGAAAGACATGCGTGAAAGATGTTAAAAATAAAAATAATTCCTCATTCTGTCTAGATGCAGCTAGGATTCAGTTTATTTGGAGAGTCGCCTTCATAAAATATTACAAAGTCACTGTGTCTTTCGTGATAAGGTATGTGGTCACATCTTGTGTTTATTACACAGTAGTTATAAGGAAATATGAAGAAAGCTTTTTAAGAATTTGTGTGCTTCCTTTTTGCAATGAAAATAGGGCCTCCTCCGTCCCATTTATGATTTAAACAGCAGTCAGACTGATGAAAAGAAATACTCACCATCAGGTAGGGTTTGTTAGTTTCCAAAAAGACTTTTCTGAAGAGATAGCATTAATTTGTGTTTTGGGTAAGGGAGCAAACTTAGTGATTTTGATTTTTTTGTTTGTTCTTTTAGATCACTCCAATGTTTATATAATTAAGAAGCCCTGATGAGAGCCCCAAAGTCTTGGGGGGCTTGAAACGCGTCGGCAGTTGCACTAATTGGCATCTTAATGAGTTTGGATGTTCTAGTCACAATTCTTGTGTTTTGAATCACTAAAAGAAATCATTAGTGAAAAATATTGGCATTTGAATTAGGCTGCGTATTTTCAGCTAAGAATTTATTAGCTGGTCCACATTGGGTGATGTATTTGATAGATGTTACTGTGATTACATGTGGTTGTGTCAAATGTTGTAAATGTTGTAAATGTATGTAAATATATGTAATGTTGAAAGTGAAATTGTCTGAGCATTTGCCATTGAGATTTAACAGAGTATGGCCGTAATGGAAATATATAATTGTGTAGTCCAGCTGCCCCACATGCAGACAGTAGTAAAGTAACATGAGTCTGCGACACGAGTATGTCTGTCTAGGGCACAAGCTGACTGAGCTGGCATGCCTACAAGATTAATTGTGCTAAACAAGAGAGAAAAATAATACTTCTACTAGTCTACTACTACATAGTGCCTGAAAGTATAATCATCACATCCAAATCTTAGGGGCAGGGGAAGTGAAGTGAGGAGGAGAGGATACCACAACTGCTACTGCTACTACTGTGCCACTATAATTAAATTTTCATGTGTGTAATTTAATTTTGTGTTACTTTTTTGCTAAGAGTATTGGTTACAATTGTCTTTTCTTCCTTTCTTGATATAGCTACTCCTTCCCAACCCACTAGGCAGGAGTTGGCGGCCAGGGCCCGGCAAAAGAAGCTGGAGGCCATCAGAGATGAATATTGCCGGCTGGTTGCCCTGGTGGAGGAGGAGGAGGCGGCAGCTGCTGCTTCTTCCTCCAATGCCCCGGGGCCCAGCCAGTCCCCCGTGCCTCTGGCGGTACGGCGCCGTGTTCTGGCAGCTGCCCGCCGCCCATCATCAACATCATCATCTACTGCTGCCCACCCCTGTTGTTCCTGCAGGAACTTTCGGCAATGCATGCGCCTCAGGGTGGCGCGCCTGGAGGCCAAGCTGGAGCAGGTCCTCCGGGAGGGAACTAGCCGGCACCCCCGCCCCTAGACGTCACAGCTCAGTCTTTCCCTCTTGCCCCTTTTTTAATCTTTTTTTGGGTGGGTGGGATGTTGGGACTAGTTGGGGAACCTTGGGGTTTACTTTTTCTTCAACTTTGACAGACATTTATTTATTACTGGACATTGGTTGGGGTTAGGGAGAGGGGTGGGTGAGGTGTTGTGGGTTTTTCTTCTAGTTTATATTTGTTAGGGTAATAAATGTATAGTTTTCTAATACATATGATGCAAATCTTTTCTGGGGGGGTTACTCTTTTACATCACCTTGTTTACTTCCTCCTTTTGCTGCAGGGCCGCAGCCAGTTTTTGAAATCTGCCAATAGTGTAACACACCGACAGATAGATGCAGTACAGTACCCTCACTTGTCCTACTACTGTCAGTCTCTCCTCCTAGTCTATGCATTCTGCAACTAAAACCCCTTTGTAGTATGTAATGCACTGGGAAGGATGTGGGTGTAAGAATTAATTAATTTCCATAGTAGTATATACATTATTGACTCCCCCACACTTCTTCTCTTATCTGTGATTGATGTTTAGGCGAAGCAATGGCTGCATGGTGATGGTTTGGTTTCCTAAGGTGCCATGGTGGGTGGTGGTAGCAGTATTAGACAGTTGCATTAGCAAAAAAAGAAAATGAGACAGTCAGTCACCTGAGGGAGACTAGGGAACGAGTAGTAGAAGTACAGTAAGTAGTAAGTACACGAGAAGAAGACGGCCAAACAAGAAGAAAGTGATGATGAATGATATTGATAAGCAATGCCAAAGTAAAATAAAACATAATGGTGGCAGGGATAGCCTAGTACAAGTTACAACAAACTGAAGTAGTTGACTCGACCTTGAAGTGGACAAGCATAACCTTTAGTGCTGGAAGGATTATAAATCGATGCAGGCAATTAATTAATAATGGGTTAATAATTATGTTCCTCTGGAAAAAAAAAGAGAATAGCGAATACTACTGAGCAATGCATGGGTGGGCACTGGGCAATCTAATCTGTTGCCAGCGTGGCCGATATATAAAATATATATATATATATACTTAGAGCAGAAGAAGAAGATCCTCGCCCTGCCTTGAGTTAGTGTTGCTTTCACCACATCCGCCCCAGCAAGTGTGTGATCAATTATTGGTGTAAATTTAATTTAGTCACACCTCAATACAAAACACACAGCCCGGGGGAAGAGGCTTAGGGTTGGATGAATGGTTGGGAAGGGGTATTTGAGGGAAAGGTTTGACAAAGACAAACACTATCTTTAACACAAAAGAGGAGGGGTGAGGGTAACGGACCACCCTACTCCGGACCCCCAAAAAGACACTTTCAAACACCAAAAGGAGTAGGGAGTGGTAAAATATCTCTATATGTAGTGGCACATGCTGTGTGTCCTAATACTACCCTCACTCACACAGTTGTGTGACATGCTTCATCATAGGGCTGCTTCAAAACACCCCTGCGCACCCAACGCCTGAGGTGGAGCAATTGGGTTGGGGAAGACAAAACACAACACATAAGAGAAAAAATGAATGTATAAAGTGACTGGGATCACCGGAAGTGAAAGTGCAGTGCAAATTAAAACTAGCTCGGAGGTGTCGCTGTGCATACAATTTATTCCTGGACACTCCGGCCAGGATTAAAAGCGTGAAGGATGGTGGTGAGTGGGAGATGTTATGGGCTCCTTACACCCTTCCTTACTGCCAATTTGTCGACATGTTTCAGCCGTAAGTTTGTGCCCCTAGTGCAGGGTCACGCCGGCCTTCTTCAGGACACTACCGGTCCCAGGATATAAGTCACCTCGTTTCCCGAAATGAGGGGGTATCAGAACCAGTTGTTCTTGCAATGAGGTTTCCCCTAGAAAGTACACTACTGTTGTACTTCATCGGAGAGAAAGGGGACAAGAAAACTAATAAAGAACGGGTCACTAAAGTTTGTTCACCCTCATAGTTATGTTTACTGTAATGTTTCAATCAAACATCAATCCACCACAGCTCAGGGTAGAATACCCAGAGTCCACTCCTATATTAGGAATTATCAAATGTTGCTACATGGTAACAGGTTCTCCTACTCAACGAGTAGGTGTAGATCAATGTGCGTGTGCACCATAAATCGCCTCCTCTCACTCAAACACATGAAAAAGTAGTGTTTCGTCACTTACCGAATTTACCCTTAAGCATTGTTAAAACTGGCGAGAGACAAGGAGAGACCCCCTGTAGTCACACTGTGAGGGAGAGAAATCAAGAAGAACAACAATGTCGTGGTTAATAGATTAAATACCATATTGTAGAGGTATCCATCTTAAAACGACCCGAATGGAATATCATGGCCTGAATCTCCTTAATGATATATCTGCAGACGCGGTGCCCCCAGCAAAACGACGTTGCGCTAGTGCCAGATGGTGAAGTCTAATTTGTGTATGCGGCTTATAGGAACGAGAAATGCCGGGTAAATCATAGTAGGAAAGCAGGGTCAAAAACATGATGGGAGGAAAGTGCCCCTGCGGTACCTGAGCACCGGTTAATTGCCAAGCCCTGGTAAGTATACTTCAATGCCCCCAACTTCTTACTACATCAAGGTAGGTACTCCTCCTGTTGACCGCTTGTCTGCTCTCCCTGTGTAGGTTAGCGGGGGAGCGGAGGAAGATGTCTAAATATGCTACCCGGCTCCCAATTGTCCTACAGCGTTTCCGGTCACGTGGAGGCTGTGATGATGCGCACGTAGCCCACGTCCGTGACGGTGGGCTCGGCGCGTCAGGTTTCCAGGGAAACGATGTATAGCGTTCGAGACAGCGCGTAAACACTTTCTTTTTGCTCAATTTGATCAACTTTATCACTCCATGTGCCAGCCGGATTACAACACTCCCCTCAGTATATTGCGCCCTTTACAGGCCCTATAATCAGCTCTCAGGCTACCGGGGTCCAATGGCCATCAGTTGGTAAGTGTCTAAAGTTTCTAATAAAGCTATGGCCGGTACAATCAACCTGATTAAGACACCCCGGTTTCTATAACAGTAGTCTGGTATTTGGTCCCTCCCCATTCCACATGTCCCCTCTAGTTGCTATTAATAGGTGTAATCTAGGACGCATAGGTGGAATAAAGCTAACTCCTAGCACACAATATGCCTCGAAAGGTGTTCAGAAGGCCAAGGGGAAGGGGTGCTCTAGTTGGATGGAGGTAACATATCATTCATAAAACTATTACGGGTACCTTGCGTAGTTAGACAGCCCCTCGTACAAACTGGTATTAGGGACTAGGATGCAGGTCGTAGTAGGGGCATAGGCTGGCCTCTCAAAGTGTATAAGCTGTCATCCAGGAACACGTATGAGTGGTGTGGTTACTGTAAAGGAGGAAGTCGTGACGCGTAGGAATTCCTATAGTATCTGTGTGTCAGGTAGAAGTCTACCTATTAAGGGTTTGCCACGGAATGTCATCGTTTAAACCCACCAGATGACTTTTTAAATGATAAACCCATTTCTGCTCTCTCAGCAAAAGGGCTTTCACTTTCCCTCCTGCAGCTGCGCTCAATCTAGGTTTTTCAATTACTGTCCACGTCAGATCTTCAATGGTGTGGTGTTTTTCTAAATAGTGGGCTATGAGTTTTGTGTTGGATTTCAAACACCTAATCGTACTACGGTGTTCCATAATACGTGTCTTCACTTTCCTGCTGGTCATACCCACATATTGTTTATGGCAGGGACATGTAACGAAGTAAATCACAAAATCAGAGTTACAGTTAGTGTCTGACCTCTGTTCCCAAGGATAGGTGAGACCCACATCTATGGTCCTGGAGTTATTTGTGAGGTGACATACACTGCACGAACCACACCTCGAGTGCCCTCGGAGCGGGGGAAGTCCTCCTGGCGTTTCAGTTCTCCTCTGTTGTGGTATGGTAGGTCTGGTGTGCACCAAAATGTCTTTGAGATTCATGCTCCTCTTAAAAGAGAAGAGAGGCTTAGCTATGTTCATACCGTTGGAATTAAGTATGTGCCAGTGTTTAAGTACCACTTGCTTGATTTATTGTGAGGCCGTACTGAATGTGGTGACACACACAGGTTTGTCTGTTGGTGATCTAACAGTCTTCTCCAATAGGTTCTCCCTGTTAGTGTTGGTTGCTCTTTTCCTGGCTCTTGAAATAGTATGTTCAGGATATCCCCTTTGGCTAAGTTTCATCGTAAGGAGAGCTGCCTCTTCCTTGAAAGTTGTTCTCTCAGTACAGTTCCGCCTTAATCTAAAAAATTGCCCCACAGGGAGGTTGTCCCTTAGAGATTTCGGGCGGAAACTGTCATATGCTAGCAGTGAGTTCTTATCAGTGGGTTTGTGGTAGACGCTGGTGTGAAGTTTACCTCCTTTAGGTTCAATGACTAGATCTAAAAATGGTAACCCCGTTTTGGTCACTGTAGAAGTAAAATGGAGCAGGGGGTTCCTGTTGTTAAGCCAGTCAAGGAATTGGGTAACCGAGTGTGCATCTCCCTTTCAGACCACCAAGACATCGTCAATGTAACAACGCCACAATCTGATGTTGTTCGACCAGGTACTTTGAGGGTCGTAGATCACGGTTTTCTCAAATGCACCCACATATAGGCCAGCCAGGCTTGGGGCAAATGTACTGCCCATCGAAGTCCCATGGGGCTGTAGGTATAAAGTGCCCTCAAACTCAAAAAAGTTTTTCGTCAGGGCTATTTCCACCAGGTTGAGGATAAAGGCTTGTGGGGTTTGGTATGTCCACTCCTCCTCAAACAGGATCTCCTCTAGCACCCGCAAAGTTTCCCTTTGTGGAATGTTAGTATAAAGGGCTTCGATGTCTAAACCCAATAGGAACATACTGTGTGGGTCGAAGTCCATATCCTTGATTAAATTGAGGATGTCAAGGGTGTTCCATAAGTAGGCAGGGAGTTTCTTAACCAAAGGTTTCAAATAAAAATCACAAAATTGTGACAGTGGTTCGAGGATGGATCCAATGTCCGACACGATCGGTCTGCCAGATAGAGGCCTGGTAGGTTTGTGGATTTTAGGCAGTATGTAGAAGTACGGCATCTTGGGTTGGTCTTTAATGAGGTAGTCTCATGTTTAGAAATACAATCATTCACCAACCCCTCCTCTACAAGTGTCGCGATATCCTTAGTTATTTCCGCTGTGGGGGCCATGTCCAGAACCCTGTAATTCCTCTCGTCCGAAAGGAGGTGATGACATTCATTGGTATAAGTTATTTTGTCCAAAATAACTATCGCTCCCCCTTTATCGGCCGGCCTAATGATGATGGAAGCAGTCCCCTTCCGTTGTGTAAGTGCCTCCTTTTCCATGTTGCTCATGTTGACAAATGAGCGTGTGTTCTGTCTTCTTAAATTTTCAAGGTCATGGATGACTGCTTGTTCAAATGTACCCACCTCCTGTGGTAGTGTTGCAATCTGGGATGTGAAAGTAGATTTAGGGCGCAGTGGCGTATCCCCTGAAGTGATATTTCTTACTTCAGTATCCTCAAAGAAGATCTTCAGTCTAACACTTCTGAAGAAGGTGGATAGCTCTTGGTGCATGAGGAAATGATCCAACTGATTGGTCGGAACAAAACCCAGGCCTTTGTTGAGAAGGTTCTCCTGAGACTCCGTTAAGATGGTAGACAAGAGGTTCACCACTAGTGAAGTTTCCTCCTTGTTCACGGTAGCAGACTCTGGGCCATACTCCTGGTTACTCGCTGGTCCAGTTCTTGGTCTTGGTCGTCCCAGGTCAGCCTCTGTTGGCCCTTCTGTTTGCCTCTGCCCCTCCCTCTGCCCCTGCCTAAAAAAGGAACCTGTGGCTGTTGGAATTGGGGTTGTGGGAATTGGGGATTCTGGAACCCTTGATGTGGGGGAAAGCCCATACCCGGCCAGTTGTAGCCCTGATTTGGGTAGCCTTGAAAAGGGGCAGGGAAAAAGGGACTTGGTCCCCTTTGATAACCTCTGCCCCTCCCTATCCTGCGTTGAGGGAGTTCGTAGTCACTGCCCTCGCTACTGCTACTAAGGATATCTTGGTATTTTTTACCCTGTTGGGTTCCCTTCTTCATTTCTGTTAGTCTCTGTTGGATGTACTCCTCATTGTTATAGGGGTAGACGTTTTCTTTCGAAAACTTCTTGAGGTCTTTCTGCAGTTTGGATATTTTCGACTGCATCAAGGAGTCCCTGTACTCCCCCAGTTCGGTGTTGACCTCATCTAGCTTATGTTTGAAAGTGGCCAGTAGTACCTCTGTTTTCAAACCCTGCTCACTCGTTTGTATCTGTATCACCAGGGTATCGGCTAGCCTTTTCGCTGTGCTTATTATCAAGACCAGCCAATACCTGGTGCATTTCCACGCAATGAGTGCCCAATCCCATCTGAACATGGCATCCTCTAAAAATATTAGCGGTTCGTTTGTGACGAGGAGGCCCCGTGGTGCTGCATTATCCCTCAGATATTCAGTCAGGATGGCCCCGTGGAGTATAGTTTTGACATGTGTTCTCTTAAGTTCCAATAGCGTGTCCCAACCTTCTCCTTGTGTTAAGACCTGATTCAATGCTGTCTCACCCAGTAGTGACGGTCCGGCTAGGATCTCTGCTATCATATCCTCACCGAAAGATAGTCCCTGGTCCTGCGCCATAGGGGCAAGAGGCTCAAAACCCAGTATGGGTAGTGACCTAAAATATGTGGAGATATTCGGTGAACACAACACACTTAATCTACTATGATTTTCCCGGCATTTCTCGTTCCTATAAGCCGCATACACAAATTAGACTTCACCATCCGGCACTAGCGCAACGTCATTTTGCTGGGGGCACCGCGTCTGCGGATATATCATTAAGGAGATTCAGGCCATGATATCCATTCAAGTCGTTTTAAGATAGATACCTCTACAATTTGGTATATAATCTATTAACCACGACGTTGTTGTTCTTCTTGATTGCTCTCCCCCAGAGTGTGACCACAGGGGGTTTCTCCTTGTCTCTCACCAGTTTTAACAATGTTTAAGGGTATACTCGGTAAGTGAAAAGACACTACTTTTTCATGTGTTTGAGTGAGAGGAGGCGATTTATGGTGCTCACGCACATTGATCTACACCTACTCTTTGAGTAGGAGAACCTGTTACCATGTAGCAACATTTGATGAGTCCTAATATAGGAGTGGACTCTGGGTATTCTACCCTGAGCTGGGGTGGATCGATGTTTGATTGAAACATTACAGTAAACATAACTAAGAGGGTGAACAAACTTTAGTGACCCGTTCTTTATTTGTTTTCTAGTCCCCTTTCTCTCCGATGTAGTACAACAGTAGTGTACTTTCTAGGGGAAACCTCGGTGCAAGAACAACTGGTTCTGACACCCCTCATTTCGGGAAACGAGGTGACTTATATCCTGGGACTGGTAGAGTCCTGAAGAAGGCCGGCATGACCCTGCACTAGGGGCACAAACTTACGTCTGAAACATGTCGACAAATTGGCAGTAAGGAGGGGTGTAAGGAGCCCATAACATCTCCCAATCACCACCATCCTTCACTCTTTTAATCCTGGCCGGAGGGTCCAGGAATAAATTGTATGCACAGCGACACCTCCGAGCTAGTTTTAATTTACACTGCACTTTCACTTCCAGTGATCCCAGTCACTTTATACATAAATTTTTTTCTCTTATGTGTTGTGTTTTGTCTTCCCCTACCCTATTACTCCACCCCAGGCGTTGGGTGCGCGGGGGTGTTTTGAAGCAGCCCTATGATGAAGCATGTCACACAACTGTGTGAGTGAGGGCAGTATTAGGACACACAGCACGAGCTACCACATATAGAGATATTTTACCACTCCCTACTCCTTTTGGTGTATGAAAGACAAAACTACACATGGACAACACACAATCTTGGCAGCCGACCATCATAAATCTGTTAAGGGAGAAAAAGGAAATGCATGCATGATGATGACTTGATGGTTAATAAGTAGTACTAGACTAGTAGTACAGGACAGCAGTTTATTATTATTATTATTATGCAATTGCCTTGCCTGTCTGCCCTCAGAGAGACCGAAATTACATACATTTTATGTTCTGTTGTACCGGGCTTCCTTTTAAAGCTAGCAGAGAAAATTTAAAAATAGCTGTAGGGATCAATTATAAGCAAAGAGCAAATATAATAAACAACAACACACAGTTGTAATGATTGAAGAGAAAAAATGAATCAAATTAATTAAAAGATGATGAATGATACTAAGTTACTGTATGTTATCATGGTCAAATTGGGGAGTTGCATCTCGGCATTCCTCTTGGTCCTCCCTTCCATGGACGCTCCGTCTGTCAATCTTGTGTGCCACTGCCTGCCTGGCGGATGCGGATTGGTAAGGTAAGTGTGAGTTGTTTTTCCCAGTATAGCACAGGGTAAAGGCCGGCCTGTAATTGTAGATGGAAAAACAAAAGGGATATTGAAAAATCAAGGAGAAAAAAAATGCATAAATTACTGAGGAGTGCAGCAAGAATACTTTCAGAGGCGACATGGCTAAATCATGTCTACTACTCTGTTTCCAGCATTAACCTACAACAACAACAGGACAGAGCAGGCCCACGGCGCCCACCCAACCTCCACTTAGCTAAGATTTTGAGCCAGACAAAGCACACATATACAGCAACATAGCATTTTCCAAATTAAGTAACTAAATCAATGCACCGCTGTCAGTCATACCACTACTACACTCGCCTCCACCACTACACAGACATGTAGGTCTGCTGTGGTTGTTGTTGACTTGTTTACATTTTAGGCCACTTTGTGAAACACCCCGAGTTATTCCATCAATCATCTCTGAACCTACTGACTGACTGCGATGAGTATAGTATGGTCATCATCTTCATGGTGTCCAACTCTGTAGTGTACCGAGTGAGTCCAGAATAGATTCCATATTCAAAAATGCAATGGATCGGCCTGCAGTAGCAGTCCAATTTTGTTATTAAATGACAAGAAGGGAAACATTGACTTGAGTCACTTTTTTGTGTGTAGAATAAATGATACTAGTGCACTTCATGCACAACAACAACAACACAAACACCAATCACTCAGAGTCAGCGTCCAATGCATGCCATCCATCATTACCTGTTGTTCTTGAGGGACAGTCACTCTCGGCTCAGAAAGGAGGATAGCTATAGTCATGTTCTTTGGAGGGACTCGACGAGGCAGGCACACATTTCTTGTACTATTCTCCATCCAATGTCTGGCTTGAGGGAAATGGATTTAGGGCGAGTCAGGATGGAGCAGGACTCGGAGGAGTGGGCTTACTTCTTTAATAAATGCACAGAGTTGCAACTCCAATACGCCAATAAAAAGAGTAAGACGGTGGTGATGGATTTGTTTTGATTCGAACCAGAAAGACAGACACATACACAAATAATAAAGGTAACTAAGGAAGAAAGTAACAAGTTGAAAGCCTAGTTGTCAGGGAAGTAGAGCTCGTCCTCAAACTCTGGTGGTTCACCAAGAATTAGGTCATCTAACACACTACTTCCATGACCTAAGTCGCCGTCATCATCTTCCTGCTGTGCTACTTCAGGTATGGTGTAATCCTGTGGTATAAAGTGCTGATTCATTTTGATCATGGTTAACCTTTCCACGCTTTGGGGCAAGAGACTAGTCCTTTTCACTGTTACAATGGCACCAGCAGCACTGAAAACACACTCAGAAGAGACACTTGCGACAGGGCAAGCCAGATAGTTTATCACCAGCAGGCTGAGCACTGGCCATTGGCGCCTTTTCCCATACCAATACAGAAATGGGTTTTGATCAATGTAGACCTCTGTTGGGTCATCCAGATAGGCCTGGACCGTCCGCTCAATGCTTTGGGGTGCTCCACTTTGCTCTGACTCTTTTGCCTTAGCTTCAGCACTGGATCTAACAAGCCCTTGCTGTAGAAACCATTCCTGTGCCGATTTTGGTGGGGCTGATGCTCCTGTTCTTGTTGTTCTTGATGTTGTTCTTGGTGGTTTTGGCTGCTGTGAGACAACTGCACTGCCCTCAGGCTCTGAAGTTGAACTTGACGCCGGCTGCCCTGCAGTTCTTGTTGTGGCCTGGAGTAGTGGGCCTCTAGTTGCCGGCCGTTCTTTTTCTAATTGACTGGCTTCCGCAGCTATCCAAGTTTTGTACTTGCCAACATCCACTTCTGAAAAAGGAATCAATGTGTTAGTGTTCAGTACTGCTTTGTACAGTGGATCCAGAATTGTGGGAGAAATGTAACGGTTGGATGACACAATTTCTCTTTGCACCCTTGTATTTTCAGATAAGCGAAGGGTTAAGCTCTCCACCAACTCATATGCTTCTTTTTTTCCCTCCACACCTGCGTACATTGCAGACACTCCCTTCAGCTGTTCCTGTAGCATGTGCAACAATGGGATAGCTTGGCCCATAGTACAGTCCTCCTTGCTGACCTCACGTGTGACGAGCTCGAAAGGAAGTAGCATTTCTGTCAGGCATTTAACTAGGCCCCATTGGTCCATCTCAACGGTCATGCCTTTCACAGTAGCATCCCCTCTTTGCATGACATATTCATTGATTGGTCTGTACTGCTCAAACAGACGTTCAAGCATGTAATAAGTTGAGTTCCAACGTGTTGGCACATCCTGGATGAGTGCTTTAACTGGCACTCTATGCTCACGTTGAATGATCCTCAGCTGCTTGCGGGCTTTAAAAGAATGGCTGAAATGTGTGCAGATTCTTCTGCAGGTGGTCAGTAAGTTGCTGACTCTGTATTCTTTTTTCAGAAAGTCTTGAACAATAATGTTAATGCAGTGTGCCAAACACAGGGCCCTGAAATAGCCACCATTGGGCATTGCCCTAACTATATTACTGCCATTGTCCGTGGCAATAAAACCAATGTTAAGCCCTCTTGGGTGCAGCCATTCAAAGACCTTGCCGTTAAACTCTTCCAAAATGTTTGCAGCAGTATGAGATTTCACCATGGCGAACATGGCTACAGTTGCATGTTTCCGAGTAGCATTAAAAATCTCAGCAGTGTCAACACCTGCAGATATCTTTTCTCTAACCCCCACAAAAGAGATCCAGTGTGCAGTGATGCACATGTAATCAGTGGCTTGGCAACTGGTCCACATGTCTGTTGTCAGGTAGATAGTGTGAACAGCACTCTGCTGCAAAGCTTGTCCAAGCAATTCCAGCACGTCATGATGTAGTGCTGGAACAGCAACTCTGGCAAAATAGGACCGGCTGGGAACCTTCCATTTTGGGCAGATGGCTGTCACAAATTCAAGAAAACCCACCCCTTCCACTAAAGAAAAAGGGAGGAGGTCCAGCGCTAACATTTTAGCAAGCTTCGCATTGTACAAACGTGCCGTTGGGTGGTTGCGTTCATACTGCCCCTCCGACCTCAACATGCTGAGAATGGTAGGCCGGATTTTTTTCTTTTCTGTTGCCACTGATGCAGGTGACTTTTTGGCACCAGATGTTGTTAGGCTCAACGGCGCCGCACGTTTTTTCGTTCTGGTACTCTCTTGCCTTAGTGTCTCAGCTTGACTCTTACTCTTGTGCCACTGAGATGTTGCTGAGGCTGATGAGGATGTGGGCGGTACCACTGCACTGCTGGGGACAGGACTACTTTGTGTTCCAGAGAAAATATCGCCCTCTTGTTCACCTTCCACCGCGATTGTATCTTCTACTTCTTCATCACCACCAACAGCAATGGGTGCAGTTTTTTGGCCTTTAAGGTGCTCCTCCCACTGGATCAAGTGGTGTTTTTTCAGATGGGTTGTTTGGCCTCCGGTACCATAGTTTGTACCAAGCTTACCCCGACTAACACCTTGTCCACAAATGGAGCATATAGCAACGTTCTCCTCGTTACTGCTAACCAAAAAGAAGTCCCAAACTGGGGAGGTGAACTTTCTGGTGCTGCTGGAGGTGCCACTTGCAATGCCAGATGAACTGGAAGGTGGGCGTGATGGAGTTTGACTCTCTGCAGATGCAGAACCTACTTCTACTGAGGTGGTTGTGCTGGATGTAGGTCGCTGCCGGGCCTTTGCAAATGCAAATATGGAAGCTGCAGGTGGTGTTGGTGTTATCTGTGTTGGCGATATCCATGCCACATCCCTCACAGCAATTTGGGATGGGGTAATAATGTCGGTCTCCACTGGGGCAGGACTAATGTTCATGATGACTGGCTCGTCATCATCCTCCTCTTCTACATCTACCTCCATAACTCTAAGGCTTTCTGGAACCTTCCTTTTCCCTAGCCTTCTCTTGTGGCGTGTCTCACTCTCAGACTGAGGTGGTGGCATCCAATTGGCATCTAGAT
The DNA here is from genome assembly GCA_963921515.1 of Calotriton arnoldi. Lineage (NCBI taxonomy): Eukaryota > Metazoa > Chordata > Amphibia > Caudata > Salamandridae > Calotriton > Calotriton arnoldi. Next base: position 232,908 of record CAWUFW010003132.1, read on the forward strand.
CATCAGAAGGGGGGCTTGCAGAAGAAATCGATGGACTAACCCTCCTTTTCCTTGCTGGGGATCTGAAAGACAATGGATCTTCTGAAAGAGTGGCTTGCTCTTCTTCCTCTGCAGGAAGCTCTATCTCCTGAACTGCCCCTACTTCGGGAGGAACAACTACTATTGTGGGCGGTGGTTGCGGCTGTTGTTGCGGCTGTTGTTGTCCACTTATCTGGGTTTCCAATTCCTGCGTTGATTGGGTACTACTTTGCGATAACGATAAGTCAATTTCAACATAACTGGACATCGGCGTTGTCGTGATTAGACTGGCTGTCTCTGCGACAGACATGGGCTTGGGCCTAGGTTTAAGGGATGGGTCAACTGATGCGGGGGTGCTGCTCCCAGCTTGCTCCCCTGACACTGCTGCTGCAAGCGCAGTTTTTTGATTCCTCAAAAAATATCTTGGGTGGCACACCAGTCTTGGTAAGTGGCGGTTCCTTCTTCTCACTGGCAACTTTCTTGGTACTGGAGGACCTGGTACCTTTCTTTGGGGCCATCTTCTTCAGATGTCAGCAGCACGCAGTGGCACAAGTTGAAGAGATGTCTGTCTGTGGTCACACGTCACGTGACATTGTGCGCAGCAGGACTTTTGTCTGGCAGTACAACGGGTGATGATGACACCTCCTCCTCAGTCTGTTTTGTGCACCTAAAAGCAAAGAAGCCAGAAGAACATCAGTGAAACGTTGCATTTGCTGTTGCGGTTCAATTCTTATTAGTACAAACAAACAAATATAATAATATATAACTTAGTGTGTGGTCACACTTCTTAGTGTTATTATTAAAATTATTAAATTTTATTAACTCAGTTTAGTTATTAAAAAACATAACAACAGTGTAGCCATTTGTGAGACTTTGACAACAAGGGCTTTCATGGTGTACTGTGCACAGTCAGGAAGGATAGGAAAGAAGAAGAATAAAAAAAAATACAAATGTAATGGAACCTGTTTGGCATTGTGCATCACGTGGGATGCAGCATTCATGGAGCTGCATCTGGCAATGGGGATGGAAGCAGTAAGCCAAGAGGAACAAAGGAAAGACATGCAGGCCTATGGCAAAAGCAGCACACTAACTAGTACTACCACCACAAAATGGCCACCAGCCACATGGTCACTCACGGTCACAACAAGCAGGAGGCCTGTAAAACAATGAACTCAAGCAGGCCCCATATGGCCAGACAAAGGAGGCATGCTAAACAACACAGCTTTAATGCAACAATGCAAAAACGAAAAACCACAGGGCTAAAAAAGGTTTGCAAGTTACACAACAACCACACTACTCACATCCAGCAAAGGCATTTAATTAACACATATGAAAAAAGTGAAATACCCCCAAAAAACCCATTTTGCAATTCAATCCAATTCCATCCATGCCCTAAATGATGTTTAAATTCAACAGACACCACAGAAACATTTGCTTCATGCACCCATGAGTAGCTCTGGGCCTATTGGTTGGAAAACCCATTGGCAGACTAGGCCACATAGTGAATCAATTTAAATCAATAATATTGCAAATGTATTAGAAAATGTAGTGAACTGTGATGCATTTTTTGCTGGGTAAAAGATGAAAAAATTGCATGCAAATCAACAAGAAGGCATGGGCACCACAAAGAAGGCTTGCAGGCCTAATGCAGAAGCACACTGACTGCCTTCACAAAATGGCCGTCAGCCACATGGCCAGGCCACAACAACAAGAAAGGGAAGACAGACAATGCAGGCCTATGGCAAAAGCACACTGGCTGCCTTCACAAAATGGCCGCAAGCCACATGGCCAGGCCACAACAACAAGAATGGGAAGACAGACAATGCAGGCCTATGGCAAAAGCACACTGGCTGCCTTCACAAAATGGCCGCCAGCCACATGGCAAGGCCACAACAACAAGAAAGGGAAGACAGACAATGCAGGCCTATGGCAAAAGCACACTGGCTGCCTTCACAAAATGGCCGCCAGCCACATGGCCAGACCACAACAACAAGAAAGGGAAGACAGAAAATGCAGGCCTATGGCAAAAGCACACTGGCTGCCTGTACAAAATGGTCGCCAGCCACATGGCCAGGCCACAGCAACAAGAAGAAGTAAGCCAGGAGGAACAAAGGAAAGACCTGCAGGCCTATGGGAAAAGCAGCACACTAAGTACCACCACAAAATGACCACCAGCCACATGGTCACTCACAACAAGCAGGAGGCCTGGAAAAAAATGAACTCAAGCAGGCCCCATATGGCCAGACAAAGGAGGCATGCTAAACAACACAGCATTAATGCAACAATGCAAAAACAAAAAACCAGAGGGCTAAAAAAGGTTTACAAGTTACACAACAACCACACCACACACATCCAACAAAGGCATTTATTTAACACACACAAAAAAAGTGAAATACCCCCCAAAAAACATATTTTGCTATTCAATGCAATGCCATCCAGGCCCTAAATGGTGTTTAAATTCAACAGACACCACATAAACAGTTGTTTGATGCACCCATGAGTAGCTCTGGGCCTACTGCTGAAAGGCCTATAGTATTGGCAGACTACTAGGCTAGTGAATTAAATAAATATTGCAAATTAATTAATTTCAAAATTTGGAGAAAATGCAGTGAACTGTGCAACATGTTTCCTTTATAAAAGATGAAAAATTACTTACAAAGAAACAACTAGACTCCTACTGAACTACAGGCCACCCACCACAATAAATTTAAAAAAAGATGAAAAGTACCAAAAAAATGTAGGTGCAATGCCCCAGTCAAACAAACAACAACAATTTTCCAACTTACTTGTGAAATCTCAGATTCAAAAGTCCTCAAATCCAATGATATATGATGCAGCAGCCACAAAGAGTGATCCTTCCAGCTCCAAATCCAAATGAAAAGTGAGCAGGAGATGGACAAAGCACTGGGAGGAGCCAGCTGGACAGGAACAGGAAGTTGGCGACTCTGGGGCACTTCCTTGCTCTTAAAAAAAAAAGTAAAAAAAGAAAAGGGACTCCTTGCACAAAAAAGTACAGCCAAATGTCAATCTGAGGAGTTTTTTTAATCAGAATCACCGTTTCGAGAAGGTTTTGTTGCTGCTCGAGAGAGATTCTTCTCCAGATTGCAAATTCTGTATGTTCGGGATCGCGATCTTCGCAAAACTTCCGCTGGAAGTCCAAAGGCGCGCGCGAATGACGTGTTCGCAATCGCATACTCTCACAGGAACGTGCGGCCGGCTACCAATTCTCGTGGTGCTCGCGAACAGATGGGAAATCTCGTCGGCGATCGCAGGCATCCCGGTAAGTCACTCCCGCGCACACGAAAATGCATTTTGAGATCACAAACACAAAAAAACTCTGCTCCTCTGCGGAGGGCGGAGTTTTTGGTAACTCCGCGTTTTCTGCGGAACGCGGAGTTGCCAAAAATCCACAAACTCCGCGAGCGGAGCGGATTTTACCACCCAGTCTTAGAATAAGCTCCCTATTCTTCTCAAATGCATCCCTGAGAAGACATCTTTCCCCAAGCTTCTAAAAACTCATCTGTTTAATCTGCAGGATGTGGGATACTACTTACTGTCCATCTGCCTCAGTGCTGGGACACTCTCGCAGTAACTGTTGCGCTTTACAAGAACCCTCATTCATTCATTCATTCTGTAGACAATGATCTGACTTGCCACTTTACAGCTTCAATGATCTGGTTTTTCCTAGTTGTAGAAGGTAGTTCCTGAATAAAAATGTTAAAAATGGGAAAAACACATTTAGCGCCAACAAAACCTAAGGCAGTCTTCAGAACTGATTGCCTGACCTATACCACTAATGGAGAAGTTGTTAGTTTATTGTTTCAGTGGAACTTGTTCATAACAACATCCCAGCACAACTACTACCTGCAATTATTCCCAATGGCTTTAAGATTCCTTTGCTACTGGCCAACTCAGGATGCTAGAATGTAAGTTAACTGGAAATTCTCCAAATGCCAACTGGTCTCACTGAACTCGCAAACTTATAGAAACAAAGCATCTTCTTGTACCGAGCTCTATTAATCAAATCCTATTTGGGCCTTTCAGTTCTGAAGGACAAAGCAGGCAGAATGTTCACTAGTTACATTTTTGAATCATGTACCTTTCATTAAGACAATTTGTGTGTGAAGTTTTATGAGCATCTCAGGTATTTCCATGACAGATGCCACAAGGATGTCTTCAATCTGTTATTGACCTCTAGAAAAGCATGTGATCAGGAGTACTTAAGGATAGCTTTGTATGTAATTGGCACACACATTATATCCCAAATTGTACATGCACTCATATCTGACGTGATTTTGGTATCATTTTCTACCATAGGCCCTAAACAAGCTATACAACTTTCCTACTGAGTCCTCTCCATAATTTTGGAGAATTTATTTGCCATGTTATCTATTATATTTAACTAAACATTAATTGTTTGTGTTTTACCCTCTAGATCATGCAAAATAAAGCCAAGCATGACCTGTCAAATAGACAAACAGTAAAGAAGCAACACCTTTGGCATAATGCAATAACATTATTCCAGGAGCATCAACGCAACACATCCATCAACTGGGTCATTAGATACAGTGATTTAACTAGCACCACAATATACATATTAGCATTGTATCACTATGTACAAGGCTGATCTCTAATGTTAGTGTTAACACCACTGTTTAATAGCTGCTCCCTTCTAGTGTCCATTAAGCACTATTTAAATTAAGATTTCCAACTCAATTATTTCCCCATCTATATTCCTGGCTCAGAAGCTCTTTTTTGTTGATATTGTAGTCATCTTCTCATTGCATATTCAGCCACAGTCCACTTGGCCAAGATTAACTCCCTCGTCCTGAGCCCTGGCGCTCTTCAGAACTGGATCCTTAAAGACTCATGACTGCACATCACATTACATTAGCCTGGGTCTTATGGGGTGAAAAGGGAAAAGATAAGCCAGAGAGTCACACAACCTTTCTAGAACTGCCATCTCCGGAATGTGAAAAGAACAAAGGGCCCGATTCGCAAAGGTAAACATAGACAAAAGTCTAACTTTACAACTTTTGGTATTCACAAAGGGCATTTACGAGTAGTAAAGTTAGACTTTTGTCTCAGTTTGGTCTCAGTTAAACTTAAGACAAAAAACCTAAGTTTAACTGAGACAAAAGTCTAATTTTACTTAAAGCTTAAAGTTAGACTTTCTTCTCAGTTCACCTTTGTGAATCGGGTCCAGAGAGCTCTGATGCGCTGAAACTAATGTGGTCCTAAGCGCCAGCATCCACAGCACAAGTTAATCCCTGGGTGCTCAATATTAACTTTCTACCCATTAGATGTTGGCTGGATTAGGGAAGCATCCTGTCCTTCACTGATGATTGCAGGGCTGGTAGGAATTCAAAATCATCTCTTTTGAGTCTCTCTGAACATCGGGATTTTTGGATATAGACACCAGAACATGAGTGTGATTCCATGTTCTCTGTATAGTAGGATGTAACCTCATTTTAAATACTAGTTTTGAGTTTTAAAGCTTGAAGGCCTATACAGCCATAGTTCCAAGGTGGCGCAGCATTGTTCTAATATTGCTCAATTGTGGCCATTCAATTTAGTAGAGCCCAGGCATTACATTTTACATTAAGCATTGTAATACCACTATCAAACACGGTGAAAGATGAGAGCAAAGTTTAATTCATTACACACAGTATTTGGCCCATACTACAGTATTGTTTTTGTTGTTTTTTTTTGCACATAACTGAATGTATATTTCTGTTTACAGAACACTCGTTATTGTGTTGTAATTCTTTTTTTAATTATGACTTTATCCACAAGAGGAGCATGATTAAATACAACCAAAATCATGTTAAAAATACAATCCATCAGGATTTCAGTCATTTGGAAATACATTATCACAGAGTACACAATGATCATTTAACAAATCAAGACACTGATGATAGAATACATATAATTAAATCACTATTCATGGGAGAGACAGAATTCACCAAATTCATTTCAGAGCAGATATAAAATAATTCTCAAGAGATAGTACATTTATTATGCATCTATTCAGTTACATATGAGCCTCATGGTCAAGAGAACCTCCTTCTACCCACATCTGCAGGAGGGGCCCAGAACTGCTTCCTCCTTTTTTTGAGTTCCTTCCTTTCAGTTGGTATAAAATACTTGCCAGATTGCAAATCGAGAATAGCTGTGCTAACCATTGGTAAAATGTAGGAGAAGCTGGGTTGAGCAATGCTGCTGCTATAAAGATGCAGGCTACTGCCATAGCAATAAAAAAAAAGGTTCCCCCAGACTACCTGTGCATAATTATGTATTCCCAAAAATATCAGTTGAAAGGTTAAACTCACATTCAAATGGAGTACCACCCTCAAAAAGCTGGTTATATCTTGCTTACGTGATGCTGGGAAAGTGCTAAACATACGCTCCAAATTTGTTCCTTTCTTTTTACAATGTGAACAACAAATGCCTACAATTCTCCCCCACTTAGCAATTTTTACCAGAGCATAGTCCAAATAGAAAAGTGTTTTATAGTGCTGCCCCTGTAGCCTCACAGATAAAAGTAGGGTTCTCCCAAGCTCGAGTGATTCAAGGAAGCCGCAATCTGTGGTATCTAGTCATCTCTGCTACTAATCCAGGTGCTTCTCAAGATCACCAGACATTAAACTACCCAGAAAGTCATAAATGTTACTTATCTTAAAGCTAAGATTATTACAGATAAGCTCCATCAATGTTTGCTTAGTGAAACCAATTGCAACCCCAAATTGTTAAAAAAGACAATGATGAACCTGAAAATATTTAAGAAATTCCCTTTTGTCTATCCCATAATGTGATGTTATGTTAAATATATTTATAGAGTGCTTAATTACCCGAAGGTGTCCTGGCGCTAGCTCTGGTATGGACAAATAGAGGACAGGCCAAGTTCTTAAAAAGCCTGGTTTTCAGCTCTTTCCTGAAGGCAAGCAGGTTAGGTGAGGATCTGATGTAAAAGGGAAAGAGATTCCAGTCCTTGGCCATGCAGGTGATGAATCTTCTGCCACCCTAGTTAGTGCGCTTGAATTTGGAAACAACCAAGGTTTTGGCCCCCAAAGAACGAAGGGTTCTATTGGGTTCATACCATTTAAAGCTATGCTTAAGGTGGTAGGGACCTGTGTTATGGCGAGCCTTAAAGGCAGCGCAGAGGGCCTTAAACTTGATATGATTCTTTACCTTGGAGCCAATGAAGTTTCTGATTTGTGGCAGTTATTGATTTAAACTTGGGAATGCCAGATAGTAGTCTGGCAGCAGCATTGTGTAACATTTTCAACTTGTTCAGGTGATGTTGCTGCATGCTAAACTATAGTCCATTACAATTATCCAATTTTGACAGGATAAGTGCAGTGAAAACTGTTTTTTGTGAATAGTGGGAGATTAAATGGAGAATCTTTTTAATCATCCTCAAGGTGATAAAGGTGAATGAGGTGATTGAGTTAACGTGGTCGCCAAAGGTTAGTTTACTATCCATTTGGACGCCAAGGTTTTTGGCTTTTCGCACAGGTGTAGGCAGGGAGCCTAATTCCTCCAGCCACCAAGATGGAGAATAGAAGGAAATCGTATTTGAATCCAATTATAGTTCTCCGAATTATTGTATTTGATTTCTGTAAAAAAAAATTACCTCATTTCACTAGCCCACCGGCCTCCTGCCCAAGATTGCATGGATCCTGAAATATTGTAGGAAGAGCGGGGACCTCCAGAGAGTGGTATAGTAACTAGATCTCCCAATACTGATCTTCTTTCTGATTATCGCCCAGATCTTAAAATCTGCCTGTAAGGTTGTGAATTTGACTTTTTTGTAATGGCTTGGCTTACAATTAAAAAAAAAAACACTTTTAGCATCCTCCCCTATTAATATGTTTATGTATGGTAGGAATGACGCTCCCCTTCGACTGATGCTCACCATGGCTACCTCCAATGAGAGATTTCATATACAGTAGGGCAGCAGCCCACTGATAGTATCTGAAGTTTGGGACCGTAACACCTCCTCTTGCCCTAAGTAGCATCAAAAACCTGATCCCTCTTCTGGCTTCTGCTGACCATATCTTCTATTATTTTGAACCATCTATTTTCAAACTCCAGTTGAATTGCCCTAAAGAGATACAAAACTTTTAGGAAGGAATAACATCTTAATCAAATTAGAACAACCAACAATTGAAAGGTGAAGATTATCCAACCTCCTGAAGTCCCTTCTCGCCTTATCGATCATGGGGCCAGATTTGACTCCACTGTCCTCACTCTCCGCTCCGGACACGCGCCAATTGTCCTGTGGCTCCCAGAGGATCTGCACTGGTCTAACAGACCTCCGACCCTAAGTTTTCACTGATTTGCTCGCATACAAAATTGTCGGACCCGCGAAACCCGCCACCAGCGCTGGCACTCGCTGACACCCTGCACTGATTTATGTTCAAACCTTTTTTGCCCTAATCGCAAATCCGGCTACGCACACAGACTGGCGTGCCTCCAAAGCTCATCTCTGCATTCCAAGTCTACCACTTCTGTAGGTGCCACACAAGCCCTCGTGCCCTCCTCAATTGACCCAGCCAGACCTCAGATTCTCCGGCTGAACCGATGCACTCATATCAATGCGTAACCTGGTCCTGAAGATGACCTGAATTCTGTACAGGTCGAAGCAGTGTCAACCCCTCAGCGCAACTTCTGGTGCTACTTTTGTGGTTCAACTAAATCAATTGTATTCCTAACTATGTATTAATGTTTTGGAACCACCAAAAGTCCCTTGTATATATGGACATTTGTGTTTTTTCTTGCAACATTTTATCACTGTATTTATCACTTGTCACTTGCGCCGTTCACCTTGTTTCTCACGAGCACTAATGTGCACAAGTCTGTATACAGGTTACATGTACATTTAATGTAACTGAGTGCTGACATTATTTCTCTTTTTCTTGTCATTTCTGTCTAAATACAGATCAATCTCTGCATTTATTTGCAACAACGATAAATGTCTCCCTGCCTCCTCCTTTTACAACTTTTTTTGCATGCTTTCTTTAATTTGTCCTCTAACAATACCTGATGAGACATTGTTGCTTGTTAAACTTATTAATTACCCAGGTCTCAATTGGGTCTACGGGTATCCTCCCGAAGTTCGTTTTTGATCTATGATATTTATCCCAAGATAAACTGCCTGATCCACTATGCGGTCATCCTCCAGTTGTATCTGATTGTCAATGACCAATGGGGTCTAATTCCAGTTCAGGGAATAGCCAGAGAATGCCCCAAATTCTATAGCTTCATTGTCTACCCACTTCATTATCCCTCCTGGGTCCGGTGTTACAATTGAGATGTCATCCACATATGCCAAAATGTTGACACTAATGCCATGAGATCTCATTGGTCTAATTGAAACATTAGATTCCAGTTTCCTTATCAGGGGATCTATATAGAGAGCAAACAATAAGGGTGAGCAAAGAAACCTCTGTCTCGTACCTCTCATTATTTGAATAGGATCAGATTGCCTGCCCCCCCCATAGTTTGAAGTTAGCTGTAGGATTTTCATAGACTGCTTAAATGGCCCTAACAAAATCCAGGCCAATTTTTTTCCACTTCAAGACCACCCACATGTAGTCCCAGGCTACCCTGTCAAAAGCCTTTTCGGCATCTAACAAGGCCAGAGCCATATTGTCTCCTGTTCTTATTGCTCCATCAAACAGTACTATAACTTGATGAATATGATTCATGGTTTTTCTCCCCGGTATAAAGCTGTGTTGTCTCAGAGACATCAGCTTACCGATGTCACTGCTCAACTTTGTTGCCAAAATGTTAGAATAAAGCTTAGTATCACTATTAATTAATGTACTAGGTCTGTATGACTCGGGATATTGAGGGGGCTTCCCTTTTTTTTAAACACCACTATATTAGTTGTGGCCCAGGATTCCGGTATTGTTTGACCACTTTGTATATTTAGATACGTTTTAACCAAATCTGGCTGGACTGGGAAAAAGACCTTGTAGGATTCCAATGAAACGTTATGTGCACCTACCGTCTTGCCAGGGGTAGGGCTTTGAGTGCCTCCCTAATTTTATCATTGCAGAAGGGCGCATCCAGATATTCATGGTTCTTCGGCTTAACCTTACCGCCTATGAATGCATCCAAATATTTTGCAATTTCATTCTAGTTAATGTCCCCCCCCTGCTCGATACAAATCTTCATAGAAATCCCAGAATTGAATACACCACATATTCTCTCGGGGGTAGAAACTATCTGACCCCACCGATCCCTGATCTTGGCAATTTCCCCGTATGCTGACTTTTGTCTGGCCCATACCTCCAAAAGAAGACCAACTGGCTCACTTTATTCATAGCATCTGGCTATATACTTTTCTACTGCCTTATTTGATGAGATATTCTTGATAGAAGATTTTTCTGTCACAAGCCTGTACTGAATTTCTTGCAGCTCAGCCCCCTCTGAAACAGCCACAATCAGTTGAGCCTCTATATCACTGAATTCTTTATATTTATTCCACAAAAACTGAGATTCAGTTGTTGGCAATATACACTGAAACTGAGAGTTTCCCCCCTTACACCCGCTTTCAATGTGCCCCAGACTTTACCAGCTCATGCACTACCTCTATTACTATCCAAGAATTCAGGGATCCATTTGTTCATGTGAGTGATATATTCTTCATTGGTTAATAGAGCCCTTTCAAATGACCAAGCCTGGACCAGTCTTGCTCCACCAAAAAAATGGGATTTCGATAACCAAAGGATTATGCTCTAACATAACTCAGGGGTATTCCTCAATTTGTATTCCAGTAACCAGGCTAAGTGATGTAGGAAAATTATCCAGTCGAGCATGCTTCCTGTGGGAGGCAGAGAAGAAAGTGCAGCCAGGATCTGGTGTATTAATCTTCTGCAATATGTCTACCAGCTCATGATTATGCTTAAGGTATTGCAGTGCATGGAAGACCCTAGGCTTCCTGTCTAAATAGTAATTTTCTATTGCATCAGCAGACCTACATACCAGACATATCTAAATCAACACAAAATATAATTGGTTGGCCATAATGCCAATTCAATATTCGAGCAAAGTAAGATAATCTTAGGTCCATAAACAGAAAAGAGTGTGGCAGTTCCATTGGCAAATGGCATTGTGCAATCACCCATCTCCCAAACTTGTCAGAGATTCTACATTTCAAGCTGCATATATTCCTATGAGCTAAAATTGCCACCCCAAGTGTGTTTGTTCCTTGTGTAGTATATGCCACTAGAATAAAGCCCAGAGAATCCAGCAATTGTTTCCTTGAACCCTTTAAAAGAATTTCTTGCATACAGAGAATATTGGCGCATAATTATTCCAGCCCTTCTGCAACATTCCTTGTTTTTACTTTATCATTCAGTCCGTAGATATTAATAGTGTCAATTTAGTTATGTGTACCATTTAAACAATCCATACTATGGTCCAACTGTATAAAATATTCCATGGCCCTCCATCCTGCTAATGTAATCCAGCATCTAGCTAAAAAGCCCCTTCTTGCGTTATGTGCCCCACCCCTCTCCCACCCTGTGAGCCCCCTAAGAGCCCCCCTCCCATGACCCCTTACCCCCTCCCACCCTCTCCTGCAAATAGAAGCAATCAGACCAGCACTGGCCTAAGCACTAAGTGATGGTTCCCGTGATCGCCCTCCTCCCCGTCTTATGTGCACCCAAATTGTTATCCTTACCAAAGCATGAGATAACGAGAATTTACTAAATACTCAATTAATCAACTGTAACAAGAAAAATCATTAATGCCCAAATACCTATCCATATAGCTATGTACCAATTTGATCATCTCAGATAAAGACAGAAAACAGAAGTAGAAAATGAAGGCACGATTAACAGAGAAAAAGAAAAAGAGAAAAAGGGAGCAAGACTTTATTCCAGAAACAAAAGTAAGCTAATCAATATCCAGCTGTGCCTCAACTATTCAGGGTGATCCTGAAAGTTCGTCTATGTACTCTTTGGCTTTAATCCCGTAAGTAAGAGTCTTATTTTTAAAGATAATCTTGAGGCGGGCAGGTTTCATCAGGTATGCTTCAGCACCCTTTTTCTGGCAGGGCTTAGTAAGTTGTCTCAGTCTCCTCCTTCATTCGACAGTTACATGACAGAAATCCTGTCTTATGATGAAGGCATAGCCCTCGAAACTTTGTCTAGCATCAGTGCGCGCTTTCTCAAATGTGGTTGCCTGAGCAAGAAGTTACCAAAATAAATGATAATGGCTCTGGGCCTGGCAGTTACATCTCCCTGTGGTTGTCTTTTTAGCATAAGAGGAAAACGATGAACTCTTTGAACCTCTTCCCAATTCCAAGATGCCAGATCGGGAAAAGTCTCTTTCAGCAGATTTTCCACAAATGCACTTATGTCATTGCCTCCAACACCCTCGTCAAGGCCCAAGATCCGCATATTTTTTCATCTCTGCCTATTCTCGAGGTCCTCAAGTTTCCATTGTATGTCTGAAATTTGAGAAACTTGAGATTATGACTGATCTTTTAGCTCCACCAGGTCTGTCTCTGTGACTGAAGTAAGGTTTATGACCAAAGTATCCGATCTCACCACAGGCTTTAGAGATCTTTCTTATTGCTCCCTGTAGTTTCTTTGTGACCAACCTGGCCTTACCGCCATCAGATCGAGTTTGTTCTTGATGTTGCTTAATGGAGAAATATATTAGCCTTAGTGTTGGCTCCTCTGCCGCCACCAATGGGGCCCACGGATTTGTGGCTGTTAGAGAAATCCGTTGCTGATTACATGGCTCCACATACACATGCTGTGTTGCAGAATAGCCCCAATTTAGTGCATGGACCATCAAATGCTCGCTCATTTCTCTATTTAATGTTTGCATTTTAACTCTTCTGTTGCATTTTGCTCGCTTTACCATAGAGCTCAGATCATCTAAGAAGCTGCTCGAGCTTCTGCCTAGAGCAGATGAGAAAATTACTTCTTCAGGATCATCTAAACTAGAAGCATCAGACCCATCAGTCAGTGAAAAGAATCTGTCCCCTGGATCTAAGGATTCATCTGGCACCTTAAAAACTCCATCGTAATCTACTAGTGCCCTTATATCCTTGATACAGGGTTTAATCATTATAGGAGTACCTTTTCCCTCTCTGAATTATGTTGCTTCAGGGAGGTGGCCATCAAGCCTCCTATAGAACCAACTGACTGTCCGATAGCACTTTCTTAGTATACAGAGATCCGATTATTATGACCCACATTAGCCTCAGCTTCAAGACCAGTTACAACCATATCATGAGATGAAGTAGGGGAGGCCAGGATCATTGGGGTGCCAGAGGGCATTGTTGTATTCCGCTTTAGGTGTTCATATATAGGTTTTCCTGAAACATGTCCTTATATAGGCACAATTCGCATTGCCCTTATATAGGCATAGAATCCCAGTCCTTATTTAGGCATTAGCCGTGCACTCCAAATACAGGCATGGTCACCGACATCCGTCCACCCTAACGTCACAACGAGTTCTTAGAAACCAGACCCCTAAGCTCTCGGGAGTTTCCCCTAGCACAGGTTGTTGATTTCTCCAAGAACTCATCTATTATGTATGAACCAGTATACCTTAAGGGTTCATTCCTGACGTCTTCCTCTGTCCGACTTCACGTCAATGCTAACATTCCAAAGGCACCTACCAGGTATAAATATACCTTTCCTTGCCCAAGCAAGTCAGAGGAGACCTCGACTTCAGAGGAGCCCGTATCCTGGCCTGACGCACTGAGAAGACGCTGTCATCCCTGCACGCAGAGAATCCAGCTTCCAGTGTTCTGACTCCCTTTGCGGGGTGTTAGAGTTCGGAGATCTGGAAGGAGATTCCCACCTCTCTCATTCTCAAGGTATGGAGCTGACTAGAACCTAGAGGGACTCTTGGCATACCAGACTCTTAGTATACCATACGAGAGAATACTTCACCTACTTCTTACCTTTCCCTACACCTAGATCAGGTTAGGTACACTGGGGTAGAACTAGCTTAGAGACACATCTTATGAGTACTCGCATTTTTCGCTCATGTTATTTATGTACGTGAATATATGCTAAAAGATAATGCTAGCTCAGTATTATTTATTTCTACTGCTTGCGCTGTACATTATATATCTTGCATACTGTCTTGTGATCATAACAGCACATATCTCTTACACGAGAAACAAGACTGTTCAATAAATCCTTTTATTGAAAACGCCCGTCTTTCCTTTCTGTGTAACTCAGCGGAAACTAAGCATGCACGATTGACTGAGTGAAACTGTTATCTACTGTTTCCACGATTCTGAGACGTGTTCCGATTCTAAAGGGAAACAAAGTAGTCATGTTTATGCGGTTGCCAGAAACTACTCCCTTCTTGTTCGCAAGGAGTTTCTAGTGGCCTCTGAGCTAGCTGGCACAAAGTAATTAAGTTTAATATACTCGATAAGGACATACCGACCTCAGTCCTATCTCATATATAGGATATATTATTCCAATGCGCAGAGCCTATTAGGGAAATAGGAACTACACTACATGGCACCCAAACGTTTGGTAAGGCAGTAATTTAACGCTAGATACTGAGTAGCTCAGTTGTGCTTTTCCCAGAGACCCCTACTCATATACTCCATAAGACGTCTGGAGTGTGTAGGGTTAAATATCCGCCAAAACTAAATAGGACAAAGAACCCTATAGATTAGCTATTTTGGTTTGTTCAACGTTGAAGGATACAGTGTTCCAAAATATTGTGCACCTTATCTTTTTGTTTCCTTTAAACTTGTTCTACATTTTTCAAAAACAAATGTCTGAACGCAGGACAATAACACCGGGAACGGTGTAGCTGCGGCTGACCCAGTTGTAGCAGTTTTTATCTTTACAGGTTTAAATGAAACCGAGGAGGGTGTTATAGACATCCATCCAAACTTAAGAAGAGCCATCACTCTAAAACTTATAAAACACGGCCTGCCACCAAGAGGCGGTAGATCAGTTTTCGTGATAGAGGCACACTAATCCTTTCAGACAGAGGTATTCTATTCATGGATAATATTCCCTGAATCAAATTCAGTAACAAAACTGTTTCACTTCTACAAAGAAGATGATCCACCAGAGGAATATATTCCTTTCGAGGATATTGAAATTCCACTAACATACCAGGAGCATCAGCTCTGGTTTAAAGGCGCCCTAAAACATCACAAAAACATTACCAGGCTCGGTCCACTAGGGAGACCAGGAGCAACATGGCCGATTCTAGCCGGCTACACTCCTCATCCTGACCTCAAAATAATGTCAGACGAGGAATTACTTACTCAAATTACAGAGTTAATAAAAATCTACAGACAATTAGTCCAATATGTCATGCGGACTTTCACAGTCCAACCACCATTGACCATTCCAAACCAAACCCCTCAACAGGGGAATACACTAAAAATTACACCACAGACTTTATACGCAGTCATGGGTAAAATGCCCACAAAACGTGAGCAAATTCCATTCTGGATAGCTCAAAAAATTACTCAAATAGAAGCAGTATTTCCAAATACTAGCCCTTATGAGAAACACAGAATCCTAACAATCTGTTTACCAATGGGGATCACACCACAACTGGAAGATTGCACCACTTGGGGCGCAGTCTTTGCTGCCATCTATACTAAAACACATGGTGTTCCATCAATTGCAGTAAAACCAGATGTCCTGAAACAAATTCAAAACGAATACGGGGCAGAGCCTGCTCTGAATTTAGGTATGAAATTACTGAAAAACTTCGACCAGGTCTCAACAATAATATTATCTAATATTAAAGGAGAAGCAGCAGCAGTGGCGATCCGCCAACGATTAAGGGAATTTGATGTTACAGAACATCAAACTGAACTACCCAGAATAATAGAACAATCTTATGCAGAATTAGGTAGAGATAGTTTGGGTGGAAGACCATTGAAGCCAAAACTATCTGAAAGTCCTGAGATGGACTCTATTAAAAAAAATCCTACATCTTATAAAAAGAAGTGGGAAACTAATAAACAAAATTCAAAAGAGAAACGTTCTCAATCCCGAGGTAGGTCTCCTCAAAAGGAGCCCTCTGAAAGGAGGTATAACCTCAGGAATAGGGATAATTTAAAAAAACCTGACAGGTATCAAGATACTGATACACGTTCCTCTCGTACCTTTCAGATATCGTCACAGACATCGGAAAGAAGAGGACGGTCAGAACACAGAGAAGAACGCTTCAAATCCAAAGACGATAAACACGTTCAGAAAAATAAATCAAAACCTCAATTCTCAAAAAAGAAGGTAGCAGGTCTGAAGATCAGACATGCCGAGGATACTGAGAACACAACTCAAGAACGGAGAATGGGCTCAGACAATGCTGGACAGTGCGGCAGAAGTCACAATAGCTCGCCAGAACCTGAAGGAACTTCTGGAGATAGTGGACTTGAATGAGTACATCACAGTTGAGACTGTAGACACCAGGGTTAGTACTCCACAAAAGTTATATGAAGTAACACTCCGAATGGAGGGAGACATACCAAGAAAAGTGAAGTTACTCTTTTGGGAGAAACTATCAAGGGGTTATGACATACTTCTAGCAGAAAAAGACTGGCCACCACAATTTGTCAGGGAGTGCCCACATGGCGAGGACATTATTATGCCTGCCTTCTCCAACCATATTCCAATTCACCTAAAATATACTTATGCCAGGAAATGGGCAGTTGCCCAGGCCCCAGCATTATACAAAAATCATGTAGGATGGGATGAGGACTCACCTCACCACAAAATACATCTGAAAAATTAACCTACTGCACAAAGGCAGTACCCAATAAAGCAAGAAGCTAAAAAACAGGTCAGGGAGATCTTAGATCAACTTGAATACCAAGGGGTGATTGAAACATGCACCTCCTCAATGAACAATCCTTTGTTTCCTGTCTCCAAACCAGACAATACATATCGTCTAGTCTTGGATTACAGACACTTAAACACTTGTTCAAAAACATTTGCAGTGCAAAATGCACATAGTACAGCATTAATGAATAACATTGTGCGTAAAAAATATAAAACCACATTGGACATTTCAAATGGTTTCTTTTGTCAAAACATAGCACCTGAAAGCAGGTACTTAACAGCTTTCTCAATAATGGGTTCAAGAACAGCCCGGGGTTATTCTCAGCGAGGGTAACAGAGTTACTACAAATTTATGATAATGAGGCATTGTCATATGTCGATGACATCTATCTGACAGACGATGACCTAGATAGGCACTTGAACAGGGTGAACACCATTATACTGGGCTTTGCCTCTGAGGGCTACAAATTCAACTTTAAAAAATCAAGAATTGCCCATCTCAATGTCCTTTTCCTACGATATGAGCTTTCAAATGAAGGCAAGAGCTTGGCAGCTAACTTTTTAGAAAGGTGTGCACTGCTCCAACCTCCAAAAAAGCTGAAAAACTTACAATCCATCTTGGGTTTCCTGAATTTTGGAAGAACTTACATTCTAAATTACGCAGAAAGGGTTAAACCCCTCTACGCACTAATCAAACCTGATTTTTCAATCAAAAATTGGACACAGGAACACACAGAGATCCTGCGTTCACTCCAAGCTAACATGTTAGCAACAAATCACTTACAAACACGCGTAAGTCAACGCAATTTAGTGATCCGAATAATTTCGGGACAATGCGGATTCACCTACTTAACATTTAATGAGGGTGAAAAAGTACCAATAGCATACAAATCGCATTTGTATACACAAGCAGAAATGCGCTTCACTTCAACAGAAAAAATACTAACAGCAGTTCAAACCGCTGTAGCAAAAGAAAACGCTCTAGCCCAAGGGAAACGCATTATTGTCGTAACTCCAGTACCGGCCTTAGAGGGGTCACAAAAGCGAGCATTCCAAATGCAAAAGCTTTACATCCTAGATGTATACAATGGGTTAATTCTCTTGCTGCAACAGATGTTGAATATGTTTTTGATCCAGATTTAAAAACACAAGCGTTCCTGCAATATGAACAAGAATGTCCTCTGCCCACTGAAATTCTGCCTCTCGATCAGTATGAATTCATAATTTACACTGACGGATCCGCACAACCCGCTACAGGGAGTAAGCAAGCTTACAGTGCAGCATGTGCAATCGTTAAAGGTCGCATGCGCGATGGTATCTTCAGACCAATGGTCACTAAAACTCAATCTCTAGGAGATTGCACAGCTCAGCGAGCTGAACTACAAGCATTCAAACTGGCACTTGAAAGTACAGATCGCGAATTCCCCACACTAATAGTGTGCGATTCTTTCTACTGTCTGCAGTCGTATAATGAATATATACAAAATTGGATTGAAAATGGGTTCAAAGATGCAAAAGGTGGCACAATAAAGCATAAAACGATTTGGGAACAAGTAGTTCAGTTAAAAAATGAACTACCAAAGGCTCACGTGATACACACACTGAGTCATCAACATGATGGCGTTCACGTTGCAGGGAATTCATTGGCTGACGAAGCCGCAAAGGGGGCTGTTCAGACGGCTTCCGTAGCTGCGATCACTCGTTCAAAAACGAGAATAGACAGTGAGATAATGTTGGCTGTCAATGCTACAAGCAAAGGCAGTGGTGCAGCGTTACCAAAAAAGTTTCCACTCAAGTACTCTTATGTAATTGATGCGAACAACGTTCCTTTTGCTCGAATCCCTGGAGAGGGGGATAGGGGAATTCCAAACAAGGAACGTAGATTAGGACTAATCCTAGCAGCACACGAAGGGATAGCCTCTGCCCATGCAGGTATTTCTGCAACAGTATCTTTACTTAAACAAAGATATTGGTGGCCTGGCATTAGGAAACAGACCAAGAACTATGTTCTGGAATGTGAAATATGCCAACAGATGAAAGTCTCCACAGTGAAACGTCCTGCGCAGACACCCCTGTTAATTTCAGACAAACCATTAGCTTGTGTTTACCTGGACCACTGCAGTCCCTTGCAAAGGGACGGTAACTATAAATATATCATGGTCACAGTGGATTCGTGCTCAAGGTTCCTATGGATATGGCCTCAGCGCTCGGCTGACGCTCGAACTGTTATAAAAGATTTGCGAGTCTTTATCGGCACATACACAATAGGCACGCTACATTCTGACCAGGGCCCTGCGTTTAGCTCTCGGGCTTACAAAGAAGCCATGGCCAGCCTGGGCGTTGCATTGCGGTACTCCTCTCTGTTTCATCCTGAGGGAAATTCTGTTGTGGAAAGGAAAAACTGGGACATAAAGCAGTCTATAACAGCTAGGGTATTAGGTTCGGGTGATGGGTGGGTCAAACATCTTTATGGGGTCCAACGCTCATTAAATAACTTGCCAAGAAGTTCTCTAGGGGGGGGTCACTCCATATGAGCTCCTATTTGGGACAAGAATGTGGGTTCCTGATCTCGAATGTAAAGGCACAGTGGTGGAAAATAAACCCTTTGATATCAAAGATCGTTTGGCTGTTTTACAGGATCTAAATGAACTAAGATCGAAACAAAGCAACGTGTTCCTGAAGCCAACCACCACTGGGGAAAAACCGGCAGTCCCAGCAAGGCCTGTCTGGATTCCAAAAGTTGGAGATCTAGTCAGAGAGAAGATTGCGAACAAGAAGGAATTTGAACCTTCTTACAGACAACCAGTACCTGTCCTAGCCATCCACGGAACAAGAACAGTACTTCTGCCGCCCCTTGCTGGAAAAAAAGAGAAAAGATTTGTGTCCATCGACCTCATCAAACCACAGTATGTGGCCAATACTAAGCAGTAGGCCTCGTGGACTCCGACCTAGTAGCAGATGCACTCCTCTCGCTACTATCCAAGAGGTTCAGACTGAAAGACTCATAACTATCGAGAATTCAGCAGTAACAGATGAAGGACTAAGCAACAATGCTATGGAACTCATCCCTCATGAAACTCAAGTAACAGTTTGTCCAAATACACCTGTTTACACCAACGTAGCAAGTGATCAACTGGTTTCAGCGATTTCAACAAATCCTGATGCAATTCCAACAATTGACAGAACTGCTTCTGGCTATTTCATTAACTTTGATACGTTTTCTGAGGATCCCAGTGAGCCTGAAACGACGCCAGCATCAAAAACTTTTAAAAAACAAGTACAAGACTTTTTCATTTTCTGAGAAAGACTTATCTGGTTTCACCATGGATTGAATTGTGGATTATTTCTGGAATATTTTTCTTTCTGCTTTGGCTAGCTTTGGTTATGACTATGAGCGTGCTTATAAATGGCGGATACATCCATTTGGACACTGGAAGTAAAGAAGTGAACTTACTTTTAAAACCACACAAATCATCCCATCGTGAAGCAAGAGACTTGTCAGCAGTGAACATCACAGCCGTTCCTATACAGGATGGTATAGTGTGGGACAAGACGGATTTCGATATCTTCGGCCTTACGGAACTGTTGAACATTCTGTAGTAGTGAGCCTCAGCAAGGCCTACCAGTGCTTAGGGGTTCACCCTTCTCTGCACAGAGTCCTCAGACACTTAGGAAGAAGTTGGCATAGAAACTGGAATAAGAAAGACAGAGTTTATTAAACCTCATGAGGTGGAGCTAAATTCGCACATCACCCTTCAGTAATGCATGAAGTAGCACACTGAATGGAAGGACCATGGTCCTTTTATACCCACACAGGGGCTCAAATGAAGGCGGTACAAACACAAATGCTGGTTTTAGATACATATAAGGTCATACAGAAAATGCACAGTCGACAAGTGGGTGGAGCTAACAGTTTCTACTTCTAGTAGACACATCCTGACATTTATAAACTCGGAACAGCTGCAAGCTCAACTGAGCATGTGCAAAGCAAGAGGAACTAAATATAACTTGTCTCTAGGCAGATTTCAAGAGCAGTTAACAGGAAGGTAGGACAGAGCACATGGTGAGCACATGGCAGCACATGGCAACCAAAATGGCTGCCAGAAATACAAAATGGATTCCACAAAGCGGACAATTTAGCCTCTAAATACAGGCTGTCTTTAGCCAATGCTTAACTTAAGTGCTGCCAAATTACAACAATTCCACATTTATTTAAAATTTCATTAAGTGATTTTATTTCATCCAGTACCTATTCAGATGATTGGGACTTTGAAACTGTGAATGATTTGATGTTTGATCTAGAAAGGTCTGCTGCATTTTCTAATAATGAATATTTAGAGGGTTCATCAGACTATGAACAGCTGTATTGCTATAACCACTATGGTCATCATTTCTTGCATAAATCTGCAACACCTAGAAATGTGTTTATGTTTAACCAAGGGGAGCATTGTCCTACACCACCAAAAGGTAGTTCAAAAACGTTTGCTAAAAGTTTCCATATTTTTCAGGATACAATACATCTGATCCAGAAACATTTTACTATAAAAATGTAAACAAAACAGGACTGAAAATTATGTTAACTAATACAAAACAGATTTACTCTGCAGCATTTATTGCCCAACTGTCTAGACATGGTTTCGACTTGTGGAAAGACACAATTGACACAAAATCTGTCTGGGGTACTAAAGATTGGCAAGTGCAGGGGATAGAAGCTTTCTTTAGAGCATGTATAATCCCACAGCAAATAATGTTTTTGAATGACACTGTGCAACAAACGTCTTGCCTTGGTTTAGCCAAGATCAAAGACATGAAAACACCTTCTGTACCTACACCTGCCAGTAATAACAATACACAGGCAGCGGTTACAGTTGACACAATACTACAACTCAACAGAACAAATCCTGATTGGAGAAAATGGTTGATCTGGCCCACAGACACAAACATCTGTCAAGCGAGATTCCTGAATGAAACACAGGGGTTTACTATCCATAGGCCAGACCCGCGATACGTCCAAAGACAACATCCGGGGGTAGTAACAACATACAGTGTAGGAAAATTATGCCTCGATTGGCTACAAAAATCTACACTTAAGGATGTGAAACAACACTTATCTTTACTTAAAGAAGACGCAGACCTTAGGGAATTCTTGCTTGGACCAAGAAAACCGCGTCAAAAATGTTTCATATATGCCGGCATCTATGCTGTTTATAATGAAGCATGGAAGGTTTCACAGGCAGAGGCCGCAAAACGAATACGTGAACTTGATCGTATTAATTTAGAGAAAACTCTCACTGTGGTCGACAATGGGTTAACAACTTTGTCATCCAGAATTTATTCATTGGACAACATTGTATCCTCTGCTATTGACATACTGGAACAAGATTTAGCCATGTTACAACAAAGCCAATGACAGTTACGTTCTATTATGTTATTAAGCTGGACGCTGCAATCTTTGCGTGCGGGCTATGTGCCTTGGCGTTTTATCAACACGTCAGCTCTGTTTGCAGAATACAATCTAACTGATAAATAGATCGAACTGGCACAAAGAGGAGCAAAGTATACAGTGCTGAGCATTGAAAAACTGGAAAAATTACCATTTATGGTAGCAGAAAAACCGGCTACAGAATGGCTTATTCATGGCAAAATCACTCTGCCTGTCACTACTTTTCAGTTTCAGTATTGCCTCATACAAATGCAAGCAGGCAAATATGAAAGGTTGGGTAAAGAATACATTAAGAAATCCTGGAATTTACCTTACAACTACAGATGTTGGAGTGGGGATCGTGAAGTGTTTTTAAGTGGTACACACTGTGAAAGGGCATTAAGCGGTTCACTCATATGTCAGGACATTTCTTTACACGGGGCTTGTAATGGTTCTGTGGCAAATTTGTCCTGCCACCAGCAAGGTACACCAGCTGCTGTGATTAATCCAATGTTTTGCCAAATTTCTAACGGGAGTTACCTCATGTTGAATGATCAGAGTTGCTGTGGCATGTTGCCAGGCATCCCATATCTGGTAACGGTCGACTCCAGGGTCACTTGCTGTATGCAAGTATTGTTTCCCCCAATAGACACAGTCAGGGAGTCGCCTTTATGGCCTTCGTTGAATGTCTCTTTTATACGATTTGATACTTTAAGCAGAATAAAAGCCATGCTTATACAACAACCAGTGCCTCTGACCTCGGCCAAAGAAATCTATGATTTGCAAGTTGCAAGGACTTCGACTGAGATACAGGCTTTAATTCGTACAAACTGCCCTATACATTTTGTAGAAATGATGGGACGTATCTTTAACATGTCTGATACGAGCGGAATTGTACATGTATTTAAGACCATATGTTCCGGACTATTAGCACCTTTCCAGGCAGTCCTCAGAATCATCCCAAACTTCGCCCAATCGGTGTTTGGTGGCGTGCCATTAATTCTAGCACTTGTTGCAGGAATCCTGTTTTTTTTCCTACTTCTACGCTATGGCAAGCCTGTTCACTGACGTCACTCCGAGTGATATGGAGAAAGCTCTCCTAGAACGGAAGTGCCGTGAGCGCATAGTCCAACCTTTGGGCACACCTCGTCTACGGAAACTTACTACAACGTGGTTCCTGTCGTTTAGACCAATCTGGCAAGATTGCATCTTACCTGTTCTACGCTGCCTGTTTTGCGGTGAAGAATGCGTGCTAGACACCTGTCTAACACTTCCATCAGTCATGCCAACGGATATCGATACTCTGCTGGACCCAATAACGGCCCATGCTCTGTGTTGTCCCCAGAGGCTACCAATCCTGATGACGGCATTCATTGAGATCTCACAGACGCTTTCTGCTGCTGGTGAGGTACGAGATGGATCGACAGGCACACAGGTAACAACGGACGCGAACATTGCTACGGCATCTTCTGCTGACGTCGATGTTTCTCATCTTTGTGCAATTAATCTTCTACACGAGGTGTTCCAACTGTCACCGACTTCGGTAGACGATCTTTTGTCTACAGAAATAGATGATTTCATGTCTTCACCAGACCCGTGCACTGACTTTGATTCGGCTCACAGTGTACCAGAGACAGAATGAATTTGGCCTTCATATTTTCAAAACTTGAAACTCTTCCTAAAATTGACTTTTTTCTTTTTTTAATTTTTTGGAAATGACATGGCAAAAAAAAAGATATAATAATAATCTGCTTACAGTAGAACTAGTCTTATAAAACGGACTTCTTTGAACTCTTCCAGGGACACAATGTCACCTTACTTGTCTAAAATTTCATTTTAAATACCATGATATGCAATGGCTTTGATTTTTGAAAACTTGTCAACCATTTCATCATATGTATATATTTCTGTATATTCATTCAGGTTGCATTTTATTTCAATGATATGCTTAGAATGAAAACAATGCTTTAAATGTACAGTACCTATTGCATTCGATAGTTTGTTTTAAACTTCTTTTAATATGCTTTTAGAAATGTTTTTAGCAACATGTGGTACTCAATTTAATGTTTAGCATTTAGTATTATCGTTCATTCGAAAGTGGAGTGGGTGTTGTATTCCGCTTTAGGTGTCCGTATATAGGTTTTCCTGAAACATGTCCTTATATAGGCACAATTCGCATTGCCCTTATATAGGCATAGAATCCCAGTCCTTATTTAGGCATTAGCCGTGCACTCCAAATACAGGCATGGTCACCGACATCCGTCCACCCTAAAGTCACAACGAGTTCTTAGAAACCAGACCCCTAAGCTCTCTGGAGTTTCCCCTAGCACAGGTTATTGATTTCTCCAAGAACTCATCTATTATGTATGAACCAGTACACCTTAGGGGTTCATTCCTGATGTCTTCCTCTGTCTGACTTCACGTCAATGCTAACATTCCAAAGGCACCTACCAGGTATAAATATACCTTTCCTTGCCCAAGCAAGTCAGAGGAGACCTCGACTTCAGAGGAGCCCGTATCCCGGCCTGACGCACTGAGAAGATGCTGTCATCCCTGCACGCAGAGAATCCAGCTTCCAGCTTCCAGTGTTCTGACTCCCTTCGCGGGGTGTTAGAGTTCGGAGATCCGGAAGGAGATTCCCACCTCTCTCATTCTCAAGGTATGGAGCTGACTAGAACCTAGAAGGACTCTTGGCATACCAGACTCTTAGTATACCATAGGAGAGAATACTTCACCTACTTCTTACCTTTCCCTACACCTAGATCAGGTTAGGTACACTGGGGTAGAACTAGCTTAGAGACGCATCTTATGAGTACTCGCATTTTTAGCTCATGTTATTTATGTACGTGAATATATGCTAAAAGATAATGCTAGCGCAGTATTATTTATTTCTAATGCTTACGCTGTACATTATATATCTTGCATACTGTCTTGTGATCATAACAGCACATATCTCTTACACGAGAAACAAGACTGTTCAATAAATCCTTTTATTGAAAACGCCCGTCTTTCCTTTCTGTGTAACTCTGCGGAAACTAAGCATGCACGATTGACTGAGTGAAACTGTTATCTATTGTTTCCACGATTCTGAGACGTGTTCCGATTCTAAAGGGAAACAAAGTAGTCATGTTTATGCGGTTGCCAGAAACTACTCCCTTCTTGTTCGCAAGGAGTTTCTAGTGGCCTCTGAGCTAGCTGGCACAAAGTAATTAAGTTTAATATACTCAATAGGGACATACCGACCTCAGTCCTATGTCAAGCCTACAGGATATATTATTCCAATGCGCAGAGCCTATTAGGGAAATAGGAACTACACTACAGCATGTCCTTCACCAGAGCTGCACCCTCCGTATTAGGAGCGGAAGCGCAGCAGATAAGTCATTAATTGCCCTTTCGCCCCTGACTCTTTCAGCCACCATGTTCTCCTCCTTCCATAACATGTCCAAAATGTTCTCTGACCTGGGGACTGGTCAGTTCTATTGAGCTGCCAGGTTGCTGGGTCAGAAAGCCCTTTTGAATATCATCAACCCTGGCGGTCATCGTGATGGTAACAGACAGAGTCTGAGTAAGCGGATCAGGCTTTGGTGCTACCATATCTTTGGCCCTGCCTCCGAAGACTGTGTCAGCACTGTCCCCCATGCTGATGTGACTCCCCTTCGATACCTGCTCCTCTGGGGGCTGTTTTGCCTTCCAGCCAATGCAAAGAACTTCTCTATTGAGGGCTAAGACCCAAACTCGTGGAGCAAAACGTCGCTTTCAGTGATCTTCATCTCAGGTTCTTTTGCCACCTGTTGGGGCTTATTGCCTTTTGGGCCCATTTTCATCATCCCACCACCGCCGCCAATTCGATCTGCTTTCAAATGAGGTGGGGCAGAGGTGCGCGAGGCTGCCATGAGGTTCTCCTGGTCTCAAAATGACCATAGACTCTTAGACAGCATGCTTTCCCCGAGAATGCTCGCACCTGGTGTCGCCCGGGACATAGAGATTTGTGGCGCCTGCCATGCTTGAACCTGGTTGTGGCACCCCAAACTGCAAGGGTCACAGCTGCTACAATAGCTGCTTGAGCTCCCACTAATAGCGTGACCAGAGCCGCGTCTCCATGTACTCACAGCGGCACTTGCTCATCCCACAGAAACTCCTCCATCCTCTATCTGACACCGATCGAGTGAAAAATAGAGGAGCAGAGCCGTACGCGGCTTCTCACACGGCTGCCATATTGCTCCACCTCCTACTACATTATTGTTTTTAAAAGGCTTGATGCCATTTGTATTCTTATAGACTAGGGTTGAGTGAAATTACTAAATATTATTTCACAAAATGCTATGAAAATTATGGGAAATATCATAAGATGCTACAATATCTACTTGCTGGGCTCTTGATGAAAATTGAATGATAGGGCATATTTTGTGTGCAAGTCAAGCAAGATACCAGTAGATTTGAGGAGAAAATATTTTTTGGCAATGGTTTGATTGGTCTACAGTTTCTGTGAGAACTTTCCTGCTCAAACCAATCTCCCATGGGTGTTAATCATATAGAATTTGATGGCTGTAAAATCTAATTTTAGGTAGTTCAAACTCAGAAAATTAGCAAAATTTCACCAGCATAAAATTAGAATTCTTCTCAGTTACTTTTGTGCAAAGGTAATATATTGTACACCTATGTGCTTATTTCCTACTGTTTGAAGTTCGTAGGCATGTTCAGTGACTTTCTCACTTAAACTATATCTATTTACTGAATTCAATATTAGTTTTTTACTGTTAAAAAAGTACTTCTTAAAAATAATACATGTGAGTGCCACGTAGTTCAATGAAAAGCACAACGATGTTTGTTCTTTTTCCACCTAGTTCACATATTTGAATAAGTTATAAACAACTGTCTCTTATTGGTGTGAGTTCACGATATTTCGCAAGTACAGTTTTGTGGCCTGATTCAGATTTGTGTCGTAATAGATATTCCAAAGACAAATTTAACAGTAGATTTCTTTTTCATTGAACTATCTATGTTTTCACTCTTGATTTTGCACTTCTTCCATAAATTATCTAATGCCAACCAACTGCAAACAAGCATTTTCATGTCTTCATCTGGACTGTTGGCATTGGAATTGGGTTATTGTAACTGTGAATGAATAAAGGCTTTTGTGAGAAATTGGGTTCTCAATTGTGTGGGGTGTTAACCTTACTAAGCAGCAGCCGCTATCCCTGTCAGGGTGAACCACAAAAGTCATTAAAATAACCTGTGCTTAACCTCTGGCAGCTTGAAACAAAAGCAGTGAAGCTTAGCTTAGTGGCAATGTGTAAAGTATTTATGTAGCACACAATATGCAAGAAAGTGAAAACACAACACAAGAAAAATCGTACACCAACTAAGAAAAATAGAGTAAATTTAAATAAATTATTTGACACCAAAATGATAAACTTCCAATTAGTAGACCCTGAGTTAGGAATCTTTAAATTTTAAGGTAAAAACTAGCACCTAAATGATTAAAGCTCCAACTGCAGATATCTATCATGCGAGACAGGGTCAAAGTCGAAAAAAATATGACCGAGCGCGATGGAGGGCAAGTTGGATACATGGAGTGGACCTCGCCCGGTTGGTGCTTACCTTTGGACTTAGAAGAAATTTGAATAAAAATGTTCTGAGATGGTAAAGTTCATCGGGGCAAGGCTGCAGGTGGTGTCTGAGGAGGGAGTGTCATCATCAGAGAGCTGCTGGACAAAATTGCATTGAAGATTTCTTTGTTCGGACTTAATGACTTTTTTGGAAGTTGAAAACCTCCAGCAGGACAAGGCTGGAGGCTGTAGCTGACGAGAATTTTACAAGGTCAGATACCCATTTGATGAAGGTAAGCTGTACAGGATTTGCTGCTGTGATGAAGAACATAGTGGGAGCTGCTGCAAAGTCAGGCCAACTGGCAATGCACCTTGGGCAGATAGAAAAGCAGGTTGTTCCTGATTTCCTCTCGGTTGTCAGAGCAGTTTTAAGCCAAACATTTTTTAAGTCCCAAGTTTGGATTTTAGCTATTTGGGCACCTTTAGCATCACCATCACAGGTCTGGGACTGGAGGATCACCACTTGGGGAGTTAGGACTCACACAGGCTGGATCAAGGTGTGGGTTCAAGATGGTTAGAGCTTTTTCTGTCCCTGAGGCTCTGATTAGGAGGACAGCTAACTAGCCCTTGGAGTCACTCTGGTAGTCCTGGGTTCATCAATAGAACAAGTTGCAAGCAGCAGGCTGACCTCTGAGGGATCAAGGCAGACCTCAGGCAGCAAAGCAGTCCTTCCAGGTATAGCA
Source organism: Calotriton arnoldi (assembly GCA_963921515.1). NCBI lineage: Eukaryota > Metazoa > Chordata > Amphibia > Caudata > Salamandridae > Calotriton > Calotriton arnoldi. The sequence continues at coordinate 261,451 of CAWUFW010003132.1, forward strand.
AAGCAGTCCTTCCAGGTATAGCAAAGCAGTCTTTTGAAGTGCACAGCAGCCTACTGCCCTCTGAGAGTCCTGAAAAGGTCTAGGAAGTGAACTGGAGTGGATATAATGGGCCTGTTTTTATACCTAGTTCCTCCTCCTTTGAAGTAGGAGAAGTTTTTAGAGAATTCCTTTTGAAGTGCTTGAAGTTTCCTGACTCCCCTGCCCTGGCTCCGAACTGACTAGATGAACATTGCAGGGGTGAAAAGTTCTCAGTGTGGAGGCAGACCACAGACTATTCAGTTGCAAAAAATGGGGCTGTGCTCAGCTCTGTCCCACCATCATGAAAGTTGATGACTCATGCAGACACACCTAAGCCCTCTATTGTCTGGCTGTCTGGGAGGAATAAACAATGTCCAACTGTCAGCTACACCCAGTCATGTGGCCCATGAACAGGCTTCAGGCACCACATAGTTCTGGCAGGAAAATGCCAACTTTCTAAAAGTTTGCATTGCACACAAAATCCCCTTAAGAAAAATCCTTTTCCGACAGGCAGTAACATATGTTTCTGCTAAATCAATTATATATATTTGACAATTAAAATATTGAGGCATGCTTTTATGAGTCAGTATTACACAATATATTATAGAGAAAGTATAATCATAACGCAGGCTTAAAAAATACATTCAAATTAAATCTCACTTATCCGTGGTAATACTTAGAATTTTACACTACACATTAAAGACAAACCAAGATACCATAGTAATCACTCAACTCTGTTAACCTCTGAAATCACAAATTGGAAGGAAAAGAAATTGATCATATATGTATTACAGTTGTCGTGATTATAGCATTGACGTTTTGGTCCCCAATTGTCACCAGATACATGGGGCCATCATCAGGACAAAGTGTCACAAATTAACATATATATAGACCCTTGACATATCTATAATACAATAAAATAACATCATCAGCTAGGAAAGTACGCCACCAAGACATCCAAGAATGAGAATCAAATTGCTCTGTGAAAAGATCTGAGAGAATGCCACAGCCACCACACCTTTGACAAATTAAGCAAGGGCCCAATTCACAGAACTAATCTGAGACAAAATCCTAAACTTACTACTTTTGGTATTCACAGAAGGCATTTAGTAGTAGTAAAGTTAGGATTTTGTCTTAAGTTTGACTTAAGACAAACTTAAGACAGACTTAAGACAGACTTAAGACAGACTTAAGACAAACTTAAGACAGACTTAAGACAGACTTAAGACAGACTTAAGACAGACTTAAGACAAAATCCTAACATTACTACTACTAAATGCCTTCTGCGAATACCAAAAGTAGTAAGTTTAGGATTTTGCCTCAGATTAGTTCTGTGAATCGGGCCCCAAGTGTCCAAAAATTATATTAAAAAACAACTATATCCAAAGACAATTTCACCCCCAGTGTTTAATCACACTGAGCTGCCACATCACTGGACTTATTCCTAAACGGGTCCTTGGATCCCAACTTCACTGATATATAATACTGATGTATAACCTAAAAAAACATACAGTGTATGTAAGGTCAGGCAACGACCATACTAGTACACCCATGTGCAAATCTAAAATAAACAATATACTCATGTAACAAAAGGACTACTGTTCCCCAAAGAATTAAAAAGGTAACCAGTATTAGTAGACTACAACTAGTCTGTAGTCTGATAATTATATTTACAAGCATTTGGCAAAAGCCAGTGCCTACCTGGAGTAGAACCAGTCTTACTGGAAACATCTCCTTGTGTCTGCAATAGCATGCATGCTGATGTATTAACCCTTTGTGTGCGTCGGACGGCCGGGAGCTGTCCGACGTCACGGTTGGCGTGTGAGTCGGTCGGCTCCCGGCCGTCCTAGCACCCACACACGAGGGACGCGCTGGCGCTCCCCCCGTGGGCCGCCCTTCAAGCTGCCCCCACCGGGGATGGCAGGGGAAGCCCTTCCGCTGCCCCCCACCCCCACCACGTCATCTAATGACATCAGCGCGCGAGGCGCGCTAATGTCATTAGAGGATACCGGACGCGCTGGAAGCCATTTGCTTCCAGTATGTCCGGAGGATAGGAGGTGAATTTCTCCTCAGGGAGTGTGGGGGGGTGTTTAAAAAGAGGCATCGGAGGAAAGGAAAGGGGTTTCCTTTCCTCCGATGTCTCTTAAAGCATTCCTGCTGCACGATCGCGCATGGGGCGCGATCCTGCAACAGGAATGCCCGGGTTTTTTTTTTAAATGGCCTTTGTGTCGGGGAGCGGCCCCTTTGGCAAGGGTCACTCCCCTTGGGGGAGCAATTTGTTTGGATGGGTCTGCCCCCCTTGGAGGCGGGCATATCGTATTTAAAAAAATAAATTAAAGTAACTGTGTGCCCACTAGGCCACCAGGGATTTTTTTAAAAATATGTTTGTGGGAGCGACCCCTTAGGTAAGGGTCGCTCCCCTTTGGGGATCATTTATTTTGCCTGTTTCTGCCCCCCTTAAGGGCAGATCGGCCTTGTTATTCTAGGCCATCTGCCCCCAAGGGGGGCAGAAGCCATTAGACACCTGGGATTGTTTTAGTGTTGTTGTGGAGTGGCCCCTTGGGCAAGGGTCGCTCCCCTTGGTAGAGCAATATGTTTTTGGGGAGTGGCCCCTTAGTCAAGGGTCGCTCCCATTTGGGAAGCATTTATTTGGGCCATTTCTGCCCCCCTGGGAGGGCAGATCGGCCCAAATAAACAATTAATTTTATTGTATGCCCACTAGGCCACCAGGGATTGTTTTAGTGTTGTTGGGAGCGGCCCCTTGGGCAAGGGTAGCTCCCCTTTATGGGGTGATTATTGTGGCCGTTTCTGCCACCTTTGGGGGCATAACAGCCATATGTTTTCAGGCCCATCGGTCCCCAAGGGGGGCAGAAGCCACTAGACACCAAGGTTTTTTAAATGTTGGTGTTGGGGAGTGACCCCTTGGGCAAGGGTCGCTCCCCCTTTATGAGAGTGAATTTTTGGGCTGTTTCTGCTCCATGTGGGGGCAGATCGGCCTTATGCTTTTAGGCCCACCTACCACCTTTGCTTGGCTGGTGGATAGTGTGTGGACTAGTGCATTATTTGCATATGTGATTGTAATGTTTTATTTCTCCTTTTTATTCTAGTGCAAAGCTTTTGATTTTTGTTTGCGGTTTCTGCAGTGGTTGATCTGCAGTTTTGCGTAGTTGCATTTTTTTGGTAAGAAAAATTTTTTTGTTGTGTTTACTCCAAATGAGTATTAATGTCATGCATGAATGAATTTTTTGTAAGTGGTGTCATAATAGCAGCATATTTAGTTAGTGTTTTGAGCATGAAATTCATTGTGATGTGTTTTGCGTTGTCTTATGTGTAATTTTCTTTTCTTATTCTTTTTTAGTGGGATATTGTTGGTCCTTACTGTGTCTGTGCAGAGTAGGTGGTGGTGAGTCTAGCTGCTTCTGGCAAGTGAGTTATGTTATGTTATAGGCATTTATACAGCGCGAACGGTTACCCAAAGGTGTCCTGGCGCTAGCTGCTCTCAAACTGGGCACTGAGATGGAAGACACTTTTTTACAAGGTAAAAAGCCATGTCTTCAATTCCTTCCTGAAGGTTAGAATATTATGTGTATTTCTCAAATGAAAAGGGAGATCATTCCAGGCCTTGGCAGCCCCGGCAATAAAACTTCTCCCTCCCCATGCGACTTTTTTTGTGGGTGGTACTGATACCAACTTAGCACCAAGGGAGTGGTATAGTTTTGGAGCATATAGGTCTTTGTGATAAAGCCACATTTTGTTTATTAATTATTTTACAAAGTGTTTGTTGTTGTTGACTTGTTTGACAAGTTACCTTTATTAGTAAGGATTATGGCGAGCCATAGAATTACTGCTCAGCAGGTGGTTGGTATGCTTTTTGAATCTTCCTCTTAGCAGGATTATGAGACTGACAGTGCGTCTGAGGGAGAGGAGGGAGTGCAAGATTCTGGCAGTGAGTTTTCTGTCCACGAGGAATCATCTGATGATGAAGCTACTCTCAGTGCAGATGAATATACCCTCAGTGCGGATGAAGTGCCTGTTTTAGAGGAGGACACTGATGTGTCGATAGTGCAGCAAGAGACATCGGGATTGCAGCCTGAGGCTGCAAGGCTTCCTACTGGAAGTGCTGGACTCTGGATTGATCCAAACATGATACAGCCGGTGTTGCCTGCCTTTAGTGGTGATGCAGGGTGTAGAGTGGATTGTGAAAATCTTTTGCCTATACAGTTTTTTCAGTTGTTTATGGATGATGTATTTTTGACTTAGATTGTTGAGCAGACTAATTTGTATGCTGAACAGTTTCTGAGGGACAACAGTGCCAGACTTAGGCCCCGCTCTAGAGCTACCCGGTGGACTCCCACAAATCTGGATGAGATGAAGAAGTTTTTGGGTTTGACTTTTTTGATGGGCTTGATAAGGAAGCCGTCCCTGGCTTCATATTGGTCTACCAGTCCCTTGATGGCACCGGCCATATTTCCTGCAATTATGAGTCATGATCGGTATTTACTTTTGCTTCGGATGCTGCATTTTGTTGATAATGCTTTGGCGTTGCCACGAGATCACCCTGACAGTGACCGTCATTTTAACATTCAGCCTGTTCTTGATCACTTTGTAGATCGATTTTCAGAGATCTATACTCCAGGGAAAGAAATAGCTGTTGATGAATCTTTGGTCCTGTTCAAGGGCCGTTTGGTTTTTAGGCAGTATATTCCTAGCAAGAGGGCACATTATGGAATTAAGATGTATATGTTGTCTGAGAGTAGGACAGGATATGTCTATAATTTCCTGGTGTACACTGGTAGGGATTCCACTATTGACCCCCCTGGTTGTCCGTCCACTTTTGGAGTTTCAGAGAAAATTGTGTGGGATCTTGCTAGAGAACTGTTTAACAGAGGCCACCATTTGTACCTTGATAACTTCTACACTGCTGTGCAATTGTTTAAGGAATTGTTCAAAGTGGACACTTGCTTGTGGCACAATCCGCTCTGCGTGGAGTGGCGCTTGGCTGGCGGTGTGCGGGGAGTGGCTCTTGGCTGGCGGTGTGCGTGGAGTGGTGCTTGGCTGGCGGTGTGCGTGGAGTGGCGCTAGGCTGGCGGTATGCGTGGAGTGGTGCTTGGCTGGCGGTGTGCGTGGAGTGGCGCTAGGCTGGCGGTGTGCGTGGAGTGGCTCTAGGCTGGCGGTGTGCGTGGAGTGGCGCTAGGCTGGCAGTGTGCGTGGAGTGGTGCTTGGCTGGCGGTGTGCGTGGAGTGGCGCTTGGCTGGCGGTGTGCGTGGAGTGGCGCTTGGCTGGTGGTGTGCGTGGAGTGGCGCTTGGCTGGCGGTGTGCGTGGACTGGCGCTCGGCTGGCAGTGTGTAAGTAGTGACTTGCTGCTGGTCACTACACACACTGCTAGCCGAGCGACACTCCACGCAATACATCAGCTTGTGTGGTTGCTGTGTTAGGAATGTGGGCGTGTGAAAGTGATGGGCCCTTGAATGGCGCTGTCTGCTGGTGTGAGTGTTGTAATGTGATGGGCCCGCGGCTGGTGGTGTGAATGGTTTTGTATTTGTCACACGTATGAAAGGTGTATGAATGGCCTGTAAAGAGGTTGGTGCCTTGTCGTGGCTTTACAGCTCACGAGCTGTGAGTCAATGGTTCAGTTTCTCGTCCTTTCAATTATTAACAGTGCATTTCATTTTTGTGAAATCACTTGTTAATACAATTGTATATACTGAACCATCACTCACCCTCGTGCCAAATCCAACCAGTATGTGTGTGTGTGCTTGAGGATTAGATGGCTGTGCAGTAATATTTTTGTTTTGTCTTTCTCAAGCAGGGTGTACCTTGTCCCTTTTTGTGAATGTTGTAATGTGTTTGTTTCGTGCCTGGGGGTGTGAATGTTCTTGTGTGTATCACGTATGAAAGGTGTGTGAATGGCCTGTAAAGCGGTTGGGGCCTTGACGTGGCTTTACAGCTCACGAGCTGCGAGTCACTGGTTCCGTTTTTGTCCTTTCAATTATTGACAGTGCATTTCATTTTTGTGAAATCTCTTGTTAATAAAATTGTATATACTGAACCATCACTTGCCCTCGTGCCAAATCCAACCAGTATGTGTGTGTGCTTGAGGAATAGATGGCTGTGCAGTAATCTTTGTCTTTTTAGTCTGTCTGCCAAGGTGTACATTCCGTCTAAGAATAACCTACCAACTGTAGATATTGTCGTAAACGAAACACCCATGGGAGTACATGGTGATATCTCTCTTGTGGATCCCAACAAGTTATGGTACCCACAATGTCCTGCAAACCTCAAAATGTCTGTCACATTGGGTGGTAGGAAATTTGTGTGAGGCCAGTGATGCCACACTTTCCCACACAAAAATGTGTGAAAAAAGTGATTTTTTCAGCTAAAATTGAGGTTTGCAGGGGATTCTGGGTAAGGAAACGTTGGGGGATCCACGCAAGCCATACCTCCCTGGAAGCCCTCGGGTGTCTACTTTTCAGAAATGTGTGGGTTTGGTAGGTTTCCCTAGATGGCCGCCGAGCACGGGGCCAAAAACCCAGGTGACCCCGCTTGCAAAACCAGGTCGTTTTGTGAAAGGCCATTTTGAGGTCGCCTCACTACGTTGTAGGCCCTTGCCTGTCGCGGGTACTTGGGCCTCCCACACAAGTGAGGCACCATTTTTATCGGGAGACCTGGGGGAATGCTGGCTGGTAGGAAATTTGTGTGAGGCCAGTGATGCCACACTTTCCCACACAAAAATGTGTGAAAAAAGTGATTTTTTCAGCTAAAATTGAGGTTTGCAGGGGATTCTGGGTAAGGAAACGTTGGGGGATCCACGCAAGCCATACCTCCCTGGAAGCCCCCGGGTGTCTACATTTCAGAAATGTGTGGGTTTGATAGGTTTCCCTAGATGGCCGCCGAGCACGGGGCCAAAAACCCAGGTGACCCCCCTTGCAAAACCAGGTCGTTTTGTGAAAGGCCATTTTGAGGTCGCCTCACTACGTTGTGGGCCCTTGCCTGTTGCGGGTACTTGGGCCTCCCACACAAGTGAGGCACCATTTTTATCGGGAGACCTGGGGGAACGCTGGGTGGTAGGAAATTTGTGTGAGGCCAGTGATGCCACACTTTCCCACACAAAAATGTGTGAAAAAATGATTTTTCAGCTAAAATTGAGGTTTGCAGGGGATTCTGGGTAAGGAAACGTTGGGGGATCCACGCAAGCCATACCTCCCTGGAAGCCCCCGGGCGTCTACTTTTCAGAAATGTGTGGGTTTGGTAGGTTTCCCTAGATGGCCACCGAGCACGGGGCCAAAAACCCAGGTGACCCCCTTGCAAAACCAGGTCGTTTTGTGAAAGGCCATTTTGAGGTCGCCTCACTACGTTGTGGGCCCTTGCCTGTCGCGGGTACTTGGGCCTCCCACACAAGTGAGGCACCATTTTTATCGGGAGACCTGGGGAACGCTGGGTGGTAGGAAATTTGTGTGAGGCCAGTGATGCCACACTTTCCCACACAAAAATGTGTGAAAAAAGTGATTTTTTCAGCTAAAATTGAGGTTTGCAGGGGATTCTGGGTAAGGAAACGTTGGGGGATCCACGCAAGCCATACCTCCCTGGAAGCCCCCGGGTGTCTACTTTTCAGAAATGTGTGGGTTTGGTAGGTTTCCCTAGATGGCCGCCGAGCACGGGGCCAAAAATCCAGGTGACCCCCCTTGCAAAACCAGGTCGTTTTGTGAAAGGCCATTTTGAGGTCGCCTCACTACGTTGTGGGCCCTTGCCTGTCGCGGGTACTTGGGCCTCCCACACAAGTGAGGCACCATTTTTATCGGGAGACCTGGGGGAACGCTGGGTGGTAGGAAATTTGTGTGAGGCCAGTGATGCCACACTTTCCCACACAAAAATGTGTGAAAAAAGTGATTTCTTTCAGCTAAAATTGAGGTTTGCAGGGGATTCTGGGTAAGGAAACGTTGGGGGATCCACGCAAGCCATACCTCCCTGGAAGCCCCCGGGTGTCTACTTTTCAGAAATGTGTGGGTTTGGTAGGTTTCCCTAGATGGCCACCGAGCACGGGGCCAAAAACCCAGGTGACCCCCTTGCAAAACCAGGTCGTTTTGTGAAAGGCCATTTTGAGGTCGCCTCACTACGTTGTGGGCCCTTGCCTGTCGCGGGTACTTGGGCCTCCCACACAAGTGAGGCACCATTTTTATCGGGAGACCTGGGGGAACGCTGGGTGGTAGGAAATTTGTGTGAGGCCAGTGATGCCACACTTTCCCACACAAAAATGTGTGAAAAAAGTGATTTTTTCAGCTAAAATTGAGCTTTGCAGGGGATTCTGGGTAAGGAAACGTTGGGGGATCCACGCAAGCCATACCTCCCTGGAAGCCCCCGGGTGTCTACTTTTCAGAAATGTGTGTGTTTGGTAGGTTTCCCTAGGTGCCGGCAGAGCTAGGGTTCACAAACTACAGCTAAGCACTTTGCCAAAAAAGGTACCATTTTTCTCAGAAGACTTTGGGGAACGCGGGGTGGGTGGAAATTTGTGGATCCACGCAGATTCCAGATCTTTCCACCACAGAAATGTTTCCCTAGGTGCCGGCAGAGCTAGGGTTCAAAAACTACAGCTAGGCACTTTGCCATAAAAGGGTCATTTTTCACTGCGAAATTGAGGTGTTACTATGTTGCGTTTTGCGCCGTTTCCTGTCGCAGGCACTAGGCCGACCCACACAAGTGAGGTACCATTTTTCTCGTAAGACTTTGGGGAACGCGGGGTCGGTGGAAATTTGTGGATCCACGCAGATTCCAGAACTTTCCACCACAGAAATGTGGGGAAAATGTGGTTTTTTTGACAATTGTTTATGTTTGCAAGGGATTCTGGGTAACAGAACCTGGTGGGAGGCAGTCCAGTCACCCCATCCTGGATTCCCCTGGGTGTCTAGTTTTCAAAAATGTATAGGTTTGCTGGGTTTCCCTAGGTGCCGGCAGAGCTAGGGTTCAAAAACTACAGCTAGGCACTTTGCCAAAAAAGGGTCATTTTTCACTGCGAAATTGAGGTGTGACCACGTTGCGTTTTGCGCCGTTTCCTGTCGCAAGCACTAGGCCGACCCACACAAGTGAGGTACCATTTTTCTCGTAAGACTTTGGGGAACGCGGGGTGGGTGGAAATTTGTGGATCCACGCAGATTCCAGAACTTTCCACCACAGAAATGTGGGGAAAATGTGTTTTTTTGACAATTTTTTATGTTTGCAAGGGATTCTGGGTAACAGAACCTGGTGGGAGGCAGTCAAGTCACCCCATCCTGGATTCCCCTGGGTGTCTAGTTTTCAAAAATGTATAGGTTTGCTAGGTTTCCCTAGGTGCCGGCAGAGGTAGGGTTCAAAAACTACAGCTAGGCACTTTGCAAAAAAGGGTCATTTTTCACTGCGAAATTGAGGTGTGACCACGTTGCGTTTTGCGCCGTTTCCTGTTGCAGGCACTAGGCCCACCTACACAAGTGAGGTACCATTTTTCTTGTAAGACTTTGGGGAACGCGGGGTGGGTGGAAATTTGTGGATCCACACAGATTCCAGAACTTTCCACCACAGAAATGTGGGGAAAATGTGGTTTTTTTGACAATTTTTTATGTTTGCAAGGGATTCTGGGTAACAGAACCTGGTGGGAGGCAGTCAAGTCACCCCATCCTGGATTCTCCTGGGTGTCTAGTTTTCAAAAATGTATAGGTTTGCTAGGTTTCCCTAGGTGCCGGCAGAGGTAGGGTTCATAAACTACAGCTAGGCACTTTGCAAAAAAAGGGTCATTTTTCACTGCGAAATTGAGGTGTGACCACGTTGCGTTTTGCGCCGTTTCCTGTCGCGGGCACTAGGCCGACCCGCACAAGTGAGGTACCATTTTTCTCAGAAGACTTTGGGGAACGCGGGGTGGGTGGAAATTTGTGGATCCACGCAGATTCCAGAACTTTCCACCACAGAAATGTGGGGAAAATGTGGTTTTTTGACAATTTTTTATGTTTGCAAGGGATTCTGGGTAACAGAACCTGGTGGGAGGCAGTCCAGTCACCCCATCCTGGATTCCCCTGGGTGTCTAGTTTTCAAAAATGTATAGGTTTGCTAGGTTTCCCTAGGTGCCGGCAGAGCTAGGGTTCAAAAACTACAGCTAGGCACTTTGCCAAAAAAGGGTCATTTTTCACTGCGAAATTGAGGTGTGACCACGTTGCGTTTTGCGCCGTTTCCTGTCGCAGGCACTAGGCCGACCCACACAAGTGAGGTACCATTTTTCTCGTAAGACTTTGGGGAAAGCGGGGTGGGTGGAAATATGTGGATCCACACAGATTCCAGAACTTTCCACCACAGAAATGTGGGGAAAATGTGTTTTTTTTGACAATTTTTTATGTTTGCAAGGGATTCTGGGTAACAGAACCTGGTGAGAGGCAGTCAAGTCACCCCATCCTGGATTCCCCTGGGTGTCTAGTTTTTAAAAATGTATAGGTTTGCTAGGTTTCCCTAGGTGCCGGCAGAGGTAGGGTTCAAAAACTACAGCTAGGCACTTTGCCAAAAAAGGGTCATTTTTCACTGCGAAATTGAGGTGTTACTACGTTGCGTTTTGCGCCGTTTCCTGTCGCAGGCACTAGGCCGACCCACACAAGTGAGGTACCATTTTTCTCGTAAGACTTTGGGGAACGCGCGGTGGGTGGAAATTTGTGGATCCACGCAGATTCCAGAACTTTCCACCACAGAAATGTGGGGAAAATGTGGTTTTTTTGACAATTTTTATGTTTGCAAGGGATTCTGGGTAACAGAACCTGGTGGGAGGCAGTCAAGTCACCCCATCCTGGATTCCCCTGGGTGTCTAGTTTTCAAAAATGTATAGGTTTGCTAGGTTTCCCTAGGTGCCGGCAGAGGTAGGGTTCAAAAACTACAGCAAGGCACTTTGCAAAAAAGGGTCATTTTTCACTGCGAAATTGAGGTGTGACCACGTTGCGTTTTGCGCCGTTTCCTGTTGCAGGCACTAGGCCGACCCACACAAGTGAGGTACCATTTTTCTCGTAAGACTTTGGGGAACGCAGGGTGGGTGGAAATTTGTGGATCCACGCAGATTCCAGAACTTTCCACCACAGAAATGTGGGGAAAATGTGTTTTTTTGACAATTTTTTATGTTTGCAAGGGATTCTGGGTAACAGAACCTGGTGGGAGGCAGTCAAGTCACCCCATCCTGGATTCTCCTGGGTGTCTAGTTTTCCAAAATGTATAGGTTTGCTAGGTTTCCCTAGGTGCCGGCAGAGCTAGGGTTCAAAAACTACAGCTAGGCACTTTGCAAAAAAAGGGTCATTTTTCACTGCGAAATTGAGGTGTGACCACGTTGCGTTTTGCGCCGTTTCCTGTTGCAGGCACTAGGCCGACCCACACAAGTGAGGTACCATTTTTCTCGTAAGACTTTGGGGAACGCGGGGTGGGTGGAAATTTGTGGATCCACGCAGATTCCAGAACTTTCCACCACAGAAATGTGGGGAAAATGTGTTTTTTTTGACAGTTTTTTATGTTTGAAAGGGATTCTGGGTAACAGAACCTGGTGGGAGGCAGTCAAGTCACCCCATCCTGGATTCTCCTGGGTGTCTAGTTTTCAAACATGTATAGGTTTGCTAGGTTTCCCTAGGTGCCGGCAGAGGTAGGGTTCAAAAACTACAGCTAGGCACTTTGCAAAAAAAGGGTCATTTTTCACTGCGAAATTGAGGTGTGACCACGTTGCGTTTTGCGCCGTTTCCTGTCGCGGGCACTAGGCCGACCCACACAAGTGAGGTACCATTTTTCTCAGAAGACTTTGGGGAACGCGGGGTGGGTGGAAATTTATGGATCCACGCAGATTCCAGAACTTTCCACCACAGAAATGTGGGGAAAATGTGGTTTTTTTGACAATTTATTAGGTTTGCAAGGGATTCTGGGTAACAGAACCTGGTGGGAGGCAGTCCAGTCACCCCATCCTGGATTCCCCTGGGTGTCTAGTTTTCAAAAATGTATAGGTTTGCTAGGTTTCCCTAGGTGCCGGCAGAGCTAGGGTTCAAAAACTACAGCTAGGCACTTTGCCAAAAAAGGGTCATTTTTCACTGCGAAATTGAGGTGTGACCTCGTTGCGTTTTGCGCAGTTTCCTGTTGCAGGCACTAGGCCGACCCACACAAGTGAGGTACCATTTTTCTCGTAAGACTTTGGGGAACGCGGGGTGGGTGGAAATTTGTGGATTCACGCAGATTCCAGAACTTTCCACCACAGAAATGTGGGGAAAATGTGGTTTTTTTGACAATTTTTATGTTTGCAAGGGATTCTGGGTAACAGAACCTGGTGGGAGGCAGTCAAGTCACCCCATCCTGGATTCCCCTGGGTGTCTAGTTTTCAAAAATGTATAGGTTTGCTAGGTTTCCCTAGGTGCCAGCAGAGCTAGGGTTCAAAAACTACAGCTAGGCACTTTGCCAAAAAAGGGTCATTTTTCACTGCGAAATTGAGGTGTGACCCCGTTGCGTTTGCGCCGTTTCCTGTCGCAGGCACTAGGCCGACCCACACAAGTGAGGTACCATTTTTCTCGTAAGACTTTGGGGAACGCGGGGTGGGTGGAAATTTGTGGATCCACGCAGATTCCAGAACTTTCCACCACAGAAATGTGGGGAAAATTTGTTTTTTTTGACAATTTTTTAGGTTTGCAAGGGATTCTGGGTAACAGAACCTGGTGGGAGGCAGTCAAGTCACCCCATCCTGGATTCCCCTGGGTGTCTAGTTTTCAAAAATGTATAGGTTTGCTAGGTTTCCTTAGGTGCCGGTAGAGCTAGGGTTCAAAAACTACAGCTAGGCACTTTGCCAAAAAAGGGTCATTTTTCACTGCGAAATTGAGGTGTGACCACGTTGCGTTTTGCGCCGTTTCCTGTCGCAGGCACTAGGCCGACCCACACAAGTGAGGTACCATTTTTCTCGTAAGACTTTGGGGAACGCGAGGTGTGTGGAAATTTGTGGATCCACGCAGATTCCAAAACTTTCCACCACAGAAATGTGGCGATAATGTGGTTTTTTGACACTTTTTAGGTTTGCAAGGGATTCTGGGTAACAGAACCTGGTGGGAGGAAGTCAAGTCACCCCATCCTGGATTCCCCTTGGTGTCTAGTTTTCAAAAATGTATAGGTTTTCTAGATTTCCCTAGGTGCCGGCAGAGCTAGGGTTCAAAAACTACACCTAGGCACTTTGCAAAAAAAGGGTAATTTTTCATTGTGAAAATGTGGTACGTCCACGTTGCATTTTGAGCCATTTCCTGTTGTGGGCACAAGGGCTACCCACACAAGTGAGGTACCATTTTTATCGGGAGACTTAGGGTAACACAGAATTGTAGAGCAACTGTTATTACCTATTGACTTTCGATGCATTTCTGCCTTCCAAATGAAAGACAATGTGTAAAAAATAAGTCATTTTGAAAAATGACCTATAATTCTCATGCTAGTATGGGTACTCCCAATTTCGGAAATGTGCAAATATCTATTGTTTCTAAAATCTACATTTTGTTCCCATTTCAGAAATACATAGGTGTCTTTCATAACAATTTTTCCATGTATACATTTTCCCAAAATAATTGCTATATACCCGGTACATAATAAAAACCATTGCAAGATGCTGCTCAATTATTGGCTCTGGGTTCGTCGGGTTCTTGGTGAACCTACAAGTCCTATATATCCCCACAACCAGAAAGGTCCAGCGGATATAACGGTATATTGCCTTCAAATAGCTGTCATAATTAGAAGAAGTTACAGGTGAAAACGTTGACACAAATGGCTGTTTTTTTCAACTAATTTTCAATGTTTCCTTTATTTAACTGTTAGTTTCTATAAGGAAAACTTTAAGGATCAAATGACCCCTTGCTGAATTCAGAATTTTGTCTACTTTTCAGAAATGTATGGCTTTCCAGGATCCATTATTGGTTTCATACCCATTTCTACCATTAACTGGAAGGACGTTGAAAGCACAAAAAATAGCAAAAATAGGCTATGTCCCAGAAAAATGCCAAAACTGTGTAAAAAAGTTGGTTTTCTGACAAAAGTCTGCTTGTCCCTGAAAGCTGGGAAGATGGTGATTTCAGCACCACAACCCCTTTTTGATGCCATTTGCAGGGAAAAATCAAGACGCTTTCATCTGTAGCCCTTTTTCGCATTTTTCCCCAAAAAAACAAAATTTTGCTGTATTTTGACTAATTTCTGGGTCCCCTCCAGGGGAATCCACAAACCCTGGGTACCTTTACAATCCCCATGATGTTAGAAAAAAGGACGCAAATTTGGCATGGATACCTTATTTGGTCAAAAAGTTACAGGGGCCTAAGCGCGCACTACCCCAAATAGCCAAAAAAAGGCTTAGCACAGGAGGGGAAAAGGCCTAGCAGCGAAGGGGTTAAAACGCGCTGACGATTCAAGCAAGCAGCAAAACAAGCCCACCGCCTAGTGAAAGTCAAGCACAACCATTTCCATGACAACAGCGTCATGCCGCCATATTGAAAATCGAGGAAATTCACGCCTATACTTTGTCTATTGCGTGTTTGCACAACAGCGATAGACACGCTTTTAAAAACACTCTGCACATTAATTGCTTGTTTCTTTTCACAGCGACAGGCACGCTTTGCCTGTCATTTATCCATCGCTCCTTCACGGCCACAGAAAAATTTGTGTGCACGTTCAAATTAATTACTACTCATCACAGCGATTGGCACGCTTTGCCTGCCATCTTATTTCTGTATATGCCATAGTTATTTTACGGTTGTTGTACATTACTGTGTTTTAATATTTTCATTGTTCACATACAAACAAGATATTACTATTGAGTGCTATAACTTGTTTTGGTAATTAAGCTTGCGCAATATAGTCACTTTCATGACTTCAGCTCAACAATTTCAGACACCAGCTCCTTTTCTTCAAACTTCAGGTAAACCTGTACTTAAATGGTGACAGTGGTTGAAAGGATTTGAGAACTATCTTGTAGCAATTGATGCCGTGAAATATTCACCACCTCGCAAAGTTGCTATTTTATATGGTTGCCTTGGTATTGCTGCACAACAAGTTTTTGAAAATCTTCCCATATTCCCTGCACCCACTGGTTCTGGTGACAATTGGGACACATATCAGGAGGCTCTTGCACGCCTTAATAAACAATATTCTGATGAACCCAGCATTGTATTAGAACGCCATAACTTCTTCAAAAGGAAACAGAATCTAGAAGAAAGTGTAGAAGATTACATTGCACAACTTAGAATTTTGGCATCTACATGTGACTACGGCTCAAGTACAGATAATTGTATTAGAGATCAATTCATTTTTTCATGCTCTTCTAAAAAAATACAAGAACGATTATTAAGTTGTAAAAATCCGTCATTAGCAGAAACTATAGATATTGCCAAGAGCATCGAAAGAGCAACCATTTCTTCGAAAATTTTACAAGAAAGCTCCTCACAATTAAATGTTCATACATTGGATGAACCTTCTACGTCTTGTTCAGTCCATCTCATCAACAAATCTACTAGACAATATTTCAAAAAACCCACCATTTGTTATAGATGTGGGTCAAAGGATCATATTGGCAATTTTCCTAACTGCCCCGCTTCTGGCAAAAGATGTTCATCTTGCAAAAAGATAGGACATTTTCAAGCTGTATGCAGAAATGGCAGAAAGTTTACCAGAGTCAACAACATTGATTTCAAAGAAAACATCGAATCCTGCTCTGATCGACTTAATGATGTCTTATTATCTATTGAATGTGATTCAATTGATGTTTCTAAAGTTAAGGGACCATGGTGTGAATTACTAGTTGGCACAGTCCCCCTACAAGTAAAAACTGATTCAGGTTCTCCCATCACCATTCTCTCAGATACAGAGTTTCACGCACACTGGCATGGACATGTTTCCCTTATCAAATCAGACATTTATCCCAAGGCTTATGGAGAGAAAGACATTGAGATGTTAGAATACTTCCATTCCAGAATTGAGTGTTTGACTAGACGCACTTACACTAAACTTTATGTGGCCATCAAGGGGAGAAATATCCTAGGTTAGTTAGATTTAGCCAAAATGGGCTTACATCTCAAACCAGGTTCTGATCAACCAGTCACCTTAGGAGACATTCCACATGATTATTACAATTACCAGGACGAGCATACTGATGTTGCCGATCTCTCTGTCTCTAATTATAATATTGACAACTTACTCACTCAGTTTCCCAGTGTTTTTCAGAACAAGGTTGGCAACATACTGGGCTTCAAACATGAAATATGTCTCAAAGCTAATGCTCAACCCATTGTTCACAAGGTACGATCCTTACCCTTGAGTGCAGGAGATGAGTTAAAGAAGGTCCTTAAAAACCTATGTGACGAGGGAATTATTACACCTTGCAACTCCTCTGAATGGGTTCCTCCCATAGTTTTGGTACGCAAAAAAAGTGGTGAGGTTAGGCTATGCGCCGACTTGCGCTCTCTTAATAACAACATAATTGTAGATTGTCACCCCTTACCCAAAATTCATGATCTTCTAGCCAATCTAGGTGGAGCAAAGTATTTTTCCTTGTTAGACCTTAAATCTGCTTATCACCAGATTCCCCTCTCTTTTAAATCCCAAGAGTTAACTACTTTCGTAACACCGATCGGTGCTTACAAATATTTGAGATTGCCATTCGGACTTGCCTCTGCGGCTAGCGTTTTTCAGAAACTCATGGATACCCTGCTCAAAGACATTCCTGGCGTACAAGCGTACCAGGACGATATCCTAGTGTTTGCAAGCAACATTACAGAACATGACAAAGTTCTTTTCAAAGTGTTAGGAGTACTAGAAAAGGCTGGAATGACCGTCAGACATGATAAATGCAAATTTGCAGTACAAGAGTTAGATTACTTAGGACACACATTATCACTTGATGGCATAAAACCAAAATTTTCCCTCATAAAAGCCATTAGGGACGCCACACCCCTCAAAGACAGAGATTCCTTACGTTCATTTCTAGGGTTGGCAGAATATTATGCCAGATTTGTGCAAGGCTACGCACAAATCGTGGAACCTTTACGGGCTCTTTTAAGAAAGGGTACAAAATGTGCATGGTCAGATAACCTACAGTCAATTTTTGAACAAGTCAAACAACTAATTGAAAACTCGCCCGCTTTACACCCATACTTGGATGGTTTCAAATGTTTCATTAGTGTTGATGCCAGTCTTTCTGGTTTTGTAGTGTAGCTCCTATTTCCCTAATAGGCTCTGCGCATTGGAATAATATACCCTATAGGTTTGACGTAGGACTAAGGTCAATATGTCCCTATCGAGTATATTAAACTTAATTACTTGTGCCAGCTAGCTCAGAGGCCACTAGAAACTCCTTGATAAACAATAAGGAAGTAGTTTCTGGCAGCCGCAAAACATGACAACTTTGTTTCCCTTTTAGAATCAGAACTTGTCCCAGAGTCGTGGAAACAATAGATAACTATTTCACTCAGCTCAATCGTGCATGCTTAGTTTTCCCCAAAGTTACACAGAAAGAACAGACGGGCGTTTCAATAAAAGATTTATTGAACAGTCTTGTTTCTCGTGTAAGTAATATGTGCTGTTACAATCACAAGACAATATGCAAGATAAATAATGTACAGCGTTAGCAGTAGAAATAAATAATACTGTGCTAGCATGATCTTTAGTAGATATTCATTTACATAAATAACATAGACTAAAAATGCGAGTACTCATACGATGCTTTTCTAAGCTAGTTCTACCCCAATGTACCTAACCTAACCTAGGTGTAGGGAGAGGTATGAAGTAGGTGGAGTATTCCTTACTATGGTATACTAAGAGTATGTTAAGCCTAGTATGCCTAGTATGCCAAGAGTCCCTCTAGGTTTCTAGTCAGCTCCATACCTTAAGAATGAGAGAGGTGGGAATCTCTTGCCAGACTCAAACTCCAACACCCCGCGAGGGAAGTCAGATCACTGGAAGCTGGACTCTGTGCGTGCAGGGATGACAGCGTCTTCTCAGTGCGTCAGGCCGGGAAACGGGCTCCTCTGATTTACAAGGGCTAGGGAAGGTATATTTATACCTGAGAGGTACCTCAGAATGTTAGCATTGACGTGAATCGGACAGCGGAAGACGTCATGAATGACCCCTTAAGGTATAATGGTTCATGCATAATAGATGAGTCCTTGAAGAAATCAATAGTCCTGTGCTAGGAAAACTCCCGAAGCCTAAGGGTCTGTTCTTCAAGAACTCGTTGTGACGTTAGGGTGGACGGATGTCGGAGACCATGCCTGTATTTGGAGTGCACGGTTTAATGCCTAAATAAGGACTGGGATTTTATGCCTAAATAAGGACAGGGCGAATTGTGCCTATATAAGGACATGATACAGGAAAACCCATGTACGGACACCCTAAGAGGAATACAACACCCACTCCACTTTCGTGTGTACGATAATAATAAAATGCTAAACATTTAATATGCTAAACATAAAATGGGGTACCGCATATTTGCTAAAAATATTTCTTAAAAGCATTAAAAAGCATTTGAAACCCTATAAAAACGCAAAAGGTACTGTACATTTTAAGCATTGCTTTTCTCAGTTCAGGCATATATTTGGAAATAAAATGCAATTTGAATGAAATAAGCAGTAATATTTACATGTGGCAGAAAATGATAGATAAGTTGTTCAAAAATCAAAGTCATTTCATGTCATGAAAATTAATGAACTTTTTTAGACAAATAAGATGACAAAGTGTTTGAGGAAGTACCGTGAAGTCCGTACTATAAGACTAGTTCTACTTCAAGCAGATTGAATTGCCATTCAGTTTGAAAAAACGGAAAAAAGTTCAATTTGGGAAGAGTTCCAAGTTTTTGAAATAAGAAGGCCAAATTTTACTGTGTCTCTGGTACACTGTGGGTTGAATCAGAGTCAGTGTCTGGTGTAAACATGAGATCATCTATTTCTGTAGACAAAATATCGTCCACTGAAGTTGGTGTCAGTTGGAACACCTCGTGTAGTAGATTAATTGAACAGAGATTTGAAGCATCGCTTTCAGCATAGGATGCCTCAGCAATGTTCGCGTCCGTTGTTACCTGTGTGCCTGTAGATCCATCTCGTAACTCAGCAGCAGCTGGAAGCGTCTGTGAGATCTCAATGAATGCTGACAGCAGGATTGGTAGCCTCTGGGGACAACACAGAGCACGGGCCGCTATCGGGTCCAGCAGAGTATCGATATCCGTTGGCGTTGCTGATGGAAATGTTAGACAGGTGTCTAACACGCATTCTTCACCGCATAGCAGGCATCGTAGAACAGGTAAGATGCAATCTTGCCAGATTGGTCTGAATGACAGGAACCACGTGGTATTAAGTTCCCGTAGACGAGTCATGCCCAAAAGCTGTACTATTCGCTCACGGCATTTTCGTTCAAGGAGAGCTTTCTCCACTTCGCTCAGAGTGATGTCTACGAATAGGCTGGCCATATCGTAATAGCAGGAAGAGAAATAGAATTCCGGCAACAAGTGCTAGAATTAATGGTATGCCACCAAACACCAAATGTGCAAAGTTCGGGATGATTCCGAGTATTGCCTGGAAAGGTGCTAACAGACCGGAACAGATGCTCTTAAATACATGTACAATTCCGCTTGTATCAGACATGTTAAAGATGCGTCCTATCATTTCCACGAAATGTATAGGGCAGTTTGTACGTATTAAAGTCTGTATCTCAGCCGAAGTCCTTGCTACTTGTAGAACATAGGTTTCTTTGGCCGAGGTCAAAGGCACTGTTTGCTGTAAAAGCATGGCTTTCATTCTGCTCAAAGTATCAAATCTTATAAAAGAGACGTTCAGCGAAAGCCACAAAGGCAACTCCCTGACTGTGTCTATTGGGGCAAACAATACTTGCATACAGCAAGTGACCCTGGAGTTGACCGTTACTAGATATGGGATGCCTGGCAACATGCTGCAAAAACTCTGATCATTCAACATGAGGTAACTCCCATTAGAAAGTTGTCCAAACGTTGGATTAATCACAGCAGCTGGTGTACCCTGCTGATGGCAAGACAAATTTGCCACAGAACCATTGCAAGCCCCGTGTAAAGAAATGTCCTGACATATAAGTGAACCGCTCAGTGCACTTTTACAGTGTGTACCGCTCAAAAACACTTTACGATCCCCACTCCAACATCTATATGTATACGGTAAATCCCAAGATGTCTTAATGTATTCCTTACCCAACCTTTCATATTTGCCTGCTTGCATTTGTCTGAGGCAATACTGAAACTGAAAAGTAGTCACAGGTAGTGTGATTTTGCCATGAATGAGCCATTCTGTAGCTGGTTCTTCTGCCACTGTGAATGGTAACTTTTCCAGTTTTTCAATGCTCAGCACTGTATACTTTGCTCCTCTTTGTGCCAGTTCGATCTGTTTATCAGTTAGATTGTATTCTGCAAACAGAGCCGACGTGTTGATGAAACGCCAAGGCACATAGCCCCCATGCAAAGATTGCAGCGTCCAGCTCAATAACACAATAGAACGTAATTGAGATTGGCCTTGCTGTAACATCGCCAAATCTTGTTCTAGTATGTCGATAGCAGAGGATACAATGCTGTCCAATGAATATATCCTGGAGGACAAAGTTGTTAACCCATTGTCGACCACAGTGAGTGTTTTCTCCAAATTAATATGTTCAAGTTCACGTATTCGTTCTGCGGCCTCCATCTGTGACACTTTCCATGCTTCATTATAGGCAGCATAAATGCCGGCATATATGAAACGTTTTTGACGCGGTTTTCTTGGTCCAAGCAAGAATTCCCTAAGGTCTGCGTCTTCTTTAAGTAAGGATAAGTGTTGTTTCACATCCTGTAGTGTAGATTTCTGCAGCCAATCGAGGCATAATTTTCCTACACTGTATGTTGTTACTACCCCCGGATGCTGTCTTTGGACGTATCTTGGGTCTGGCCTATGAATAGTAAATCCCTGAGTTTTATTCAGGAATCTTTCCTGACAGTTGTTCGTGTCTGTGGGCCAGATCAACCATTTTTTCCAATCAGGATTAGATCTGTTGAGTTGTAGTATTTTGTCAACTGTAACCGCTGCCTGTGTACTGTTATCACTTGCAGGTGTTGGTACAGAAGGTGTTTTCATCTCTTTGATCTTGGCTAGTCCAAGACAAGATGTTTGTTGGACGGTTTCATTCAAAAACATTATTTGTTCAGGGATGATACAGGCTCTAAATAAAGCTTCTATCCCCTGCACTTGCCAATCTTTCGTACCCCAGACAGTTTTTGTGTCTATTGTGTCTTTCCATAAGTCGAAACCTTGTCTAGACAGTTGGGCATTAAAAGCTGCAGAGTAAATCTGTTTCGAATTAGTTAACATAATTTTCAGTCCTGTTTTGTTTACATTTTTATAGTAAAACGTTTCTGGATCAGATGTATTGTAACCTGAAAAATATGGAAACTTGTTAGCAAATGTTTTTGAACTACCTTTTGGTGGTGTAGGACAATGCTCCCATTGGTTAAACATAAACACATTTCTAGGGTTTGCAGATTTATGCAAATAATGATGACCATAGTGGTTATAGCAATACAGTTGTTCATAGTCTGATGAACCCTCTAAATATTCATTTTTAGAAAATGCAGCAGATTTTTCCAGGTCAAACATTATGTCGTTAACAGTCTCAAAGTCCCAATCATCAGAATAGGTACTGGACGAAATGAGATCACTTAGTGAAATTTTAAACAAATGTGGTATGTTCAATTGTTCCGTCGGGCCAAAGATATCAAAATCAGTTTTGTCCCACACTATACCATCCTGTATAGGAACGGCTGTGATTTTCACTGATGACAAGTCTCTAGCTTCACGATGGGAAGATTTATGAGGTTTCAAAAGTACGTTCACATCTTTTCCTTCAGTGTTCACATGGATGTATCTGCCATTTATAAGCACGCTCACAGTTATAACCAAAGCTAGCCAAAGCAGGAAAACAAATATTCCAGAAATAATCCAGAGTTCAATCCATGGGGAAAACCAGATAAGTCTTTTTCAGAAAGTGAAGAAAGTCTTGTACTTGCTGCTTGAATGTTAATGATGCTGGCGTCGTTTCAGGTTCACTCGGATCTTCGGAGAACGTATCAAAGTTAATGAAATAGCCAGAAGCAGTTCTGTCAATTCTTGGAATTGCATCAGGATTTGTAGAAATCGCTGGGACCAGTTGATCACTTGCTACATTGGTGTAGACAGGTGTATTTGGACGAACTGTTACTTGAGTTTCAAGAGGGATGAGTTCCATTGCATTGTTGCTTAGTCCTTCATCTGTTACTGCTGAATTCTCGATGGTTATCAGTCTTTCAGTCTGAATCTCTTGGATAGTAGCGAGAGGAGTGTGTCTGCTACTAGGTCGGAGTCCACGAGGCCTACTACTTAGTATTGGCCACATACTATGGTTTGATGAGGTCGATGGACACAAATATTTTCTCCTTTCTTCCAGCAAGGGGCGGCAGAAGTACTGTTCTTGTTCCTTGAACTGCTAGGACAGGTACTCGTTGTCTGTAAGAAGGTTCAAATTCCTTCTTATCTGCAATCTTTTCTCTGACTAGATCCCCAACTTTTGGAATCCAGACAGGCCTTGCTGGGACAGCCGGTTTTTCCCCAGTGGTGGTTGGCTGCAGGAATACGTTGCTTTGTTTCGATCTTAGTTCATTGAGTTCCTGTAAAACAGCCAAACGATCTTTGATATCAAAGGGTTTATTTTCCACCACTGTGCCTACGTGATCGAGGTCTGGTACCCACATTCTTGTCCCAAATAGGACCTCATATGGAGTGTCCCCCCCTAGAGAACTTCTTGGCAGGTTATTTAATGAGCGTCGGACCCCATAAAGATGTTTGACCCACCCATCACCCGAACCTAATACCCTAGCTGTTATAGACTGCTTTATGTCCCGGTTTTTCCTTTCCACAACCGAATTTCCCTCAGGATGGAATGGAGAGGAGTACCGCAATGCAACGCCCAGACTGGCCATGGCTTCTTTGTAAGCCTGAGAGCTAAACGCAGGGCCCTGGTCAGAATGTAGCGTGCCTATTGCGTATGTGCCGATAAAGACTCGCAAATCTTTTATAACAGTTCGAGCGTCAGCCGAGCGCTGAGGCCATATCCATAGGAACCGTGATTTAGTATTTGTGGGATTGCACTTGTCCATGAGGACGCCTGTGCATAGATAGTCTAATGCTGTCTAACAATGGTGTCTGTAATGGGCAGCTACATTCGTAGCATGGTGTCTGGTGGCTTTCTCGCTGTAATTTACAGTCCAAGCAGTTATTGATGTATATGTGTATTTCTGTATTCATTCCCGGCCACCAGTACATCTCTTTTAACGTCAAAATTGTTTTAGAGATCCCTTGATGTGACAGACCCTCCCCCAAATGTGCTTCATAAATCAAAGCTGCTCTACGTTCCATGTTTGGAATTACCCTATCCCCCACTCCAGGGATTCGAGCAAAAGGAACGTTGTTCGCATCAATTACATAAGAGTACTTGAGTGGAAACTTTTTTGGTAACGCTGCACCGCTGCCTCTGCTTGTAGCATTGACAGCCAACATTATCTCACTGTCTATTTTTGTTTTTGACTGAGTGATCGCAGCTACGGAAGCCGTCTGAACAGCCCCCTTTGCGGCTTCGTCAGCCAATGAATTCCCTGCAACGTGAACGCCATCACATTGATGACTCAGTGTGTGGATCACGTGAGACTTTGGTAGTTCACTTTTTAACTGAACTACTTGTTTCCAAAGTGTTTTGTGCTTTATTGTGCCACCTTTCGCATCTTTGAACCCATTTTCAAGCCAGTTTTGTATACATTCATTATACGACTGAACACAGTAAAAGGAATCGCACACTATTAGTGTGGGGAATTCTCGATCTGTACTTTCAAGTGCCAGTTTGAATGCTTGTAGTTCAGCTCGCTGAGCTGTACAATCTCCTAGAGATTGAGTTTTTGTGACCATAGGTCTGAAGATGCCATCTCGCATGCGACCTTTAACGATTGCACACGTTGCACTGTAAGTTTGCTTACTCCCTGTTGCGGGTTGTGCGGATCCGTCAGTGTAAATTATGGATTCATACTGATCGAGAGGCAGGATTTCAGTGGGCAGAAGACATTCTTGTTCATATTGCAGGAACGCTTGTGTTTTTAAATCAGGATCAAAAACGTATTCAACATCTGTTGCAGCAAGAGAATTAACCCATTGTATCCATCTTGAATGTAATGCTTTAGCATTTGCAATGCTTGCTTTTGTGACCTCTTCTAAAGCTGGTACTAGGGTTACGACAATAATGCGTTTCCTTGGGCTAGGGCTCTTTCTTTTGCTACAGCGGTTTGAACTGCTGTCAGAATTTTTTCTGTTGAAGTGAAGCGCATTTTTTGCTTGTGTATACAAATGAGACTTGTATGCTATTGGTATCTTTTTACCCTCATTAAATGTTAAGTAGGTGAATCCGCATTGACCCAAAATTATTCGGATCACCAGGTTGCGTTGACTTACGCGTGTTTGTAAGTGATTTGTTGCTAACATGTTAGCCTGGAGTGAACGCAAGATTTCTGTGTGTTCATGTGTCTAATTTTTGATTGAAAAATCAGGTTTGATTAATGCGTAGAGAGGTTTAACCCTTTCTGCGTAATTTAGTATGTATGTTCCTCCAAAATTTAGGAAACCCAGGATGGATTGTAAGTTTTTTAGCGTTCTTGGAGGTTGGGGCAGCGCACATTTCTCTAGAAAGTTAGCTGCCAAGCTCTTGCCTTCACTTGAAAGCTCATATCCTAGAAATAGGTCATTGAGATGGGCAATTCTGGACTTTTTGAAGTTGAATTTGTAGCCCTCAGAGGCGAAGCCCAGTATAATGGTGCTCACCCTGTTCAAGTGTTTATCCAGGTCATCGTCTGTCAGATAGATGTCATCGACATAGGAAAATGCCTCATTGTCATAAATTTGTAGTAACTCTGTTACCCTCACTGAGAATAACCCTGGGCTGTTCTTGAACCCTTGTGGGAGTCGACAAAATTGACGCTGGGTCCCCATTATGGAGAAAGCTGTTAAGTACCTGCTTTCAGGTGCTGTGTTTTGACAAAAGAAACCATTTGAGATGTCTAATGTGGTTTTATATTTTTTACGCACAATGTTATTCATTAATGCTGTACTATGTGCATTTTGTACTGCAAATGTTTTAGAACATGTGTTCAAGTGTCTGTAATCCAAAACTAGACGATATGTATTGTCTGGTTTGGAGACAGGAAACAAAGTATTGTTCATTGAGGAGGTGCATGTTTCAATCACCCCTTGGTATTCAAGTTGATCTAAGATCTCCCTGACCTGTTTTTAGCTTCTTGCTTTATTGGGTACTGCCTTTGTGCAGTAGGTTCATTTTCAGATGTATTTTATGGTAAGGGGAGTCCTCATCCCATCCTACGTGATTTTTATATAATGCTGGGGCCTGGGCCACTGCCCATTTCCTGGCATATGTATATTTTAGGTGAATTGGAATATGGTTAGAGAAGGCAGGCATAATAATGTCCTCGCCGTGTGGGCAGTCCCTCACAATTTGTGGTGGCCAGTCTTTTTCTGCTAGAAGTATGTCATAGCCCCTTGATAGTCTTTCCCAAAAAAGTGCTTTGACCTGTCTGGGTATGTCTCCCTCCATCCGTAGTGTTATTTCATATAACTTTTGTGGAGTACTAACCCTGGTGTCTACAGTCTCAACTGTAATGTACTCATTCAAGTCCACTAACTCCAGAAGTTCCTTCATGTTCTGGCGAGCTATTGTGACTTCTGCTGCACTGTCCAGCATTGTCTGAGCCATTCTCCGTTCTTGAATTGTGTTCTCAGTATTCTCGGCATGTCTGATCATCAGACCCGCTACTTTCTTTTTGGAGAATTGAGGTTTTGATTTGGTTTTCGGAACGTGTTTGTCTTCCTTGGATTTCACGCGTTCTTCTCTATGTTCTGACCGTCCTCTTCTTTCCGATGTCTGTGGTGAGATCTGAAAGTTACGAGAGGAACGTGTATCAGTATCTTGATACCTGTCAGGTTTTTTCAAATTATCCCTATTCCTGAGGTTATACCTCCTTTCAGAGGGCTCCTTTTGAAAAGACCTACCTCGGGATTGAGAACGTTTCTCGTTTGAATTTTGTTTGTTAGTCTCCCACTTCTTTTTAGAAGATGTATGAGTTTGTTTAATAGAGTCCTTTTCAGGACTTTCAGATAGTTTCGGCTTCACTGGTCTTCCACCCAAACTATCTCTGCCTAATTCAGCATAAGATTGTTCTATTATTCTGGGTAGTTCAGTTTGATGTTCTGTAACATCAAATTCCCTTAATTTTTGGCGGATCGCCACTGCTGCTGCCTCCCCTTTAATATTAGATAATATTATTGTTGAGACCTGGTCGAATTTTTTCAGTAATTTCATACCTAAATTTAGAGCAGGCTCTGCTCCGTATTCTTTTTCAATTTGTTTCAGGACATCTGGTATTACCGCAATTGACGGAATGCCATGTGTTTTAGTATAGATGGCAGAAAAGACTGAGCCCCAAGTGGTGCAGTCTTCCAGTTGTGGTGTGATCCCCATTTGTAAACAGATGGTTAGGATTCTGTGTTTCTCATACGGGCTAGTATTTGGAAATACTGCTTCGATTTGAGTAATTTTTTGAGCTTTCCAGAATGGAATTTGTTCACGTTTTGTGGGCATTTTTCCCATGACTGCGTATAGAGTCTGTGGTGTAATTTTTAGTGTATTCCCCTGTTGAGGAGTTTGATTTGGAATGGTTAATGGTGGTTGGTCTGTGAAAGTCCGCATGACATATTGGACTAATTGTCTGTAGATTTTTATTAACTCTGTTAGTTGAGTAAGTAGTTCCTCATCTGACATTATATCCAGTTCAGGATGAGGTGTGTGGCCGGCTAGAATCGGCCATGTTGCTCCTGGTCTACCTAGTGAACCGAGCCTGGTAATGTTTCTGTGATGTTTTAGGGCGCCCTTAAACCAGAGCTGATGCTCCTGGTATGTTAGTGGAATTTCAATATCCTCGAAAGGAATATATTCCTCTGGTGGATCATCTTCTTTGTAGAAGTGAAACAGTTTTGTAACTGGATTGGATTCAGGAAATATTACCCATGAATAGAATACCTCTGTCTGAAAGGATTCGTGTGCCTCTATCACGAAAACTGCTCTACCGCCTCTTGGTGGTAGACCGTGTTTTATGAGTTTTACAGTGATGGCTCTTCTTAAGTTTGGATGGATGTCTATAACACCCTCCTCGGTTCCATCTAAACCTGTAATGTTAAAAACTGCCATGGCTGGATCGGCCGCAGCTCCACCGTTTCTGGTGGCATCGTCCATTTGTTTTTGAAAAATGTAGAACAAGTTTCAAGGAAACAAAGATAAGGTGCACAATATTTTGGAACACTGTATCCTTCAACGTTGAGCAAACCAAACAGCTAATATATAGGGTGCTTCCTATGTAGCCGTGGCGGATACTTAACCCTGCCCACTCCAGACGTCTTTTGGAGTATATGGGTAGGGGTCTCTGAGAGAAAAGGCACGGCTGAGTTACTCAGTATCTAGCGTTAAATTACCGCCTTACCAAACCGTTGGGCGCCATGTAGTGTAGCTCCTATTTCCCTAATAGGCTCTGCGCATTGGAATAATATACCGTATAGGTTTGACATAGGACTAAGGTCAATATGTCCCTATTGAGTATATTAAACTTAATTACTTGTGCCAGCTAGCTCAGAGGCCACTAGAAACTCCTTGATAAACAAGAAGGGAGTAGTTTCTGGCAGCCGCAAAACATGACAACTTTGTTTCCCTTTTAGAATCAGAACGTGTCCCAGAGTCGTGGAAACAATAGATAACTATTTCACTCAGCT
Organism: Calotriton arnoldi; assembly: GCA_963921515.1. Lineage (NCBI taxonomy): Eukaryota > Metazoa > Chordata > Amphibia > Caudata > Salamandridae > Calotriton > Calotriton arnoldi. Next base: position 289,341 of record CAWUFW010003132.1, read on the forward strand.
CAATCGTGCATGCTTAGTTTTCCCCAAAGTTACACAGAAAGAACAGACGGGCGTTTCAATAAAAGATTTATTGAACAGTCTTGTTTCTCGTCTAAGTAATATGTGCTGTTACAATCACAAGACAGTATGCAAGATAAATAATGTACAGCGTAAGCAGTAGAAATAAATAATACTGCGCTAGCATGATCTTTAGTAGATATTCATTTACATAAATAACATAGACTAAAAATGCGAGTACTCATACGATGCTTTTCTAAGCTAGTTCTACCCCAATGTACCTAACCTAACCTAGGTGTAGGGAGAGGTATGAAGTAGGTGGAGTATTCCTTACTATGGTATACTAAGAGTATGTTAAGCCTAGTATGCCTAGTATGCCAAGAGTCCCTCTAGGTTTCTAGTCAGCTCCATACCTTAAGAATGAGAGAGGTGGGAATCTCTTGCCAGACTCGAACTCCAACACCCCGCGAGGGAAGTCAGATCACTGGAAGCTGGACTCTGTGTGTGCAGGGATGACAGCGTCTTCTCAGTGCGTCAGGCCGGGAAACGGGCTCCTTTGAAGTCAAGGTCTCCTCTGATTTACAAGGGCTAGGGAAGGTATATTTATACCTGAGAGGTACCTCAGAATGTTAGCATTGACGTGAATCGGACAGCGGAAGACGTCATGAATGACCCCTTAAGGTATAATGGTTCATGCATAATAGATGAGTCCTTGAAGAAATCAATGGTCCTGTGCTAGGGAAACTCCCGAAGCTTAAGGGTCTGTTCTTCAAGAACTCGTTGTGACGTTAGGGTGGACGGATGTCGGAGACCATGCCTGTATTTGGAGTGCATGGTTTAATGCCTAAATAAGGACTGGGATTTTATGCCTAAATAAGGACAGGGCGAATTGTGCCTATATAAGGACATGATACAGGAAAACCCATGTACGGACACCCTAAGAGGAATACAACAGTTTAGGTGCCGTCTTGAGTCAATGGGTAGCAGGTAAAGAACACACTGTTGCCTTTGCCTCAAGAGCACTTCAGCCTGCCGAGACTAAATACAGTACCATTGAACGCGAAGCCTTAGCTTGCGTCTGGGCCATTCACAAGTTCAAAACCTACATTTGGGGTCGAGAATTCGAGATATACTCAGATCACAAGCCACTCATGCACATGCTCTCTAAAAGCACTTCCAATGAGGCCTCTGCCAGATTATTCCTCCTACTGTCAAAACTCAATGAGTTCCATTTTGTCATACAACACATTCCTGGTGGTAAAAATTTCAGGGTGGACTGTTTGTCAAGGATGTCGTTAAATGAAACACCTGAAATTGATGATGATGTTGAGTGTGTCATCGCTGTTGTTGATGCCATTGCTGAATGCTCTCCCATTTCAGAACATGAATGGAATACAGCTTATCTTAATGATGCAACTCTTTCAAAGGTCAAGAATTTTATTGTAAACAAATGGCCAGAACGCAGAGTTTTATCTCAAGAATTAAGAGATTTTGCTAATGTATCTGATGAACTTTCCTTAGTCAATGACATGATTTTACGAAATAATTTGTTTGTTCCACCTGAATCCTTGCACAATTTAATTATCCATTCAGCACATCAAGGTCACTTGGGTGTTACCAAGACTTGCCAACGCATTAAACAGTTCTATTGGTGGCCCTCTTTAGACACACAAGTCAGAAAAATTATTGAAAATAGTACGGAATGTCTACTATCTGACAAACACTGGAAAACTCTTTCCACCCCACTACATCCTGTTCTTCTTCCAGAGAATCCATGGGATAAAGTGGGAGTAGACTTTCAGGTCCCTATGATATCTTACCAAGCGAGAATAGGTATTTGATCTTACTAGTTGACTGCTACACTAAGTGGCTTTACTATGGTTTCTGTAACGGTGCATCAACAGATAATGCTATCAATTTTTTGAAAAGCATATTTGATGTTGAAGGTTTTCCAAAAATCATTGTGACTGACAACGGAACGCATTTCGTTTCACAAAAAATGTGCTCCTTCCTAAAAATGCATGACATTTCCCACGATAAGGTTGCGTTGTATTCACCTTCCTCCAATGGTTTGGTAGAAAGAGGTAATCGAATCATAAAGGAAGGAATACAAACTGCAATTTCCACCAGACAAGATCCTTTGGCTTTCGTACATGACAAGGTATGGGCATACAACACTACGCCACACTCAACCACCGGCATTGCACCATTTACTCTTCTCAGAAAAAGAAGAGCCCACTCGCATTTCAATCCCACCTGGTTGCTTTAGAAAAATAAGCAAAATTACAATCACACCCTTGATTCCACTTTACTACAAGAACAGGTAAAGTCCAAACAATTGTCTATGAAAGCACCTTTTGATTCTGGGAAACATTCCATTGATCAACCTTTGAAAAAAGGGGACTGGGTTCTTATTAAAAATCCCAAAAAAGTGGCCAAAGGAATTTCCAAATTTTCTGCGCCAACCTTAGTAATACAAGTGAACAACTGTTCTGCTCTTCTTGACAACAAGGGATGGTGGAACAAGAGCGCTGTTGTTAAAGTATCTTTCCCTCAGGCTGATGTCTTGAGTAAACATTTTGATATGGAAAATGATCATTGTGATTGGTTTGACTTACCTCATGTAAAAGAATCTAGTTTCAACTGTATTCCCACGCCAATTAGAACACAGGCAAATCATTTACAAGCTGTGGATAACAATGTGTCATCTGAAGCACGCCTTAAAAGTAGGGGTGGGCAGAATTTGCATAGTCGCGCTACGCAAAGCTCCGCAAAATGGTAAAAAATCTCCGCGAGCACGCAAAAGTTCCGCGAACACGCGGAATTGCTTGTTCCGCCCGTTCGCGATGCTTTTTTCCTGTTCGCGAACGCTGTTTGCATGCTCGGGGAGAAATATCTCGCGAACACGCATTTTTAAAGCGCGAACAAGCAAAAAATTCTGCGAAGACGCGGATCGCGGAGTTTTTGGCAATTCCGCGTTCTCCGCGGAACGCGAAATTACCCAAATTCCGCAAATTCCGCAAATTCCGCGAGCGGAACGGAATTTACCGCCCAGGCCTACTTAAAAGGTCCACACGTCTTAAACAAATTTCTTGTAGGTTACGAGATTTTGCTTTAGTGTAATAACTTTATTATTATTATTTTTTTTTCTTTCAATTTATTTATGCAACCTTACAGTTTTGCTGCACCAATGTTTGCTTGTAGCTTTCCTTTATTTCTTCCTAAGGGGGAAGATGTTGTAAGTGCAATGTATTCTGTTTTTCAATGTTTTGCTTACATCACGAGTCGCGTGAAATCACGCGACTCGTAAATGCTATGTTTACCTTTGTATGTTGCTTACATTCTTGATCGTGGCCGCTCTGTTGCAGAGAACCTTAGCAACGCTACTGATGGTGTCGCATTCTCTGCAGCTGGACGGCTCCGGTCGTGGGTGAATCATTTACTTGAATAAATCCTGGAAACTTCTCCCACGCTTCCTGGATCCATATTTAACAGTGGGTCAAGTACCCGCGCAGGCAAGGGCCCAAAACGTATTGAGGCGCCATCAAAATTACCTATCACAAATTTAGCTGAAAAAAACACATTTTTCTCACATTTCTGTCTGGGAAAGTTGTAGGATCACCGGGCTGACACAAATTTCCTACCACCCAGCATTCCCCCAGGTCTCCCGATAAAAATGGTACCTCACTCGTGTGGGTGGGTCAAGTACCCGCGACAGGTAAGGTCCAAAACATATTGAGGAGACATCAAAATTACCTATCACAAAACAACCTGGTTTTGCAAGGGGGGGGTCACCTTGGTTTTTGGGCCCGGGCTGGGTGGCCATCTTGGGAAACCTCCCAAACCTATCCATTTCTGAAAACTAGACACCCGGGGGAGTCCAGCGAGATATGACTTGTATGGACCCCCCAAAGTTTTCCTACCCAGAATCCCCTGCAAACCTCAAATTTAGCTGTGTGGGAAAGTTCTGGAATCTGCATGGATCCACAAATTTCCTACCACCCAGTGAGAAAAATGTGTTTTTTAGCTAAATTTGAGGTTTGCAGGGGATTCTGGGTAGGAAAACATTGGGAGGCTCACGCAATTCATACCTCGCTGGACTTTTCCGGGTGTCTAGTTTTCAGAAATGTGTGGGTTTGGTAGGTTTCCCAAGATGGCCGCCGAGCCCGGGGCAAAAAACCCAGGTGACACCCCTTGCAAAAACCAGGTTGTTTTGTGATAGGTAATTTTGATGTCGCCTCAATACGTTTTGGGCCCTTGCCTGTCGCGGGTTGTTGACCCACTCATGCAAGTGAGGTACCATATTTATCGGGAGACTGGGGGAAATGCTAGGTGGTAGGAAATTTGTGGATCCATGCAGATTGCAGAACTTTCCCACACAGAAATTTAAGAACAATTTGATGTTTTCAGCTAAATGTGAGGTCTGTATGGGATTCTGGGTAGGAAAAAGTTGTGGGATTTACGCAAGCCATACCTCACTGGACTACCCTGGGTGTCTAGTTTTCAGAAATGTGTGGGTTTGGTAGGTTTCCCAAGATGGCCACTGAGCCCGGGGCAAAAAACCCAGGTGTCCCCCCTTGCAAATTCAGGTTGTTTTGTGATAGGTAATTTTGATGGCCCCTCAATACGATTTGGGCCCTTGCCTGTCGCGGGTACTTATCCCACCCACGCAAGTGAGGTACCCTTTTCATCGGGAGACCTGGGGGAACACTGGGTGGTAGGAAATTTGTGGATCCATGCAGATTCCAGAACTTTCCCACAAAGAAATTCGAGAAAAATTTGTTTGTTTTTTACAAAGTTTGAGGTTTGCAAGGGATTCTGGGTAACAGAACCTGATGAGAGCCAGACAAGTCACCCCATCCTGGATTCCCTTGGTTGTCTACTTTTCAAAAATGTATAGGTTTTCTAGGTTTCCATAGGTGCCGGCAGAGCTAGGGTTCAAAATCTACAGCTAGGCACTTTGCAAAAAAAGTGTCAGTTTTCACTGTGAAAATGTGGTGTGTCCACTTTGCGTTTTGGGCCCTTTCCTATTGTGGGCACTAGGCCTACCCACACAAGTGAGGTACCATTTTTTCGGAAGACTTTGGGGAATGCGGGTGGGTGGAATTTTGTGGATCCACGCATATTCCAGAACTTTCCACCACAGAAATGTGAGAAAAATGTGGATTTTTTTTGACAAAGTGTGACATTTGCAAGGGATTCTGGGTAACAGAACCTGGTGAAAGTCAGACAAGTCACCTCATCCTGGATTCCCCTGGGTGTGAAGTTTTCAAAAATGTATAGGTTTACTAGGTTTCCCTAGGTGCCGGCAGAGCTAGGGTTCAAAATCTACAGCTAGGCACTTTGCAAAAAAGGGTCCATTTTCACTGTGAAAATGTGGTGTGTCCACATTGCGTTTTGGGCCGTTTCCTGTCGCGGGCACTAGGCCTACCCACACAAGTGAGGTACCATTTTTTTCAGAAGACTTTGGGAAATGCGGGCGGGGGTGTAATTTTGTGGATCCACGCAGATTCCAGGACTTTCCACCACAGAAATGTGAGGAAAAAGTGTTTTTTTTTACAAAGTTTGAGGTTTGCGAGGGATTCTGGGTAACAGAACCTGGTGAAAGCCAGACAAGTCACCCCATCCTAGATTCCCCTGGATGTCTAGTTTTCAAAAATGTATGGTATTACTAGGTTACCCTAGGTGCGGGCAGAGCAAGGGTTCAAAATCTACAGCTAGGCACTTTGCAAAAAAAGGGTCTATTTTCACTGTGAGAATGTGGTGTGTCCACGTTGCGTTTTGAGCCGTTTCCTGTCACGCACACTAGGCCTACCCACACAAGTGAGGTACCATTTTACTTGGAAGACGTTGGGGAATGCGGGGTGGGTGAAATTTTGTGGATGCATGCAGATTCCAGAATTATCCACCACAGAAATGTGAGGAAAATGTGTTTTTTTAATAAAGTTTGAGGTTTGCAAGGGATTTTGGGTAATAGAACCTGGTGAGAACCAGACAAGTCACCCCATCCTGAATTTCCCTGGGTATCTAGTTTTCAAAAATGTATAGGTTTCCTAGGTTTCTTTAGGTGCCAGCAGAGCTAGGGTTCAAAATCTACAGTTATGAACTTTGCAAAAAAAGAGTCGTTTCCAATGTGAAAATGTGGTGTGTCCACGTTGCGTTTTGGGCTGTTTCCTGTCACGGGCACTAGGACTACCCACACAAGTGAGGTACCATTATTCTCAGAAGACTTTGGGGAATGCTGGGCGGGCGGAATTTTGTGGATCCACGCATATTCCAGAACTTTCCACCACAAAAATATGAGGAAAATGTGTTTTTTTAAAACTAATTTTGAGGTTTGCAAGGGATTCTGGGTAACACAACCTGGTGAGAGCCAGACAAGTCACTCCATTCTGGATGCCCCTGGGTGTATAGTTTTCAAAAATGTATAGGTTTGCTAGGTTTCCGAAGGTGCCGGCAGAGCTAGGGTTTAAAATCTACAGCTAGGCACTTAGCAAAAAAAGGGTCCTTTTTTACTGTGAAAATGTGGTGTGTCCATGTTGAGTTTTGGGCCGTTTCCTGTCGCGGGCACTAGGCCTACCCACACAAGTGAAGTACCATTTTTCTCAGAAGACTTTGGGGATTGCGGGGTGGGTGAAATTTTGTGGATCCATGCAGATTCCAGAACTTTCCACCACAGAAATTTGAGGAAAATGTGGTTTTTTTTTTACAATGCTTGAGGTTTGCAAGGCATTCTGGGTAACAGAACCTGGTGAGAGCCAGACAAGTCACCCCATCCTGGATTCCCTTGGTTGTCTAGTTTTCAAAAATGTATAGGTTTGCTAGGTTTCTTTAGGTGCCGGCAGAGCTAGGGTTCAAAATCTACAGTTATGAACTTTGCAAAAAAAGAGTCCGTTTTCACTGTGAAAATGTGGTGTGTCCACGTTGCGTTTTGGGCCGATTCCTGTCACGGGCACTAGGACTACCCAGACAAGTGAGGTATCATTATTCTTGGAAGACTTTGGGGAATGCGGGGTGGGTGGAATTTTGTGGATCCCCGCAGATTCCAGAACTTTCCACCACAGAAATGTGAGGAAAAAATGGGTTTTTGACAAAGTTTGAGGTTTGTAAGGCATTCTGGGTAACAGAACCTAGTGAGAGCCAAACAAGTCACCCTATCCTGGCATCCCCTGGGTGTCTAGTTTTTAAAAATGTATAGGTATGCTAGGTTTACCAAGGTGCCGGCAGAGCTAGGGTTCAAAATCTACAGCTAGGCACTTTGCAAAAAAGGGTCCATTTTCACTGTGAAAATGTGGTGTGTCCACATTGCGTTTTGGGCCATTTCCTGTTGCGGGCACTAGGCCTACCCACACAAGAGAGGTACCATTTTTCTCGGAAGACTTTGGGGAATGCGGGGTGGGCAGAATTTTGTGGCTCCACGCAGATTCCAGAACTTTCCACCACAGAAATGTGAGGACAATTTGGTTTTTTTGACAAAGTTTGAGGTTTGTAAGGCATTCTGGGTAACAGAACCTAGTGAGAGCCAAACAAGTCACCCTATCCTGGATTCCCCTGTGTGTCTAGGTTTCAAAAATGTATAGGTTTGCCAGGTTTCCCTAGGTGCCGGCAGAGCTAGGGTTCAAAATCTACAGCTAGGCACTTTGCAAAAAAGGGTCCATTTTCAATGTGAAAATGTGGTGTGTCCACATTGCATTTTGGGTCATTTCCTGTCGCGGGCACTAGGCCTACCCACACAAGTGAGGTACCATTTTTTTTCAGAAGACTTTGGGAAATGCGGGGTGTGTGGAATTTTGTGGATCCACGCAGATTCCAGGACTTTCCACCACAGAAATATGAGGGAAATGTGTTTTTTTGACAAAGTTTGAGGTTTGCAAGGGATTCTGGGTAACAGAACCTGGTGAAAGCCAGACAAGTCACCCCATCCTTGATTTCCCTGGATGTCTAGTTCTCAAAAATGTATAGGTTTGCTGGATTTCACTTGGTGCCGGCAGAGCTAGGGTTCAAAATCTACAGCTAGGCACTTTTCAATAAAAGGGTCCATTTTCACTGTGAAAATGTGGTGTGTCCATGTTGTGTTTCGGGCCGTTTCCTGTCGCGGGCACTAGGCCTACCCACACAAGTGAGTTACCATTTTTCTCGGAAGACTTTGGGGAATGTGGGGTGTGTGGAAATTTGTGGATCCACGCAGATTCTAGATCTTTACACCACATAAATGTGAGTAAAATGTGTTTTTGTTTTATAAAGTTTGAGGTTTGCAAGGGTGTCTTGGTAACAGAACCTGGTGAGAGCCACACAAATCACCCCATCCTGGATTCCCCTGGGAGTCTAGTTTTCAAAAATGTATAGGTTTCCTAGGTTTACCCTAGGTGCCGGCAGAGCTAAGGTTCAAAATCTACAGCTAGGCACTTTGCAAAAAAAGGGTACGTTTTCACTGTGAAAATGTGGTGTGTCCACGTTGCATTTTGGGCCGTTTCCTGTCCCGGGCACTAGGCCTACCCACACAAGTGAGGTAACATTATTCTCGGAAGACTTTGGGGAATGCAGGGTGGGTGGAATCTTGTGGGTCCACGAGGATTACAGAACTTTCCACCACAGAAATGTGAGGAAAAGGTGTTTTTGACTAAGTTTGAGGTTTGCAAAGGATTCTGGGTTACAGAACCTGATGAGAGCCAGACAAGTCACCTCATCCTGGATTCAAGGGTTATCTAGGTTTCAAAAATGGATAGGATTACTAGGTTACCCTAGGTGCGGGCAGCGCTAGGGTTCAAAATCTACAGCTAGGCACTTTGTAAAAAAGGGTCCATTTTCACTGTGAAAATGTGGTGTGTCCACGTTGCGTTTTGGGCCGTTTCCTGTCACGGGCACTAGGCCTACCCACACAAGTGAGGTACCATTTTTCTTGGAAGACGTTGGGGAATGCGGGGTCGGTGGAATTGGGTGGATCCACGCAGATTCCAGAATTATCCACCACAGAAATGTGAGGAAAATGTGTTTTTTTTTACAAAGTTTGAGGTTTGCAAGGGATTCTGGGTAATAGAACCTGGTGAGAACCAGACAAGTCACCCCATCCTGGATTCCCCAAGGGTATCTAGTTTTCAAAAATGTATAGGTTTTCTAGGTTTCTTTAGGTGCCGGCAGAGCTAGGGTTCAAAATCTACAGTTATGAACTTTGCAAAAAAAGAGTCCGTTTTCACTGTGAAAATGTGGTGTGTCCACGTTGCGTTTTGGGCCGTTTCCTGTCACGGACACTAGGACTACCCACACAAGTGAGGTACCATTATTCTCGGAAGACTTTGGGGAATGCGGGGTGGGTGGAATTGGGTGGATCCACGCAGATTCCAGAATTATCCACCACAGAAATGTGAGGAAAATGTGTTTTTTTACAAAGTTTGAGGTTTGCAAGGGATTCTGGGTAATAGAACCTGTGAGAACCAGACAAGTCACCCCATCCTGGATTCCCCTGGGTATCTAGTTTTCAAAAATGTATAGGTTTGCTAGGTTTCTTTAGGTGCCGACAGAGCTAGGGTTCAAAATCTACAGTTATGAACTTTGCAAAAAAAGAGTCCGTTTTCACTGTGAAAATGTGGAGTGTCCACGTTGCGTTTTGGGCCGTTTCCTGTCACGGGCACTAGGACTACCCACACAAGTGAGGTACCATTATTCTCGGAAGACTTTGGGGAATGCGGGGTAGGCGGAATTTTGTGGATCCACGCAGATTCCAGAACTTTCCACCACAGAAATGTGAGGACAATTTGTTTTTTTGACACATTTTGAGGTTTGCAAGGGATTCTGGGTAACAGAACCTAGTGAGAGCCAAACAAGTCACCCTATCATGGATTCCCCTGGGTGTCTAGTTTTCAAAAATGTGTAGGTTTGCTAGGTTTCCCTAGGTGCCGGCAGAGCTAGGGTTCAAAGTCTACAGCTAGGCACTTTGCAAAAAAAGGGTCAGTTTTCACTGTGAAAATGTGGTGTGTCCATGTTGTGTTTCGGGCCGTTTCCTGTCGCGGGCACTAGGCCTACCCACACAAGTGAGTTACCATTTTCTCGGAAGACTTTGGGGAATGTGGGGTGCTTGGAATTTTGTGGATCCACGCAGATTCTAGATCTTTACACCACATAAATGTGAGGAAAATGTGTTTTTGTTTTACAAAGTTTGACGTTTCCAAGGGATTCTGGGTAACAGAACCTGGTGAGCGCCAGACAAATCACCCCATCCTTGATTCCCCTGGGAGTCTAGTTTTCAAAAATGTATAGGTTTGCTAGGTTTCCCCTAGGTGCCGGCAGAGCTAAGGTTCAAAATCTACAACTAGGCACTTTGCAAAAAAAGGGTCAGTTTTCACTGTGAAAATGTAGTGTGTTCACATTGTGTTTTGGGCCGTTTCCTGTCACGGGCACTAGGACTACCCACACAAGTGAGGTACCATTATTCTCGGAAGACTTTGGGGAATGCGGGGTGGGCGGAATTTTGTGGATCCACGCAGATTCCTGAACTTTCCGCAACAGAAATATTAGGAAAATGTGTTTTTTTAAAACTAATTTTGAGGTTTGCAAGGGAATCTGGGTACACAACCTGGTGAGAGCCAGACAAGTCACTCTATTCTGGATGCCCCTGGGTGTATAGTTTTCAAAAATGTATAGGTTTGCTAGGTTTCCCAAGGTGCCGGCAGAGCTAGGGTTTAAAATCTACAGCTAGGCACTTTGCAAAAAGGGTCCTTTTGTACTGTGAAAATGTGGTGTGTCCATGTTGCCTTTTGGGCCATTTCCTGTCGCGGGCACTAGGCCTAACCACACAAGTGAGGTACCATTTGTCTCGGAAGACTTTGGGAAATGCGGGTTGTGTGGAATTTTGTGGATCCACGCAGATTCCAGAACTTTCCACAACAGAAATATGAGGAAAATTTGTTTGTTTTTACAAACTTTAAGGTTTGCAAGGGATTCTGGGTAATAGAACCTGGTGAGAACCAGACAAGTCACCCCATCCTGGATTCCCCTGGGTATCTAGTTTTCAAAAATGTATAGGTTTGCTAGGTTTCTTTAGGTGCCGACAGAGCTAGGGTTCACAATCTACAGTTATGAACTTTGCAAAAAAAGAGTCTGTTTTCACTGTGAAAATGTGGTGTCTCCACGTTATTTTGGGCCGTTTCCTGTCACGGGCACTAGGACTACCCACACAAGTGAGGTATCATTATTCTTGGAAGACTTTGGGGAATGCGGGGTGGGTGGAATTTTGTGGATCCCCGCAGATTCCAGAACTTTCCACCACAGAAATGTGAGGAAAAAATGGGTTTTTTGACAAAGTTTGAGGTTTGTAAGGCATTCTGGGTAACAGAACCTAGTGAGAGCCAAACAAGTCACCCTATCCTGGCATCCCCTGGGTGTCTAGTTTTTAAAAATGTATAGGTATGCTAGGTTTACCAAGGTGCCGGCAGAGCTAGGGTTCAAAATCTACAGCTAGGCACTTTGCAAAAAAGGGTCCATTTTCACTGTGAAAATGTGGTGTGTCCACATTGCGTTTTGGGCCATTTCCTGTTGCGGGCACTAGGCCTACCCACACAAGAGAGGTACCATTTTTCTCGGAAGACTTTGGGGAATGCGGGGTGGGCAGAATTTTGTGGCTCCACGCAGATTCCAGAACTTTCCACCACAGAAATGTGAGGACAATTTGGTTTTTTGACAAAGTTTGAGGTTTGTAAGGCATTCTGGGTAACAGAACCTAGTGAGAGCCAAACAAGTCACCCTATCCTGGATTCCCCTGTGTGTCTAGGTTTCAAAAATGTATAGGTTTGCCAGGTTTCCCTAGGTGCCGGCAGAGCTAGGGTTCAAAATCTACAGCTAGGCACTTTGCAAAAAAGGGTCCATTTTCAATGTGAAAATGTGGTGTGTCCACATTGCATTTTGGGTCATTTCCTGTCGCGGGCACTAGGCCTACCCACACAAGTGAGGTACCATTTTTTTCAGAAGACTTTGGGAAATGCGGGGTGTGTGGAATTTTGTGGATCCACGCAGATTCCAGGACTTTCCACCACAGAAATATGAGGGAAATGTGTTTTTTGACAAAGTTTGAGGTTTGCAAGGGATTCTGGGTAACAGAACCTGGTGAAAGCCAGACAAGTCACCCCATCCTTGATTTCCCTGGATGTCTAGTTCTCAAAAATGTATAGGTTTGCTGGATTTCACTTGGTGCCGGCAGAGCTAGGGTTCAAAATCTACAGCTAGGCACTTTTCAATAAAAGGGTCCATTTTCACTGTGAAAATGTGGTGTGTCCATGTTGTGTTTCGGGCCGTTTCCTGTCGCGGGCACTAGGCCTACCCACACAAGTGAGTTACCATTTTTCTCGGAAGACTTTGGGGAATGTGGGGTGTGTGGAAATTTGTGGATCCACGCAGATTCTAGATCTTTACACCACATAAATGTGAGTAAAATGTGTTTTTGTTTTATAAAGTTTGAGGTTTGCAAGGGTGTCTTGGTAACAGAACCTGGTGAGAGCCACACAAATCACCCCATCCTGGATTCCCCTGGGAGTCTAGTTTTCAAAAATGTATAGGTTTCCTAGGTTTACCCTAGGTGCCGGCAGAGCTAAGGTTCAAAATCTACAGCTAGGCACTTTGCAAAAAAAGGGTACGTTTTCACTGTGAAAATGTGGTGTGTCCACGTTGCATTTTGGGCCGTTTCCTGTCCCGGGCACTAGGCCTACCCACACAAGTGAGGTACCATTATTCTCGGAAGACTTTGGGGAATGCAGGGTGGGTGGAATCTTGTGGGTCCACGAGGATTACAGAACTTTCCACCACAGAAATGTGAGGAAAAGGTGTTTTTTTGACTAAGTTTGAGGTTTGCAAAGGATTCTGGGTTACAGAACCTGATGAGAGCCAGACAAGTCACCTCATCCTGGATTCAAGGGTTATCTAGGTTTCAAAAATGGATAGGATTACTAGGTTACCCTAGGTGCGGGCAGCGCTAGGGTTCAAAATCTACAGCTAGGCACTTTGTAAAAAAGGGTCCATTTTCACTGTGAAAATGTGGTGTGTCCACGTTGCGTTTTGGGCCGTTTCCTGTCACGGGCACTAGGCCTACCCACACAAGTGAGGTACCATTTTTCTTGGAAGACGTTGGGGAATGCGGGGTCGGTGGAATTGGGTGGATCCACGCAGATTCCAGAATTATCCACCACAGAAATGTGAGGAAAATGTGTTTTTTTACAAAGTTTGAGGTTTGCAAGGGATTCTGGGTAATAGAACCTGGTGAGAACCAGACAAGTCACCCCATCCTGGATTCCCCAAGGGTATCTAGTTTTCAAAAATGTATAGGTTTTCTAGGTTTCTTTAGGTGCCGGCAGAGCTAGGGTTCAAAATCTACAGTTATGAACTTTGCAAAAAAAGAGTCCGTTTTCACTGTGAAAATGTGGTGTGTCCACGTTGCGTTTTGGGCCGTTTCCTGTCACGGACACTAGGACTACCCACACAAGTGAGGTACCATTATTCTCGGAAGACTTTGGGGAATGCGGGGTGGGTGGAATTGGGTGGATCCACGCAGATTCCAGAATTATCCACCACAGAAATGTGAGGAAAATGTGTTTTTTTACAAAGTTTGAGGTTTGCAAGGGATTCTGGGTAATAGAACCTGGTGAGAACCAGACAAGTCACCCCATCCTGGATTCCCCTGGGTATCTAGTTTTCAAAAATGTATAGGTTTGCTAGGTTTCTTTAGGTGCCGACAGAGCTAGGGTTCAAAATCTACAGTTATGAACTTTGCAAAAAAAGAGTCCGTTTTCACTGTGAAAATGTGGAGTGTCCACGTTGCGTTTTGGGCCGTTTCCTGTCACGGGCACTAGGACTACCCACACAAGTGAGGTACCATTATTCTCGGAAGACTTTGGGGAATGCGGGGTAGGCGGAATTTTGTGGATCCACGCAGATTCCAGAACTTTCCACCACAGAAATGTGAGGACAATTTGTTTTTTTTGACACATTTTGAGGTTTGCAAGGGATTCTGGGTAACAGAACCTAGTGAGAGCCAAACAAGTCACCCTATCATGGATTCCCCTGGGTGTCTAGTTTTCAAAAATGTGTAGGTTTGCTAGGTTTCCCTAGGTGCCGGCAGAGCTAGGGTTCAAAGTCTACAGCTAGGCACTTTGCAAAAAAAGGGTCAGTTTTCACTGTGAAAATGTGGTGTGTCCATGTTGTGTTTCGGGCCGTTTCCTGTCGCGGGCACTAGGCCTACCCACACAAGTGAGTTACCATTTTTCTCGGAAGACTTTGGGGAATGTGGGGTGCTTGGAATTTTGTGGATCCACGCAGATTCTAGATCTTTACACCACATAAATGTGAGGAAAATGTGTTTTTGTTTTACAAAGTTTGACGTTTCCAAGGGATTCTGGGTAACAGAACCTGGTGAGCGCCAGACAAATCACCCCATCCTTGATTCCCCTGGGAGTCTAGTTTTCAAAAATGTATAGGTTTGCTAGGTTTCCCCTAGGTGCCGGCAGAGCTAAGGTTCAAAATCTACAACTAGGCACTTTGCAAAAAAAGGGTCAGTTTTCACTGTGAAAATGTAGTGTGTTCACATTGTGTTTTGGGCCGTTTCCTGTCACGGGCACTAGGACTACCCACACAAGTGAGGTACCATTATTCTCGGAAGACTTTGGGGAATGCGGGGTGGGCGGAATTTTGTGGATCCACGCAGATTCCTGAACTTTCCGCAACAGAAATATTAGGAAAATGTGTTTTTTTTTAAACTAATTTTGAGGTTTGCAAGGGAATCTGGGTACACAACCTGGTGAGAGCCAGACAAGTCACTCTATTCTGGATGCCCCTGGGTGTATAGTTTTCAAAAATGTATAGGTTTGCTAGGTTTCCCAAGGTGCCGGCAGAGCTAGGGTTTAAAATCTACAGCTAGGCACTTTGCAAAAAAGGGTCCTTTTTTACTGTGAAAATGTGGTGTGTCCATGTTGCCTTTTGGGCCATTTCCTGTCGCGGGCACTAGGCCTAACCACACAAGTGAGGTACCATTTGTCTCGGAAGACTTTGGGAAATGCGGGTTGTGTGGAATTTTGTGGATCCACGCAGATTCCAGAACTTTCCACAACAGAAATATGAGGAAAATTTGTTTGTTTTTTACAAACTTTAAGGTTTGCAAGGGATTCTGGGTAATAGAACCTGGTGAGAACCAGACAAGTCACCCCATCCTGGATTCCCCTGGGTATCTAGTTTTCAAAAATGTATAGGTTTGCTAGGTTTCTTTAGGTGCCGACAGAGCTAGGGTTCACAATCTACAGTTATGAACTTTGCAAAAAAAGAGTCTGTTTTCACTGTGAAAATGTGGTGTCTCCACGTTATTTTGGGCCGTTTCCTGTCACGGGCACTAGGACTACCCACACAAGTGAGGTACCATTATTCTCGGAAGACTCTGCGGAATGCGGGGTGGGTGGAATTTTATGGATCCACGCAGATTCCAGAACTTTCCACCACAGAAATATGAGGAAAATGTGTTTTTGTTTTACAAAGTTTGACGTTTCCAAGGGATTCAGGGTAACAGAACCTGGTGAGAGCCAGACAAATCACCCAATCCTTGATTCCCCTGGGAGTCTAGTTTTCAAAAATGTATAGGTTTGCTAGGTTTCCCCTAGGTGCCGGCAGAGCTAAGGTTCAAAATCTACAGCTAGGCACTTTGCAAAAAAAGGGTCAGTTTTCACTGTGAAAATGTAGTGTGTCCACATTGTGTTTTGGGCCGTTTCCTGTCACGGGCACTAGGACTACCCACACAAGTGAGGTACCATTATTCTCGGAAGACTTTGGGGAATGCGGGGTGGGTGGAATTTTGTGGATCCACGCAGATTCCTGAACTTTCCGCAACAGAAATATTAGGAAAATGTGTTTTTTTAAAACTAATTTTGAGGTTTGCAAGGGAATCTGGGTACACAACCTGGTGAGAGCCAGACAAGTCACTCTATTCTGGATGCCCCTGGGTGTATAGTTTTCAAAAATGTATAGGTTTGCTAGGTTTCCCAAGGTGCCGGCAGAGCTAGGGTTTAAAATCTACAGCTAGGCACTTTGCAAAAAAAGGGTCCTTTTTTACTGTGAAAATGTGGTGTGTCAATGTTGCCTTTTGGGCCGTTTCCTGTCGTGGGCACTAGGCCTACCCACACAAGTGAGGTACCATTTGTCTCGGAAGACTTTGGGAAATGCGGGGTGAGTGAATTTTGTGGATCCACGCAGATTCCAGAACTTTCCACCACAGAAATATGAGGAACATGTGTTTTTTTTGACAAAGTTTGAAGTTTGCAAGGGATTCTGGGTAACAGAACCTGGTGAGAGCCAGACAAGTCACACCATCCTGGATTCCCCTGGGTGGCTAGTTTTCAAAAACATATAGGTTTGCTAGGTTTCCCTAGGTGCCGGAAGAGCTAGAGTTCAAAATCTACATCTAGGCACTTTGCAAAAAAAGGGTCAGTTTTCACTGTGAAAATGTGGTGTGTCCACGTTGAGTTTTGGGCCGTTTCCTGTCGCAGGCACTAGGCCTACCCACACAAGTGAAGTACCATTTTTTCTCAGAAGACTTTGGGAAATGCAGGGTGGGTGGAATTTTGTGGATCCACACAGATTCCAGAACTTTCCACCACAGAAATTTGAGGAAAATGTGTTTTTTTTTTACAAAGCTTGAGGTTTGCAAGGCATTCTGGGTAACAGAACCTGGTGAGAGCCACACAAGTCACCCCATCCTGGATTCCCTGGGGTGTCTAGTTTTGAAAAATGTATAGGTTTGCTAGCTTAACCTTGGTGCCGACAGAGCTAGGGTTCAAAATCTACAGCTAGGCCCTTTGCAAAAAAAGTTTCAGTTTTCATTGTGAAAATGAGGTGTGTCCAAGTTGCAATTTGGGCCGTTTCTTCATGCGGGCACTAGGCCCGCCCACACAAGTGAGGTACCATTTTTCTGGGAAGACTTTGGGGAACGCTGGGTGGTTGGAATCTTGTGGGTACACGCACATTCCAGAACTTTCCACCACAGGAATTTGAGGACAATTTGTTTTTTTTGACAAAGTTTGAGGTTTGCAAGGGATTCTGGGTAACAGAACCTGGTGAGAGCCAAACAAGTCACCCTTTCCTGGATTCCCCTGGGTGTCTAGTTTTCAAAAATGTATGGGTTTGCTAGGTTTCCCTAGGTGCCGGCAGAGCTAAAGTTCAAAATCTACAGCTAGGCACTTTGCAAAAAAAGGGTCCGTTTTCACTGTGAAAATATGGTGTGTCCACGTTGCATTTTGGGCCGTTTCCTGTCGCGGGCACTAGGCCTACCCACACAAGTTAGGTACCATTTTTCTCAGAAGACGTTGGGGAATGTGGGGTGTGTGGAATTTTGTGGATCCACGCAGATTCTAGATCTTTACACCACATAAATATGAGGAAAATGTGTTTTTGTTTGACAAAGTTTGAGGTTTGCAAGGGAGTCTGGGTAACAGAACCTGGTGAGAGCCAGACAAATCACCCCATCCTGGATACCCCTGGGAGTCTAGTTTTAAAAATGTATAGGTCTGCTAGGTTTCCCCCAGGTTCTGGCAGAGCTAAGGTTCAAAATCTACAGCTAGGCACTTTGCAAAAAAAGGGTACGTTTTCACTGTGAAAATGTGGTGTGTCCACGTTGCATTTTGGGCCGTTTCCTGTCCCGGGCACTAGGCCTACCCACACAAGTGAGGTACCATTGTTCTTGGAAGACTTTGGGAAATGCAGGGTGGGTGGAATCTTGTGGATCCACGCAGATTACAGAACTTTCCACCACAGATATGTGAGGAAAAGGTGTTTTTGACTAAGTTTGAGGTTTGCAAGGGATTCTGGGTAACAGAACCTGGTGAGAACCCGACAAGTCACCCCATCCTGGATTCCCCATAGTATCTAGTTTTAAAAAATGTATAGGTTTGCTAGGTTTCTTTAGGTGCCGGCAGAGCTAGGGTTCAAAATCTACAGTTATGAACTTTGCAAAAAAAGAGTCCGTTTTCACTGTGAAAATGTGGTGTGTCCACGTTGCGTTTTGGGCCGTTTCCTATCACGGGCACTAGGACTACCCATACAAGTGAGGCACCATTATTCTCGGAAGACTTTGGGGAATGCGGGGTGGGTGGAATTTTGTGGATCCACGCAGATTCCACAACTTTCCACCACAGAAATATGAGGAAAATGTGGTTTTTTTTTCTAATTTTGAGGTTTGCAAGGGATTCCGGGTAACAGAAGCTGATGAGAGCCAGACAAGTCACCTCATCCTGGATTCAAGGGTTGTCTAGTTTTCAAAAATGTATAGGATTACTAGGTTATCCTAGGTGCGTGCAGAGCTAGGGTTCAAAATCTACAGCTAGGCACTTTGCAAAAAAAGGGTCCATTTTCACTGTGAAAATGTGGTGTGTCCACGTTGCGTTTTGGGCCATTTCCTGTCACAGGCACTAGGCCTACCCACACAAGTGAGGTACCATTTTTCTTGGAAGACGTTGGGGAATGCGTGGTGGGTGTAATTTTGTGGATCCACGCAGATTCCACAACTTTCCACCACAGAAATATGAGGAAAATGTGTTTTTTTTTTCTAATTTTGAGGTTTGCAAGGGATTCCGGGTAACAGAAGCTGATGAGAGCCAGACAAGTCACCTCATCCTGGATTCAATGGTTGTCTAGTTTTCAAAAATGTATAGGATTACTAGGTTATCCTAGGTGCGTGCAGAGCTAGGGTTCAAAATCTACAGCTAGGCCCTTTGCAAAAAAAGGGTCCATTTTCACTGTGAAAATGTGGTGTGTCCACGTTGCGTTTTGGGCCGTTTCCTGTCACGGGCACTAGGCCCACCCACACAAGTGAGGTACCATTTTTCTTGGAAGACGTTGGGGAATGCGGGGTGGGTGGAATTTTGTGGATCCACACAGATTCCAGAACTTTCCACCACAGAAATTTGAGGAAAATGTGTTTTGTTTTTACAAAGCTTGAGGTTTGAAAGGGATTCTGGGTGACAGAACCTGGTGAGAGCCAGACAAGTCACCCCATCCTGGATTCCCTTGGGTGTTTAGTTTTCAAAAATGTATAGGTTTGCTAGCTTAACCTTGGTGCCGACAGAGCTAGGGTTCAAAATCTACAGCTAGGCCCTTTGCAAAAAAAGGGTCCATTTTCACTGTGAAAATGTGGTGTGTCCACGTTGGGTTTTGGGCCGTTTCCTGTCACGGGCACTAAGACTACCCACACAAGTGAGGTACCATTATTCTCAGAAGACTTTGGGGAATGCGGGGTGGGCAGAATTTTGTGGATCCACGCAGATTCCAGAACTTTGCACCACAGAAATATGAGGAAAATGTTTTGTTTTTTTTTACTAATTTTGAGGTTTGCAAGGGATTTCGGGTAACACAACCTGGTGAGAGACAGACAAGTCACTCTATTCTGGATTCCCCTGGGTGTATAGTTTTCAAAAATGTATAGGTTTGCTAGGTTTCCCAAGGTGCCGGCAGAGCTAGGGTTTAAAATCTACAGCTAGGCACTTTGCAAAAAAGGGTCCTTTTTTACTTTGAAAATGTGGTGTGTCCATGTTGCCTTTTGGGCCGTTTCCTATCGCGGGCACTAGGCCTAACCACACAAGTGAGGTACCATTTGTCTCAGAAGACTTTGGGAAATGCAGGGTGTGTGGAATTTTGTGGATCCACGCAGATTCCAGAACTTTCCACCACAGAAATATGAGGAAAATGTGGTTTTCTTTTACTAATTTTGAGGTTTGCAAGGGATTTTGGGTAACACAACCTGGTGAGAGCCAGACAAGTCACTCTATTCTGGATGTCCCTGGGTGTATAGTTTTCAAAAATGTATAGGTTTGCTAGGTTTCCCAAGGTGCCGGCAGAGCTAGGGTTTAAAATCTACAGCTAGGCACTTTGCAAAAAAGGGTCCTTTTTACTGTGAAAATGTGGTGTGTCCATGTTGCCTTTTGGGCCATTTCCTGTCGCGGGCACTAGGCCTAACCACACAAGTGAGGTACCATTTGTCTCGGAAGACTTTGGGAAATGCGGGGTGTGTGGAATTTTGTGGATCCACGCAGATTCCAGAACTTTCCACAACAGAAATATGAGGAAAATGTGTTTTTTTTTACAAACTTTAAGGTTTGCAAGGGATTCTGGGTAATAGAACCTGGTGAGAACCAGACAAGTCACCCCATCCTGGATTCCCCTGGGTATCTAGTTTTCAAAAATGTATAGGTTTGCTAGGTTTCTTTAGGTGCCGACAGAGCTAGGGTTCAAAATCTACAGTTATGAACTTTGCAAAAAAAGAGTCTGTTTTCACTGTGAAAATGTGGTGTGTCCACGTTGCGTTTTGGGCCGTTTCCTGTCACGGGCACTAGGACTACCCACACAAGTGAGGTACCATTATTCTCGGAAGACTCTGCGGAATGCGGGGTGGGTGGAATTTTATGGATCCACGCAGATTCCAGAACTTTCCACCACAGAAATATGAGGAAAATGTGATTTTTTTAACTAATTTTGAGGTTTGCAAGGGATTTTGGGTAACACAACCTGGTGAGAGCCAGACAAGTCACGCCATTCTGGATGCCCCTGGGTGTATAGTTTTCAAAAATTTATAGGTTTGCTAGGTTTCCCAAGGTGCCGGTAGAGCTAGGGTTTAAAATCTATAGCTAGGCACTTTGCAAAAAAGGGTCCATTTTCACTGTGAAAATGTGGTGTGTCCACGTTGCGTTTTGGGCCGTTTCCTGTCACGGGCACTAGGCCTATCCACACAAGTGAGGTACCATTATTCTCGGAAGACTTTGGGGAATGCGCGGTGGGTGGAATTTTGTGGATCCACGCAGATTCCAGAACTTTCCACCACAGAAATATGAGGAAAATGTGTTTTTTTACAAAGTTTAAGGTTTGCAAGGGATTCTGGGTAATAGAACCTGGTGAGAACCAGACAAGTCACCCCATCCTGGATTCCCCTGGGTATCTAGTTTTCAAAAATGTATAGGTTTGCTAGGTTTCTTTAGGTGCCGGAAGAGCTAAGGTTCAAAATCTACAGTTATGAACTTTACAAAAAAAGAGTCTGTTTTCACTGTGAAAATGTGGTGTGTCCACATTGCGTTTTGGGCCGTTTCCCTGTCAAGGGCACTAGGACTACCCACACAAGTGAGGTACTATTATTCTCGGAAGACTTTGGAGAATGCGGGTTGGGCGGAATTTTGTGGATCCACGCAGATTCCAGAACTTTCCACCACAGAAATATTAGGAAAAAGTGTTTTTTTTTTTACTAATTATGAGGTTTGCAATGGATTCTGGGTAACACAACCTGGTGAGAGCCAGACAAGTCACACCATTCTGGATGCCCCTGGGTGTATAGTTTTCTAAAATGTATAGGTTTGCTAGCTTAACCTTGGTGCCGACAGAGCTAGGGTTCAAAATCTACAACTAGGCACTTTGCAAAAAAAGGGTCCATTTTCACTGTGAAAATGTGGTGTGTCCACGTTGCGTTTTGGGCAGTTTCCTGTCACGGGCACTAGGCCTACCCACACAAGTGAGGTACTATTTTTCCTGGAAGACATTGGGGAATGCGGGGTGGGTGGAATTTTGTGGATCCACGCAGATTACAGAACTTTCCACCAAAGATATGTGAGGAAAAGGTGTTTTTTTTACTAAGTTTGAGGTTTGCAAGGGATTCTGGGTAACAGAACCTGATGAGAGCCAGACAAGTCACCTCATCCTGGATTCAAGGGTTGTCTAGTTTTCAAAAATGTATAGGATTACTAGGTTACCCTAGGTGCGGGCAGAGCTAGGGTTCAAAATCTACAGCTAGGCACTTTGCAAAAAAAGGGTCCATTTTCACTGTGAAAATGTGGTGTGTCCACGTTGCGTTTTGGGCCGTTTCCTGTCACGGGCACTAGGCCTACCCACACAAGTGAGGTCCATTTTTCTTGGAAGATGTTGGGGAATGCGGGGTGGGTGGAATTTTGTGGATACACGCAGATTCCAGAATTATCCACCACCGAAATGTGAGGAAAAGTTGTTTTTTTTACTTAGTTTGAGGTTTGCAATAGAATCTGGGTAATAGAACCTGGTGAGAACCAGACAAGTCACCCCATCCTGGATTCCCCTGGGTATCTAGTTTTCAAAAATGTATAGGTTTGCTAGGTTTCTTTAGGTGCCGACAGAGCTAGGGTTCAAAATCTACAGTTATGAACTTTGCAAAAAAAGAGTCTGTTTTCACTGTGAAAATGTGGTGTGTCCACGTTGCGTTTTGGGCCGTTTCCTGTCACGGGCACTAGGACTACCCACACAAGTGAGGTACCATTATTCTCGGAAGACTTTGCGGAATGTGGGGTGGGTGGAATTTTATGGATCCACGCAGATTCCAGAACTTTCCACCACAGAAATATGAGGAAAATGTGGTTTTTTTTAACTAATTTTGATGTTTGCAAGGGATTCTGGGTAACACAACCTGGTGAGAGCCAGACAAGTCACACCATTCTGGATTCCCCTGGGTGTATAGTTTTCAAAAATGTATAGGTTTGCTAGGTTTCCCAAGGTGCCGGCAGAGCTAGGGTTTAAAATCTACAGCTAGGCACTTTGCAAAAAAAGGGTCCATTTTCACTGTGAAAATGTGGTGTGTCCACGTTGCGTTTTGGGCCGTTTCCCTGTCAAGGGCACTAGGACTACCCACACAAGTGAGGTACCATTATTCTCAGAAGACTTTGGGGAATGCGGGGTGGGCGGAATTTTGTGGATCCACGCAGATTCCAGAACTTTCCACCACAGAAATATTAGGAAAAAGTGTTTTTTTTTTTTACTAATTATGAGGTTTGCAATGGATTCTGGGTAACACAACCTGGTGAGAGCCAGACAAGTCACTCCATTCTGGATGCCCCTGGTTGTATAGTTTTCAAAAATGTATAGGTTTGCTATGTTTCCCAAGGTGCCGGCAGAGCTAGGGTTTAAAAACTACAGCTAGGCACTTTGCAAAAAAAGGGTCAGTTTTCACTGTGAAAATGTGGTGTGTCCACATTGCGTTTTGGGCCGTTTCCTGTCACGGGCACTAGGACTACCCACACAAGTGAGGTACCATTATTCTCGGAAGACTTTGGGAAATGCGGGGTGGGTGGAATTTTATGGATCCACGCAGATTCCAGAACTTTCCACCACAGAAATATGAGGAAAATGTGTTTTTTTAACTAATTTTGAGGTTTGCAAGGGATTCTGGGTAACACAACCTGGTGAGAGCCAGACAAGTCACGCCATTCTGGATGCCCCTGGGTGTATAGTTTTCAAAAATGTATAGGTTTGCTAGGTTTCCCAAGGTGCCGGCAGAGCTAGGGTTTAAAATCTACAGCTAGGCACTTTGCAAAAAAAGGGTCCATTTTCACTGTGAAAATGTGGTGTGTCCACGTTGCTTTTTGGGCCGTTTCCTGTCACGGGCACTAGGCCTATCCACACAAGTGAGGTACCATTATTCTCGGAAGACTTTGGGGAATGCGTGGTGGGTGGAATTTTGTGGATCCACGCAGATTCCAGAACTTTCCACCACAGAAATATGAGGAAAATGTGTTTTTTTTACAAAGTTTAAGGTTTGCAAGGGATTCTGGGTAATAGAACCTGGTGAGCACCAGACAAGACACCCCATCCTGGATTCCCCTGGGTATCTAGTTTTCAAAAATGTATAGGTTTGCTAGGTTTCTTTAGGTGCCGGCAGAGCTAAGGTTCAAAATCTACAGTTATGAACTTTACAAAAAAAGAGTCTGTTTTCACTGTGAAAATGTGGTGTGTCCACATTGCGTTTTGGGCCGTTTCCCTGTCACGGGCACTAGGACTACCCACACAAGTGAGGTACCATTATTCTCGGAAGACTTTGGGGAATGCGGGGTGGGCGGAATTTTGTGGATCCACGCAGATTCCAGAACTTTCCACCACAGAAATATTAGGAAAAAGTGTTTTTTTTTTTACTAATTATGAGGTTTGCAATGGATTCTGGGTAACACAACCTGGTGAGAGCCAGACAAGTCACTCCATTCTGGATGCCCCTGGGTGTATAGTTTTCAAAAATGTATAGGTTTGCTATGTTTCCCAAGGTGCCGGCAGAGCTAGGGTTTAAAAACTACAGCTAGGCACTTTGCAAAAAAAGGGTCAGTTTTCACTGTGAAAATGTGGTGTGTCCACATTGCGTTTTGGGGCGTTTCCTGTCGCGGGCACTAGGCCTACACACACAAGTGAGGTATAATTTTTTTCAGAAGACTTTGGGAAATGCGGGGTGGGCGGAATTTTGTGGATCCACGCAGATTCCAGAACTTTCCACCACAGAAATATTAGGAAAAAGTGTTTTTTTTTTTACTAATTATGAGGTTTGCAATGGATTCTGGGTAACACAACCTGGTGAGAGCCAGACAAGTCACTCTATTCTGGATGCCCCTGGGTGTATAGTGTTCAAAAATGTATAGGTTTGCTAGGTTTCCCAAGGTGCCGGCAGAGCTAGGGTTTAAAATCTACAGCTGGCACTTTGCAAAAAAGGGTCCTTTTTTACTGTGAAAATGTGGTGTGTCCATGTTGCCTTTTGGGCCGTTTCCTGTCGCGGGCACTAGGCCTAACCCCACAAGTGAGGTACCATTTGTCTCGGAAGACTTTGGGAAATGCGGGGTGTGTGGAATTTTGTGGATCCACGCAGATTCCAAAACTTTCCACCACAGAAATATGAGGAAAATTTGTTTTTTTTTTACAAACTTTAAGGTTTGCAAGGGATTCTGGGTAATAGAACCTGGTGAGAACCAGACAAGTCACCCCATCCTGGATTCCCCTGGGTATCTAGTTTTCAAAAATGTATAGGTTTGCTAGGTTTCTTTAGGTGCCGACAGAGCTAGGGTTCAAAATCTACAGTTATGAACTTTGCAAAAAAAGAGTCTGTTTTCACTGTGAAAATGTGGTGTGTCCACGTTGCGTTTTGGGCCGTTTCCTGTCACGGGCACTAGGACTACCCACACAAGTGAGGTACCATTATTCTCGGAAGACTTTGCGGAATGCGGGGTGGGTGGAATTTTATGGATCCACGCAGATTCCAGAACTTTCCACCACAGAAATATGAGGAAAATGTGTTTTTTTTAAACTAATTTTGAGGTTTGCAAGGGATTCTGGGTAACACAACCTGGTGAGAGCCAGACAAGTCACACCATTCTGGATGCCCCTGGGTGTATAGTTTTCAAAAATGTATAGGTTTGCTAGGTTTCCCAAGGTGCCGGCAGAGCTAGGGTTTAAAATCTACAGCTAGGCACTTTGCAAAAAAAGGGTCCATTTTCACTGTGAAAATGTGGTGTGTCCACGTTGCGTTTTGGGCCGTTTCCCTGTCAAGGGCACTAGGACTACCCACACAAGTGAGGTACCATTATTCTCAGAAGACTTTGGGGAATGCGGGGTGGGCGGAATTTTGTGGATCCACGCAGATTCCAGAACTTTCCACCACAGAAATATTAGGAAAAAGTTTTTTTTTTTTTACTAATTATGAGGTTTGCAATGGATTCTGGGTAACACAACCTGGTGAGAGCCAGACAAGTCACTCCATTCTGGATGCCCCTGGGTGTATAGTTTTCAAAAATGTATAGGTTTGCTATGTTTCCCAAGGTGCCGGCAGAGCTAGGGTTTAAAAACTACAGCTAGGCACTTTGCAAAAAAGGGTCAGTTTTCACTGTGAAAATGTGGTGTGTCCACATTGCGTTTTGGGGCGTTTCCTGTCGCGGGCACTAGGCCTACACACACAAGTGAGGTATAATTTTTTTCAGAAGACTTTGGGAAATGCGGGGTGTTTGGAATTTTGTGGATCTACGCAGATTCCCGGATTTCCACCACAGAAATGTGAGGAAATGTGTTTTATTTTACAAAGTTTGAGGTTTGCAAGGGATTCTGGGTAACAGAACCTGGTGAAAGCCAGACAAGTACCCCATCCTTGATTTCCCTGGATGTCTAGTTTTCAAAAATGTATAGGTTTGCTAGATTTCACTTGGTGCCGGCAAAGCTAGGGTTCAAAATCTACAGCTAGGCACTTTGCAATAAAATGGTCCATTTTCACTGTGAAAATGTGGTGTGTCCTGTTTCCTGTCGCGGGCACTAGGCCTACCCACACAAGTGAGGTACCATTTTTTTCAGAAGACTTAGGGGAATGTGGGGTGTGTGGAATTTTGTTGATCCACGCAAATTCCAGAACTTACCACCACAGAAATGTGAGGAAAATGTGTTTTTATTTTACAAAGTTTGACGTTTCCAAGGGATTCTGGGTAACAGAACCTGGTGAGAGCCCGACAAATCACCCCATCCTGGATTCCCCTGGGAGTCTAGTTTTCAAAAATGCATAGGTTTGCTAGGTTTCCTGTAGGTGCCGGCAGAGCTAAGGTTCAAAATCTACAGCTAGGCACTTTGCAAAAAAAGGGTCAGTTTTCACTGTGAAAATGTAGTGTGTCCACGTTGTGTTTTGGGCCGTTTCCTGTCACGGGCACTAGGACTACCCACACAAGTGAGGTACCATTATTCTTGGAAGACTTTGGGGAATGCGGGGTGGGCGGAATTTTGTGGATCCACGCAGATTCCTGAACTTTCCACCACAGAAATATTAGGAAAATGTGTTTTTTTAAAAATAATTTTGAGGTTTGCAAGGGATTCTGGGTAACACAACCTGGTGAGAGCCAGACAAGTCACTCTATTATGGATGCCCCTTGGTGTATAGTTTTCAAAAATGTATAGGTTTGCTAGGTTTCCCAAGGTGCTGGCAGAGCTAGGGTTTAAAATCTACAGCTAGGCACTTTGCAAAAAAAGGGTCCTTTTTTACTGTGAAAATGTGGTGTGTCCATGTTGCCTTTTGGGCCGTTTCCTGTCGCGGGCACTAGGCCTACCCACACAAGTGAGGTACCATTTGTCTCGGAAGACTTTGGGAAATGCGGGGTGAGCGAATTTTGTGGATCCACGCAGATTCCAGAACTTTCCACCACAGAAATATGAGGAACATGTGGTGTTTTTGACAAAGTTTGAAGTTTGCAAGGGATTCTGGCTAACAGAACCTGGTGAGAGCCAGACAAGTCACACCATCCTGGATTCCCCTGGGTGGCTAGTTTTCAAAAACATATAGGTTTGCTAGGTTTCCCTAGGTGCCGGAAGAGCTAGAGTTCAAAATCTACAGCAAGGCACTTTGCAAAAAAAGGGTCAGTTTTCACTGTGAAAATGTGGTGTGTCCACGTTGACTTTTGGGCCGTTTCCTGTCGCAGGGACTAGGCCTACCCACACAAGTGAAGTACCATTTTTTCTCAGAAGACTTTGGGGAATGCGGGGTGGGTGGAATTTTGTGGATCCACGCAGATTCCAGAACTTTCCACCACAGAAATTTGAGGAAAATGTGTTTTTTTTTTACAAAGCTTGAGGTTTGCAAGAAATTCTGTGTAACAGAACCTGGTGAGAGCCAGACAAGTCACCTCATCCTGGATTCCCTTGGGTGTCTAGTTTTGAAAAATGTATAGGTTTGCTAGCTTAACCTTGGTGCCGACAGATCTACGGTTCAAAATCTACAGCTAGGCACTTTGCAAAAAAAGTTTCAGTTTTCAATGTGAAAATGAGGTGTGTCCAAGTTGCAATTTGGGCCGTTTCTTGATGCGGGCACTAGGCCCGCCCACACAAGTGAGGTACCATTTTTCTGGGAAGACTTTGGGGAAAGCTGGGTGGTTGGAATCTTGTGGGTCCACGCACATTCCAGAACTTTCCACCACAGAAATTTGAGGACAATTTGGTTTTTTGACAAAGTTTGAGGTTTGCAAGGGATTCTGGGTAACAGAACCTGGTGAGAGCCAAACGAGTCACCCTTTCCTGGATTCCCCTGGGTGTCTAATTTTCAAAAATGTATAGGTTTGCTAGGTTTCCCTAGGTGCCGGCAGAGCTAGGGTTCAAAATCTACAGCTAGGCACTTTGCAAAAAAAGGGTCAGTTTTCACTGTGAAAATATGGTGTGTCCATGTTGCATGTTGGGCCGTTTCCTGTCGCGGGCACTAGGCCTACCCACACAAGTGAGGTACCATTCTTCTGAGAAGACTTCGGGGAATGCAGGGTGAGTAGAATTTTGTGGATCCACGCAGATTCCAGAACTTACCACCACAGAAATTTGAGGAAATTGTGTTTTTCTTTACAAAGTTTGAGGTTGGAAGGGAGATTGGGTAACAGAACCTGGTGAGAGCCAGACAAGTCACCCCATCGTGGATTCCCCTGGGAGTCTAGTTTCCAAAGATGTATAGGTTTTCTAGGTTTCCCTAGGTGCCGGCAGAGCTAGGGTTCAAAATCTACAGCTAGGCACTTTGCAAAAAAAGGGTCAGTTTTCACTGTGAAACTGTGGTGTGTCCATGTTGTGTTTCGGGCCGTTTCCTGTCGCGGGCACTAGGCCTATCCACACAAATGAGTTACCATTTTTCTCGGAAGACGTTGGGGAATGTGGGGTGTGTGGAATTTTGTGGATCCACGCAGATTCTAGATCTTTACACCACATAAATGTGAGGAAAATGTGTTTTTGTTTTACAAAGTTTGAGGTTTGCAAGGGAGTCTGGGTAACAGAACCTGGTGGGAGCAAGACAAATCACCCCATCCTGGATTCCCCTGGGAGTCTAGTTTTCAAAAATGTATAGGTTTGCTAGGTTTCCCCCAGGTTCCGGCAGAGCTAAGGTTCAAAATCTACAGCTAGGCACTTTGCAAAAAAAGGGTTCGTTTTCACTGTGAAAATGTGGTGTGTCCACGTTGCATTTTGGGCCGTTTCCTGTCCCGGGCACTATGCCTACCCACACAAGTGAGGTACCATTGTTCTCGGAAGACTTTGGGGAATGCAGGGTGGGTGGAATCTTGTGGATCCACGCAGATTACAGAACTTTCCACCACAGAAATGTGAGGAAAAGGTGTTTTTGACTAAGTTTGAGGTTTGCAAGGGATTCTGGGTAACAGAACCTGTGAGAGTCAGACAAGTCACCTTATCCTGGATTCAAGGGTTGTCTAGTTTTCAAAAATGTATAGGATTACTAGGTTACGCTAGGTGCGGGCAGAGCTAGGGTTCAAAATCTACAGCTAGGCACTTTGCAAAAACAGGGTCCATTTTCACTGTAAAAATGTGGTGTGTCCACGTTGCGTTTTGGGCCATTTCCTGTCATGGGCACTAGGCCTACCCACACAAGTGAGGTACCTTTATTCTCGGAAGAGTTTGGGGAATGCGGGGTGGGCGGAACTTTGTGGATCCACGCAGATTCCAGAACTTTCCACCACAGAAATATGAGGAAAATTTGGTTTTTTTTACAAAGTTTAAGGTTTGCAAGGGATACTGGGTAATAGAACCAGACAAGTCACCCTATCCTGGATTCCCCTGGGTATCTAATTTTAAAAAATGTATAGGTTTGCTAGGTTTCTTTAGGTTCCGGCAGAGCAAGGGTTCAAAATCTACAGTTATGAACTTTGCAAAAAAAGAGTCCGTTTTCACTGTGAAAATGGGGTGTGTCCACGTTGCGTTTTGGGCCGTTTCGTATCACGGGTACTAGGACTACCCACACAAGTGAGGTACCATTATTCTCTGAAGACTTTGGAGAATGCGGGGTGGGTGGAATTTTGTGGATCCACGCAGATTCCAGAACTTTCCACCACAGAAATATGAGGAAAATTTGTTTTTTTTTTCAAATTTTGAGGTTTGCAAGGGATTCCGGGTAACAGAAGCTGATGAGAGCCAGACAAGTCACCCCATCCTGGATTCAAGAGTTGTCTAGTTTTCAAAAATGTATAGGATTACTAGGTTACCCTAGGTGCGGGCAGAGCTAGGGTTCAAAATCTACAGCTAGGCACTTTGCAAAAAAAGGGTCCGTTTTCACTGTGAAAATGGGGTGTGTCCACGTTGAGTTTTGGGCCGTTTCCTGTTGCGGGCACTAGGCCTACCCACACAAGTGAAGTACCATTTTTCTCAGAAGGCTTTGGGGAATGCGGGGTGGGTGGAATTTTGTGGATCCACGCAGATTCCAGAACTTTCCACCACAGAAATTTGAGGAAAATGTGTTTTTTTTTTACAAAGCTTGAGGTTTGAAAGGGATTCTGGGTAACAGAACCTGGTGAGAGCCAGACAAGTCACCCCATCCTGGATTCCCTTGGGTGTCTAGTTTTTGAAAAATGTATAGGTTTGCTAGCTTAACCTTGGTGCCGACAGAGCTAGGGTTCAAAATCTACAGCTAGGCACTTTGCAAAAAAAGGGTCCATTTTCACTGTGAAAATGTGGTGTGTCCACGTTGCGTTTTGGGCTGTTTCCTGTCACGGGCACTAGGCCTAACCACACAAGTGAGGTACCATTTGTCTCGGAAGACTTTGGGAAATGCGGGGTGTGTGGAATTTTGTGGATCCACGCAGATTCCAGAACTTTCCACAACAGAAATATGAGGAACGTGGTTTTTTTGACAAAGTTTGAAGTTTGCAAGGGATTCTGGGTAACAGAACATGATGAGAGCCAGTCAAGTCACCTCATCCTGGATTCAAGGGTTGTCTAGTTTCCAAAAATGTATAGGATTACTAGGTTACCCTAGGTGCGGGCAGAGCTAGGGTTCAAAATCTACAGCTAGGCACTTTGCAAAAAAAGGGTCCATTTTCACTGTGAAAATGTGGTGTGTCCACGTTGCGTTTTGGGCTGTTTCCTGTCACGGGCACTAGGCCTACCCACACAAGTGAGGTCCATTTTTCTTGGAAGATGTTGGGGAATGAGGGGTGGGTGGAATTTTGTGGATCGACGCAGATTCCAGAATTATCCACCACCGAAATGTGAGGAAAAGTTGTTTTTTTGACTAAGTTTGAGGTTTGCAAGGGACTCTGGGTAACAGAACCTGGTGAGAACCAGACAAGTCACCCTATCCTGGATTCCCCTGGGTATCTAGTTTTAAAAAATGTATAGGTTTGCTAGGTTTCTTTAGGTTCCGGCAGAGCTAGGGTTCAAAATCTACAGTTATGAACTTTGCAAAAAAAGAGTCAGTTTTCACTGTGAAAATGGGGTGTGTCCACGTTGCGTTTTGGGCCGTTTCCTATCACGGGTACTAGGACTACGCACACAAGTGAGGTACCATTTGTCTCGGAAGACTTTGGGAAATGCGGGGTGTGTGGAATTTTGTGGATCCACGCAGATTCCAGAACTTTCCACAACAGAAATATGAGGAACATGTGGTTTTTTTGACAAAGTTTGAAGTTTGCAAGGGATTCTGGGTAACAGAACCTGATGAGAGCCAGACAAGTCACCTCATCCTGGATTCAAGGGTTGTCTAGTTTTCAAAAATGTATAGGATTACTAGGTTACCCTAGGTGCGGGCAGAGCTAGGGTTCAAAATCTACAGCTAGGCACTTTGCAAAAAAAGGGTCCATTTTCACTGTGAAAATGTGGTGTGTCCACGTTGCGTTTTGGGCCGTTTCCTGTTATGGGCACTAGACCTACCCACACAAGTGAGGTCCATTTTTCTTGGAAGATGTTGGGGAATGCGGGGTGGGTGGAATTTTGTGGATCGACGCAGATTCCAGAATTATCCACCACCGAAATGTGAGGAAAAGTTGTTTTTTTGACTAAGTTTGAGGTTTGCAAGGGACTCTGGGTAACAGAACCTGATGAGAGCCACACAAGTCACCTCATCCTGGATTCAAGGGTTGTCTAGTTTTCAAAAATTTATAGGATTACCAGGTTACCCTAGGTGCGGGCAGAGCTAGGGTTCAAAATCTACAGCTAGGCACTTTGCAAAAAAGAGTCCGTTTTCACTGTGAAAATGTGGTGTGTCCACGTTGCGTTTTGGGCCGTTTCCTGTCACGGGCACTAGGACTACCCACACAAGTGAGGTACCATTATTCTCAGAAGACTTTGGGGAATGCGGGTTGGGCAGAATTTTGTGGATCCACGCAGATTCCAGAACTTTCCACCACAGAAATATGAGGAAAATGTGTTTTTTTCAACTAATTTTGAGGTTTGCAAGGGATTTCGGGTAACACAACCTGGTGAGAGCCAGACAAGTCACTCTATTCTGGATGCCCCTGGGTGTATAGTTTTCAAAAATGTATAGGTTTGCTAGGTTTCCCAAGGTGCCGGCAGAGCTAGGGTTTAAAATCTACAGCTAGGCACTTTGCAAAAAAGTGTCCTTATTTACTGTGAAAATGTGGTGTGTCCATGTTGCCTTTTGGGCCGTTTCCTGTCGCGGGCACTAGGCCTAACCACACAAGTGAGGTACCATTTGTCTCGGAAGACTTTGGGAAATGCGGGGTGTGTGGAATTTTGTGGATCCACGCAGATTCCAGAACTTTCCACAACAGAAATATGAGGAACATGTGGTTTTTTGACAAAGTTTGAAGTTTGCAAGGGATTCTGGGTAACAGAACCTGGTGAGAGCCAGCAAGTCACCCCATCCTGGATTCCCCTGGGTGGCTAGTTTTCAAAAATATATAGGTTTGCTAGGTTTCCCTAGGTGCCGGCAGAGCTAGAGTTCAAAATCTACAGCTAGGCACTTTGCAAAAAAAGGGTCAATTTTCACTGTGAAAATTTGGTGTGTCCACGTTGCATTTTGGGCCGTTTCCTGTCACGGGCACTAGGCCTACCCACACAAGTGAGGGTCCATTTTTCTCGGAAGACGTTGGGGAATGCAGGGTGGGTGGAATCTTGTGGGTCCACGCAGATTACAGAACTTTCCACCACAGAAATGTGAGGAAAAGGTGTTTTTTGACTTAGTTTGAGGTTTGCAAGGGATTCTGGGTAACAGAACCTGATGAGAGCCAGGCAAGTCACCTTATCCTGGATTCAAGGGTTGTCTAGTTTTCAAAAATGTATAGGATTACTAGTTTACCCTAGGTGCGGGCAGAGCTAGGGTTCAAAATCTACAGCTAGGCACTTTGCAAAAAAGGGTCCATTTTCACTGTGAAAATGTGGTGTGTCCACGTTGCGTTTTGGGCCGTTTCCTGTCACGGGCACTAGGCCTACCCACACAAGTGAGGTACCATTATTCTTGAAAGACTTTGGGGAATGCGGGGTGGGCGGAATTTTGTGGATCCACGCAGATTTCAGAACTTTCCACCACAGAAATATGAGGAAAATTTGTTTTTTTTACAAAGTTTAAGGTTTGCAAGGGATTCTGGGTAATAGAACCTGGTGACAACCAGACAAGTCACCCTATCCTGGATTCCCCTGGGTATCTAGTTTAAAAAAATGTATAGGTTTGCTAGGTTTCTTTAGGTTCCGGCAGAGCTAGGGTTCAAAATCTACAGTTATGAACTTTGCAAAAAAAGAGTCCGTTTTCACTGTGAAAATGGGGTGTGTCCACGTTGCGTTTTGGGCCGTTTCCTATCATGGGTACTAGGACTACCCACACAAGTGAGGTACCATTATTCTCTGAAGACTTTGGGGAATGCGGGGTGGGCGGAATTTTGTGGATCCATGCAGATTCCAGAACTTTCCACCACAGAAATATGAGGAAAATTTGGTTTTTTTTTCAAATTTTGAGGTTTGCAAGGGATTCCGGGTAACAGAAGCTGATGAGAGCCAGACAAGTCACCCCATCCTGGATTCAAGCGTTGTCTAGTTTTCAAAAATGTATAGGATTACTAGGTTACCCTAGGTGCGGGCAGAGCTAGGGTTCAAAATCTACAGCTAGGCACTTTGCAAAAAAAGGGTCCGTTTTCACTGTGAAAATGGGGTGTGTCCACGTTGAGTTTTGGGCCGTTTCCTGTTGCGGGCACTAGGCCTACCCACACAAGTGAAGTGCCATTTTTCTCAGAAGGCTTTGGGGAATGCGGGGTGGGTGGAATTTTGTGGATCCACGCAGATTCCAGAACTTTCCACCACAGAAATTTGAGGAAAATGTGTTTTTTCTTTTTACAAAGCTTGAGGTTTGAAAGGGATTCTGGGTAACAGAACCTGGTGAGAGCCAGACAAGTCACCCCATCCTGGATTCCCTTGGGTGTCTAGTTTTCAAAAATGTATAGGTTTGCTAGCTTAACCTTGGTGCCGACAGAGCTAGGGTTCAAAATCTACAGCTAGGCACTTTGCAAAAAAAGGGTCCTTATTTACTGTGAAAATGTGGTGTGTCCATGTTGCCTTTTGGGCCGTTTCCTGTCGCGGGCACTAGGCCTAACCACACAAGTGAGGTACCATTTGTCTCGGAAGACTTTGGGAAATGCGGGGTGTGTGGAATTTTGTGGATCCACGCAGATTCCAGAACTTTCCACAACAGAAATATGAGGAACATGTGGTTTTTTTGACAAAGTTTGAAGTTTGCAAGGGATTCTGGGTAACAGAACCTGGTGAGAGCCAGCAAGTCACCCCATCCTGGATTCCCCTGGGTGGCTAGTTTTCAAAAATATATAGGTTTGCTAGGTTTCCCTAGGTGCCGGCAGAGCTAGAGTTAGGCACTTTGCAAAAAAAGGGTCAATTTTCACTGTGAAAATTTGGTGTGTCCACGTTGCATTTTGGGCCGTTTCCTGTCACGGGCACTAGGCCTACCCACACAAGTGAGGGTCCATTTTTCTCGGAAGACGTTGGGGAATGCAGGGTGGGTGGAATCTTGTGGGTCCACGCAGATTACAGAACTTTCCACCACAGAAATGTGAGGAAAAGGTGTTTTTTGACTTAGTTTGAGGTTTGCAAGGGATTCTGGGTAACAGAACCTGATGAGAGCCAGGCAAGTCACCTTATCCTGGATTCAAGGGTTGTCTAGTTTTCAAAAATGTATAGGATTACTAGTTTACCCTAGGTGCGGGCAGAGCTAGGGTTCAAAATCTACAGCTAGGCACTTTGCAAAAAAGGGTCCATTTTCACTGTGAAAATGTGGTGTGTCCACGTTGCGTTTTGGGCCGTTTCCTGTCACGGGCACTAGGCCTACCCACACAAGTGAGGTACCATTATTCTTGAAAGACTTTGGGGAATGCGGGGTGGGCGGAATTTTGTGGATCCACGCAGATTTCAGAACTTTCCACCACAGAAATATGAGGAAAATTTGTTTTTTTTACAAAGTTTAAGGTTTGCAAGGGATTCTGGGTAATAGAACCTGGTGAGAACCAGACAAGTCACCCTATCCTGGATTCCCCTGGGTATCTAGTTTTAAAAAATGTATAGGTTTGCTAGGTTTCTTTAGGTTCCGGCAGAGCTAGGGTTCAAAACCTACAGTTATGAACTTTGCAAAAAAAGAGTCCGTTTTCACTGTGAAAATGGGGTGTGTCCACGTTGCGTTTTGGGCCGTTTCCTATCACGGGTACTAGGACTACCCACACAAGTGAGGTACCATTATTCTCTGAAGACTTTGGGGAATGCGGGGTGGGCGGAATTTTGTGGATCCACGCAGATTCCAGAACTTTCCACCACAGAAATATGAGGAAAATGTGGTTTTTTTTTTTTACAAAGCTTGAGGTTTGAAAGGGATTTTGGGTAACAGAACCTGGTGAGAGCCAGACAAGTCACCCCATCCTGGATTCCCTTGGGTGTCTAGTTTTCAAAAATGTATAGGTTTGCTAGCTTAACCTTGGTGCCGACAGAGCTAGGGTTCAAAATCTACAGCTAGGCACTTTGCAAAAAAAGGGTCCATTTTCACTGTGAAAATGTGGTGTGTCCACGTTGCGTTTTGGGCTGTTTCCTGTCACGGGCACTAGGCCTAACCACACAAGTGAGGTACCATTTGTCTCAGAAGACTTTGGGAAATGCGGGGTGGGTGGAATTTTGTGGATCGACGCAGATTCCAGAATTATCCACCACCGAAATGTGAGGAAAAGTTGTTTTTTTGACTAAGTTTGAGGTTTGCAAGGGACTCTGGGTAACAGAACCTGATGAGAGCCAGACAAGTCACCTCATCCTGGATTCAAGGGTTGTTTAGTTTTCAAAAATTTATAGGATTACCAGGTTACCCTAGGTGCGGGCAGAGCTAGGGTTCAAAATCTACAGCTAGGCACTTTGCAAAAAAAGAGTCCGTTTTCACTGTGAAAATGTGGTGTGTCCACGTTGCGTTTTGGGCCGTTTCCTGTCACGGGCACTAGGACTACCCACACAAGTGAGGTACCATTATTCTCAGAAGACTTTGGGGAATGCGGGTTGGGCAGAATTTTGTGGATCCACGCAGATTCCAGAACTTTCCACCACAGAAATATGAGGAAAATGTGTTTTTTTCAACTAATTTTGAGGTTTGCAAGGGATTTCGGGTAACACAACCTGGTGAGAGCCAGACAAGTCACTCTATTCTGGATGCCCCTGGGTGTATAGTTTTCAAAAATGTATAGGTTTGCTAGGTTTCCCAAGGTGCCGGCAGAGCTAGGGTTTAAAATCTACAGCTAGGCACTTTGCAAAAAAGGGTCCTTATTTACTGTGAAAATGTGGTGTGTCCATGTTGCCTTTTGGGCCGTTTCCTGTCGCGGGCACTAGGCCTAACCACACAAGTGAGGTACCATTTGTCTCGGAAGACTTTGGGAAATGCGGGGTGTGTGGAATTTTGTGGATCTACGCAGA
The DNA here is from genome assembly GCA_963921515.1 of Calotriton arnoldi. Classification (NCBI taxonomy): domain Eukaryota; kingdom Metazoa; phylum Chordata; class Amphibia; order Caudata; family Salamandridae; genus Calotriton; species Calotriton arnoldi. Next base: position 325,794 of record CAWUFW010003132.1, read on the forward strand.
TTCCAGAACTTTCCACAACAGAAATGTGAGGAAAAGGTGTTTTTTGACTTAGTTTGAGGTTTGCAAGGGATTCTGGGTAACAGAACCTGATGAGAGCCAGACAAGTCACCTTATCCTGGATTCAAGGGTTGTCTAGTTTTCAAAAATGTATAGGATTACTAGTTTACCCTAGGTGCGGGCAGAGCTAGGGTTCAAAATCTAACGCTAGACACTCTGCAAAAAAAAGGGTCCATTTTCACTGTGAAAATGTGGTGTGTCCACGTTGCGTTTTGGGCCGTTTCCTGTCACGGGCACTAGGCCTACCCACACAAGTGAGGTACCATTATTCTCGGAAGACTTTGGGTAATGCGGGGTGGGTGGAATTTTATGGATCCACGCAGATTCCAGAACTTTCCACCACAGAAATATGAGGAAAATTTGTTTTTTTTTTACTAATTTTAAGGTTTGCAAAGGGATTCTGGGTAACACAACCTGGTGAGAGCTAGACAAGTCACGCCATTCTGGATGCCCCTGGGTGTATAGTTTTCAAAAATGTATAGGTTTGCTAGGTTTCCCAAGGTGCCGGCAGAGCTAGGGTTTAAAATCTACAGCTAGGCACTTTGCAAAAAAAGGGTCAGTTTTCACTGTGAAAATGTGGTGTGTCCACATTGCGTTTTGGGCCGTTTCCTGTCGCGGGCACTAGGCCTACCCACACAAGTGAGGTACCATTTTTCTGGGAAGACTTTCGGTAACGCTGGGTGGTTGGAATCTTGTGGGTCCACGCAGATTCCAGGACTTTCCACCACAGAAATGTGAGGACAATTTGGTTTTTTTGACAAAGTTTGAGGTTTGCAAGGGATTCTGGGTAACAGAACCTGGTGAGAGCCAAACAAGTCACCCTATCCTGGATTCCCCTGGGTGTCTAGTTTTCAAAAACATATAGGTTTGCTAGGTTTCCCTAGGTGCCGGCAGAGCTAGGGTTCAAAATCTACAGCTAGGCACTTTGAAAAAAAAGGGTCCGTATTCACTGTGAAACATGGTGTGTCCACGTTGCGTTTTGGGCTGTTTCCTGTCGCGGGCACTAGGCCTACCCACACAAGTGAGGTACCATTTTTCTCAGAAGACTTCGGGGAATGCGGAGTGGGTAGAATTTTGTGGATCCACGCAGATTCCAGATCTTACCACCACAGAAATTTGAGGAAAATGTGGTATTTTTTTATAAAGTTTGAGGTTTGCAAGGGATTCTGGGTAACAGAACCTGGTGAGAGCCAGACAAGTCACCTCATCCTGGATTTCCCTGGGTGTCTAGTTTTTAAAAATGTATAGGTTTGCTAGGTTTACCTTGGTGCCGGCAGAGCTAGGGTTTAAAATCTACAGCTAGGCACTTTACAAAAAAAGGGTCCGTTTTCACTGTGAAAATGAGGTGTATCCAAATTGCAATTTGGGCCGTTTCCTGACACGGGCACTAAGCCTACCCACACAAGTGAGGTACCATTTTTCTCAGAAGACTTTGAGGAATGCGGGGTGGATTAGAATTTTGTGGATACACGCAGATTCCAGAACTTAACACCACAGAAATTTGAGAAAAATTTGTTTTTCTTTACAAAGTTTGAGGTTTGCAAGGGATTCTGGGTAACAGAACCTGGTGAGAGCCAGACAAGCCACCCCATCCTGGATTCCCCTGGGTGTCTAGTTTTCAAAAATGTATAGGTTTGCTAGTTTTACCTTGGTGCCGGCAGAACTAGGGCTCAAAATCTACAGCTAGGCACTTTGCAATAAAATGGTCAGTTTTCACTGACAAAATGAGGTGTATCCAAGTTGCAATTTGGGCCGTTGCCTGACGCGGACACTAGGCCTACCCACACAAGTGAGGTACCATTTTTCTCGGAAGACTTTGGGGAATGTGGGGTGGGTGGAATTATGTGGATCCATGCAGATTCCATAACTTTCCACCAAAGAAATATGAGGAAAATGTGTTTTTTTTTTTTACAAAGTTTGAGGTTGGAAGGGAGATTGGGTAACAGAACCTGGTGAGAGCCAGACAAGTCACCCCATCGTGGATTCCCCTGGGAGTCTAGTTTCCAAAGATGTATAGGTTTGCTAGGTTTCCCTAGGTGCTGGCAGAGCTAGGGTTCAAAACCTACAGCTAGGCACTTTGCAAAAATTGGGTCAGTTTTCACTGTGAAAATGTGGTGTGTCCATGTTGTGTTTCGGGCCGTTTACTGCAGCTGGCACTAGGCCTACCCACACAAGTGAGTTACCATTTTTCTCGGAAGACTTTGGGGAATGTGAGGTGCATGGAATTTTGTGGATCCATGCAGATTCTAGATCTTTACACCACATAAATGTGAGGAAAATGTGTTTTGGTTTTACAAAGTTTGAGGTTTGCAAGGGAGTCTGGGTAACAGAACCTGGTGGGAGCAAGACAAATCACCCCATCCTGGATTCCCCTGGGAGTCTAGTTTTCAAAAATGTATAGGTTTGCTAGGTTTCCCCCAGGTTCCGGCAGAGCTAAAGTTCAAAATCTACAGCTAGGCACTTTGCAAAAAAAGGGTTCGTTTTCACTGTGAAAATGTGGTGTGTCCACGTTGCATTTTGGGCCGTTTCCTGTCCCGGGCACTATGCCTACCCACACAAGTGAGGTACCATTGTTCTCAGAAGACTTTGGGGAATGCAGGGTGGGTGGAATCTTGTGGATCCACGCAGATTACAGAACTTTCCACCACAGAAATGTGAGGAAAAGGTGTTTTTGACTAAGTTTGAGGTTTGCAAGGGATTCTGGGTAACAGAACCTGTGAGAGCCAGACAAGTCACCTTATCCTGGATTCAAGGGTTGTCTAGTTTTCAAAAATGTATAGGATTACTAGGTTACGCTAGGTGCGGGCAGAGCTAGGGTTCAAAATCTACAGCTAGGCACTTTGCAAAAACAGGGTCCATTTTCACTGTGAAAATGTGGTGTGTCCACGTTGCGTTTTGGGCCGTTTCCTGTCATGGGCACTAGGCCTACACACACAAGTGAGGTACCTTTATTCTCGGAAGAGTTTGGGGAATGCGGGGTGGGCGGAACTTTGTGGATCCACGCAGATTCCAGAACTTTCCACCACAGAAATATGAGGAAAATGTGTTTTTTTTTACAAAGTTTAAGGTTTGCAAGGGATACTGGGTAATAGAACCTGGTGAGAACCAGACAAGTCACCCTATCCTGGATTCCCCTGGGTATCTAGTTTTAAAAAATGTATAGGTTTGCTAGGTTTCTTTAGGTTCCGGCAGAGCTAGGGTTCAAAATCTACAGTTATGAACTTTGCAAAAAAAGAGTCCGTTTTCACTGTGAAAATGGGGTGTGTCCACATTGCGTTTTGGGCCGTTTCCTATCACGGGTACTAGGACTACCCACACAAGTGAGGTACCATTATTCTCTGAAGACTTTGGGGAATGCGGGGTGGGCGGAATTTTGTGGATCCACGCAGATTCCAGAACTTTCCACCACAGAAATATGAGGAATTATTTTTTTTTTTTTCAAATTTTGAGGTTTGCAAGGGATTCTGGGTAACAGAAGCTGATGAGAGCCAGACAAGTCACCCCATCCTGGATTCCCTTCGGTGTCTAGTTTTCAAAAATGTATAGGTTTGCTAGCTTAACCTTGGTGCCGACAGAGCTAGGGTTCAAAATCTACAGCTAGGCACTTTGCAAAAAAAGGGTCCATTTTCACTGTGAAAATGTGGTGTGTCCACGTTGCGTTTTGGGCTGTTTCCTGTCACGGGCACTAGGCCTAACCACACAAGTGAGGTATCATTTGTCTCAGAAGACTTTGGGAAATGCGGGGTGTGTGGAATTTTGTGGATCCACGCAGATTCCAGAACTTTCCACAACAGAAATATGAGGAACATGTGGTTTTTTGACAAAGTTTGAAGTTTGCAAGGGATTCTGGGTAACAGAACCTGATGAGAGCCAGACAAGTCACCTCATCCTGGATTCCAAGGGTTGTCTAGTTTTCAAAAATGTATAGGATTACTAGGGTACCCTAGGTGCGGGCAGAGCTAGGGTTCAAAATCTACAGCTAGGCACTTTGCAAAAAAGGGTCCATTTTCACTGTGAAAATGTGGTGTGTCCACGTTGCGTTTTGGGCCGTTTCCTGTCACGGGCACTAGGCCTACCCACACAAGTGAGGTCCATTTTTCTTGGAAGATGTTGGGGAATGCGGGGTGGGTGGAATTTTGTGGATCGACGCAGATTCCAGAATTATCCACCACCGAAATGTGAGGAAAAGTTGTTTTTTTGACTAAGTTTGAGGTTTGCAAGGGACTCTGGGTAACAGAACCTGATGAGAGCCAGACAAGTCACCTCATCCTGGATTCAAGGGTTGTCTAGTTTTCAAAAATTTATAGGATTACCAGGTTACCCTAGGTGCGGGCAGAGCTAGGGTTCAAAATCTACAGCTAGGCACTTTGCAAAAAAAGAGTCCGTTTTCACTGTGAAAATGTGGTGTGTCCACGTTGCGTTTTGGGCCGTTTCCTGTCACGGGCACTAGGACTACCCACACAAGTGAGGTACCATTATTCTCAGAAGACTTTGGGGAATGCGGGTTGGGCAGAATTTTGTGGATCCACACAGATTCCAGAACTTTCCACCACAGAAATATGAGGAAAATGTGTTTTTTTTCAACTAATTTTGAGGTTTGCAAGGGATTTCGGGTAACACAACCTGGTGAGAGCCAGACAAGTCACTCTATTCTGGATGCCCCTGGGTGTATAGTTTTCAAAAATGTATAGGTTTGCTAGGTTTCCCAAGGTTGCCGGCAGAGCTAGGGTTTAAAATCTACAGCTAGGCACTTTGCAAAAAAGGGTCCTTATTTACTGTGAAAATGTGGTGTGTCCATGTTGCCTTTTGGGCCGTTTCCTGTCGCGGGCACTAGGCCTAACCACACAAGTGAGGTACCATTTGTCTCGGAAGACTTTGGGAAATGCGGGGTGTATGGAATTTTGTGGATCCACGCAGATTCCAGAACTTTCCACAACAGAAATGTGAGGAAAAGGTGTTTTTTGACTTAGTTTGAGGTTTGCAAGGGATTCTGGGTAACAGAACTTGATGAGAGCCAGACAAGTCACCTTATCCTGGATTCAAGGGTTGTCTAGTTTTCAAAAATGTATAGGATTACTAGTTTACCCTAGGTGCGGGCAGAGCTAGGGTTCAAAATCTACAGCTAGGCACTTTGCAAAAAAAGGGTCCATTTTCACTGTGAAAATGTGGTGTGTCCACGTTGCTTTTTGGGCCGTTTCCTGTCACGGACACTAGGCCTACCCACACAAGTGAGGTACCATTATTCTTGAAAGACTTTGGGGAATGCGGGGTGGGCGGAATTTTGTGGATCCACGCAGATTTCAGAACTTTCCACCACAGAAATATGAGGAAAATGTGTTTTTTTTTACAAAGTTTAAGGTTTGCAAGGGATTCTGGGTAATAGAACCTGGTGAGAACCAGACAAGTCACCCCATCCTGGATTCCCCTGGGTATCTAGTTTTCAAAAATGTATAGGTTTGCTAGGTTTCTTTAGGTGCCGGCAGAGCTAGGGTTCAACATTTACAGTTATGAACTTTGCAAAAAAGAGTCTGTTTTCACTGTGAAAATGTGGTGTGTCCACGTTGCGTTTTGGGCCGTTTCCTGTTACGGGCACTAGGACTACCCACACAAGTGAGGTACCATTATTCTCGGAAGACTTTGGGTAATGCGGGGTGGGTGGAATTTTATGGATCCACGCAGATTCCAGAACTTTCCACCACAGAAATATGAGGAAAATTTGTTTTTTTTTTACTAATTTTAAGGTTTGCAAAGGGATTCTGGGTAACACAACCTGGTGAGAGCCAGACAAGTCATGCCATTCTGGATGCCCCTGGGTGTATAGTTTTTAAAAATGTATAGGTTTGCTAGGTTTCCCAAGGTGCCGGCAGAGCTAGGGTTTAAAATCTACAGCTAGGCACTTTGCAAAAAAAGGGTCAGTTTTCACTGTGAAAATGTGGTGTGTCCACATTGCGTTTTGGGCCGTTTCCTGTCGCGGGCACTAGGCCTACCCACACAAGTGAGGTACCATTTTTCTGGGAAGACTTTCGGTAACGCTGGGTGGTTGGAATCTTGTGGGTCCACGCAGATTCCAGGACTTTCCACCACAGAAATGTGAGGACAATTTGGTTTTTTGACAAAGTTTGAGGTTTGCAAGGGATTCTGGGTAACAGAACCTGGTGAGAGCCAAACAAGTCACCCTATCCTGGATTCCCCTGGGTGTCTAGTTTTCAAAAACATATAGGTTTGCTAGGTTTCCCTAGGTGCCGGCAGAGCTAGGGTTCAAAATCTACAGCTAGGCACTTTGAAAAAAAAGGGTCCGTATTCACTGTGAAACATGGTGTGTCCACGTTGCGTTTTGGGCCGTTTCCTGTCGCGGGCACTAGGCCTACCCACACAAGTGAGGTACCATTTTTCTCAGAAGACTTCGGGGAATGCGGAGTGGGTAGAATTTTGTGGATCCACGCAGATTCCAGAACTTACCACCACAGACATTTGAGGAAAATGTGGTATTTTTTTATAAAGTTTGAGGTTTGCAAGGGATTCTGGGTAACAGAACCTGGTGAGAGCCAGACAAGTCACCTCATCCTGGATTTCCCTGGGTGTCTAGTTTTTAAAAATGTATAGGTTTGCTAGGTTTACCTTGGTGCCGGCAGAGCTAGGGTTTAAAATCTACAGCTAGGCACTTTACAAAAAAAGGGTCCGTTTTCACTGTGAAAATGAGGTGTATCCAAATTGCAATTTGGGCCGTTTCCTGACACGGGCACTAAGCCTACCCACACAAGTGAGGTACCATTTTTCTCAGAAGACTTTGAGGAATGCGGGGTGGTTAGAATTTTGTGGATCCACGCAGATTCCAGAACTTAACACCACAGAAATTTGAGAAAAATGTGTTTTTCTTTACAAAGTTTGAGGTTTGCAAGGGATTCTGGGTAACAGAACCTGGTGAGAGCCAGACAAGCCACCCCATCCTGGATTCCCCTGGGTGTCTAGTTTTCAAAAATGTATAGGTTTGCTAGTTTTACCTTGGTGCCGGCAGAACTAGGGCTCAAAATCTACAGCTAGGCACTTTGCAAAAAAATGGTCAGTTTTCACTGACAAAATGAGGTGTATCCAAGTTGCAATTTGGGCCGTTGCCTGACGCGGACACTAGGCCTACCCACACAAGTGAGGTACCATTTTTCTCGGAAGACTTTGGGGAATGTGGGGTGGGTGGAATTTTGTGGATCCATGCAGATTCCATAACTTTCCACCAAAGAAATATGAGGAAAATGTGTTTTTTTTTTTACAAAGTTTGAGGTTGGAAGGGAGATTGGGTAACAGAACCTGGTGAGAGCCAGACAAGTCACCCCATCGTGGATTCCCCTGGGAGTCTAGTTTCCAAAGATGTATAGGTTTGCTAGGTTTCCCTAGGTGCTGGCAGAGCTAGGGTTCAAAATCTACAGCTAGGCACTTTGCAAAAAAAGGGTCAGTTTTCACTGTGAAAATGTGGTGTGTCCATGTTGTGTTTCGGGCCGTTTACTGCCGCTGGCACTAGGCCTACCCACACAAGTGAGTTACCATTTTTCTAGGAAGACTTTGGGGAATGTGAGGTGCATGGAATTTTGTGGATCCATGCAGATTCTAGATCTTTACACCACATAAATGTGAGGAAAATGTGTTTTGGTTTTACAAAGTTTGAGGTTTGCAAGCGAGTCTGGGTAACAGAACCTGGTGAGAGCCAGACAAATCACCCCATCCTGGATTCCCCTGGGAGTCTAGTTTTCAAAAATGTATAGGTTTTCTAGGTTTCCCCTAGGTGCCGGCAGAGCTAAGGTTCAAAATCTACAGCTAGGCACTTTGCAAAAAAAGGGTCAGTTTTCACTGTGAAAATGTGGTGTGTCCATGTTGTGTTTCGGGCCGTTTCCTGTCGCGGGCACTAGGCCTATCCACACAAATGAGTTACCATTTTTCTCGGAAGACGTTGGGGAATGTGGGGTGTGTGGAATTTTGTGGATCCACGCAGATTCTAGATCTTTACACCACATAAATGTGAGGAAAATGTGTTTTTGTTTTACAAAGTTTGAGGTTTGCAAGGGAGTCTGGGTAACAGAACCTGGTGGGAGCAAGACAAATCACCCCATCCTGGATTCCCCTGGGAGTCTAGTTTTCAAAAATGTATAGGTTTGCTAGGTTTCCCCAGGTTCCGGCAGAGCTAAGGTTCAAAATCTACAGCTAGGCACTTTGCAAAAAAGGGTTCGTTTTCACTGTGAAAATGTGGTGTGTCCACGTTGCATTTTGGGCCGTTTCCTGTCCCGGGCACTATGCCTACCCACACAAGTGAGGTACCATTGTTCTCGGAAGACTTTGGGGAATGCAGGGTGGGTGGAATCTTGTGGATCCACGCAGATTACAGAACTTTCCACCACAGAAATGTGAGGAAAAGGTGTTTTTGACTAAGTTTGAGGTTTGCAAGGGATTCTGGGTAACAGAACCTGTGAGAGCCAGACAAGTCACCTAATCCTGGATTCAAGGGTTGTCTAGTTTTCAAAAATGTATAGGATTACTAGGTTACGCTAGGTGCGGGCAGAGCTAGGGTTCAAAATCTACAGCTAGGCACTTTGCAAAAACAGGGTCCATTTTCACTGTGAAAATGTGGTGTGTCCACGTTGCGTTTTGGGCCGTTTCCTGTCATGGGCACTAGGCCTACCCACACAAGTGAGGTACCTTTATTCTCGGAAGAGTTTGGGGAATGCGGGGTGGGCGGAACTTTGTGGATCCACGCAGATTCCAGAACTTTCCACCACAGAAATATGAGGAAAATGTGGTTTTTTTTACAAAGTTTAAGGTTTGCAAGGGATACTGGGTAATAGAACCTGGTGAGAACCAGACAAGTCACCCTATCCTGGATTCCCCTGGGTATCTAGTTTTAAAAAATGTATAGGTTTGCTAGGTTTCTTTAGGTTCCGGCAGAGCTAGGGTTCAAAATCTACAGTTATGAACTTTGCAAAACAAGAGTCCGTTTTCACTGTGAAAATGGGGTGTGTCCACGTTGCGTTTTGGGCCGTTTCCTATCACGGGTACTAGGACTACCCACACAAGTGAGGTACCATTATTCTCTGAAGACTTTGGGGAATGCGGGGTAGGCGGAATTTTGTGGATCCACGCAGATTCCAGAACTTTCCACCACAGAAATATGAGGAAAATTTGTTTTTTTTTTCAAATTTTGAGGTTTGCAAGGGATTCCGGGTAACAGAAGCTGATGAGAGCTAGACAAGTCACCCCATCCTGGATTCAAGCGTTGTCTAGTTTTCAAAAATGTATAGGATTACTAGGTTACCCTAGGTGCGGGCAGAGCTAGGGTTCAAAATCTACAGCTATACACTTTGCAAAAAAAGGGTCCGTTTTCACTGTGAAAATGTGGTGTGTCCACGTTGAGTTTTGGGCCGTTTCCTGTTGCGGGCACTAGGCCTACCCACACAAGTGAAGTACCATTTTTCTCAGAAGGCTTTGGGGAATGCGGGGTGGGTGGAATTTTGTGGATCCACGCAGATTCCAGAACTTTCCACCACAGAAATTTGAGGAAAATGTGTTTTTTTTTTACAAAGCTTGAGGTTTGAAAGGGATTCTGGGTAACAGAACCTGGTGAGAGCCAGACAAGTCACCCCATCCTGGATTCCCTTGGGTGTCTAGTTTTCAAAAATGTATAGGTTTGCTAGCTTAACCTTGGTGCCGACAGAGCTAGGGTTCAAAATCTACAGCTAGGCACTTTGCAAAAAAAGGGTCCATTTTCACTGTGAAAATGTGGTGTGTCCACGTTGCGTTTTGGGCTGTTTCCTGTCACGGGCACTAGGCCTAACCACACAAGTGAGGTATCATTTGTCTCAGAAGACTTTGGGAAATGCAGGGTGTGTGGAATTTTGTGGATCCACGCAGATTCCAGAACTTTCCACAACAGAAATATGAGGAACATGTGGTTTTTTTGACAAAGTTTGAAGTTTGCAAGGCATTCTGGGTAACAGAACCTGATGAGAGCCAGACAAGTCACCTCATCCTGGATTCAAGTGTTGTCTAGTTTTCAAAAATGTATAGGATTACTAGGTTACCCTAGTTGCGGGCAGAGCTAGGGTTCAAAATCTACAGCTAGGCACTTTGCAAAAAAAGGGTCTATTTTCACTGTGAAAATGTGGTGTGTCCACGTTGCGTTTTGGGCCGTTTCCTGTCACGGGCACTAGGCCTACCCACACAAGTGAGGTCCATTTTTCTTGGAAGATGTTGGGGAATGCGGGGTGGGTGGAATTTTGTGGATCGACGCAGATTCCAGAATTATCCACCACCGAAATGTGAGGAAAAGTTGTTTTTTTGACTAAGTTTGGGGTTTGCAAGGGACTCTGGGTAACAGAACCTGATGAGAGCCAGACAAGTCACCTCATCCTGGATTCAAGGGTTGTCTAGTTTTCAAAAATGTATAGGATTACCAGGTTACCCTAGGTGCGGGCAGAGCTAGGGTTCAAAATCTACAGCTAGGCACTTTGCAAAAAAAGAGTCCGTTTTCACTGTGAAAATGTGGTGTGTCCACGTTGCGTTTTGGGCCGTTTCCTGTCACGGGCACTAGGACTACCCACACAAGTGAGGTACCATTATTCTCAGAAGACTTTGGGGAATGCGGGTTGGGCAGAATTTTGTGGATCCACGCAGATTCCAGAACTTTCCACCACAGAAATATGAGGAAAATGTGTTTTTTTTCAACTAATTTTGAGGTTTGCAAGGGATTTTGGGTAACACAACCTGGTGAGAGCCAGACAAGTCACTCTATTCTGGATGCCCCTGGGTGTATAGTTTTCAAAAATGTATAGGTTTGCTAGGTTTCCCAAGGTGCCGGCAGAGCTAGGGTTTAAAATCTACAGCTAGGCACTTTGCAAAAAAGGGTCCTTATTTACTGTGAAAATGTGGTGTGTCCATGTTGCCTTTTGGGCCATTTCCTGTCGCAGGCACTAGGCCTAACCACACAAGTGAGGTACCATTTGTCTCTGAAGACTTTGGGAAATGCGGGGTGTGTGGAATTTTGTGGAACCACGCAGATTCCAGAACTTTCCACAACAGAAATGTGAGGAAAAGGTGTTTTTTGACTTAGTTTGAGGTTTGCAAGGGATTCTGGGTAACAGAACCTGATGAGAGCCAGACAAGTCACCTTATCCTGGATTCAAGGGTTGTCTAGTTTTCAAAAATGTATAGGATTACTAGTTTACCCTAGGTGCGGGCAGAGCTAGGGTTCAAAATCTACAGCTAGGCACTTTGCAAAAAAGGGTCCATTTTCACTGTGAAAATGTGGTGTGTCCACGTTGCGTTTTGGGCCGTTTCCTGTCACGGGCACTAGGCCTACCCACACAAGTGAGGTACCATTATTCTTGAAAGACTTTGGGGAATGCGGGGTGGGCGGAATTTTGTGGATCCACGCAGATTTCAGAACTTTCCACCACAGAAATATGAGGAAAATTTGTTTTTTTTACAAAGTTTAAGGTTTGCAAGGGATTCTGGGTAATAGAACCTGGTGAGAACCAGACAAGTCACCCCATCCTGGATTCCCCTGGGTATCTAGTTTTCAAAAATGTATAGGTTTGCTAGGTTTCTTTAGGTGCCGGCAGAGCTAGGGTTCAACATTTACAGTTATGAACTTTGCAAAAAAAGAGTCTGTTTTCACTGTGAAAATGTGGTGTGTCCACGTTGCGTTTTGGGCCGTTTCCTGTTACGGGCACTAGGACTACCCACACAAGTGAGGTACCATTATTCTCGGAAGACTTTGGGTAATGCGGGGTGGGTGGAATTTTATGGATCCACGCAGATTCCAGAACTTTCCACCACAGAAATATGAGGAAAATGTGTTTTTTTTAACTAATTTTAAGGTTTGCAAAGGGATTCTGGGTAACACAACCTGGTGAGAGCCAGACAAGTCACTCCATCCTGGATTCCCCTGGGTGTCTAGTTTTCAAAAATGTATAGTTTTTGCTAGGTTTCCCTAGGTGCCGGCAGAGCTAGGGTTCAAAATCTACAGCAAGGCACTTTACAAAAAAAGGGTCCGTATTCACTGTGAAACATGGTGTGTCCACGTTGCGTTTTGGGCCGTTTCCTGTCGCGGGCACTAGGCCTACCCACACAAGTGAGGTACCATTTTTCTGGTAAGACTTTCGGTAACGCTGGGTGGTTGGAATCTTGTGGGTCCACGCAGATTCCAGGACTTTCCACCACAGAAATGTGAGGACAATTTGGTTTTTTTGACAAAGTTTGAGGTTTGCAAGGGATTCTGGGTAACAGAACCTGGTGAGAGCCAAACAAGTCACCCTATCCTGGATTCCCCTGGGTGTCTAGTTTTCAAAAACATATAGGTTTGCTAGGTTTCCCTAGGTGCCGGCAGAGCTAGGGTTCAAAATCTACAGCTAGGCACTTTGAAAAAAAAGGGTCCGTATTCACTGTGAAACATGGTGTGTCCACGTTGCGTTTTGGGCCGTTTCCTGTCGCGGGCACTAGGCCTACCCACACAAGTGAGGTACCATTTTTCTCAGAAGACTTAGGGGAATGCGGAGTGGGTAGAATTTTGTGGATCCACGCAGATTCCAGAACTTACCACCACAGAAATTTGAGGAAAATGTGGTATTTTTTTATAAAGTTTGAGGTTTGCAAGGGATTCTGGGTAACAGAACCTGGTGAGAGCCAGACAAGTCACCTCATCCTGGATTTCCCTGGGTGTCTAGTTTTTAAAAATGTATAGGTTTGCTAGGTTTACCTTGGTGCCGGCAGAGCTAGGGTTTAAAATCTACAGCTAGGCACTTTACAAAAAAAGGGTCCGTTTTCACTGTGAAAATGAGGTGTATCCAAATTGAAATTTGGGCCGTTTCCTGACACGGGCACTAAGCCTACCCACACAAGTGAGGTACCATTTTTCTCAGAAGACTTTGAGGAATGCGGGGTGGTTAGAATTTTGTGGATCCACGCAGATTCCAGAACTTACCACCACAGAAATTTGAGAAAAATGTGTTTTTCTTTACAAAGTTTGAGGTTTGCAAGGGATTCTGGGTAACAGAACCTGGTGAGAGCCAGACAAGCCACCCCATCCTGGATTCCCCTGGGTGTCTAGTTTTCAAAAATTTATAGGTTTGATAGTTTTACCTTGGTGCCGGCAGAACTAGGGCTCAAAATCTACAGCTAGGCACTTTGCAAAAAAATGGTCAGTTTTCACTGACAAAATGAGGTGTATCCAAGTTGCAATTTGGGCCGTTGCCTGACACGGACACTAGGCCTACCCACACAAGTGAGGTACCATTTTTCTCGGAAGACTTTGGGGAATGTGGGGTGGGTGGAATTTTGTGGATCCATGCAGATTCCATAACTTTCCACCAAAGAAATATGAGGAAAATGTGTTTTTTTTTACAAAGTTTGAGGTTGGAAGGAGATTGGGTAACAGAACCTGGTGAGAGCCAGACAAGTCACCCCATCGTGGATTCCCTGGGAGTCTAGTTTCCAAAGATGTATAGGTTTGCTAGGTTTCCCTAGGTGCTGGCAGAGCTAGGGTTCAAAATCTACAGCTAGGCACTTTGCAAAAAAAGGGTCAGTTTTCACTGTGAAAATGTGGTGTGTCCATGTTGTGTTTCGGGCCGTTTACTGCCGCTGGCACTAGGCCTACCCACACAAGTGAGTTACCATTTTTCTAGGAAGACTTTGGGGAATGTGAGGTGCATGGAATTTTGTGGATCCATGCAGATTCTAGATCTTTACACCACATAAATGTGAGGAAAATGTGTTTTGGTTTTACAAAGTTTGAGGTTTGCAAGCGAGTCTGGGTAACAGAACCTGGTGAGAGCCAGACAAATCACCCCATCCTGGATTCCCCTGGGAGTCTAGTTTTCAAAAATGTATAGGTTTTCTAGGTTTCCCCTAGGTGCCGGCAGAGCTAAGGTTCAAAATCTACAGCTAGGCACTTTGCAAAAAAAGGGTACGTTTTCACTGTGAAAATGTGGTGTGTCCACGTTGCATTTTGGGCCGTTTCCTGTCCCGGGTACTAGGCCTACCCACACAAGTGAGGTACCATTTTTCTCGGAAGACTTTGGGGAATGCAGGGTGGGTGGAATCTTGTGGGTCCACGCAGATTACAGAACTTTCCACCACAGAAATTTGAGGAAAAGGTGTTTTTTTGACTAAGTTTGAGGTTTGCAAGTGATTCTGGGTAACAGAACCTGATGAGAGCCACACAAGTCACCTCATCCTGGATTCAAGGGTTGTCTAGTTTTCAAAAATGTATAGGATTTCTAGGTTCCCCTAGGTGCGGGCAGAGCTAGGGTTCAAAATCTACAGTTATGAACTTTGCAAAAAAAGAGTCAGTTTTCACTGTGAAAATGTGGTGTGTCCACGTTGCATTTTGGGCCGTTTCCTGTCACGGGCACTAGGCCTACTCACACAAGTGAGGTACCATTTTTCTCAGAAGACTTCGGGGAATGCGGGGTGGGTAGAATTTTGTGAATCCACGCAGATTCCAGAACTTAGCACCACAGAAATGTGTGGAAAATGTGGGTATTTTTTATAAAGTTTGAGGTTTGCAAGGGATTCTGGGTAACAGAACCTGGTGAAAGCCAGACAATTCACCCCATCCTGGATTTCCCTGGGTGTCTAGTTTTTAAAAATGTATAGGTTTGCTAGGTTTACCTTGGTGCCGGCAGAGCTAGGGTTTAAAATCTACAGCTAGGCACTTTGCAAAAAAAGGGTCTGTTTTCACTGTGAAAATGAGGTGTATCCAAATTGCAATTTGGGCCGTTTCGTGACACGGGCACTAAGCCTACCCACACAATTGAGGTACCATTTTTCTCAGAAGACTTTGAGGAATGCGGAGTGGTTAGAATTTTGTGGATCCACGCAGATTCCAGAACTTACCACCACAGAAATTTGAGGAAAATGTGTTTTTCTTTACAAAGTTTGAGGTTTGCAAGGGATTCTGGGTAACAGAACTTGGTGAGAGCCAGACAAGTCACCCCATCCTGGATTCCCCTGGCTGTCTTGTTTTCAAAAATGTATAGGTTTGCTAGTTTTACATTGGTGCCGGCAGAACTAGGGTTCAAAATCTACAGCTAGGCACTTTGCAAAAACATGGTCCGTTTTCACTGTGAAAATGAGGTATATCCAAGTTGCAATTTGGGCCATTTCCTGACACGGGCACTAGGCCTACCCACACAAGTGACGTACCATTTTTCTCTGAAGACTTTGGGGAATGTGGGGTGGGTGGAATTTTGTGCATCCACGCAGATTCCATAACTTTCCACCACAGAACTGTCAGGGAAATGTGTTTTTTTTTTACAAAGTTTGAGGTTTGTAAGGGATTCTGGGTAACAGAACCTGATGAGAGCCTGACAAGTCACCCCATGCTGGATTCAAGGATTGTCTAGTTTTCAAAAATGTATAGGTTTGCTTGGTTTCCCTAGGTGCCGGCAGAGCTAGGGTTCAAAATATACAGCTAGGCAGTTTGCAAAAAAAGGGTCAGTTTTCACTGTGAAAATGTGGTGTGTCCACGTTGTGTTTTGGGCCCTTTCCTGCCCCGGGCACTAGGCCTACCCACACAAGTGAGGTACCATTTTTCTCGGAAGCCTTTGGGGAAGGCGGGGTGGGTGGAATCTTGTGGGTCCACGCAGATTCCAGAACTTTCCACCACAGAAATGTGAGGAAATTGTGGGGTTTTTTTTTCAAAGTTTGAGGTTTGCAAGGGATTCTGGGTAACAGAACCTGATGAGAGACAGATACCTTCCTGTAACCGGACCGGACTCGAGGTGCCAGACAGGGAGACTACCTCTCCCAGGAGCCAGCGCTCTCCCCGGAGGGTGGAGCACGCCTGATGCCGCCGTCGCGCGCATTAAAGCGCTTTGCCATCCCCGCGACGTGGTACACCTTCCTGTAACCGGACCGGACTCAAGGTGCCAGACAGGGAGACTACCTCTCCCAGGAGCCAGCGCTCTCCCCGGAGGGAGGAGCGCGCCTGTTGACGCCGTCACGCGCCGTTGCGCGCATTAAAGCGCCTTGCCATCCCCACGACGCGGGACACCTTCCTGTAACCGGACCGGACTTGAGGTGCCAGACAGGGAGACTACCTCTCCCAGGAGCCAGCGCTCTCCCCGGAGGGAGGAGTGCGCCTGTTGCCGCCGTCGTGAGCCGTCGCGTGCATTAAAGCGCCTTGCCATCCCCGCGACCCGGGACACCTTCCTGTAACCGGACCGGACTCGAGGTGCCAGACAGGGAGACTACCTCTCCCAGGAGCCAGCGCTCTCCCCGGAGGGAGGGAGGAGCGCGCCTGTTGCCGCCGTCACGCACCGTCGCGCGCATTAAAGCGCCTTGCCATCCCCACGACGCGGGCCGCGCCCAGGCAAAGCCCGGGCCAAGGGCGGGCCCGTCCTTGCCCGTCATCGCCCGCAAGAGGCTGGGCCACCCCCCTGATATCGTGGGTTGGAGTTGCTGGAAATTTTACCCCCTCTAAAGGTACTGTTTCTATTAACATTCCGCTTCATTGACTAGTACCATATTCCTTGGAGATCCAGTAGGCCAGACCGAGGATCTTTACGGCTCTCCAACTACATCTTTAGACTGTGTATTTATTGACTTCGGTGCTCACAGTACTGTGTTATATTGTGTCCAAGCTGTGTTGAATTGAGGTAGTATACATCGTGGTCTATTCGGTGCAGCAATGGGGAAACGGAAAGGGATTGAAGCAGGGCCGGGAGGTGCAAGTAAAAAGAAATAAAAAAAACGGCACCAGCCCACTGTGAAGGTGATCGAGAGTGCAGATGGTGAAGGGGGTGGAGGGGGGACAGGAGAGGAAATCCTGGATCGCATAGAGAATATTGTTGCGGACTGTGAGGAATTGTTGACTTCACCTGCGCCAGCTCCCAATGTCCCGATAGTTGAAAACACCCTCATTAAACCCCCACACTCCAGTAATTCAATCGGGTCCTCTGCTTCTGGGTATGGTAATATCCCTAAACTTTTTAAATTACCAGCTAAGAAAAATAAATTTCCCGTAGCCGCAGCGGAGCTCAATATAGCCACACCAAGCGCGCCACATTTAGTAAGCACATCTTGCCCCATGGATAACAGCATACTAGAAGAGATTTCACTGAGCAACCGCTTTGCTCTCCTTTCCGAGGATTCACCTATTGATAAGCCTCACATTGACCCTAACAATGCACACCTAGTGTCTGATAACGTAAGAATATCCACTACACAGGCAGTAGGGGAAGTTGGTAGTGGCACAAAACCCAAGAACTCTGATCTTATGATTGAAATAGCAGTCCTAAAAGGTAATATTGAGGCTTTGACCACTTTGGTTCATAAACTCTACTTAAGAATCGATGAGAGTAATGGATTACACCCACTGCCAGCACCACCACTAACTGTCTTACCTGTAAAAGCTGGTCTCATGACGAGGCCTGAATCCCCCCATGGCGTACAAAGTGATCGAAACATACTGCCTTTGGATTTTGATTTTAAACGACCCCAGAGCACTAAAGTAACTTCCAGAGCTCCTTTGGGGCAACATAGGCCTGTTGCGGCACAAGGTATGGGAATTGCGGCCCCCCGTCATTGGACCAGGCAGGGCATGGCTCAGCGACAAGGTTAGTTTCCTCGACCCATAATAGGGCGCCTCCACATTGTAAACTTCCCCAGGCATCTCATCATATGCTAGACAGCTTGTCATCAATACCAATCTTTTTGACTAATGTTCCCAAACTTGACTTCAACTGTCGTAGATATGAGAGTGGGGAAGTTCTAAAAAACAAAGCCATACATTGGCTGAGACATACTAGGGGGTGCAGATCAATAATTAGAGAGGACATTGTCCAAGCCAAAAGGTGTATCCTGGACCACAGCCCAGTAGACACAATTGAGTTAATTCTAGCTACAAACCATCTTGTGCATGATCTTATTGCCCTTGAAGCTAGATCTCATCCTCATCCAACAACTAAGATTAGATTGAGATTGACTGTTCCTCCTGAACTAGGCCAAGATAACAACGTGAGCCAGGCCCCTTTGGACATTCCCATCTCAACTCTCTCACAAATCGATTGACTCACTTTTAAACTTTCTAGCCATGCCAAGAATATCACCAAGAAAGATCATATGACCCCTGTTGATCCTTCTCTTTTGCCTCATGAGGCGTGCTCGATTGAGCAAGAGTGTATGTGTAGCCTCCCAGTAGAGTCCATAGATTCCAACACCTCAATGGTGCACTGGGTAGGCATACAGGACAGCGAACCTGTAATAAGGACTAGTAGCCGAGATGCGCCTATACTGAATGCCACATCTCCCCTGCAGGCCCTTTCACAAGAAGACAATGGGGAAATGATGAATATATTGTCATGGAACTTGGCAGGTATAAGCAGGAAGCGTAACTGTCCGCACTGGTTGGATCTGGTCTCTTGTCAATATATATGCTTGTTCCAGGAAACCTGGTGCCAGACACCGACACATATACCTGGGTTTAAGACCTTCTTTAGGTCAGCAGTACCGGCCAAACAAGGTCGGGCTTCAGGGGGGTTGTTTACCTTAGTAAATCTTACGCTGAATTGTGAAGCAAAGGAGATGGTCACTAACAGCCCAGATATCTTGGGGATCAGGCTTACAAATGGAAAAGGTCAAACTGTCGACATCTATAATGTTTACGCTAGGAGTACCAAAGCGGGTAGCTCGTCGACTCTTAATGTCTTGGACAACTTATTGGGAGGCAGGAATGCTAGCCATCCATTAATAATCGGAGGTGATTTTAATGTCACATTCGAACCACTCAATTGGATTGAGTCTATTGATGTGACAGAGGAAGATAAAGCCTGGAGGGTACCTCCTTTGGAACTATCCCCAATTAAAAAATGGTCGCAAGCCGCCCTCCAATTGAACGCATTATCCTTAGAATATAGGCTAAGGGCCACTAATGGGCGAACCAACTCAGATAGGGGCGGTGGAATGAACTTTATTGGAGCAAAAGGGTCAAGTCGGATTGACTATATACTAGTGGACTTGACCCTGTGGCCTTTAGTGCGGGATATGTCTATAGCCCCAGCTTGTGACAGTGATCATAATTCTTTGCATTTAACTATTAGTTGTCTATGGGGGAGCATTGTGAAAGATCCTAAGGCACCATTAAGCACAAGGGAGTTAATAGCTACAAATGATAAGCGTCGGCTCAAATGGCCCATGGTTTTGGCAGATGAATCTAAAATCCAAAAGATCAAAGAAGCTCTAGCTGAGCACTTAGTAGTACTAGAAACAGCGAGTAAGGATCCGCTCATGCAGAATATCTGTAGTATACTCCACAGAGATTTCTTTGATCAACTGGCCTGCGTTTTTCATATCCCCATCAATAAGAATAGACCTCGACAGGAAAGCTCCTTAGGAGCTAACCCATGGTATAATAAAGAATGTAGGGCAGCGAGAGCAAGATTGACAGTAGCCATCAAAAATAGGGATCTTATTAGCATTCGTAAAACCAGAAGCGAATACAAACAGGCACAAGGCAAGGCAAAAAAACAATGGGATGAATGGAGATGAGAAGATCTAAGGGAGGCTATTGGACATCCTGACCCTCAGCAATTCTGGTCGCTTGTGGCAAAAACTAACTTCGAGCGCACACCTCCCTTGGCCAATAACATCCAGGCAAATGAATGGCACAAACATTTTAGTGAGTTATATTCCACTAGTAACACCACTGACAGACTCCAGATGCCCTACGATCTGGGTGCTCCAATATGTACCATTGCATTTACAAGGGAAGAGATCATGAGCTCCCTAGATGCCATTATTCCTTCAAAAGCCTCTGGCCCGGATGGCATCCCGGGTGATCTCTTTCATGCCGATAGGGCAAATTGGTCAACTTGTTTTATGAATTTGGCCAACGATATCGTCGGAGGAGGAAGCATCCCAGACTCGTGGAAGGGGGCTGAAGTGATCCCAATTTTCAAAAAAGGGGACAGGTCTAAGCCCGCCAACTACCGCCCAATAAGTTTGATAGATTGTGCTCAAAAGGTTTTCTGTCGCTCGCTCTTATCTAAAATCCAGACCTGGATGGATGAGAATAACATCCTCTCTCCATTACAGGCGGGCTTTCGGCGGAAAACCAGCACTATCGATCAGGCGTTTCGCCTTGTCATGCTGTATTGGAAGGTGGTTGTGCTGGGCAAAGGCAGTTTATATCTTGCCTTTATTGATCTCAAAACTGCCTTTGACCTAGTCCCCAGGGATCTACTTTGGCAGGTCCTCATGAATATGGGAATGCCTTTGGGTATTCTAGAACCATTGGTCAGGTTGCACGACGATAATTTTGCTCGTGTGAGATGGGGAAACCAGGGACAACTCACTGACCCGATTAAGATCCGGCGGGGGGTACGCCAAGGGTGTGTTTTGGCCCCTACCCTTTTTTCCCTGTATGTTAATTGCTGACCTGCTATGCTCAATTCCGGCCGATGCCCCCACCTTGGCGAACCAGAAAATCGCAACATTGCTGTTTGCCGAAGATACCCTTTGGTATCTAAAAGTCCCATGGGCCTCCAAAAGCTTTTGGATCAGTTTAAGGCCTTTTACGACACAAGGGCTTGGTCATCAACACCGCCAAAACTAAGTTGATGATGTTGAATGCCCCCAAAACTTTTAAACGAAATCTGGTCTTGGATAATGTTCCATTACAAAGGGTTCGCACCTTTGAGTATCTGGGTATAAACCTGTCTGATAGTATGACTTGGAATAACCATCTAGATAAGGCTTCCCTGAAATTTTCACAGCTAACTGGGGCCTTGCGGCGTAAGATTTGCCTATCATATACCAAGCCTGTAGCCCCAGCTCTCAAACTTTATAGTTCGAAGGTAGTGAGCAGTGTGCTCTATGGGGCAGAATTGTGGGGTACAGCAAGTGCGAGCAAATTAACAAATGTGGAAAATAAGTTCCTTAGGAGCCTGGTATCCCTCCCCCAAAGCACTCCCCTTCTCCCCTTGAAATTGGACCTGGGAGTTAGGGCAATTAAAGACCTAGCGAGTTTGCGCCCATTGCTTTTTTGGTATAGATTGGTCACCATCCCTGATTTGGCCCTTTACGCTGCTGCTTTAATGAAGTATGTGCCCTTGACATAAATAAAAAAAATTGGGTGGATTAAACATGTGAATACCACCCGGGCAGTAATTGGTCTCTCTAACGAGTTTCTTGGTCCCCCGCCCCAGCATACAAAGGACCAATTAAAACTCCAATATTGGTCTTGGGTAGAGCAGACTAATTATTTGAAAACCCGCCATGGCAGCCTAGCTGATGCTTTCTTAGACATCAAATCTGTTAAATGTCTCGAGAGCTACTTTGATATTATTAAGGAGCCTGGGGACAGGAAACTGTACACCCAGTTTAGATATGGCTGTCTACCTATTAATGTTTTTACCAATTCCTGGGCATATAATAAAAGTCAGTCGAAGGGCTGTTCCTCTTGCTCAAACCCAAATGAAACCGTCGGCCATGTATTTTTTGCATGTCCTGCGTATGCTAGACCAAGAAGGAACTGGTTGGCTCCTGTATGTAGACAGTTGGGGACCCAAAGTCATTATGAAGCTCTACGCATTTTAAAATCAGACACAAGACCACTTATTGTATGTGCAGTTGCGAAATTTCTTTGTCAATTTTGGGCTATTAGGCGGAGGCTACTGACTACCCCCTCAAGTGTTGTGATTTAATTGTAGAAAATTGTTATGAACCGAGGGTGTTCCGATTCATAAGATAATGATTACAATATTTGATTCTAAAGTATTTTAATGTGTTTTTATTATTTGTATTTTTAATGTATAAGATGTAGAGGGACCCTAAAGATTATTACAGATTTGATGCGCCTCACTGAGTAACAACTGTGAAATTTGCCAGTTAAATGAATGCATTTGCACTGTAGTTTTTATTCTAACTATTTTCAATAGAAATATCAAAATGAGTTATGCTTTTGTTGATCTATTTCGTGTTTATAAAATTGTAACCTGGAATACCCGACTTCTTAGAATTTGGTGTACGGAAGACTTTTTAACTAATTTTATCTCGAGCACCATTGAAAAGGAAGTATATGTTTGTATCTTTTATGGTATTATAAACCGAAATAAAGATTTTATGAATGAATGAGAGCCAGACAAGTCACCTCATCCTGGATTCAAGGATTGTCTTGTTTTCAAAAATGTATAGGATTACTAGGTTACCCAAGGTGCGGGCAGAGCTAGGGTTCAAAATCTATAGCTAGGCATTTTGCAAAAAAAGGGTCCGTTTTCACTGTGAAAATGTAGTGTGTCCACGTTGCGTTTTGGGCCATTTCCTGTCACGGGCACTAGGCCTACCCACACAAGTGAGGTACCATTTTTCTTGGAAGACGTTGGGGAATGCGTGGTGGGTGTAATTTTGTGGATCCACGCAGATTCCAGAATTATCCACCACAGAAATGTGAGGAAAATGTTTTTTTTTTTTAATTTTGAGGTTTGCAAGGGAGTCTGGGTAATAGAACCTGGTGAGAACCAGACAAGTCACCCCATCCTTGATTCCCTGGGTATCTAGTTTTCAAAAATTTATAGGATTGCTAGGTTTCTTTAGGTGCCGGCAGAGCTAGGGTTCAAAATCTACAGTTATGAGCTTTTCAAAACAAGAGTCCGTTTTCACTGTGAAAATGTGGTGTGTCCATGTTGCGTTTTGGGCCGTTTCCTGTCACGGGCACTAGGACTCCCACACAAGTGAGGTACCATTATTCTCGGAAGACTTTGGGGAATGCGGGGTGGGCGGAATTTTGTGGATCAACGCAGATTCCAGAACTTTCCACCACAGAAATATGAGGAAAATGTTTTTTTTTTTTTACTAATTATGAGGTTTGCATGGGATTCTGGGTAACACAACCTGGTGAGAGCCAGACAAGTCACCCCATCCTGGATTCCCCTGGGAGTCTAGTTTTCAAAAATGTATAGGTTTGCTAGGTTTCCCCTAGGTTCCGGCAGAGCTGAGGTTCAAAATCTACAGCTAGGCACTTTGCAAAAAAAGGGTACGTTTTCACTGTGAAAATGTGGTGTGTCCACGTTGCATTTTGCGCCGTTTCCTGTCCCGGGCACTAGGCCTACCCACACAAGTGAGGTACCATTGTTCTCGGAAGACTTTGGGGAATGCAGTGTGGGTGGAATCTTGTGGATCCACGCAGATTACAGAACTTTCCACCACAGAAATGTGAGGAAAAGGTGTTTTTGACTAAGTTTGAGGTTTTCAAGGGATTCTGGGTAACAGAACCTGGGAGAGCCAGACAAGTCACCTTATCCTGGATTCAAGGGTTGTCTAGTTTTCAAAAATGTATAGGATTACTAAGTTACCCTAGGTGCGGGCAGAGCTAGGGTTCAAAATCTACAGCTAGGCAGTTTGAAAAAAAAGGGTCAATTTTCGCTGTGAAAATGTGGTGTTTCCACGTTGCGTTTTGGGCCGTTTCCTGTCATGGGCACTAGGCCTACCCACACAAGTGAGGTACCATTTTTCTTGGAAGACGTTGGGGAATGCGGGGTGGGTGGAATTTTGTGGATCCACACAGATTCCAGAATTATCCACCACAGAAATGTGAGGAAAATGTGTTTTTTTTACAAAGTTTGAGGTTTGCAAGGGATTCTGGGTAAAAGAACCTGGTGAGAACCAGACAAGTCACCCCATCCTGGATTCCCCTGGGTATCTAGTTTTCAAAAATGTATAGGTTTGCTAGGTTTCTTTAGGTGCCGGCAGAGCTAGGGTTCAAAATCTACAGTTATGAACTTAGCAAAAAAAGAGTCCGTTTTCACTGTGAAAATGTGGTGTGTCCACGTTGCGTTTTGGGCCGTTTCCTGTCGCGGGCACTAGGCCTACCCACACAAGTGAGGTACCATTTTTCTCAGAAGACTTCGGGGAATGCAGGGTGGGTATAAATTTTGTGAATCCACGCAGATTCCAGAACTTAGCACCACAGAAATGTGTGGAAAATGTGGTTTTTTTAAAAATAAAGTTTGAGGTTTGCATGGGATTCTGGGTAACAGAACCTGGTGAGAGCCAGACAAGTCACCCCATCCTGGATTTCCCTGGGTGTCTAGTTTTTAAAAATGTATAGGTTTGCTAGGTTTACCTTGGTGCCGGCAGAGCTAGGGTTTAAAATCTACAGCTAACCACTTTGCAAAAAAAGGGTCCGTTTTCACTGTGAAAATGAGGTGTATCCAAATTGCAATTTGGGCCGTTTCCTGACACGGGCACTAAGCCTACCCACACAAGTGAGGTACCATTTTTCTCGGAAGACTTTGAGGAATGCGGAGTGGTTAGAATTTTGTGGATCCACGCAGATTCCATAACTTTCCACCACAGAAATGTGAGGAAAATGTGTTTTTTTTTTTACAAAGTTTGAGGTTTGTAAGGGTTTCTGGGTAACAGAACCTGATGAGAGCCTGACAAGTCACCCCATCCTGGATTCAAGGATTGTCTAGTTTTTAAAAATTTATAGGTTTGCTTGGTTTCCCTAGGTGCCGGCAGAGCTAGGGTTCAAAATATACAGCTAGGCAGTTTGCAAAAAAAGGGTCAGTTTTCACTGTGAAAATGTGGTGTGTCCCCGTTGTGTTTTGGGCCCTTTCCTGCCCCGGGCACTAGGCCTACCTACACAAGTGAGGTACCATTTTTCTCGGAAGCCTTTGGGGAATGCGGGGTGGGTGGAATCTTGTGGGTCCACGCAGATTCCAGAACTTTCTACCACAGAAATTTGAGGAAATTGTGTTTTTCTTTTTAAAGTTTGAGGTTTGCAAGGGATTCTGGGTAACAGAACCTGATGAGAGCCAGACAAGTCACCTCATCCTGGATTCAAGGATTGTCTAGTTTTCAAAAATGTATAGGTTTGCTTGGTTTCCCTAGGTTCCGGCAGAGCTAGGGTTCAAAATATACAGCTAGGCAGTTTGCAAAAAAAGTGTCCGTTTTCACTGTGAAAATGTGGTGTGTCCACGTTGCGTTTTGGGTTGTTTCCTGTCACGGGCACTAGGCCTACCCACACAAGTGAGGTACCATTTTTCTCAGCAGACATTGGGAAATGCTGGGTTGGTGAAATTTTGTGGATCCACGCAGAGTCCAGAACTTTCCACCACAGAAATGTGAGAAAGGTGTGGTTTTTTTGACAAAGTTTGAGGTTTGCAAGGGATTCTGGGAAACAGAACCTGGTGATAGCCAGACAAGTCACCCCATCCTGGATTCCTCTGGGTGTCTAGTTTTCAAAATGTATAGGTTTCCTTAGGTGCCGGCAGGGCTAGGGTTCATATTCTACAGCTAGGGACTTTGTAAAAAAAGGGTCCGTTTTCATTTTGAAAATGTGGTGTGTCCATGTTGTGTTGTGGGCCATTTCCTGTCGCGGGCACTAGGCCTACCCACACAATTGAGGTACCATTATTCTTGAAAGACTTTGGGGAATGCGGGGTGGGTGGAATTTTGTAGATCCACTCAGTTTCCAGAACTTTCCACCACAGAAATTTGAGGAATATGTGGTTTTTATTTAACAAAGTTTGAGGTTTGCAAGGGATTCTGGGTAGCAGAACCTATTGAGAGAGCCAGACAAGTCAGCCCATGCTGGATTCCCCGGGTGTCTAGTTTTCTAAAATGTATAGGTTTGCTAGGTTTACCTTGGTGCCGGCAGAGCTAGGCTTCAAAATCTACAGCTAGGCATTTTGCAAAAAAAGGGTCAGTTTTCACTGTGAAAATGTGGTGTGTCCACGTTGTGTTTTGGGCCGTTTCCTGACGTGGGCACTAGGCCTATCCACACAAGTGAGGTACCATTTTTCTTGGAAGACTTTGGGGAATGCGGGGTGGGTGGAATTTTGTGGAGCCACGCAGATTCCAGAATTTTCCACCACAAAAATGTGAGGAAAATGTGTTTTTTTTACAAAGTTTGAGGTTTGCAAAGGATTCTGGGTAACAGAACCTGGTGAGAGCCAGACAAGTCACCCCAACCTGGATTCCCCTGGGTGTCTTGTTTTCAAAAATGTATAGGTTTGCTAGGTTTCCGTAGGTGCCGGCAGAGCTAGGGTTCAAAATCTACAGCTAGGCACTTTGCAAAAAAAGGGTCAGTTTTCACTGTGAAAATGTGGTGTTTCCACGTTGCGTTTTAGGCCGTTTCCTGTCGTGGGCACTAGGCCTACCCACACAAGTGAGGTACTATTTGTCTCTGAAGTCTTTGGGGAATGCGGGATGGGTGGAATTTTGTGGATCCACACAGATTCCAGAACTTTCCACCACAGAAATGTGAGGAAAATGTTTTTTTTTTTTGACAGTTTGAGGTTTGCATGGATTCTGGGTAACAGAACCTGGTGAGAGCCAGACAAGTCACCCCATCCTGGATTCCCCTGGGTGTATAGTTTTCAAAAATGTATAGGTTTTCTAGGTTTCCCTAGGTGCGGGCAGAGCTAGGGTTCAAAATCTACAGCTAGGCACTTTGCAAAAAAAGGGTCTGTTTTCACCGTGAAAATGTGGTGTGTCCACGTTGCGTTTTGGGCCGTTTCCTGTTGCGGGCACTAGGCCTACCCACACAAGTGAGGTTCCATTTTTCTCTGAAGACTTTGGGGATCGCTGGGTTGGTGGAATTTTGTGGATCCACGCAGATGCCAGAACTTTCCACCACAGAAATGTGAGGAAAATGTGTTTTTTTTTTTACAAAGTTTGAAGTTTGCAAGGGATTCTGGGTAACAGAACCTGGTGAGAGCCAGACATGTCACCCCATCCTGGATTCCCCTGGGTGTCTAGCTTTAAAAAATGTATAGGTTTGCTAGGTTTCCTTAGGTGCCGGCAGAGCTAGTGTTCAAAATCTACAGCTATGCACTTTGCAAAAAAAGGGTCAGTTTTCACTGTGAAAATGTGGTGTGTCCATGTTGTGTTTTGGGCCATTTCCTGTCGCGGGCACTAGGCCTACCCACACAAGTGAGTTACCATTGTTCGCGGAAGACTTTGGGGAATGCAGGGTGGGTGCAATGTTGTGGGTCCACGCAGATTCTAGAACTCTCCACTGCATAAATGTGATGAAAATGTGTTTTTTTTTTTACAAAGTTTGAGTTTTGCAAGGGGTTCTGGGTAACAGAACCTGGGGAAAGTTAGACAAGTCACTGCATCCTGGATTCCCCTGGGTGTCTAGCTTTAAAAAATGTATAGGTTTGCTAGGTTTGCTTTGGTGCCGGCAGAGCTAGTGTTCAAAATCTACAGCTATGCACTTTGCAAAAAAAGGGTCATTTTTCACTGTGAAAATGTGGTGTGTCCATGTTGTGTTTTGGGCCATTTCCTGTCGCGGGCACTAGGCCTACCCACACAAGTGCGGTACCATTGTTCTCGGAAGACTTTGGGAAATGCGGGGTGGGTGCAATTTTGTGGTTCCACGCAGATTCTAGAACTTTCCACTGCATAAATGTGATGAAAATGTGTTTTTTTTACAAAGTTTGAGTTTTGCAAGGGGTTCTGGGTAACAGAACCTGGTGAAAGTCAGACAAGTGACTCCATCCTGGATTCCCCTGGGTGTCTAGCTTTAAAAAATGTATAGGTTTGCTAGTTTTCCTTAGGTGCCGGCAGAGCTAGTGTTCAAAATCTACAGCTATGCACTTTGCAAAAAAAGGGTCATTTTTCACTGTGAAAATGTGGTGTGTCCATGTTGTGTTTTGGGCCATTTCCTGTCGCGGGCACTAGGCCTACCCACACAAGTGAGGTACCATTGTTCTCGGAAGACTTTGGGGAATGCGGGGTGGGTGAAATTTTGTGGGTCCACGCAGATTCTAGAACTTTCCACTGCATAAATGTGATGAAAATGTGTTTTTTTTTTTACAAAGTTTGAGTTTTGCAAGGGGTTCTGGGTAACAGAACCTGGTGAAAGCCAGACAAGTCACTCCATCCTGGATTCCCCTGGGTGTCTAGTTTTCAAAAATGTATAGTTTTTGCTAGGTTTCCCTAGGTGCCGGCAGAGCTAGGGTTAAAAATCTACAACTAGGCACTTTGCAAAAAAAAGGGTCCGTTTTCACTGTAAAAATGAAGTGTGTCCAAGTTGCATATTGAGTCGTTTCATGTCGCGGGGACTAGGCCAACCCACTCAAGTGAGGTACCTTTTTTATCGGAGGACTTAGGGTAACACAGAATTGTAGAGCAACTGTTATTACCTATTGACTTCCCATGCATTTCTGCCTTCCAAATAAAAGACAATGTGTAAAAAGAAGTCACTTTGAAAAATGTCCTATAATTCTCATGCTAGTATGGGTTCTCATAATTTCGGAAATGTGCAAATACCTACTGTTTATAAACTCTATATTTTGTTCTAATTTCAGAAATACATAGGTGTCTTTTATCCCGATTATTCACTGTATATATTTTCCAAAATGAATTGCTATATACCCAATAGATAATAAAAAAACTATTGCAAGATGCTGCTCAGTTATTGGCTCTGGATTCGTCGGGTTCTTGGTGAACCTACAAGTCCTCTATATCCCCACAACCAAAAAGGTCCAGCGGATGTAACGGTATATTGCTTTCAAACATCTGTCATAATTAGAAGAAGTTACAGGTGAAAACGTTGGCAAAAATGACTGTTTTTTTCAATTCATTTTCAATTTTTCCTATTTTCAACTGTTAGTTTCTATAAAGAAACCTTGAAGGATCTACACAAATGACCCCATGCTGAATTCAAAATTGTGTCTACTTTTCTAAAAGGTATAGCTTTCAAGGATCCATTATTGCTTTCATACCCATTTCTACCATTAACTGGAAGAAGGTTGAAAGCACAAAAAATAGCAAAAATAGGCTATGTCCCAGTAAAATGCCAAAACTGTGTAAAAAATGTTGGTTTTCTGACAAAAGTCTGTCAGTCCCTGAAACCTGGGAATATGGTGATTTCGGCCCCACAACCCCTTTGTCGATACCATTTGCAGGGAAAAACCAGATGCTTTCATTTGCAGCAGTTTTTTCCCCTTTTTCCCAAAAAACCAAAATGTAGTTGTATTTTGGCTCATTTGTGGGTCCCCTCCAGTGGAATCCACAAACCCTGGATACCTTTAGAATCCCCGTGATGTTGGAAGAAAAGGACACAAATTTGGCGTGGATACCTTATGTGGTCAAAAAGTTACAGGGGCCTAAGCACGATCTACCCCAAATAGCCAAAAAAAGGCTTAGCACAGGGGGGGAAAAGGCCTAGCAGCGAAGGGGTTAAATACAACACTCTGCACGCAACTTGGGCAGAACATTTACTCAGGTTTCTTGTGTCTGTATATCCCCAACAAAATTAGAATCCTGCAATTTATATTAAAAACAAATCGTACACATCGTCCCTATATTACATGCCACTCCACTTCTGCCCACCTAACAATGAATAAAACTGAAGAGGGGACAGCGTCCATGTTTCTCCATCACAGCGAGGATAGGCCCGGTCAGTTTACCCCTTCACAGAAACCGACTTAAATAATCATGCTACTTGAGGGTGTTTAGACAAAATATCGGGTTGCAAAAAGCGATGTACAAGAATATAGGGTTTAAAATATTGTGACATGGAAATATCGAAGTCAAGTATATCGATGTCAAGAATATCGATTTGAAGGTAAGTAATATTGATTTTTAAAATAGAGAAGTCATCAATATCGTTTTGCAAAAATATAGTTGTATAAAATGTCGTTTTTTTAATTAGTGTTATGTATTTTAGTATTTATTTTAAATGTATGTGATGTAATTTTTTGTTTAAGTGTTGTTTATGTTTTTTAATATATGTGTTAAATTTTTAGTAGTCATTTAATTTAATTTAATTACATTTTGTGTCTTTTAGTTCTGTAGCAGGTTGTGGGTTTATAGGGGAAAGGGGTGGGAAGTAATTTATTTATAATAAATTCATGATTATTCTTTATTTAATAATATTTATTTAATTGATAATTAATTCTGTTACATGTGCTTTACTTTTTTTGGGGGGTAAATTATATGTGTGGGTTGTGGGGCTTATAGGGGTGAAGGGAGGGAAATAATTTATTTTTAATTAATTAATTATAAGTTGTTAATTAATATTAATTAATTAGTTGATAATTAATTATGTTAATTGTGTAATTTGTTTTAGGTATGCATTGTGGGGTTAGAGGGTAAAGGGTGGGAAATAATGTATTTTCAATTAATAATTAATTGATAATTAATTATGTTAATTGTGTAATTTATTTTAGGTATGGGATGTGGGGCTATAGGGGTAAGGGGTGGGAAGCAATTAATTTTAATTAGTTAATGATTAGTTGTTAATTAATGCTAAGTAATTGATCATTAATTAAGGTAATTGTGTCGTTTTATTTCGGTGCGGGTTGTGGGGTTATAGGAGTGAAGGGTGGGAAGTATATTTTTAATTAATTAATAATTAGTTGATAATGAATACAAATTAATTTGTTGATAATTAATAATGCTAATTGTTTAATTATTTTTTTTAGGTGTGGGTTTTGGGTTTATAGGGGTGAAGGGTGGTTAGTAAATTAATTTTATTTAATTTATAATTAGTTGTTAAATACTGTTATAAATATATTTAACTGGAAATTTATTTTAATTGTATAAATATTTTTTAAGTTTCATTTTAGGTGCAGGTTGTGGGGATTATAGGGGTAAAGGGCTGGAAGTTAAATAAGTTTAATGATTTATAATTTGGTTTCTAATTAATAATATTTATTTAATTGATAATTATGTTAATTGTGCAAATACATTTATTTTTTTTAGATTTTAGATGTGGGTTGTGGGTTTTGTATGAGTATGGGGTGCAAAGTTAATACATTTTAAGCAATGAATAAGTATTTGTTTATTTAATATTAATTAATATTTTAATAATAACTTATGTTAAATGTTATGAGTGTGTTGTGTACTTTGTGGGGATTTATTGTGGGAAGTACATTAATTATAATTAATAATTTTAATTAATGAAAATTAGTTTGTTGATGAATATTTGCATTAATAGTGAAAATAATTTTTTAGGTGCAGATTGTGAGTTTTGCTGTGCTATAGGCTGGGACGTATCTAAACTATTGGCCTTATTACAATGTCGAAGCAAACACAAGGAGATGATGAACTGCCAAGCCAGGTCTTCCCTGAACCAGAAAAAAAGCATCCTGGGACCGGTTTCGGGGTAACAAACCTCATCAGCCAGGCTAGCTTGAATATAGTGGCAAAGTGAGCAAGGGACCCACGTCTGGGCAAACCCTGCCAACTTAGGACGAACAAAGCAAACACAAAGAGATGATGGAAGGAGCGCTGAAACTATTAAGACACTCACCCCCAGTCAAAGATCTGGGTTGAATCCATCATTGTTCTTTAGCTCACTTCGTCACCTCAGTTCAGACCCAGCTATATGCAAATCAGTCTTGACACTGTGCCTCATGGGAACAGTCCAGCCCAAACTGCCAAGCCAGGTCTTCTCTGAACCGGAAACAAGCATCCTGGGACTTGTTTCGGGGTAACACCCCTCATCAGCCAGGCTAGCTTGAATCCAGTGGCAAAGTGAGCAAGGGACCCATGTCTGGGCATACCCTGCCAACTTAGGGCGAACAAAGCAAACACAAGGAGATGATGGACGGAGCGCTGAAACTTTTGATGATTAATGAAAATTAGTTTGTTGATGAATATTTGTATTAATAGTGTAAAACCCTTTTTAGGTGCAGGTTGTGAGTTTTGTCGTGCTATAGGATGGGAGGTATCTAAACTATGGGTCTTATTACAATGTCAGTCAGAGTTGCCTCCGACTCACACTGTCTCAGTCTCGGGACCAACCGACCTCCAGTCGGCAGTTCCGACTGCCTGATTACGATGCGACCGAACACTGTTCAGTATCATACTACCATTTCTCCATGGGAGCTTGTGCCACAGCTGTACTGGCCTTAACTCAGGCTCCCATAGAGAAATGTGGGTGTGTGTAAAACCCTGCACCCTGTCGCAGGCACCCCATGGTGCCTGCCACACAGTGCAGGGATTTACAGGGGGGCACCCTAGGTACCCCCTCGACAAACAATCGTAGGTTGCGGAGGCAAGGGGGCCCAATAAGTTGCTTACCAACAGCCTTTCCATGCCGGAAAGGTCAGCACAGAAAGGCTGTCGGAAACTGACATAGTAATCCAGATGGTGGTAACACCGTCCATAGGGGATTACGGTGCAGTTCCGACTGACCAGGAGACTCAGAGAGCCGTTGGAACCACAGCGGAATGACCGGGCAGTTTATGATCCAACCGCCAACATTGTAATTCGTCAGTCGGACCACAATCGACTGTGATGGTCTGAAAGCCTCTGACTGCGGTCAGAAAGCTTCCGACTAGCGGTTGGAGGCTTTCCGACCGACATCGTAATCGGCAACTAAATGTATGTAATAATTAATGTTTTTGTTAATAAATAATTTCTAAATAAAAATCTTTCTTTCTATGATTTTTTTTAATTTATAATAATATTTGTAGGTATTTGTGTGTATTTAACATTGTAATATGTTTTTATTTTTAATTTCTTTTAATATTAAATATTTAGGGGCCCATTACGATGTCGGGCGGAAGCACAACCGCCGTGCTGGCGGATGCAAAAAGCACCAGTTACCGCCGGCACGCAGCAGTCCACACGCCCGCCCAATTACGATGCGAAAAGTAGGCCAAACACCGCCGGCAAGCCAGCAACACCGTCCGCCATCAAAGTGCGCCCGTACACGTAGCGGCGCAGCCTAACTGACACACACCGTCCGACGAAACACGTCCCGCCCGGCGCATAAATTACGATGCCGCAAACAAACGGCTCCCACGGCCAAGAGATACCGTACGACAAACCGAAGCGGTAACACGGACGCTGAGCACGGACAACGAAGAAGCGGCTCCCCGAGCATGAATCCAGCACTGCAGGCCCTCCCCATGCTCCTGCTGATGCACCACCAAGGACGCAACGTACCGCGGAGACGCAGGTAGGCACACACACAACAAGTGCACGCAAACAGCGCACACAGTGCAAGGGCGGAAAAGCGGACAACCCCCACCAGCGCGTGTACACAACACATCCACCATCGCATCCACATATGACACACAGGCCAAATCGTAACATCGCAGAACACATGTGTACACACCACCTGGGACTAGGAACCAACCACCCCGTCACGGCCCCAAAGCGCCGATGACGCCGCCACACATGCGCACAACGCAGAGGCCAACCGCAGCGCCATGCATGCGTCGCACACAGACACAGGGACACAACCAAGCAGCACACACATCAGCCCCACCCCGAACGCACATGACACGTGACAGGCCGGCCACAGACATGTCCCCAACGCCCAATGCACGGACAACACCCAACGCCACACAACCGATGCACACATGTCAGTGAAGACACGCAACAGCAGGACACACCCCAGTGTAACAAACATGGCGTAGCACACAGCGGCGGCAACACCAACTAGGAGAAGCAGGGCCCCTTCGGGAAGAGGAACGCCAGTACCACACAGAAACACCCATACCACCCTGCACATATGAACAAGACATATAAAACGGAACACCAAAGAGCCCGGGGACCGACAACAGGTGGCCCAAGAATAACATCCACACACAAGGCCCAACGCAGAGCGGAAAGGCAGCCTGCCGCCCACACAAGGGAGAGCAGACAGCACTGAATGACCTTCCATTCCAACTCCGAAACCACAGCCCTACGACAGAAGCCGGTGAATACAGCCATTGTCCAAGAATAGACCAACACAGGCATGCCGAGGAGACCGACCACAGGGCAGATAGCGCATATCACAGAAGCACACAACGGACGGGGAAGAAAGAAGAAAACACTCCCCCATGTCGGCCACATGCAAGTTAATTGGAAGGAGTCACACAGCACTGACCTTGAACTGTCTGAGAAGCATGTGGGAAGAGGGCCCGTGTCCTCCAAACAAGCCAACAGAACACAAGTCCTGTCTCCCTACGACTACACAGAGCTCACAGCAACCCCGGAGCGTGCACATTGCAGACTGCACACACAGCCGGAGCACGCCACCTCAACGAACCGCTGCGAAATGGCAACCGCAACACACCTACCCAACTACGCCGAACAGCTCAAGCTGTACAAAACCAACCTGTGCCATACATTGGGATGCGATCTCCTGTCCCTGCTGAACGTAAGTTACCGACTGACTTACCGCATCACATTGTTCAGCTGCGTCATGCCCGTCTTCTACTGTCGGAGGTGTCCCTACCAGCATCCCGTCGAGATATGCCTCTCCAACCCGGCATGTCTGAAGGCGGACCTACTACCACTACTCCTCCCTCTGGACGCACACGACAGGGCCTGCTCTGCCTATGGGGGCATGGCGTATGTGGCCAACATCGCACCCGCACTGAAATGGGACCACTGTGCCTCCACACGACGGATCATCGATAACAGCTACATCGAATGTCACCCAGCATGCCCCATCATGGTCCTCCAAGGGACAACCTACGAACAACACCTTAACAGCCACCATCCGCTTCATTGGCTGGCAAACATGTACACCACCAATGACATGGAAGCCCTGCTGGACGGCATCGCATACCTGACAACCTGTAAATACGTCGGACCACAACGCAGGTTCCCCGAGTGACCTATGATGTCCAACCCCGCACCCATGCTTCGCTTCCGCACGGACTGGCCAGTCACCACCACAACAGCCATACCAAACGACCGGCAACTGTAACCACACCATCAACGACATCGCCATGACATCGGATATGACCGGGACATGCACACTGTTCCCCATCACATCCAGGAACACCGCATGCATCGTGGGAGGCAGTGGCATGGGCTCTGTGTATCGCACCCACATGGACGGAACTGCACGAACAACCAGAACACGACATGGATCCAGCGCACATGGACACACACACCGCTCAGTGGACATGAATAGGTCGCCTGGAGTCTGTGGGTGCTGCACCCCTCCCACCCCCGCCCCGGGAATCCCATACCAGGACCTTTGCATGGACGACAAGTGCATACAACAACAACACGACCCCAGTGACTGTGACATGTCCAGTAACCACCACAGTGCAACAACAAGTGGCACGCCGCTGCATGCACGCAAGCACATGCCCTGATGTCATCTCACATGCACGCGTGCATGAGGAACAACCGCAGCAAACCTGTCACATGGAACTGAGATGGACTGTGCCCATGATGCCAAGCGGTCTGGTAGGCTACATGTATACCGTCTGTGTCAAAGTCCGCAGCTCCGCAGCTATACGTAAATGTACATTAGCACAGCCTTGGCCAAGCAGATGTCACTCTGAAGCCCACATCCCACATGCAACAGCCAATCACATGTAACCCCACACCCTATCCCATTTGCAATCATGCTCAGTATATCCTCAACATGTATCCCGCTGCCAGTAGTGTCCACTATACTGCATCACAGAGGACAGAAGACTCAATATAATGTTTGAAACCAAAACTGTCTCCGCTGACTCATTTCACAAGTACGAATGAGAGAGGATGAGAGTATGTGAAGTACACGGCAGTCGTGACATGACCATGTAGTCCACTGGTATTGGATGTCAACGCAAATGAGTAGCACTACTGTGGAAGACACACATGTGTCGTGTGAAGTCGTATGGACGCAGTGCTCAGGTGGGTGGGTGCGACGGGTAGATGCGCACATGCCAAGTTGGAGCACGCCGTGTTGGGAGGGGTCATGAACAGTACACCACCGCTTCCCTGGGCATTGTGAGAGGACACCTGTCGGGGGGAGTGAACACGTGTGTGCACAGCAGCCGGGCACACGTACAAAGCGGTACCAGGCGCACCTCAGCCCACCCTCTGTGGACAAGCTGGATCCTGTTGTGCGCCCGCCATGCCCCTGACAAGGCACACACAGCCCCAGTCGACCAGGTGTAACCCCAACATAGTCAATCCGCACAGGCGATTCAGGGCACGGGATGGCAGTGGAGCATGGTGTGTGAGAGGTCTCCTCGCGCTCCTCCTGGTCATATCACGCAGGCAATAGAACCTCAACGTCTAGCATGGCACAAGTCAGATGGAAGTGTAGGGGGACGCACCACAGCACGAGCAGCACTGACGTCACGGGAGGTGGCTCGCACCATCCCATCCATTGCCCATCATACCAACCACGCCACATGCCATTGCGACTAAGTGCAAGCGCGTGCGCCACCACCCCCGAGCCCTCCCCAGAGAGGCCAAAGAGTGAATGTGTGGGCCATCAGCCACAGACGGATGCGGCCTGGCCGCAAGGGCAGCCACAGCCACTGGGTGTCGCAGGTGGCGGATCCGGAAGGCGAAGACTGTGATGCATAGTCCATGCAGGCCGGGTCTCCATTTGGGGCACCACGCAGGTGGACGGCGTCCCGCGACACATCATACCCTGAGACAGCCCACTCGTGCAACTGGACCCACACATACACTCCTTGCCCTCTCTGGTGCGAGCTTGGGGCTGCCTGTGCAAGCGCTAGCCTCGCAGGTGAGCATGCATATTGGGGGAGCGAGGGGAGGACATGAGGGCTGGGGCGAAGATGACTGTATCACTGTCAGTTAGTACAAGGGATGACCCAGATGTGGAAAGGAAGAGACGTGTCCCGTGTGTACTGCAACTAGTCGCCAATCCAACTACCCCCATGTCCGGAATGTAAGCCCGCACCTAGGCCCGCCCATCCGCCACATCGAACATACCACCAGCACGACAACCTTCCCATTCGAAACACTGACTGGGGGTGGCGACCAGTGTACAATCATGTGTAGCCTACCCACGCGTACATGTGGGCCCTCCATGATCCATGTCACCTGCGGCAAAGTCATGACATGCGCAATGAGGGAAGTGAGGAGAGCTGTCCGCCCCACGCGCAGAAGGTGCATCAGCTCCACAGACCCAGCAGCGAGTCCAGCAGGGGTCACATGTGCAGGGGCAGCTGTGCCTGGTGTGAAGGCACATGCATATAGACAGCACATCGACCAATGTGTAGTCTGCCCACATCTACAGTCCATCATCATGCGGACATAGGAATTGAACACAGGGCAACACATCTTCAGTTGGTGCACCCACCGTGACCAACAATGCGCAATCATCGACGTACCCGCCCTGTGCATGGCCCCCCACCCAACGGAGGCACATCCAGTGCCACCATCCCACACACACAAGCCTTCCACGGAACATGCTGTGTCCAATGGTCAGTACAGAGTCAGCGCCCATCTGGTGGATCCTGAACAGGAGACACATGCACACACATGCCAGCTCCCACTGTGTACGTCTGCCACCTGGCACGTGCAATGTAACCTCTCACCTGTGACGTGTGACTGCAAGCACACAGCCGTCTTGGCATGGGGCTGTCAATGTGGACACCTGTCAATGTTTCGGGAGGTGTGATCCGTACAGTGCTGTACATAGGGTGCAGTGCTGACACCTACTACTGTCTCATATCCCCTCGTGCCACAGGTCCCACTTGTTTTGGCCGCTCAGCCTGTGCCCACATCGTCGTCGTCGTGTGCCATACTCATCCAGCCGCGGAAGCAGTTCCATGCTCAGCAGACATTCATGTTGCCGTGGCGTTGCCGCTTGACGGATATGCAGTCAGTCCCCATCAGCACGCCCCGCAAGTCATTGGGGCCTAGATCCCCATGTGCATGCACATGGCAGTGGTTTGTATCACTAGCCATTGCCATTGGTGGGAGACCTGTGTAAGTGTATTGTGGCTGTGCCGTCCCAGCTTGACAGCTGGGCTGTGGCTCATGTGCTTGCTCAGTCATGTCAGTGATGTGTATGAGAAATTGCTATGTGTCGTGTTGCTTTGACATGTGTCCTCTGCCATTGTCCCTAGGCGGAGACCGAACATTGACCGCCCATGCCAATTGCTGGCAGACATGGAGGATACGGAGGTCATTAGGAAGTTTCGGCTGGACAGGCCAACCCTGCATCGACTGTGTGCCATGTTAGAACCCCATCTCCGTCCCCGCAGGGTGTATCCGACTGCTGTCACCCCCACGGCTAAGGTGATGGCCGCCATGCATTTCTTCGCCACTGGGTCATTCCAGCACACAGTGGGCAGTGGAGGAGGGATGTCCCAGCCCATGTTCAGCAAGGTGCTGAGGGATGTACTGGCAGCCATGATGCTGTACCGGAACAGGTACATCCGCTTCCCCAGGGCTCGTGAATTGGCGGCAGTGAAGGGTGCATTCTATGCCCTTGGCAGAATCCCACACGTCGTTGGAGCCATTGACTGCACACATGTCGGCCTTGTACCACCACAGGCCACTGAGCACCTGTACCGCAACAGGAAGCACACGCACTCCCTGAATGTGCAAGTGGTGTGCCTTGCGGACATGGTGATCACCCACGTGTGTGCAAAGTTCCCAGGCTCGGCCCATGACGCACACATAATGCGCAACAGCATCTTGCCACGACTGATGTCCAATATGCAACAGGATCATGCCTGTATTGTCGGTGAGTATGTGGAGTGGTGTAGCGTGCTGGCTGTGCGATGCTGTCCCCTGTCCAGTTGGATTAGCAACGGTTCTCTGTGTCCCTCACACCCAGGTGACTCTGCGTATCCGAATGGGGCATGGCTGCTCAGTCCATTGAGGAATCCTCGCACCCCAGCAGACGATCGCTACAATGAGGCACATGGGAGGACCAGACGTGTGGTCGAGCGTACCTTTGGCCTCCTCAAGTCCAGGTTCAGGTGCCTGGACCGCACCGGGGGTGCGCTGGCGTACTCCCCACAGAAGGTGTGCCGGATAGTGGTGGCGTGCTGCATGCTGCACAATCTGGCCATTCGGAAGCAGATCCCCCTCATCGTGGATGACGGAGACCAACCAGGGCCCCAGCCCGCAGACCAGGACAGCTCGAGTGAGGAGGACAGCGGAGAGGAGGAAGCTGGTAATGTGCGGCAGCAGCTCATCGCCCGCTACTTCACTTGACGGTGAGTGTCCATGTACGACGGCTGATGTGGCTGTATCTGTGCAGGTGTGTGTGTGCTGTGTCAGGGTGGCCGTTTGTTCACTGCGTGCTGTGTGTCAACGCTCCATGGCCAGGGTAGTATGCCACTGTTGGTGGCTGTGGCATTGTGCCCTATAGCTCTGTGCGATGTGTGTACATTGCTTGTAGTTGTTGACATGTACTGTGTGATGGGTGTGTGACACACTCATTGAATGTGCTCCTGTTCTGTCTCCCACCCCTAGGTCCCTACAGGCCCTCCGGATTCAAATGCCATGCCACGCATCAGGTGCCTTTCCGCCCAAGGTGGCCGTTGTATTCCGTACAAATAAGACACAGGGCACAAACAGCAGTTAGTGAAAAAGGTGCATTTATTACAAACTGTGACATGTGATTGTGTGTAAGGTGATGACAAAAGTGGTGCGTGCAGTGACAATGAGCTGTCGGTCATGGCTGCGTGATGATCAGGGTGTACCCACTGGTTCTATGTCCATAGTCCAACACACACATGCCATCCAGATGGCTGTGTGGAGTGGGATCGTAGTCCAAGTCAATGCAGTGGCTGGTCAAGGAAGGCTGGCGGAAGGCTGGCTGGCTGCCTCACTTGCGACTGGAGCGTGCGAAGTCCTCCCGGGAGATCTGTTTCCTCTTCGGACGGCCCCTTCCACGTTTGCGAGGGGGTGCCTGCTTGCGACATGCTGGTGGTTGAGGTGTGATCACTGGCTGTGGACGCAGGGGAACTGGACACTGCTGCTCCACCCTGCGCCCCGGCAGGTGGTGGCGGAGGGGGAGCTGCTGTCCCTGGCTGTGACCTCACCGCCACCACCAGCTGTCCCATGAGGTCCACGATTTGGCCCATACGGGCGTCCATGGACCTCAACACCCCCAGCACCTCACGCGTGTCTGAGGCAGACCGGACCCATTGTCCTTGGGCCTCTTCATAGGCCCCAAGGACTCTGGCCATGTGAGGCAGGGCATGGCTCCCAGGGGAGGCTGGCGTTTCCCTGACCCTGCTCCTCCTACCAGTCCTGCTGCCACCGGCCTGCCCACTAGCCACATTGCTCACCACGGTCCTCGCTGTGGCTCCCAGGGTGGATCCAGTCGTCCGGGCCACCACCTGCGCTGGGGCTGGTGCCAGCGGAGACGTGGCGGTGGTGGCGGCGGTGGTGGTCGGTGCGGCGATGGTGGCGGTTGCGGCAGTGGTAGTGGCCACAATGACCGTGGGTGTGGCCGCAACGACAGTGGCAGCAGGGGGCTGTGAATGTTCAGCAGCCCTGGATGATGGGTTGGTGGGTAGGAGGGGTCCTGGGGAGCGGCTGGGCCCTGCCACACCAGATGGGCCTGCTTGGTTGTCCGTGTCCGAAGAGGAGGACAGATCCTCCAGATCCGTGTGTCCTCGTTGGGGGCTTGTAGGCTGGCTGTGCTGGCTGCTGGCTCCATCCCCAGCATCCAGCAGTTCGTCACCTGTGGAGAGAATGAGATTAGTTATTGTGTTGCACCTGGCGAAGTATGTATTTGTCGTCTGACATTGACAGTTCGTGCAATCTCGTACATGGGTTTCCCGGAGGCGTGTGTGTGGCTGTGGCATCTGTAGTTGTGTGTGCTTGGCAATGGGACTGTGTGCTGTGCACATGTGGCATGGGACGGATTGGCCATGCCGATGGGTGTGTTGCTGTGCCCCTACTTATTGTGACTCTGGTGTATGCGGGCTCCTGGCCCATCCTGGGTCTGGTTTGTACTTTGCTTTTGGGGTTCAAATGGAACGCTTAGGAACGCATATGGCAACATGGGGGCCATGCCCCAGATTCGCATTTGGGTGGGGATATGCTTTTGGGGTTCAAATGGAACGCTTAGGAACGCATATGGCAACATGGGGGCCATGCCCCGGATTCGCATTTGGGAGGGAATCTGCTTTTGGGGTTCAAATGGAACGCTTAGGAACGCATATGGCAACATGGGGGCCATGCCCCGGATTCGCATTTGGGAGGGAATCTGCTTTTGGGGTTCAAATGGTACGCTTAGGAACGCATATGGCAACATGGGGGCCATGCCCCGGATTCGCATTTGGGAGGGAATCTGCTTTTGGGGTTCAAATGGAACGCTTAGGAACGCATATGGCAACATGGGGGCCATGCCCCGGATTCGCATTTGGGAGGGAATCTGCTTTTGGGGTTCAAATGGTACGCTTAGGAACGCATATGGCAAGATGGGGGCCATGCCCCAGATTCGCATTTGGGTGGGGATATGCTTTTGGGGTTCAAATGGAACGCTTAGGAACGCATATGGCAACATGGGGGCCATGCCCCAGATTCGCATTTGGGTGGGGATATGCTTTTGGGGTACATGCTGTGAGCCATGGGTGCCGAACGTGACATGTGTTGTGGCAGCATGACAGTGCATGGTTTGAGGTGTGTGCATGCTTGACATGGCCTGCATATTTGCTGTCTGTTGTGATTACTGGACATGGCATTGGACGCATCGTTATGAGTGAGTGATGGTTGTGTGCCAGCCAACGTATTGCAGTTGTCCCATCTCCTTGGTGTGCGTGCTGCCCTGTGCCATGTGCATCACTGCAGTGCTCGGGGGGTGTGGCCCATGTTGTGTGTTGTTGCTCACAGTGTGTCGTGCACTTCATTGACTTCTGGCACATGGTTGGTAATGGGCATGTATCTTAGCGTGACTGCTGTATGTGTGGCAGCTGTGCGGATGACATGCCTTTCATGAGACTGGGGCTGACGGATGGGATGGATGTTATGTTGTTTGTGCATGGTGTGTCTGTGTGTTTGATGGGTTCAGTGGTGTTCGTGTGCATTTATGTTGTTCCGCTCTGTTGCGTCTAGTGTTGTTTGTCTTACATAGGCGTAGTTGTGGGGTGTGTGGTTGACAGGCAGTTGGGGCTACATGGACAGGACTTCAATGGTGTTTCGGTTGTGTGTGATGAGTTGCACAGTGGCTGCCGTGTGGTACTATATTCAGTGTGGCTTGTGCATGCAGATGTGGCTCCTTGGGTGTTGCTATGTATGTGATGGGTCATGTGGGGTGTGAGTCTGTTGTTCATGTCCGTGTGCACATTGTTCACTTGTTCGTGACGGTGGGCGGTGCTGCGTGTTCGTCTGCTACGTGACATGTCCCATGTGTTGGTCGTGTTACGGTCCTCATGCCTCCAGTAATCCGGCCCTGTCCAGTTTCCCACCTGCAAGTTGTTCGTGCGTGCACTGTACTGGATGCCACATGGCTCTACGCGGGGGTGCTCCATGTTGCAGGTCTGTGGGGGTGGGAGGGTGTTGTGGGTCGTGGGGGTGGCTGGATACCCACTGACACCGATTGCTGTGGACCGTGATGTCTGCCCTTCGGCTGTCGTTGTGCACTGCGGTGGCTGACACGTGGGTGTGGGGTGTGGGGGATGCTCCTCCTTGCTGTGCTGTGGGACTGGGGCCTGGTGTGTGTTGTACTTGGGCTGTCCACCGTCCCACCCACTGCACTTTGTGTTCCTGCCACTTACCTGTTACTTGTCGGTTGGTGCAGCTGTGGCGGACACATGGGTGTGGTGGGTGCTCGTTGTGGCGCTTCTGGCATATTTGGGGACCTGTTGGTGGTTACGTGGCTGGCTTAGTGTACACATGTCCCCACGCATCTTGCAGTTGTTCGGTTTGGGCTGTGTGTGGTGGTGTCTGTTGCATGTGTGTGTGATGTGTTGTGTATTGTGTGCTGGACATGGGGGTGTTTGTCCCTGGGAGCTGTGGCATGGTGGTAGTGCATGTGAGTACATAGCGGTGTGCTGGTATACATTAGTTTGTACTTACCAGCCTCCACTCCCCTGCTAATCCGGCGAGGATCTCCGGATGGATTACGACTCGCACCTTCTCCTCCCACGCTTTGAAGGTCTTAAAGAGCGCGGGATTCCCTCCGCCAGTGACGGCAGCCAGCTCTCTGTTTTTGCCCTCCTTCTTCTTGACCAGGCTCTTGACGTCATTCCAACGTTTGTTAATCTCGACTCTGTTCCTGGGCAGGGTCCCGACTGCATTGACCTGGTCTACGATCCGGTTCCACATTCTGTTTCTGGTGGCTAGTGGTGTGTGCTGGACCATGTTCCCATAGATTTGTGGGTACACCTTGATGATCTCGTCGACCATGACCGTCAGCTCCATGGGCGTGAACTTGGGCATCCTTTGTGGTGCCATGGTGTTTGTGGTGCTGGTGCGGTGTGTGTTGTGTAATGTGCAGGGGGTTTGTGGTGCCGGTGTTTGGTGGTGGTGGTGGTGGTGGTGGTGGTGGTGGTGGTGGTGTTTGGTGGTGGTGGTGGTTGTGATGTGTGCGTTTCTGTGGTGTGCTGCTGTCCTTGCTGTGTCACTGTGTCCTCTCCTCTCCTCTCTGGTTTGCAATGTAGCAAGGGGTTGTGGTCTGTGGGAGTGCTGCTTTTGTACTCACCTATGTGGGTGTGTCCTCATGGTCTGTTGTTTTCAGGTGTGTTGTGTCTGGGGTTCTGGCCTTTGTATTTTTTGTTTGTCCGGGGGTATTTGTGCGTGCCTTGCTGTGTGGACTTGTTGGCCATGTTGTGTGCTATTGGTTTTGTGTGCGGATGGTTTCTGTGCAGGTTCGTGGGCGCCATGGCTTCTGCCGTGTCGTTTCTCATCGGCGTTGTTTGCGCTGGCGGGCGGTATATTTGTGGTTTTTCCGCGCTCATGTCGGTGCGATCGTAATCTCACGTGCGGTGTGTCGGCCGTGAGGGCGGGCGGTTTTGTGTTGTCGTGCGTGTTTCCGTCCGTGGCGGGCGGTTTGTCTCCGACTCGGACGTTGGCGGGCGGTATTTTGTGTGCTTTTTCGCCGATGGCGGTATTCGGTTTGTGTAATCGTAATG
Source organism: Calotriton arnoldi (assembly GCA_963921515.1). Taxonomy (NCBI): domain Eukaryota; kingdom Metazoa; phylum Chordata; class Amphibia; order Caudata; family Salamandridae; genus Calotriton; species Calotriton arnoldi. The sequence continues at coordinate 369,599 of CAWUFW010003132.1, forward strand.
GCGTGGTCGGTGTTCAGGCGGTGTGTGCGGGCGGATTTTTGCCGCTTCCATGCCTGGCGGATTTATTTACGCCGGGTATCGTAATGGGCCCCCTAGTTTTTATTTTTCAACATATTTATATTTTTTTTATTTACTTTGTTTTTCAAATAATGTTATTTTGTTACAGATATATTGTTTGTTTTTAATGTTGAACAGACTGGAGTGGGAATAGTAAATTTTGCCCCGCCGCTATCCAACACTTTCCCTACTGTTATACTTTTTGGAGTGGGAATAGTTAATTTTACCCCTCCGCAATCCAACACTTTCCCTACTGTTGTACTGGTTGGAGTGGGAATAGTAAATCTTATTCCTCTGCTATCCAACACTTTCCCTACTGTTACACTGACTGAGGTGGGAATAGTAAATGTTATCCCTCCGCAATCTAACACTTTCCCTACTGTTGTAGTGATTGGAGTGGGAATAGTAAATATTCCTTCGCATTCCAACAGTTTTGCTACTGTTGTCTTGGCTGGAATGGGTACAGTAAATATTACTTATCCGCAATCCAACACTTTACTACTGTTGCATTTATTGGAGGGAGATTTGTAAATTTTAACCAGTTTTATTACTTTTGCTTTGTGTGACATGGGAGTAGTAAATTTTTTATATATACATTTTAATAGTTTGCATAGTTTGGTATAAATTACAGTGGGAACAGTATATGTATTAAATGTTATATTTTATTATTTATTTTATGCTGTTATAATTTATATTAATATGTTTTTGTTTATTTAAAATTATAATATTTTAAATTATTCATATTTCAGTGTGTAAAATAAGTTTTGCTACATTTAAAGAATTTTAAGTTGTTCATTTTTTATTTAATTATAATGGTGTTTTTTGAAAGGTTTTTATGTTAATGGTATATGTATATATATATATATATATATATATATTTATATTTTCATTTGTTTTTATATTATTATGAAATTATAATATAAATTAAAATTATTGGTTTAATAACTTTTTTAAGTAGATATATGTAACTATATAGAAATAATTATATATGCGTATTTAACTTTTTTAAACAAGTTTATTTGTTATATTTGTTAAGATATATATTAAATATTTTTTACTTTTTCTAAATTAATGTTACTATTTAATATTTAATATTTTATTATACATATATTTAAAAATTGATATTTTATACAACAATCTTAATAGCATCAATATTTTTTGGGTTTTGATTTTTTTGTACTTACCATTATAAGTATAGGATGTCGATATTTTTGACATCGATATTTTTGGTCATGATATTTTGGTATAGGGATATTTTGAGTGTCGATATTGTGTTAGTATACCCTACTTGAGCGCAATCTTTGTTCCAAAATCATGCCTGTTTAAGCCACCATCTTAGTATAGTCATAAAGCTCACACTATGCTGATAATAAACCACCTCCATGGCAGTCGATTACCTAGAAAGAGGGGAACGATCTTTGATTTAATCCATCTATTCACCATCAATTATAAATATGAATAAAACATATCAAGAACATTAATTTACTTGTGTGGCATCATAGATGATAAACCAAGCCTATTGGTGCAGTCATGACAACCCTGATGTCCGAGCAATGTCTTTAAAGGCATCCATCTATAATTAATGAGAGGCATTACGCAAAATGTTGCATGTAAAGAACTACTTGGCATGCAAAACTCTGGGTACCTCAGGATATTAATTATTGGCAAGGGTGTGATATTGCCAGGTTGAAATGGCAGATTAAATCCGCATTCAGGCTGCTTTGGCAGACTTGGGACTTGTTTTGTGGTAACTCGGTTGTAATAATTGCCAGATGGTATCTCTAAACAAGTAAAAATTTTAATGTGAGTCTCTTGCCTATGAATGTCCTCCACAATGAAGAGTGGTTTTAATGATTGACATGAGGCATGAAGGAAAAAGCAACTATATAAAAAAAGCAGAGGCATTTGTTTATGGGCCTAATTAATCTCATTGCATATTAGAAATAATACAAGCATACCTCTACATAAGGCCACTGGTTAGTCACACCAGAGATGTGATTTTGTATTTTTCCATTATCTTTAAGCATTGTATGTTGCCCCTCTTTCCAGATTCGCCCCACTTGGAACTTCTCAACGCGAGGTTTGAGGTTAATACTGGATCATGAAATGAAGATGTCTGAACTCTAGAAGCCTGCTCAGTCACAGCAGCCAGCCATGCCAGCCAAAAGGATATTGCATTCTGAAAACTTTGCTAAGTACAAAGGTACAAGTGTTGACCAGGATGAGCTGCTAACCCTTATCCTGACACTCTGTCCATCTCAATATGGCCACAAAGTGTGCCTAAAGAAATGTACTCTGATAACTTGATTTTCTTCAATTTAATGTTGCATAGGCACTGCTAAAATACATTGCTTACATTTTCTCTGAGGGACGCCTATCAATTGAGCTACAGCTAACAAGTTTAATTTTAAGAATCCTCCACAATCTGAATTTTATTTTTAGATTCTAGGGTCCAGATTTACAAAGGTTTTGCATTGGGTTTGCATCACATTTTTTAACGCAGACCTATTGCAAAATCCTTTTTGGGATTTAGAATCCAACACAAATTGGTATGTGTGCTGGTTTGTAAGAAAAAGTAATACAAACCGGCGTGAAGGTCTGTTTTGCGTTACTCTGCGGCAAGGGTGTGTTTTTTCATGGGTGGTAAGTGGACATTCCCAATCTACCACAGTTAGACCCGGCACCTTTTGGCGTGTTTTCCCTGTCTTTTTGCTTTCTGTACTCCCGATTTTGACTCTTTTTTTGCTAGTTTAGTGTCTCTGCGCACTTTTTCACTGCTGTTCAGCGTTAAAGTGCAAGTGGAACTACAGTAAATTATGTTATCGAATGGTGTTTCCATGATTGGCATGTTTGATTTACTGGTAAGTCCCTAGTAAAGTCCACTGAGAGTGCTGGGGCCTGTAAATCAAATGCTATCAGTGTGGCTGCAGCACTGTTTGGGCCACCCACAGAAGTAGCCCTGTAAAGGTATCTCAGACCAGCCACTGCAGTGTCTGCTCACAGTTTTTGCTGCCATGTCAACTTGGCAAGTGCACCCATTTGCCAAGCCCTAACCTTCCCTTTCCTTACTTGTAAGACACCCCTCAGGTAGCCCCAAGGTACCTCTTTGGGCAGGGCGCAGTCGATGTGAAAGGTAGGACATGTACTGGTGTGTGTGACATGCCCTGATAGTGAAATACAGTGTATTTCATTTTTCACTATATAAATGCTATCTGTCCCTTCGGATAGAATGGGAGATACTTTGTAACATCTTACGAGTATAACTTCCCACTGGAAAAAGATAGAGAAATGGAGTTTAGTATGCCTGAACTCAGAATGTAAATATGCATCTTTCAGTAAATATGATTTTTAGGTTGTGTGTTTGAAAATACCACTTTTAGACATCATCGCGATCCCGAGGAGACCGGAGTAGGTGTGGCAGCGGCAGCGGGCGCTCAACTTTGATGAATGTGTGACTAAAGGTGTACGCTCCTCCCGGGATCTGAATAGCTACGAGAATCACGTAGTAAGTGTTTTATCCCAGCAGTGGGCCCGTAAGTACGGTCTAACCACTGCATGCACAGCACACCTTAGCGTGTGTGCTGCAAAAAGATACACATGGCTTATTTTTGCCACTTTCACTATTTTTTCACTATTTAACACTACTTCACATTATTTTTTACAGAGGCGGAAACATGTCGACCAGTAGGATAATGAAGACCAATTATTAATCTTCTTTTTTATCCCTGTATTTTTTAATATATCCTGGGCCGCTGGGAATAAAAAATTGGTCAGTAAGGAATCCCAGAGATATTTTTAATCTCACCACTTCAATACACACCACCAAAAAATCCCACTCCGCTGTAATCAGGCGTTGTAGCACAGCTGGGTAGCATTCGGCTACCCAGTTGGGAACCCAATGATGAAGCATGCCACCAACTAGGTTGGTGGGTGAGGGTTCTTCTTACAAACCTAAGAGGTGCCCGGCACTATAGGTGTTACAGAGTCATCTGTAGTGGGTTCGTCGACGTTGTTCATAAAATATTTTTTTGCTTAGCCATCCTTTGTGCATCTGCTGGTTTGTGGATTGACTGTCTGGCTTTGGAGTGACAGGGGCTGGGGATGTGCATTCACTGTAGACAGCAACTGGAGGTGGTGTGGTGTGTCCTGCCTTTCCTGGATGAGTCAGGGCTGGGCTGAATAGGCCTGGGCTGCATTTAGAGAAGTGGGAGGAGATTTCCTTTCACCTGAATAGGCCTGGTCTGCTTTGGACTATGCTGTCTACACCTCCTGCCAGGAAGCTGGGGAAGAAAGGACAGAACTGGTTTGGGCTGAGCACAGACACTATCTGCCACAAGAAAACAAAGGGAAATGTGGTATAAATATGGTGGCCCAGACCCCAGAACTTTAGAACTCTTTTGGACCAAGAAGACTGCCAAGAAGAAGAGCTGAGGAAGCTGTGAGGAGGAACTACCACTTTGCTGTGTGCTTTGCTGTGTTGGTATGCAGTAGCTACTTCTGTCTTGGGAAGTGAAAGGACTGGACTGAACTTTCTGTAACTTCTTTGTGTGAGTTTCTCCAAGGGCTTGAAGTAGAGCTTGCCCTCGGTTCAAGAAGCCTCAGGAACAGCAAAGACTTCTGCAACCAGCACTGGGAACTATGGGGCAGATGTACGACCGTTTTTTGCTGTCGCAAACAGGAATTTGGCCCGAATGCGACCGCAAAGTTGGTTCTGCCCCATGCACAAACCATATTTTGCGAGTCGGTAACCTATTACCGACTCGCAAAATATGGTTTGCGACTCGCTATTAGGAAGGGGCATGCCAAGGGCGTCCCTTCCTAATAGCGAGTCTCAATGCAATGTATGATTGTTTTGCAACCACATTTGCGGCCGCAAAATACTCGCAGTTTACCACCTACTTCAAGTAGTGGGTAAACCACTCGCAAACAAGAAGGGATCCCCAGGGGACACGTTCCCCTTTGTGAGTGTTTGCGAAAATATTTTTTAAGAGCAGGCAGTAGTCCGAGGGACCACTGCCTGCCCTTAAAAAATGAAACTGAAAAGTTTCATTTTCTTTTATAAATGCATCCCTGTTAGAAATGGGGGTCTCTTTTTGGCAGAGGTAGGTACCTTTGTCCAAATAGGGACCCTTGCTTCTAGTCAGGGTAAGGGGGATACACTTCTAAAATAACCCCTCCTCACCCCCTTGGTAGCTTGGCACGAGCAGACAACTTATCTCAGAGGCAGTGTGTAAAGCATCTGTGAACACATACAGTAATACAGTGAAAACACTACAAATGGACACCACACCAGTTTAGAAAAATAGTAAATCTTTATCTAAACCAACAAGACCAAATACAATAAAAATCCAACATACAATACTCTTGAAAAATAGTACTTGTGCAAAAAAAAACTTTAAATTGCAGGAAAATCAATAAAACACAGTTCTTCCGACTCAGTAGCTCCTCCTGGGGTTACCACGATACTGAATACGACAGAGTCTAACAATTCCAGCCGACCGCGTCGATACGGGTCAGCTAAAGCGTCGACAGACTCGGACACAGTACCTTTCTTGTTGTGACCACCACGTTGGTGCGGGTCGGTCGGGGCAAATGTCGCAGTCACGTTGTGAAACGGAGCCTTGCGGCGGACGTTGTCCTCACGATTCGGTGCAGGCAGCGGCTCGTTGAAGGAGTCGGTGAGACCAGGGCTTGCATTGAAGGGTGAGACGATGCTCGCTGCGGTGCTGGCAGGTCACGAAGCGGTGACGGAGCCGGTCATGTTCAGGTCAGGCAGCAACGGAGTCGGTGACGTCCTTGCAGCGTGTAGCGAAGCGTTGCGGGGTGCGGTGCCCACAGTACGCGGTGCAAGCTGCGGCTCGTTGACGGAGTCTGTGAGAGCAGGGTTGCGTTGGGAAGCGAGGCTTTGCTCTCGGCGGTGCTTTCAGGACACGGAATCCTGCGACTGACTCGATGACAGAGTCGGTTACCCTTTTTATTCTGTGGAGACGATCAGAGACGGTGCCCACAGACACAGTGAGGTCTTTGCTGTTTCTGAGACCTCTAGAACAGGGGGCAAGCTCAGTTCAAGCTCTTTGAGATCTTTTCTTCAAGCAGGGGGACAAAGCAAGCAGCAAAGTCCTTTTCTCCTTCCCTTGGCAGCAAGTAGCCACTGCAGGTCAACCCCAGACAGCAAACAGCACAGGGGCAGTATTCCTCCTCAGCTTCTCCGGCTCTTCTCCTTGGCAAAGGTTCCTCTTGATTTCCCAGAAGTGATCTAAAAGTCTGGGGTCTGGGCCCCTCTTTTTATACACACAAGTCCTTTGTTCTCTGAAGGCAGAGAGTGTCTGTACGCAGCCAAAACCAGTTCTGTCCTCACTGGTGCAGCTTCCTGGCTGGAGGTGGAGACAGCATTGTTGAAGGCAGACCAGGCCCATTCAGGTGAAAGGAAATCTCCTCCTCCTACTATAAATGCAGCCCAGATCTATTCAGCCCAGCCCAGACTCATCAGGCTCTCTGGAGCCACTGCTCCTCCCCAGCCCCTGTCATCCAAAAGACAGACATGCAATACACAAACCTAGCAGAGGCACACTGGATGGTTAGGCAAGAAAATACCTACTTTCTAAAAGTGGTATTTTCAAACACAGAATGTAAAAATCACCCTCACTAAAAGATGCTTTTTAACAATCTGAGTTCAGGCATACTAAACTTTATTTTCCTACCTTGTTCCCAGGGGTAGTTAGGTTTTTAAGATGTTATAAACAAACTCCCCATTCTGGTCTATGGGAACAGGTAGCCTTGCAATAGTGAAAAACGAAATTGGCAGTAATTCACTATCAGGACATGTCACACACACTAGGGCATGTCCTACCATTCACATACACTGCACCCTGCCCACAGGGGTACCTTGGGCCTACCTTAGGGGTGACAAATATGTAGAAAAGGGAAGGTTTCGGGACTGGCAAGTGTGTGCACTTGCCAAGTCGACATGGCAGTCCCAGACTGCACACAAGCTCTGCAATGGCAGGCCAGAGTTACATTTTACAGGCTGCTTCTGTGGGTGGCACAATCAGTGCTGCAGCCCACTAGCAGCATTTGATTTACAGGCCCTGGGCACACACAGTGCACTTTACTAGGGTCTGACAAGTAAATCAAATATGCCAATCATGGAATCACTTGCACTTTGGCACTGAACAGCAGTGACAAAGTGCCCAAAGCATCTAGGCCAGCAAAACAAAGTCCAACACAAAGCAAGGGGAGACCCACGCCAATGGTGCCAGGTCTAATAATCCCGTTTTCCTTTAAGAAAAAGGGGGTGCATTTTAAAAAAACACTGCTTTATTTAAAAAACAGTCACAGACATGGTGGTCTGCTGACCCCAGCAGGCCACCATCCCTGGGAGTGCAAGTCATTCCCAATTGGTGTAGCAAATTGCACTTGCCTCATGAATATTAATGAGGCATGCAATTTGCAACCTCATTGGGAATCACAAACAGTGTCTGAGACACTGTTGTACATTCACTTTTGCGAGTCGCAAATTGCGAGTCGCAATTCGATGCAATTTGCTACTCGCAAAAGTGAATGGTCATACATCTGGCCCTTTGTGTTTTGTGCTGCAACAGAAGAAATAGCAATCCAACGCCGTCCACGACGCCGCTGCCAGCTCCGTGCCCTGAAGGCACAACAGAGGGCAGCATAGCACTCTGCACCGCAACCCTTGTCTCACCGACTACCCCATTTGATGCTGCCACGAGCTGCTGCTTGCACCGACTACCCCATTTGATGCTGCCACGAGCTGCTGTGGGCACCGCACTTCGCACCACCTTGCTTCATGAAGACAACCTGGTATCCCCAATGACGCCGCTCCATGCCGACATCGACGCTGCTGCTTGCACCATGGTTAGAGGGCACTGCTCGAAAGTCATCCGATGCACCGCCCTCATCCCGCACCTCAGCCTTGGCCTATCAACACTGGCACCATCGACTCCAGTTCGTCAGTTGACAGCGCTTCAGCAACAATGACATGCTACTTGCACTGTGACCTGCGAGCACCGCTACGAGCACTGTATCACTTCACACCACAGCCCTGGTCTCACCGATGCCGCTGGGCGACTGTCATGGAGCTGCTGCCTGTACCGCGACCTGAGGGCTCCGTACACCACACTGCTGCACTTCCCACCGCAACCCTGACTCCTGCTGGCGCTGGCAATACTGACTTCAAACACAAGGAGCTTGATCTGCAACGTGTGTGACTTCAAGGGCCTGACAACTCCTGCAACGACCTCCTGCACCGACGCCTGCTGACGCAGGCTCTTAGGAGCTCAATGAGAGGTTGCCGATGCCCTGCATTTCTAAAAGAAGTGTTTTGTGGGTGTTCCCGACACCGTAGCTAGCCTGCGACACTGCTGCCAGCCAGAACTGTAGATGTTGTTCACGATACCGTGATAGACCCGGACGGAGCTATCGACTTCATGGAACTGTATTTTAAGTCTATTTTTGATTATTGAGATTTCTGAGAACTGTAAGGGGGATTTTTTATCATTTCTGGTCTTGTTTGCACAGGTATAATATTGATTATCTTTTTCTAAAACTGTTGTGGTGTCCTTCTGTAGTGCTTTCAGTGTATTACTGTTGGTTATGTGCAGATGTTTTACACACTGCCTCTGAGATAAGCCTGACTGCTCGTGCCAAGCTATTAAGGGGTTGAGCAAGGATTATTTCAGTAGTGTATCCCCCTTATCCTTACTAGGAAGAAGGGTTCCTACTTGGACAGGGTAACAGCCTGCCAACTAGAGACCCCCATTTCTAACAACCACCCATGGTTTTTGATGCAGAACCTTATCGACTAACAATAGTAGGCACGGTTATGCGTCATAAATTAACACTACTTGAAAGCAGGTTTTAAAAGGAGAAATACTTATATTTCTCCCATTCTCCTAACGTTTTTCACTTTGCATGTGAGCAGCACTGTAAAGCACATATGTAAAGTGGGGAAAGCTTTAAAGCTAGTCTAAGACTAGTACATTGTACAGGAAGGGCACCCCTCTAGTACAAAATCTATTGTTTAACTGTGTTTGAGCTCGATGACAGTGGACTGAGGGTGTTCTCCCTCCTTGTGAATAGTCCAGATCCATACAGACCCTAACATTTTACGTTTATCCCTAATATCCACAGTAAATCTCTTCTGTATTGACAAGAGTACATTATTCTTCAATAAAAACATATTGTCGGTATGTCTGAGTTCAATACAATTTGTCGAAGCAGAAGTGAAAGTGACATCGAAATAGTCAGTAAATCATAAAAACGGGCTTTCTCTTCTTCATTTAATTTTCAGTCTGGAACACATTACACCATAGCATCATCGTTACACCTCTGTCCTCTGTTTTGTGAGAGTTATAAAGTCAAGTACAGCCATTCTAGTCTTTTCCCTTGCCTAACACTGATCTAGGTGAGCTGTATTACTTTCTGATTGCTAAATACAGCTGGAAATTCACATCTGAAATCCAAAATGTACAAAAAGGATATCCAGCATAGCATGACCTGCTGTGCACGCCTACAAATTTCAACATTTTGTTGAGGAGAAGCAACATATAAAATGTAAACATTGTGCGCATTGGCTTGCTCTTATTTGCCTAGAGTGCCTACGCTCCAAGAAAAATATTCTGCAATGCTGCAGATAGGTGTTTTGTGGAAAGAAACAGAAAATATGTGCATCTTGAAACTATAAAAAAATATATGCCAAAACTAGAACCAGAGATTATATATATCGTCTTTCACATCTTTCATAGTAAATACATGTAATGTTAACCTCTACAAGCAACATTAAAGGCAAAAGAAGCAACCCACTGAAGAAGGTCAAACAATCATACACAGAATATTCTTGGAACAATGCCAGAAGGCGGCTTTTAGTTAAGATAATATTAGCCCTTATTTAAAGTCAAATCCTTTTCGTCTAATATGGCATAAAATTCGGAGGTGCAATTACTACATAATAGGGGCTGAATGTCCGAGTATGGCATATATATGAGTCAGTTATATATTGCTTCCTGAATTACATAAAACAGAGAACATTAATGACCTTAAATAGGAATAACCCTTTGCTACCTGTCATCTGTAATATCGTTATCACACAGATCCGAGGCATTGATATTTGTATGAGAAATAGTAATGATTATCATTAACAGAGTTACTTAAATATAATATTCGTGTTCCATTTTCTCTTGATTTCTTGGAACCAAGCACTTTCACTCAATTTTTGCACATGCCCTTTGGATTGACTCTTCTCCTTCCACGGATCATTGACAGTATATCGAAAGCACAAATATTGTGTGGACAGACTATTGTGTAAAAAATATCGAGGACCAAAATATAGAGAAGGTAAATGCAAACAGGTAAGCACAGATTTACTATTCTTAACTCCACATGTATGTACCTTGAAGATATATATATTGTCACGGTACATATATGTGGAGTTATACACAGTAAAACTTTGCTTACCTATAAAAACTTACCTTCACAATATTTTTGTCCTCGATATTCTTGACACAATATTTTGTCCACACAATATTTTTTTACATCTAGATGGACGTTAGATAGAACCTTGCTTCTCGATCCTGAGGTAATGGAAAATTGGAGCGTTGAAACAAACTCATTCTTCTTAACAAATACAGATGAGACCTCATGGCAGGTTCGGTGGGACAGATACAAGGCTGTAATAAGGGGGAAACTAATCAGTCTAGCTGCCTATTGGCATAAGTTAATCAAGAAGAAGATCAATAAGTTGGAAGAAGGAATCCAAGCCTTAGAAAGGAGAATAGAAGAGGAGAGTATAGCACACAAAAGGGACAAACTACAGGTGGAACTGAACGATATGAAACAGGATTTATCAAGCACACTAGAAGCTATAATTAAGGAAAAATGAGAGGCAGGTAAACTCGCTCACTACCAATATGGGGAGGGCTGCGGAAAATTGTTAGCATGGAAGACCAAGACAGAGCAAAGCCGCAATAAGATCATATGTATTCAGGAGGAAGATCAGGCGGAACCTAGCATGGAAGAAACGGTGATTGGGAGCATGTTTAACAGCTTTTTTAAAGATTTATATACCGAGGATACACGGGACAGTGGAAAGCAAATAGAGGATTATCTTAAGAACTGGATAAAGTAGACCCTATCAGGAAAGCACAGAGGAGAGCTAAATGCCAAAATAACAGAAGAAGAAGTAATGGGGGTGGTAAAAGAGCTAAAAAAGGCAAAAGCAGCAGGCCCAGAAGCATTGCCAAATGAGATATACAGATCCTTGAAAGAAGAGCCCCGGCTGACCGAACTATTTAATGAGGTATTCGTAAAGGGTCAGGAGCTACCAAAGTCCTGGGAAGAGGCCAAAATATGCATTTTATTAAAACCAGGGAAGGACCCAAAGCGGTGCGAATCATACAGGCCAATATCAATGTTAAACAGCGATTATAATATATACACTCAATTATTGGTGAGAAGATTGTGCAAGGTGGCTGGTAGTTTAATCCACGAGGATCAGAGAGGCTTCATAAGGGGCAGTCAGATCCAAGAGTTAACACACAAATTTGTTTACGAGCAATAGATGTGTGTTGCAAAGTCATCCTGTGCCCTGGGCACCCTCCAACTTTTTGCTGAACGGTACTGGTGGTAACTGACTCTGACTGACCCAGGGTTTTGCCTAACCAGGCCCAGGGCCAGTGCTATGCTGAAAACACTTAGAATACAGCGAAAACCCCTACATACACTAGGGCACAATATGGGTTGGGGTACCCCTGTGATTGGCATGACCTACCCTATAAGTCCCTAGTATATAATAGGGCAGGGGAATTGAAACTACCTATCAGTCCCTAGTATATAGTAGGGCATGGCAGTTTAGAGGCCAGCAGCCTTTTCTGCACTTGCATGTGTGCACTGCTGAGGCCTGAGGTCAGTTTTAAAAGTAGCCCTGGGTGCCATGACTGCTTTTAAAAAGTAAATTGTGCCCAAACTCGAATTTGGTGTTTGGGGCACTTAAAAATGGATAACCTACAATGTTATGGCATATTAGGAACCCCAGGGTCTCCCCTAGGTGTCCCAGGGGTGGGGGGTCAGGTATCTATAAGGTAGACCCTTATAAAAATGAGTTTTATATGCCCTGGGTTAAGTGAAATTTCACATTTCACTCCCCACATTGTGATAAAGTGCTGCCCAAATTCGACTTTGATGCTAGGAGCACTGTGGAAGGAGGATCTGCAATATTTCTACAGATTCAGAACCCCTAAAGTCTCACCTAAGTGACCCATGGGGTGGGGGTCCTGTAGATATAAGCAAAGTACTTATAAAATATGTTTTTGTAAGTCCTGGTGCTGGAAAAATGGCCCAAGTCATTTTTCCCATTGCAAATCCCCTGTTACATAGGTTAACATGGTAGGAGGTTATTAACTAATAACTCTTGATAGGAGAGGGCTAGAGTTACCATTCAAAGACTTCCCGAATGGTATTAATAAATTAAACAATATGATATTGTTGAATTTCTCCTAAAATGTACAGACAAGAAGTTATAAGACTTTCTTGTTTGTAGGTCCAAATTCAGCCTTCCAGTGGTCTGCCCTGATTGGTCAGAGTTAAGTGGATTAGCCAGGCTGCCTTGAAGAGGTGATAAAGAGCCCCTGGGAATAACCAGCTCTGCTGGCAGGGCAGTGTGCTGTTCCACAGGAATGCCAGGCCAGGGGGAGGAGTCGTAAACCATGGTCTTCAAAGAGGAGAGCAGAAACCAGTTTCATTTACAACTCTGAACTTTCTACCTCAGGCAGATGGTAGGATTAAGGAAGGTATGAGCAGATGCAGGGGGGAGAGTCTAAGTAAATTAGCCATCCCAGGGATGTGTTTAGCCAGCTCTTACCTCCCTGCTGGAAAATCAGCCATTATGAATTTGGAAGATTCACTCTGGGACAAAATAATGCCACACTCTACAGGATGTGGTCATATCTTTGAGGAGTTACCCTGCTCCCATTGGTCAGGAGTGACCTCCTGCTTGACTCAGAGAACTTGGAATAAGTATCTGAGAGGGGAAGAGCCCTCCAGATCTGCTGCTTGAAACTTAAGGAAGCAAGACCTTGCAATGCTGAGAAGTTGGGGGTGCAAAATTCTAAGGCCTGCCCTCTCAAGACTGCACCAGCTGAAACTACAGCCCTGTGGATTACCTTGCTGCAAAAGAACTAAAGAGTGGACTCCCTGCCAGCTACAGGTTAACAGAGCTCACCTGGACCATCACCACCAAGGATCCTCAACTGGAAGAACTACCAGTGGATTTGTAAGGGTTTGTCCAAGTGGATTGTGGGAACTGAAGTCCTCAACTTTCAAGGACCATCTTGGAGCTTCCAGACCCTTGGAGTGAGTTTGAGACACTTTGGGACCCCTTGAGGAACTTCAGGAAGAAGTTCAAGAAGTTTGGAGAACTTTGGAGCAACTTTGAAAAAAAGCTCCATAGAGGGACCGACTCAACCTGGCCAGCCAAGCCGCCTGCCTTCAACCGCGAGCCGGCCAAGCCATCCAGGTTCGTCCCGCTAAAAGCTCCGTCGGTCCAACTTCCAGAGTTTGACCGGGAGTAGAAGAAATCCGAGGCCGGCGAACGCTCACCAAATACGGCCTGGTGAAGAGCATCGAGGGACCCCGCGAGAAAAAGCTCTAGAAAAGTTTCTAAGTCCGAAGGTAAAAACTGTGACCGGGATCTTCCGCGTGGGGTAGCTGCTCAGGGTTCCATTGTGGTCGGCCTAAAACTTTGACTTTGGCCCGGTCTATCGCGAGCCTGTATCCCAATATGGTGCTATAAGTTTCTAAGTGCTATATTTTGCTAAATATTTGAAAATTCATATCTCCGGTTCCCTACATTGGAGTTTTGTTGTTTTTGTGTCATTTTAAAGATAAAAATATTTCCTATTTTTATAAATTGGAGTTGGATTTTTATTATGTGTTGTGTCATAATTATTTACTGAAATGGTGTTTTTGAATGCTGTCTTTGAAGTTAAGCCTGCCTGCTCGCAGCCACGTTACCAGGGGTTGAGCATAGGAATAATTTTCTAAGACCTATGCTGAGTCCTATTATTTGTTAGTGACCTTATTACCAGTGGCAGACCTACATTTTCCCCTACCAATAACCCACTTTCCAACAATGTGGCTATGCAGGAAATGATCCCCTTCGACGCCTCAAAAGCGTTCGATAGGGTCAGCTGGACCTTTTTACACAAAGCAATAGAAGTGTACAACCTGGGAAGTACCTTTGCAGGGGCGGTAAGATCCTTATATAGAACCCCCTTGGCGTGTGTATTAGTAAATGGATCCCTCACGGAGAAGATAAACATTGGAAGGGGCACTAGGCAGGGGTGCCCTCTCTCCCCATTGTTGTTTAATCTTTATATAGAGCCTCTAGCAAATGCCTTAAGGTCAAATCACCAGGTAACCTCTTTCAAGTATAAGGAATGGGATAAGAAGTTCGCACTTTATGTGGATGATTTAATGCTATTTACGGATGATCTGACAGGTTCACTTCCAAGAATAATAGAGTTACTTGAGCAGTTTGGGAAAATATCTGGCTATCAGATAAACCAACAGAAGACTGAGATTATGGAATGGGACACCCAGAGCAACAATCCTATGGTAAAGCAATAGATAAGGTATCTGGGTATTCAGATATTGGGAGAGATAAGGAAAATTTCAATAAAGTTCTAGCGTAACCCAAAACCTCCTTAATGCATGGAAAAGTCTCCCTTTGTCTTTCCTGGGTCGATCCAAAATAGTAAAGAGGATGATACTCCCTAAATTCACGTATATTTTCAACTCCATACCTTTAGAATTTAAAGGAGGGTGGTTCAATAGAGTACAGGGAGACATCAGCAGTTTTATCTGGGCTTCAAGAGGAGTCAGAATCGCTTGGAAGAAGATAAGAAGGAAGAAAGAACATGGCGGCATTGCCAGCCCAGACTTGTTCCAATACTACACGGCATTTCATTTTAAAAACATCAGAGTGTTATTTAAAGAACATCGGCTATACCTACTTTACTTACAAGCCATGACAGTTTCAGAAGGAAGCTACTTCCTTTATAAATTTGTCCATCCAAAAAAAATTTAAAAGGTGAAATTAAAGATACCATGGTCTGCTGCTAGACTATGGTTTCAATTGAGGCGCTTGTAGAAAATCCCTTATTACAGTGACAATGCCCCAATCCAGGAACGCCGGAATGTTTAGAAGATACATTATCAACCCTCTCTGAGAGAAGGAGGGATAACAAAGTGGGATAAACTAATAACAGAGAATCCAATAGTCGGTTGGGACCATCTATCGTTACTGATCAACGGGGCACTTTCTAAGTTTAAATACTATCAACTGATGAGCTGGACAAAATCTCTAGTGAAAGATGGCACAGGAAACTGACTTAGAGATGAAAATTCAAGGGAAAGCTTTGAAGAAAGAAGTAGCACATTGGTATTGGTTTCTCAGATCCGAAGGAGAGGAGGAATTTAGCCTACCCATAGAGATCTGGGGGAAAGACCTGCCGACGCTGAATGTGCCGAATTTATGGCAAGTATCACTGTCTATATGTTGGTATATAATCAAGTCTGAACCTCTCAAAAAGAATCATTTGTTCACCTTGCATAGACCCTATTGGACACCAAAGAAATTGTCCAAACTGAAAAGAGGAGGGGTGAAAAAGTGTCCCAAATGTGGTGAGGAGAGAGCGTACGATATCCACATGTTTTGGCGGTGCCCCAAACTACAGGTCTTTTGGGACGATGTGGGTAAGATCCTCTTGGAACTATTACATCACGAAATAGAGATAAGCCTTCAGTTAGCCATGTTTGGGGTGGAAGGTGGAACTGACAACAGGGGAGGACCTAGGTTAAATAAAAAGCAGAACAATCTTCTCGTCCTTCTGATTTTACTGGCCAGGCAGGAGATCTGCATTAAATGGATTAACCATAATCTGCTGACTCAAGCGGAATGGCTGGGATCAGTCCACAGGATAAATAAATTAGACCGGGCGGGAACACGAAGTAAGAGGCAAGAGTTCTGGGATGTATGGGAACAACATTGGGAGTGTTGAATGTTGGAACGGAGTGTTTAGGAAAATCGAAAAATGATTAAGCATAACAGCAATAAGAATAAGTGGGAAGTGCTGGTGCAGGTGCAGGTACTACTCCCAACAATGGAAGAGTGGGACAAGGTGCGCAAAGGGAGCCTAGTGGCAGGTAGGATACCCCCATATACCTAGACCTCCAACTGAAGGTATATGTCACGGGGCAGGGCCAGGGCGGTACAGCATGGTGATGATGGTCCCCCAACCGCGAAAAACCTGTTATCTCATCTCAACCTGTTTATTGCACAATGAGGACTAAAAAAAAAAAAATTAAAAAAAAATAAATTATTAGCAGAACCTCAATGGTGACTCATTACAGAGTAACTAGAAACCCTAAAATTAAGCAAGTAACTTGGAAGTACAACATATTAAACAGCATCACAATTGGAAACATCTGGACAAAATTGTGTCAAGTCACAAGAAGTGGGATTTTTAAACTACTGGGGAAAGCAATGTCAGTCTTGATGTGATTTGTGGCTGAGCTGGTCTAATATAGGTAAAGCATTCAAGCATCTAGAGGTAAACACTGGTTTCTGCTGGAAATCTCAAAATCATCCCTAATAGCTTGGTGCAGACAGCAAGGTCTTTCTCGAGGAAAACAGTATGTAATGTGTGCACACAAACGTGCCCAAAATAACATTAGAGTAGCGAAATAAATACGTTAAAATTCCCATCCCAATTTAGTGAGTCAAAATAATATTCACATTTTTAAAGAAGTAGCAAAATAATTTGTATAGATAATAATGAGAAACCAAAATGTTTAAGTTTTCCTGTAGGGAACAAGGAACCCAGACCTATGCACCTTCGGAGGCCAATGAGCGAAGGAGTTAGGTAGCACAGAGTGTGGTATACTGCCTGTCATTACAGTCACAGAACATTTATCTGTGGAACTTAGGGGCATATTAGCAAGGGCCTTATCGCCGCTTTAGCGGCACTTTTTGCAGCTAAAGCGGCGATTTTTTTATCGCCCTATCAGCAAGCTGTCGCTAACAGGCGTTAGCGACAGCTTACTGGCAATAGCGGCCCGTTTTCCCATCGCCTTGCATGCCAGCGATAAATATCGCTAATGACATGCAAGGTAGGCATTCCCAACTAAAAGCGACTGAAAACAGTCGCTAACACAACTTCTCCCTATTAGCAACGCAGGCGAAGCGATAAAAAAATTCGCGCTAAGCGCGAATATCGCTAGAATTTAACACCTGCTAAAAACATGACTTACCTGTTTGTAGAATAGGAGGTGGATTGTCAGCCTAAGTCCACCATGGCGTTAATGCGTGAATATCGCTGGATTTCCAGCGATATTCACGCATTTACGCTTATCGCTGGATATTTTATCGCATTGGAGATAAACCTTGCTAATAGCATGTTATCTCCGCGATAATATCCAGCGATAGGCTGCGTTAAGAAAATGCGCGCTAAGCGCGGTTAGCGATAATTTTCGCCTGTTGTTGCTAATATGCCCCTTAGAGTGTTAAGTTCAAATGTAGGGGTGAGGTAGAATGATGTGTGTCTGTTATACTGAGGCAGCTGTCGTAGATGGGAAGTTTCCTTTGTACTGATGCATACCAATAAATCATCTACCCTACCCAAAGCTTGAGCAGCGTCTTCTTCATAGTGGCAACGATCATGGAAAAGAACCAGCCCCTTGAGTAAGAACCGAATTTCTACACTGGTTAAGAATGGGTTAATTGGCAGGACTTTAGTGTGCCTTTGCGCTAATGAGTTAACGCCTCAATGTATGCATCGGAACCTGAGTGTGCTTGGTATCGGTATTCCTGAACATTATGGTACTGTGAGTGTATTTTATTGGGGGAATCCTGTTTACTTTTAGAGCAATGGTTTGCTTACCCCTTCTCGTGACCCAACTGCTCTTTTGACCCAGCTGGAGTGCTTCCTTCAACTGTTGGTAGGCTCTCGCAGCCACCTTGGGGCTTTGTTCTCTTTACAAAGCCTACATGCCAGGTACAGCATTGAGTGAGCACATCATGACTTGGAAGCCTGAACGATCTGCCGGCATGTCATCTGGTGTGTGCGTCCTTCCTAGGTTGCTAGGACAGCATGGGGAGGCCGGTACGGAGTCTGCGAAGTTCTTTTGTTTATGCTGTTGCCAGGGCAACAGACTGCTCTAGGCTTCTCCTTGTCTTCGTGGCTGGGGCAATGCGGGGAAGCCTGAATGGCCAATCCTGTCTTCACAGCCTGTCAGATTGCTACCAATGCATCAAGTTGTGTTGTTCCACTGCGTTAAGTGGCAGGAGTCAGCAACGCAAGTGTTACTACTGTGAAATGCACACCATCCCTGCATGTCATCTCTAGCCGTGATGTGCACACCACTCATACACATTTTTGCTTGCCACATTTCTTCTTTATAATGTGATATGCACACCATTCCTGCATATAATTTCTAGCGGTGATGTGCAGACCATTTCCGCAAATTATTCACATGCATGTGCTCTATTTCTGCATGTCATTTTGCTCATTTAATTGAACTATTTTAATTGAACTAATTTGCCTGTTAGTGTGGGGACGGTTTTGTTCAGTTTTTCAGGTGCATTTCAGGCTTGAATTGCACATCGGGGTGATGGTACATTTATATGCTCGGTGTGGAGGTCGCACACCGGTGTTCTGATATCTGGATTCTAGGCTTTAGTTCTGGTATTTAAGTGCTGTTTTTCTTGGAAAAATGCAGAATGGTAAGCCTTCACCTTTCTTTTTCTCTCATCCTAGAGAACCAGCCATTAGGTGGTTTAAGTGGAAAATGGTCTTGCTGCATTGCGCACGTGTGTGTGGTGTTTCAATAAGTGCCAAAAGGACGACTTCCTTCTTGCTGAATTGCTTAGGATCTGAAGGCCAAGAGGTCTTCGAAAATTTGCCGGACCTAAGTGGTAGTGATACTGACAATCTAAATGAGTTTGAGATATGCTTGGCTAAGTTGGATAAGCACTACCTACCAAACGTAAGTACGATCTTGGAGCACTATAATTTTGGTAGAAGTATGCAAAGGGCACAGGAGTCAGTTGAGTCACACATCACAGACCTACGTAAGTTAGGTGCTACTTGTAAATTTGATGGGTTGTTGGAGTAGCAAATACGCTACCAGTTTATGTTGGGTTGCAACATAGAGAAGATTAAAGATGAGCTGTGGCAGAAAGAAAATCCTAAATTAGATGAGGTACTGTTGGTGGCTAAGTAAATCGAACACTTTCTTGCCTGTGTTGAGGTGCTGAAAAAAGATCATGGTGGGATTGCCCTGAGAAGGTGCAGGCCATAGTTGGCACCTCTAAAAAAATTGGGCAATTCATCTACCAAATTAAGCAATTCCTTGTCCGTTGACAACAGGAAAATGGTTTGAGGGAAGTGCTTTCGATGTGGACGCAGTGGGCTCCTTGCTAATAATAAATCTTGTTTTACCTTTTCAGTTAAGTGTTGCAGTTGTGGAGAAACAGGACACTTTCCTAAGTACTGCAAATCCTCCCAAAGAAAGCAAACATGTGAAGGAGGTGGTGTTTGATGAAAGCAGTGACTGTGACTGTGAGTATGATGAGTTGCACTGTGGTGAGGTTGTACTTCAAATAGATCATCACAAAAACAGAGGCCCGTTGATTGCGTGTTAGTCAATGGTCAGACTATTTGGATGTTGTTTGATTCTGGCGCCGAGATCTCACTGGTCCTGAAGAAATTTTATTTGGAAAACTTTTAAAGGAAAGTTCAGTTTTTGAACCCTGACATAATTGCTTATGGTGGTCAGCCAATAAAATTGTTAGGATACTTTGGGGGCAATCTGGAATATAAAGGTTGTTTAACCACGGGGAAGGTTTACATCTCATGTAAAGAAGAAAGTATCATAAGTTGGGTACAACCAAGGTGATCTGGAGGTTTTACTAAATCCAAGGGGTGAACCCAGCATTATTTTGAAGGAAAGACCTTCTGGTGGGAAGGTTGTGCAGACGTCGGTATTTGAGGTGGGTGTTCACACTGTGGAGACAAAGATTTATGTCAAGTATATATGTTTGTTCAGAGAGTTTGAAGATGTCTTTAGTGACAAATTGGGTTGTCTCAGTGATTTCACTCATAAGATTGTGCTCAAAGATGGGGCTGTACTATTTGGAAAAAGGGGACCCCTACCAAGACAATGTGCTTGCTATGCGCAGGGACAAACCTAATTGTGTAAAGAGACCAATAGCAAGCTTCTATTTAACCACGTAGAATATACTAGGTGCAATAAGATAGTAACCACACTCCATAACATCCAAAAAATAAGCACTTTATATAGAAAAAAATATATTTAATTTTGTTTATTTCAATTATTATTATTTTTTATTATTTTTTTTATATTAAAAAATTCTTTTTTGTTCATTCAATTAAATTGTTTTTTTGCAGAAAAGTATAAATTAGCATAAAATGACAACAACGTTAATGTTTAATTACATAGTATTGGGTGATGAAATGAAAAAATCTTTTTATATTATCTCATTAATACATTCCATAATCATTAACCAAAATCCTTGACAAATTAAATAGGGCAGGCAGTGGATGAAGACTTGATGAGGGCAAGCGGTAGATAACAACTACGCGCGTTTCGGCACTACTGCCTTCATCAGGAAACCGTCTATTGCAAGACAACTATGTAAAACATAAAACAACACAGTGGTTACAAACTTGTAATATATATGTACACCTAGAATATTCATTATACATCATTAGCTTTAATCTAACAGATTGATGAAAAATAATAATAATAACGGCAAATATATTATCCAAAAAACCATTTTATATGTCTGATGATACAATTCATTATTCAATCTTATTTTGTCTTTCATACTACTCATAAACAGGCAATTTATAAGCATACAAAGAAAAAAGAGAGTATCTACATACATCATTTTGCAACGGCATGAATTATATACACATAAAAGAATAGAATACGAAGACAACTAGAACATAAATTAATAGAGACAAAAGAAATAAAGACTAAAGGGCCCATATTTGTTTATTTTAAATATATATTCTAGATTTGACTAATTATAATATCCCTATAGGCTAACACAGGGATAACTTTATCGCATAAAAAAATTGTTTATGTGAACACTGATCTAAGGATTTATAGACGCAAACATACACAAATTATGTGTGCGTGAACAAATTGAAGCTAACAGTTTCATAGATTTTTAAATGAAACTAGTCATGATGTTCTTTAATCTAAAGAGATATGTCATAACTTATTAACATAAACAAATAAGAGACTATATGCACAGCCCATGGTCTCAATTTAAGCAATGTTAGACAATCTCCTAGTCCATCTGAATATATAAACCGCACTTACTCAGATTGATGAAAACTTGAATGGCGATAAGCTGTCGTTAACAATTGCCCAAAAAGATGCCAAAAAACTAAAGAGTGAAAGACAAAAAAAATATAATGCAATTAGTTATTCTAACCTAATTGGGTTGCTAAATGATACCAAGGAAAAAGGTAAAATCTCAAACGCTCACTTTGTTAAAGGGGAATCTGTCGCTCCTACAGGTAGCTATATTTGTTGGTATGGACGTATGACAAACTCCATAATGAATGCAGGTCGATCAAATACTTTGGAACTGTGTGTAAAACAAGATAAAAACCTTTTATTAGTTTGGGTGTAATTATAGACCATGGCGTGGCTCTATGTTACACAAGAAGTGAATAATGTCCTATGCGCTTACTTAGAGGAGAAAGTATCTCTCATTCCTGTAGGTAGATCTATGTGCTGATCATAAGCTTGGGACATAATCAATGTAGCACATTGTGCGACTCAATGCTTTCTGGAGCTATGTATAAAACATAATGAATAATCATAACCACTTTATTAGTTTAGATATGTAGAGCAATGCTGTTAGGTCATAGTGAAAATATATATCACTTGAAAAGAGATTAGAATAAATTAAATCTAAAGCGCTTGCTTCAGACATGAAATTTGATTCCTCCCACAGAGGAATCTATGTGCTAGTTTTGCACTTGAATGTAAACATGATAAAAACTGGTCATTTCGGCACTATCTGAAGCTGTAAATAAAACAGAAAAAACACGCATGACCTCATTGTAGGTTGAAATAAGGAAGGCTCTGCCTATAGCTGAAGGCACTGGAGTTCCCTAACGTATCCATGTCCTGAAAAGTACTGGGTGTGCCTCAAACTCTGCGTGATGCCATGCTTTCTGAGTTCAACAAGTTGAAGAGTGAGGGCATCATTGTTGAGACAGAGGTGACTGAGTGGTTTGCGCCCATTGTCCTTGCGTGCAAAGTTTCTGGCGAAATAAGGCTATGTATGGATCTAAGGGGCCTTAATAAGAAAGCGGTTGCAGATAAGTATTCACTCCCCAACAGTGCAGAAATGCTTGGTTTACTTGATGGGGCTGCAATTGTTTAAACCCTGGAACTCAGCGCGGTGTATCATCAAATTAAGTTAGATGATACCTCTATGAATCTGACCTCTTTTATTACCCCTTTTGGTATGTTCAATTTCATGAGATTACCCTTTGAGTTAAACTCGGCTGCCTCCGTGTTACAAAGGGCCATGGAAGATGTCTTGGGTGGTGTTTCTGGGGTTAAGATTTACCAAGATGATGTTTTGGTGTTTGGCGCTACTCAAAAGGAGCATGATGACAGAATCGAGCAGGTTTTGGTTACATTTAAAGGGAGGGGCCTTACATTGAGGGAGAATAAATGCAGGTTTAATCTCTCTGTGATTGAGTATCTTGGTCAAAAGCTTACCAAGGATGGCGTCAGACACAAGGATCAACTGGTGTATACCATTGAGGAACTTCGCATTCCTTGTTGCGTGGATGACTTAGTCATCTTTTTAGGTATGGCCGAGTAGTATAATAAGTTTGTGCACAGGTTTGCTAGTTGCACTTACATCATGAGAACGCTTTTGAAGAATGGTGTCAAGTTCACTTGGTACGGTCATTGTAATTTTGAATTTCTGAATGTCGAAAGCGCACTGTGCAATGTACCCCCTTTGCAAAGCTTTGACAGTGGGAGGCAATCCATCCTAGTCTTAGATGCCAGTTCCAAGGGATTGGGTGCAGTCACAAGTTAGTGAGGAAAGGGAGGGAACTATAATGTTACTGTCCAGAGCATTAGTGAAGCCAGAAAACCCCTATTCGGTAATTGAGAAGGAGGCTCTTAGTATAAACTGGGCTATCAGGAAGCTCAAGAAGTTTCTCTCGGGTGGAACCTTTGTGGTCAAGTCTGACAATAAACCCCTGAGAGACGTCTTCTCTAAAAAGAATTTGGATACCATTTCCTCTTACATCTAGAAGTGGGAGGTCGCATTGCAAGAGTATGACTTCAGGGTTGAGTATATTCCTAGCACTGAGAACAAGGTGGCTCACTATTTGTCAAAGCTTGTTAATACGCAGACTGAGAGTGAGGGTGGTTCAAAAGAAGACAAGTGGGACTTGGAGGACTTTAGCATTTGTGAAATCACTGGAGAGGTGATTAGCGAGGAGGCTTGGAAAGTACTGTTAGCGGAAGACATGGTGCTACAATGGGTATTGAAACTGATTTCTGGTGGTTGGCCCTGTAAGAATGTGTCGTGTGATGAAGTCTGGAAATACTGGAATGTGCATGATGAACTTTCTGTTAAGGATGGACTTCTCTAGAGAGGCATGAAGTTGGTGCCTCCAAGACAGGTCCGGGAAAAATCATCCAGTTCAGAAATCAAGGGCACCAAGGGATTTCAAAAACTAAGGAAAGAATCAGGTTGTAATTCTGGTGGCCTGGAATTGATGTGCAAATTGAGAGGGCTGTAAGGGATTGATTGGAGTGTGTCTCTAGCGACAGGGTCCAACCTAAGATTATGAGAGAGAAACCGGTGAAAGCTTGGCAGGATGTGGCTCTGGATATATTAGGACATGTGACCAGTAAGACTGGACAGTATTATGTTCTAGTCTTAATTGACATGCATTCAAGGTGGCTGGAGATTTGTATCACTCAAAGTATAGAAACACAGAAAGTCATCAAATTCCTTAGTGATCTGTTTAATAGGGAAGGTCTACCCGAATGTATTTAGACAGACAATGGTGTTCAGTTGGTCTACAAGGAAATGAAAGTGTTTTAGTCTGAACGCAGTATAAGACATAAAAAGTGTTCTCTCTACCATCCAGAGACAAATGGAATGGTGGAAAGGTTTAATAGGATCTCGAAGGAGGCAATACAGATAGCTAAATCTCAGAACAGACTGCAGGTCAGAAATTGTTGAAAGAGTGAACCTGTACCATCTTAGTCCCCATTCAATGACTAGCAAAATGCTTTTTGTGTTGTTCAGGGGTTAGAGTCCAATCACTATGGTGTGTCCCAGGTGGATGGATTGCAAAGATTTAGCCAAGCGCCCGGTCTCAAGTGAGTGGGAGTTGATTCAAGAATAGAAAATAGAAACTCAATTTTGAGGTAAAAGTAGGAGATATAGTGAGGGTTAGGTTTCCCCAAAAAGGAAGCTCTTCTAAATTTTCCACAGCTTTTGAAGTGGTCAAAGTATTCCACAATGTTGTCAAATTAAGTGACAAATGCATCTGGAATTTTAACAGAGTGGTGGCTGTCCTGAATGGTACCAAAAATCTGGATGGTATTGGGGATGCGAAGCATGTTTCCTCTGATTTGAGAAGAAGAGGGTGTACAACATTACATTTCAAACATTTGGAAGAGTTTGTTTGAAGCTTTATATTGGTGTGCACCCTAATACTTTGAAGCCTTACTTCGGTGTGCACTTAAAGATTTTGCTGAAAGCTTTGCTTCGTTGGTGTGCGTCAAGATTTTCAATCCTACCTGTTATTGCTTTGACTACTGCTTAATGCTGTGCAAAGTGTAACTTTTCTCTTTGTTAATGTAAGATTTGGTAGGGTATAATAAGTGAGATTTATGCTTTTGTTTTATTATCATTTGTAACTTGAATATTCTTTATGCTTATATTTTGTGGTCTAGTTTATTGGGGGGAAGGTGTGTGGAGGAGCATCATTTAGACACCCTTTGCAGCTGTGCACAAAAGGAGAAAGAATCAGTTAAGGGTTAGCAGTCTGTCCAGGTGAACACACATACTTTCGCACTTATAGATTTTTTTACATGGCTCCATGAGGTTGGATACTCTCTTTTCACAACCCTGTGGTTGCGTCAAACATCACATTAAAAAACTGAGCTGCCAGCAAAATTGGAATTTGAAGCTGAGATGGTTGAGTCTTTCTCAGGTATGCTTATCCCTCAACATGGTCCTCTCGAATAATTTTCTACATCTGAGCTTTGGCAAAATGAAATACTACTTCAATTGTCCACAAATTAGCAGGGAGCTAGATCATGGATCATGAAACATATTGGGGAATGTGCTTTGCTCCACTTCCTTCATGACCACAGATAAACGTTCAGTTAAACCTGCTGTTTTTCTCCCAGATATTAATGCTCTGTTCTTTGAACTCTCCCTTCTAACCAGCATTCTGAAAAGTCAGAGCAGTGGACACTGTTGGATAAGGCTTCTTTGGCCCTCAGATATCCTTTAGTTCCATTGATTCAAGCGAAAGCAGCTACAGTTTTCAGTCCTTTCAGAGGCAGTCTGGAATTTTTCCTCATAAGTAATCTTCTTGAAAACTCTGTTGCAGCAGCATTTTCTTTTAAAAGTATTGGGGGCAGTTATTTTTGATGCTAACCAAGTAGTATATGGTTAATTTCTTTAAAAAGAACCTGAGGTTGTTGAAAATTGGGTTTTTGATTGAGGGGGGTTGAAATCTCCCCTGAAGCAACAACCACAATCCCTGTCAGGGTGAATCACAAAAGTCACTAAATTAACCTGTGCTTACCCCTCTGGTAGCTTGGCATAAAAGCAGTCAGGCTTAACTTAGAAGCAATGTGTAAAGTATTTATGCAACACACAACAAGTAATGAAGTGGCAAAACAACAAAAAAAAAATCCCACATCCATTTAGACAAAAAGAGAACATATTAACAAATAAAATGGGACCAAAATGAATGAAATCAGTAGATTTTGAGTTAGGATTTTTTAGATTTTTTTAATGAAAACTAGCACCTAAAAGATCAAAGCACGAACCACGGACATCTAGTGGAGCAAGGCTGTGGCAGCCAAAAGTTATGGTCGACCACAATGAAGCACTGTTCATATTGACACAATGAATTGGGCCCAGTCTTGGCTTACCTAAGAACTTCAAATAATTTTTGCAGAAGGTAAAAGGCAGAAGTTTAAGGCAGCCGGCAATGTCCGAGGAAGAGGCATTGTTGTCGGGAAGCAGCTGGAAAAATTTGAGGTGGAGATTTCTATTATTTGGACGTTGTGACTTTTTGGGTTGTGAAAAATCTCCAGCGAGATGAATCTGCAGACAGTAGCTGACAATTGCTCCACAAGGCTGGATACCCTGTCAAAGAGAAGCCGATGACCAAGATTTGCTGCTGCAGAGAAGACTGTAGTGGGAGCTACTGCAAAGTCAGGTCGACCGGTAATGAATCTTGGGTGGTTCTGTGAGCAGGTAGGTCCGGGTCTTTTGTCGGTTCTCAGGCCACTTTATAGTGGACATTTTCTTATTCCCAGGTTTACATTTTTGGCTTTTTGGGCATTGTTAGCACCAGTTCAAGAGGTCCAGTAATAGTGAGGAACCACTTGGAGGGCAGGACTCACTTCAGGCAGGGTCCAGGTGCACGTTCAAAATTGTTGGAGCTGTTTGTGTCCCTATAACTGAGAATAGAAGCCAATCACCTAGACCTCAGAGGCAGTCTGGTAGTCTTGGAATCAAGCAGCATGACAGGCCTCAAGCAGCAGTGCAGTCCTTTGAAGGTTCAAGGCAAGCTCCAAGCAGCATGGCAGTTCCCTGGTAGCAGCAGGGCAGTCCTCTGAAGTACAAAGCAGGCCTTAAGAAGCAGAGAAGTCCCCTGAAGTACAAGGCGGTCTATCTGAGGGTCCTCCGCAGGTCCAGAAGTGAACTCAAGAGTTGGTATGAGGGTCCAATATTTATACCTGGTGCAAGCCTTGGAAGTGGGAGCAACTTCTAGACTTCCTCCCACATCTGGTTCTGGAAATGTCCTTCCTCCCCTGCGCAGGTGCCAAGAGGTCTAGGGTGACAATAGACTGGTGTAGACTTCTTTGTGAGTGTGCTGGATGCAGTCTCTATGAAATGTACGTGGGGCTGGGAACAGCTTCACCCCTCCCATCCACCTAGTCCCCCTTTGTTTCACTGTCTGGGAGAAATTAACAAAGGCCAAGTGCTACTCTATTCACAGTCATAGGGCCCAGGACACAGGCTGCAGGCACTAAATGGTTAGGGCAGGAAAATGACATCCTTATAAAAGTGGCATATTAGAATTGTGACTTAAAATCGGACTTTACCATTAAAAAATGATTTTAAATTATAATTCCTTTGAGACCAAACATAACATTTCTACCTGTTCCCAATCAAACATTATCACTTACTAAATGTAGTAAGGTAAACTAATGTTATCCTATGTGAGAGGTAGGCCTCACAGAAGTGAAAAATAAACTTGAAGAGTTTTTCACTACCAGGACATATAAAATTTAAAAGTCCATGGCCAACTTTTAAATACACTGCTACGTGCAATTTTGGCTTTTTAAGGACTTACTTAAAGGTGAATTTTATGTATTAAAATGGGAGGTTTATGCCTGGCAAAAGGGTTATTTTGGCAGGTAGAATTGGTAGTTTAATACTACCCACAGGCTACAATGGCAGTGATGTAAAGGGCTACTTACGTGGGTGGCACAACAAGTGCTGAAGGGCCACTGGTAGCATTTAATAAACAGACCCTGGGTACAGTAGTATCACTTTACTAGGGACTTATAAGCAAGTTAAATGTGCCAATTGGGAGTGAGCCAGTTTTACCATGTTTCAAGGAGAGAGCCCGAGCACTTTAGCGCTGTTTAGCAGTGGTAAAATGCACTAAGTCCTAAACACCAACAATAACGAGTTCAGAAAACAGGAGGAGAGGAAGCAAAAAGTTTGGAGGTAACCATGAAGTGAGGGCCAAGTCCAAGAGAGAGCTACCACATCTACAGTGCCCAGATTGCACTTCTGCTCTCTTGATTTAGTCCAACTGGTGGAGGTGGAGCTGATTGAGCTTAGCACCACTAAGGGCGCTCATTTTCCCTCTTGGACTGGATACCAACAATGGAACCTGAGGACTACAGCAACTACAGAGACCATATTGCACTTCTTCTTTCATGATTTAGCCCAGCAGGTGGAGGTGGGCCTGAATGAACTAATCGCTACAGAGAGGGCTCACTATCCCCACACTGCGCGAGATCACCGATGAAGGAACCTGAAGGCTACAGCTACTACAGAGCCCAGATTGTACTTTTCCCCTCTGAGTGGGATTCTGACAAAGGAACCTGAAGGATCTAGCAACAAGAGAGCACACATTGAACTTCTGCTCTTCTGATTTAGCTCGTAAAAAGAGGTTGCCCAAATCACCCCAGTATACCTGGGCATAAACAAGTAACAACAGAAAAACAGGCATACTGCGAGGAAAATTTTCCAATGGAAATGCAACTCATATTTGTGGTAACAGGGTGATTGAGTGCCCTCTGTCTAGGATTTTTGTTGTATTATGTATTGTTGGATGTTCATTTATATGGCAATATATATGCTTTTCCTAATTTCAAGTATAGAGAACGAAGGCTAGGAAGCTTGTTCAAAAGTCAATGAAAATTTAGAATTTGTGCTGAATAGACAACATACCAGTGACTAATTTGAGTGTTCACTGAGTTGTGTTTCTGTTGGATAATTTGTCCCCACAAATACCTATTTTTCTGTTATTACTTCTGATTTAGCTCAGCTGGTGGAGGTAGGGCTGAATGAACTCAGCGCTACTAAACCGCCCTACTAGCTGCCACAGGCGACATCCGCACCCTCCTCGGCCAAGGACACACCGCGGACCTGATCCTACTCGACCTCTCTGCAGCTTTCGACACCGTCTCCCACCGCACACTCACCGCCAGACTCCACGACGCCGGCATACAAGGAACCTCCCTCGACTGGATCCGCTCGTTCTTCACCGGCAGAACCCAAAGAATCAGACTACCACCCTTCCTCTCCGAACCCACGGAAATCAACTGCGGAGTGCACCAAGGATCATCGCTCAGCCCCAGGCTCTTCAACATCTACATGACCCACCTCGCCGCAATCGTCAGACAGCATGGACTCAGCATAGTATCCTACTGCGACGACACCCAGCTCATCCTCTCCTTCACCAAGGACCCAATCACCACCAGACTCAACTTCCAGGAAGGAATGAAGGACTTCGCATCCTGGATGAGCAGAAACTGCCTGAAGCTCAACTTGGAGAAGACAGTAGTCCTCGTCCTTGGACCCTCCCCCTCGGCATGGGACAACACCTGGTGGCCTACCGCCCTCGGCAGCCCCCCACACCAACAAACGACGCCCGAAACCTCGGCATCGAACTCGACTACTCCCTCTCCATGACCCGACAGGTCAACACCGTCGGCTCCAGCTGCATCAACACCCTCCGAATCCTCCGAAAGACTTTCAAGTGGATCCCCCCTGAATCTAGGAAGGCCGTCACCCACGCACTCATCACCAGCAGACTGGACTACGGAAACACCCTCTACGCCGGGATCAACAAGTCTCTGATCAACAAGCTCCAGACCATACAGAACACCGCAGCCAGACTCGTCCTCGACATTCCTCGACACAAGCACACCACCCTTCACCTACGGAACCTCCACTGGCTCCCCGTTGAGAAGAGAGTCACCTTCAAGATACTCACCCACGCCTAGAAATGCATCCACAACACCAGACCTCAATACCTCAACGAGAGAATATCCTTCCACGTACCCAAGAGAAACCTCCGATCCGCCGACCTCGCCGAAATACCACGCATCCGCAGAGCCAGACAGGTGGAAGAACCTTCTCCAACATCGCAGCCAAGACCTGGAACGAGCTCCCGCTCAACATCAGACGCGCCCCCTCCCTGAACATCTTCATGAAGATGCTCAAGACCTGGCTCTTCGACTGAATGGAGCTGCTTAGCCCCACCCCTCCCAGCGCCTTGAGACCCTCACGGGTGAATAGCGTGCTTACAATCCCCCTGATTGATTGAAGGGCACTCAGTTTCCCAACAGTGTGATGTGTGCCTGGGCATGGCCCGGGCAATGACAATGCCAACAGCTGGCCCGTCTGTGCCCATCAGAGTCTGAAAGAGGCTGGGCCACCCCCTCACATTGTCCATTGATTAATCCCCACACTTCCAAAGTTTGTATCCAGTGTGGGTAAGATGTAATTGACAGTTCCCTCCACGTCAAATGAACGATGCATAAACCTCTCAATCAAAACCTATCTGATGAATGCTATGGGTCTCATCAATAGCAAAATTGGGAGTGTGGAAGGGAGACTAGTGAGGACCCAGAGGGTAGTGTCAGTGAGCTTTGTCAGAGGCAAAGTATCTACAACAGTGAGACCATCTGTATCTAAACTCTGTGTGTTGTCTGAAGAACAATGTAATATCAGCAGCACAAGTACTTCCACCTGCACAATTAGTAATTCACCTCCTACTAAAAAGAAACAAAAAAGAGATAGCACGTGCCTTTCACTAAAAACAGAAAAATATCCCTGGTCCTAATGTACAAGGCAAATACCAACTGCCCACTATTCAGCCCTGCCAGTTTTTTAAGGAAGGATGCAACATGTTCACCATAAATTGCCATATGGTACAATCATCTAACAGCTTTCAAAGAATATGTCAAGCAGATGTTTGAAGATGTTTTGAATAAATTAACTATTGTTGAAAGTATTACAACTAATCTTTCAAAGAACCTAAAAACCTCTATCTCTGCTGATACTATGCACCCTAATAGTGGGGCTGGTGACCATGGTTTTACTAGTACATTAATTCCAGCTCAGAGGTAGAAAGGTTCCACATATGAATCAGCGTATATGCTCAGTGAATAAGCCACACAACAGAATGGAACACAAAGGGTAAATGAAGGGGTGAGTACAAGATGGGATGTAGGGGGAATACAAGATGGGATGTCAGAATCAACTCAATTACTACCCAGGGCCTCAATCAAATCCCAATTGTGACCTTACAGTGATTTCCAACAACAAGATCATACCAGAGTACTCAGAGTAATCATAAGAGCTTTCTTCATTTGCCATCTTGAGCCACACCCTATGTGTTAATATTAAAGGATGTACCACCTGCTTGCCCTAATCAGTCTGAAACTTCGAAGCCTTGGGAAATAGAACATTACATCTGCTGTCAAAGAGAGTGGGGAACACGCTACAATTAGACAATAAAATCCTGATTGTAAGAATGGGACCCTGGGTAGGAAATTCAAAGAAAATGGGTGATGGTGAATGCATAGTAATTCATTTAAAACAATTAACGGAATCCTCATTATATATGCTATATTCTAAACACTTTGAATTACTCATCACAGTTTCCAAGTACTATAATAGCAGTCCCACTGAGATACCTCTATATACCAGAGGCTCTCTGTCATTCGAGGAAGCACTTGCAAAGTGCCTGTAGGCACGCTCATAAAAATGTATGAACTGCCTTAAATGCAGTTCTAAGAGATTCTAATTTGATTTGTGCATCTAGAACAAGGTATAAACAGGTCACTCAGAAAAGGAAAAATACAATTTGGCAAGAAGCAATTTGACTAAAGCCAGCAGCCCTAAAGACAGTGATTTATTTTGGAAAATCATTAATTCTTCATATTATAATGAATCTCCCAGCCCTTTTCTTAATGTGGGTGTCTCAGGAGCAGACTGGATTCCACATTTTATTAATATATTTCATAAGAATGATGTCATTTTCAAAGATACCAGTCAAATAGAAAGGGATAGGTGTTTTATTATGTTTGACATTATTGATGTCCATTCTGCCCCAAATAAGAGTTGATTGGGCAAATCTGCAGGCCTAGATAAGGTGCCAGTTGATATGTTTAAGGACAACAGCAGTCTTTGGGTCCCACTGTTAAATAATTTTCTCAAGTCAATTGAGCAGGGGGTTTTACCCACTTAATGTTTTGAAAAAAAAACAAGTTCCCATACTCAAGAAGGGCAATAGATTAGGCCTACAGCATTATTGTCCAATTTCTTTATTAAATTGTACTATCAAATTACTTGGCATAGTTTAACTAGAGAATTTAGAAACATGGGTCAAAGAGAATTCTATTCTGTCTGATTTTCTATTTGGTTTCAGGAAGGGGAATGGAGCAGTGCCTCAAACTAGAACTATTCATTGTGTACTTTATGGAAAGACAAATCCTGAAAGTTAATCTGAACAAATTATTAACAATGATATGTGGTAAAGGAGCATCAAAATGTTTTTTTAATAAAGTAATACTGGATACTATTTGCACCCCTTGCTCAGCATGCGTGCACTTAAGGTGGGCTTACACTAAAGTCCAATATGCCAATTAAATTATCTAAAACTGATAACAAATTGCAAGCGGAAAAACACAGGGTAAAGGATTTATTTTGCAGCATCTCACTGCCCAGACATTTTTAAAAATCCTGTGGTTTAGATGCATAGAAAATAGAAACAAACTCTGGGTAAAACTCGTCTAAAAGGTTTACTTCCTACAGAAAATATATTATGATTCTTCAAATCTATAAATATTTTGGGTGGGCATAAATAATGTATACAGGAAAACCACACTTCTTCAGCGAGGTTTCACAGAAAAGATTCCACTGTGGTCACTATGGACGTCATCTCAATTTATCCAAACACATAACATGAAGCCACAATATCTCCTTCTGTAATTCCTTTTTTTTAACATTTCTTTATTCTTTTTTATAGGCAGTACCTGCCTGTAGTCCAATAAAGTGGACATGCATTCAAACAAGCAATACACTAGCCATATCATACCATATCATATATGAAAGTTGTAGAACAGTGTGCCTTTTGTGATTCTAATAAAGACACAACTTTCAGGAGCATGAGAGGCATCATTCAAACCCGCACCAAGCTTTTTGTTTAACGTCAAACCATTCATAAAAGTTGAGAGCTACCAGTCGCACAATATTTTCACATCAGTAGAACATATTTTAAATTGCTAATACAGAGGCAGAGTTACCACCACAACAATTCAAGAAATTAGACACATAAATGTTTTACATAGATTACATTTTCTTTATGAGGACAGTGGTGGAACATTTATGAGAGGCCTCCCACCACCCTATTGCTGCATTCTAATATTCCAATTAGTTATTTTTGGTTTGTGGCTAGAGAGGCCTACAGCTCCTGAGAAACATGACTAAAGGTGGAAGCAGTAGCCGTTTGGAATCGGCCAAATGGAACAATCAAACAGGTAGCACAAACAGCAGTCCAAGAAAGGCATCTACCAAAGATCTGCAATACAAACCCAAAAAGGTACACACACAAAAATGCTCTGTAGCAAAAGTCCGGTAAGAGCAGCATTCTTCATCCTATACATATTTTACAAAAAGGCTAGTTAATCAGGTAACACCACAACAATTAGAAAAGGAGCATCCACTATATTGTTTTGTTTCCGGCCCAAATTTAGGCAATCCAATGTTAACAAATATAACAATGATGAACAAGAAGTGAGATTCAATTGTCATGAGTCTTAAGAATGCGTCCAGTATCCAACTTTTATTGATTTTTCAATACATGAAATTTTACGGTCAGCTCAGCAAGCGCGTTTCATCCTCTATGGACTTCATCAGGGTTGTGCTTTCCAAACTTGTGTGACTTTTAAGTAGCAAGAAGTATGGCCTACTGTTTCGGTGTCTTCATGGTTGATAAATCCCGTTTCAGGTGGTGCAGTACCCCCTAAATTTTCTTCCTCCTTTGTGCGTCAGGGCTTATGTGTCACAGTGACACTTGTGCCCTGACGATAGTGTTGATGTCATTGTTTATGCATTCATTGATGCTATCTGTAATAGGAGCTTTCATGGGTGAAGCACTGGAATGCTATGTCGGTCAAGAAAGAAACATGTAAACGTTCTTGCAGTCAGAGCATAGGAACCAGACATATTTCTGAAAGAATCTCTGTGGTATTGTAATATTTTAAACATTGTGCATGGCAATTTGGGACTGTACTACACAAAGTGCCTCAGGCATCCCAGGAACTTGCCATTCTCAGCCCTCCACATGCTAGTTCCAGTTTACACCTTTACTAGGAGAAGCACATTTTGTATAATTAGGCGCACAGTCCCAGTCTAAAAAGGGCACATCCAATTAAGGGTGCACCCGAACCTAGGTGGGGATTGTGAAACCAATATGTTATAGGGCTCTTCATGTTGGGCACAGGCCTGAAGAGCAAATGTTAAAATTGAAAGATTTCTATTTTCTGTGAACTGAATTTAATCAGTAGTCAGATGTACTATACTGCACTGCATTGTATTTCTTTGATTGTTGTATTTAAGAAATTAAACTTATATGGGAAATTGCAGCCTTTCTATGTAATGCTCCTACGAAGAGTTTAAGTCAGCTTTGTGATTGAGATTTCTGTTTAAATAAGCCAGAGGATGCTATGCTCCTCTTAAAGAATGCTTCCTTTTAAACACATGCGGACAAATTTTCAAAGGTACATTTCATTCCCTAAGCCAATGCAGCTGACAATATAAATATAAAGGGCCCACTTTAAAGTTTAACGGACTGTATTCCATCAGTCAGGGTAGCAGAGGATTACCTCTGCCACCTTAACGGACTATCATAGATCAAATTTAGAGATGACCACTGGACCAGCGGACATCAATGTAGATTAGAAGGAACCACCATCACGCAGGTTCCTTTCTATGTACCAAAGGTTTGGTGGACAGTCAACATTGGTTTTGACAGCTGTTCACCAAACCTTTCCAACATTTTTGTTTTTCATAAACAAACTCTCAAAGCAGGAGTTTGTGTCTGAAAAACAGGGTGTTGGGTCATTATTGTTTTTTTCTGTCCCCTCACCGCCAGGGCTTTCTTGGTGGTGACAACCAGAAAAAGATATATAAAACCGTCCTCCCAAATAGGGCAGATAGTGTGTTGTCCTTCCTCTGAAGGCCCAATGTGCCTCTGGAAGAAGTATTTAATCAAAGAAGCCAACGGGGGCTCCATTAACATAATGCTTACAGTCTGCCTGACTATAAATGTGGTGGGTGTACCAAGGGTTTGGCAGCCAGAGCACTCTGTTGCATTTGAGATGGAGTGCCCTCTTTGCCAGACCATAAATCTGGCCTAACATAACAAATAGACATGCACAAAAGTGCATTACAATTCGTATGTGCTGAGTTGATGGGGGAGGCAAAGGTACTTCCTCCTCTTTGTAAGCCGCAAAGGAATGCAAAAATTCTTTGCAGCCACTGATGCAGCTGCAAGGCATGAAAGGATCATTGACTACAAAAGTATGTGGCAACCATTGCTAAGCGTACCCTGTCAATTTCTGGCAGCTTACACTGTATATATGCAGGCTTGGAAAATTCAGGGGTGCATGCAGCGATCCAGTGTACTGCTATGGTCCTCGATGTTCCATTTACAATGTGTAACTTTTTGTATCACTGTGACCCTTGTAACTGACAGTGGTCACAATGCAAAAAGAACAATTGATGGATGTAATGCTGAACAATGTCAAAAATGCACCCCCAGTACAGAGATCTGGGCCTAAATCCATCGGTTTTTTGCTCCCCATTCCGCTCCAGTTTAGACCCAGCCATATGCAAATCAGTCTTGACCTGCTCCCCATGGGAACAGTCCAGCCCAAACAGCCAGGCCAGGTCCTCCCTTGTCATGAAGTTCCTATAAATCTATATAGGATCTGCATGTTTCGAAAGCATAAACTAAGGGATTGGTGTCCAGACTGATTCTGTACACCAGCGAGCTCACAGTGCCACTATAAGCCTCACAACCTTACCAAGGAGCGAATAGTTTCTGGCAACTATCAAACATGACAATCCTGACCCCTCAGGGATCGTGGAAAAAGTGCAGTACTTTTCGCTCAGTCACTTGTGCTCACTTTGTCTGAGAGAGATACACAGAATAAATGGTGGGGACGTTTTCAATAAGCATTTATTGAACCAGCGTCATTCTAGTATAAAATACGTGTGCTGCAACAACCATTAGACAGAATGAGATGTATACAATTATAAGCACCAACAGAGTAAATAAAAGGTAGAATTCTACCATGGTGCTAAAACAGTGAATATATGCAGGCATATAGATACATGGCAGTAATCATGAGTACTCCTACGATGCAAACCCTAACTAGATGTACCTAAGTGTACCTAGCATGCATGTAGGTGTATAGCCAAGAATCTCCCTAGGAAAGAGCCAACCCATTACCTGTTGGGAGAAAACAAAGGACCCCATCTTGGTCTCAAGTTGGACACCCCACAAGGAATATCAGACTACTGCGTGCTGGAGAGTCTGCGTGCAGCGACTTCAGCGTCTCGTGTCAGCATAGAAGTTTCTCCTCTGGTTTGCCTAGCAAAGATGTGGTATTTATATACCCGAAAGGTACCCCCAGGGGTTCTACCTTGATGTGTCATGGTACTATGAGCCTGTCGGTCAAGGATGACGATAGTGGTGACTTTAGTACAGAGTTATTATTCAGTAGATGGTGATCCTGCTGTGAAACTAAGAATCCTCATGCATAATAAATGAGGCTAGTTTTTGAAGAAAAACACACAACATTTATTCAGCACCTAACTAGGTAAAAGCTCAGTGCCAGAGCAGTTGTAGAGCAAGGTAGGACAAATGTAATTAGAAGGTCATGCAACTTCCTAGGCCTATATTGGGGTACATTGGGGCTCATAACACCCACTCCTCATCCGACTGGACGACAAAATTAACAAATGCTAAAATATGCCTGTTTAAAAGGCATAAAAGACATTGCTAAAATATGAGTATAATAACATCTAAAAACATGGTATGTGTTAAAAATGATGCAAAAGTTTAAAAAGCTCTATAAGTCCTCTAAATAGGCAATATACTGTTAGACCAACTGAGCACGCCAAAAGCCATAGTGCTCATTGAGAGCAAAAGAGAAAAATAAAACAAAAATGGTGTGGTCGAATTCCAATTTGGGTTGTTTTGGAAAAAGGCAGAATTGTTCCCATCACACGGAGTGCCAAATTTTTATGTGTCCTGTTTGGGAGATGCAACATCACTGCTACTTGCCTTGGCAGACGACGATCCCTGTAACACCTCTTGGATCAGGTCAATGGAGCAAAGGTGATCTTCTCCGGTTCCCACAGTGGACTCTGATTAAGCACTTGATACCTGTGAGCCTGTTGTAGAGCCGGTGTCCATTCCAACAGAAGCTGAAGCATCCAGTGGTGGCTCTAAGAATGCCAACATCAACATTGGAATATGCTGAGGACACTGCACTAAAGTAGGCCTTTAATGGGTCCAGCAGTACATCCATGTCTGGAGGTGCAACCGATGGAAGTGTTAGACATATGTCCAACACACATTTGTATCTGCAAAATAGGCAGCTGAGCACAGGCAAGACGCAGTCAACCCAGACTGATCTGAACGATAGGAACCAATGCTCGCTTAGCTCCAGAAGCTGAGGTGTGCCCAGATGGAGTACCATGCGTTCATGGCAACGTCGCACTAGGAGTGCTTCTTACATCATTTTGGAGGCTGGGACGTCCAAGGCGTAGCAGGAAAATTAAAACCAGGATACCCACTATAAGGAGTACGACCAGCAGAAGCCATCCAAAAATGCTTCCCAATACGGACTGTATAAATGATGGA
Source organism: Calotriton arnoldi (assembly GCA_963921515.1). NCBI lineage: Eukaryota > Metazoa > Chordata > Amphibia > Caudata > Salamandridae > Calotriton > Calotriton arnoldi. The sequence goes on from CAWUFW010003132.1 coordinate 407,476, forward strand.
ATAGCTCCAAAGATCGTCTGAAGGTGCTTAATAGCCCAGAAACTATGCTCTTAAATAGGTGAACTATCCCACTCATATCAGACAAGTTAAAGATACGATGTACCATTTCCCCAAAATGGAGCAGGAAGTTAGTTTGGACTAGTGCCTGTATCTTAGCCGAAGACCTTGCAACCTGGAGATCAAAAGTCTCTCGGGCTGAGGTTAAGGCCACATCCTTCTGTAAAAGTATGGCTTTCAGTCTGCTCAGAGAACCAAACCGTATAAGGGAAACATTAAATGAAGGCCATAGTGGCGCCTCCCTGAGTCTGTGGGTCGGTGGAAACAATACTTGCTTACAACAAGTAACCCTGGAATTTACTGTGACTAGATATGTGTTGCCTGGCTGCATCCTACAACACCCTTGATCATTCAACACCAAATAACTCCCATTCAAGAGCAGTTTGAACACTGGATGAATCACGGCAGCTGGGAATCCTTTCAAGTGACATGATAGGTTTGCAACAGAATTATTACAAGCTCCGCTAAGCATAATATCCTGACAAATTAGAGACCCACTTAACAAAGTCTCACAGTCTGAAATGCTGAGAAAGACTTCAGTGTCCCCATTCTTGCATCTAAATCTGTAAGGTAATTCCCAATTTTCATGTATGTATTCCTTACCCAATGCTTCATACCAGCCTGTTTGGTGATACTGTAGACAATATTGAAATTGGAATGTCATGATTCGCAGTGTAATATAGCCATGAATTAACCATTCTGTGGAGGGTGACTTAGCCGAGGGAAAAGGTAATTGGTCCAATTTTTCAATGTGCATCATTGTATATTTTGCATCTCTTCGTGCCATTGTTGTCTGTCTTTCTGTTAGATTGTATGCAGAAAACAGAGACATACTGTTGATATACCGCCAGGGCACGTGACCAGAACGCAATGATTGTAGCGTCCAGCTCAATAATAGAATGGATCGCAATTGCGATTGTCCAAGTTGAAGAATAGACAAATCCTGTTCTATTATATCTATTGCAGAAGACACAATGTTGCCCAGTGAATAAATCCCGGATGTTAGTGTGGTCATGCCACTCTCGACCACTGCCAAAGCCTTTTCTAGGTTAACACCGTCAATCTTGCACAGTCTCTCAGCAGCTTCCTGTTGAGAGATTTTCCATACTACATTATAAATAGCATATAAGAACCTAACAAAAAATCCTTAAGATCCATGTCGTCTGAGAGTATGGACAAGTGTTTTTTACCTGGGACAGTGTTGAGGTTTTTAGCCACTCTAGGCACAACTTCCCCACACTGTAAGATGTCACCACCCTCGAGTGTTCTCGTTGTATGTAGCGTTGGGCAGGCCTATGGATACTAAACCCTTCGGTGGTACCCCTGAATCTTGACTGAAACATATTTGTGTCTATAGGCCAAACCAACCATCCCTTCCAACTGGGGTCTGATGAATTGCATAAACCATCATGTAGAATGTCATTCAGTGTATTCTCACTATGTTGTGTGTAATTTTGCCATCCCTCAAAGTTTGTAGGCGAGGGAAACCAAGGTGAGTTCAAGTCCTTAATCTTGCCTAGTCCAAGACCGGAAGTCTGTTGCACTGTGTTGTTCAGGAATTTGCTGTTGTATGAGACATGCTCTAAATAATGCATCAATTCCCTGAACTTGCCAATCTTTAGTCCCCCAGACAGATTTTGTATCTATGTTGTCCTTCCAAAGTCAAAACTCTGTAAATACAGCTGGGAAATAAAGGAAGCAGAGTATATCTGTTTTGTGTAGGTGAGTATATTTTTCTTTGCAGGTGTAGGTGCAACCATATAATAATAAGATGTCGGGTCTGAAGTGTTAAACCCAGAAAAATAAGCAAACTTCTGTGAAAACGTTTGTGAACTACCTTTCAGTGGTGTTGGGCAATGTTCCCATTGATGATAAGTAAAACATTATGTGGGATACTTGCTTCATGTAGGAAATGATGACAATAGTGTTGTTAACAATACATGGTGTCAAAATCAGATGTATCATCATACAATTCATTATTAGAGAATGTAGCAGATTGTTCTAAATCAGGCAGCATACTATTTACTATTTCAAAGTACCAATCATCAGAGAAAGTATTGGACGTGATGATATTATCAAAAGAATTTGAAACAAATGTGGTATTTTCAAAAGTTCAGTGGGATCAAAAATATCATATGAAACCATATCCCAAACTATTCCTTCAAGAACCGGAACTGCTGTAATATTCATAAAGGACAAGTCTCTTTGTTCATGATGAGATGATGCATGTGGTTTCAGGACCAAGTTCACATATGTACTGCGGGCCGTTCAGGGAGATAATGTCCATTCAGGAGCAGGAAAAAGACAGTCACTACACCTAACCAGAGGAATAGGAAAAGTAGACCAATTGCAATCCAGAGCTGTAGCCAGGGAGAAACAAAGTAAGACTTTTTCAGCCAAACGTAGATATCATATATTTTTTCTTTGCATGAAACAGAAGCTGGCGGTAACTCAGGTTCACTCGGATCCAGAGAGAAGGTATCAAAATCGATGAAGTAGCCAGACGTTGTTGGATCTATCTTTGGTAGCTCAGCAGGTTGTGTAGAACTGGCTGTTGACTCGTTTCGAGACATACTCACATCGATGTCGGTAATAGGCCAAATTGAGATCTGTGTTTCATTTGTATTTTGTAGCTCTTCAATTTCAACAGGTACGAGTTCCATTCCATTGTTGGTAACTCCATTACTTCAAGTAGTAGAATCTTCAAACATTATTAGTCTTTCCGACTGAACTTCCTGTATGGTAGCGAGAGGAGGTCGGTGACTACCCAGGAGCCCACGCGGCCTGCTATTCAGTATCGGCCACATAATGTGGGTTGATCAGATCGATGGAGATGAATCTCTTTTGTCTTTCTTTCTGGGAAGAGGAGGAAGAAGTACTGTTCTTGTTCCTTCAACAGCCAGGACAGATACAGGCTGCCAGGCTCTGTAGGATTGCCCAAATTATTTTTTGTCCACAACCTTCTCTCTGACCAGGTTCCCGATCTTTGGGACCCAGGCAGGTCTTGCCGGAACAGCTTTCACTTCCCCAGTGGTGGTGCGTTTTACTTGGACGTTGCTTTATAATGCCTGGAACTCATTGAGTTCCTGTAAAACAGCCTTATTGTTTGGTGTCTTTTGAGCCTTTTCGCCGATAGTGCCAGTTGATCCGTCTTGTTCTCTTTTAAAAACAGAGACGCGAGTCATAGTTAGCTCGTGCACACCTACCTTCGTCCTGCTTCCTGCCACGGATCCTCTGTGACGACATTCCTCTTCGCGCCACAGCCTGTTGCTGTGCAACGTTGGACAGCGCGCTTTGACCGCAAGCCACCCGGCGCGGGCCTAACAGCGTGCCGCCATTTTTTCTTCAGCGCGCAGCCCGCGATCTGCGTTGTGGCTTTCACTGGGCGCTCTGCAGCAAAGACTGTCACTGCTTTCACCCGCAGACCAGATGAAGGATCTTCGCTGTGGCATTCATCGGACGTTTTGCAGCCAAGACACGCGTTGACCCTAGACCTGTTTAAAATTGTAATTGACACACAGAAGGTACATTTTGCTTACGGTGTGTCACTGTCAGTCTTTGCTTTGTGACTGTTTCTACGTGGAATTGTAATTCGTGCTTTCAATCCTGTTGATCCTCTTATGTGTTCCAACTGAGCTTTCTCAGGTACTGTTCAATCAGGTCAGGCAAATTCCTGCTGTCTGTTGGCATCTGCTCGCAACATTTATGCTACGCGCACAAGACTTGATATACGTTGCTTGATGCTCATGGCTGAGTACATCGCTTTTGTAATACTTAAAATCAAACTGCCACGTATGTTTCTCTTGTCATGGACTAATTACAACCATTTATGGGTGTTGACTTTAGTTCTGTTGACAAATCCTGTGTGTTTGGTCTGATGTCTTCTTATGTATCACTCATGTAGTGAGTGCTTGCCTATTGTTACATTTCACTTTAGTTGGGTGGACCATTAATTTTAGTAAGTGGTGGTCTCAGTTTTCCCATACAGGGGGGATGGACTCCTCACGGGGGTAGGTTTATCAGTTTTTCCCATATCAACATTGGAAGCCATGAGGGTTGACTTAAGGGTTTTGTTCTTCTTTTTATCACAAAGCATGCAGTTTACGTTCTATTTTTTTGGTTTCAAGGGTTCTACACCCTGTGTGCGTAAGACACTATGTGCTGCACGATCAATTTTGTTGCAGGGTTTTGTTCCCTGTGTGCGTAAGACACTTTGTGCCGCACATACTATTTTGTTGCAGGGTTTTGGTTCCTGTGTGCGTAAGACACCATGTGCCGCACGTATGGAGAGTATATATGAATTTACATATTGTCCCTTGTAAAAGTGGGAGTAGGACTTTGGGTTCAGTCCCTTTGGTCCACATGTCTTGTTTGTCTCCTTACATGGAGAGCATATACATAACGTTGTTGTCCCTTGTAAACGTGGGGGCAGGATATTGGGTTCAGTCCCTTTAGTCCACATGTTTTGTTTGTCTCCTTACATGGAGAGCATAACGTTGTTGTCCCTTGTAAAAGTTGGGGCACGACATTGGGTTTCAGTCCCTTTAGTCCACATGTATTGTTTTCTCACATGGAGAGTATATATTAATTTACACGTTGTCCCTTGTTTAAGTTGGGGGCAGGATATTGGGTTTTCAGTCCCTTTGGTCCACATGACTAGTCTCCTTACATGGAGAACTTACATTTTGACGTTCATTTTTTCCTTGTTAGAGGAGGGGGATGGGTATTCTGTATCCATCTTTCCTTCTTGTCTTTAGTTCCTTACCCTCTCGTGATGCGGTGTTCCCGTCATCCCTGGGTCTGGGCTTTTGACTCTTATTGTAATAGTTCATATCCATTTTGTGATGCGGGCTGTGTTTCCCTCACCTTTGGGTTGTGGACTGTTTACGTTTGCTGTACTTTCATGTTTATAGTTTTTCTTTCATGCTCTTGGTTTTAATGTTTTGCTTTTGTTATTCTTCTGTTCAATAGGAAAGAGATATGTAGTATTCTGGTGTTATGATTCATGCCCTATGTTACCTTGTCCTAGCTGCTCAGCCTGTGTGTGTGTGCTCTGTATGGAATGTTGGTGAATGGGCCATGAGTGGAATGTTTGGGTGACTGGATGAGTGATGACAGTTGGTGAATGGGGCTGAGCAGCTAGCAGGCTGCTCCTGGTGGGGCTGCCCTACAGGACTTATACACCTGATGATGAGGATTTATGCTACCTGTTTACTTACCTGAATAAACATACTTGAACCTCATCCTACAAGCGTGGTCTTGATCACTACACGATCATTGATGTCAAATGCTTTTTCATCCGCTGCTGTGCTGCCACAATCGAGGTCGGGTACCCACATTCTCATCCCGAACAGGACCTCATGTGGAGTACGGCCTCCTAGGGAACTTCTTGACATGTTATTAAGTGCCCTCTGGACCCCATATAGGTGATTGACCTAACTGCCATCCAAGCCTAATACCCTTGCTGTTAAGGATTGCTTTAAGTCCTGGTTTTTCCTCTTCACAATTGAATTTCCCCCGGGATGATATGGAGAGGAGTACCGCAAGATCACACCCAAACTTCCCATATCTTCTTTGTAAGCCTGAGAGCTAAACGCAGGGCCACAGTCAGAATGTAATGTGCCAATTGCGTACGTCCCTATAAAGATGCGCACATCATTTATAAAAGTTTGAGTGTCAGCCGAGCACTGGGGCTAAACCCACAGGAATCTAGAGCATAAATTCACTGCCACCAAGATGTACTTGTAGGTCCTGTCTGATTGTAAGGGGCCGCAGTGGTCCAAATAGACACATGCGAGTGGTCTGTCTGAAATCAATGGTGGTGTTTGTGGTGGGCGTGCTATGGTTGAATCCTTCATCTACTGACAGATGTCGCACTTAAGGACAAAGCCCTTGGTCTGCTTGGTAAGACCTGTCCACCAATAACGTTGTTTCAGTAGTAAAACCGTTGCAGTAATACCTGACTGTGCTGAACCCAGACCCTCGTGTGCAGCTAGAATTAAACCTAATCTGCGATCCATGTTTTGTATTACTCTATCCCCAGCTCCTGGAATTTGAGCATACAGAATATTTTGCCCATCTAACTTGTAGGAGTACTTAAGTGAAAAGCCTTTTTGCAATACTGAGCTGTTATGTGTAGCATTGACAGCTCCCATTATCTGTCTGTCTATTCTCGTTCTAGAACGAGTGATTGCACCAACGGCAGCAGTTCTCACTGTTGCCTTGGTGGCTTCATCAGCCAATGAATTCCCTTCAACGTGCACGACAACACGCTGATGAATCAACGTATGAATCACGTGAGCCCATGGGAAGCCTTTTTTCAGCTCTGCCACTTGTTCCCAAAGCAACCTGTGCTTTATTTTACAACCTTTGAAATCTCTAAGTCCATTCTGGCCCCAACAGTGAAGATATTTGTTGTATAACTAGACACAGTACAATGAATCGCACACAATCAGTGTCGGGAATTCCCGATCCGTATTTTTTAGTGCCAGTATTAGGTTTTAGTTCTCCCAGCCATGCAGTGCAATCTCCTAGAGACTGCGTCTGGGTATTGCTAGGACGGAACTTACCGTCCTGCATACGTCCCTTTACAATCACACATGCGGCGCTGTATTGCTGTTTACTTCCAACGCAGGCTGAGCAGAACCGTCAGTGAAAATGATGTATTCATACTGATCTAGAGGCATTATTTTATTCAGGAGAGGATATTCTTGTTCATACTGCAGAAATGCTTGTGTTTTTAACGTAGAGTCAAATTTATAGTCTACATCTGTTGCAGTGAGAGAATTAGCCCATTGTATCCATTGTGGATGCAATGCTTTTGCGTTTGGAACGCTCGCTTTTGTAACAGCCTCTAAAGTTGGTACTGGAGTCACAATAATTATTTGTTTTCCCTGAGCTAGGGCTCTTTCTCTCACTACAGCATTCTGTACTGCTGTTAGTATTTTTTTCTGTAGATGCTAAACGCATTTCAGCGTTTGTGTACGAATGGGATTTGTATGCAATGGGTACAGTTTCATTGAAGGTGAGGTAAGTGTACCCGGATTGACCTGCGATTACACGGATCACCAAGTTTGTAGTGTTTACACATGTGTGTAAGTGTTTGGACGCTGTCATGTCAGCTTGTAAGGAACGGAAATTTGCTGTGTGTTACTGTGTCCAATTGCGAACTGAAAAATCAAGTCTAATTAAGTCGTAGAAAGGTTTTACCTATTCTGCGTAATCCAGAATGTATGGTCTGCCAAAATTTAGCAATCCTAAAATGGACTGTGGATTTTCAGAGTCTTTGGAGGTCAGAGAAGTGCACATTTTTCTAAAAACATTGCTGCTAGGCTTTTCCCTTCACTTGAGAGCTCATATCCTAAAAATAGGACATTGAGGTGGGCAATTTTTGATTTTTTAAAGTTAAATTTGTAGCCTTCCGAGGCGAACCCCCAAAATGATGTTGTTCACCCTGGTCAAATGATCCAATAGTTCATCATCCGTCAGATAAATATCATCTACATAGGACAATGCCTCCTTATCAAAATTTTGAAGTAACTCTGATGCTCTTGCTGAGAATAATCTGGGGCTATTCTTATACCCTCGGGGCAGTCTACAGAATTGGCGTTAAGAGCCGAGGGCCAAAAATGCAGTCAAATATTTGCTTTCAGGTGCTATATTTTGGCAGAAGAATCCATTTGAGATATCTAGTGCAGTTTTGTATTTCTTCCACACAATGTTATTCATTAATGCGGCACTAAGCGCATTTTGTACTGCAAATGTTTTCGTGCATGTGTTCAAATGCCTGTAGTCTAAAACTAAACTGTATGAATTGTCGGGTTTCATTACGGAAAACAAAGGATTATTCATGGAAGAGGTGCAATTCTCAATTACACCTTGGTATTCAAATTGATCTAAGATCTCCCTGACCTGATTTTTTGCATCATGTTTTATAGGGTACTGCCTCTGTGGAGTTGGAGTAGTTTTTACTGGGATTTCATGGTGAGGTGACTCAGCATCCCACCCTACATGATTGGGGTATAATGCAGGAGCTAGTGCTACCGCCCACTGCTGCATGTATGAATGTTTTAGTGATTCTGGAACGAGGTCAGAGAATTCTGGTAATATTACGGCTTCTCCTTTTGGGCAATCCATAATAAAATTGAAGCAGCCGATCTTTTTCAGCCAAACTGATATCGTATCTAAAAGTCAGGTTCTCCTAAATGAGACCTTTCACTTTCCTTGGTATGTCCCCCTTTAATTTTAGTGTTATTTCATGTAACTGATGTGGGACGCTTATCCTTGTATCAGATGTTTCCACAGTGATATGTTCATTCAACGCTGCTGTCACCAGAAATTCCATCAGGTTCTGGCAAGCTATTTTTGACTTTTGCTGCGCTGTCTAGCATCGTCAGAGCCCATTCCCGTTCAGTAGTTGAGTCCTCAGTATCCTGGGCATTTCTTATTTTAAGGCCTGCTACCTTCTTCTTTTTAAATTGAGGTTTCAAATTGGGTTTATCTTCTTGTTTGATAGTGCAGTCTGAAGTGCGATGTGTGTCACTTGGCTTGACTCGCTCTTCTGATCTGCGTTCGGGCCGTCCTTCCCTGACTGAGTTTTTGGATGATCCCTGAAATGAACGTGTACCAGTATCCTGATACCTGTCAGGTTTTTTTATATTGTCACGATTACTAAGGTTATATTTCCTGTCAGAGCTCTCCTGTTGAGGAGACCCACCCCATGATTGTGATGTACTCTGCTTGTTTTTTGATTGTTTGTTATTCCATTTCTTTTCATAAGAATCGGGTGCTTGCTTGGAGTTATCCTTTTCAGGATTACCCATTAATTGTGGTTTCACAGGTCTAGTTCCTAAATTATCTCTTCTCAGCGAAGCATAGGTCTCATTGATAGTTTTAGGTAACTCCCGCTCCTGTTGTGCCGGAGTGCATTCCCTCAGGCGTTGGCATATAGCCACCGCTGCTGCTTCTCCTTTTATGTTTGCTAACATAATTGTAGATACCTGTGAAAAATTGCCTATCAATTTCATCCCTAAGTCCAGGGCAGGTTCTGCCCAGTACTCGTTCTGTATTTGTTTCAATACTTCTGGTATGACTGCTAATGAGGGGTTACCATGAGTTCTGGTATAAACGGCAGCGAAGACTGTACCCCAAGTGGTACAATCCTCTATCAGGGGAGCTATCGCCATTGGGAAGCAAATTGTCAGTATTCTGTGTTTTTCTTGTGGGCCTGTGTGTGGAAACACTGCCTCAAGCTGTGCTATTTTCTGTGCTATCCAGAATGGCATTTGCTCATGTTTAGTGGGCATTCTTGTGGGGTGATTTTAGTTGCAGTCCCTTGTAGTACACCTGTTTGAGTTACCCTTGTAGGTTGAAGTGTGAGTATTTGCATCATGAACTGTGTAAGATTTCTGTTAATTTTTATTATTTCTTTGTGAAATGGTCATAAGTCTGCTGCTGGTAATGTGTCAATTTGTCGATGCGGTGTGTAAGCAGCTAGAACCGGCCAAGTCACTCCATCTCTGCTGTGCAGACCGAATCTAACTTTATCTGTGGTATGAAGAGGGTGCCTTTAAACCAATTTATATGTTCTTGGTAATTTAACAGGACTTCTATGTCTTCCTATGGAGAGTATTCATCTGGTATTTTATCCAGAGTGTAAGAATGAAAAGTAGGTGTGCGTGCATCTGTGGGTGTGAACTTGACCCAAGAATAGAACACCTCTGTTCTGTATGCTTCCTGTGCCTCAATCAAGACGGTAACAGTCCCACCTAATGCTGGGACTCCAAAATCTGATAATTTTAAAGTAAGTGCATTTCTGCAATTTTCTGAAGTTTTTATAGCACCTTCCTGCTCTCTTTCCTCTGCTGCATTTGCATTTAATGCAGCCACAGCGTCATCTTAGACAGACATTTTGAAAGGAGTTTCAAAGAAATAGAGATAAGGTTTATCACAATATAAGAAACTATAATCCTTCAAGCTTGAATATACCTACAGCCAATACATAAGATATACCTACTCAGCTGCGGCAGATTTTCCCTCCCCACTCAAGACGTCTCTGGCTAAAATGTGAGTAGGGGTCTCTGAGAAAAGCTACTCAGATTTGACCATTAAATGAGAACCAAACCAACGTTGGCTACGCCATGTCGTGTAGTTCCTACAAATCTATATAGGATCTGCGTGTTTAGACAACATAAACTAAGGGGTTGGTGTCCAGACTGATTCCAGACACCCCCAAAGGATATGTTAGTCTGTAGACCAGCTAGCTCACAGTGCCACTTTAAGCCCCACGACCTTACCAAGGAGCGAATAGTTTCTGGCAACTATCGAACATGACAACCCTGACCCCTCAGGGATCGTGGAAACAGTACAGTACTTTTCGCTCAGTCACTCGTGCTCACTTTGTCTCAGAGAGATACACAGAATAAATGGTGGAGACGTTTTCAATAAGCATTTATTGAACCAGTGTTCATATAGGCATATAGACACATGGCAGTAATAATGAGTACTCCTATGATGCAAACCCTAACTAGAAGTACCTAAGTGTACCTAGCATGTATGTAGGTGTATAGCTAAGCATCCGCCTAGAAAAGAGGCAACCCCATTACCTGATGGGAGAGTACGAAGGACCCCGTCTCGGTCTCGAGTTGGACACCCTGCAAGGGATGTCAGACCACTGCATGCTGGAGTGACTGTGTGCAGGGACTTCAGCGTCTCGTGTCAGCATGGAGTTTCTCCTCTGGTTTGCACCGCAAAGATGTGGTACCCTCAGGGGTTCTGCCTAGATGTGTCATGGTACTATGAGCCTGTCGGCCAAGGATGACGATAGTGCTGACTTTTGTACAGAGTTATTATGCAGAAGATGGTAATCCTGCTGTGATACTAAGAATCCTCATGCCTAATAAATGAGGCTAGTTTTTGAAGAAAAATACACAACATTTATTCAGCACCTAACTAGGTAAAAGGTCAGTGCCAGAGCTGCTGTAGAGCAAGGTAGGACAAATGAAGGTAAAGGGCCGTGCAACTACCTAGGCCTATATTGGGGTACATTGTAGCTCATAACACCCTGGGCCGGAAACAAGCATCCTGGGACCGGTTTTGGGGTATCACCCCAAAGTGCCTGATGTCTGAAAAGGCAGGTTTCGATACCTATGTACTAAAAGGTCATGTTGTAAAATATTTGGTCGCAGAGAGTCGCAGAATGATCTGTTTAATAAATAGGCAGGTCATTTTTGCTACCCCAAATATATGGCCCAGGAGGCGCTCAGGTCCCTGTGATTATATTGACCCACAACCCTGCTACCCCCCTGACGTGCACATATGACTTTACCTGAGACCACCTTTGGAGTTGAGATCAAAAGATCTCAGGCTGTATTTTATTTTACACACAAAACAGTATTCACATTAACTGTCAATAACACCATATAATATTTTGCACAGTAACCACATTTCCTAGTTACATGATTGCTACAAAAAGGAGTCTGTCATTAACAAAGCACCAAATATATTGGAATCTACTAAACAATAACTATTTTGTTCCTGTGCAACCAAAGAGAAAAAGAGTTCCTGAGTGAGATTGTGACTGGGTCTGTGACCCTTCCTGTCCACCCCCAGTTCATAGGGCAGGAGCCTCCATAATAAAGATCCCACCTTCCCGCTCCTCTTCGGGGAGCTCTTGTGCAGGGGGCTTGTCTGCCCCTAGGATACCTACCTTGGGCACCCCCTGCACCCAACTTTTTTCTCCCCAAAGGGCCGGTGCAATGTCGTGCCCACTGCGCCTGCGCAGGAGGTGACAGTTAAGGAACATGAGTCAGGGACTGCCCCTAACCCCCCATGCCACTGCAACTTCCTTACAAATTGCTGCCAGCATCCCTTTGAGGTTTCTCTGATGCTGATGTTTTGCTTATTGTTTTCCCTAAAAAGGATGCCGAAGGGGACCCGCAGAGTCCCCGCCAATCACGACTTCACCTGCCACAGGCCAGCATGGTTTGCCTACTATCTGCACCCCCTCAATGTAGTAAACGTTGAGTGAGTCAAGCCAGCCAATTGTTGAGAAACATTATGTTAACTTCTTTGGACAAATGCACACCAACCTGTAAGAAAAAACACTCGCCCTTAATGAATCCATGTGGTACTGATATCAACCTGGATGTCTTCAATACGTAGCCCCTTTCTTGTTCAAACGTTTTGCCTACTCATTAATGGCACGGACAGACTTGCCATCTCTCAATTGTATTCTTTGCACAATGTGCGGCCATGCTATTGTGGCTCCTGAGAACCTCCACGACAGCCAACCACCTCTTAAACTATAAGTCCAAATATTCCTTCCGCCCTAGATTGGCGAGGTGACTGCCTTCTAGAAACATGATTACCAACTCTGGGGGTGAAAGCCTCCATCGCAACAATCCATCTAGCGAAGATCTCAGGTTCACTAAGCACAGACATCCTTGCCCGCAGAAGGTTAGCCAAAATCCTGCCCGACTGGAGTGTGTTGCATAATACCCTACTGCATGCCAGACCTTTGCTCGCTTCACATACGAATGGCCCAATACCAGCACTTATTTAATATGCTTCCTACTGCGTTGACAGGAGAGTACCAGAAAAGAAGAACAGAGGATTAATGCCACATCATTATAACATGTTTAATCTCACATACCGCTTATAGCAATCGGACGTCCATCTCCCTATCTTTTGGGCCAATTGTCCTCTCAAGCCTTCACCCACCGCAGCGGTAACTGCCCCAATCCAAAAGGAATGAGGGCTGTAGTCTGCATGTGTCAAACCTGCTGAAGCCAGAGCTAAACTGAGAACCCTGGTGAACAGAAACTTAGTAAGGTGTATTTCATCCTTGTGTATGAACAGTGTGCCTGCAGCCCCTTGGAGATGGTGCACCATATAGTCCTCTAATCTCCCAAGCGGGCAACACTAATTTCCAGAAACCCTGTTAAGAAGAACATGCTCCACCCACCTAACTGGTCATTTTTTGAGCAAGTAATGGTTACTGCCAGGGAGCCGTTTGGCCTCCCAATATCCCCTACCTGAAGGCCATCCTGCCTGTCCTTCTGATTGCTTGCCACCAGCTCACCTACCCTCAATGCCCCATAAAATGCCAGGTAGAAAGCTGCTTTGAAATGGCATACCTCTGCAGGTGATCAGCACACCTTTCTCAGTTTGGCGATGATCCTCGTCAATTTTAGTAGATCTATGGGGCACCTAGCATCTTGTTGGTCCCCTCTAGTCTCTGCCAGCTCCTCAGTGCTCTTTGCACAATGAACATCGTGGTCAAGTCGGAGTGCCCACCCATTCTGGCAGAAAAGGAGATAGCTGCTGTGTGCCATCTAGAGTACGACACGGGCCACCCTTCCTCCCTCAATGATGCCAAAAAATGCTATTGTGGACTCAGGTGAAAACAATTCCTTCACCCTTACTTTTCCCCTGAAATATGCAGTATGTGCAAAATGCCCGCTCATAGGCACGCCTCCTGTTGGGTGCTAAATTGGCAGCCACTAGTTCTGATAGACTGGGGCACCAAGCTGCTAGAGTTGGTCTGGGGACAGTGTAGGGAACTCAGACACTTCTGGGTGGTGGTATTTAAAAACCTGCATCTTAAAAATAGACGTAGCATTTGCTGCATTGTTCAATACGCCAGGTATGATTAGACTTAAAAATGACATTGAATTTTAAACATAGCAATATGATTTCTTTCAATAACCTCAAGATCCTTTTATACTTTGCAGCTTGCTGATTAACACACTCCACTACTGTCATGTTGACTGACTAGAATGTAACAGACTGATTGGAAAACTGGTTGGGTCAAATTGTGAGGGCCACCAGGATGGGGAAAAGCTCCAAGAAACCTATGTTTGCCACTAGCCCTGATTGCACCCAATCTGCTGGCCAACATTTGGCACACAAAAGAAGCACCCAAGATAGTGCCAAAACCTACGATGCCTGCAGAGTACGTAAACAAACCCAACCCCACATTGGTCTTTGTGAGGCTTTGCCACACCATAGAACCATTGAAGTCCATCAAAAATGCCTCCCAAATTCTCAAGGTCTGTCTTGCCTCACTTGACAACCTGGTGTGATGTGTTTCTGCTTCAAGCTGGACATGACCTGCGCAATAGACCTGTAGGAAGTGCAGCCCATGGGTATGATAAACAATTCAAAATTCAATTGACCCACTACAACCTGCAGTTGATGGAACATCACCGTCTTGACCGCCAGGCACTCTTTTAATGCCCTTGTAAATGTTTTGATCTTCTCCTAAAGTAGCATAGACACTCCTGCCTTGGAATATAGCTCTATCCTGAGAAATTCAATTGTTGTGACCGGGCCACATGTCTTGGCCTGGGCAAGAGGAACCCTAAATAACTCCATTTGGTCTTGACATTTTTCCAAAGCTTCACCACAGCCTACTATGCCAGGAGGACCTAAGAACAGGAAATCATCCAAATAATGCAGCGCCTACAGGTGTCCTGTCCTCTGCTGAAAAACCCATTCCATAAAGGTGCTAAACCTTTTCCAAGTAAGCGCAGGAGAACAAACAACCAATGGGCATGCATTTGTCTCAGTAGAAGGAGAACTCAAATTGAAAATCTAGCAAATAGAAATCCACAGGAGGGACTGGTAGGAGCCTAAATGCTGATTCTGTATCTGCCTTGGCCAGTAATGCCCAGGCCCCAGCTCTTGGAGCATCCCAATGGCCTGGTCAAGCGAGGCATACGTGACAGAGCGGAATGCTCATCAATGGCCTCTTTGACAGACTGTCCCTTAGGTGCCGATAAATTATGGATCAAACCCCTCATACAGAGACTGTGTTACTGTACACATTCAACCATGCCACCACTGCGGAGTGGGCCTTGTCAAAAAGGGGCCACTCAGTCATGCTTGTTTGGACAACTGTCCTTTGACTTTTTGAAACATTTAAACTCTAGTGTGATGGGAAGCTGCAGAAGGAGCAGCAATGGTTGAATGTACATGTCCCAGGTGATTCAGGACACATCCTTTTATAAAAGTCCCAACATGACCCCTTTTTTTCCTTCACCCTCCGAGAAGGTGGTTGCCCCCAATGCTGCCCAAAAGGGCTGTACTGCAGCAGCTTCCATCTATTGCACCCTAATGTAAAGCAACCACATATTCACCTTTATCTAGTGCCATGCCAAAGTGCGTCTGGTAGCCTTTATCCTTCTAAATTCTTTATCATACTCCCTCCATGCCGTACCACCAAACTTGTCATGTGCACACGGGAAACAACCATTACAACGCAGTCATTACAATGCACTACATTTACAACACAGTCATTACAACGCAACTGCCTTAACATTGCATGCCATTACAACGCAGCCATTACAACGCATGTCACTACAACGCATGCCATTACAACGCATGTCACTACAACGCATGCCATTACAACGCATTACCCCTACACTATCCAACACTTACCCTACTGTTGCACTCACTGGAGTGGGAATAGTAATTTTTACCCTTACACTATCCAACACTTACCCTACTGTTGCACTCACTGGAGTGGGAATAGCAATTTTTACCCCTACACTATCCAACACTTACCCTACTGTTGCCCTAAAAGTATTATGCATTGTAATGCTATGCGTTGTAGTGGTATGCGTTGTAATGGAATGCGTTGTAAATGTAGTTTCTAAAAATGCGTTGTGATGGCATGCGTTGTAAAATCATGTGTTGTAATGGATGTTGCGATGTAAAAACCACGCTGTAAAGGTATGCGTTGTAAATGTTTGCGTTGTAACGTGTCCTATTCGTGCACACATTACTCTGTTCTGCAAACATGCTAGTTGTATCCCCATTGTAGGGAAGTTTTCCCCCATGATTGCCTGAGAAAGTGGGAAACCTTTGACCCAATTCTTCAATGTTTCCTCCACCTTTTTCTTGTATGGCCAATGCTCACAGTCCCTAGAATAAGCACATTCCTTACACTGCTTACTCTCCTCCCTTTCTGGAGTATCCACAATTAGCTCACATATTTCCACATAACTTCCTTTCCACATAATTTCTTTTACTTCCACTGGCAGTTGCCTTCCCAATTGGCCATGCTCAGAGCGCACATCCCAAACCCAGTGCTGGGTAGAGGCACAACTGTACCTGCTGGTGTAGAGTCCTTAAAAGGGTGCGGCACCCCAAAGTGCGCTTGCACAGCCTGAGCCACACTGCCTGTGGTCTGGCTACCAACAGCTGCTGGTATTTGTGCTACCTGTGTAGCTACCACAGACCCCCACTAGGTTCTGCGGAGCACCAACCACCCCAGCTTGCTGACCCTGGATATACTGTCAACTCATACTGTCCAAATAGGCCACCAACCTCCTGGCCTTCTCCACATTATTGCTCTCAGCGACCTCCCACTAATGCTCCCCCATAAGAGGGGTAGATAAGAACCCCACCGTCAACAACCATAGCAACACACTGGCTAAATTAGCCACCAAATCAGGCTGCCCTTGCCCATCCCTGGTGCCACCCCAATCGCTATGCACCTATTGCCACTTTGCGCAATGCTAATACTTGCTGTAGGCACTGCAACTGCTGGTGAGCCATGTTGAACTTCCACTGTGCCTACTCCACCAAACAGGACCATAACCGGGGTAACCAGTAGCCCAGGGCCACCTTCACCATTTATTACCTGCCTCTAACCCTGCGTTTTTGCTGCTGGGAATGCGGTTCTTGGTGGGACCCCTGGCCTCCTAGACTTCTCTGATGGTGCTGCTGGCTCAGGTGCCTGCCCCCCTGTGGGGCCGGTAGACTCAGTAGAGCCAACAATTCATCCATTGAATCCATCCTGTTCATCAATAAAGCTATGTCCACTCCTGAGTGTGAGAGCTTGCTACTCATCCTGGACACATCAGGCATGTTAGCTAAATTAACTATACCTACTCAAATCATCTCAGCACACAAGAGTGTCGCCCCACTCACTGCTGCCGCTCCTGCCTGCCTTGCCGCCTCCTGCCTGGAGATTCCTTCGCTCGCTGCCCGCTGCTCCTGGGACTTTCCCACTGCTCCTGGGACTTTCCCGCTGCCCGCTGCTCCTGGGACTTTCCCACTGCTCCTGGGACTTTCCCGCTGCCCGCTGCTCCTGGGACTTCCCGCCACTGCCTCCCTGCGGCCCCGCCCCCGTGATTCCATTCGCCGCCCCGCTCCCGCCACCCAGCTGCTCCTCCCTCCCGGCTCCTTACTTAAGGGGACCGTAGGGGACCACAGAGTGTGACCGCTCAGCCCTCCACAGGGCTTGGTCGCCCCACTCACTGCTGCCGCTCCTGCCTGCCTTGCCGCCTCCTGCCTGGAGATTCCTTCGCTCGCTGCCCGCTGCTCCTGGGACTTTCCCACTGCTCCTGGGACTTTCCCGCTGCCCGCTGCTCCTGGGACTTTCCCACTGCTCCTGGGACTTCCCGCTGCCCGCTGCTCCTGGGACTTCCCGCCACTGCCTCCCTGCGGCCCCGCCCCCGTGATTCCATTCGCCGCCCCGCTCCCGCCACCCAGCTGCTCCTCCCTCCAGGCTCCTTACTTATGACGCCCCCTGAGCGACCGCGCAGCGGCCGCGCGCAGCGGGAGCACCGACGGAGCGCCGAAGGTGCGCCAAAGGTAAGCCCGTCTGCGCCCGTCTGCGCCTGGCCCGCGCCCAGCGCCAGGACCCCTGGATCCCACCAATGCAACACTACTCGACGGACCTACGACGCCGCCACCCTCACCGCACTCAATGCCGGCCGGAACCCTGCCTGCTACCGAGCCTCACCGAGACGCACCCACGGACCCTTCACCTGCCAAGCCTGCCGATTCACCTGCCCCCGGACGTGCACCACCTCCGCCAAGTCGAGCACCAGCAGCAACCACCTGAAATGCATCCTGTTGAACACCCGCTCCGTCCACAGGCACGCCGTGGAACTCTGGGACCTGCTCGATGCAACAGCACCGGACGTCGCCTTCCTCACCGAAACCTGGATGAACGCCTCCTCAGCGCCCGACATCGCCATAGCCATCCCGGACGGATACAAGATCACCCGGAAGGACCGCGTCAACCAGACGGGAGGAGGCATCGCCATCGTACACAAGAACACCATCCGCATCTCGACTAACTCCGACGAGACCTTCACCGCCGCCGAACACCTACACTTCCAGATACACACTGACCCCAAGACCACCCTCCGAGGCACCCTCATCTACAGACCCCGGGACCACGCACACTATTCAGCGAAGACATCGCAGACTTCATCAGCCCGCACGCCATGCCCTCCGCCGACTACATCCTCCTAGGGGACCTCAACTTCCACCTGGAGAACAACAACGACAGAAACACCACCGCCCTGCTGGACAACCTCGCCAACCTCGGACTCAAGCAACTGGTGAACACGCCCACCCACTACGCCGGCCACACGCTTGACCCCGTCTTCTCTTCCAGCAAGCACATCTCCTTCAGCCACGCCACCGGACTCCACTGGACCGACCACAGCTGCGTCCACTTCAGCTTCAGAAAGACTGCGACCCACCACCACCCGCAACAGGCTCCCCGCCGGAGCTGGAGCAAGATCACCGCCGAGCAGCTCACCGCCTCCCTCAGCCAGAACACACCCACCAACACAACGGACCCAAACGAAGCAGCCAGCAACCTCGCCAAGTGGCTGACCGCCTGCGCCGACGACCTCGCACCACTAAAAACCCTCCCAGCAGACCCGGAAGCAAGAAAACCCCTTGGTTCACCAACGAACTCAAGGAATCCAAGAAGAACTGCCGCACTCTCGAGAAAGCCTGGCGACTCGACCAGACCACAGACAACAGGACCGCCCTCAAGCACACCACCCGCAAACACCACCAGCTGATCCGTGCCACCAAGAAGTCGGCACTCAAAGAACGACTGGACAACAACGCCCACGACAGCAAGGAACTTTTCAGCATCGTCAAAGAGTTCTCCAACCCCAGCGCCGGAAACAACGACATCACCCCCTCGCAAGACCTCTGCAACTCACTCGCCGCGTTCTTCCACCGCAAGATCACCGACATACATAACAGCTTCGACGCACAGACCACGCACCCTACCGCCGAACCAACGCCCGCCACCACCACCCTCTGCAACTGGACCCCGATCAGCACCGAAGACACCACCCGCACGATGAACTCCATCCACTCCGGATCACCAACCGACCCCTGCCCACACCACGTCTTCAACAAAGCCGACGCCACCATCGCACCCCATCTCCGGGACATCATCAACTCCTCCTTCCACACCGCCACCTTCCCGGAGAGCTGGAAGCACGCTGAGCTTACCGCCCTCCTGAAGAAACCAACGGCGGACCCCACCGACCTCAAGAACTACCGTCCCATCTCGCTCCTTCCGTTTCCGGCCAAAGTCATCGAGAAGACCGTCAACAGACAGCTTGCCGCCTTCCTCGAGACGAATGGATCCCTCGACCCCTCGCAGTCCGGGTTTCGGGCCAACCACAGCACCGAGACCGCCCTTATCGCAGCCACCGACGACATCAGAACCCTAACCGACAACGGGGAAACAGCAGCCCTCATCCTCTTGGACCTCTCCGCGGCGTTCGACACCGTCTGCCACCGCACCCTAGTGAAGCGCTTCAGCAACATCGGAATCCGAGAGAAAGCACTGGAATGGATCATCTCGTTCCTCGCCGGAAGAACCCAGAGAGTCCGCCTCCCCCGTTCAGATCCGAGGCCACCGAAGTCATCTGCGGCGTTCCACAAGGATCTTCACTCAGTCCAACCCTCTTCAACGTCTACATGAGCCCCCTCGCAGCCATCGCACGCCAACACAACCTCAACATCATCTCCTACGCCGACGACACCCAGCTGATCCTCTCCCTCACCAACGACCCCACCACCGCCAGAGCCAACCTACACGACGGGATGAGAGACGTCGCCGACTGGATGAGGAACAGCCACCTTAAACTGAACTCAGACAAGACGGAAGTCCTCATCCTGGGCTCATCACCCTCCGCCTGGGACGACTCTTGGTGGCCCCCGGCCCTGGGCACCGCGCCCAAACCAACGGACCACTCACGCAACCTGGGCTTCATCCTGGACTCCTCCCTGTCGATGACCAGACAAGTCAACGCCGTCTCATCTTCGTGCTTCAACACCCTGCGCATGCTCCGCAAGATCTTCAGATGGATCCCCACTGAAACCAGGAAGACCGTCACCCAGGCACTCGTCACCAGCCGACTGGACTATGGGAACACCCTCTACGCCGGAACCACAGCCAAACTTCAAAAAGACTCCAGCGCATCCAGAACGCCTCCGCACGACTCATCCTGGACATCCCCGACACAGCCACATCACCGGACACCTGAAAGACCTGCACTGGCTCCCCGTCAGCAAGAGAATCACGTTCAGACTCCTCACCCACGCACACAAGGCCCTCCACGACCTGGGCCCCAAGTACCTCAACGACCGCATGACCTTCTACACGCCCACCCGCCAGCTACGATCAACCAGCCACGCCCTCGCCACCGTACCACGCATCCGCAAAGCCACCGCCGGAGGAAGATCCTTCTCCTACCTGGCAGCCAAGACCTGGAACTCCCTCCCCACTCACCTTCGGCGAACCCAGGACCATCTCTCCTTCAGGAAGCAGCTCAAGACCTGGCTGTTCGAGCAGTAACTTACCCCCTCCCCCAGCGCCTTGAGACCCTCCCGGGTGAGTAGCGCGCTCTATAAATGCCGTGATTGATTGATTGATAGGCACCCTTATCAAAAGTCAGCACTCAGCACGCTGCAACAATCAGTAACAAAATACACAATTCACAACAAAACCGGGTATGGCGCCCCTACTCTGAAGATGCCAATTCTATTCTAGTTCTTCCTTCAAACAAATATCAACACCTGAATGCCCTGCTTGCCCCATTTGCTCGGACCGCCTGCCGCAAGAAGCAAACTTTAAAACAATGCAAACTCCCTCTTGTTACGTCCAATATCTAAAAATTCTGATGAATGTTGCAGTCCGAAAAAACCACAAACCGAGCTTCTAAAACATTTTCCCACCCGATGACCCCAGTGCAGTCTCTCAACCACTTACGCAATATCAAATTCACTACCAAGAATTCGACCTCCCTGGTGTCCCTTCTCCCCACGATCACCAAAAAATACCTGCTGCCTCTACGGGCCACTTGATGCCCTCCAGAGCCGCCACCATCGATTCGAGGGTCAGCAGCGCAAGTGTTCATGACAGGAAGTGGGCCACAAAGAGGCCTGCTTCCTACCCTATTAATGCCCCTTTTAAAGACAGGGCCCCCATGCCACTGACCCTGACCAGAAACCTGCCCCCTACACCCAGAAGGACTAGGGGCCAGATGCATCAAGGCAAAAACCGGTCGCAAATGGGCTCAACCAACACTATTGGCCACCTTTTATTGTTTTTATTAGGATTGTGATTAATGCATGTATTTTTTTGTTATATTTAATGTCATAATTTGTACATCGTAGCGGAATTTTTATGGCATGACGTCAAAATAAAGTAAATACAACAACTTTGTCTGTAACAGCGCTTATGTAATATTGTTATTTTCTATATTTTGATTATACCTTTTTATGTATTTTCTTTGTTTTTACACTGGTAAAATATTTTAGGAGTGTGATTATAAGGGAATAGGGTGAGAAGTATTTTTAAAGTTATTTTTAAGACGTTTTATTATTTGTATATATTGTTTTATGTGTAATTAAAACATATTAATGTCAATTTTTTTAAAGCAATTAATTTTGTTTATTTATGTGTAGATTTTTGAATTTCAATTTTTTGCAATAGTTTATTATGTTTTATCGGCGGGCTCTAGCCTTTGTTGTGGAACAGTGTGAGGAGTTTCTTAACTTTTAGATTTCTTTTTATTTATTGATAAATTATTTTAATTCATTTACATTTTTATTTAGAATTAAAAAACATGCTATTAGATAAAATGCAGGTTTTTTAAATGTATCTAAATGTGTGTATTTTATGTGTTTAGTAAAAATTATGTATTTAAATTATTTTTAAAGTATTTGCACTAGTTTTTTCAATTTATTATGTTTTAACAATTTGTTTTAGTAATCAAAAATGTAAATTAATTTGTTTGTACATCTGTCTTTATAACATTTTTGGAATAGTGTAGGCTATTTTTGTATATTGTATACATGGTTTACAATATAGTTTTTTAAATGAATTGTTTGTGTTCTAAACTACTGAAATGCATACTTTTCTGCTTATTGTTAGTAATAAAAATAGTCTATAAAATGTTTATTACTATTATTTTCATTATATAGAAAACTAGCTGTAAAAGTTTAAACTTTAATTATTTAATGATTAATTTTACATTTGTAAACATTATTATATTGTGTTTTTCATATTAGCTTTTTGTGATGTTTATTTGAGTTTAAATGAATAAATATGATTTGTGTACTGTTTACTTTTCATTCTATTATTTTTATTTTTTCAATTGTATATTATTAAGTATATATTTGTATTTGTCAAACACTTATGCAGTGCTCTATACATTGGAGTGTAAATAGTACATTTACACCTCTCAAAGTCTGATTCTTTCCCCAGTGTGCTTTAGATTGGATAGGGAATAGTGAGTATACTCATCTGAAAGTACAATGATAATATATATTGTTTAGATATTAGGAAGCAATATACATTCATTTATTAATGTTTTATAGTGATTTATAATGTCTCTTTCATTTTTTAAAAGGTATATTTATAGAAATATAAAATAAACTTTTACTCATTTTTCTTATTTATTAACTTTTACACAAAAGTAAATACAAACAATAAATAATTTTTCTATTATTTTCTATGCAGTATTAGTTATCTGTCCCATGTGTATTTAGGGGCCATTTTGTATACCTATTTATTTATGTTTTAGTCTGTAGTCCTCCTTTTGGATTGTTCGAATTTCTGTGTGGTTGCGGTCACAGTTACAGATCTCTGGTTAATTATGTTTTTCATAACAAGTTCTATTGAGTTTTTCCAGGACAGCAGGGCCAACCGGCCAGAAGATACCAAAGAAAAAAGATAAATAAGATATCCATAAACTATAACATAAATTGCACACAGCAACCCACTCTACCCTGCCCTCCAGTGACAGATCATATATTTCACAGTGAGCAATAGTTTAATGCAATTACCTACGTCCACTCATCTCACCATCATACTTTTTAATCTCGTCTGCAGTACATGTGCTAATAGTGTGGATGGGTTCTTAAAAAATCCCCCTATAATCAGTCTACCTCTGCCAGATTTTGATTTGTTTCTGGGGGCATCTCCGTGCCTGGCACACAGCAATTTCCTTTTTTTTTTTTTTATATTTTTATTGAAAATTTTTAAATTATAAACAGCATCCATAATACATATATAATTCATTCACGAATGAGGATAAATACTTCCATATTTTAACTTCCAAAATTTACAAAATCAAATTACATTTTTTTTTTCTTCAAAACAAACCCCAACAATTGTCCAGATATATTTTATCCAATACCAATCAATTTTCAGGAATCAGGACCTAAATTAGGTTTGGGATTCTTTCCAGTTATAAATCGGGTCCCAGATGCGTTTCCCCAAAATTCTCCCCTTTTTACCCCGCCGCTCATAAATTCCCCTCTCAAGGTTAAACATCGCGAGTAGTCTGGCTAGCCAAAGTTGGAAAGTTGGGGCAGTTTGATCTAACCAGGCTGCTGCAACACATATTCGAAAAACTGCCATAGCTAAAAACATAAAACAAAAATGCGGGACTTGCCCCTGGGAGTTATCGATACCAAGAAGTATTAGGGTTGGGGTAAATCCAATTTTGATATCCAAGGTGTGTTCACAAAAGGCCATAATGGAAGATTTTATTGAGTCAAGCCGCGGGCAAGTGGAGAACATATGGACTAAATCCGCTTTTAATAAATTACACCGTGGTCACCTAATTCCCGACTGTCCTCCCCATTGTGCTATCTTTGCTGGGGTATAATAAAGTGAGAATAGCATCTTAAAATGCTGTGCCTGAAGCCCAGCCGAGCATAACACAGTCTGCCCCAACTCTAAAGAATCAAAAAAGTTATCAGATTCAGTGCCCAACCTAACTTTCCATTTTTCACCATGCTTTTCTAAATCATCATGCTTCAGTGATGTAAGTTCACAATAAATTCCTTTGATATTACAACCCTTGCTGCTTCTTATAACATCTATGACTTTATTATTACAAAAGCCATTACCACCACCCAGCTTTTTACCCAGGAAGCTTCTAATTTGAAGATATTTAAAAAAAATCTTTGAGCTTAACCCAAATTTGTCCTGGATATCCTTAAATTGGAGCATTCCCTCAGAGCCCATCAAGTACTTTTTAATCTCGTCTGCAGTACATGTGCTAATAGTGTGGATCGGTTCTTAAAAAATCCCCCTATAATCAGTCTACCTCTGCCAGATTTTGATTTGTTTCTGGGGGCATCTCCGTGCCTGGCACACAGCAATTTCCAATGCCATACAGCAATCCAAACCAAATTTCCACACCGCAGGGAAGGGGAGATTCGTCCTTCCACACCTGGGCGATTTACCTCATTTGCCAGCGTTAGCCCCAGGAACAGAAGTGTTATTTTATATTGATTACACCCAAGCCCATCTGGGACATGCAAGAGGACCACCTCGGGTCCAGTGGGATTGTCCAGGAGAGAACTTTACCTAGGCAGGAGGTCACCCCTCCAAAATCGGTTTAATACTGTACAGCCCACCAATGTGTGTACAAATGTATCTTCCTTCACCTGACATGCCAGGCACGACAGAGAGTTCAGCATTCCCATAGTAAGCCTCATGTAAATAGTTGAGCTGTATAAGTCGTAGATGTGCCGATATGCTGCCTTCCGGGGTGCTCTCAGGGTGTCAGCCCAGATATTGTCATCTAGGGTGTTAAGATCAGTCTCCCATGCAGATCTTTAGGTAGTCAGTGTGTGAGGGCTATGAATAATTAGTCACAATATATTTCAGCAATTTTATGGTCTTGCCGTTCACCCAAGAGGAGCTTACCCTCCAGTGGATTGAATTCGGGAAGTGACTCAATGGGCCCGCTTATGATGTCGTTAGGAAAGGCTCCGGATGGGATTCAGTATTGCAGAATCTGATTCGAAACCCTTGTTTCTGACCGAACCGTACTGATTTCCCAACGACTGATTACGATGTCCGGAAACTGGTCGAGCAGTCCAAATCGGTTCCGAAAGGCATCCGGACAGCCCGAGTCTTTCAGAGCCGATTCGTACAGCTCAATGGACACGGTTTCTGGACGAGTGATTACGATGATCGATTCAGACAGCCGTTCAGATTCGGTTTGCCCGAGATGAAACGGCTGCCGGAATCAGTCTTTGGGGGCCTGTTGTGGGCCCCCCTTTCATCTGGAGACATACAAATGTAGCCCGTGGGAGCACCGAGGGGACCTCTCTTCCCAACCATGCACAATGTGGCAGGCACCATGGGGTGCCTGCCACAGGGTGCAAGGTTTTCCCCAACCACCCCTTTTTTCAATGGGAGCCTGTGCTCTCGTTCGGAACACAGACTCCCATTGAAGTCAATGCGAGTCCGACTGAACGATGTTGGGAGGCATCGTAATCGGTCATCTGGGCTTGGAGGACCAGATTCGTTTGGAAACTAGTCGAGAACCAATTCGTTCGGGACAGTTTTCTAATGACATCATAATCGGGCACTAAGTGCCGAATGTAGGGGGCAATGATGTGTTGGAGCTGCAAATAGCGGTGAAACTGACTACGGTGTAAATGATATTCAAGTTGCATATCCTGAAAGGATTTCAAATCTGTGTTGCTCATCATGTCCCTTAAGTTGGAAATGCCAATTGTTAAAGCCCTCTAATTTAATTGTGCCACTTGCTGCAGCACTGTACCATGCACAACGGGATCCATTTGGTCAGTCGCCTCCACCACCCCATCTGAAAAGGGCACGCTTCCATATATCTAGGACCACTTGTGTCACTGGGGAAAGAGAGGTAAACCACCATCTGCCATATAAGTAGTTGAGCAGGGGTGTCACGCCCATCGCCTATTTCTCATTCACAAATGCTGATTCCCCATCAAGGTCATACCACCAGTTTTTAACTATTGTTAATTATGATGCAGAGTAGTAGGAGTACACAACCGTCATCACAATGCCCCCCCTATATGTGGACTAGAAGCAATTGGTGAGTGCAATGTGAGGGGCTCGTCCATTATAAAGGAATCAAGTGAGGATAGAGTTAATCTGCCTAAACCAAGACCTGGGATTGGCAAATGGTTAATTGCGCAACCAGTACAGTATCCGGGGTAGGGAGACCATCTTAAATATGGGCGATTGTCCCATCAATGACAGTGGTAGAAGCAACCAGGCCCTCATCTCCTCCTTCACTCGAGCTACAATAGGATCCAGGTTTCTTGATCATGACAATCTTGCAACTGGAGAGCTGTAGACTCCCAAATATAAAACCTCCCTCAACCAGTGAAATGCCTGATGCCCAGGCCTTGTGTCCGGCTTACCTATTTATGGGAAATAGAACTGATTTTGAAACATTCATATATGAGCCAGATATCTTGCCAAACATTTGCATGATTTGCATGAGCCTTTGTCCCGTGACCTCCGGGTCCGTAATGAAAAACAGGACATCGTCTGCATATAAGGCTATCCTGTCTGAGCATTCTGGGTTCCACTCAAAACCTCGTATCTGGGCTTCCATCCTAACCCACACTGCCAGGGGCTCAACAGCCAATGCAAACAACAACGGGGACAATGGGCATCCCTGACGCGTCTCCCCCTGGATGGGAAATGGGTCTGATACATGACCGAAGATTCTAACCAACGCTGCCAGATCTGTGTATAACAAGCACACACAAGAGAGGAATCTAGGACAACAATTCAATCTCTGAGCAGGAAAAACAGCTAATCCCAACTGATGGAGTCAAAAGCCCTAGATATGGCCAAACCATCTCCGAATCCTGAGCCCCAAGAAACTGGCATCCTTCTATTTTTTAAATTGATCAACCAGTGGTAAAGGTTTTGAGTACGAATTAATTAATCTTCCTCCCTGAATACATATCAAGTGACAATTTTGACATACTAAACATTGGAAACATCCTCAAACTCCTTTCAACCATCAAAGAGTTATCAAACCTGGGCAATGCCTGAAAACCACACCTATTCTCAAAAAAGCAAATATTTTAAAAGCTCAGCATTATCCTCATTGGGGAAGTTGATGCTGTACCCTGGTATTTTGCTTGCTTCCGCCCCACTACTTGGTCCTAATCCTAAGTCATCATTCAAGAACCATAGAGCAGTGGTTCTTAACCTTTGACTTTTGTAGATCCCCACAGAATCAATATTGGAATCTGGGGACCCTCACTGATTAATTATTGAAATCTGGGGACACCAATGAATAATTATTGGAATCCGGGGATCCCCACTGAGTAATTACTGGAAGCCAGGAGCCCCTGAATAAGCATTTTTGATGATTTGAACCACAAAACAATACACAGAGAATACAGAACCAAGCATTCTTCAAACGAATACACAATTGATTAAATATTTTATTTAATTCACAAGCAAATATAAAACAAAGTCTCAATTTTAATTTTAGTAGGAAGGTTTTTGTTTTTCTAAATTCAATTGAGGCCACTCATTGTTCATACTCTGTTCTATTTGATGCACTTGCACTGCTCCCACAAATCAGTCTGAGAATATGAACTTTGTGCCTGATTTAGAGTTTTGTGGATGGGCCACTGCATCATAAAAGTGATGGATGTCCTGTCCACTGTATTACAAGTGCCATAGGATATAATGGACTTGAAATACGGTGGGCGGGATATTCGTTACATTTGTGACAGAGTAACCCGGTCTGCCAAACTCTATTTAGGCCCTTAATTTTTAGCCTCCACTTTCAAATTCCTTCACAATTACACAACTCCCAGGAAGGCCTTGTGCTCCCCACACCAGTCCCCAGTGTCAGCCATTTTGCCAGTACATTTCCACTCACCATCAGGGACTGCATAGTCACAGGTGTGCTGTTTGGGCTGGCTGGGAGGAGTGTGTTTGGAACAGGGCCTGCTGGTATATGTAGTCAGGGCTAACACTCCTCCTCCCACCTAGACTAAATAGGCCACCATGCTTACCTGAAAGTGAGTACAACTTTACATTCAATATGTCTGACAGTGGTGCCTGGTGTTTGTCTTGATCACAACTCCCATCAGGGCCTTGTGCTCACCATACCAGTCCCCAGTGTCAGACATCTTACCAGTACTTTTCCACTCACTGTGTGGTAAGAAAAGTGCCAGGTGGGTTAGTTGGGCTATGTGGGAGGAGGACAATCTGCACTGACTTCAACTCCCATCAGGCCCTGTCCTCTACACACCTTCCCAGCCAGCCCAGACAGCACACCTGGGACCATGCTGTCCCTGATGGTGAGTGGAAATGTACTGGCAATATGACTGACACTGGGGACTGCTGTTTGGAACACAAGGCCAGGATAGGAGTTGTGGGCAAAAGCAAACACCAGGTCACAGTGTCAGACATCTTGAATGTACACTTTACCCATTGTCAGGACATCACTCTTCCTGGTGTTCACTTTGAGGTGTGTAAGAAGGTATGTGTGGGCCCAGGCCTGATGGGAGTTGCAGTGACAACAAACACTCCTCCTCACACCCAACCCAAATAGCTCATCTGGGCCCATGGCTACCTGACAGTGTAGGGAAGTGTACTTGCAAGATGGATGACACTGCTACATGGTGTTGCACTTGAAGCCAAATACCATCATGGCCATGTGCTACAAATACCAGGCCCCAGGGTCAGCCATGCTGCCAGTACATTTCCATTCACTCTCAGGGACTGCATAGTCTCAGGTGTGCTGTTTGGGCTGGCTGGGAAGGTTTGTGGAGGACAGGGCCTGATGGGAGTTGAAGTCAGTGCAAATACTCCTCCTCCCACCAAGCCCAACAAGCCCAGGAGGAACCATGCTTACCTGATAGTGAGTGGAAATGTACTGGCAAAATGGCTGACACTGGGGACTGGTGTGAGGAGCACAAGGCCCTGCTGGGAGTTCTCGACAAATAGGCACCAGTCATCAGTGTCACACCTCTTGCAAGTACATTCCCACTCACTGTCAGGGAAGCGGAGTTACAGGTAGGCTTTTGGTGCTGGGTGAGAAGATATGTGGGACAAGGCCTGATGGGAGTTGTAGCCATTGTAAATACTCATCCTCACACCCAGCCCAGAGAACTCCTCTGGGGTTATGCTTACCTCACAGTGAGGGGAAGTGTACTGGCAAGGTGGCTGACACTGCTGCATGGTGTTGATCTTTAAGCCAACTCCCATCAAGGCCCTGTGCACACAACACCATGCAACAGTGTCAGCCATCTTGAGAGTACACATCCATTCACTGTCAGCTAGCCATAGGCACAGGTGACCTGGTGTGATGGGGCTGTAGGAGTATTTGCCCTGACTACATCTCCCATCAGGCTCTGGCCTACACACGCCTTTCTACACATCCCACAGAGTTTACAGGATACTTTGCTTTCCTGACAGTGAGTGGCAATGTGCTGCCAAGATGGATCACACTGCTGCATGGTGTCTGGAGCAGAAAACCTTGTTGGGTGTTGCAGTCAAGTCAAACAACAGGCACCAGTGTCCGACATCTTGATAGTACATTGCCACTCAATGTGAGGTAGGCATAGTTCCAGGTGGTCTGTTTGGGCTGGCTGGGAAGGTGTGTGGAGGACAGGCACTGATGGGAGGTAGAGTAATAGCAATCACTCCTACCCACACCCAAAACAACATGTTAACCTGGGCCAATGGCTACCTGACTGTGAATGGAAGTGCAGTAGCAAGATGGCTGACACTGTTGCATGGTGTTTGGTGCACAAGGTCTTGCTGAGAGTTGTGGTCAAATCAAACACCAGGCACCACTTTCAGACATCTTGATAGTACACTTTACTCATTGTCAGGACATCAAACTCCCTGATGGCATGGTTGGGCTGCCTGGGAGCAGGACGGTATGCACTTACTATGTCTTACAGCAGGCCCAGTCCTCCACACACATTCCCAGCCAGCCCAAACAGCACACCTGGGACTATGCAGTCCCTGAATGTGGATGGAAATGTACTGGCAAGATGGCTGACACTGGGCCTGGTGTTTGCTGTTGGCCACAACTTCCACCAAGTCCTTGTGCTCCTCACACCAGTCCCCAGTGTCAGACATCTTGACAGTACTTTTCCACTCAACATCTGGGACAGCATGGTCCCAGGTGTGCTTTCTGGGCAGGCTGGGAAGGTGTGTAGAGGACAGGGCATGATGGGAGATCTGGCCATTGACAACACTCCTCCACCTTGCTGTGAGAGGCCAAACTCTGTACATCAAGTCATCCTTAGCTTCAGTAGACAATGTCATGGTAAGGATTTGAGGGGCTGTGAACATTCACAACAATCTTTCATGTACCCACAGGGCAAGCTTGAAACACCTCAGCAACAAACCAGGACAGCCATTCCCAGACTCTGGTCAACCCTGAGCTCTCTGGCATTGAGGTCTCTCCACATCCTTCGGCGACGATGAACTACCAGGCCCATCAGGTGTGGGTCAGACCACAGCACCAGCAGCAGTAACACCAGCATCTTCTGCGACCACTCCCACCTCAGCAGCCGACACTCAGCTGACCCCTACCCTCACGGACACACTAGCCCGAGCCAACAATGAAAGCACAGCAACACGGGGCACTCTGGAGTTGGCGGACAACACCACCACTGTCAACAAGGAAGGAGGTTCTGTGGTGACTGTGCCAGCACCAACTGGTCCTGCTCGGGTAGGTAGGGGTGGTGGGAGGGGCCACGGGGACATGCACCAACATGCAGCTGGTGCTGATGCTGCAGATGACCCACACCTATCCAGAATCCTCAATGCATATGATGATTGCACGGGGGTTTTGGCCAGGTAGTTGGGATCCTCAGGTCCATGCAAGAATAGCAGGCAGCCCATTATGCAAAAGTGGACAACTAGATGTCAAAAATTGATGACCTGACGGCGGTGCACAGGGACATTCTCACCTGCCTATGCCAGATTGCCACCAACATGTCAACACCTCCCTCATCAGGTGTATAAACATCTGCCCCTCTCACAGGGAGTCTGGGGATGCTGGCGGAGCGCCCCCTGCACCGCCGCCGCTACCTGCACCTGAGGGTCCCCCCGAGAAAATGAAAAAGGGTCGTCCGAAGAAGAATACAACATGAGAGACTGATGGCTACGCATCACCCCCAGGAAGTAACAACCTGCTCCTGATACCCTCCATTGTGTGCCAAGCGTTCACTTTGATGACTCTCACTGAACTCTCTCATATTGGCTGGAGGGTCTTATTTGGACTTTGGACTTAAATAACTGTGGATTTACTTCTGACAACTTCATCTACAAACACTATCAACTCCTTTCAGCACTTTGCTGTTCCCGTTTTGTTTGATCACTCCCCCATCAACTCATTTGTCATCAACCAACCATGCACTAAAATAAATCACTTTGTACCAAATAATTGCTCATGTCGTGACTTTGAAACACAAATGTACATGTTGAAATGATGCACTGAAGAACAAAGCTGAAGGTGTCCACAAAATTGGACAAGTAATCAAATCAGTAATGTCAACTACTGGCTTGGCAGTAGATGTAACCATTCACAGCATGATAGAGAGACACAACCAGGTCATCACACAACCCATTGTACATGGTACTGATGCCATCGTAGTCTATTGTCAGCACACATGTCCCCATCTGCAAGCACCAAAATCATTAATTGTTACCAAAACAGATCTCTATGGAACATGCTTTGTATCAGGATTACCTATGGATGTGTGTAAATAGACAAGGAACACCTCAATGTGGAGCACAGATTTATTCAAATGATACAACCTTGCAGCTTGACACAAACTGCAATCACATCACACAGTAACAAAAAGCTCACAAATCCAAACAAATGACCATCTGTTCAGAAGGTGTCATGGCCCAGGGATGTCCACCACTGTTCACTGTTGGAGCATGACACAGGATCATGGCTCTGGTGTAGTCAAAACTCAGCAGTTGATAGGTGAATGATACTGGGAAGGAGAAACACATAATTGAGTCAGGAACTCAGGAATTATGTAGCCTAATGTTGCAAACTGTCTCAGCTAAAGCATACCAATGTCAGGGTGAACACAAGCTGTTCCTGAGTGTAGCATTGTCCATGTCACATGCAAAATTGGATTAGGCAATTAGGTCCAAACCCATTGAAGAATAACATACACTCAGCAGCATATATACACATAGGACAACAGCAACACACAAATGAACATTTTGGGGCTGACCACTCTCATTCAATACTCACATTTAGGTGAAGAAGTTGTGAGTTGTTGTCGCAAATCCCCCTCATCATCCTCATCATCCCTGGTATCATGTCCCAAGTCTGGTTCCTCCCTTGCTGGTGGCTACTGGTCTCCGTCATCCAGTATAAGTGGAATTTCCTTCCAGATTGCAAGGTTGAGGAGCATGCATGCTGCTGTGATAATCTTGCACACCTTCAGGGGGCCATATTGTAGTGCACTTCCTGTGCGGTCCAGACACCAGAACCTTGTCTTCAGGAGCCCAAATGTATGCTCAATCAGTCACCTGGTCCTCCCATGTGCCTCATTGTAACGAACCTCAGCTGGGGTGACAGGGTTCCAGAGTGGTGTCAGCAACCAAGGCATGTTGGAGTATCCAGACTCTCCTACATTGAACACAGAAAATACTTGAGTTGTCTGAAAACAGAGCACAATCTGACAAACAAGCAACACACAACATAAACATACAACATAGCCTACCAACAAGACAGGCACGCTCAGGTTGCAGCTGAGACATCAACTGGGGGATGGCACTACTCCTCATGATGTACGCATCATGTGCTGATCTACGGAAACGTGCAAAGACATAGAAGATCACCATGTCAGCCAGACAAACAACCAGGACATTGATTGAGTGGTAATGTTTGCGATTCCTGTAGGTCTGCTCATTGGCTTGTGGTGGGATCAAAGCTACATGTGTCCCATCAATTGAGCCAATCACATGTGGCATGCACCCCAATGCATAGAACTCCCCCTTGATATCTGTCAACTGTCTAGGTGTTGGGAACTTTATGTAGTGGTCCAGTAAATGTAGCAAAGCCCCCAACACATCACGAAGCACATGGCTGAACATGGTCTGGGACATGCCACCTAATTATGCCACAATATACTGGAATGACACCGTGGCAAAGAATTGTAGGGTCGCCAGTACCTTCACCTTGGGGGTCAGCGCAGTGGAATATGGGCGTCCAGGATGCAAATGTAGTGCCAACTGGTCAGCCAACTCCATAATAAGGGGCCTGGTAAAGCAGTATCTTCGGATGCTATCCCATTTTTCCAAGGTCTGGAGGTCGAGGAAGGGCCTGCAGACTGGAGGTCTTCTGCGATACCTTTGTGTAGAGTGTAAACACAGTTGATGTCAGTTTACAATGTACGAAGCTACATGCATTGAAATACACGGAACATGATATCTGGGCAAAATGCAGTCACAGGACATTGGAATTGAACCTTGATAGGATAAATGTTGAGCCTAGATACAAAGCACAGCATTAGTTCCCTTTCCAGACATGTCACCAAGCTATGATTACACAGCAGTTTGAGTGCAGTACTGTAAATAGTCACTAGTGTCTGTCACCGTACATGTGAGCAACCATCACATACTCCACAACCCCCAAACACATTAGTCAATATATAGGTTTGTGGCAGACATCACATGGTTGAAAAGGTACACACAATAGGATCATGTAATGCCAGATATGTGGTACACATCATACGTACAGTGGGACACCATGAGAATCCTGCACACCACTGTCACAGGGTGGACACTGTCATGATGTCATGTCTGCCAAACATGTACAGTCACATACTCTGACCATCTACAATGTGGGGGTGGCATTTAGTTTGTAATCACCCTTGTAAACCTGGGACACAAAGACACAACAGCAACTCACATTACATACACAAGCTGATGTGGCTGCTAAATGTCACGGTACCAAAATTCTAAATTGACTGCGTTGTACATGACTCAGACACAGCAGATTCACAGTCAGAAACTTCCCCCACTGCACAGTGAGTCACACAGTCCACCAAAGCAGTGAATATGTGTAGCCAAAACATGTTTTCACCAAAGATCCCCTGGGACTGTGACCAAGCCTAGGAGGGTAATCTGAGAAGTGTACTCTCAATGTTGTAATGGGGCTCACAAACAGTGTGTTGTGTGCCCCTCAAGGTTAGCTCCTCATGGGAGTGTGAGCTATCAATTCAAATGTCCAATATATCATGAAAACACTGTCCCCACACATGTGATGCACCAGAACATCTTCAATTGCACTAGTGTCTGCCCTGGCGACCGATTAGTGAAAGGACGTGGTAGCCACATGCGAAACGAGTCGGTCGCACCCATTGGCTGTTGGTCGTCATGGTGACCGACACGGGTGAGTATTCAAAGGACACGGGAGCCGCATTTGAAACGAGTCGATCGTACCCATTGGCTGTTGGTCGTCATGGTGAATGAAGCTGGTGAGTATTCAAAGGATGCGGGAGCCGCATCCTAAACGATTTGGTCACACCCATTGGCTGCTGGTCTTCATGGTGAACGACAGGGGTTAGTATTCAAAGGACGCGGGAGCTGCATCCGAAACGAGTCGGTCACACCCATTGGCTGTTGGTCGTCATGGTGAACGACGCGGGTGAGTATTCAAAGGACGTGGGAGCCGCAATCGAACCGAGTCGGACACAGCCATTGGCTGTTGGTCATCATGGTGACAGATGCGCGTTTCGTTTCATGTCCGAATCATGTGCAAACGACTCGGTAACCTTCCATAACCAAAGTATCTAAGTCAATAGCTGGCCGATGCAGCTCTTTTGAACATCGCGGTAGGCATGTCTGATGCTAGCAATGTTATGGATTGGACAGATTCGGATTATGCGGCCGAGTCGGACCTATCGCTTTGGCCGCATGGAATTGAGAGCGCCTCTGCTGTACAGATAAAAGTCTGTCTGTTCCCTACAGACCTCACTTGCCTGCACTACCTGCACATTACCTTCATCTCTCCATCTCTCTGCTGCTGTCTCCACATCCTCTGGGAGCTACCATGGCACATACAGTGGACAGGGCCCCAGCATTCACAGAAGAGGAAAACCAGGCCCTGCTGGACATCCTCCTTCCACTGTACAGGCAGCTGTACGGCACACCAGAGGAGCAGGTGAGTGATGATTCCACTGCCTTTTCATTGGACATGCGCAAAACCGTGGACTACTAGCATTGGGAATCTCAAGAACAAACAGAGTTCCTGTAAGTTTTTCAGTGTGTAGATTTGTGTTCTGGGCAGGTACACTGCTGTAGAAGTGTGTGTACTGGGGTTGACTTCTCAGCACTGTTCACATGGGATGGAGGCATCATTGCACACAGAAAACTGCCCATAATGCCCCTTGCTTACCCTTTAGACATTGTTGGCAATTTGATCCTGAACAATGTGCACAAATGTGTGACTCTGAAACATGTAGCATGTGAATTAAGGGACTGTCACCATGTCATCCTCACAGGTCGACTCCCATCAGAAGGTCAAGCTGTGGCAGACCATCGTCCGGACAGTTCGTTCAGTGGGGGTCACCAACCGATGCGTCCGCCACTGCCAGAAGAGGTGGCAGGACCTCCGGGGCTGGAAGAGGAAGATTGCGTAGATCAAGCTCAACCTGTCACCTCCACACAAGAGGGGTAGATGCCGGACGCTGACTCCCCACATGATCCAGATTCTGGCGGTGGTCTTCCCTGACATGGATGGGCAGTTGAAGGCCAGACAGCAGCAAGGAGGGGGTGATTATGTGCCTTGTCACACACCTATGTTCAACATGCATGTTGCAGTCTCTCAGCCTGCTGCCCCTCTTACGGTTCGTATGTCATCCAAACCCACAGTTCTGTCTCAACAGATGCATATGCACCATGATTAGTAAATGCCCAGTTGTACCCCTTTCCATCTGTGACATGTGGGTCACTTATGTCCAGGGTAGTGACTGTAGTCCCATGCTCATGTGATCAGCACAATCCACAACAAAATGTGCATGGAGATGACCTTCATGAGTGATGTAATTGTCTGACATGTGTCAGCACAGTGACTAATGTATGACCTGTACTCAGTGTGGTTCAAACATATATGTGCAGTATGTTGCAAGTGGAGCACACAGGTATGTGAAGCCTATAATATACATCCTGGCTGCAGGTGACACCAATGTGGATGACTTGTTGAGTTCATCTTGCTCATTGTGCCAAAATTTTGTCCCAGCTGTAGTGCTCAGCGTAATCACATGTATCCCATGGGCCAAGGAGAGGTATGCCAATTCCGGGCATCTGTAACACTGGCCTATCACATGTTTGTATGTGTGATTCCATTTTCTCCATTCAAATGAGAGAATCCATGTGTCAGACTCTGTTACAGTGACTAAACAGGTACAAGCAGCGTTCTGCGCGAGTACCAGCCAGGAATTTTAACATTTTATTGCTGCTGTTTGACTTAATCGGTATTTTAAAATTATCTTGTGGTCACTGCACTTTGCTCTTTTGTTTTTAAATTAACTGTTGTCATGCTCAATAGAGACACCGACTCACATTTCTTAGTCGTGTGTCTTTGGGGGGAATTATTTGCCTCTGCATCGCCACTTCATCCGACTTTCCCCGGTCCTCCGCAGCTTCCATAGCTGATTGTGGGGAGGGAGACACGTTTGCCCGGAAAACTCACTTCCGGTGGGCAGTTAGACTGCCGCCATTACAGGAGAGTTGCAAGTCTAGTCTTCCGCCTCGGCACCTCCCTGGTCAGGATTTAAGACCGGGATGGCGCCGACGAGCAGCTAAACAGGTACAAGCAGCGTTCTGCGCGGGTACCAGCCAGGAATTTTAACATTTTATTGCTGCTGTTTGACTTAATCATTATTTTAAAATTATCTTGTTGTCACTGCACTTTGCTCTTTTGTTTTTAAATTAACTGTTGTCACGCTCAATAGAGACACCGACTCACATTTCTTAGTCGTGTTTCTTTGGGGGAATTACTTTGACTCTGCATCGCCACTTCATCCGACTTTCCCCGGTCCTCCGCAGCTTCCATAGCTGAATGTGGGGAGGGAGACTCGTTTGCCCGGAATACTCACTTCCGGTGGGCCGTTAGACTGCCGCCATTACGGGAGAGTTGCCAGTCTAGTCTTCCACCTCGGCACCTCCCTGGTCAGGATTTAAGACCGGGATGGCGCCGACGCACAGCAGCCACACGCAGCGGGCACGCCGCTGGTGCGCCGGAGGCACACATAAAGCAAGCCCGTCTGCGCCCGTCCGCGCCCGGCCGGGACGAGGGGCTAGGAACCCTGCCCAAATCGTACAGGCCCCCGCTAATTTGATTAAATATTCTAAAAAGGAGCTCGAAGCCCTAAAGGGTGCTGCTCACCCTTCCTGTGTGCACTCACTGGTTGTCAATGAATCCCTGAACTGCCAGAACTGTGGCTTTGTATCAGAGACATGGGCCCAACAAAGAAATTATACAGGGTTGGGGAAAGACCACATAAAACACTGGAAGATGGGGCTCATTAATTGTAGATCCCTCCCAAAACACTCAACGGAGATCAAGCTATTGATAGAGGAGGAAGACCTCGAGGTATTGTTCCTCACGGAGACCTGGCTTCGAGAATGCTCTACCCCTGAGATTGTAAGCACCCTTCCCCAGGGTTTGAGATATACCGACTAGACAGAGTCGGTAAAATAGGAGGTGGCATTGCCATCATTTGTAAAGCACATCTGGCTTGCACCATCACCCCCCTAAAGATTGTCAACTGCGAAGCCTTTGCATTTAGATTGTCCCTTACCCTGACCTCCTCTTTTTTGAGCAGTCTCATCTACAGGCCTCCAGGGACTTGTACGCCTTTCTTAGAGGCTATCCCGGATATTCTGGCCAGCATGATGATAGAGAAAAGCGCCTTTACCGTTTTAGGCGACTTTAATATTCATCTGGACGATCAGAATAATCCGTTAACCAA
Organism: Calotriton arnoldi; assembly: GCA_963921515.1. Lineage (NCBI taxonomy): Eukaryota > Metazoa > Chordata > Amphibia > Caudata > Salamandridae > Calotriton > Calotriton arnoldi. The sequence continues at coordinate 445,609 of CAWUFW010003132.1, forward strand.
AAGATGTGTAGCTGATCTCGAGGCCCTACAATTAACACAACTAAAGCACCAGGCCACGCATGAAAAGGGCCATACTTTGGATCCGATTTTTTCCAACGACCCTAAACTGGAGGCGCTTGCTCCCATCCGGATGCCCTGGTCAGATCATTTTTTTATCCCCATTCGGTATTTAAAACCCCCCAAAATAAAGCCCAAGGGTAGGTGCCCAGTACTAGGATGCAAATGGCCAAGGCTGGTCCCTGAAGCCTGGCTCACAGACCTTGAGGTGAATGCCCCACCAGAAACAAGTGATTTAGAGCAAGTGCAGAAAAATTGGTCAACTTGGATGAATGGAACTGTGGATAGGAATTTTAGGAAACCTGGTCGAATAAAGCCTAATAATTCCAATAGGTCTTCCTGGTTCAGCCCCCAGCTGGTCGCCCAAAGGAAAAACTGTAGAAAGCTAGAATGGAGCTGGAGGAAGACGTATGCCCCTGAGCTCAAAATAGCATACAAGGCAGCTAGTCAGCAGTACCATAAGAACATTAGGGAAGCACAAGCCGCCTTTTTTGAAGAAAACATAAAGAGGTCTTCTAACTCCTCAAAGGAGCTGTTTAAAATTGTAAAATCTCTCACAACAGTTGAATCAGGCACCCACATTGCTCAATATTCAAAAGAAAGATGTAATGAGTTGGCCACGTTCTTCAAGAGTAAGGTGGAAAAGATTTATAATTCCCTTCACTCAAACATGAGCCAGATGCCGGCAGCAACCACAGTCCTTAAGAACATCCAGGTACTTCCTTCTAGCACAGAGCAGACAACAACCCTTTCTCCCCCAGCCATGTTTTAGTACCCTAAACTAAGCGAAGAACAGGCTGGTTCCCTTCTACGGAACATCAAATCAGGGTCCCCTATAGACCCTGCACCTCCCCACATTCTTGCTCAAGGGGGGAATTGTGTTTTGACGCAACTCACCAGCCTCATCTCTCTATCTCTTTAAAAAGGGATAGTACCTAAAGAGTGGAAGCATGCCATTGTAAAACCGCTGTTAAAAAAACCTCAACAAGACCCCGCGGTCATGGCAAACTATTGCCCGATCTCATTACTGTCCATTTTGGGAAATACAGCGGAGAAACATGTGAATAGTGCTATTTCACAGTTTCTGGAAGATAATGGCATTTTACACCAGACCCAGATGGGCTTTCGGCCGGAGCATAGTACAGAGTCAGCTCTACCTTTGGTCACCGAAAAATTAAAAAGCATACTAGATCAGTGAAGGGCCACGGCTATTGTGTTATTAGATCTAAGCGCGGCCTTCGACACGGTAGACCACAAAATTCTTGTCAATAGGCTCAAAAACATTGGGATTAGAGGTACAGCCAATAAATAGGTGGCCTCGTTTCTGAGTGACAGATCTTTTCAGTGTATGGAGGCCGGCATTTTGTCAGACACTTTCTCAGCCCCTTGGGGAGTACCTCAGGGATCTTCCATGAGCCCGACCCTTTTTAATGTCTATATGAGCCCATTGTCTCACATAGTACAGGAGTTTGGACTCTCCATTGTGTCATATGCCGATGGCACCCAATTAGTGGTGTCAATAGACGACTCTATTAACTCCAACCATAGGCAACTAACTCCGTGTCTGGAAAAAATAGGAACATGGATGGCTGATTGCAGTCTCAAGCTGAACGGGGACAAAACCGAGCTTATGATCCTGGGCAGCAATTTCAGCCCTCGCTTAGAGATTCCTTGGCCAGAAAACTGGGGTCCCCCCCCAACTCCTAAATGCGCCATAAAAAATCTGGGTATGTGGCTCGATCAGAATTTAACTATGGAGATGAAAGCCAAAAAACTGGCGGGCATATGTTTTGGTATCCTCCGGATGATCAGGAAAATTCTGAGCCTAATCCCAGAGAACTCAAGAAGGATGGTGGTACAAGCCTTGGTGGTCTCGAGACTCGATTATGGCAACTCGCTATACCTTGGGTCATCTAAATACGTCATCAATAGGCTACAGATTTACAGAACGCAGCAGCTAGACTGCTTCTCAAGATACCCAGGAATCAGTCAGCTAGAGCGCCCTTGAGAGAGCTGCACTGGCTTCCCGTTCAGACCAGGATCAAATTTAAGTCCCTCTGCCTGGCACACAGAGCCATGCATGGTAGAGGCCCAGCTATGCTACGAACTTTGATCTCCCCTTATTCACCCCGCCGCTGTCTCAGATCAGGGTCGAATTTACTGATGTGCACCACCAGAATTAAGAGGTCAAGGTGGGGTGGCAGATCATTCTCTCACATGGTGCCGAAACTTTGGAACAGCATGGACCCAGAGTTGCAACTGATCGTAAACGAACAGTCTTTTAAAAAGAAACTTAAGACCTGGCTGTTCCCCTAACCCTCACTCCAGATCGCTGCCTTGCCTGTTATAGCGCTGGGATGCCTGCGGGTAGCCATGTGCTCTATAAATCCCCTAAACCTACACGTGACGATCTTTGACAGGCACAGGTGGTCACTGTTGGAAACATGGCTACACTTCAAATGTATGATTTTTGTTTCACATACACAACTGTTGACATGTGTGTAAAATCTCTCGACTTTACATACTTGTGGCTTGGTCATTCATGTGCATGATGCATTACTTTCAGCATGATAGATGTCAACTGTGCATCCAATTTTGTTTGTGAGTTCACAAACCTTGACGGAGAACAAGAGCAATGTCAGCTTGTCAAAGTGTGCAAATTGTGTCTACCACGTAAGGGACATGCAGACTTGGCACCTACAGATATGCACTGAAGTAGTCTAGACAGGATTGGTACACAGTGTTGACTGGAATCATATGATGTTGAGGTTCTGTACTAATAGTCCGTACAGATAGTGCACCCAGACAGGCCAGTGGCATAGTGTACCACCTGAAGCATTGTGAAGATGCAGTCATTGGTCTTCAAATCAAATTGTGTTTAACATTGTACAAATATGTAACTGTTAGGCTGTATACAATGTGCATGACATCCTGGAGAATCTCCCTAACACTGTCCATGGCTGACACAAGACAGTGGGCCAAGTGCCTCTCACCCTACCTAGGCCTACCACCCTGTTTTTTTTTCTATTATTATTTTTATTGGCATTTATAATCATACAATTTATCATTCACATAAAGAAGTTCAAGATGTATTAGTTATCGAGCACATTATAAGTAATTTCTGTCCGTTCGGGCAATGGGCCTAAAGCAGGCAACATTCCATATAATACAAATGTAAACAGGTGATCAATCAATTCAAGCAAATGTTACACATATTGCACTGCGTATTCCAACGCAGTTTGCGGGTAAACCCCTTCCATTGGTTCAGTTGTGCCCATAACAAATCCTCTCTCAGTTCCTGGGGCCTGACAGGCACCAAGTTGTAATGTGTCATCTTTAACTATTCTCGCTTAGAGCCATATTGTGAGTGCCCTTACATAATAAAACCATTAAACTGTAACATGAAAAAACAGAATCAGTCTACGCGTACTATGTCTCTATTACTACTCCTCTCAATGCGGGGGGCTGCGCACCATCGCAATCCAAACAGGGTTGGACCGTCCAGCTGTCGGTGATGTCAAGGCCGTCCTCAAGTTCTGTCAGCTATCTATGGCTGCAATGGGAGGGAGAGGGGGGAGAGAAAGGAGCCAGGGGGGCCTCCGAGGGGGGAGGGCACAGTACAAGCAAGTCAGACAGTCGGGCCAGTCCGGGTCTATGCCAGGGGCCGTGGTGTCTCCTCTCCGGCGGTCTTCCCGCCCTCCTCCCCGTGTATTCCAGTAGTTTAATTCTCCTGTACTGGGGCCGTCTCACCCTCCTCCTCCCCACCGTTGGGGCAACTCGGGTGCTCCCAGTTGAATAAGACTACGTTCCAAGCTTCGGCGATGGGGCGCCTACGCAAGCCCTTCAGTTCTTCCTTGTGCAGAGCACTGCCCTCCGCCGCCGCCCATCGTGGTACCTCCAGGGTCCAAGCCCCAATCTGTGGCCCCATAGCCAATTTCCATGAGATTGCGATTCGCCTCTTGGCCAGGGCCAGGGACAAATCAATAAATCGGCTCCCGACCTTGCGCTTAGGTGGTCTGGGATATAGTCCCAGGAGACAGACCTCCACCAAATGGGCCAGCCCGCGACCTAATGTGTCGATAAGTTTAGTCATCATGGCCTCCCAAAACCGTTGTACAGTTGTGCAGCTCCACATCATGTGGAGTAAGTCCGCATTTAACTGCCTACATCATGGGCATTCTCTGGGCCCTCCTCCAAATGTAGCCTGTATGTGGTGCAGGGTCATATATGTCATATGGACATAATTAAACTGTAAGTATTTGAGGTAGGAGTTGCAAGAGACCTTCTTGGGGGATTATAAAACGTGCCGCCATTCTGCATCAGTAAGTGTTCTGTTAAGGGATCTCTCCCATTTCCCCCATAGATCTAACAACGGGGACAGGGATGCCTCCAGGAGTGACGCGTAGAACCACTTAATTAGATGCCCGGCTGTGCCCAGCTTAATCACAGAGTGGAGAACCGCATGCGTTGCCGGTTCTTCTCGCTCTGCACCCCACAGTTACTCAAACGTCCTCACCAGCGTCTCATACAAAAGGAACTGGCAAGGAGGAAGTCCACAGCCCTCCACAAGCTCCGCAAAGGGAAGTAAGCATTGGTCCTGAAAACAGTGCCCGGTCATTTCGATCCCTGCCGCAGTCCAAGTCGACAACTGCTCTACCCCCAGGATTGCCTGAGGCTTTCCATAGGGTAGCCCTATCAATGGCAGCGCTGGTGTGTATCTCGGACCTGCCGGTAGCTGAACCATACATCTTCTCCAGCACTGTAAGGCTGTGGTCTGTAAGGTCGATGCATAGGGAACTTTTGTGGCCGGGTTCAGCAATTTGGCCAATAATAATCGTGGGTGTTGTCCTGGCTCTACTAAATATGTTCCTTCCTGATTCACCCCTTCCACCCACTGTGCCAGCCACTGTAATTGCGCAGCTAGTTGGTAAAAGTCAAAATCTGGCACTCCCAGTCCTCCCTCTCTCATAGGACGTTGCAGGGTCCGCAACGCGACTCTGCGTCTCTCATCTGCCCAGATAAGGTCCCGTACTAGCGCGTCCAGTGGCTTAAACCAGCCCGCAGGCATCATAGCCGGTAGGTTGGTGAAGAAGTAAAATAAACGGGGCAGCATGACCATCTTCGTCAGGGAGATCCTAACCAGCAAGGTTAACCGCAGCGAGCTCCAAAAGGCCACACTAGAACGCAGTGAACGTACTGCCCTCCCCATGTTTCCCTCCTTCATATCCTCCAGGGAGTGAAAGATCTGAATGCCCAAATACCGAAAGGAAGCCGGTGTCCAGTTATATTCATCAGAAAGATCCTCAGGTCTAGGGGATGGTCCAGCCACCGGGAACAAGTGCGTCTTACGGTGGTTCACCAGTAGGCCAGACAGGCTGCCAAACCCTTCCAGTGCCGCAAAAGTGGAGTCCGCCCCCCCAACAACATTGTTAAGATAGATCAACAGATCATCGGCATACAGGGAAATTATGTGTGTTCTCCCGTTCAACGGTATCCCCAGTCCCTCACCTCCTGTATGAAAAAGTACAGCCAGCGGTTCCACCGTCAGTGTGAACAACAGCAGGGACAAGGGGCATCCCTGTCGGGTCCAACAGGATATTACATTATCTGGGGAAATGGTGCCACCAGTCCTGACCCGCGCCATTGGGGATGTATATAACATCTGGAACCACTTACTTCTGCCAGCCCATTCCCCGTCCCAATTTCCTCATTACCCCTATTAGGTAGTCCCAACTAACCGTGTCAAACGTTTTCTCCAGGTCCAGTGACAGAAGCGCAGCCCGGGGCAGGTTCTTCACCTCAGAATGGTATAGAATCGAATAGAACCGACGTAAATTATAGGACGTGTTACGGGAGGGGATAACCCCGTTTTGGTCCGGATGAATCAGATTTTTCATGTGGGGAAGCAATCAGAGCGCCACGATTTTACTAAGTATCTTAAAATCAGTATTAAGCATAGACAAAGGTCTATAGTCCCGCACCCCAGCCTCCAAGTGCTCAGTCTTGGGGAGTGGTATCACTGTTGCAGATCCCGTGGAGGGCGGCAAGTGTTCCAAATGGAGGGCTTCATTATACATGGTTACCAGGCGAGGGGCCAACATGGCTTCATATTTCGCGAAAACTCTGCAGGCAGGCCATCTGGGCCAGTCGTTTTGCCTCCAGCCAGCAGAGCTATGGCTCCCCTGACCTCCTGAAGAGTGATCGGACCCCCCCAGTTCTTCCACAGTGTCTCCCTCAACCTCCGTCAGGGCCAGGGGGGCCAAGAAGGTGGCAATCTCCTCCTGCGAGGCTCCCGGCGGTGCTGTGTACAGTGTTTCATAGTACGTCTGAAAGGCACCATTTATCTTATCCGGGTCATACTCAGTCCTATCCTCCACAATGTTGATCCGGGTAATCGGGGATCCCCGAGATTCAGGCCTAACGAGCCATGCTAATAGCCGCCCTGCTTTCCCTTCCTTACTCTGCACTTTGTCCATATATGCTCTGTAATAGTGTGATCGGAGCCTTTCCAAAGCCTCATCATGTTGGTTCCGCTTAGTCAATAATTGCTCATGGACTTGGGGATCCAGCCCCTGCATATTATCCAGGGTCTGCAGTTCCCCCTCAATCCCTGTAAGCTCTTTTTGGAGTTCCCTCTGGATCCCAGTGGTTTGTCCCATGCAGTGCCCCCGCACCACTAACTTAAAGGCCTCCCTTTCAACTAGGGCCGTAGATGCGGTGTCCGCATTCTCGGTGAAATATACATCCACTGCAGTGCGCAATGAGTCCGCCAATGGCACATCCTCCAAGGCCACAGGGCTAAGTCGCCATGCAGGTATCGGGGGTCTACGCCATTGAGGGCGGTAAGTCAACAGCAAGGGGCTGTGGTCTGAGTACGTGGGGCCCAAGAATTCGGTAGAGTAGGTGAGAGAGCCAATGGTTTGTGAGCACCAAAATGCATCAATTCTCGTGTGGAGGTGGTGCAGGTGCGAGTAGTGAATTTGAATTTGAATTTATAAGAAACGCGCGATTACCCTGAGGTGTCCTGGCGCTGAGTAGTAGGAGTATACCCTGTTTCCACTGTGTTGTAGGCGCCATATGTCGTGCAAATCCCAATGTGCCATCCACTCCCGCAACCCCGCTGCTGTTCTATGCACCTGCGCTCCCGCCAGGGTGGGGGGAGCGGTCCAGCTGGACATCCGCTACACAATTAAAATCTCCTCCCACCACCATCTGCCCCACTGCTATGTCCGCTATGTGCGCAGAGAGGGAGGTCAAGTAAGTCAGTTGGTTGTGATTGGGAGTGTAGCAACAACAAAGTGTTATCTCCTGCCCTAGCAGTCATCCCACCACTAGCACATACCTTCCTTCAGGGTCCGTTAAGGTGTGGATCATTTCAACAGGAACCCCTGCAAGTATCCATATCAACACCCCCGGGCAAAGGCAGAGTATACAGTGGCAAAAACTTGTCGCCTCCATCGCCTCCTCAATCTAACCACCTCCCCCTGTGTCAAATGAGTCTCCTGCAAAAGGGTAATCTGCACTCCTCCTTCGCTTCAAGTAGTTGTAAATATTATAGTGCTTAGACATGGAGCCCATACCCCTGATGTTCCAGGTAAGTAGTTTCACATCTTGTTGTGCCATTGCTGTTCAGTGCATTCCAACACCCCACCGCAGTCCCGCCCCCACCCCAAGACAGCAGGGTTCACTAATGGGATACCCCCACCCGCACAAGGGACATGACTGATGAACTGTAACGACCCCAAACTGAAAACAACTCCCTGGCCCCAGGGCATTCTGGCAACGGCCATCTGCCCAAACTCCACCTTCACGGAAATAGAAAGCAATGAAAGCCCAAACCAAACGTAGTAAAGACCTCCAGGCAGTGGCTTGAATCCGCCAGTGACAGCATTGCCCCTTTTAAGAAAATCAAGACTAAACGACCTCACGATGCCCAACGTTGGTTCTCTGATGACCTGAAATCTAAGAAACTAGCCTTAAGGCAAGCTGAACGTAGCTGGAGACGAGACTATTCTTTAGAAAAAAAGGCCATCTACATAACTCAGCTTAAAGAATATAAAAACGCTATCCTCCAGACTAAGGCAGCTTACTTCTCCTTAAATATTATGAACTCGGCAAATAAGTCCAAGGACATTTTCTCCATAGTTGATGAACTCGCACAACCGGATAGAGTCATGGCGAAACCTGTCCCCTCACAATCCCTATGTGATTCTCTCAACTCCTACTTTATTGAGAAAATTGCCATTATTAAGGCTAGCATCCCTACCCTCATCTCGTCTACGACCTCCCCTACTATTTGTAAAAACCCATTCCTAATTGATCAAATCCCCCTAATCTCTAGGGAAGAATTCTTTGTCTTACTCAAACAAGTTGGATCTGGCTCCCCCACGGATTGCTGTCCTCCTCACATTCTACAAGAAGCTTTTCTCACTTGTCCAGACCCGCCCCTCTCATTTTTGAATAACTCTCTTAAACAAGGCATTGTCCCCGACATTTTCAAAAGCGCAGAAATTGTCCCGATTTTGAAGAAACCCAATGCTGACCCTTTGGTCCTTAGTAACTATCGCCCCATCTCCCTCCTTCCCTATTTAGGGAAAATCTTAGAGGCCCACGTAGCAAACTGTCTTAGCTCATTCATTGAAGACTCCCACTTCCTGGACCCCCACCAGGCAGGATTTAGACCCGCACACTCTACGGAGTCAGTCATCTTGGCAGTCATGGATGAGCTTAGGAGAGGGGCCGATAAAGGCCTTACCCAGGCCCTGGTCCTCCTGGAATTGTCAGCTGCTTTTGACACGGTTGATCATGGTCTCCTGATCGACCGTGTCAGCAATGCCGGGATCCAGGGCTTGGTATTGCAGTGGATCTCTTCATTTCTCAGTAATAGATTTCAAGCAGTCCGCGTCGCCAATTTCTCCTCTAAAAAAATGAAACTGACTTGTGGAGTTCCTCAGGGCTCTTCCCTTTCGCCCCTTCTTTTTAATTTGTATTTGCTACCCTTGATTTGGTCTCTGCGTACAAGAATGGTCGAAACTTTTAACTACGCTGACGACCTCCAGCTGGCGTTTAACATCGATTCTTCCACCTCCTCAGTGCTCAATTTCCAATCTACTATGAGCTTTATCAGTGAATGGATGTATGCAAATCAACTGAAACTAAATTCCGATAAAACTGAGCTGATACTCACAGGAGGAACTGCTAACCCGTGGAACTCCAATTTTTGGCCTTCACCTTTGGCCAGTCCTCCATGCCCAGCAGGCTCTGTCAGGAGTTTAGGAATCATAATTAGTAACGATCTGTCCATGAAAGCCCAGATCGGCTCAGTGATCTCTGATTGCTTTTTCCATCTACGTAGAATCCGGAAGATCAATAGATTCTTGACCACTGAGGCCTTGACCCTGGTCATTCTGGCCTTGGTAATCTCCCGAATTGATTACGCCAACTCACTATACGCTGGCATCCCAGTATATCAACTACACCGCCTGCAGGTGGTACAAAACCAAGCGCCCAGGCTAATCTATCGTCAACCCAGACACCATCATGTAAGTCCCCTGATGAAGAGTCTCCATTGGCTCCCGGTGGCTAAACGCTGTGCCTTTAAGCTGGGCTGTACCATCTTTAAAGCCCTTGCCGGGACTGGCCCAGCATTTATCTCTTCAAGGATTCAGCGTTACATCCCTTCCCGGGAACTGCGTTCTTCTTATCTTAACTTACTGGCTACTCCAGCATTCAAACGTAAAAAACACGGGGGTCTCAGATTCGCGGTCTTGGCTCCACAATTTTGGAACTCGCTTCCTGTGGAATTGAGGTCTGCACCTTCGTATGTTCAGTTCAGAAAACAACTCAAGACCAGACTGTTTTCTCAGGCATATGAGTAAGCCAACTGTCCTGTTGATGCCGCCTCCTCTATTATTCTCAGTGCCATGAAACCGCTTGGTGTACGCCCGCTTAACAAGTACTTTTAACATAACATAACATAACAGGGGGGTCGGGCTGTGCTGGCTTAACGAGTCTGTCATGATCTGTAACAAACAAGTCGCTGTAAGTATTGGGGCAAGGTCTCTGGCACCGGCCCACTCTCATAGCAGCTCAGACTGGCCTTCACTTCTAGATGATGTCATATGCCATGCGTGGGGTCACCACCGGGAGTTCCAAGCTACCTTTACCGGAGGAATCCGATTCTGAGCCTCCCATTCCCCTCGTGGACCTCGAGCCTTGGTCGGACGGGGAGTCCCCTTTCCGGGCAAACTCCACCACCGCCTGCAGCGCTGCTGCTCGTTCCAGCTCTGTCTGCGAGGAAGGCCAAGAATTTGCAGGTTATTACGGCGGCTACGACCCTCACCATCTTCTGCCCGCCATTCCAGGGTCCTGACACTGTCCGCCAGTTCCGCTACTTGCTGGGAAAGGTCCTTGTGGTCAGGCGCTAGTTCCTCAAATCCAGATTCGACCACCTTCACCGTCTCATTGAGCTTCTGGTGTTCGGCTCGGAGCAGGCCAAGGCCCACCGACACCGTGCTTATGTCTTGGTGGAGTGTGGCCTTTGTGTCCAAGATGGCTGCCAATATCTTGGAAAGCTGCTGTTGGATGGGGTCCGGTCACGCCTGAGGTTCAGGGCTACCCCGTGCTTGATTGATGTGGTCCTCCTCATGTTCAGGAGTGTTTCCAGTGTGTTTCCCCTATGGTTTCCCCATCGCTGCAGATGGAAGCAAGGAGGAGGCCCAGTCCCTGCCCCAACGGCAGCCACCAGAGTATTGTCCACCAGGCCTCTGGTGGTTCCCCATGCAGTCACGCGTTAAGGCCCAGTCCCTGCAGGATGTGGGACTCGCCTAGCCGTGGTGCCCGCTTATTGCACTGTCCAGGCGAGAGCTGCTGTCTCCCAAAAATCGCTCCACTCCCCTGGAACATAACGTTGACCCCTGGCTCAAGAGCAAATGGTGTATGTGACCTCTCGTGTCCTCCCCTCCGGGCAGTGGACTGCACAACCCTGCCCCGACTGGGCACTCTCCCAAGTTTAGTCCTGCCTCCGCACAAGGGTGACTCAACGCTCCACCATCCAGCCTCTCTCTCAGGCACAGTTGCCCCCGCTTCGCTCTTCAGCGCGCCCCGGTTGCTGCCAGCAATCTGTGCCATGGTGCCACTAATGTCCTGCTGATGCGTAGGCCGCTCCTCGCAGGCCTCGCTCACCTTTCTCCTCTGCAGGAGGGTACGCTCCAATTTCCCGGTGCTCCACCTAACCCAGACAGGCGTTCCGCTTCGGCACTCCGGTGGGCCCCCCAAGTTCAGCGGAGGCCATAACCGACCCCCAGGCAGTGCTCTCAGTCGCCCCAGACCTTCACACGCCACCTCTGTGTCACTTGGGGTCTCTGCAGCTCGGAGTCAGCGAGCAGTCCTCACCTCGATGTTGCTGCATCACTGTCACTGATCAGGCCACAGCGCTGCCACCCACCGAGGCCGGCCACCAATCGCCTCCATGTATGTGCCCAGGGGCTCCCCCATCTCACTGGGCCCATCCCTCTCAGCCCGGGGTTCGACTTCTCCGCAGCCTCCGCCTGGCAGCTCTGGCAGGCTTTGTTCCACTGCAGCGCTCGAGTCCAGCGCCCCGGGCCCCTCCGCTCCACTCGGTCACAACAGTGCCCGTTCCGGGCGTGTCGATTCGCGTCCGCCTCAGGACGACGCCCAGGGGCTCCTTTCCTTAGTGGGCCCGGCACTCCCAGCCTGAGCCCTGCAGACACGCCGTTCCCGTAGTTGGGCGGCTCAAGCAGGCTCCACCTCTTCCCAGCACACGAGGCCGGGGCTCCAGGCCTTGCCACTGCACTCCATCGCCGCTCGCCGGCGGTTGGGTCCGGGTACCCAGACTCACTGCGGGGTCTTCACCTCGGTCTTCGGCGTCGAGACCACCACGCCCGGTGAGTCAGTCCAGGCTGTGCCCGACGTTTGTTCAGGATAATCGCCGGGCCGGTGCGGAGCTCACGCGTCCGGATATCTTCGGCAGCTCGCCACACCCCCCCCAGGCCTACCACCTTGTTGTTTACAAAATGAGAATCAGATGTGTGACCTGACAGCAGAGGACATAAGACACTGAACAAATAAGCACTATCACTGTTATCAATGTGAAATGAGTCATGCAATGACTATGGAAGCTTGCTGTATTGCAGGATGACCATTTTCCCAGTTAGGCCATTGCCATGGCTTCACAATTTGATGACTGGGGATTGAAGAATGGTTACCATGTCACAATTGAAATGTGTGCATCCCATTTGCAGTGTCAGTTCAAGACTCCCTTGCAGGAGATGAGACAGGTATGTCATGACACAAGACCATCAGGAGCATTACAAATCAGACCACAAGCTACTGTTGTGTAGTTCCTATAAGACCTATATAGGATCTGCGCGTTTAGACAACATACACTGCGGGACTGGTGTCCAGACTGATTCCAGACACCCCCACCGGGTATGTTGGCCTGTGTACCAGCTAGCTCGCGATGCCACTATCACTTCCCCTTCCCAAGGAGAGAATAGTTCTTGGCAACTATCGAACATGACATCCCTGATCCCTCAGGACCGTGGAAACAGTAACTTACTTTTCGCTCAGTCACTCGTGCTCACTTGTTCTCAGAGGGATACACAGAATAAATGGTTGGGACGTTTTCAATAAGTATTTATTGAACAGTCTTTATTCTAGCGTAAAATAAGTGCACTGAAATCACCAGTAGACAGTAGCATAGATAAATGAGTAGAAGCACTAAGAAAGTAAACAGATGGTAGGTCTCTATCATTTTGCTAAAATCATAAAAACAGGCAAGTATGTAAAATACATGGCAATGAAATGCGTACTCCTACTATGCACCCTAACTAGATGTGCCTAAGTGTACCTAGTATGTGAGTAGGTGTAAAGCCAAGAATCCCTCTAGGATAAAGCCAACCCCATTACCTGATGTGAGACTGCGGGTCCCCGTTCTGGTCTCAAGCTGAACACCCCGCAAGGGATGTCAGACCACTGCGAGCCAGAGTATCTGCATGCAGGGACCTCAGCGTCTTGCGTCAGTGTGTCGGCCGGGAAGTTCTGGTCTCCTCTGACTATCTCAGCAAGATGTGGTGTTTATATACCCTAAGGTATCCCAGGGGTTCTACCTTGCTGTGCCAGTGTCGGACTTAGGATGATGTCGGGAATGAACTTTATACATAGTTATTATGCAGGAGATGATGGTCCTGCTGTGATTCCAAGAAACTAAGAATCCTCATGCATAATTTATGAGGCCAGTGTCCAGGGAAAAACCCTACGTACTGTGTGTAGTATTGTAACTAGGTAGAAGGTCGGTCCTTCAAATCCGTTATGTATGTAGTATAGGAGAGAATGTAGGTGAAGGGTTATGATGTTAGCTAGACCTATATCGGGTACCTATATGAAATATAACACCCACTCCATATCCGACTGGACAACATTACTAAATCTAGCGTACTACCAAAGCGTGTAGAGGTTTGTACGCAACTAGTAATAAAACTTCGTAAGAGAAGTTTAAAAAACATTAAAAAGAATCCCTTAAAAAAGTTTTTCCCTTTTAAATTTTTTTTTTTTTTAAATTCATTAAAGCTTTGGCTCTAAAGTGTCCGTTTATATAGTCCGAACAACTACAAGCATCTGAAAGCCATGCAGGTCAAAAAGACTTAATTTGGAATTTCGTTAAAAGGTAAAAGGCCTCATTTTCCCAGCGTGCGATGTGCCAAATGTTTATGTGTCCTTGCTGGTAGACGCAACATTGCTGCTGCCTGCATAAGCAGCTGGCGATCCCTGTAACACCTCGCAAAGAATGTCAATTGAGCACAAATGATCTTCCGTACTGCCTGCAGCAGATGCCGGGGCAGCCTGTGCGATATCCAAGGCCTGAGTGTTGGCGGAGGAGCTGGTATCCATACCAACAAGAGCAGAGACTACCTGTGGTGCCTCTAAGAATGCTGCCAACAACATAGGAATACGCTGAGGACACTGCAGAACATGGGCCGTTATCGGGTCCAGTAAAGCATCAAGGTCCAGTGGCGCAACCGATGGAAGTGTCAGACAGAGGTCCAACACACATTCCTCTCCGCAGAACAGGCATCGGAGAACAGGTAGGACACAGTCCATCCAGACTGGTCTAAATGACAGGAACCAAGAGGTGCTCAGTTCCCGTAGGCGAGGTGTGCCCAGATGTTGTATCATGCGATCACGGTATTTGCGCTCCAGGAGTACTGTCGCCATTTCTTTGGTGGCTGGGACGTCCATTGCGTAGCAGAAAAGTAATAATCAGGATACCTACTATTAGGAACGGGATCAGCGGAAGCCCTCCAAAAATGCTTCCAAAGACGGAGGTATAAAGTTCGGAATAACTCCGAGGACCAACTGAGAGGTGCTTAACAGTCCGGAACCTATGGTCTTAAATAGGTGTACAACACCCGTAGTATCAGACATGTTAAAGATACGACTTACCATTTCTGTGAAATGGAAGGGACAGTTTGTACTTATAAGTGCCTGTATCTCAGCCGATGACCTTGCGATCTGGAGATCAAAAGTCTCCCGGGCGGAGGTTAGGGGCACGGTTCGTTGTAAAAGCATGGCTTTCATTCTGCTCAGAGTATCAAACCGTATAAAGGAAACATTTAGCGAAGGCCATAACGGCGCCTCCCTGACTGTATGTGTTGGTGGAAACAATACTTGCACACAGCAAGTAACCCTGGAGCTCACAGTGACTAGATATGCGATGCCCGGAAGCATCCCACAACAACCTTGATCTTTCAGCACCAAGTAACTCCCATTTGAGAGAAGCCTGAATACCGGATTAATCACAGCTGCCGGGGTACCCCTCAAATGACAGGACAAGTTTGCCACAGACCCATTACAAGCCCCGTGTAGCATAATATCCTGGTATATGAGAGATCCATTTAAAGCGTTCTCGCAGTTAGTTCCGCTTAGAAGCACTTCCAGATCCCCACTCCTGCATCGAAATCTATATGGTAAATCCCAGGATTCCCTGATGAATTCCCTACCCATCTTTTCATATCTGCCTGCCTGTTGTTGTTCTATGCATTACTGAAACTGGAAAGTTGCGACCGGTAATGTTATATGGCCGTGGATTAACCACTCTGTGGATGCTGACTCTGCCAGAGTAAAGGGTAACCTATCTAGTTTTTCAATACGCAGCATTGTATATTTTGCTCCCCTCTGTGCCGTTTTCATCTGTTTTTCTGTTAAATTGTATGCAGAAAATAATTACATAATGTTGATAAAACGTCAAGGCACATAACCGTCGTGCAATGACTGCAGCGTCCAGCTTAATAAAATAATAGAACGTAACTGTGACTGTCTGTGTTGCAATATGGACAAACCCTGTTCTATTACATCGATAGCAGAAGATACAATGTTGCCCAGTGAATATATCCTGCATGTTAATGTAGTCATGCCATTGTCAACTACGGCTAGCACCTTTTCTAGGTTAACTCTATCTATTTCTCTTAATCTCTCTGCAGCTTCTTGTTGGGATATTTTCCAGATTTCGTTATAGACAGCATACAAAAAACGCTTCTGACGTGGTTTTCTGGGACCTAATAAAAAATCCCGTAGGTCCACATCCTCTGTGAGTAGAGACAAGTGTTGTTTCACCTGGGGTAGTGTTGAGGTCTTTAGCCAATCAAGGCAGAACTTCCCAACACTGTACGATGTCACTACCCCTGGATGTTCTCGTTGCAAATATCGTGGGTCTGGCCTATGGATACTAAACCCTTCAGTGGTACCCCTGAATCTTTCCTGACATCTGTTTGTGTCAGTGGGCCAAACCAACCATCCCTTCCATTTGGGGTCTGATCTATTGTATTGCAATATGTTATCCAACTTAGACCCTCTTTCTGATGTAAAATTCTCCTCAGTGTTAAAAGGTGTTGGAATTTGAGGCGTGTTCAAGTCCTTATTCTTGGCTATTCCAAGACAGGAAGTCTGTTGCACAGTGTCATTAAGAAAAATCATCTGCTGTGGAATGAGGCATGCTTTAAATAGTGCTTCTGTTCCCTGGACTTGCCAGTCCCTAGAACCCCAGATTGATTTCAAGTCTACAGTGTCCATCCATAAGTCAAAACCCGGTTCAGACAGCTGGGTAATAAAGGAAGCAGAGTAAATCTGTTTGGTGTTTGCTAACATATTTTTCTGTGCAGATATAGGTGCAACCTTATAATAGTACGAGGTTGGGTCAGATGTGTTAAACCCTGAAAAATATGAGAATTTCTGTGCAAATGTTTTTGAACTACCTTTTGGTGGTGTAGGGCAATGTTCCCACTGGTGGTATGTGAAAACATTTCTAGGTTTGCTAGATTTATGCAAGAAATGATGACCATAATGTTGGTAACAATATATTTTGTCAAAATCTAATGTGTCCTTTAACCTTTCAGTGCTAGAAAATGCAGCAGATTGTTCCAAATCAGACAATAAGTTATTAACAGTTTCAAAATCCCAATCATCAGAAAATGTACTGGAGGTAATGATATTGTTCAAGGAAATTTTAAACAAATGTGGAATCTTTAAATGCTCGGTCGGTCCAAATATATCATAATTCACTTTGTCCCACACTATACCATCCGGTACAGGAACTGCTGAAATGTTCACGAAGGACAAGTCTCTTTGTTCACGATGAGATGAAACATGAGGTTTTAAAATTAAGTTTACTTCTGATGTTGCAGAGTCTTTTGAAGATAAGTTCCATTGATGAGCAAGTGGAAAGTGATTACTAATACTAACCAGAAAAGGAAAAAAAATATACCGGTGATTATTCAAAGTTCTAGCCAAGGTGATACTAAATAAGTCCTTCTAAGAAAGTAAAAAAAGTCTTAGATCCGTTGTTTGCGAGAAATTTGGGCTGGCATCGTTTCAGGTTCACTTGGATCCAATGAAAAGGTATCGAAGTCGATGAAATAGCCAGATGCAGTTCGATCTATTTTCGGTAGCTCAGCAGCTTTTGTTGAACTTGTAGATTGCTCCTGAAGAGGCATGTTGACGTAGACATCCTTATTAGGTTGAATCGAAATTTGTCTTTCATTTTGATTTGGAAAGTTTGTGTCAAGGGGAACTAGTTCCATTGCATGGTTATCGATTCCATTGCTTTGTAAAGGTGACTCTTCAAATGTTATCAGTCTTTCAGTTTGAACTTCCTGTATTGTAGCGAGAGAAGGACGTTGGCTTCTCAGGAGCCCACAAGGCCTACTATTTAGTATCGGCCACATAGTGTGGTTTGATCAGATCGATTGAGACGAATCTCTTTTCTTTTCCGGCAAGAGGCGGTAGAAGTACAGTTCTTGATCCTTCAAAGGCCAGGACAGGTACAGGCTTTCGATAGGATGGCCCGAATTCTTTTTTGCCACAATCTTTTCTCTGACCAGATCCCCAACTTTAGGAATCCAGGCAGGTCTTACCGTGGCTACCTGGACTTCCCCAGTGGCGGTTCTTTTTGTCTCAACGTTACTTAAGGAGGCTCTGGATTCATTCAGATCCTGTACAACAGCCAAACGTTTATTGATGTCAAATTGTTTTTCATCCGCCACTGTGCTTTCACAATCAAGATCAGGTACCCACATTCTTGTCCCAAACAGGACCTCTTAAGGAGTGGCACCCCCTAGAGAGCTTCTTGGCTGGTTATTAAGGGCTCGCTGGACCCCATATAGATGATTGACCCAACTACCGCCCGAGCCTAATACCCTAGCTGTTAAAGATTGTTTAAGTCTCGGTTTTTCCTCTCCACAACCGAATTTCCCTCGGGATGGTACGGAGAGTACCGCAATGCTACGCCCAAACTTCCCGTGGCTTCTTTGTAAGCCCTAGAGCTGAACGCGGGGCCACGGTCAGAATGTAATGTGCCAACTGAGTATGTCCCTATGAAGACTCGCAAATCTTTTATAACAGTTTGGGCGACCGCCGAACGCTGGGGCCAAACCCATAAGAATCTTGAACAGGAATCCACTGCCACCATGATACTTGTAAGCCCCATCAGATTGTAAGGGGCCGCAGTGGTCCAGGTAAATGCACGTGAGCGGTCTGTCTGATATTAACAATGGTGTCTGCGCTGGGCGAGCTACGGTGGACTCTTTTATCTGTTGACAGATATCGCACTTTAAGACAAAGTCTTTGGTCTGCTTTGTTAACCCTGGCCACCAATAGTGTTGTTTCAGTAAAGAAACTGTTGCCGTAACTCCTGTATGAGCAGAACCCAGACCCTCGTGTGCAGCCAAGATTAAACCTAACCTGCGATCCATGTTTGGTATTACTCTATCCCCCACTCCAGGAATCTGAGCAAATGGAATGTTGTTTGCATCTAACTTGTAGGAGTACTTGAGTGGAAAACCTTTAGGTAGTGCTTTGCTGTTATTGCACGAAGCAATCACAGCTACCATTGTGCTACCATCTACCCTCGTTTTTGAACGGGTGATTGCAGCTACGGACACAGTGCGTACTGCCCCCTTTGAGGCTTCATCAGCCAATGAATTCCCTTCAACGTGAACGCCATCACGTTGATGACTCAGCGTGTGTATCACGTGAGCTCTTGGTAGTTCGTTTTTTAACTCTGCTACCTGTTCCCATAGTTTTCTATGTTTAATTGTGCCACCTTTTGAATCTCTGATCCCATTTTGTCCCCAATAGTGGAGGTATTTGTTGTACGACTGGGCACAGTAAAAGGAATCACACACTATTAGTGTGGGGAATTCTGGATCCATATTTATCAGTGCCAGTAATAGTGCTTTTAATTCTGCCAACTGAGCCGTGCAGTCTCCAAGAGACTGCGTTTTTGTACAGCTTGGACGGAACTTGCCGTCCTGCATCCTACCTTTTACAATAGGGCATGCTGCACTGTATTATTGCTTACTCCCTATGGCCGGTTGAACAGATCCGTCAGTATAAATAATGTATTCATACCGATCTAGAGGCATTATTTCATTTGGTAGAAGATATTCTTGTTCATATTGCAGTATTGCTTGTGTTTTTAGACTAGGGTCATATCTGTATTCTACATCTGTTGCAGTGAGAGAATTAGCCCATTGTATCCATCTTGGATGTAACGCTTTTGCATTTGGGACACTTGCCTTTGTGGCAGCCTCTAAGGCCGATACCGAAGTCACGCCAATTATTCGTTTCCCCTGAGCCAGTGCTCTTTCTCTCACTACAGCAGTCTGTACTGCTGTCAGAATTTTTTCTGAGGGTGCAAAATGCATTTCAGCGTTAGTGTACAAATGTGATTTATATGCAATTGGTACAGTTTCACCTCCATTGAAGGTTAAGTAAGTGTACCCTGATTGACCTGCGACTACGCGGATCACCAGGTTGCGTACATTTAAGCGTGTCTGTAAGTGTTTTGATGATATCATATCAGCTTGTAGGGAACAAAGGATATTTGTGTGTTCCTGTGTCCATTGTCTAACTAAAAAGTCAGTTCTTATTAGGTCGTAGAAAGGTTTTACCCTCTCTGCGTAATCCAAAATGTATGTTCTGCCAAAATTAAAAAATCCCAGTATGGACTGTAAATGTTTTAATCATTTTGGAGGTTGTAGCACTGCACACTTTTCTAAAAAGTGGGCTGCCAGGCTTTTGCCTTCACTTGAAAGCTCATATCCCAAAAATAGGACATTGAGGTGGGCTATTTTCGATTTTTTTAAATTAGATTTGTAGCCCTCAGAGGCGAAACCCAAAATCATGGAGCTCACCCTGGTCAAGTGTTCCTCTAAGTCATCATCAGTTAGATAAATATCATCTACATATGATAATGCTTCTTCATCCAAATTCTGTAGTAACTCTGTTACCCTCCTTGAGAATAACCCCGGGCTGTTCTTATGCCCTTGGGGGAGTCAACAAAATTGACGCTGGGACCCTAGCGCTGAGAAGGCTGTCAAATATCTGCTTTCAGGCGCTATGTTTTGGCAGAAAAATCCATTTGAGATATCTAATGTTGTTTTGTATTTTTTCTGCACAATGTTATTCATTAATACGGCACTGAGTGCATTCTGAACTGCAAACGTTTTCGTGCATGAGTTTATATGTCTGTAGTCTAACACTAGATGATATGAATTGTCGGGTTTCATTACTGGAAATAAAGGATTGTTCATTGATGAGGTGCATGGTTCAATTACACCTTGGTATTCAAGTTGATCTAACATCTCCCTGACCTGTTTTTTAGCTTCCTGTTTTATGGGATACTGTCTTTGTGGAGTTGGGTTTGTTTTTATTGGAATTACGTGGTGGGGTGACTCTCCATCCCACCCTACGTGGTTGTGGTATAATGCTGGAGCAAGGGCTACCGCCCACTCCTGCGCATATGTATGTCTTAGGTGTGCGGGTACTAGGTCGGAGAAAGCTGTAAAAATTACAGTTTCCCCCTTTGGGCATTCCATAACAGTAGTAGGCGGCCAATCTCTTTCTGCTAATAGGATGTCGTAGCCAGAAGTCAGGTTCTCCCAAAAGAGACCCTTAACTTATCTGGGCTTGTCCCCTCCATTTGGAGTGTTAGTTCATGTAACTTGTGTGGGACACTCACCCTAGTATCAGGTGTTTCCACCGTGATATACTCACTCAACTCCATTGTCACCAGAAATTCCATCAGGTTCCGGCGAGCTATTGTTACTTCTGCTGCCCTGTCCAGCATCGTCAGAGCTCATTCCCCGTTCAGTAGTTGAGTCCTCAGAATTCTGGGCATGTCTAACTTTGAGACCTGCTACCGTCTTCTTTTTAAATTGAGGTTTCGTTTGGGGTTTTTCTTCTTTCTTTGAAGCGTAGTCCGAAGTGCGTTGCCTGTCTCTGGGCTTTGTATGCTCTTCTTGTCTTTGTTCTGACCGTCCTTCCCTCTCTGAGTTTTTTGATGAACCCTGAAAGGAACGAGAGGAACGTGTATCAGTGTCCTGATACCTGTCAGGTTTTTATGTTATCTCTATTTCTTAGATTGTATCTCATTTCTGGGGGCTCCTGTTGAGAGACCTTCCCCTGGAGTGAGATCTGTTTTTTTGCTTTTTGTTATTGTCCCATTTCTTCTTTGAAGAAACCGGTGTTTGCTTTGCCTGTTCTTTATCTGTACCTCCCAGTAGTTGAGGTTTTACCGGTCTAGCTCCCAGACTGTCTCTACCTAATTCCAAATAAGCAGTTTCAATTATTTTAGGTAGTTCTGTCTCCTAGTGTAATGGAGTGAAATCTCTCAGACGTTGGCATATTGCCACCGATGCTGCTTCCCCTTTAATATTTGCTCATATTATCGCAGATACCTTGGCAAAGTTATTTAGCAACTTCATCCCTAAGTTTAGAGCAGGGTCTGCTCGATACTCGTTCTGTATTTGTCTTAATACATCTGGTATCACTGCTAAAGAAGAGATACCATGAGTCCTGGTATATATTGCAGCGAAGACTGTACCCCAAGAGGTACAATCCTCAATAGAGGGAGCTATCCCCATTGGCAAGCAAATCGTCAGTATTCTATGCTTTTCCTTAGGACCAGTGTGTGGAAACACTGCCTCCAGTTGTGTTATTTTTTGTGCTGCCCAGAAGGGCATTTGTTCACGTTTAGTGGGCATTTTACCCATCACTGCATGGAGTGTTTGTGGTGTAATTTTGGTTGTAGAAGTTTGGACTGGTCCTGGTTGTGTAGCCGGTGTTGGCTGAAGTGTGAGTGTTCTCATCACAAACTGTGTCATGTTTCTGTAAAGTCTTATTAATTCTTTATGCTGTACGAGTAAGTCTCCTCCTGGCATTGTGTCAATGTCAGGATGTGGTATGTAGGCCGCTAGCACTGGCCAAGTTGCACCGTCTCTTCTGAGCGGGCCGAGTCTTACTCTATTTCTTGTATGGGGAAGGGTGCCTTTAAACCAGTAAAAATGATCGTGGTAAGTTAGTGGAATTTCAATATCCTCATATGGACTATATTCGTTTGGCATGTCATCTTCGACATAGTAGTGGAATGTTTTTGTTTGTGCATTTGCCTGCGGAAATTTAATCCATGAATAGAATGCCTCTGTTCTATATGATTCGTGTGCCTCAACCATGAAAGTCACTTGCCCACCCCTAATTGTAACACCATATGCTACTAGTTTTAGGGTGACAGCATTTCTAACATTTTCTGCAATGTATATTGCATCTGCATCGTCTTCTTTGGCTGAGAAGTTTAGTTCTCCTGTCGGGTCTCTGTGTACCGACATTGTTTTTAGTAAGAAGAGCTCTTCAAGGGTACTGAGATAAGGTGTTTATGCACAATTAGGAACAATCTATCCTTCAAGCTTGATTTGACCAACAGCCAATACATAGGAATTTTCCTACTCAGCTGCGGCGGATTTTGTTCCCTCCCACTCCAGACGTCTCTGGGGAAATGTGAGTAGGGTTTCTGAGAATAGCACAACTGAACTACTCAGATTTGACTGTTAAATAAGTGCCAATACCATAGTTGGCAGCGCCATGTCGTGTAGTTCCTATAAGACCTATATAGGATCTGCGCGTTTAGACAGCATACACTGCGGGACTGGTGTCCACACTGATTCCAGACACCCCCACCGGGTATGTTGGCCTGTGTACCAGCTAGCTCGCGATGCCACCATCACTTCCCCCTACCAAGGAGAGAATAGTTCTTGGCAACTATCAAACATGACAACCCTGATCCCTCAGGACCGTGGAAACAGTAACTTACTTTTCACTCAGTCACTTGTGCTCACTTGTTCTCTGAGGGAAACACAGAATAAACGGTTGGGACGTTTTCAATAAGTATTTATTGAACAGTCGTTATTCTAGTGTAAAATAAGTGCACTGAAATCACCAGTAGACAGTAGCATAGATAAATGAGTAGAAGCACTAAGAAAGTAAACAGATGGTAGGTCTCTACCATTTTGCTAAAATCATAAATACAGGCAAGTATATAAAATACATGGCAATAAAATGTGTACTCCTACTATGCACCCTAACTAGATGTGCCTAAGTGTACCTAGTATGTGAGTAGGTGCAATGCCAAGAATCCCACTAGGATAAAGCCAACCCCATTACTTGATGTGAGACTGCGGGACCCCGTTCTGGTCTCAAGCTGAACACCCCGCAAGGGATGTCAGACCACTGCGAGCTGGAGTATCTGCATGCAGGTACCTCAGCGTCTTGCGTCAGTGTGTCGGCCACGAAGTCCTGGTCTTCTCTGACTATCTCAGCAAGATGTGGTGTTTATATACCCTAAAGTATCCCCATTGATTCTACCTTGCTGTGTCAGTGTCGGACTTAGGATTACGTCGGGAATGAATTTTAAACATAGTTATTATGTAGGAGATGATGGTCCAGCTGTGATTCCAAGAAACTAAGGGGGATATTCACAAGAACGTGTGATAATCATCGCAAAATTAGCTTAACGCAACTTTGCACATCGCAGCCCATCGCGGGAAAATAATACTGTGTTAACGTAGCATTCACAACCCGGCTGCACCATTCGATAGCCTCACGATAACGCGCAAAATGACTGCGTTAAATTTAACGCGACGCCGAAACAATGCGAAACACGAACGCAAAAAAAGGTGCGATGCCCCAAATCGCGAGTCAAAAACAAGCGGTAACCAGCGGCAGGCCTGCAATTCCCACGCGTCATGCGGGAAAATGCACTATAAAATCACCGAAAACCACAAACAAAAGAATTCAAACTGCGTAGCACCATGGATGCACCCGGACCGAGTGCCGAGGCCAACGCGAACCCCACAAGCCCCACAGACGGCCAGCAAGGAAGCCCGGGCTCTGGGAAGGGCAAGGAGAAGAGGAAGAGGAAGACGGGGTTCAGTCCGCAGGAAAACCGGATCATCGTTACGGAGGTGATAGAACACTACCAACAACTGTCCGTCACCTCCAACGTGTCATTGGCAACACGAACGGAAATATGGCAGTCGATCGTGAACAAGGTCAATGCAGTCGGAGTGTTGAGGAGGTCAATGGAGGAGGTCAAGAGGCGCTGGCATGATGTGAATAGCCAAACCAAGCAGAAACTCACTGCCAACCGGAAGGCAGCAACGGTGACTGGAGGTGGGAGTCATGCGCCACAGGAGGAGCTGGATGAGCTGGAGGAAATGGTGGCCACAGTCATCAGTGTGGAGACAGTGGCAGGAGTCGGGGGACCGGACACAGCTCGACATGACCTGACCCAACAGCAACAGGGTAAGTAACGACAAGGGAATGGGGGGACGGGGGGAGATGGGCACAATGGCACACATGCATAATTATGTGTAGCACACTGCACACCCACAATGATTGTGGAACATGTCCCTGATACCCTTGGCACACTGGATCACACATAGAAACACTAAGTAGGCCCCCGTCCACAATGTGCACAAAGGGGCCCTCCTCCCTATCACCAATCTCACAACCAACCCATGAACAAGGGCTGAATCCAGCAAAGTAGCGGCTCTGTGAGCCACACTGACAATGCAAGTGACACTGCATGACCAATAGCATGGCTGCAGTCAAAATACATGACATGGTGCACGACACGACACTGAGGTGGCCCAGTGTGGAACACATCCTCAAAGGAGCAGGTCACACCCTGACACATCCACGTGCACATACAACCCCTGACGTCAACAACACATCTGCAGACAAACAATGCACAAGAGTACAACAACTGTCCAAGAGCACAAATGACCCAAGTCGCCAACATCTCAGCACCTTAAAAGCACACAAGTCACAGGCACACCGCCTCAAAGGGATAAGGGGCCACCAAATCAGAGCAGCAGGGGTGACTCTCCCACAATGCAGCACACACACATAGCAATCCCAGCATATCAACATTGACGACAATGTGGTACAAAGTGCAACACTTTCACTACAGAACAGAGGACACAACTGGTGCTGCATGTGCGTAGAAACTGGCCAATCACATCTGGCATAGCAGGAAACTGTGACATGATAATGTACGAGTACAACCTCACATCCGCCATGTCGTCGTAATGTCCACTGTCTCCCATCAAATAGCCAGCTCATCCAAAACAGTCACAATGTACATTGTCACGCAGTCTGTATGTAAACATGTCCAATGCGTCAACATACATGGAACACACTGTTAACCTGCATCTCCCCTTGACATTGCAGAGGGACAATCAACACCACCTTCAGAGCAGATCAGACATCTCTTCAGTGATGATGAGGAGGACCCCCTGGCCATCTGCCCCGACACCCTCCAACAGCTTGTGGACAGCCTCCGCACCCCACCTCCAGGAGCAGGCCAGCCCAGCTGCATCGAGGTGACCCCACCCCCTGCACAGCCCACACAGCAGGAAGCACCCACCACCACAGCTGACTCCCAGCACCTCATGGAAAGACACATGGCATTCCAACGCTGTGTGTTAGACTGCCAGAGGGGATGGCCGAACAGGTGCGGTGGGTTTCGACCTCATGGCAGCCAAACTTGATGCCATACGTGGGTGTGTGAGTCCCATCAGGGACCACCTACAGTCCCTAACGGACACCCACAGTCCGTTCCATGCTCTACAACAATCCTTGGCTGACCTCGCTGTAGCCATTACTCGGATACAAGAACTGTCCAGTCAGACAGGCTCCAGCGATGACAGCACAGAGATGGCACAGATGCGGAGGACAATGGAGAACATGGAGCGGATGCAGGCTGGAAGGATGGCTTCCACGGCTGCACACCAGCGAGATGTAGCTGGGCTCTTTCATGCCCTGCAGGACCTCGTATTGCCATTGCTGCCACAGAGCCTGTCCAGATGACTTCTGCAGGAACTTCGACACACACATCTCCACCCCCTGATGTGTCAGTGGCACACAGTGATGCAGCCATACCACCACCGCCCCTGATGTGTCAGTGGCACACAGTGATGCAGCCATAACACCACCACACACACCTGACACACCTGACACAGAAGACATATCAGATGACTAAGATGTGGATGGCAATGTCTCTGTGAGAGAAAGGAGGTCGTAGCATACATCCCCACCATATGGCCTGTTCCTGCTTGGTTCAGCCCTCTGCATCATGCCCGGGAACAACACCTTCCACTGTCCCCCGAAACACTCGGCGACATTCACCTAGACCCCGACATGGACTGCCAAATCTGCTCTGGTTACCAATGACATAGCAATCAGGCTGCGGATTGAACTCTTCCTCTCCCGATAACAATGTCATTCCCCAAAGGACTCTGGTTGGCCCTCCACTGGGCAACCATGTAATGTGGGGTTTGCATGGCCATGTACTGCTCCAGCTCCGACACACCACAGAATGTGAATAAAACATTCCAAATCACACAGATGTCTGTGTCCAATCAAGTATAATAGTATGGATGAATGTCGGGCCAATGATTGTACAAAAAGGTACACCCTGGGAAATGACATCAATGCGCATGTTTGACCCTGACCCACATGGCCAATCAGATGACTGTGAAGGTGTGAACTAGCTGTGGCCTCATTGCTCATGAACAACAATCTGGCAAACCCCCAACGTAGCACCACGTCCATGTATTGAGTGGGGCTGTGTGTAAAAATGTCTAATTCGGTAGCAGGCCTAAAGTTGTGTCCCCCATCACATGTGACAACAGGATATCTCTCTGCATATCTACTCACACTCAACTGTGTGGATACAGACTGTTATGATGGATCACATTGATCCACATGGCAGGAAGTTGGACACCATACTCACATTTCTGAAGACACGTAAGAGCACAGGTCTTCCTGCAACTATCCCAACCACAACGTCTGGCTCACAGAGGTGGAGCTGGCAATTGGGACACACCCCTAAGTGAAATGCGTCTGTCAGCCCCTCCCCGTGTACGGACAATGCTCATTGAGGCACACGATTAGTCATTATAATCCACACTCATCACAGTTGAACACTAGTGAAGTGGCGTAGACCTCATTAGCATGTGCGTGTCAGTACGGGCAAGACAAGGGCCACAACATGCAGACCAATGCATCAGACAGTAACAGGCAGCATGGGAACATGTAGAGGTGCAAGAAATGGGGAGGCAAAAATGAACACCAATCATTACGGATGGCAACGGTCTAAGCCCACCTTGCCTTGCTGGACGAGGCATGTGATGTTTGGCGTATGCTCATTGCCCCGTGTCAGGGGACACGACTCACAGCCCATGGGATCTGCATAGTGCTGTACCACCGGACTGCGCAGACTGCCTGCTCTGCTGATAGTGAGCAGGTGAAAGGCTCCAACAAGGTCACATGTAGTACTACATTGCCATGTGTGTACTCTCCCGCCAGCAGTATGTCAGATTTGGGAACCTTGCCAAGCGACACTGTGCAGCTCCACCCATGGGACTGCCTCACCTTGCTCAGATGTGTGTCAACAAGGGTAGGTGCACGCACATGCATTCTGAGTCCATGCGAATGCAGCCATGTCCACTGTTGTCGTGGGATTTGTGAGCATTTCTCCAAGAGGCAACAACGTGTCGGGACCTGTGCTCTAGGTCACAGGTAGTTGTGGCTGCAGGAACGTAGTTACTCGTCCATGAATGCGAGCGCAGCTTCCTGGCCACTCAGTTACAAGAGTACGTCGTTGTCGGCTTCAACGAGCACGAGGGCGAGCCAATTCATTAACTGGTCCAGACAGATGTGCTCCGTCCACGCCATTTCACCAATACGCAACACAGCCCAATAGGGGAGCGACTCGATGTGGTCACTGCACACGAGGACTTGTGCAATCTCCCATGCCCAACTGCCAGCACATACGCCAAATATCAAGGCATCCCATGAACGGGTATCACGGTTACACTCCTGGTCGTAGGCCAACAGGGGACGCACACACAAGTCATAATCCAGTTCAGCTACTGTTGTGTTGGATAGGCAGACATCCATGGGCCACTCGAATATGCATGATCGACAGTGGAACCAGGGCTGGACGCAGGTGACGTACGCAAGACGGAAGCTCAGACGGTAACTGATGCGCAACACTGCCAGTGGCAGTGCCCCCAACAAATGCAGCATACGTGCACAGTACAGTTCCACGTGACAGAGGTTGTGCATGTGCCCGGGATGTTCTGCCATTGTGTTGGAGGCTCTCGTAGGACAGGCACTCTTCTGACCTTCGGCAGTTATGTGGATGATATGCCACAGCTCGGAGCAATGAGCCGTATGTGTGTGCAATGTTTGGACGTATGGGTTGTTGTGTACGTAAGTGTCAAGGGCATTCCGTGCAAGAGTACCTCGAGCAAGGACTTCTGTGTGTGGGGTGTGGATACGTTGGTCTTTCATTAGCACTGTGCGTAGTGTGGGAGTCGTCATCATCTGCTATGGTATCTCTCTCAGGGGGTGTCTGCCGCATGCAAGACCAAGGTCGGAGGTGCAGATGTCCTTCCGCCTCATGTATTGAGACAAAGGAGCTTTCATCCCTAATGTTAGTCTGACTACTGCTTGCATTCTGGAAATGTGATGTGGCTTTCGCGCTGCAATTGTGGCTAGGCCTTGGGCTTATGGTGCACCAATGGCGATGCACACACAACAGTTGCCATGCATGAGCCAAGGGCCCGAGCTGCCTTGCGCTCCTTGTGCAATCCCTTCGTGCGCGGCAGCACTCCGGGTGCATGCTACCTTGCAACATTGTCGATTGCGGGCCGTGTTGCGCAGACACTGCAACAGAGACACACGCATCAGTTGGTTTCCTGTCCAGCCCAGGATGAACCACGCCCAGAGCACAGGGATAATTGTTCACACCCCTACGCTGGCCTGGCGTACGCCGAGCCAGCCCACTCGGCTTACGTATTAAGGGGGGGACGATGACGCAACGTGTCCCAGTTCTTCCCCACTGCCGGAGGTGACATGGCGGCGTCCGCCTGGCATGATACGAGACTCAATCAGAAAGGGTCCATGACTTACGTTGCACAGAGTTGGTGGCACGGGAAACACTGCGGCCGGCACGGGCCTACCGCCACGGGACGGTGACTTACGGTGCAGTGAGGTAGGGGCACCTTAGGGGCTGAGCGGGTGTGCAGCCTGCGATGATGCGCCGTCCTGGTGGTCCGAACTGGTAGGGATTTGTGTGAGCCCTGCTGGACCGCAGTGTAGACCTGAGCCAGCGGGCAGCAAGGGCCGACCGCCACGTGGCGTTGCCTCGCGGTTCACAGAGTTGGTGGCACCTATAGTGCTGGGCGGGTGTGCAGCCTGGGATGATGCCGTGTGCACTGGTATGATCTCTGCCATTGTGAAATCAAGACCCAGAATCACGTGTGTGACCTTGTGGCCTGCGGGCGGGGCTGCATGATGTGGAGGCTGCCAAGGTCGCGGACCCCGGGCTTGGAGATTGCACCGGCACGTGGTGGGCCCTCTTGGAGACACGCTGGTGGCGGAAGGTGAGCAGTGGGGCATGGGTGCACAGGGGCGGGCAAACACCGCTGGGCGGTGGGAGGGGCTGGGGTGCAGCAGTCTGTGTGCGCAGGGGTTGCTAAGCGATGATGGCGTGTGCAATGATTTGTACTCTGCCATTCATGCATCTGGACTCTGTTTCAGATAAGGGACCTGGTGGACTGAGGTGTATGCCGGCACGTGGTTGGAGACACACCGGTGGCTGCAGGTGAGCAGTGAGGCCTGGGTCCGCTGTGTCAGCACTCTCTCTCTCCCTCTCCCTCTCTTCCTTTCACTGTCTTTCTCTCTTCCTCTGTTACTCTCTCTCCCTCTCCCTCTCTTCCTTTCACTGTCTCTCTCTCTTCCTCTGTTACTCTCTCTCTCCTTCTCCCTCTCTCCCCTTTCACTGTCTCTCTCTCTCTTCCTCTGTTGCTCGCTCTCTCCTTCTCTCTCTCTCCTTCTCTCTCTCTCCCCCTTTCTCTCTCTCTTTCACTCTCTCTCTCCCTTTCTTTCTCTCTCTCTTTCTCTCTCTCTCTGTCCTTTGATGAGCGAATAACACACCTTCTGATCTTGTGTTTAGTCTTGCAGGCTGTGTCTTACAGATTGTCCCGGGGAGACCCGCCATGACTCTTCCGAATGGTTGTTTTGAGTTACATTTGAATAAAATAATTTGTTTGGAAATTCTATGATGAATGTAGTATGATTCTCCTTTTTCTGACCACACATGTATGTTGATTGTTGTACTTGTGCGACATCAGGCGAATTGTTTTGTTCATGATTTCATTACGTTGATGTGAATTATCTTTGTCTGGGGTAGGGCCCCGGGGGGGCGGGGGCGGTCCGGGGGGGGGGACGGTGGGTGTTGTGGCCCTCTTGGGTGTCCGGCTGCATGATCAGTAGCTCCATGGCATCTGTTGTTCTTCAGGTGTGGCTCTGCTCTGGGCTCCCTTTTGTGGTGCAGGTTGTCGTCCGACTTAACACCAGGTAAGAGCAGGTGTTGGATCCCTGCTGCTAATGCGCCTTGTCACCTGTTTTGGGTTCTTGTCGCCGATCTGGCTGGTTGTTGAAAATGTTGCGGAGTGGTGTTTTCGCGGCTTTTTGCACAGGAACGCCTATTCTGCATCTCATTAGCGTTAGTTGCCGGTGTCATCCGTGGCGATGTTTTTTGCGGCTGCTATCGCAGGATAACTGGCGGTATCGGCTGTTAGCACCAGCTTGTGAATGGGGCGATAACTCTATTGCCACTTTGGCTGCAATAAAGTGCCGCTAATTCGGTGATAAGTCCTTGAGAATATGCCCCTAAGAATCCTCATGCATAATTTATGAGGCCAGTGTCCAGGGAAAAACCCTACGTACTGTGTGTACTATTGTAACTAGGTAAAAGGTCAGTCCTTCAAATCTGTTATGTATGTAGTATAGGAGAGAATGTAGGTGAAGGGTTATGATGTTACCTAGACCTATATCGGGATACCTATATGAAATATAACACTATGTTGTGTAGGCGTTGACATTGTGGTTGTGGGATTTGACATTGATCTAACCGATGTTGCACATGACATCATGTGTCTGGGAACCATGGCTAACTGGCAGACTGGCAAGTGCCATGTACACATATGTGTAATGAGTAGAAAGCTGCAGTCAAAATTATGTATATGCTTGCTTAGTGATGATTTGTGATGATACCCATGTGTCAAGTACATGCCGATGACTCATGTGAATCTCTTTGTCATTCTTGTTCACAGCATCAGCACTGGCTACTGGAGGAGGCAGTGCCACAGACCAAGGGGAAGCAGCTCGCCAGACTAGGTCCAGTGCGGAGGAGGAGGGACCTAGTGGCGCAGACAATGAGGGGAGCCACACTGAGGGCAGCTCCAGATCACCATCAGAAAGAGCTGCCGAAGATTACACCTCCAGTGATGAGTCCCTTGAGATGGTGGGTGAGCCAGGATTGGATCAACCTACATCGGAGTCACCACCACCACCATCTCCACCCTCCCAGCTGCTCCCATGCCCAGTGTCAGTGGCCGCTCCCATGTAGGGGAACATGTCTCCTTTGGGCCAGGCACCGCACCCCCTGCTCCAGTCTCCCCTGCTGCCCTGAGTGTGGAGGCCGTGGATTTGCTGAAGCAGATCACTGTGGGGCAGACATCTGTGCTGAATGTCCTCCATGCGCATACCAGTCTTTTGACACAATTGGTGTCATACATGGAGGCCATCCACTCGGACATGTCTGCCCTACAGAGATCGAATCAGGAACTGGCCTCCACACTGATGGCAGCAGTGTCCCTGACCCAGCAGTCCGTCCCCCTTTCTCTTCCCCATCCACAGTCCCAACTACCCTACCTGACCCAAGCACACGCAAACATGCACGTGAACACACATCAACATCCACATGCAGCACACAACCCCACACACACGAGTCCAAACACATACACACGCACACTCAGGGGACTGACAGCACACATACCAGTGAGAGGCCGAAACAAGACAAACATGCATTCACAGGCACTCTGCATACCTCAGATCCCTCTGTCTCCACATTCCCTACCCTTGACTCTCATGTATCCCCCTCTGCCCAGAAGCTCTTCCTCTGTGACCTTGGCCTCTTCCCCAATGACCCATCTGTCCCCCTCCCAAGGGGAAGAGGAACCCCCCCCCAGACCTGACATCCAAACCTGGCCCCACCACCCCCCCAAAGAGGAACAGCCCAAAGCCCCCCATCCGAAAATCCCCCGGTCTACTAAATCCAAAACTCTACCACTGACCCATACTTCCCCTGCAAAAAAGTTCCTACCAATCCAAGGCCGCCCTCCCAAAGAACCAGAGTCCCTCTCTATCACAGGTTTACTCATCCATAAGTACGCCATCCCAAAGAATCTCAGGCCCAGTCCCTCCCCCCTCCCACGAGCACTCCCCCTCCAACTGTCCCCCTTCAGTTAGTAACTGCCACTGCAGTGGACCCCCCTCAATCTGCCCCATCCACTGCAGTAGACCCACACACCCCTCAGGATCCCATCCCTCCCACAATCCAACACAGTCATCCCTAGCCTGGTCCCGTTGGTGCCTGGCATGCCCCCAGATGCCCCTCGAACGGGAGGTGTCCCCTTACGGTTAAGGTGCAGGCAATGATGGAGGGGGAGTACCCCTTGTAATATTTCATATAGGTACCCTGATATAGGTCTAGGTAACATCATAACCCTTCACCTACATTCTCTCCTATACTACATACATAACGGATTTGAAGGACTGACCTTTTACCCAGTTACAATACTACACACAAGTACGTAGGTTTTTTCCCTGGACACTGGCCTCATAAATTATGCATGAGGATTCTTAGTTTCTTGGAATCACAACAGGACCATCATCTCCTGCATAATAACTGTGTACAAAGTTCATTCCCGACGTCATCCTAAGTCCGACACTGGCACAGCAAGGTAGAACCCCCTGGGGATACCTTAGGGTTTATAAACACCACATCTTGCTGAGGTAGAGAGAGGAGATCACGACTTCCATGCCGACACACTGACGCAAGACACTGAGGTTCCTGCATGCAGATACTCCAGCTCGCAGTGGTCTGACATCCCTCGCGGGATGTTCAGCTTGAGACCAGAACGGGGTCCTGCAGTCTCACATCAGGTAATGGGGTTGGCTTTATCCTAGAGGGATTCTTGGCTTTACACCTACTCACATGCTAGGTACACTTAGGTACATCTAGTTAGGGTGCATCGTAGGAGTACGCATTTTATTGCATTGTATTTTATATACTCGTCTATATTTATGATTTTAGCAAAATGGTAGAAACCTACCATCTGTTTACTTTCTTAGTGCTGCTACTCATTTATATATGCTACTGTCTACTGGTGATTTCAGTGCACTTATTTTACGCTAGAATAACGACTGTTCAATAAATACTTATTGAATACGTCCCAACCGTTTTTTCTGTGTATCTCTCTGAGAACAAGTGATTGCGAGTGACTGTGCGAAAAGTAAGTTACTGTTGTGAGAAGTTGGCCTGGTATATGCTGTCCACTAATTAAAGTGGGCACCTTGCACCAGTCCAAACAACCCTTATGATGTATGAGGTCAAAGATAACCTTTAGGAAGCTATCCTAGTGGTAGCTGTGGAGAGCAGCCTTCAGGCTTAATCTTGAAGGAATGTAAAGCAGCTTGTTTTACCAGAATATCACCTCTTGAATGACTAAATGAAGAGAAACCACACAGTAGTTATATAAAAATATGTATTTATTAATATAACACTCTCTACTATCCTCTACACGAGGATAGAACACAAAGCACACAATACGAGATCAATAGAACAGTTGTAAGTAGCACAATACACAGTGGGCTCCAAGGGGAGACCAAACCATATCCTAAAATAGTGGTATAACAGTAATGACTGAGATCAAGACAAGGTCTGGAGCACGTAGAATCGCTGGGACCCCAAGGAACCAGGTGAGTAGACAGGGACCCCACGGAGGCCGGGTGCAGTGTGGGAACACAACCGCGGGCTCCGTACAATTCTATGGGGAAGTCGCGGTTACACTTTTAAAGTTTAAGGACCCTTCAAGGAGAACTTTGAGCAAACCTGTTGGAACTTAAGAGTTTGAAGAGCTACCCCACCCGTGAAAACCGAAGTACCCGAGTTACCTATCCCAGAGGAGCCGGGTGCATAGGTCTGAAGTGGCGTCAGAAACTGCCATCGTTCTCAATGGAGAGCTGCAAAGAAGTACTGCTGCTGTGACGGTGAAAAGGGTCCGGTGGAATCCAAGCCTGGATTCGGGGAAGATGGAACCTGAAAGAAGAGGGGACAGAGTCTGAGTCACTTCAGAGTGACCAGGGGCTCGGTAGACGAATGCCCACCAATGTCGGTTGCTTCAGGTGCGAAGAAGGGATGCTTGACTCTGCAGCCACGAGGACCAGGAGACGTTGAGGATGACCTGAAGCTGGAGGTGAGCTGTCCCATGAAGGATGTCAAGTGCTGAGGGGTCGGTGTCTGGCTGGAGCACCAACAAGACCTGACCAACTGAGAACAGTATTTTACAATTTTATGGACTAAGGGTCTAAATTCCCCTTTTAAACGGCAGTACAATTTTTACTTGCCTGTATGTCCTACTGTTCATCCTTAATAATCAATCACGTCATATACCACACTATCCACCAAGCAACAACAAAAAAGTTTTTGTATTTTCACCACATTACGTTGTGTAGAAAATATATGTAAAAGAATGGAAAGTACCTCACGGTAGTAACACCAAGGGAGGCTGCTGGCATATGATTTACCAGTATGCCCACACTTATCATCACCGGTAACTTTCCAAGTGGAAAACAAAAATGAAAGTAAAGAGATTCCTCTGAACTGAGAAATCTATGACAAAATGAGTGAAAAAGAATAGGTGCATAAAGATGACACGTTCAGCGTGAAGAATCACTGCGTGCCTCCCATGTCCCACACACACAAGAGAGGAGATGCAATCCTCAATTAAAACGAGGTACCGCTTGCTTACAACAATGATTTATTCAATGTAGCAAGCGTCCTCACTTAAAAACGGCATCTAATTGGCCATTTATCACTATATAAGCCAACATGTTTCGTTGCCTACTGTAATTCCGGCAACTTCATCAGGGCAAGTGTGGGACCGCTTAACACCTTGCTTGTGGGTCACTCATACCTGTGGTTACATGACAGAAAGAAATATGTAAAACACAACTGTGCTGCAAATGCCAATAAAAACACAACCAAATCTATAGACAGTGAAATCCAAAGACCTCACTCATAGATTGTATATATACATTTTAATATACATTTACCAAGGGGCTGCTGTAGTCCGTCGTACCTGCATGCCACCTTCTGGGATATAGCGCTACAAAGTCGCAATTCCACTTATCCTGCTAGCGTCAGTATCACCTACAATCACAATGGGTCATATTGTTGAAACCGGGGATTCTTTATTCGCAGGTCTCCTACTTTTGTCAAAAAGGACCGCAACACCTCAATTTAAATACAGCGCCAAAGACCAATCCATTCTGCCGCTCTCAGACTCTCTGCCCCGCCATTGCCGGGTAGTCTTGTCCCAACTAACCTTTTATGTCAGCTGCAACAACCATTTCAACCGTATCAGCATGGATACTCTCACCTTCCATTCACAGCCAGTCAGAAACTGGTATCCTCTGATCCCCTTACCGCGTCCGCGGTGTTCTGTTCTGCTTAGTGCTCCGTCCCGCTCCACAGTAATCGGGACGCGAGCCTGCGTAAAATAAGTATCCAGGGAAAACGGACAACCCGGAAATGGAAGGCCCGGAAATAGAATACCGGCACAACCCTCCAGTGGCTCCTGAGCACAAAAGCGGCCATATTTAAAGTACCGCTCGCGCTCAGCAGCTCACAGTC
This sequence comes from Calotriton arnoldi, assembly GCA_963921515.1. Taxonomy (NCBI): domain Eukaryota; kingdom Metazoa; phylum Chordata; class Amphibia; order Caudata; family Salamandridae; genus Calotriton; species Calotriton arnoldi. The sequence goes on from CAWUFW010003132.1 coordinate 481,352, forward strand.
AACAACACTTCTCCCTTTGTATTGACAGCCCACTTGTGTTACGACTGAGTGTTTTTAATTTTTTGGGGTTTAAATTCAGTTATACCCAAAACCCACACTGAGCAGTCGCACCTCACCCCCAACAATGAACAAATGCGTGTACCTTACCTACTTCCAATTTACATGACCAAGGTGGCACTAAATTAACTACTTCTAATTTACATGACCAAGATGGCACTACATTAAAAAGGAAGTACGAGCATTTAGCCATTACATTGTCTTCATAATGGACACTGCAGAAGGGGCTCACGAACAATGCATAACCCAGTGCATCATGGAGCATAAACCAGTTTGGAAAAAAAAAATGTTTGTCTTATAATCTAAAAACAAGGGACAATACACACAGTGCACAAAAAATCCCATGATATTAAGGCTCACCATCCCCTCCATTAGCAGAATCACAATAGCTCAGTTCATATTTCATCAATGCTTCTTCACAATAAAATAATCGAAGAACATTATCTGCTCACTTTATTCCATTCAATGGAGTCGTTTAACCCATGGCCATCAACTTTCTCTGAAAAATCCATTGTGCTTCTTTTCTTGCCAAGATTTTATCAATGCTACTTGCATTGCCAACCACCTTCTCAAGGACAGTCCATTTTAAGTCCCGAAAATGATGGCCCTGTTCCCGGAAATGTTGAACCAAGCGAGTGGTAAGTTTGCCTGCTTTCAGGGTGCTAAGATGTTCCTGCACACGGACCTTAACTTTTCGTGACGTTAGTCCAATATAGTGTAAACCACACTGACATGTAAGCCTATAAATTACATGGGTCGTATTACAATTGGTGAACTTGTTGAAATACCAGACCATACCATTTGTCAACATAACACTTTTGGCCGGCTCGGTGAGTTCACACACCGAACAACAACCACAAGGATAGTGACCTGCAGGCAATGTTGAATCTTTCTTCTTGTTGGTGACTGGACGTGTGTGGACCAACTTATCTTTTAAATTTTGCGCCCTGCGGAAAGCGAACCTAGGGGGAGGCATCTTTATTTCCCCTACATCTAATAAAGACCAATGTTTTCTGATAATCTGTCTCACCTTAGTGGACAGAGGGTCAAATGTGGTCACAACCGGTATACACTTTTCTTTCTGTTTGGTATTTCGCTCCAACAAAACTTCTCGAGGAGTATTCAATGCTCGCTTACGAGCCCGTTTCACCACCTTCTCTGGATACTCCCTGTTACTTAGTTTAGTGGCCAATTCTTCAGATTGTTCCATAAAATCAGCTGTGGAGGAACAGTTCCTGCGATATCTCAGGAACTGCCCCACTGGAAGATTGTTGCGGAGTGCTCTGGGATGGAACGAGCGATAATGTAGTAGGGAGTTCCTATCGGTGGCCTTCTGGTGCACTGTCGTGGAAAGACCACTCTCCTTGGCTCTTATATCCACATCTAGATACACTGCAGAATCTCTGCTGATGGACCAAGTGAACCGTAGACTTTCATCTGCTCCATTCAGCCATGTTAGAAAGGTCTGGAGTAATTCCTCTGATCCCGTCCAGATGCAGAGGACATCATCAATAAATCTCCTCCAGAGAGAAATATTCTCCCTGAAGGGATTGGAGGCATGCTGGATAACACTCGCCTCAAACTGGCCCACATAAATGCAGGCCAGACTTGGCGCGAATGTAGCCCCAATAGATGTCCCCGACACCTGGAGGTAGAGCTGATCTTTGTACTCAAAATAATTCCTGGTTAATGCCAATTCAATGCATTGCAGGACAAAAGTCTGTGGAGTATCATAAAACCATTCGCAATCCCCAAGAGCACGTGCTGCTGCCACCAGCGTAGCATCTTGTGGTATGCTGGTATACAACGACTCTATGTCAATTGTTACCAAGAACTGTTTTTCAGAATCATATACCACTGTGTTCAGAATATTCAGAACATCAGCGGTGTCCTGCACAAAGGAAGCCTGATTGATTACTGCTTCTCTTAAAAAGAAATCCGCAAATTGCGATAAAGGCTCCAATACTGATTGAATGCCAGAAACGATCGGGCGACCCGGTGGCGGACGCTGGGCCTTATGGATCTTTGGTAGAATATAAAACGCGGGGACCCTTGGTTTGTTACTAACAAGGAAATCAGCCTCCTTATATGTGATCCATTTTTTCTCCCTAGCGTCCGCCACCATGGTTTTGATTGTCTCCTGTAGTTCAGGCGTAGGGTCACGCATCAAAGGCTGGTAGTTTGTCCCGACTCCAAAGCACGACACTTTTAAGTGTCGAGTTGAGCTCCATGAATTAATGAGGAAGATTAAGATTCATAAGTTTTTTTAAAACAAAGAAGTGGAATCACCAGCTATATTCTCTACTGACTTACGCCGCCCCTCAGGGTTCTGTCCTACTAGTACATCAATGGGCCCTGAGGTTGCTGTATTCGAACAACGGGTACTTTATGATGTTAAGAAATTGGAACAAACTCAAAGCCAGTCTGGGTTCCACAACATGACTAGCTGCGATTGGGCAGCTGTGAAATCATTACAGAACAATGAATTACTGACTATTAAGTCAGCTGATAAGGGTGGTGCTGTTGTGGTGCTCAATACAAAAGATTATGAAGCAGAAGTATTGAGACTCCTGGGGGTTCGCATAAACTACCAGCCTTTGATGCGTGACCCTACGCCTGAACTACAGGAGACGATCAAAACCATGGTGGCGGACGCTAGGGAGAAAAAATGGATCACATATAAGGAGGCTGATTTCCTTGTTAGTAACAAACCAAGGGTCCCCGCGTTTTATATTCTACCAAAGATCCATAAGGCCCAGCGTCCGCCACCGGGTCGCCCGATCGTTTCTGGCATTCAATCAGTATTGGAGCCTTTATCGCAATTTGCGGATTTCTTTTTAAGAGAAGCAGTAATCAATCAGGCTTCCTTTGTGCAGGACACCGCTGATGTTTTGTATATTCTGAACACAGTGGTATATGATTCTGAAAAACAGTTCTTGGTAACAATTGACATAGAGTCGTTGTATACCAGCATACCCCAAGATGCTACGCTGGTGGCAGCAGCACGTGCTCTTGGGGATTGCGAATGGTTTTATGATACTCCACAGACTTTTGTCCTGCAATGCATTGAATTGGCATTAACCAGGAATTATTTTGAGTACAAAGATCAGCTCTACCTCCAGGTGTCGGGGACATCTATGGGGGCTACATTCGCGCCAAGTCTGGCCTGCATTTATGTGGGCCAGTTTGAGGTGAGTGTTATCCAGCATGCCTCCAATCCCTTCAGGGAGAATATTTCTCTCTGGAGGAGATTTATTGATGATGTCCTCTGCATCTGGACGGGATCAGAGGAATTACTCCAGACCTTTCTAACATGGCTGAATGGAGCAGATGAAAGTCTGCGGTTCACTTGGTCCATCAGCAGAGATTCTGCAGTGTATCTAGATGTGGATATAAGAGCCAAGGAGAGTGGTCTTTCCACGACAGTGCACCAGAAGGCCACCGATAGGAACTCCCTACTACATTATCGCTCGTTCCATCCCAGAGCACTCCGCGACAATCTTCCAGTGGGGCAGTTCCTGAGATATCACAGGAACTGTTCCTCCACAGCTGATTTTATGGAACAATCTGAAGAATTGGCCACTAAACTAAGTAACAGGGAGTATCCAGAGAAGGTGGTGAAACGGGCTCGTAAGCGAGCATTGAATACTCCTTGAGAAGTTTTGTTGGAGCGAAATACCAAACAGAAAGAAAAGTGTATACCGGTTGTGACCACATTTGACCCTCTGTCCACTAAGGTGAGACAGATTATCAGAAAACATTGGTCTTTATTAGATGTAGGGGAAATAAAGATGCCTCCCCTAGGTTCTCTTTCCGCAGGGCGCAAAATTTAAAAGATAAGTTGGTCCACACACGTCCAGTCACCAACAAGAAGAAAGATTCAACATTGCCTGCAGGTCACTATCCTTGTGGTTGTTGTTCGGTGTGTGAACTCACCGAGCCGGCCAAAAGTGTTATGTTGACAAATGGTATGGTCTGGTATTTCAACAAGTTCACCAATTGTAATACGACCCATGTAATTTATAGGCTTACATGTCAGTGTGGTTTACACTATATTGGACTAACGTCACGAAAAGTTAAGGTCCGTGTGCAGGAACATCTTAGCACCCTGAAAGCAGGCAAACTTACCACTCGCTTGGTTCAACATTTCCGGGAACAGGGCCATCATTTTCAGGACTTAAAATGGACTGTCCTTGAGAAGGTGGTTGGCAATGCAAGTAGCATTGATAAAATCTTGGCAAGAAAAGAAGCACAATGGATTTTTTCAGAGAAAGTTGATGGCCATGGGTTAAACGACTCCATTGAATGGAATAAAGTGAGCAGATAATGTTCTTCGACTATTTTATTGTGAAGAAGCATTGATGAAATATGAACTGAGCTATTGTGATTCTGCTAATGGAGGGGATGGTGAGCCTTAATATCATGGGATTTTTTGTGCACTGTGTGTATTGTCCCTTGTTTTTAGATTATAAGACAAAAAAGTTTTTTATTCCAAACTGGTTTATGCTCCATGATGCACTGGGTTATGCATTGTTCGTGAGCCCCTTCTGGAGTGTCCATTATGAAGACAATGTAATGGCTAAATGCTCGTACTTCCTTTTTAATATAGTGCCATCTTGGTCATGTAAATTAGAAGTAGTTAATTTAGTGCCACCTTGGTCATGTAAATTGGAAGTAGGTAAGGTACACGCATTTGTTCATTGTTGGGGGTGAGGTGCGACTGCTCAGTGTGGGTTTTGGGTATAACTGAATTTAAACCCCAAAAATTAAAAACACTCGAGTCGTAACACAAGTGGGCTGTCAATACAAAGGGAGAAGTGTTGTTGACTGTGAGCTGCTGGCGCGAGCGGTACTTTAAATATGGCCGCTTTGTGCTCAGGAGCCACTGGAGGGTTGTGCCGGTATTCTATTTCCGGGCCTTCCATTTCCGGGTTGTCCGTTTTCCCTGGATACTTATTTTACGCAGGCTCGCGTCCCGATTACTGTGGAGCGGGACGGAGCACTAAGCAGAACAGAACACCGCGGACGCGGTAAGGGGATCAGAGGATATCAGTTTCTGACTGGCTGTGAATGGAAGGTGAGAGTATCCATGCTGATACGGTTGAAATGGTTGTTGCAGCTGAAATAAAAGGTTAGTTGGGACAAGACTACCCGGCAATGGCGGGGCAGAGAGTCTGAGAGCGGCAGATTGGATTGGTCTATGGCGCTGTATTTAAATTGAGGTGTCGCGGTCCTTTTTGACAAAAGTAGGAGACCTGCGAATAAAGAATCCCGGTTTTAACAATATGACCCATTGTGATTGTAGGTGATACTGACGCTAGCAGGATAAGTGGAATTGCGACTTTGTAGCGCTATATCCCAGAAGGTGGCATGCAGGTACGACGGACTACAGCAGCCCCTTGGTAAATGTATATTAAAATGTATATATACAATCTATGAGTGAGGTCTTTGGATTTCACTGTCTATAGATTTGGTTGTGTTTTTATTGGCATTTGCAGCACAGTTGTGTTTTACATATTTCTTTCTGTCATGTAACCACAGGTATGAGTGACCCACAAGCAAGGTGTTAAGCGGTCCCACACTTGCCCTGATGAAGTTGCCGGAATTACAGTAGGCAACGAAACATGTTGGCTTATATAGTGATAAATGGCCAATTAGATGCCGTTTTAAGTGAGGACGCTTGCTACATTGAATAAATCATTGTTGTAAGCAAGCGGTACCTGTTTTAATTGAGGATTGCATCTCCTCTCTTGTGTGTGTGGGACATGGGAGGCACGCAGTGATTCTTCACGCTGAACCTGTCCTCTTTATGCACCTATTCTTTTTCACTCATTTTGTCATAGATTTCTCAGTTCAGAGGAATCTCTTTACTTTCCTTTTGTTTTCCACTTGGAAAGTTACCGGTGATGATAAGTGTGGGCATACTGGTAAATCATATGCCAGCAGCCCCCTTGGTGTTACTACCGTGAGGTACTTTCCATTCTTTTACATATATTTTCTACACAACGTAATGTGGTGAAAATACAAAAACATTTTTGTTGTTGCTTGGTGGATAGTGTGGTATATGACGTGATTGATTATTAAGGATGAACAGTAGGACATACAGGCAAGTAAAAATTGTACTGCCGTTTAAAGGGGAATTTAGACCCTTAGTCCATAAAATTGTAAAATACTGTTCTCAGTTGGTCAGGTCTTATTGTGAAACATATTGTTGAGTGGGGGGCGACCTGACTACTTACCCCTTGGTGCTCCTTTTTGTTATTGGAGCACCAACAAGCCTTGCCAAAAGCAACCCACGCAGGAAGGTCAAGCATGTTACGGTGTGGACCAGCAAGGTCCAGGGGACTCACCAAGCACTGGGGAGTCAGGGCACGTCTGGAGCAACCAGGAAAGCCCAGCAGGAATCAAGATGACCCTCAGAGGGACCCACAGGCCGAAGGACAAGGAGTCGAAGTCGAGCCCAGTCGAGGTCCAGCGAAGTTCAGAGTGTCCAGACGGTCGAAGGTCAGTGGTTTCTTCTTGTAGAATCTTGTCCACATAAAATCTAAAGTCTTACAGCCAGGTAAGCCCTTTTGTACCCACGGGAGAGGGTTGGACAGATTTGGGGGACCCTCCTAGGGGAGGGTCAGGACACAGGGGTGGTTACACCCATGTCCTTTGTCCAGGTTTCGCACCAGAGCAGGAGCCAATGGCTCCCACAACTGGTTTTAGCTGGACTATGCACAAGGACACCAAATGTGCCCCGGGTGCAGACTTTCAGGCACTCTCAGAGTGCACCCACCAAGCCCCAATACACTAAGTCCTGTCTGGGAGGTGGTCACAACTCCCTCTGACAGGATGCCTATTGTGCTGCCTTCCTCTGCTCGAGCTTGGCTCAGCAACAGGAGGGCAGAAATGTGTCTCTGGTCGGCAGCATCCATTTTGTGCTGTCCGGGTCAGGAAGGCTGGCACCGGTTAGACCAGTGACCCCACGAAGCTCGCTTCTGAAGGGTGGAATCATACCTCCCACACCAGTTACTGGTGTGGAGGTATGATTCCAAGGTTTTTGATACCAAACACGATATGTTTCTATGCAGCCATTTTCGAGATAGCATTTACCGCAAGGTTATAATGCACCTCTACCTATATGTCTGGCTGAGTCACAGGAACCCGGGAGAATGGTCTCCGAAGGCTGCAGAGAGGCTCTGCTCATGCAGGGGCACCCTCTCACTAAAAACCCAGCACCCTGCCTTCAGGATTGATAAGGCCTGCTATAGTGGTGATTTATAAGTTTTAAGTGTAGTGACCTATAGATATAGTGAACATATATCTAAAGTAAGTGGTGCAAGCACCATCTTACACAGGCTGCTGTAGCAGACCTGGGGTTCCATTTTGCATGGCCTCTCATTGGTGGCATAATACATGCTTCAGCCCATGGGAGGCCTCTGGGGTACCTATGCCCTGGGTACATGGGTACCATATACTAGGGACTTATAAGGGTACCCCAGTATCCAATCTGGAGTGTACCAAAGTACATGTATGTCAATTTAAGGGAGAAAGCAGATAGACTGGGGTCCTGATTAGCAGGATCCCAGTCAGACTAGTCAAGAACAGTGAGACATCAAGCAAAAAGTGGGGGTAACCATAAGAAGCAGATCCTACTTTCCTACAACTGTTTCCAGGGTCCTGAGGGATCAGGGTTGTCATGTTCGATAGTTGCCAAGAACTATTCTCTCCTTGGTAAGAGGAGGTTATAGTGGCATTGCGAGCTAGCTGGAACACAGGCCAACATCCCGGTGGTGGTGTCTGGAATTAGTCTGGACACCAGCCTGCAGTGTATGTTGTCTAAACGTGCAGATCCTATATAGGTCTTATAGGAACTACACGACATGACACCGCCAACGTTGGTGTTGGCACTTATTTAACAGTCAAATCTGAGTAGTTCAGTTGTGCTATTCTCAGAGACCCCTACTCACATTTCCCCAGAGACGTCTGGAGTGGGAGGGAACAAATCCGCCGCAGCTGAGTAGGAAAATTCCTATGTATTAGCTGTTGGTTTAATCAAGCTTGACGGATACAGGGTTCCTAATTGTGCATAACACCTTATCTCAGGTCCCTTGAAAACTCTCTTTTCTAAAAATAATGACCAAACAGGGAGACGTAGATGTAGGGAATGCACTAAGCTTCACAGCCGAAGAAGATGATGCAGATGCAATATACATTGCAGATAATGTTAGAAATGCCGTCACCCTAAAACTAGTAGCATATGGTGTTACAATTAGGGGTGGGCAAGTGACTTTTGTGATTGAGGCGCACGAATCACATAGAACAGAGGTATTCTATTCATGGATTAAATTCCCACAGGCAAATGCACAAACCAAAACATTTCACTGCTATGTAGAAGATGTAATACCAAATGAGTATAGTCCATATGAGGACATTGAAATTCCACTCACTTATGAAGAACACCTCTACTGGTGTAAAGGTGCCCTTCCCCTTTACAAGAAATAGAGTAAGACTCGGTCCGCTCGGATGAGACGGAGCAACATGGCCAGTTTTAGCGGCATACACACCACATCCTGACATTGACAAAATGCCAGGAGGAGACTTACTTGTACAGCATAAAGACTTAATAAGACTTTACAGAAATTTGACACAGTTTGTGTTGAGAAAAATTACACTTCAGCCCGCACCGGCTACACAACCAGGACCAGTCCAAGCTCCTACAACAAAAATTACACCACAGACACTGCACGCAGTAATGGGTAAAATGCCCACAAAATGTGAACAAATGCCCTTCTGGATAGTACAAAAAATAACACAGCTGGAGGCAGTGTTTCCACACACTGGTCCTAAGGAAAAGCATAGGATACTTACTATTTGCTTGCCAATGGGGATAGCTCCCTCAATAGAGGATTGTGCCTCTTGGGACACAATCTTCGCTGCAATATATACCAGGACTCTTGGTATCCCTTCTTTAGCGGTAATACCAGATGTATTAAGACAAATACAGAACGAGTATGGAGCAGAGCCTGCTCTAAACTTGGGGATGAAGTTGTTGAATAACTTTGCCCAGGTATCTGTGCTAATATTGGCGAATATTAAAGGAGAAGCAGCATCAGTGGCAATACGCCAACGCCTGAGAGAGTACACTCCATTACAACAGGAGACAGAACTACCTAAAATAATTGAAACTGCTTATGCAGAGTTAGGTAGAGACAGTCTGGGAGCTAGAGCTGTAAAACCCCCAACTAATGGGGGGTTCAGATAAAGAACAGGCAAAGCAAACACCAGTTTCTTCAAAGAAGAAATGGGAAAATAATAAACAACAAAAGATCAGATCACACTCAAGGGGAAGGTCTCCTCAGCAGGAGCCCCCAGAAAGGAGATATAATCTTAGGAATAGAGATAACATTAAAAAACCTGATAGGTATCAGGATACTGATACTCGTTCCTCTCGTTCCTTTCAGGGTCAATCAAAAAACTAAAGAGGGAAGGACGGTCAGAACAAAGACAAGAAGAGCGTACAAAGCCCAGAGATAAGCAACGCACTTCAGACTACGCTTCAAAGAAAGAAGAGAAACCTAAAGCAAAACCTCAATTTAAAAAGAAGAAGGTAGCAGGTCTCAAAGTTAGACATGCCCAGAATTTTGAGGACTCAGCAACTGAATGGGAAATGGGCTCTGACGATGCTAGACAGCGCGGCAGAGGTAACAATAGCTCGTCGGAGCCTCATGGAATTTCTTGTGACAGTGGAGTTGATTGAGTATATCACGGTGGAAACACCTGATAATAGGGTGAGTGTCCCACACAAGTTACATGAAATTACACTCCAAATGGAGGGGGACAAGCCGAGACAAGTTAAGGGTCTCTTTTGGGAGAACCTGACTTCGGGCTATGACATCCTATTAGCGGAAAAAGATTGGCCGCCTAGTATTGTTATGGAATGCCCAAAGGGGGAAACTGTAATTTTTCCAGCTTTCTCCGACCTAGTCCCTGCACACCTAAGACACACATATGCACAGGCATGGGCGGTAGCCCTTGCTCCAACATTATACCGCAACCACGTAGGGTGGGATGAAGCGTCACCCCACCACGTAATTCCAATAAAAACAAACCCAACTCCACAAAGACAGTATCCCATAAAACAGGAAGCTAAAAAACAGGTCAGGGAGATCCTAGATCAACTTGAATACCAAGGTGTAATTGAACCATGCACCTCATCAATGAATAATCCTTTGTTTCCTATAATGATACCTGACAATTCATATTGTCTATTTTTAGACTGTAGAAACCTGAACTCATGTACAAAAACATTTGCGGTTCAGAATGCACACAGTGCCGCATTAATGAATAACATTGTGCGGAAGAAATACAAAACAACATTAGATACCTCAAATTGATTTTTCTGCCAAAACATAGCGCCTGAAAGCAGATATTTGACAGCCTTCTCAGCCCTAGGGTCTCAGCGTCAATTTTGTCGACTGCCCCAAGGGTGTAAGAATAGCCCAGGGTTATTCTCAAGGAGGGTAACAGAGTTACTACAGAATTTGGATGAAGAAGCATTATCCTATGTAGATGATATTTATCTGACGGATGATGACTTAGGGGAACACTTGACCAGGGTGAGCACCATAATTTTGGGTTTCGCCTCTGAGGGATACAAATTTAATTTAAAAAAATCAAATAATAGCCCACCTCAATATCATATTTTTGGGATATGAGCTTTCAAGTGAAGGCAAAAGCATGGCAGCCCACTTTTTAGAAAAGTGCGCACTGCTACAACCTCCAAAATCATTAAAAAACTTACAGTCCATACTGGGATTTTTGAATTTTGGCAGAACATATATTTTGGATTACGCAGAGAGAGTAAAACCTTTCTACGATCTAATAAGACCTGACTTTTTAGTTAGACAATGGACACAGGAACACACGAATATCCTTTGTTCCCTACAAGCTGATATGATATCATCAAAACACTTACAGACACGTGTAAACGTACGCAACCTGGTGATCCGCGATGTCGCAGGTCAATCTGGGTACACTTACTTAACCTTTAATGAAGGTGAAACAGTACCAATTGCATATAAATCACATTTGTACACCAACGTTGAAATGCATTTTGCTCCTACAGAAAATATTCTGACAGCCGTTCAGACTGCTGTAGTGAGAGAAAGAGCACTAGCTTAAGGAAAACTAATAATTGTCGTGACCCCATTACCGGCCTTAGAGGCTGCCACAAAGACAAGCGTCCCAAATGCAAAATCGTTACATTCAAGATGGATACAATGGGCTAATTCTCTCACTGCAACAGATGTCGAATACAGATATGACCCTAATTTAAAAACACAAGCATTCCTGCAATATGAACAAGAATATCCTCTACCAAATGAAATAATGCCTTTAGATCGTTATGAATACATAATTTATACTGACGGATCTCCTCAACCGGCCATAGGGAGTAAGCAACAATACAGTGCCGCATGCGCTATTGTAAAAGGAAGGATGTAGGACGACAAGTTCTGTCCAAGCTGTACAAAAACGCAGTCTCTAGGAGACTGCACAGCTCAGTTAGTAGAATTAAAAGCACTACTACTGGCACTGATAAATACGGATCCCGAATTCCCCACACTTATAGTGTGTGATTCCTTTTACTGTGTCCAGTCGTACAACGAATATCTCCAATATTGGGGACAGAATGGTTACAGAGATGCAAAAGGTGGCACAATTAAACATAGGAAACTATGGGAACAGGTAGCAGAGTTGAAGAACGAACTACCAAGGGCTCACATGATACACACACTGAGTCATCAACGTGATGGCATTCACGTTGAAGGGAATTCATTGGCCGATGAAGCCGCGAAGGGGGCAGTACGCACTGCGTCCGTAGCTGCAAACACCCGTTCAAAAACGAGGGTAGACGGTAGCACAATGGTAGCTGTGATTGCTTTACGCAACAACAGGAAAGCACTACCTAAAGGTTTTCCACTCAAGTACTCCTACAAGTAACATGCAAACAACGTTCCACTTGCTCAGATTCCTGGAGTGGGGGATAGAGTAATACCAAACATGGATCGCAGGTTAGGTTTAATCTTGGCTGCACACGACACACGAGGGTCTCGGTTCTGCACACGCCGAAGTTACGGCAACAGTTTCTTTACTGAAACAACGCTATTGGTGGCCAGGGTTAACAAAGAAGAGCAAAGACTTCGTCTTAAAGTGCGATCTCTGTCAACAGATAAATGGGGCCACCGTAGCTCGCCCAGCGCAGATCCCATTATTAGACAATATCAGACTGTCCATTTGCGTGCATTTACCTGGACCACTGTGGCCCCTTAAAATGTGATGGGGCTTAGAAGTATATCATAGTTGCAGTGGATTCCTGTTCAAGATTCTTATGGGTATGGCCTCAGCGCTCGGCTGATGCCCGAACTGTTATAAAAGATTTGCGAGTCTTTATAGGGACATACGCAGTTGGCACATTACATTCTGACCGTGGCCCCGCGTTCAGCTCTAGGGCTTACAAGGAAGCCATGGGAGGTTTGGGTGTAGCATTGCGGTACTCCTCTCCATACCATCCCGAGGGAAATTCGGTTGTGGAGGGGAAAAACCCGGACTTAAAGCAATCTTTAACAGCTAGGGTATTAGGCTCCGGTGGTAGTTGGGTCAATCACCTATTTGGGGTCCAGCGGGCCCTTAATAACCAGCCAAGAAGCTCTCTGGGAGGTGCAACTCCTTACGAGGTCCTGTTTGGGATAAGAATGTGGGTACCTGATCTCGATTGTGAAGGCACAGTGGCGGATGAAAAACCTTTTGACATCAATAAACGGCTGTTTTACAGGATCTGAATGAATCCAGAGCCTCCTTAAGTAACGTCGAGACAAAGAAAACCACCACTGGGGAAGTCAAGTCAGCCATGGCAAGACCTGCCTGGATCCCTAAAGTTGGGGATCCGGTCAGAGAAAAGATTGTGGACAATAAAGAATTTAGGCCATCCTATCGAAAGCCTGTACCTGTCCTGGCAGTTGAAGGATCAAGAACTGTACTTCTACCACCTCTTGCCGGAAAAGAAAAGAGATTCCTCTCAATCGATCTGATCAAACCACACTATGTGGCCGATACTAAATAGTAGGCCTCGTGGGCTCCTGAGTAGCCAAAGTTCTTCTCTCGCTACAATACAGGAAGTTCAAACAGAAAGACTCATAACATTTGAAGAGCCACCTTTACAAAGCAACGGAATCAATAACAACGCAATAGAACTAGTTCCCCTTGACACAAACTCTCAAAATCAAAGTGAAAGACAAATTTCAATTCAACCTAATAAGGATATCTACGTCAATATGCCTCTTCAAGAGCAATCTACAAGTTCAACAAAACCTGCTGAGCTACCAAAGATAGATAGGACAGCATCTGGCTATTTCATCGACTTCGATACCTTCTCATTGGATCCAAGTGAACCTGAAACGAAGCCAGCCCAAATTTCTCGCAAACAACAGATCTAAGACTTTTTTAACATTCTTAAGAAAACTTATTTAGTATCACCTTGGCTAGAACTTTGGATAATCACCGGAATCTTATTTTTTCTTTTCTGGTTAGGTTTAGTAATAACTTTCCACTTGCTCATCAATGGAACTTATCTTCAACAGAGCTCTGCAACGTCAACAGTAAACTTAATTTTAAAACCTCATGTTTCATCTCATCGTGAACAAAGAGACTTGTCCTTCGTGAACATTTCAGCAGTTCCTATACCGGATGGTATAGTGTGGGACAAAGTAAATTTTGATATATTTGGACCGACCGAGCTTTTAAAAATTCCACATTTGTTTAAAATTTCATTGAACAATATCATTGCCCCCAGTACATTTTCTGATGATTGGGATTTTGAAACTGTTAATAACTTATTGTCTGATTTGGAACAATCTGTCTGCATTTTCTAGCACTGAAATGTTAGAGGATAGATCAGATTTTGACAAAATGTATTGTTACCATCATTATGGTCATCATTTCTTGCATAAATCTAGCAAACCAAGAAATGTTTTCACATACCACCAGTGGGAACATTGCCCTACACCACCAAAAGGTAATTCAAAAACTTTTGCACAGAAATTCTCATATTTTTCAGGGTTTAACACTTCTGACCCAACCTCGTACTACTATGAGGTTGCACCAATATCTGCACAGAAAAATATGTTAACAAACACCAAACAGATTTACTCTGCTTCCTTTATCACCCAGCTGTCTGAACAGGGTTTTGACTTATGGTTGGACACTGTAGGCTTGAAATCAATCTGGGGTTCTAGGGACTGGCAAGTCCAGGGGACAGAACCACTGTTTAGAGCATGCCTCATTCCACAGCAGATGATCTTCCTGAATGACACTGTGCAACAGACTTCCTGTCTTGGAATAGCCAAGAATAAGGACTTGAACACTCCTCAAATTCCAACACCTTTAAACACAGAGGGGAATTTTACATCAGAAAGAGGGGCTAAGTTGGATAACATACTGCAATACAATAGATCAGACCCCAATTGGAAGGGATGGTTGGTTTGGCCTACTGACACAAACATATGTCAGGAAAGATTCAGGGGTACCACCGAAGGGTTTAGTATCCATGTAGTTAAAAGTGAGCAGTTTTGAAAGATTCGATTGAGTGCGGTGTGAGTGGTGTAGATAAGTTTGTGTTTGGGGTTGTGAGGTGAAAGTGTGGAGGTGATTTGGATAGAGTGCAGCCCGGAAAGATGTGGCGGGTGTCGAGTGGGTGTGTGAGTCGGTTTCTGGATAGGGAGGTGGAGTACGAGAGTGGGGAGCATGTGGAAGGTTGAAAGGTAGAGGTGTGAGAGCTTCAAGTCGAACGCAGGTTGAGTTTAAATGGGTACGGAGTTGGGATGGATTAATTATTACGGGGTTGAGAAGGTATGGGATTAAATGAGTTGGGCACCCGGGGATTTTTTGGTTTAGGAAACAGCATGAATGGCAAATGAATTTAGATTGTTTATGAAGGCTTTAGTTTTGGCATATGTTTGGGATTTAATTATTATATCTGCTAAATGAAGCACAACGTAGTAATGGTGACTTTTTGATATTTGCAGTTACCCCTGAAGTAGAGCTTGTGTAGCTCGAAATGCATTGGGTATAAATAAAGAATACTGCCGTGGATGAAATCATGTGTTTCTATCGTGTTTTTGACAGAGGTCCGGATGGGCACCTCTTGAACGTGTGAAGCTTTGAAATAGTATGACACCTGACATGTGGATTAAATTAAACATAAGTATATTTAACTGGAGCAAAATACAGAGAAAAAGGAGTAAAATGAGTAAAGCATTTGGAACATTCTTGTAATTATACAATTCAGCTGTGCAACTGGGTTCGGGGTGAAATGTTGCCCCACATAGCAAGGTTTAGTATCCATAGACCAGACCCACGTTATGTACAACGAGAACACCAGGGGATAGTGACATCATACAGTGTTGGGAAGTTGTGCCTTGATTGGCTAGAGACCTCAACACTATCCCAGGTGAAGCAACACTTGTCCTTACTCTCAGAGGATGTGGACCTACGGGAATTTTTATTAGGTCCCAGGAAACCACGTCAGAAGTGCTTTTTGTATGCTGTCTATAACAAACTCTGGAAAATCTCTCAACAAGAAGCTGCAGAGAGATTAGGAGAAATAGATAGAGTTAACCTAGAAAAGGCGTTAGCCGTAGCTGACAATGGTATGACTACATTAACATCCAGGATATATTCACTGGGCAACATTGTATCTTCTGCTATCGATGTAATAGAACAGGATTTGTCCATATTGCAACACGGACAGTCGCAGTTACGTTCTATTATTCTGTTAAGCTGGACGCTGCAGTCATTACGCGCCGGTTATGTGCCTTGGTGTTTTATCAACATCACGTCATTATTTTCTACATACAATCTAACAGAAAAACAGATGAAAATGACACAGAGAGGAGCAAAATATACAATGCTGCGTATTGAGAAACTGGATAGGTTACCCTTTACTGTGGCAGAGTCACCGTCCACAGAATGGTTAGTCCAGGGCCATATAACATTACCGGTCGCAACTTTCCAGTTTCAATATTGCCTAGAACAACAACAGTCAGGCAGATATGAAAAGATGGGTAAGGAATTCATCAGGGAATCCTGGGATTTACCATACAGATTTCGATGCAGGAGTGGGGATCTGGAAGTGTTTCTAAGCGGAACTAACTGCGAGAACGCTTTAAGTGGATCTCTCATATGTCAGGATATTATGCTACACGGAGCTTGTATTGAGTCTGTGGCGAACTTGTCCTGTCACTTGAGGGGTACCTCGGCAGCTGTGATTAATCCGGTATTCAGGCTTCTCTCGAATGGGAGTTACATGATGCTGAATGATCAAGGTTGTTGTGGGATGCTTCTGGACATCGCATATCTAGTCACCGTGAGCTCCAGGGTTACTTGCTGTATGCAAGTATTGTTTCCACCAACACATACAGTCAGGGAGGTGCCGTTATGGCCTTCACTTAATGTTCCCTTTATACGGTTTGATACTCTGAGCAGAATGAAAGCCATGCTTTTACAACGAACCGTGCCCTTAACCTCCACCCGGGAGACTTTTGATCTCCAGATCGCAAGGTCTTCGCCTGAGATACAGGCACTTATACGTACAAACTGCCCTTTCCATTTCACAGAAATGGTAAGTCGTATCTTTAACATGTCCGATACGACGGGTATTGTACACCTATTTAAGACTATAGGTTCCGGACTGTTAAGCACCTTTCAGACGGTCCTCAGAGTTATACCAAACTTTATACACTCCGTCTTTGGAAGCATTTTCGGAGGGCTTCCTCTGATCCTGTTTCTAATAGCAGGAATCCTGATTGTTACCTTTCTGCTGAGCAATGGACGTCCCAGCCACCAAAGAAGTAGCAACAGCTCTCCTGAGCGTAAATACCGTGATCGCATGGTACAACATCTGGGCACACCTCGCCTAGGGGAATTGAGCGCCTCTTAGTTCCTGTCATTTAGACCAGTCTGGTTGGACTGTGTCCTACCTGTTCTCCAATGCCTGTTCTGCGGAGAAGAATGCGTGTTGGACCTCTGTCTGACATTTCCATCTGCTGCGCCACCGGACGTTGATGCTTTACTGGACCCGATAACGGCCCATGTTCTGCAGTGTCCTCAGTGCAATCCCATGTTATTGGCAACATTCTTAGAGCCACCACAGGTAGTTTCTGCTCCTGTTGGTATGGACACCGGCTCCTCCAACACTCGGGCCTTGGATGTGGCACAGACTGCCCCGGCACCTGCTGCAGGCAGTGCGGAAGATCATCTGTGCTCAATTTACATTCTTTGTGAGGTGTTACAGGGATCGTCAGCTGCGTATGCAGACAGCAGTAATGTTGCGTCTACCAGCAAGGACACATAAACATTTGACATGTTGCACTCTGGGAAGATTTGGCTTTTTAATTCTTTCGGAATTCTAAACTGAACTCTTTTGACCTGCATGGCTTTCAAATGCTTGTAGTTGTTCGGACTATTTAAACGGACACTTTTTAGAGGATTTTTAAGGCTTTTTAACATCTCTTAACAATGTTTTTTTTAATTGTTGCATACAAACCTCTAGACGCCTTGGTAAAACGCTAGAATTTTAGTAATGTCGTCCATTCGAATGAGGAGTGGGTGTTATTTTTCATATAGGTACCCCGATATAGGTCTAGGTAACATCATAACCCTTCACCTACATTCTCTCCTATACTACATACATAACGGATTTCCCAGTTACAATACTACACACAAGTACGTAGAGTTTTTCCCTGGACACTGGCCTCATAAATTATGCATGAGGATTCTTAGTTTCTTGGAATCACAGCAGGACCATCATCTCCTGCATAATAACTGTGTACGAAGTTCATTCCCGATGTCATCCTAAGTCCGACACTGGCACAGCAAGATAGAACCCCCTGGGGATACCTTAGGGCAGAGGTCTTCAAACTTTTGTGCTCTGAGCCCCCCCTAAGCAAAATGTTTTGAGGTCGGGCCCCCCTCCAAAACTTAAAGGCAATGATTGGGGGAGCGTGAGGGACATGGCTGTGTGCAGGGGATGGGGCTTATGAGATGATTTCAGGAGTACTTTTTCTATAGCTCATAAACCATACTAAGTATGATACTTATAAAACAGCAAATGCATCAAACAAAAACATGTATGGTCCCAAAAGTACTGCTCCCCATAATTGGGGTGTTGTGAGCCCCTCACAATATTGGACCCCAATGCAACTACACCTGCTGCATTAATGATCGCAGTTCTGAGTAGCAGGCTATCTCTTCTGCATCTTCCACCTCTTCCCCATCATGCCTGACCATCACTCCGATTTTGAATCAGGCTCTCTGTCCCTTTCAGAAACAAGCATTGGCATAGCCAATAGGTCTCGCATTTGGGGCCTTATAAGTGTTTAACCATGCAACAGTTAATGTTGTTGCACCAAAGATATCGTGCAGCATAACTAAATACTTATAAAGGTCCCAAAAGCGAGACCTATTGGCTATGCCAATGCTTGTTTTTCATGAATATAAATAAAGTGCATTAGAGCACAGCAGCTAAAATTCATTGCCAAAGCCAAAAGCGCTCATGGGAAGAGGCCTATTGGCTTCGTCAAGGCCGGTTAATAAGGGTTTTGAAATGGACAACCGTTGCTAATCACTCGCAATATCGTGACTCAGCACTTGATTTGGAACGGATTATCGCTGTAGCTGGAGAATATACAGAGGCGGCAAACACAAGAAATGAGATGATGCAACAACTGGGCAACGGATGTCAACGCTTGGAGGCGTGCAGTAATTATTTTCAAATACTCTCTCAGAAACACTGACCGATTTGAACCGCACACCGCTGTCACCTTGCAAAAGAACCGTCGAGGCCCTTGCTTCCCTCCCTCTTGCAGGACCGCAGGCTGGTGTGAAACGGAAGCACGACCTTGAGACGCTCATGTGAACGCACGCTTATTCCATCACAAATCGGCGTGCAAATCAACTCCGCGGTTATACTATGTGACTGGGGTTTGTGTAGCACATACAGACAGCCCTTCACAGTCACTCAACAGGGATCAAGATTAACTAATTCTTGGAAACTCCCTGCACTGCCACGAGGCTTGCGTAAATGTGCTGAGCCACAGCGGAGAGCTGGGCTCTTTCCGTGATTAGGGTTTACCCCTGGCTCTCGTTGGCACAGACTGCCAATCGGGAGGAAGATTATGGTTTCTGTGTATAGTAGACCAGCGTCATCGAGAGTCCGACACCCGCATTGGTTAGAGTCTAGCGTTCTACCCCGGATTACTGCGAGTGCCCCACACGCGCGCACTGCAGGGTTACGTTAATGTTGAACTCTGACAGCACGCGAGCCTATGCCGATTTACCGCATTCAGGAGTAAGATTTAGAGGGGAATGTTGTGAGAGCGACAGAGCTCATAGCAGGAAACCTGCAGGCTGGGGTGAAGGAGGGGTTGGGGAGACGCAGTCCGGGACTGGAGTGCGTGATGCTTCGAGCTGTGGCTGCTGCGGCGGGACTGTAGTTTGCATCAGCTGATGGCGGTGACTGCCTCTGGTGCAATTAGAAGAAACCCCTCTGGCAACAAACACTTTGAAGCCGAGATGTCGTCAACCTGTCAGTGCTGCCGCTGTGTCCAGCAGAGACGCCAGACGCCACCAGAGCAACCTTAGCTTACATGGACTTGGGAAGAGGTTTGGTGCGTAGCAGCACCGCAGTGAACAGCTGTGAATAAGACGTGTGCCCCAGAGCCCCTAACAGACACGTAAAGCCCACACCAGCAGTCGAACACTTCTTCCACCCTTCCAGAGACTAAATCTGACAGAAGCCAGTCCGCTAAAACAAGGGCCGCTGAAACGATGTTCCACAAGGGGGCATTTTCGCCAATGCAAACCAAAACAAGAGAGGAGCGGGGGCGAGCGAGCGCGGCAGCCTGCTCAGCTGACCAGACGCTCGTGCGTCATGGCCTTTTGCCGGCATGTGTTTCCAATTATCGCGCCTGCGTCTGGGCACGATAATGGGAAACACATGTCTGCGGCGCGCGTAACCGCCCGAAAAAGGCCACGACGCACGAGCGTCTGGTCAGCTTTTCAAACCCCCTTACATAAAGTCTTCGCCTAGCAGCGCTTGCGCGCTACTTGAGGCTCGACCTAAAAAAAGAGCTCCCACATGTTGTCTCCCTTTTTTCTGCAAAGGTGCCCTCGGTCCTAATGCTAGAAAGGAAAATAAGCTCTCATGCCCTTTTTTTAAAGGTAGACAGTGATAGTTGTGATGCAATGGGCCCCTCAAACCCATGGGCCCCAGTCCTGCTGCATCTGCTTAATTATTGATAACCAGCAGTGGCCACTTACACACCTGGCAGCAGTACCAGCTGCACTAATGAATTTTTTAAAGAAAAAAAGGGGGAAAAAGGTCTCTTATATTTCCGCGTTTGCTACATAATCCATCATCTGCTGCAGAGTGATGCATATCCAATTCTTCAGTGCTGTAAACTAGTACTTACAAACGTTCTATTCTGAAGGACAGATTTATAGCATTTTCGATAATTCTGCTTTATTGTGCGGTATAGGAAGACAAATGTGTTCTTGTTGCACACATGTTTTTAAGTGAACCTAGTTCTATATATGTTGCTGTTTATTTTGCTGCACAATTCACTTTTTTGTGGTCTTCTGCCATGTTTTTAAATATGTTGAGCGTGGATTCAGCAGCCATTTTGTCTCCCAAACCTACTTTGGGACGGGATCACCACGCACACCTTGTTGCTGTTGTCATAAGGCCGTTTGAGCTCGGTGTACATAAAACCAATCATCTGCTTATTGCCGCACAGATTAATATGTCCTCACAGCACTGTAACAAACATTAACTATTCCCTTTGCCGCTAAACAATTCCCACCCCTTTAACAATTTCTTATTTAACTTCAACTTGACAACTTCCATTAGTAACGGGCACTTTTGCCCTTTCTCCTGGCTCCAATGTTTCTTTGCGCTGAACCTGCCTGTCTGCCCCTGGACCAAGCCTGCCTTCCTTTCATCCCCCCATTCTCCTCTTACTTTCCGTTGTTCTTTTCCCTCTTACCTCTAAACTCATCCTTAGTGCCCTTCGGTGAGCTTGACCCCCTATGACTAATACCCCTTCCTCTGATTGCATCTCTTTCCCAGTGCCCAACTTGCTGCTGAAGCATATTGTTCCTCTACCAGGGTGGGTTGGGAGGCTTAGTGCTTCCCTAGAGCAATTGCTCTGTCGCAAATTCAGCGCTGTGAAGCAATTGCCACTTCCAAATCTCCCGGAGTGAAGAGGGCAGTACCTTCCAATCCACCTAGTGCCCTGCAAGTCCCTCAGTGTGTGGTGTGCGTGTAAACTTCATAGGAAATACCATAATAGAATTCACCAACACTGTGTGGTTCTGTAATTACCGCATATCTTATAATCATGATTCAAGCAGCAAAAACTGCTTCCACCAGAATTGAGACTACGGATATTTCCGCAATAAAGGCCTAACTATTGATGTTTATGCATCACAGTAAATACAGCCAATTGTTAACTCAATGATATTCAATGGATTTTGAAGCACTTATTTTGGTACTCTTGCTGTTAGCAGGATGTTAGTTAAATACATTCTTGAGCCATCCTCACATAGGTCAGGAATTAAAATGGGGCAAAAATAAAAATACATAAATGTCTTTGTTTTAAGCAATTCGTCAAGAAACATCATTTACAATGCAATAGCTCTAACTCTCACAAATGCGAGACCTATTGCACTGCAAATGATTGTTTTTTTAGCAACCTCTTTGACCCTGCCAGCATACTTCCTGACCCCCGACCCACGGCACTCTGATCACAGCTCTCACAATGGCTCGAAGTAAATGAAGACAGCCTGGAAATGCAGCAAATAAACATCGCTGCACTTCCAGGCCATCTTCATTTACATGTGCTTGCAGAGGCATTTGCGCCCCCCTGGGAACCCATCCGCGCCCCCCCAGGGGGGCGCGCCCCACAGTTTGAAGACCTCTGCCTTAGGGTATATAAACACCACATCTTGCTGAGATAGAGAGAGGAGATCACGACTTCCATGCCGACACACTGATGCAAGACGCTGAGGTTCCTGCATGCAGATACTCCAGCTCGCAGTGGTTTGACATCCCTCGCGTGGTGTTCAGCTCAAGACCAGAACGGGGTCCCGCAGTCTCACATCAGGTAATGGGGTTGGCTTTATCCTAGAGGGATTCTTGGCTTTACACCTGCTCACATGCTAGGTACACTTAGGTACATCTAGTTAGGGT
Organism: Calotriton arnoldi; assembly: GCA_963921515.1. Lineage (NCBI taxonomy): Eukaryota > Metazoa > Chordata > Amphibia > Caudata > Salamandridae > Calotriton > Calotriton arnoldi. Next base: position 503,700 of record CAWUFW010003132.1, read on the forward strand.
GCATCGTAAGAGTACGCATTTTATTGCCAAGTATTTTATATACTCGCCTATATTTTATGATTTTAGCAAAATGGTGGAAACCTACCATCTGTTTACTTTCTTAGTGCTGCTACTCATTTATATATGCTACTGTCTACTGGTGATTACAGTGCACTTATTTTACGCTAGAAAAACGACTGTTCAATAAATACTTATTGAAAACGTCCCAACCGTTTATTCTGTGTATCTCTCTGAGAACAAGTGAGCACGAGTGTCTGAGTGAAATGTAAGTTACTGTTTCTGCGGTCCTGAGGGATCAGGGTTGTCATGTTCGATAGTTGCCAAGAACTATTCTCTCCTTGGTAAGAGGAGGTTATAGTGGCATTGCGAGCTAGCTGGTACACAGGCCAACATACCCGGTGGGGGTGTCTGGAATCAGTCTGGACACCAGTCCCGCAGTGTATGTTGTCTAAACACGCAGATCCTATATAGGTCTTATAGGAACTACACAACACCCTGACCCCCTCAGAGACTTTACAATTATGGACTGGCCATTGGCCTTATGTTTGAGTTTTACATTCTTGCATTTTCATGCTGAATAAAGCATGTTGGAAGTTTCTTACTGTTGATTTCTGTGTCCCACAACTTGGTTATAAGTCAACTGTCACTCATGTACAATTCTTGTTGTGGGTATACAATGATGTTGTTATGTCATGGACTGCATGTGGTCCATGGAGCAAGTGACCTATTACAGTATGTATACAAGTCCTCATAGTTTACATTTGCAGGGTATCATCATCCATATCATTTTGGGCCATGAAGGTGACATGAATCTGCCAAACGTACATGTTTTTATTTCACCTTTGCACCACATAGGTCATGCTGCCATATGTTACCATAGTGCAAGTGTTGCAAAGTGCAACAGTTTAGGAGGGCATGCAGAATATGTTTGTGATGTGCAGCAAGTCACCTGTCTCATCAGTACATCTGGGCACATATGGATTTTGAATATGTGGGTGTGACTTTGGACACACTGATGTACACAAGGTATTGGTCCAAAAGCTATCATCTGACTTGATAGTGTTGGAGCCATATCTGTGTCTCCTTTTGATCTGGTAGACCCCTGCCATTAGAAGCTTGCCACAGGTGGCCTTCCACTTTAGGGAATTTTCCTCATGGCAGTGTGACCATCTGTGACATATCCTGAGCCCATGGTGTGTGTGTGAGGTGAGCAGGAATCTGACATTCTTCAGACCCTGTTGCCTCCAAATACTCGAGTTTATGCAGATGTTCCTGTTTGATAAGGTTTCCGTGGTCTTACTAGTCCAGTGCTTTCTCATCCCAATGTGTGCCGTGCCATCCTGCTTTTCTCTGGCTACAGCATGTTGATGCTGTTTTTTGTCTGTGCAAGCTTTACCATCTTGTATTCACCCATACACCATATGTAATTGAGCATGAAATTTTTGTGTAGGTTGTAATTTGTGCTAGACCACTAATCTTGTCCTTTTGAGCTATGCTTGATGCTGTGCCTGGTCACACCGAGCTGGCCTAGGGGTGCTGTGATGTATGTTGTTTGGCCCTGTGCTCCATGTGTTAAGCCAAATGGAGTGTGTGTGCCCAGATGTGTAGTGTGTCTGTCTGCCATGCAGATGCCACTGGAGCCTGTATCACATCTATGCTCTTCATTGTCACACAGGGGAGTATGTGGAAATGTATTAGTGGACCATAACTGCAGGTGTGTTTAGCAAGGTTGATATTGAATGTGATGAGCTGGCACACACAAGGGTAGAGGTGATGGAGACTGGTGTAACCTTAATTTTCATATAGTGTAGACTCCTATGTGATGGCAAAAGTACAATTTAGGAGAATGTCAGAGGGTGTGGGTTGTGACTAAAGTACATTGGCAGTTCTTGTGTTGTGGACATGGGGTGCCCACATTGTCCCTATGTGAGTGCTTGACATGCGGGGGTGTGATTCAGAGTATGCAAGCTTGATTTCCTTCTTCATACTGCGCAAGGTATGGTAGGAATGTGTAGATGTGATATGGGAATATCCTGCTGGACAAGGTTGGATTGTGGCAGGTGATGAGAGCTGTGGTCTGTGGCACAATTGTGCAATTGGGCTGTGACGGGGCATTTTTAATGAGTGAGGTTTGTTGATACTGTGCATGAGATCATGGGGTTCTTGCTCATGGAAGTCTTATGTGGATGTGACAGGGTCACATTAAGACAAGGTTTAACTAGTCATATGTGACAGAGTGGACAAGTGTATGTGAAGGTATGTACACCAGTAGTGTGATTATGGGTGCTGGATGGTGAAATGTGAGGTGTTGTAGAGTTGTAGTATGTTGTGTTTGAATCTGCAGATGCATCTTTTTCACAAGTGACAATTGGTTGGACTATATATTGTGTGTATATGGTGATATGCAAATGACTGAGTACACATCCATTGAGCTATGTATGTCTCTTGTTGTGAGATATGGTGATGTATGGAGTGTGCATGTCAGGGTGTGCAGTGATGCTGCACGTTGTGGCATGAGTTCAGTCCAAGTGTGTTATTAGAAACAAGGGAACCCAAATAAAATGGTCAGGGACCTTGGGTATCAATAAGTTATAAACACAGTGGTCCCGGACAAGGACAATAAGAGTGAGAAAAATAAATATAGGCTTAGAATAAGTTCTATATTATACTGTCCAGCCGGACAGAATAAATGTAATATTATCGAATACTTAGCAATCAATAAAGTGGGGACACAATACTGCATCCAACAAGGTATACATAAAACAAAAGGCTCAGGCAGAACTAAATGCTTGGGCATGATACATTACTTTAAGCAAGCATAGATGTAAGGAGACACCATTACACATGAGCAATGATAAGTATAGTTGCGTTTACAGTGTCAAAAGAGTTGACGACATTTCGATCCCATGAGAACAATTGTGGGATCATCATCAGGACATTGAAATACATGCCTGAATGAATGCCATCTGAAAAACTAAAAAGGCAGGGGTTGTGGGGAGGACGGGCTAGCCAACGTGCCGATCCGGAGAGGTGCAAGCAACTGCATTGAGTTGCAAGCGGAATAACTGTGATTGGAGATCCGATGGAGGTAGGGCATCTACAATGGGTTGCCTGCATGGAAAAGTGGTTGATGTACCGTAGGTGGTGCAGGGCACAACAATGTGAATGCCTCTGTGTGGACCGCAATAGCGTGTCCGAGCAGGAGCCAGTCTGCTCGAACACGCTATTGCGGTCCACACAGAGGCATTCACATTGTTGTGCCCTGCCCTGCCTCTGTTAACGGAGCGTCTTCCTCGGGATCTGCGTGAAGATTGTTTATTCCACCTCCAAGCAGCTCCAACTCAGACAGCTATAATAGCCCAGAGTATTGGAGAGGCCAGGTGAGGGAAGGGTAGGAAGGGGTCTGCAGGGAGGGAGACCTGTAAAAGAAAGTAAAACACACACACAAATCCAGGTATATTATCTACTGGCGGTCGCCAGTAGATAGTTATAGTTACAACCTATTATCCATAGGAAATCCGCGACATTCTATTTGAAATAACTCTCTTGCCGGTTGACGTATCTTCGCAAAATTTTCAAACTTTGTGGGGCGCTCCGGTCCGCTCCTACCCTGAAAGTCTTGGGGGCCGAGAAAAAAGGGGGGTCCCAAAACGCGTTTTCCCCATGCAATTTTCCATAGGAAACTTTAGACACTGCTAAAGCCCGAACTGCTGAACGGAATTACACCAAATTTGGCAAAGAGGTAGTTCTTGGTTCAGAAAGAACCCTTTTTGTTAAATGGTGTAAATCCGTTCAGTAGTTGCTGAGAAAATCAAAAGTAAAAGTACATATATATCTATGGCCGCGTCGGATTCGCGCACCCTCCCGATCACGAGCTGCATGCTAATTGACTGTCAACACTCCAAATCAGGAAGTGTTGGCAGCCATTTGTCCCTCGGTAGAACCGAGGGACAGAAACAAGTGCGCAAAGCGCACAAAGGGGGCAGGGTAGAAACACCCTGACCCCTAGGTCTGCTCAGGGGGTCCCACAAGGACCCCCTGGGCAAAAATTTTTTTTTTTTTTTAAATCGGCAGGGTGCGCTCAGGGTGCGCGAATCCTGCCGAGAAAAATAAATCGAGCGCGGTCTCCGCGCTTCGATGTTATTGGCCCCCGGGTGGGCCAAGTCCCGGGGGCATGCTGGGGGGGGTTAATTTTATGTGTGGGGGGCCTCTAAGGGCCCCCAAACCCGGGGACCACCACCCCCGGGGCTTTATGTATAATGGTGCGGGAGGGCTCTGAGCCCTCCCGCAGCCCCGAGGACCGCCCCTCCCCGGGGCTTCTTTTTTATTTTTGAAAAACCTGTGTGGGGGCTCCAGCCCCCACACGCCCGGAGACCACCACCTCCCGGGGCACTAAGAAAAATTACAATGGGGGTCCGTTTTGGGCCCCCAAGCCCTGGGGACCACCACCTCCCGGGGCTTTCAAAATGTAAGGAGGGGGCCGCGCGGCCCCCTCCTGGAGCCTGTGGTGGCCCTGGGGACCGCCACCCCCCAGGGCCGGCTCCTGCAGTGTCCCGGGGTGCCTACCCCCGGGACACTGCTGTTTGCAATGACAGGACGGGAGCCTCGCGGCTCCGTCCTGTCATTGCAAACTGCTTTGGATATTGGAAGAGAGAGCAGGAAACCTGCTCTCTCTTCCAATATCCAAAGCTGATTGCTTTTCCACATGGGAAGCAGCATGTTAGCTGCTCCCCATGTGTAAAAGCAATGCCGGCTCCCGTAGGACACGGGGAGCCGGCGGGACTGTGGGGGTTTGGGGACCCCCCACAGTCCCCAACGAGAGGCCAGGCACCGGGGGATGGGGTCCCCGGGGCCATAAGTGGCCACGGAGGGGGCCACGCAGCCCCCCTCCCCAAAGGTAAAAAAGTAAAAAAAAGTGCAAGGCCGGCCCCGAGGGATGGGGTCCCCGGGCCTTAAATGGCCTGAGGAGGGGGCCACGCAGCCCCCTCCAAATAAAAAAAAAGAGGCCATGCCCCGGGGGATGGGGTCCCCGGGGCCAATACAGGCCCAGGGAAGGGGGGCCACGCGGCCCCCTTTCCCGTTTTTTTTTTTAAATTTTAATTAAAAAAAAAGGGGTAAGGCCCTTCAGGGGGAAAAAAAAACAAAAAAAAAAACGATCGGGCCCGCAGGCCCCGCCCCTTCCTTCACCACTCTGCAAACGCGCCCCCTGGCGCGTTTGCAGAAGGGAACAATCCCCTTGAATACTGGGGGTCCCTGGGGGCCAACTAGCCCACCAGGAACCTCCAGTATGCGCCAGGGGCTGCCTTGCAGAGAGGTGTACAGAGGCCACGCCCCTTTTTACACCTCTCTGCAACGCAGCTCTGTGGCGCTTTTGGAGGTATATGGTGGGCTAGTTGCACCCCAGGGACCCTCAGGATTCAAGGGGAGTTAATCCCCCGACTTAAAACGCGCCACGGGGCGCGTTTGCACAGTGGTGAAGGGAGGGCGGGGCTTCAGGTGACATGTGTGCAAACAGGCCCCGTGGCGCGTTTTAAGATGGGGAATTAAATCCCCTTCAATCCTGAGGGTCCCTGAGGGCCAACTAGCCCAACAGGTACGTCCAGAAAGCGCCACAGAGCTGCGTTGCAGAGAGGTGTAAAAGGGGTGTGGCCTCTGTACATGTCTCTGCAACGCAGCCCCTGGCGCATACTGGAGGTTCCTGGTGGGCTAGTTGGCCCGTAGGGACCCTCATGATTCAAGGGGACTTGATCCCCCAACTTAAAACGCGCCACGGGGCGCGTTTGCACAGATGTCACCTCAGGCCCCGCCCCTCCCTTCACCATTGTGCAAATATTCCTCTAAAATCAGCCGAAATACGAATTCTGATTTACTCACCTGTTATCAGGAGAGACCTCAGTGCTGCATATTTCAGCCCAGTACTAATCCTGAAAAGTAATTTTAACCGTACTTACCAGTAACTTGAATTTCCTTCCATAGGCTAACATTGACTGGTTTCACTTGGAAATTCTTCTAAGTGTGGAGTTTTGGAACTTTAAAATATTCCTCTAAAATCAGCCGAAATACGAATTCCGATTTACTCACCTGTTATCAGGAGAGACCTCAGTGCTGCATCTTTCAGCCCAGTACTGATCCTCAAAAGTAATTTTAACCGTACTTACCAGTAACTTGAATTTCCTTCCATAGGATATAATTGCCTGCTTTTTGCTGAAAAAGTTTCTAAGTGTTGATTTTTGAAACATACAAATATTCCTCTAAAATCAGCCGAAATACGAATTCCGATTTACTCACCTGTTATAAGGAGAGACCTCAGTGCTGTATCTTTCAGCCCAGTACTGGTCCTGAAAAGTAATTTTAACCGTACTTACCAGTAACTTGAATTTCCTTCCATAGGCTAACATTGACTGGTTTCACTTGGAAATTCTTCTAAGTGTGGAGTTTTGGAACTTTAAAATATTCCTCTAAAATCAGCCGAAATACGAATTCCGATTTACTCACCTGTTATCAGGAGAGACCTCAGTGCTGCATCTTTCAGCCCAGTACTGATCCTCAAAAGTAATTTTAACCGTACTTACCAGTAACTTGAATTTCCTTCCATAGGATATCATTGCCTGCTTTTTGCTGAAAAAGTTTCTAAGTGTTGATTTTTGAAACATACAAATATTCCTCTAAAATCAGCCGAAATACGAATTTCGATTTACTCACCTGTTATCAGGAGAGACCTCAGTGCTGCATCTTTCAGCCCAGTACTGGTCCTGAAAAGTAATTTTAACCGTACTTACCAGTAACTTATATTTTCTTCCATAGGAATCCATTGTCTGGTTTTCAGCAGAAAAGTTTCAAAGTGTCGATTTTCACAAACTACAAATATTCCTTAAAAATCGCCTGTATGACTTAAACGCATTCTTTCAACTGTTTACAGGAGATGCACCAGTGCTGGATCCAGGATCCAACACTGAGTAAGAAAAAGTAACGATAACAGTTTTTACCTGCTAAGTGAATTTCCTTCCATAGGATAACATTGGTGATTCTATGAGAAAAAGTTTCTAAGTGTCAACTTTTAAAATACAATAATATTCCTTAAAAATCACGACTGTAACCAAAACGCTTTTACTCAACTGTTTACAGGAGATGTACCAGGACTGAATCTAGGATCCAGTCCTGTGGTTAGAAAAGTAATCCATAAAGTAACTAATTGCATTTAACTAGAAATTCACATTGAGCTGAATGTTGCATTGTGTTTGAAAATGTGGTGCCCATTGCAACAACTGTAACTACTGTACTTAAAAGTCTATTGCCTATGTGCAAAGTATTTAAACTAAAGTAATTCATTCTGAGAAAGTATTTTTTGTAATGTAATGTATAATGTAATTACAATGTAATTTAAAAAATAAAATATGTAAAAAAAAATTCTAAAAATGTAATAAATCAGTATGAAAAAAATTAATATAACAATTAATACATTTAAAAATTGTCATTTACAAAACCTTTGAAATTCACTGAAAAAACCGTAGGTTTCAGACATGTTATAGTTAGGAATTAGCATTTAAAAAACCTTTGAAATTCACTGAAAAAACCATAGGTTTCAGATAAGTTATAGTTAGAAATTAGCATTTAAAAAAACCTTTGAAATTCACTGAAAAAACCATAGGTTTTAGGGACAGTTATAGTTAGTTGGACATTGCACTCGTACAAAACCCGTGAAATTCCCCCGTTATAGTTAGTTCAGCTAACTATAACTCGCGCCCCGCAATGCACTGCTGATGACGTCACATATTACATCACTCATGACATGGTCAGTGACATCACTGATGACATCACTGATGACATCTCAAATGACATCACTGATGACATCATCCACGTGATAATCTGATGCACCTCCTCACACCCTAATATAACCTTTGATACACCCAATCTAAATTACAGACTGCCATTCGCAAAACCATAGACACTCCAACACCAATAACTACATACCCACTCACTGATTCTTAGGTCTACACACACACACATCCACTCACTCACCCGTACAGTCACTCATACTTATGGTCACTCAGTACAGGACAATCATATGCACTCTTACTCCTATATAGACACTCAAACACCGCCACTCATCCATAGAGGTACTCACACACCTAGTCAGTCATGCAAATAATTAAACACACTGCCATTTACTCACCTATACAGTTATACACACACCAGCTCACTTAATCATACAAATACTAGCACATTGTTACGCTCTTATACAATCACTGATACAAGCACACACTCATCCATACAGCCACTATCACAATCACTCACTCTCGCTTATAGCTATTTATATACTCCAATACACATATATACTGCCTTTCACATATGTAGTTACTCACACATGTACCACTGGGACATACATTCACTCACTAACACACTCTTACACACACTTACCCACCCATACAGTCTATCACAGATGCACTCTTGAAACCATCCACCCAGTGAATCACCCACTCACACATCTATGCACAGTCGCACACACCCCATCCACACAAACACTCAGGCACCCATACAGATACTCAGACAACAAATCAATAACTCTTATAGACACTCATGTAGCTATTCACAAACCCATGCAGCCACTTACACAGCAACAGACAGATACAGACATTAACCCAGTTTAGTCACTAACCCATGCATTCAGTAAGATACGTTTAATCACTCACTTATAGAATTAGTCACGCACCTACTAAATCATCCATACACACACTTATACACCCACTCATTCTTCAATACGCCTTTCCCTATATATATTAAAAATATTTAAACTTTACAGAAACACACAGTCACTGGATGATGTCATCAGTGATGTCATTTGAGATGTCATCAGTGATGTCATCAGTGATGTCACTGACCATGTCATGAGTGATGTAATATGTGACGTCATCAGCAGTGCATTGCGGGGGCGCGAGTTATAGTTAGCTGAACTAACTATAACGGGGGAATTTCACGGGTTTTGTACGAGTGCAATGTCCAACTAACTATAACTGTCCCTAAAACCTATGGTTTTTTCAGTGAATATATATATATATATATATGTGTTAATTAAAATGATAACTTAATAATTTTTACGTTATTGGTTTGTCAACCTCCCATACATTTGGAGGAGTTCTGCTCTGATTATTTAATAAAGATACATACAGTTGTAAAGCACAAAGCCACAAAGATAATGTCGTGATTTCAAGGAAACAAAACTCAGAAGTTCACATAAGGAGTTCAGCTGGAGAATGCTCCTTCATCAAAGGAATGCATCAGTACGATCAAACGATAAACATGATTTAATAGAATCAACACCTTCACATGATTGCGTGCACTGATGCCATAAATAACTTCAGGGAAAACACTCTACCGCGCCGCAAGCGGAATGCTCCTGCCGGCCTGGGAGGAGATATCTGGAAATGAGCTTACCGCTAAGACCAGGCCGGTCTTAGCTTGCCGCGAAGTAAAGGATCGAGTTGCAGGACTCAGTCTGAGGCGAAGATCAGCTCCTACAAACACTGCGCCACCAAACCGGCAGCCAGCACGGAGACACGTCTTCTTGGCAGCAGGGATTCAGAATAGTGAGCCCCGAGATACGTGCTCACGCTGACTCATAGAGCAGTCAGTATCCAAGATGGCCGCCACCCAAGACTTCTGGGACTTGTAGTCCCCTTTGAGAAAGACAGGGAAAAACACACAAAGGCTACAAAAGAAAACAAAGGAGCACCAATAAACATGGGATAGGGTCCTGCCCTTGCATGACATCATATGGAGAAGTGACATCAAGAGTTTTAACCAGTATAATGCAACCCCCAGTGTGTAGCACAGCACCACCACCAGCGAGACAGTGGGAAAGGGGAATGAGCCTTTCCTCACAGTAAATTCCGCACCTGGCGTCGAGAGCATAACAACCTTGGTGATCTTGGGACAGAGGGTAGGGCGGGCCCTAGACCGCGCACCGCCACATTAACAGCCTCCATTGGATCTCCAATCACAGTTATTCCGCTTGCAACTCATTGCAGTTGCTTGCACGTCTTGGATCAACGCGCTGGCTAGCCCGTCCTCCCCACAACCCCTGCCTTTTTAGTTTTTCAGATGGCATTCTTTCAGGCATGTATTTCAGTGTCCTGTTGATGATCCCACAATTGTTCTCATGGGATCGAAACGTCATCAACTCTTTTGACACCGTAAATGCAACTATACTTATCATTGCTCATGTGTAATGGTGTCTCCTTACATCTATGCTTACTTTAAGTAATGTATCATGCCCAAGCATTTAGTTCTGCCTGAGCATTTTGTTTTGTTATATGTATACCTTGTTGGATGCAGGATTGTGTCCCCACTTTATTGGTTGCTAAGTATTCGATAATATTAAATTGATCTGTCCAGCTGGACAGTATAATATAGAACTGATTCTAAGTCTATATTGATTTTTATCTCTCTTATTGTCCTTGTCCGGGACCACCATGAGTGCAGTTCAAGGCATCACTGAGTGTGTGACTGGTGATGGGAGTGGTCCATCTGGCATGTTACATTTGACGTCTGCTGAGGAGGGTATGTGTACTGTACATTGTGTGCATGTGATGCATGGGAGAGGTGTTGTGCACATGCTAATGGAGAGTGGTGCTGCCAGTGTAGGTGTGGATGTGATAAGGGCAGCACACATGTGAGTTAGGACTCAGATTGTAATGGTTTGTGTAGTGGGCTGGAGCTCGTGGGTCACACATGCTTTTCCGTCTAGATTCAACAGAGGGGGCTCATGTCGTGCTTGTGTTTCTATTAGTAATGAGATTTGAGCATGTACTGTTACCTAGATGTTGGAGGGGTAATACCTGCATATGCTGAGTTGATGCAGGCCTTGTGTTGAAGTTGGCATGTGCATATGTGTTGATTATGTGTATGTGAGGGGCAGAAACAGTAGCCAGAGTGAATCTGTGAATGTGTTATGTGTTTGATGAAGCTTGCTCTTAGCCAATGTCTGTACATGGATGATTGTTGTGATGGTCACTTTAAGGACACTGGTGTGTGCTAAGCCTATTGGCATCACAGGAGGAGTAGCGTCCAACTTGCCTTGGCTTGTATGAGTCGTGTGTGGGCATAAGTGGCAAGTTACACTTTGTAGTCAGTGGTGGTCACTGATTAATCAACAATGCCCGTGGATGATGCCATGGGATGGAGGTGGTGATTGCTTCTCATGTTAAGTCATGATGCTGGAACATTGGCTGGCATTCCATTGCTTAGAGGGTTATTCGCCCCTCAAGTGAATGGGCAGGGTTATGTGTTGTTATGCCACCTGTGCTCCGACTAGTCCAGACACGCATCTCCACACTTCCAGGTAGACTACACACGTGTGGATATTTATGGCATTCTGACTTTGATTGGCCAAGATGTGGGGGCACCAGAGGAGTGGACTCATTGTGAAGAAATCTCGGGTTGTGCTGAGGACAATGTTCTGCACTGTGAGCAAACTCACATGTGACACTGGAACAGTTCACCCAGTTCCATAGGTGTTGGCATTGTCAATTTCTTGGTAGCTATCATCTGGTATGGCATGGGTGGGCCTTGTAAGTGTACATGAGGGTTCCCGATCATTATTTTGTACCCTGCCCTGAAGCTTGAGGTACATATGTCTTTGTTGTGGGTCTCCTTGATGGATTCCTGGATTTTGAGACAGTGTTAAAGTTACAAATGTGGCCAAGGCAGATTTCATTCTGCACATGTCCACCATCCTCACAAGATGTAGCCATTTACCCTGTCTTGCGGATAGCTATGTGGATTGTGTTTGTGAGCCACAGATTGAGCCCCCCCCATGGTGTCATCACCAGGGCTGTCAGATTTTCTTACACATTTGGTTGTGCATTGGAGCCTCCAAAGCCTGTTGGTGTATCCTCTGTCTGAAGACTCATGTGTCATCCAATTCTTCTGCAGTACACAATCAGCATGAGCAAAATGGCATTAGTCATTAGCTGCACGTACTTCAGTTTTTGTTGTTTGGTACAGACTTGCTGTGAATGACATGCAACAAAGTTGACAGAGTACATGTTCTGATTTTGAGTTGCGTGCAGTGCCCCCAGTCCACACATGGTGACTGTCTCCAACATTGCTGTTGGTCCATGATTTTCTCCATTGCAAGTAGGAATGTAGTCTACAGATGTGGCACTGACAACTGAGACACAAACACTTCTGGTTTGTTGTAGTGGGAGGCTCATAAATCAGTTTTGAGTGTTTGTGTACTTGTGTGCTGTCGGGTCTGGTATCCTCTGTGCTTCAGTGTACACAGACTCATCACAATGTCATCCTTCTGTGAGTATGTGAACTCCTGTTGCCCTGCTAGGTTTGAGTGTGTGTTGTGGTAGACGGATGCTTGGACTATGTGTCACATACATATTTGTAGGTCTGGCACTTCCTGTTCCACCATCAAATGTGTGTTTCTCCTAGTATGTAGCGGGCTGGGTGTACCTACCTGATGCTGACATTCCCTCATTGGTCATACTCAACATGTTATGGAACCATGGTCGAATTAGAATCACAATGATGCCTGGGCACTCATGGAGTTATTGGCATACATTGCCTGATCTTCGCTGTCATGGTGGGCTCTGCGATGTCACCTGTCGATGGAGTTTTCATTGAGGCACAATGCTGCTGATCGGGGGGGTTAGACTGGCCAATAGTGACTTTGATCCTTGCAAGGCCCCTACCTCCAATACAACTTCCCTGTAACTGCCATGCCCTCGAAGTCATGGTTGAGTGTGTGAGAAGACACTGCTACTTGCAAGGCACGTGATACAGGGCACAACTGTGTCTGCTCCGAAGTCTGGCCACCATCATCAATTTGCAGCACAGCAGCTCAGCGGACCGGATACTGGCACCACAATGCTGTGGCCTGGTGGGGACTGGGGAAGTGAGTCAGTCTCTTGTTGTGGTTGTTGGAGGCCGCCCCCAACTTGGCCCGCAGGTGACCCTGGTGCACCCGCTCATCGGCAAATGCCTGATTGCCCACATTGCCAATCCAAGGCCTATCCAGCCACTTCCTGATTGGACTCAACACGCATATGGCTCAGTGGAGTTCAGCCCCCCCGTTGTGTGTGTCAGGCCAGGCTGACACAGCCTCCACGCACATGTTGTAATTGATCTGATGTAGGTGGCTGGCCTGTTGTCTTTGTGCATGAGCACCCATGTATTTCACCTGTATTTGAGGGGCATTGAGTGGATGTTGCTCTTTGGTTTTTTTTCTCCTGGCCCTGGGCCTACAACATCTCCACTCTGGCCATTCCTTAAGCTTGCCAGTCAACGTTACTGCCACAGTGTGGGACTACGCTTCATTCAAAGTGATAATTGGCTTAGATTATTTGGTATTTGCAGCAGTTTGTACTCCAAATGTGTGCATTGATGCATTTTGGATGGTAAAATGTTGCACTGTCCAATTACACATTGCTGGGAGTGTTAGCCCCACAAACCCCAGATTGGCTACACATAGCTATGTGTATGTAACCCCCCCAAACAATGCTTGCCTGTTCGTTGCTGTGGGTATTTGGCCCCCAACGCCCGGGGGGTTTGCCCCCCAAAGCCCTTATGAGTATGCCATGCTGGGGGGGTTTGACCACCACAACCCCCAATATGCCTCTGCATTGCAGCGGGGTTACCCCCCAAACCCAGATTGGGGGCAACATTGCTGGGGGTTTGCTCCCCCAGACCCATATTGTCTTCACATTGCTGGGGGATGTTGGTCCCCTAAACCCCATATTGTCTCCACATTGCTGGGGGGGTTAGCCCCCCAAACCCCATATAGTCTCCACATTGCTGGGGGGTTAGCCCCCCCAAACACCATAGTGTCTCCACATTGCTGGCAGGGGGTTAGCCCCCCAAACTCCATATTGTCTCCACATTGCTGGGGGGTTTGCCCCCCAAGCCCCATATTGTCTCCAAATTGCTGGGGGGTTAGCCCCCAAACCCCATATTGTCTCCACATTGCTGGGGGGGTTAGCCCCCAAAACCCCATATTGTCTCTACATTGCTGGGGGTGTTATCCCCCCAACCCAAAATTGGGTAGACAATGCTGGGAGTGTTAGCCATCACCCCCTATAGGCATTAGATTGCTGGGAGTGTTAGCCATCCACCCCCTACAGGGTAGACAATGCTGGGAGTGTTAGCCATCCACCCCCCTATAGGGTAGACAATTCTGGGAGTGTTGGGTAGACAATTCTGGGAGTGTTAGCCATCCACCCGCAATAGGCATTAGATTGCTGGGAGTGTTAGCCATCCACCCCCCTATAGGCATTAGATTGCTGGGAGTGTTAGCCATCCATCCCCCTACAGGCATTAGATTGCTGGGAGTGTTAGCCATCCACCCCCCTATAGGGTAGACAGTGCTGCAAGTATTCCCCCGCCACAATAGTGACTGTGGTTTCTTACAAGCTGTGTATACTGTTGCCTTTCGCGGGGTAGTGGCATTTTTGTGTGTGGTAGGTGTCTGACTTACGGTCTGCGATGACCGCATCGAATGGGGTTGTAGTATTGGCCGTAGGCGTAGAGTATGGGTATGACGTGAGAGATAGGATACATGGCTGTACCGTCTCATTCCAAGGAATCGTGTTTTGGCGCGCTTCGGAGCTGAAATACTCCCCTTCCGGATGCTCTGACGTGTGGGTAGTGGCGACGGATTCGGCGCATGGGAAGTACGCATCGTACTTGGCCGTTCGCAATCGGGCTGGGAATATGCCTCCGGACGACTCCATTCATCGTTTACGGAGGCTTCTCGTTGGGAAAATGAAGATGGATTCGAAGTGACAGTCGTTCGGTAAGTAAGGGATTTTGAGCATCGTACTTCGTCGGTTGGAAGAGGCGGCTTCCGGTTCGAGTTGTTCGGAGGCTCCGGTTCTGGACGGCTCTGGGAAGGCCTACCTGATGAGATCGTAATCGGCCCCTTAGTTTTATTGAATATCACACACAGTTTATCTGACATAGTTCGCCCAAGAGGAGGATTGGCAACATATATTTCTTCATTTCTGTGTTCAGACATAATCCAATTATGATTTGATGAACCCTGGATGCTGGTAGTTATAACCAATAACTGCTCGTCACTCTAGCATAATCACCCACTTCTTCTTAATATCTATATTAATTCTCCAAATAGAGGAAAAAGAGTGACTGCATAAAATGGAACTTATAATCGTAGATTTCAAATCCAAATGCTCTGAGATTTATGGTTTGTGATTTTAATATGAATTCAATGAATGACATGTCGGCAGCAGAGCTAGCTAATTTCAAAATCGTTTATGGTGCATTCCCCAAGAGAAGAAGGCAAAGCAGAAAAAACTGACACATCAGCAGACATGTTCCATTCAGTGTGCCACTCTGTTGGATGGAGAGTAATAAACTGCTGGCACTCCAGGACAAACAGCAAAATATAGGCCCATCGCATGCCTCGCCATAGAGTTTAATTTGTTTCTGCAGGTTTACTTCTCCAAGAATTAGAAGCATGGGTCAAGCATTTCAGACTGGTCCCAGTGAATCAAACAGGCTTCTGTCTTAGAATTGGTAATACTTTGTTCAATCCATTTTCCATCTCCCTCCCCCCCATGCCAACAGCCAGGCCAGTTCTGTGATACTCAATTACTACAGATGGCCTGTAGAACATGTACAGCAGAGAAATGACCTTGGGAGAACTGATCTACTCTTACTGTAAGTAATCTGGTATCGCAATGCAAGGCTTGATCAAGGACATTATCCATATGGCACATTATGCTAGCTTAGCAACAGGCACTTGGTCACACCATATTTGGAAGTGGCAAAGCCTAAGTGTCCTGATTGGACAAATATTAGAAATCTTTTAGCTAGCATTTACTGTTTCTAGCAGATTGTATTCGCTTGGAAAGTCCCGACTGTCACAATCAAAGGACACGTGGGTGGCAAAAGCCCCACCATCTTACACCATGCAGGCTTCTCCTGATTGGCCTGGTGTTCAATACTTGTGTAACCTATCGAGTCTGGTGATGGGCATGAAACACCTCAGTCCATCATTTCTGAGAAACTCTCTTATTCTTGTGTTTTTAATGGACATGTACTGAAATGCCATTTTATGGTTTTAGACAATAAAAGATTGTGTGAAGCTTCTCCTTTTTGGACATTTGTCTGCCAGCTGTCTGTCCCCATGCTGCATGTATTATAATAAATGTTCTCTTTCATCATACGTGCTGACAGAGTTTGTATTCATTTTATGTAGGATTCTACATTTGGCAAAGGATGTGACTCCTGGATTGCTAACTTCTGCTGCATCCAGCTGCCTTCACCCTTGTGCAGAGGTCGGCAGTCTGACCACGACACTTCCCTGCCTTCGCCGTCTCTCTCTCCCTCTGTTCTGGGTCTGAATCCTTCTAACAGCTGTGAGTAGTTGTCACAGCTCTGGTTGTTCTTGCTCCACCTTTCCCCAGGCTCCTCTCAGCACATAGTGATGGATTTCCTGGCTGGTATATTATTCTATTTCATTTGCCTGAGCTTTATTGTTTTAGTAATTTATTTTTTCGGCATGCCATCCTAATGAGAAGACACTTGAATGTGCAGTTTGTGGTTGTGTCCCTTGCTTTTGATGCTGGGGAAGAGTTGCACCATCTTGCTGTCTCTATGTAAATACGACTGTTGATGCTGGGCATGTGATGCCCCATCTTGCTAGTCTTTGGGCTTAGAGGGCCCCACTAGACACTGAATCAGCGTAGGTGCTGGGCACTTTTTTGCCCTGCTGCGTTGCCTCCACCCTGACACCAGTTGAAACTTACTGTTAGCCAGTTACAAGAGAGAGGGAGTTGATCTTGGTTTTTTCACGTAAAATAACTGTTGTGCTGTTCTCCCCAAATATGCTGTCTGACCATCATTATCCCTGTCTGCTCATGTTCATCTAAATTTGGGTTTTAGCTGCCGGTCTGCTGCCTTTGCTCCTGGGTACCAGAGAGGCTGACCTTCAGCCTCCTTCCTTGCTTGCAGTAACTATCTAGTAGAGGGCCAGAGAGGGTGAGTTTCAGCATCCCTGATTACCCCGCATTGCCAGCTGAGACTTCCAGGTCGAGGGCCGAACTCTTCAGTCAGTGAGTGGAAAAGGGGTCAGCCAGTGTACGCTGTTGGGACACTGCTAGGAGGTTGCTGCAGGAGGTGCTCCCTCGTGGTTGATGGGGTTGTAGCACGTGGTGCTTCTTGGCAGGCAC
The DNA here is from genome assembly GCA_963921515.1 of Calotriton arnoldi. Classification (NCBI taxonomy): domain Eukaryota; kingdom Metazoa; phylum Chordata; class Amphibia; order Caudata; family Salamandridae; genus Calotriton; species Calotriton arnoldi. The sequence goes on from CAWUFW010003132.1 coordinate 520,898, forward strand.
AGGCACGAGGTGCCAGATGATAGCTTGTGATGACCCTGGTGTGGGCGCTGGCTGCCCCACTTCAGTGTAGCCAGAGGGTGGTGGGCTCCAGTACACTGCCTCCTGCTGGATATTGGTGGGGTCTCCAGATGTGACCAGGTGTTCACGTGATCACAACAAGGAGTGGGTTGGTATTCTCTGCATTTATTCTTGAAGTTGTGGTATTTCTGACGTGCTGCTCTTGTTTGTTACATGTTGTTTTCAAATTCATTGAGATTTACAGAAATGGCATGCACTGACACCCAAAAGACAAGACTTACAGTTTCCGTTGAACGGGACATATGACTTGGCTAAGTTGTCGTACTTAAGGCAGATGCTGATTTTGAAAGGAAAGAAAATAAGGCCCATAGAGAGGGAATCGTTTTGGATGTGGGATTTGACTTTGCGGGATTTGCGGATGACTAACAAGGAAAAGGAGAAAGTGCACAAGGAGTTGTTGTAGTTGAAAAAAGGTTTATTAAAGAAATGGCAGAGAAAAAGATGAAAGAGAACTGGAGGGAACAACAACTAGACATTATTGGGGGTTTCCCTTGCATTCTTGTGGCTGGTGAGGCACAGCCAGAGGGTGGAGGGGAAGGAGAAGAGGACCCAGTGCTAGAGGACATAATAATGGGTAAGATGAGGAGCCAACAACAGGCTCCCCTTCCTGACACAGATTATATACCTACATTCTCCTCTTCCAGCACACAACCCACTAAGTTGTCTGCAACTGAGGAGGTGGTGAGCTGTGCTCTGGCATTGTGACTGGTGAATGAGGAAGTAATAAAAATAGACCTTGACAGCATTTCAAATATCCTTTCCCATGCAGCCATAAGAGAGGAAGTGGCACTCGAGGCCACAAAGCCCAGTGAAAAGCATAACAGGCTGCTAAAAACATGCAAAGAGAAAGGCATCATAACACCATGACTCATTAATAATGTGTGGAGATAACAGGTTGACAACAGGTCACTGGACCATACATTAGATGCTGAAGGTCTGCGCACCTTAATGTGGGACATCTGTACCGACACACACCAGACAGCTCATGATGTTGCAACAATAGAACAGACATGCACTCAATCAGCACCACTACCACAGGGCCAGAGGGATATCCTGAGCTACCCAAGCCCCACCACCACCACACCTGCATCCTCCCCGACACTGCAGAAGAAATATCTCTAGACAAATTAGGGGAGGGCAAGCTACAAGTGAGCACCTTCACAAAGACACATCCTTGATCATACTAGGAAACTGTTCTGTCATTAGCACAAGCAGATATTATTGGGAAAGGTCCTCAGGCATGCTGTGCTTATGTGTAGAGAGCCAAGGCCCTAGGTACACAATGGACACAGGAACACCCTCCCCTACCACCAGAGTACAACTGGGATGTAGGCAAGTTTAGCTTTACGAATTCTGACCTACCAACTTGGGAGGATGCCAGGGTTGTGGACATGTTAAACTATGTGGTAGACAAGCTGCGTCAGTGGAAGAAATTAACTAATTCCCAGGCAGTCATAGAAGTAATACACACATAGGCACCGACAGTACTCACCCACCCAGCCATTACAAAGCCTACCTTAATTATGCCCCAGCCAGAACCAGGGGCCAAGCCAAACACCGTGACATACATACATGTCCCATGGTCTAGAGCAGATCTCATGTAAATTATGAAGGATTTTCTGAAATTGCAGGAAGAATCACAGAAATGGTATACAGAATTACATAGGATGGTAGCAATGGACGGGTAGCTATGGGAGGACCTGAACATTTTGTTTAACGTCATAGTGTCAAAGGACTTATGAGAGGATTGTAAAAAGAAAATTAAATGGCTAAAAGGAGAGCCAGTGAGAGAGAGAGAGAGGAAGGATGAATGCCAGGAGAAGAGGTAGAAGAAAAGTACAAGGAGGTAATAAATTATTTGAAAGAGAAGGTTCCAAAGGATAAGGTGGATTGGAATAAAATAATACACACCAGGCAGGAAAAGGATGAGAGTGTAAATTCATATTTCGACCACCTTCTGCTAGTCTACCAGCAGAACAGGGGCATGAGGAACCCCGTGGGAAATGCCAGGCCGGTATTTGTCACCACCGTTGTCCACGGAATAAGACAACCAAATAGGGCACACTTAGAGACAACTTTCTACATTGGCAAGAGTTGGCAGAGTCAATAGAAACGGTAATAGCAGCAACTTAATATTGTGCTGACTACCGGGTGCAGCTGCAGGCTATGGAACCAGATAAGGATGAAAAAGAAAAGGTGCGCCTCATGATAGCACAAGAAAAATTCTATAGTATCCAACAGACTGGGGGTGGGGGTAGGGGGAGGTCAAAGGGATGAGGCAGGACAGGGTATGATAGGGAAGCTTCACAGCCCCCGCCAGGGACAGCATGTTTCCACTGTAATGACCCTGGGCATTGGAAGGCTGACTGCCCATTGTTAAACAACAGGTTACAGGGCCAGAGATCAGCACAGCAAAGGCCCCAAAGACAACACTCATTTCAGCGGAATGCTACACCACCATACACAGACAACACATGTTACTCAACACTACTCGACAGCAGGACCCTATCATGACACAATGTAGGTATGGCCCGACCCATGCCCTTCCAACTCCACCTGCTGCCAGAGGACATAGGGAGCAATGGATACCAGAGGACGATGCAATAGGTAGCTGCCCACCATACTCTCCGCAACCACCAGAAACATTTTAGGGATGCTCGAGAGTGGAAGACTGCCTATTAGTTCCAGTGATAAGAGTGAACCAGGCTGGTCCATAAGTGGAAGGCAAAATATTGCACAAAACTGTTCCCTTCTTATTAGATACAGGAGCTACAAGATCAATGCCAGAGGCACCACTCTCGAGAACACAAACAACAGCAGTCTGGATGACAGGACAATGTGTGGATGAGTACTTGACAAAACTTTTAAAACTAGTGGTTGGCCCCATCACAGTTCACCACGAGTTTATCCTTAGCAGGTACTGTCCTGTAAATTTATTAGACAGTGATCCTCTTTGTAAATTACAGCACACAATATACTGCTCACTGTTAGGGGTTTTATTTGGAGAGCAAAGCAAACAGTCTGATGTTGCAGGCATTCATGACATGCACAGATCCAGTGATACCGCCAGAACTGCTGAACTACGTGCTGCACCATGTATGGGCAGATAGCAACAATGATGTGGGACAGGTGCTATATTACCCACCAGTACAGATTAAATTGATACCAGGAGCACCACTGCCATGGGTACCACGATACAATTTATGCAAAGAAGGGGAGGAAGGTATAGCACCAGTCATAAAAGACCATCTGCCATTGGGAATCAAAAAAAGAAATACGCTCTAGCCCCTACAACACACCGATATTGCCTGTAAAGAAAGCCACCAGGGGCCCAGATGGGACCCCCATATACAGATTTACACAAGACCTTCACGAATTAAACAAAATAGTGATCCCATCTTTCCCTGTGGTCCCAACCCAGCTACCATTCTGTCAAAAATTCCTGTGACAGCCACACATTTTACCATGTTGGACCTTAGCTCCACCTTCTTTACCAACCCCTTGCACAACATTAGCCAGTACCTTTTTGCATTTTCATTCAAATTAAAGTGGTACACCTAGTGTAGGCTACCTCAGGGGTATACAGAGTCACCCTCCATCTTTACAAATGCACTGAAAACAGATTTGGATTCCCTAGTGCTGAAGGAAGGCTCCACCATTAAACAGCACATAGATGACCTACTACTGGCTTCGCCTTCCCGGGAAGGCTGCGTGGCAGACGCTCTTGCCCTCCTGCACCACCTAGCATTCAAGGGCTACAAAGTCTCCTCTACAAGGTTGCAGCTCAGCCTCATCACAGTGAGATACCTCGGCCACGATTTGTCTGAAGGGAGATGAAAATTACTCACTGATAGGATTGCCACCATCACCCATTTTCCCTGACCATGCACACAGAAGTAGGTACTGGATTTTCTGGGGTTGGCGGGATACTGCAGTTACTGAATACCTATCTTCTCCTTGATAGCTTGCCCACTACAAGCCCCAGCTCACAAGGATGTCTCAGAAACTGTGCCTTGGTACCAGGACTGTGACAAGGCATTCCGCACGCTGAAGCATGAGCTAAGTGGGACCTCGGCTTTGGGTCTCCCAGATTATAGCAAATATTTCCACCTATTTTGTCATAAAAAAGGGGTTGTTCACTGGGAGTGCTGACACAAGAGCATGGAACCTTCTGCTGCCCAGTGGCATATTACTCTGCAATGCTAGACCCTGTCACGGTGGGCCTCGCGCCTTATCAGCGGGCAGTGGCGGCGGCAGCCCTGTAGGTAGAATAATCTGAAAACGTAATGCTAGCACACACTTTGGTTTTACATGTTCCACAGTGGTGGACACACTGTTAAATTCCACCAAAGCACAGCATCTGACAAATGCATGCCTTACTAGGTATGAATTGACATTGCTGTCACCACACTTTATCATCAAAAGATGCACTACCTTGAACCCTGCTTGCCTTTTGCCCAATGAAAAAGACCAAGATGGCAATGCCTTCCATGAATGTGCACTGTCTATAGATAGACATACGAAGGTACAACCAGACCTTAGGAATACACCTTTGCAAATGCGGAGGGAGACATGTTTGTTGATGGGTCATGTCTCAGTGACGGCATGGGGACACTGCAGGCTTCAAATGCAGTGGGCACGGCTAAGAAACTGCTGGAAGGGGGTAGACTGACAACTGTCAAAAGTGCCCAACCAGCAAAATTAATAGCACTAATGAGGGCAGGCATCCTAGTTGAAGGGACGAGAGTAAACATATACATAGACAGCAAGTATGTTTTCATGGTGGTGCATGACTTGGGGCAGCTGTGGGCAATGAGAAGATTTTTAACATCAGCAGGCCAGCAAATACAACATACAGGTCTGGTTGGTCACCTTCTAAAGGCCTTGCTATTGCCAGAAAAGGTAGCTATAGTGAAATGTGCAGCTCACACCTCACCTAGGGACAATGTCTCAAAGGGAAATGCATTTATTGATGAGGAAACAAAGAGAAAAGAGCTGACAGGCTGTGAAGTTGCAATGGTCCAAATAGCACAAACGACACAGGGAATACAAAAGAAAGATGACTCAAAACACATTCAGGGACAGGTCTAGGAGGGGGAAAATGATGAGTGAAGAAAGGGAGGACGTGTGCAGACAGAAATGGATTGTGGACAGGTCCTAATGGTAAAATATGTTTGCCTCTATCAATATTCTCCTCCATGTCCCACCTCCTTTATGTTCCCTCACATGTGGGTGGAAACAGTATGATCCGCTTGTTATCCCAATGTTGTACAACACAAAATTTCGTCAGACAGCAGAGCACCTCTGCAGACAATGTACTGTTTGTGTGCAATACAAACCTCAGCTATTACTGGTTCCTGCTGCTGTTGCTGAGAAGGGTATTTCCCTTATTACCCCTCTTCTCAAGAAAAACTCTTATCCAGGCACTCGTCATTAGTCATCTGGACTACGGGAACTCACTTTTGGCTTCCATTAATGAGAAGCTACTCTCCAAACTTCTGGTAGTCCAGAACATCGCCACCCGTCTGGTCTGTAACATCCCCTAAGGTTCGGCAACTGCCCCTCTTCTCCAGTCCCTACATTGGTTACCGGTGAGAAAGAGAATTATTTTCAAGATTTGCTGCTTAGCCCATAATGCCCTCCATGGACAAGGGCCCACATATTTAGCCTCCAAGCTTGTGGCTAACTTCCCCCCCAGACTCCTAAGAACTCATGACAAGGCCTTGCTCAAAGTCCCTAGGTTTAGAAAGGCCAGGTCAGGCTTCAGATCGTTCTCATTCCTTGCCCCTCATCTCTGGAACAAATTGCCATTGCAATTACGCACCTGTGAAAACCACGTCCATTTCAGGAAAGCATCAAAAACCTCCTTTGCCCGCTGTCCGTAGTCCTAGCCCCTTGCCGAGATACCCCTCTGGGGGTGATTCAAGCACGCAATAAGTTAAAATAACATAACATAACACTGGGAGGGGTACACTGACAGTACCTGGCCACTTTCCACCTCCACATAGGCATTTTGAAAGTTTGCAATTGGACTTCATTGATATGCCTCCCACACACAAGTACAAGTACATGTTAGTCATGCGAAAAGACTGGGTCTAAGACCTTTTGAAACCATCAAAACAATCTACCAAGCTAAAACAGTCTCTGCCGCCTATTGAGGGGCAGGGGTTTGGGGTATGGCAGCTGTCTCCTCTCTTGAAAGCCTAGAAGATAGCTTCATTAAAGGTTTAGCTTCTCTCCCTAAGTCCTCTTCAAACTATACATGTCACTTAGAGTTCAGCGTGCCCTACCTGACTGATAGTATTAAAATGGCGCCAATCATGTTATGGCATTCGGTATGGCGTAGGGATACGTTGAACCTTACACAACGGATCATAAATAATTGCCTCAGACTAGACAACTGGCATAAAATAGCGTGGCTACATTATGTGGAAAAAGACCTTTACTGACATCGGGCACAAGACACTGTTTGAGGACCCTAGTGCTTGCCAAACAATTTCCAAGCATGATCTTAAGACATCTTATTTGAAAAAGGCAGCCCTTGATCGTTATGAATTGAATCGTTTAAAGAAACTGGTGATTTTATACCAACAAACTCCCCCATCCATTGAGGGAGGTTATTCTTATTTTCTAATTAGATTTCGAATGAACTTAATTCCGTTGATGTTGGGCTTTCCTGCCAATAAGTATACCTACTCTGATTTATCACCTTGCCCCTGTGATATGATATCGAAGCAGTCTGAACTCCACATTGTTTTATTTTGCACTTTTTATAAATTGGCTCGAGCAAAGTATATTATTCCAATTTTAAAAAGTCGTAATTTTAGACAATCTCGAGTAGCATTATATTTCCTAAAAACTCTCCCAGATCCTTTTATTTGCTGCTCAGTTGCTGCGTTTTTATGGGCCTGCATGAGTATTAGGAAGACCCTGCATTTTAGATAGTGGCATGGCCTTAGTCTCAAGAGTATTTACCTGGCCTTGCATCTCCACATTTTAAGGCTTTGCCAAAATGCTGAGGTCTCATTATTTCCTATCCTTGGCCTATTCACTTGAATGAATTTCTGCTTGTATTTTGCATTTCTGTTTTTACAAAATGGACTTGAGCTTTTTATGTGTTTTTATCCGGAACTGTACATTTTTAATCTCTTGTATTATTAGTGGTGTTATGTAATTGCATGTTGTAGGCTGTAAAGCGAGCTGTCTTTATTTTCTTGTGCTTTTATGGATTTATGTGTAAATCCGAATAAAGTTTATGACTGGCTGACTGACTGACTAGTCATCGTGTGTATGTTCAGTAAGTGGCCTAAGGAATATCCAACAAAGAACTGTGATGCACAAACTGTCTTTTGAAAGAACTGATACCACGTTTTGGGGTACCAGCACTCCTGGGCTATGACAATGGACCAGCGTTCATTTCCCATGTGATCATGGAAATATGCAAAGGGCTTGGGGTCACGCAGAATTTGCATTGTGAATTTCACCCCTCAGCAGCAGGAGCGATGGAGAGGAGGAATGGTGTGCTTAAAAACAAAGTAGGGAAGATTTGTGCAGCCACTGAACTATCCTGGGTAGATGTACTACCGCTAGCCCTGTTGGCAATGAGAAGCACACCTGACAGAGTTACAAAACTGAGCCCAAACGAGATTCTGTTTGACCGCCCTATGAACATTCCAGGCCACATGTCTATTGCTCCACTGTCACTATCAAATGATTTGCTGTTATATTACTGTAAGAAACTAACAGAGACATTGTGTTATCTTCATCGTCAGGTTCTGCTGGCTCCTTTATAAGCAGACACACCACCAGCTCATGAGCTCCAGATGGGAGACTGGGTCTTGGTAAAAGCCCACACCAGAGGACACTGCCTCCAACCACGGTGAAAAGGCCCCTACCAAATCCTCCTGACATTTGCCACCGCTGTTAAGTGCGAGGGGCTGAACTCCTGGACCCACAACTCCCACACCAAGAAAGCATCAGGACCAGGACAAGAACATCAAGAACCAGCTGTGCCACCAACCGCTCCAGCGGCACCCTGCAGATACAACATCATCTCCACCAAAGTAGCAAGTTGGAGCTAAAGAGGGCTGCTTGTGCTGCACACCACCAGGAGAGAATTACATAGGATGGTAGCAATGAGCGGGTAGCTATGGAAGGACCAGGACATTTTGTTTAACGTCATAGTGCCAAAGGACTTATGAGAGGATTGTAAAAAGAAAATTGAAAGCAAGAGGGCCCTGATCATCAAAGACGAAAAAGCCGGACCCCATACCCTTGCCCACAGCAGCAGCAATAGGACACCATTGTTGTAGTTTTGTCATGATAAAAGTATCTAAATGGCTGGTAACCTCTTGAGCCACAGGATCAGGTACCTCCGACACCAAAGATTGACTTTTCATCGTATTTTGACACCAAGTTGCTGGTGCCCACCTCACGAGGAGCATGGGAACTACTAGGTAGATGGTTTACCACACTAAGCCGCTCCTAGTGAAATGACCTAAATGTCTCTAGATGTGGGATCTGGCATCTCACAAAAAGTGAAGGACTGGTCTCACACACCACCTGGTGTCATGCTTCATCATTGACCAATCCTCGCCCCTTAAAAACTTGGTTTGATAAGGGGCGGGCATACACCTGACGACAGGGATGCACTTCTAAAACTAAGTGGGGGCCCTTACAAAAAGAAAGTGTGTGATTAAAATACCATTACAGATGGCAAATTGTATTTTGATTTAGATGGCATCTGTATGGTCATTAAAACCAGAACTGCGGTGTATATGAGGAAATTATTATCCTCCCGCTGTGTGTAAAGTCGACATGTTTCTGCCCACCGGCCCGATCGGGTCCATGGCATTCATCAGGACTTATAAATAACTAAAGGCTCCACCCTTACCAAATCTAAGGAAAAAGGCAATCCACTGGGTGGGGTGAAAAAATTATCACCCTCAACCTTCAGGAGGTAAAAATTTCAAACCTGTGAAAAGAAGAAATGAAAAGAAAAACATTGTATAGTACAATATGACAAAAACGGTCATACATGATTCGAACAGCCGACTCCACGTGCATCCTACGGTGAGTGGCTATGGTGTTTTACTAATGTGTTAGTCATCTGTGCAAAACACTCAATAAAAATTATGGGGAACTTGTCCCGTATTTCTTACCCTTGTGGGGAATCTACTGACCCCATAGGAGGCCGTGGACGGTAGACCAATGAGGTCACTAGCTGTCAAAAAAGAGAAAATAATAACAAAAAGAAGAACATTGTTTTTAGGAGGTAGTGTCACGATTTCATATAGACACACAACTACATTAAACCTTTACAAGTATTATCCACTCAAAAATGCAAGAGTCCCCATGGGGCATAGTCCCAGACCATTCACTCCAGTTCACACGCACTCTCTTACTGTAACTTTAAGTTCACTACTCCTTGCATCTATGTCTGCACGGCTCGTCCCCTTGTCGGTAAGTGAGAGCGGGGGTTACGTGATTTATATAGCGCATGCGCGCTCTTACTCATATGCAGGTGAGGGCATTAGCACTGAGCGGCAATTGGTAATTGAAGACTAGCTGTATTTCCGATGTCGTTGCTCCCGCTATTTTAAGAACTGCCTGACCTGCCTGGTGCGGTGACGCGGACCCAAAATGGAGGTCCGGCAGTCTCCTCGTGGTAGTGTTCGAAGGCGCTGGCCCACGAGTGCTCCTGTGTGTTCAGAGGGAGGGTGGGCCTGCTTCCTATTGGTACGCATGCGTGCTGAACAGTACAGCTGGGAAATTCTAAGCGATAGCGCTGATTGGTTTAGATCGACGTGCCTACCACTGACGATGATTAAAAATGCAAGTACTATTGCGCATGTGTGGAGATTAGCGGAATTGTTTGTCAGCACGCGTATACTACACGGTAAAGACACTACTTTACGTGCTAAGTAGACTACTGAGACCAGGCGAATGTTAATATATTAAAAAATATATTAAAAACGAACCGATGTGCAACATTTCTGTGAAAGGGCATGCATGCTAGATTCTATGGATGGTTACCTAGGGACAAGTAACTACTTTACTAGATGGCACAGTTTTCTTGCCACCGGTATGTGTTACTTTATGAGAATTAACGTGTTGTTTTGTCTACCGCCGTACTCGGTAATCAATACCTCTTATGTGCGTTTTTTATAAAAGGTTGGACTATGTGTAAATGTACTTCGTTATTAGTAATCAAGATCAATGAACTACCCTAGGGGTGATGTTACTCGTACCTGCTCAATGTCATTCGTGGTGATGTTAACTGGACAAGCACATTAGACATGATCTTAAGTTGATACCTAGGCATACCAATAGTTGTGTATCTAATTGGCGTTTCTCTGATCCATCTGTCCACACAACAACATATTTTCTTGACCAAGCTCTTTTAAGGACCAGTTAGGGAGTTTATAGTGAAGAAAAATTCTGATGTATCATGTTTTCATGGTGTTGTGTCCTTTACCCTGCTAATTGTAACCACGGAATATCATCATTCAGTCCTTTCAGATTGGATTTCAACCTATATTCCCATCTTTGTTCCCTGATATGCAATGGTCTTGTGAGGTCAGTCGTGGATTTTTTCATCACCTCTAAAACTGCCCATCTTAGGTCGCTATCTTTATGTTCAAAATCCAGGAAATGTCTTGTGAGTTTTGTATTTGTCTTTTTGCACCGTATTGTACTTCGGTGCTCATTGATACGAATCTTAATTTTGCGAGTTGTCATTCCCACATAGAGGAGGTCACAGGGACATTTCAATAGATAAATTACATTCTCAGTATTGCAATTACTGAAACTATTCAGTTTCCATGGTTTACCTGTGCCAATATCTATTTCTTTTGTTGCTGTGGTGTAAGGGCATGCGACGCACTCCCCACACGGATAGTGTCCAGTAGGTCTTTGTGTATTCCAGAGGGTGGTTTGTTCTACTCTACTGGGTGTTTGGTCTTTGGTGTGCACCAGTTCGTCTCGCAGGCTTTTGCTTCTTTTAAATGCGAATAGTGGAAAATCCCACTTCTTTCCTGCACTACCTAAGATATGCCAATTCTTTTTAATAATCTTTTTTATGGTGTTAGAGACTGGAGTGAACGTAGTAACACACACCATTTGGTCCTTTCGTTCTTTGTTCGTAGTTTCCAGAAGAGCTTCCCGTGAATTGTTCCTTGCCCTCTTTTTTGCTTTTTTAATGAGTTTTTTGGATAATGTCTTTGGAGCAATTTCTCCTCTAATTCCTTAGATTGTTCTAGAAAAGTTTCGGTTTCTGTGCAGTTTCGCCGCACCCTTAAGCAAAAAAGAGGGCAAGGAACAATTCACAGGAAGCTCTTCTGGAAACTACGAACAAAGAACGAAAGGACCAAATGGTGTGTGTTACTACGTTCACTCCAGTCTCTAACACCATAAAAAAGATTATTAAAAAGAATTGGCATATCTTAGGTAGTGCAGGAAAGAAGTGGGATTTTCCACTATTCGCATTTAAAAGAAGCAAAAGCCTGTGAGACGAACTGGTGCACACCAAAGACCAAACACCCAGTAGAGTAGAACAAACCACCCTCTGGAATACACAAAGACCTACTGGACACTATCCCTGTGGGGGGTGCGTCGCATGCCCTTACACCACAGCAACAAAAGAAATAGATATTGGCACAGGTAAACCATGGAAACTGAATAGTTTCAGTAATTGCAATACTGAGAATGTAATTCATCTATTGAAATGTCCCTGTGACCTCCTCTATGTGGGAATGACAACTCGCAAAATTAAGATTCGTATCAATGAGCACCAAAGTACAATACGGTGCAAAAAGACAAATACAAAACTCACAAGACATTTCCTGGATTTTGAACATAAAGATAGCGACCTAAGATGGGCAGTTTTAGAGGTGATGAAAAAATCCACGACTGACCTCACAAGACCATTGCATATCAGGGAACAAAGATGGGTATATAGGTTGAAATCCAATCTGAAAGGACTGAATGATGATATTCTGTGGTTACAATTAGCGGGGTAAAGGACCCAACACCATGAAAACATGATACATCAGGGATTTTTCTTCACTATAAACTCCCTAACTGGTCCTTAAAAGAGCTTGGTCAAGAAAATATGTTGTTGTGTGGACAGATGGATCAGAGAAACGCCAATTAGATACACAACTATTGGTATGCCTAGGTATCAACTTAAGATCATGTCTAATGTGCTTGTCCAGTTAACATCACCACGAATGACATTGAGCAGGTACGAGTAACATCACCCCTAGGGTAGTTCATTGATCTTGATTACTAATAACGAAGTACATTTACACATAGTCCAACCTTTTATAAAAAAAAACGCACATAAGAGGTATTGATTACCGAGTACGGCGGTAGACAAAACAACACGTTAATTCTCATAAAGTAACACATACCGGTGGCAAGAAAACTGTGCCATCTAGTAAAGTAGTTACTTGTCCCTAGGTAACCATCCATAGTATCTAGCATGCATGCCCTTTCACAGAAATGTTGCACATCGGTTCATTTTTAATATATTTTTTAATATATTAACATTCGCCTGGTCTCAGTAGTCTACTTAGCACGTAAAGTAGTGTCTTTACCGTGTAGTATACGCGTGCTGACAAACAATTCCGCTAATCTCCACACATGCGCAATAGTACATGCATTTTTAATCATCGTCAGTGGTAGGCACGTCGATCTAAACCAATCAGCGCTTTCGCTTAGAATTTCCCAGCTGTACTGTTCAGCACGCATGCGCACCAATAGGAAGCAGGCCCACCCTCCCTCTGAACACACAGGAGCACTCGTGGGCCCGCGCCTTCGAACACTACCGCAAGGAGACTGCCGGACCTCCATTTTGGGTCCGCGTCACCGCACCAGGCAGGTCAGGCAGTTCTTAAAATAGCGGGAGCAACGACATCGGAAATACAGCTAGTCTTCAATTACCAATTGCCGCTCAGTGCTAATGCCCACACCTGCATATGAGTAAGAGCGCGCATGTGCTATATAAATCACGTAACCCCCGCTCTCACTTACCGACAAGGGGTTGAGCCGTGCAGACATAGGTGCAAGGAGCAGTGAACTTAAAGTTACAGTAAGAGAGTGCGTGTGAACTGGAGTGAACGGTCTGGGACTATGCCCCACGGGGACTCTTGCATTTTTGCATGGATAATACTTGTAAAGGTTTAATGTAGTTGTGTGTCTATATGAAATCGTGACACTACCTCCTAAAAACAATGTTCTTCTTTTTGTTATTATTTTCTCTTTTTTGACAGCTAGTGACCTCATTGGTCTACCGTCCACGGCCTCCTATGGGGTCAGTAGATTCCCCACAAGGGTAAGAAATACGGGACAAGTTCCCCATAATTTTTATTGAGTGTTTTGCACAGATGACTGACACATTAGTAAAACACCATAGCCACTCACCGTAGGATGCACGTGGAGTCGGCTGTTCGAATCATGTATGACCGTTTTTGTCATATTGTACTATACAATGTTTTTCTTTTCATTTCTTCTTTTCACAGGTTTGGAATTTTTACCTCCTGAAGGTTGAGGGTGATAATTTTTCACCCCACCCAGTGGATTGCCTTTTTCCTTAGATTTGGTAAGGGTGGAGCCTTTAGTTATTTATAAGTCCTGATGAATGCCATGGACCCGATCGGGCCGGTGGGCAGAAACATGTCGACTTTACACACAGCGGTGGGAGGATAATAATTTCCTCATATACACCGCAGTTCTGGTTTTAATGACCATACAGATGCCATCTAAATTAAAATACAATTTGCCATCTGTAATGGTATTTTAATCACAAACTTTCTTTTTGTAAGGGCCCCCACTTAGTTTTAGAAGTGCATCCCTGTCGTCAGGTGTATGCCCGCCCCTTATCAAACCAAGTTTTTAAGGGGCGAGGATTGGTCAATGATGAAGCATGACACCAGGTGGTGTGTGAGACCAGTCCTTCACTTTTTGTGAGATGCCAGATCCCACATCTAGAGACATTTAGGTCATTTCACTAGGAGCGGCTTAGTGTGGTAAACGATTTATGTTGGAGGCTGCCTTCTCCTAGTACCCCGTGCCTCTTGTTCCCTCCCCGGAGTCTCCCTCTGGGATACATGTGGTTAGATAGTTTAGTACAGCAGATAGCTGTGGGAACCTTCCTTTGGGGTAATTTTTCAAACCCAAGTGTGGGCATCTAGTGATCTGGTATTTTTTGACCGGACGTAATCCAGTGGATAAAAATGGAGACGGAACTAGCATTTAACAAGGAGACATTTGCAGAGAACCTAAGTACACCAACTCTACTAGCAGATACAGTGATCACACAAGTAGTCCAGAATTCAGATGAATGGGCTACTCTAACATCTAAAAAGAAAGAACAGATAAGGACAGCACTGCATGGAGCTTTTATGACTGAATACCTCCGTAAGAACAGTGCTCCCAGAGGCTTGGTAGTTACAAATGAACCAAGATTGTTCCTAAACAACAAAGAATTTAGAATCAATTGGTCTAGAATAGCGTGGAAGTGCACCAAGGATTGGTTAGTGCTTATTATCAACACTGCCAGGGAACTGGCTGATGCACTAGTGATAGAAATACAACAAAGCGAGAGCAAACTAAAGACCATGGTACACATATCTGTGTTTAAGAAAAAGTTGGAGGAAATTAATAAAGACCACAATGAATATAAGGAGTACCTCACTAAATCGAAACTGACAAAATTAACCAAGGATGTACAGAAGTTTGACTGCGAGACAATTTATCCATACACTACGGATAAATATTATGAAAGACCACCCCAACAACAAAACACCAATAAACGACAGCGATTCAGGGCCACTCCCCAGAACTGGACTTTCAGCTCAGGGGATGAAAGGAGCACCAGCGGGAGCAGCAGTGATGAAAGCACTGATGTACAACTGGGAAGACGACAGTACAATGCGCGGCCTCCTATGATGCATCAACCGATGCCACAGTGTGGTTATTGGCAACCGCCCCCCCTTTTTCAACAGGGTTTTGGCTTTCCACCAGCACCTCAGCATTTTTTATACAGAGGCTGTGGCAGAGGGACTGGAAAAACCAGCCGCAAGAGTCCAATGGAACGACCAAACACCAGTTGCGATGGGAACAAGAAGCAAGGGGAACGGCCCATCGACGAGCGCAGAATAACAAATGTTGTAAATCTTAGCGAACATACCCTGACTGGATCTGAAGAGTCGGTCCTTTCTAAGGGTTTGGGTTTCGTTCCTACACCCAGTAATGACCCTTTCACTTTAAACATCGAGCTTGCTCAGTTTTTTAGGAAAATAAAACTGCGCAACCATTTTGGAGAATCAATGAATGAACCAATCCTGGATCTCAAAACAGGGCTGAGGAGAAAATCCACCTTTGTGCCACCTCAGTGGCAGCAGAACGTGAGATCTCGGGTTCACATCCACAATCTCTACGAATAGTCCCCAGATGAAGGCCTCATAAGCCGAAATGCATTGGGACCAAGTGAATGTTATCGATTTCACATTTATGAATGTAATGATGATTGAATTACACTCAAGGAAATAAAATAGAATCAAACGAACAGCAAGATGGTATAACTACTATTCATTATCACTTCAACCAGCTACAAACAAAACTGTGATATTTAACTGATTAAACCCCAGGAGGGGGGCTAAACACTGTGCCCTGGGGACGCTCCTCACAGTTGTGGGAGTGCATCCACGTTCATTAATCCATCACTCTTGTACAGAGAGTGACACCCAGGAGGCACGTTTAAATCTAGACTACATCAGGAGCTTACCTTGAGGCTGTGCACGCACTATACTTTCCTTCTACCTCATAATACCATCCCATGCCACATTCTGGCCTTTGAACAAGCAGTCCTTACTGACGTTGAGAAAATCAACCTTAAACAAGAGTATGGGTTCCAGAATTTAACGAAACTAGAGCGTAATGCCTTGGAGGGACTTAAAAACAACCCAGATGTTATTATTAAACCAGCAGATAAAGAAGGGGCCACTGTCCTTATGAGTAAAACCATGTACCGGGAAGAATGCAACAGGTTGTTATCTGATCGAACAAGCTACGAGATATATCGAGAGGATCCAACACCACGCCTCATGACAAGAATACAAAGGATTGTGGAAGAGGCACTCAGTCATGATTGGATAAGCAAACAGGAAGCAGAGTTCTTGGTGAATAAAGACCCGAGGACACCAAGGTTCTACACACTCCCGAAGATCCACAAGGGGAAGATACCGCCACCAGGAAGACCTATAGTTTCTGGGATCGGATCAATCCTAGAACCTCTGTCGCAGTTCTGTGATTGGTTTTTGAAACCAATTGTTCAGAGATCTGCATCGTATCTACGAGATACAAAGGATGTACTATGTCTGCTTCGTGACGTAGAAATCAACATCGCAGAAGACATCTTCATCACCATGGACATAGAGGCCCTCTATACCAGTATCCCACAAAGGAGGACACTGGCTGTGGTGGAGAGTATCTTGCTTAATATGGATTGGCATTTCCCAACCCCAACAAACTTTGTCATAGAGTGCGCAGAGATTGCTGTTACAGAAAATTTTGGGGAATTTGAGGAAGTGCTTTACCATCAGATCTCCGGCACTTCAATGGGCAGTACATTCGCCCCTAGCCTAGCATGTCTGTACGTCCGTCAATTTGAGGAGGATTTTATCTTTAACGCAAACAATCCCTTTACAGAACATCTGAAAGTGTGGAAACGCTACATTGACGACGTCTTCATCATATGGCGAGGGGACGAACTTTCTGCACAAGCCTTTGTGAATTGGGTCAACACCAAAGATTTGCATCTAAGGTTCACCCATTCTATCAACAGAGATCATGCTACCTTTTTGGACCTTGACATCAACATGACACTGGAAGGAATCCACACAAGGGTACACAACAAGCCCACGGACAAAAATAGCTTGATATTATATGAGAGTCATCATCCGAAAGCCCTTAGGGACAACCTACCAGTGGGCCAGTTCTTAAGGGTGCGGCGAAACTGCACAGAAACCGAAACTTTTCTAGAACAATCTAAGGAATTAGAGGAGAAATTGCTCCAAAGACATTATCCAAAAAAACTCATTAAAAAAGCAAAAAAGAGGCAAGGAACAATTCACGGGAAACTCTTCTGGAAACTACGAACAAAGAACGAAAGGACCAAATGGTGTGTGTTACTACGTTCACTCCAGTCTCTAACACCATAAAAAAGATTATTTAAAAGAATTGGCATATCTTAGGTAGTGCAGGAAAGAAGTGGGATTTTCCACTATTCGCATTTAAAAGAAGCAAAAGCCTGCGAGACGAACTGGTGCACACCAAAGACCAAACACCCAGTAGAGTAGAACAAACCACCCTCTGGAATACACAAAGACCTACTGGACACTATCCCTGTGGGGGGTGCGTCGCATGCCCTTACACCACAGCAACAAAAGAAATAGATATTGGCACAGGTAAACCATGGAAACTGAATAGTTTCAGTAATTGCAATACTGAGAATGTAATTTATCTATTGAAATGTCCCTGTGACCTCCTCTATGTGGGAATGACAACTCGCAAAATTAAGATTCGTATCAATGAGCACCGAAGTACAATACGGTGCAAAAAGACAAATACAAAACTCACAAGACATTTCCTGGATTTTGAACATAAAGATAGCGACCTAAGATGGGCAGTTTTAGAGGTGATGAAAAAATCCACGACTGACCTCACAAGACCATTGCATATCAGGGAACAAAGATGGGTATATAGGTTGAAATCCAATCTGAAAGGACTGAATGATGATATTCCGTGGTTACAATTAGCGGGGTAAAGGACACAACACCATGAAAACATGATACATCAGGGATTTTTCTTCACTATAAACTCCCTAACTGGTCCTTAAAAGAGCTTGGTCAAGAAAATATGTTGTTGTGTGGACAGATGGATCAGAGAAACGCCAATTAGATACACAACTATTGGTATGCCTAGGTATCAACTTAAGATCATGTCTAATGTGCTTATCCAGTTAACATCACCACGAATGACATTGAGCAGGTACGAGTAACATCACCCCTAGGGTAGTTCATTGATCTTGATTACTAATAACGAAGTACATTTACACATAGTCCAACCTTTTATAAAAAAAACGCACATAAGAGGTATTGATTACCGAGTACGGCGGTAGACAAAACAACACGTTAATTCTCATAAAGTAACACATACCGGTGGCAAGAAAACTGTGCCATCTAGTAGAGTAGTTACTTGTCCCTAGGTAACCATCCATAGTACCTAGCATGCATGTCCTTTCACAGAAATGTTGCACATCGGTTCGTTTTTAATATATTTTTTAATATATTAACATTCGCCTGGTCTCAGTAGTCTACTTAGCACGTAAAGTAGTGTCTTTACCGTGTAGTATACGCGTGCTGACAAACAATTCCGCTAATCTCCACACATGCACAATAGTACATGCATTTTTAATCATCGTCAGTGGTAGGCACGTCGATCTAAACCAATCAGCGCTTTCGCTTAGAATTTCCCAGCTGTACTGTTCAGCACGCATGCGCACCAATAGGAAGCAGGCCCACCCTCCCTCTGAACACACAGGAGCACTGGTGGGCCAGCGCCTTCGAACACTACCGCGAGGAGACTGCCGGACCTCCATTTTGGGTCCGCGTCACCGCACCAGGCAGGTCAGGCAGTTCTTAAAATAGCGGGAGCAACGACATCGGAAATACAGCTAGTCTTCAATTACCAATTGCCGCTCAGTGCTAATGCCCACACCTGCATATGAGTAAGAGCGCGCATGCGCTATATAAATCACGTAACCCCCACTCTCACTTACCGACAAGGGGACGAGCCGTGCAGACATAGGTGCAAGGAGCAGTGAACTTAAAGTTACAGTAAGAGAGTGCGTGTGAACTGGAGTGAACGGTCTGGGACTATGCCCCACGGGGACTATTGCATTTTTGAGTGGATAATACTTGTAAAGGTTTAATGTAGTTGTGTGTCTATATGAAATCGTGACACTACCTCCTAAAAACAATGTTCTTCTTTTTGTTATTATTTTCTCTTTTTTGACAGCTAGTGACCTCATTGGTCTACCGTCCACGGCCTCCTATGGGGTCAGTAGATTCCCCACAAGGGCAAGAAATACGGGACAAGTTCCCCATAATTTTTATTGAGTGTTTTGCAAAGATGACTGACACATTAGTAAAACACCATAGCCACTCACCGTAGGATGCACGTGGAGTCGGCTGTTCGAATCATGTATGACCGTTTTTGTCATATTGTACTATACAATGTTTTTCTTTTCATTTCTTCTTTTCACAGGTTTGGAATTTTTACCTCTTGAAGGTTGAGGGTGATAATTTTTTCACCCCACCCAGTGGATTGCCTTTTTCCTTAGATTTGGTAAGGGTGGAGCCTTTAGTTATTTATAAGTCCTGATGAATGCCATGGACCCGATCGGGCCGGTGGGCAGAAACATGTCGACTTTACACACAGCGGTGGGAGGATAATAATTTCCTCATATACACCGCAGTTCTGGTTTTAATGACCATACAGATGCCATCTAAATTAAAATACAATTTGCCATCTGTAATGGTATTTTAATCACACACTTTCTTTTTGTAAGGGCCCCCACTTAGTTTTAGAAGTGCATCCCTGTCGTCAGGTGTATGCCCGCCCCTTATCAAACCAAGTTTTTAAGGGGCGAGGATTGGTCAATGATGAAGCATGACACCAGGTGGTGTGTGAGACCAGTCCTTCACTTTTTGTGAGATGCCAGATCCCACATCTAGAGACATTTAGGTCATTTCACTAGGAGCTGCTTAGTGTGGTAAACGATTTATGTTGGAGGCTGCCTTCTCCTAGTACCCCGTGCCTCTTGTTCCCTCCCCGGAGTCTCCCTCTGGGATACATGTGGTTAGAAAACTACTAGGTAGATACACAGATTGGTCTTCCTCCGCCCAAGAATAATTTCCTTTTGTGATCACAGCTCAACAGAACACAAGCACGATGCCAAGGAAAAAGTAAGAAAGTGGCCATGGGTGCTGGCAGCAATCTGCACTCCGGTTCCAGGGACCCTAATAAGTATTGTACTCATAATTTTTCAGATCAGATTTCCTTACCATTCCTTAATGGGAAACATCCATTACAACGCATGCATTACAACGCCTGCCATTACAACGAAACTACCATTTCAATGCATGGAATTACAACAAATGCCTTTACAACAAAATTACCATTACAACGCATGCTATTACATCAATTATGGTAAGTGTTTTGGTAAGTATTGACTTTCTATGTTTATTTATTTTTTTATAAAGAATAATTTTCTTTTTCTTTGATAATTTTTTTTAAAGGAAATTAAAACAAATTAATTTATTATTTAATTTAAATTATTTTATAAAAAAGAATTGGAGGTTTTGACCCCTTAAATCAGGCATGGGATGTCAGGGAAATAGGGGTTTTGGGTGGGGTAGTGTATTAATACATGGGTATTAATTTCAATACCCTGGTATTAATTTCTTACTAATTAATACTAATTTAAAACTGCTATTTAATAAATGTAAAATAATTATAAAGAATTATAATTATAAATCAATAATTACATTTTTTAGCATATTTTGCAGTTTTAAACTATTTAAATCTAATTTCTAAATAATGAATACAATTTTAAAATGGGTGTTACTCCTTTTCTCTTGCATGGGATGCAAGGGAATAAGGTGTGGTGGGTGTGGTAGTGTATTAATACTTGGGTATTAATTATAGCACAAGAGTATTAATTTTTAAAAGCCTAATTATTAATTGTAAAATATTTCCCATTAAAGGTAATTATAATTTTAAAGGGTCTTTTCACCTTTTCTCTGGCACAGGAAATAGGGAAGTGCATTAATACTTGGATATAAATTATAATGCTTGAGTTTTTAAAAGCAGAATTAGTCATTTTAAACTTTTTCTAAATAAGTGTATACAATTTTTAAATGGGTTAGAATAGTAATTTTCCCCCAACATTGACCTGCTCTTTCCCTGATCCAAACACCCTGCGGAGTTAGAATAGTAATTTTGCCTCCCTCCACTAACCAGCACATTCCCTGTTGCAATCTCTCTGTGGTGTTATAATAGTTTTTTGGAGCCAAGTCACCTTACAGCACCTTCACTGAGGCAAGCACCCGAACCTTCATTACAGATTTTAAAATATTTAAAGCTAAAGACATATTTTGCTTTGTATGAATTATATTTTATACTCACAATAGAATAAATAGTAATATGTTTTGGGCGATTTTCTGCTAAAAATGAAAAAAAAAAAAATCTTATTTTGAGCTTAAAATTAAACTTATCTGTAGTTTTAAAGTCATTTACTTCCGAAAGCAAAAATGTATTTTCCTGCTGGGACAGTTTTTCAATATCTGTGAAAGATTTAAACAATTTTTTTTTAGGTATATCATTTAATTGATTACATTAAGGGGCCGATTCCGATCCCGCTCGGTAGGCCTATGAATCCGACCGAGTCCGATTCGTAGAGCCGAATTCCGACCAAATCGTACGCTTTCCGACCGACTCGGACACCTGTACGAGCAAGCAAGTACGATGCGAATGTACGCATGTGTTCTGACCGAACCGTTTCCGGATCCGAACCGCTCCAACCGACTCGTACGGACAAGATTCTCACCACACAATGGAGACGTTTTACGACCGAGCCAGTACGATGCACGATCAGGACAGACGGATCGAGTCGGAGCCTCCGACACGAAAACGCTCCGGGAAGCGGACTTCGGGGGTCTGTGCCGGACCCCCCTTCACCCGTAGTCTTACGAGTCGGACACAGGGGGGGGCCCAAGGGTCCCCCCTATACATGCATGTACGGTGCGGATGGCACCAACGCGTACCCACTGCAGGGGGCGCCCTTTTGTGAGACATACCTATTCAGTCGATGCAAGGTCATGCACGCGTCGTACGACCGGCTCCCATTGACTTCAATGGGAGTCCGACCGAACCGAGTCCATCAGCATGCGGCAGCATCGTACTCGCTCAGTCGGCCTCCAGGGGTACGGCTCGGTCGGAAAACACTCCGGATCCGGCTCGGTCAGAGTGCTTTCCGACCCAGATCGGAATCGACTCCTAAGAAGCTTTTTCGTTTAAACCGTAAACTTACTTTCGTCAATAGATGGCAGTGTTTGAGCTTTCGAGTCTCAGTTCTCTCCTCTAACTCCAGCTGCGTGTGGTCACCATGGAAGTCAGTGCAACTCTGAGCACAAAATGGTGGTCGCTGCATTTATACGTTTTTGGTGGGCAAACCAAAATTTAAAAGAAAATATGTTTTGGAAACGATTTTTCTGCATGATTTAGAAGTTGACAGAATGTATATTTATTATGTGCTGTGTGAAAAAGTTGATAAATATGTTTCATTTTAGAATGGCAGACATTTTTAGTAGATGGTGGATCGGCTGGTGCAATGGAAATAGTGGAAGGACACCTGTTTTGTTTGCTTCTATGACTCCTACTTAGACTCATATTTTGAGGCTGCTTCTGGCACTGACTGAAGTGTTTTTCTTGGTAGAAATGTTTTGTATGTATGCATCACTGTAAGGTGTTTTTTTTTCTGTTCGATAAATATGTACACAATGTTACAAGGGTATTAAAATTAATACACAAGCATTACAAATTTTACCTGGGTATTTATTTTTACAATGTATTAAATATGTTTTAAAAATAATACCCAAGTAATAAAATGAATACCTGCATATTAACAGACTCCCCCACCCTAAACCCCTATTTCCCTTGCATCCCATGCCAGTGGATGGGATACAAATTTTTAAAAAAGGGTTTTTCCTTATCCATAATAGGAAATGTAATATCCATTGCAATGGTATGTGTTGTAATAGTATGCATTGTGAATACATGCATTGTAAAGGTAATTTATATATAACCCTAATAACATGCATTTTAATGGTTTGCATTGTAAAAACATGCGTTGTAATGGTAGTTGCATTGTAAAAATTGCGTTGTAAAGGTAGGCGTTGTAATGGTATGCATTGTAACATCATATATTCTTCCTTAACGGACCATGGACTGCAGAGAACAATACTGAGATAATGTACGAAGCACCCCAACTTAACCTGACGGAGGAAGACAGCATGCGGGAGTTGGGGATGGAGGAGAGGAGAAAAAGATTTGGGAAGAATACGAAGGAAACAAATATGTGGAAATGTTGAAAATGTATGTGTGTGTAATGAATATATCAGTATTTTATGTTGGCACACATCTGCCAACAGGTACTGGGGACAGAATGAGTTACAATGTCATACCATTCTCAAAATATGTTGGCTGTGCTCTAGTGAGGAACATTCTTATGAGACAACACAACATGTCAATAATGGTGGGACCAACCAGGAAAGGTAACACAGCCTCTGCAGGGCGACCCACTACTGCCGTACGTCAAGGAAACTACCCTGTATGAACATGCAGCCAACTAGAAAAGAGCAGATATTTCTAGATGCATTTGACAAAAGCCCAAGACAGGAGGAGGGAGAGTTGGAGGACAGTGCGGGATGGAACCCAACAGAGAAACAGAAGGGAAGGAGCCCAAAATACCAAGGTTCAGAAAAGAACATCAGATCGATCACTGCTCCTTCCTGCTTACACAATCCCAAAGATGGGCAACAGGAAGCCCCAGATACTCCAGACATTATAAAGGCCCCATGTACAATACAGCAACTAGTGGGGGGCAGGGAAGAATGGAAGAAATGTATGCTTGGGTGCACAATAAAGGAAGTGGCAGGTGGTGAGGAAGGATGGAAGGAATGTGAGAAGCAAAACAACGTAGCACTAGGAATAGGAACAGAGACAGCCATGCCAGATGTTTTCATTAGTGAGAGCAATTGCTCACACCATATCAGGATGTCATGAGTGAGAAGGGCACACAGCGGTCCACACTATGTTTAGTTGGGTACAAGGGATGGTTTTTCCTCTGCGGTCAGTGGGCATATTTCTACTTGCCCCCATGATGGTACAGCAGTTGCTACCTTGCCTCCATCCTGCCACAGATGACCCATTTCACTGACCTATTACAAGTACAACACCAGGGTCACTGCCCAGCAGGAAGCAAAAAGACGGAAGAGTGGGAAGATAATGTCATGACAGACCTTGGAGTAATGGTGCCCGGTGTGGGGGTGGTATACACAACATATAGGATACATCAGGGGACGCGCGATTACACTGCTGTTTCCTGGGGAGCCTGCTGACAAGGGCGAAGCACTTCCAGCTTGCCCCAATGTGTGTGGAACTGCTGCCGGACTGCGCAGTGTGGGGGGAGCCATCGCGGGTGATCCAGTTATCACTGGGGACTGCATGTCCCACAACGCCCTGCGGCCAACACAGGTGGAGCAGCCAACCCACGCCTCTTAAGGCGCTCTGCACACCCTGCAGCGCAGGACGCGTGCGGGCCGTGCCCGGGCAAAGCTCGGGCCAAGGGCGGGCCGGTCCTTTCCCGTCATTGCCAGGAAGAGGCAGGGCAGGGCCACCCCCATTGGCTTCGGACTACGGTGATCTCTGCAACAAAACTATGAGTTGTTTCTTTCCCACTGCCTTTGACTCTGTCCCCGGCTTCCCAATTGAAACCCAATCAGCACCTACTGAACCCGGTCTCAGTCCAAGGGCCTGTTTGAATTGATTGACTTTTGTTACAAACGATATGTCTGTTCCTATTCTGTCCTTGAGTTTTATTAAGGATGTCTCTTGTTTAAGTTGGCGTTGCTTCATCTCAGGGTTATTCATCCTAACCTGTTGTAGATGGCACTGTTGGAGCCAACTTTCTTGGTTTTACTGCGTGAAATTGGTCTCATAAGCTTGGCGGGCAGGGGAGTGGGGGGTGTGAATAGACCAGCGTTCTTCCCCTAATCCTCCTAGGCTTCACCTAAGAATATGGGGAAAAGGAAATCGAGGGAGTACGACCACGGGGACGAAGGGGTCCGTTCTAAATCTAGCAAAACCAAGCAAGTCCGAAAGTCCGCAGGTGGAAACTGCGTTCTTGACCGCATAGACGACCTCCTCGTCGAATGCGAGGAAATTCTAGCACCACCTGATGACTTACCCCTGATCGCTTGTTCTCCTAGTACCTCTAATCCCCACAGTAGCCTAAAGCCCAGCCAGCCGAAACATATTCCAATGATGTTCAAAAAACCTAAAAAATGCAGCACAAAAAACTGCTCTCCTAGCCATGTACTAGAGTCCCAAACATTAATGACCGACACTGAAATAAAGGAGGCCAGCTCCCCTGCCCTCTCCGCTGGGGACACAGCTACGGATCTTGTTAATATAAGCCCAAACACTGACCTCACCCTCTCTAATAGGTTTCTCCCACTTCAGCATTTGTCCCACGCAGTAGTGGCAGAGGTGACGGGCAAGTCCACCACCTTGGCTGGTATGGGGGTGGAATTGGAAGTTGACAGAGAACCCCTAGGGCCTTTAGCACTACATACGAGCGAGTCTACGAATGTGCTCACAAGTGAAAACTGCTGACTAGACCAGGTCCTGATGGGGCAGGATACCATGAAGATCATATTAGATCTGAGGTCAGAGGTAGATTCCTTAAAAAGAGCTGTACAAGATCTAACAGAGCAAATTAAATCCTTAATTACTAAAGGCGCCTCTGATATACTATCATCCAAACAACCATCCACTAAACCACTGACTATAGTTAATAACTCTGACAGCCCAAACGTCCCTCCACCAGCTTTGGCAGTGTATTCCACTTGTAAGAAGTCCTTTGGAGAGATGTGGTGCAGCGGCCAGGGCAGCTGACTTCGGAGCACAGGGTTCACGGTTCGATCCCCGGCTCCGGCGGCAGCTCAGCTCAGCACCATGTGACTCTGGGCAATAGCTCACTTAATTTCCACGACGGCCCCCAGCGCCTTGAGACCCGTAAGGGTGAGTAGCTGCGCTATATAAAAACGGACTTACTTACCCTCATTCTAGGAATCCCATTTCCTACGCTATCATTGCTCGTCGTCCACCACTAGACATTCCTCCAGCCAGTGTCCCTCCTCTCTTCCCCCACATTGATGAACGCTCTCATTGGCATCTTAACGGTAGGCGAGACAAACCCAGAGGGCCCACCAAGAGCCTCTACATGATCAACGTACCAAAGATGTCATCTTATGGGATGTACGAAAAGGAGGACTCGCTAATTAATAAATGCATACATTGGATTCGTCATGTGAGGGGGTGTCGTTCAGTAATTAGAGAGGATATCCTAGGGGCAAAAAGGATCATTGGAACCAACACCCAGATGGATTGCATTGAGCTGTCTTTAGCCAATGCGAACCTGGCCTGCAATCTAATAGCACTGGAGGCCAGGACAAATTAATCAACTTATACTGGGATACAGTTGAAATACAGCCCCTCTCTGCGACCTTTGTTGCTAGCCACCCACCAAATGGCACCCCGGCATGGCCTTGGTTCTAACCTTGATACAAATGATTGACTCAAACTCCAAACCACCTTGATTGGCCCTACAATGTATCCATGTAAATCTTATGCTTTTCCAGCTAAGACTAGTCACCTTGTGGCTGCAACATCACCTTCAGCCTTGATCCCCTGCCCTATAGTGCCCCTGCAATCTATGTCCATCATTGATGGCTACAATGAGGGGGGTTCCCTCCCGGCACCCCAGATAGAGAATTCCGTTGGTGACTTAGGAGTAGGAACAAATTTCCTCCCACCAGAAAACCATGCAGATCTGAAAAAGCTCACACTACTATCTTGGAATGTGGCTGGGGTGAAGTCAAAAGTTACACTTGCACACTGGTTACAATATGTAGAAACGTATGATATTTGTATTTTCCAAGAAACGTGGTCCCTAACTCCCACTTTCCTTCATGGGTTATTACTTTCCATCGACCTGCAATCAAAAACAAGCTAGGCCGTCCTGTGGAGGGTTTACTGATTCTCATTAAAATAGAGCTCCATTGCTCTGTCCTAGAGCTTAAGACTAATAGTCCAGACATATTAGCGGTCCAAATAAGGGGTGACAATGGGATAGGGGTGGACCTTTTTAACATCTATGCTAGAGGACAAAAGCGGGTGTTACATCATCCACTCTCCTGGAACTAGAGAGCCTCCTTGACGCGAGGGATACCAGGTCCACTCTCATACTTGCTGGTGATTTTAATGTCACTTTTGAACCTCTAGGGCAGGAGGACTTGTGTGAAAGCAGGGAGGAGGAGGAGCTGTGGCTCATCCCCCCTTTAGATCTTCCCCCATTAAAAAATGGTCCCAAATGGCATTGCAACTAAATGCACTAACTCTTGAATTTGGATTGAGGGCCACAAATGATCGTACCAATTCAGATAAATACCTTTAATCGGACCACAAATTTGAGTCGTATAGACTATTTCTTACTAGACCTGAGACTATGGCCGAAAGTAATCGATATGACTGTTGGGACCACTATAGATAGCGACCACAACATGCTCAAGCTTACTTTGATCTCATTATGGGCCAATCGCTCATATCCCCCAAACACTATCTCTATAAACAGGGAGATCTGCCCTTCCAACGATAACAGACATCGTAAATGGGCACGGGTTGCCATGGATAAGTAGAAGCTAGAACTAATCAACACCGACCTTGAGTCTAGTACTAGTCAGATGCTTAGTCTGCTAGAACCTCAGGGGGACTTGTCTAAAATTGACGACTGTCACACAAACGTTTTTAATCAGCTAACCTCCTATTTTAAAATTTCACTTCGAACACAGGGAGGGACCAAAAGTCCAAAGCCACAGTTTGCTTGGTTCAATAGCGAGTGCAGGAAGCTTAGAACTAAATTGGCTGCTGCAATTCGAACAAATGATGTGGCTGTAGTGAGGGAAATTAGGAGAGCCTACAAGAGAGCATTAACTTCAGCCAAGAAAGAATGGGAAATTGAGCGCTGGGCGCTGATTAGTGACGCTTGTCTCAAAAACGATACCCAACGTTTCTGGCTCTTAATAACAAGGGGGGATGGAGAAAGACCACCCACTCCTGACAATAATATTGCCATTGAAGCTTGGCACCATCACTTTTCCTCATTATATACAGAAGAGCCTAATCAAGCTAGAGAAACCCTAGAGATGATTACAGCAGTACCCAGCCTGATGGGTTTTTTACCCTAGCAGGAAATAAGTTCCAGCATCAGTCTAATTGTTAGGGCCAAAGCCCCAGGTCCAGACGCCATCCCTGGCGATATATTCCTTATCAGCATAGAAAATTGGTCGACATATATCTTAGCCTTGGCTAACGGAATTGCCGCTGGCTCCCCTATTCTGACTCCCCGGAGGGAAGCTGAGGTAATCCAGCTTTATAAGAAGGGTGATCGTTCACTACCTTCGAACTATCAACTCATTAGCCTGATCGAGGGTTCAAAAGGTCTTTGCCCGTGCCCTTCTTATGAAAAGCCTAACTTGTATGGGTGACAATAACATCCTTTCCCCCTTCCAGGCAGGGTTCAGACAGAAAATTAGCACTGTCGATCAGGTTTTCCGCTTTCTACTTCTAGCATGGAAAACTGTGACCATCTGTCAAGGCAGCCTATATGTAGCTTTTATTGATCTAAGATCTGCTTTTGACCTGATCCCCGGACACAAACTTTGGCGCGTCTTGAATGAAATGGGCCTCCCTGGCGAGATATTGGCATTGTTAGTACGCTTCCATGAGAATAACTATGCAAGGGTTCGATGGGGTAGCCAGGGCCAACTGACCGACCCGATTAGAGTCGACAGGGGAGTTCGACAGGGTTGTGTACTGGCCCTCACTCTCTTCTCTCTCTTCGTTAATGGAGTTGTGCAGTACCTCGCTGAGAGTCCAGCTGTTGCGCCAACTCTGGGGGGGGGTCAAGGTAACAACCTTACTTTTTGCTGACAACACCTTGCTAGTTTCCAAGACCCCAAGCGGTTTGCAACATCTTTTAAATCGCTTTGAGTCTTTTTGCACACTCAGAGGCCTTGAAATCAACACCACAAAGACCAAACTTTTATTGTTGAATCCGCACAAATCTTTTAAGGAAAAGCTATTCCTAGATGGGATTCCCCTTGAGAGAGTAAACACCTTCGATTATCTGGGTGTCACCCTCTCGGATGACCTAACTTGGAAACACCAGGTCAAGAAGCGGAATCTCCAATATAGGCGTATCACAGGGGCCTTGATTAAAGAGCATAAGACCTCAGGATGCAAACCAATAGCTGCCCCTCTCAGCATATATGATCATAAAGCGGTGGGAGCAGCTTATATGGGGCGGAACTATGGGGGTGTGAGAAAGCGGGCCCCGGACTTACCGCGCCGGCGGCGATGGGAGGACTGCAACTACCAGACTCCCTAGCGGGCAACGATCGGCATGCTAGGGGCGTGCACGAAGAAGGCGTTGTCTGGGGGAGTGACCCTCCCACCTTTCCTGTTTCTCCACAGCGCGACCAGGAGGTGAAGAGGAGAGGAGCTGACCCCGGAAGGACGGCGGCGGGATCTTTAAAAACGGAGAAGAGTCGAGGAGAGGCGTCGTTGACCGGAGAGCGAGAGGAGGACGGAGAACAGAGAGGAGAGCGGGAGGAGGACGAGAGAGAGAGAGCGGGACGACAGGAGGACGAAGGACGAAGAGCGGGAAGAGAGGACGGCGAACGCAGCGACATCGAGGAGGAAGAAGAGGAAGCAGACGACCAGTGGACCGAAGAGTGGTGGCGTCCACCGGAGGTAGCTGAAGAGCGGCCGCAGCTCAGGAGAGTTGCGGCGGAGCCGGTGAGTGACGCTGGAATTGGGCATAGTGGGTTGGGATAAACGTGGGAGGCGGGTGGAGGATGGAAATGGGTCACAAAGGGTGAGAACAACAAACCAAGGGCTAGAAAAGGGGGTGTATTATTTTCTGGCATTACGGGTTCGACCCTATCTTTCCGGTGGCTATTCCGATCCCAAGAATCACGGCACCTCAGCCCCTTTAGTGCACGTTCCCTTCTCACATCACGCTCAAAGTATTCACCGGGTGAAGGTGACGGGTTTGGCTTCTCCACACACACCCTTCCCAGACATCACTGACGGTCTCCATTTTCTCTTCTCCTCGGTACGAGCCTCCGGGTGAGTGACGACACGACGGAGGAACCCGATTCCAACCCCCTTCACCCCGTCGAAGAAGAAGAAGAGGAGGAACGACCCGACCCGAATCCCGACCCCAGAGAAGGAGACCGACAATAAAAGAAGAGAACCCCATCCCTGTAGGGAAACCTGAGACTGTGATACCTGACCCAATAAAAATACGAGTCCTTGGACCATATATCCGGCCTCCGCGTCTGTTTATCCGACCCGCCCTCCCACAGGTGGTGTCAGAAGTGGGATCCGGCGGAGACATGGAGGCCGCTATGGCCAAGATGGCGGAGAACCAGGAACATCTGGGCAAAGTGATGGAACGGTTCCTGACGGTGGTGGAAGAAGATCGGGGCAAGATACAGCAGGTGCTATCGGGGCAAGGCCAAACCCATGGGGCGGCCATGGAGAAGTTGACTGAGGCCCTGGGACAGCAGAGGGGTCCCACCACCCTCCCGTCCATGGTTCTCCAACGATACGTCAGCGGGGAGGATCCGGACTTCTTCTTTAATAACTTTGAACGCATAGCCACCGCGGCAGCCTGGCCTGCTGACAGGTGGGGACAGTATCTGGGGCCCCTCCTTTCTGGTGATCTACAGGCGGCATACCAAGCAGCAACCATCCAGGGAGCAGTCCCATACATGGACATTAAACAGTGCATTATGGAACGCCTGGGTATAGATGACGAGTCCTATAGGATTAAACTGAGACAAATAAAAGAAGGACCCCAGGAAACCCCGCGAGCTTTGTACTACCGGGTGAAGGACATGACGGATCGATGGCTGAAGCCTGGCACCACGGATAAAGACGGAATCATGGCAAAGATCTACCTGGAACAATACCTGTCCTCCCTTCACCCCCCATACAGAGATGGGTCCGACAACAGGCCCATCTCACCTTAGAGACAGCGGTGGAGATAGCCAGCGCCTATAGCCGCGCCCAAGATATCCAAAAGGGAAAGGATGAGTCTTCCTGGAGGTCAGGAGGCCCTGGAGCTCACAGACCCCTACGTCCGTCTGTTCCGCGAAAACCGGAACCCATAACTTTCGTCCCGGGAGCTCATGGTCCTCCTGTTCATAGAGCCCCTCTTTCGGGACCCCAGTGTTTTCATTGTGGAGGCATGGGACACATAGCCAGATTTTGTCCACAAAAAGAAGAGCCCATGGAGATAGGGATGGCTCGTAATTATTATTGTTCCCCCACCGAACGGAGGCCTCCTCAGTACCACTGCCAGGTGATGGTCAACGGACAACCCGCGATTGCCTTGGCCGATACGGGTTGCCGCCAAAGCGTCATAAGACCTCAGGTCTTGGATCCATGGATCGGACCCCTTGATGGGACTGTTGCTATCCGATGTGTTCATGGGGATACGAAGCAGTATCCCACTACGCAGGTACACATACAACATCGGAATGACCCGGGCACCACTCTGAAGGTGGGCCTTATCCCCAGTCTGCCAGAACAGGTCATTCTCGGGGACGACTACCCGAACCTACCCCTCTTGATAAACAGCGCTCCTACGAAAGAAGAGGAATGGTGGGCCACGGCACCCTTTTCACGTGCGGAAAATCCAGAGTGGACCCAACCCAAACCACGGAAGAGTAAGAAACAAAGAAGAGCCGAGAAAGGGAAACCCCCTTGGTGTTGCCAGTTATACAGGAGGACACGCCCTGGGCAACGGATAGAAGCTTCCGGGCCGCTCAACGGGAAGATCCTGTCCTACAAGAGGCCTGGAACTCCGCCCTAGAGCAAGAAGACCCCTACATGTAGGTCCCTACTTCTACAGCAGGAACGGGTTGCTCTACCGAAAAGGGAACCCTACCCAGGCCCCCCAGTTATTGGTTCCAGGGCCCTTTAGGGAAAAGGTTCTCTTCCTAGCCCATAGTCACTTGTTGGGGGGCACTTCGGGACAGAGAAGACGGAAAAACAGATAATGGAACGGTTCTACTGGCCCGGTATATTCCAACAAGTGAAGAGGTATTGCAAGGAGTGTCCCGTTTGCCAGAAGAACAGCAGATATAAGCCACCTCGAGCACCCTTACGCCCTTTACCCGTTATTGAGGAACCCTTCAGTAGAGTAGGGATGGACATTATAGGACCCCTGCTGCCTTCCCGGAGTGGGTGTCGGTACGTTTTGGTCCTTGTTGATTACGCCACCCGGTTTCCGGAGGCGATGGCTTTACGCCGTCCGGACGCCACCAACATCGCCAAGGCAATGATTACAGTATTTTCGCGAACGGGGTTCCCAAAGGAGATCTTAACAGACCAAGGAACCCCTTTCGTATCCAAGGTCATGAAGCAGGTATGTGCCCTGTTGGGAGTCCATCAAATACGAACCGCCGCATATCACCCCCAAACGGACGGCCTCGTAGAACGATATAACGCTACTCTAAAGATCACTCTTAAAAAGCTGTTAGCCTTGGAAACAAGAAAATGGGAGGACATGTTACCCCTGGCCCTATTCGCCTTGCGATGTAAGGTGCAGAAAAGCACCGGGTACTCACCTTTTGAATTATTATATGGCCATCAACCCAGAACCCTACTGGACATGGCCCAGGAGAAGTGGGAAACCGAACCAGATAACACTAAGCCTTTGGTTGATTATGTTTCCAACCTTAAGACCCACCTAGGCCAGATCAGATCCCTCGTCCGCATCAACCTAGAAAACGCTCAGATGGCACAGAAAGTACAGTATGACAAAAAGCCCGAGTGAGATCCTTTGCAGTAGGCGATGCCGTTCTGCTCATGATGGCTTCCTCCGACCACAAATTGTTGGGACAGTGGCAGGGACCATACACTGTGAGAGAAAAGGTAACTCCGGTGACTTACCGAGTCGAGACGGATCTGGCTCGTGGCAACTCCCAGATCTACCACATTAATTTGTTGAAGAGATGGGAGGGCCCCATTCCGGCTCTCGCTGTCGACGCGATGGTGGCGGTTCCTTTGTTCGAACAGTGTATGGATCCGGCTCTCCCTTCCAGTCTGAGGGCGGACTTGGCTGACGTACTACTTCCCCTACGCGACACCTTTTCCACGGACCCTGGGAGGACGTCCCTGGTGGAACACACCATAAAAACCCCCCGGTAAACGAGTACGTCTCCGACCCTATCGAGTACCCGAGGCCCGCCGACACACCATCCGAGAGGAAGTACAGAAAATGCTGCAGATGGACGTCATCGAACCGTCCATCAGTGAGTGGAATTCGCCGGATTGTCCTCGTACCGAAGCCGGATGGCTCGGTACGTTTTTGTATCGACTTCAGAGAGGTGAACAAAATATCAGAGTTCGACACCTATCCCCTCCCTAGAGTGGACGAGATGGTCGAGAGAATAGGCAGGGCCAAATATATTAGTACCCTGGACCTCTGTAAAGGGTATTGGCAGATACCCTTGCGCGAACAGGACAAGGAAAAAACAGCGTTCTCCACACCAGATGGGTTGTACCAATTCAAGGTATTGCCCTTTGGACTGCATGGAGCACCGGCTACCTTCCAGAGAGTAATGAACCAAATATTACGGCCACATGAGAGGTATGCCGGTGCATATATAGATGACATCGTCATCTATAGTGATAGCTGGGAACAACACATGGCCCATTTGACTCGAGTGGTAGAAGCCCTAGGACGTCATGGTCTCAAGATCCAACCCCGCCAAGAGCCGTCTTGCAGCCCAAACCGTCCGATACCTCGGATATCTGCTGGGTGAAGGAGCCATTAGACCCCAAGATTCCAAGATAACGGCTATCTCCCGAATCCCGCTACCTAAATCAAAGAAGGATCTCCGTGCCTTCCTAGGACTGCTTGGCTATTACCGACGGTTCATCCCCAACTTCTCACACATCGCAACCCCCCTCACCGACTTACTAAAGAAAACAGTGAAAACAGAAGTTAGGTTGAGGACACCTACACGGGAGATCATACAGGCATTTGAGGCTTTGAAAACGTCCCTTACGTCCGAGTCCGTGCTGGCTAGTCCCGATTATGCCCTCCCCTTTATTCTCCAGACGGACGCCTCAGAACGGGGCCTGGGGGCGGTACTATCTCAGACAACGGCACAACATGGGGAGAAACCAATACTGTACATCAGTAGGAAGCTGTTTCCTAGGGAGCTACACTATGCCGTCATAGAGAAGGAGGCGTTGGCCATTAAATGGGCCATAGACACCTTACGGTATTACCTGGAGGGCAGGGAGTTTACGCTATACACCGACCATGCCCCCTAGAATGGCTGGCGCGAAACAAAGGTAACAATGTGAGGGTACTGAGGTGGTTCCTGGCCCTACAACCTTATAGATTCCTAACCCGTCACCGAAAGGGAACAGAACAAGGCAACGTGGACTTTCTGTCACGATACCCCCAAGAACAGAGCCCTTGTAATAAGACGGCAAGGGAAAAGGGATGTGAGAAAGCGGGCCCCGGACTTACCGCGCCGGCGGCGATGGGAGGACTGCAACTACCAGACTCCCTAGCGGGCAACGATCGGCATGCTAGGGGCGTGCACGAAGAAGGCGTTGTCTGGGGGAGTGACCCTCCCACCTTTCCTGTTTCTCCACAGCGCGACCAGGAGGTGAAGAGGGGAGGAGCTGACCCCGGAAGGACGGCGGCGGGATCTTTAAAAACGGAGAAGAGTCGAGGAGAGGCGTCGTTGACCGGAGAGCGAGAGGAGGACGGAGAACAGAGAGGGAGAGCGGGAGGAGGACGAGAGAGAGAGAGCGGGACGACAGGAGGACGAAGGACGAAGAGCGGGAAGAGAGGACGGCGAACGCAGCGACATCGAGGAGGAAGAAGAGGAAGCAGACGACCAGTGGACCGAAGAGTGGTGGCGTCCACCGGAGGTAGCTGAAGAGCGGCCGCAGCTCAGGAGAGTTGCGGCGGAGCCGGTGAGTGACGCTGGAATTGGGCATAGTGGGTTGGGATAAACGTGGGAGGCGGGTGGAGGATGGAAATGGGTCACAAAGGGTGAGAACAACAAACCAAGGGCTAGAAAAGGGGGTGTATTATTTTCTGGCATTACGGGTTCGACCCTATCTTTCCGGTGGCTATTCCGATCCCAAGAATCACGGCACCTCAGCCCCTTTAGTGCACGTTCCCTTCTCACATCACGCTCAAAGTATTCACCGGGTGAAGGTGACGGGTTTGGCTTCTCCACACACACCCTTCCCAGACATCACTGACGGTCTCCATTTTCTCTTCTCCTCGGTACGAGCCTCCGGGTGAGTGACGACACGACGGAGGAACCCGATTCCAACCCCCTTCACCCCGTCGAAGAAGAAGAAGAGGAGGAACGACCCGACCCCGAATCCCGACCCCAGAGAAGGAGACCGACAATAAAAGAAGAGAACCCCATCCCTGTAGGGAAACCTGAGACTGTGATACCTGACCCAATAAAAATACGAGTCCTTGGACCATATATCCGGCCTCCGCGTCTGTTTATCCGACCCGCCCTCCCACAGGGGGTTTGAAAAACTAGATGCGCTACTTGCAACCGAAAACAAATTTCTAAGATCAATTTGTTCACTCCCCCAGAGCACCCCCCTGCATCTGTTGCGTCTGGATATGGGCAGAGTCTCGATCGTAGAAAAAGCACAGCTACGCCCCTTACTCTTTTGGCTTTGTTTGAAAACTACCCCCGAGCTACTCCCCTACGCTGAGGCTCTGGACGAGGTTTATGCGCATGACCATGTTAAGAAAATTGGCTGGCTGACCAAGGTGAAGGCTCTGATGATCTCTGTGGGGCTGGAAGGTCTCTGGGACACCAAAAACATAGAATCCCTACCAACCAAAGCATTGATTAAGAAACAATACTGGGGATGGGTGATGCTGTCTGCCATTTCTTATCCATCCTGGGGTCGTTTGACTCTCGATTTCATGGAGTTCAAACTAGAAGCAGCTTTTGAGCAATATCTGGAGGTTATTACAAATCCACAGGACCGGAAGCTGTACATGCAGTTTATATTTGGATCCCTCCCTGTGCATTCCTTTACCACCTCCTGGCGCCAGCCCTCTCCTGCTTCATAGCTCTGTCCGAGCTGTGCTCTTGCTTTTGAGACAATTAGCCACATCCTTTTTGTATGCCCCAGATATAGTCGTTTGAGATCCAGGTGGATAGCCCCTGTTTGTAGAAGGTTTGGAACCCGTTGTCACAAAAACGCCCTGCGCATTTTAAAGTCAGACTCAAGTACTCCAATTGTATGCGCAGTTGCTAAATTCCTGGGCATAATGTGGATTTGCAGGAGGCACGCAATGATCATGTAGCAGATATAACTCCCTTAATATCTTTTTTAAGAATGGTTTTATATACGTAGTTACTTATGTTCAGATGAGAGACATTTTTAGATCTGTATCCGCATGGTGGGTCATGCTGTCCAATATCGACTGGATAGATCTCTGCTGACATAGTTCTTATTGGTTTTCTCTCTTTTTAATCTGTTTTAATATCTTTTATTAATTTTAGTTGGCAACTGATGAATCAACTGTTTTAGCCACCTTCATGCTTTCATCGCCTCATTTGCACCCTAGGTATTAGTACTTTGAGCGGCCCTTAAACCATCACATAAGTTTATCATTCAAGTTAGATCTTAATTTTTCTTTTTTTCCTGATATTGGTTTTAACTAGTGAGGTAGAAATTATATGCACTGTTTGCATTTGCACTTTCTTGTTTTTATTCTTTCATGCCTCTGTTACTTATTTATGATGTCTGATTTTCTATATCATGCAGTAACTGACCATTCCTAAGCATATGTGTCACTGATTGGACAAATATTATAAATCTTTTAGACAGCATTTACCATTACTAGCACATTGCTTTAGTTTGGAAAGTCCCAACTGTCACAATCAAAGGACAAGTAGGTAGCAAAAAACCCGCCATCTAACACCAAGCAGGTCTCACGAAGTGTTGGCCTCTCCTGATTGGCCTGGTGTTCAATAATTGTGCAACCTGTCAATTTGGTGATGGGCATGTCAGACCTTGGCCCATCATTTCTGAGGAACTGTTTTATTCTTGTGATTTTATTGGACATGTCCTGCAATGCCTTTTTGTGGTATTAAACAATGAATTATTGTGCGAAAATTCTCCTTTTGGAACATTTTGCTGCCAGCTGTCTATCCCCATGCTGCATGTATTGTAATACATTTTCTCTTTCATCATATGTGCCGATAGAGTTTGTCTTCATTTTATTAGGATTCTACAATTCTAATATTTTAGCCACATAAATACTGGTAGACGGGTAGTCTTTAATTTAATACTCCATTATACGCCTTTTTCATGGATCTAAAATCAGTCTTTGACAAGGAATCAAGACAAGTTTTATGGTCAAAATTAAGAATTGGAAAATTCAAGCAAGGCTCCGGCCCAAGAATCACTGACAAAATATCGACTACAACAATATCGAGGTACAAAAATATCGGGACAAAAATATCGAAGTCAAGAATATCGACATCCTATCTACATCATGGTAAGTACAAAAATATCGAGAAAAAAATATCGATGTCAAAAATATCGTAAAAAATATCGTTTTTTTTAAATGTTAAAAAAAAAATGTAAAATAAAGTAAATACATATAATTAAAAGAAACATAGGGGCCCATTACGATGGCGGGCGGAAGCACAACCGCCGTGCTGGCGGATGCAAAAACCACCAGTTACCGCCGGCACGCAGCAGTCCACACGCCCGCCCAATTACGATGCGAAAAGCAGGCCAAACACCGCCGGCAAGCCAGCAACACCGTCCGCCATCAAAGTGCGCCCGCACACGTAGCGGCGCAGCCCAACTGACACACACCGTCCGACGAAACACGTCCCGCCCGGCGCATAAATTACGATGCCGCAAACAAACGGCTCCCACGGCAAAGAGACACCGCACGTGAAAGAGAGGCGGAAACACGGACGCAGAGCACGGACAACGAAGAAGCGGCACCCCGGGCATGAATCCAGCACTGCAGGCCCTTCCCATGCTTCTGCTGATGCACCACCAAGGACGCAACGTACCGCGGAGACGCAGGTAGGCACACACACAACAAGTGCACGCAAACAGCGCACACAGTGCAAGGGCGGAAAAAGCGGACAACCCCCACCAGCGCGTGCACACTACACATCCACCATTGCATCCACATATGACACACAGGCCAAATCCTAACATCGCAGAACACATGTGTACACACCACCTGGGACTAGGAACCAACCACCCCGTCACGGCCCCAAAGCGCCGATTACGCCGCCACACATGCGCACAACGCAGAGGCCAACCGCAGCGCCATGCATGCGTCGCACACAGACACAGGGACACAACCAAGCAGCACACACATCAGCCCCACCCCGAACGCACATGACACGTGACAGGCCGGCCACAGACATGTCCCCAACGCCCAATTCACGGACAACACCCAACGCCACACAACCGACGCACACATGTCAGTGAAGTCACGCAACAGCAGGACACACCCCAGTGTAACAAACATGGCGAAGCACACAGCGGCGGCAACACCAACTAGGAGAAGCAGGGCCCCTTCGGGAAGAGGAACGCCAGTACCACACTGAAAAACCCATACCACCCTGCACATATGAACAAGACACATGAAACGGAACACCAAAGAGCCCGGGGACCGACAACAGGTGGCCCAAGAATTACATCCACACACAAGGCCCAACGCAGAGCGGAAAGGCAGCCTGCCGCCCACACAAGGGACAGCAGACAGCACTGAATGACCTTCCATTCCAACACCGAAACCACAGCCCTACGACAGAAGCCGGTGAATACAGCCATTGTCCAAGAATAGACCAACACAGGCATGCCGAGGAGACCGACCACAGGGCAGATAGCGCATATCACAGAAGCACACAACGGACGGGGAAGAAAGAAGAAAACACTCCCCCATGTCGGCCACATGCAAGTTAATTGGAAGGAGTCACACAGCACCGACCTTGAACTGTCTGAGAAGCATGTGGGAAGAGGGCCTGTGTCCTCCAAACAAGCCAACAGAACACAAGTCCTGTCTCCCCACGACTACACAGAGCTCACAGCAACCCCGGAGCGTGCACATTGCAGACTGCACACACAGCCGGAGCACGCCACCTCTACGAACCGCTGCGAAATGGCAACCGCAACACACCTACCCAACTACGCCGAAGAGCTCAAGCTGTACCAAACCAACACGATACATACATTGGGATGCGATCTCCTGTCCCTGCTGAACGTAAGTTACCGACTGACTTACCGCATCACATTGTTCAGCTGCGTCATGCCCGTCTTCTACTGTCGGAGGTGTCCCTACCAGCATCCCGTCGAGATATGCCTCTCCAACCCGGCATGTCTGAAGGCGGACCTGCTACCACTACTCCTCCCTCTGGACGCACACGACAGGGCCTGCTCTGCCTATGGGGGCATGGCGTATGTGGCCAACATCGCACGCGCACTGAAATGGAACCACTGTGCCTCCACACGACGGATCATCGAGAACAGCTACATCGAATGTCACCCAGCATGCCCCATCATGGTCCTCCAAGGGACAACCTACGAACAACACCTTGACAGCCACCATCCGCTTCATTGGCTGACAAACATGTACACCACCAATGACATGGAAGCCCTGCTGGACGGCATCGCATACCTGACAACCTGTAAATACGTCGGACCACAACGCAGGTTCCCCGAGTGACCTATGAAGTCCAACCCCGCACCCATGCTCAGCTTCCGCACGGACTGGCCAGTCACCACCACAACAGCCATACCAAACGACCGGCAACTGTAACCACTCCATCAACGACATCGCCATGACATCGGATATGACCGGGACATGCACACTGTTCCCCATCACATCCAGGAACACCGCATGCATCGTGGGAGGCAGTGGCATGGGCTCTGTGCATCGCACCCACATGGACGGAACTGCACGAACAACCAGGACACGACATGGATCCAGCGCACATGGACACACACACCGCCCAGTGGACATGAATAGGTCGCCTGGAGTCTGTGGGTGCTGCACCCCTCCCACCCCCGCCCCGGGAATCCCATACCAGGACCTTTGCATGGACGACAAGTGCATACAACAACAACACGACCCCAGTGACTGTGACATGTCCAGTAACCACCACAGTGCAACAACAAGTGGCACGCCGCTGCATGCACGCAAGCACATGCCCTGATGTCATCTCACATGCACGCGTGCATGAGGAACAACCGCAGCAAACCTGTCACATGGAACTGAGATGGACTGTGCCCATGATGCCGAGCGGTCTGGTAGGCTACATGTATACCGTCTGTGTCAAAGTCCGCAGCTCCGCAGCTATACGTAAATGTACATTAGCACAGCCTTGGCCAAGCAGATGTAACCCCACACCCTATCCCATTTGTAATCATGCTCAGTATATCCTCAACATGTATTCCGCTGCCAGTAGTGTCCACTATACTGCATCACAGAGGACAGAAGACTCAATATAATGTCTGAAACCAAAACTGTCTCCGCTGACTCATTTCACAAGTACGAATGAGAGAGGATGAGAGTATGTGAAGTACACGGCAGTCGTGACATGACCATGTAGTCCACTGGTATTGGATGTCAACGCAAATGAGTAGCACTACTGTGGAAGACACACATGTGTCGTGTGAAGTCGTATGGACGCAGTGCTCAGGTGGGTGGGTGCGACGGGTAGATGCGCACATGCCAAGTTGGAGCACGCCGTGTTGGGAGGGGTCATGAACAGTACACCACCGCTTCCCTGGGCATTGTGAGAGGACACCTGTCGGGGGGAGTGAACACGTGTGTGCACAGCAGCCGGGCACACGTACAAGGCGGTACCAGGCGCACCTCAGCCCACCCTCTGTGGACAAGCTGGATCCTGTTGTGCGCCCGCCATGCCCCTTGACAAGGCACACACAGCCCCAGTCGACCAGGTGTAACCCCAACATAGTCAATCCGCACAGGCGATACAGGGCACGGGATGGCAGTGGAGCATGGTGTGTGACAGGTCTCCTCGCGCTCCTCCTGGTCATATCACGCAGGCAATAGAACCTCAACGTCTAGCATGGCACAAGTCAAATGGAAGTGTAGGGGGACGCACCACAGCACGAGCAGCACTGACGTCACAGGAGGTGGCTCGCACCATCCCATCCATTGCCCATCATACCAACCACGCCACATGCCATTGCGACTAAGTGCAAGCGCGTGCGCCACCACCCCCGAGCCCTCCCCAGAGAGGCCAAAGAGTGAATGTGTGGGCCATCAGCCACAGACGGACGCGGCCTGGCCGCAAGGGCAGCCACAGCCACTGGGTGTCGCAGGTGGCGGATCCGGAAGGCGAAGACTGTGATGCATAGTCCATGCAGGCCGGGTCTCCATTTGGGGCACCACGCAGGTGGACGGCGTCCCGCCACACATCATACCCTGAGACAGCCCACTCGTGCAACTGGACCCACACATACACTCCTTGCCCTCTCTGGTGCGAGCTTGGGGCTGCCTGTGCAAGCGCTAGCCTCGCAGGTGAGCATGCATATTGGGGGGCGAGGGGAGGACATGAGGGCTGGGGCGAAGATGACTGTATCACTGTCAGTTAGTACAAGGGATGACCCAGATGTGGAAAGGAAGAGACGTGTCCCGTGTGTACTGCAACTAGTCGCCAATCCAACTACCCCCATGTCCGGAATGTAAGCCCGCACCTAGGCCCGCCCATCCGCCACATCGAACATACCACCAGCACGACAACCTTCCCATTCGAAACACTGACTGGGGGTGGCGACCAGTGAACAATCATGTGTAGCCTACCCACGCGTACATGTGGGCCCTCCATGATCCATGTCACCTGCGGCAAAGACATGACATGCGCAATGAGGGAAGTGAGGAGAGCTGTCCGCCCCATGCGCAGAAGGTGCATCAGCTCCACAGACCCAGCAGCGAGTCCAGCAGGGGTCACATGTGCAGGGGCAGCTGTGCCTGGTGTGAAGGCACATGCAAATAGACAGCACATCGACCAATGTGTAGTCTGCCCACATCCACAGTCCATCATCATGCGGACATAGGAATTGAACACAGGGCAACACATCTTAGTTGGTGCACCCACCGTGACCAACAATGCGCAATCATCGACGTACCCGCCCTGTGCATGGCCCCCCACCCAACGGAGGCACATCCAGTGCCACCATCCCACACACACAAGCCTTCCACGGAACATGCTGTGTCCAATGGTCAGTACAGAGTCAGCGCCCATCTGGTGGATCCTGAACAGGAGACACATGCACACACATGCCAGCTCCCACTATGTACGTCTGCCACCTGGCACGTGCAATGTAACCACTCACCTGTGACGTGTGACTGCAAGCACACAGCCGTCTTGGCATGGGGCTGTCAATGTGGACACCTGTCAATGTTTCGGGAGGTGTGATCCGTACAGTGCTGTACATAGGGTGCAGTGCTGACACCTACTACTGTCTCATATCCCCTCGTGCCACAGGTCCCACTTGTTTTGGCCGCTCAGCCTGTGCCCACATCGTCGTCGTCGTCGTGTGCCATACTCATCCAGCCTCGGAAGCAGTTCCATGCTCAGCAGACACTCATGTTGCCGTGGCGTTGCCGCTTGACGAATATGCAGTCAGTCCCCATCAGCACGCCCCGCAAGTCATTGGGGCCTAGATCCCCATGTGCATGCACATGGCAGTGGTATGTCTCACTTGCCATTGCCATTGTTGGGAGACCTGTGTAAGTGTATTGTGGCCGTGCCGTCCCAGCTTGACAGCTGGGCTGTGGCTCATGTGCTTGCTCAGTCATGTCAGTGATGTGTATGCGAAATTGCTATGTGCCGTGTTGCTTTGACATGTGTCCTCTGCCATTTAACCCAGGCGGAGACCGAACATTGACCGCCCATACCAATTGCTGGCGGACATGGACGATACAGAGGTTATCAGGAAGTTTCGGCTGGACAGGCCAACCCTGCATCGACTGTGTGCCATGTTAGAGCCCCATCTCCGTCCCCGCAGGGTGTATCCGACTGCTGTCACCCCCACGGCTAAGGTGATGGCCGCCATGCATTTCTTCGCCACTGGGTCATTCCAGCACACAGTGGGCAGTGGAGGAGGGATGTCCCAGCCCATGTTCAGCAAGGTGCTGAGGGATGTACTGGCAGCCATGATGCTGTACCGAAACAGGTACATCAGATTCCCCAGGGCTCGTGAATTGGCGGCAGTGAAGGGTGCATTCTATGCCCTTGGCAGAATCCCACACGTCGTGGGAGCCATTGACTGCA
Organism: Calotriton arnoldi; assembly: GCA_963921515.1. NCBI lineage: Eukaryota > Metazoa > Chordata > Amphibia > Caudata > Salamandridae > Calotriton > Calotriton arnoldi. The sequence goes on from CAWUFW010003132.1 coordinate 564,316, forward strand.
CACATGTTGGCCTTGTTCCACCACAGGCCACTGAGCACCTGTACCGCAACAGGAAGCACACGCACTCCCTGAATGTGCAAGTGGTGTGCCTTGTGGACATGGTGATCACCCACGTGTGTGCCAAGTTTCCAGGCTCGGCACATGACGCACACATAATGCGCAACAGCATCTTGCCACGACTGATGGCCAATCTGCAACAGGATCGTGGCTGTATTGTCGGTGAGTATGTGGAGTGGTGTAGCATGCTGGTTGTGCGATGCTGTCCCCTGTCCAGTTGGAATAGCAACGGTTCTCTGTGTCCCTCACACCCAGGTGACTCTGCGTATCCGAATGGGGCATGGCTGCTCAGTCCATTGAGGAATCCTCACACCCCAGCAGACGATCGATACAATGAGGCACATGGGAGGACCAGACGTGTGGTCAAGCGTACCTTTGGCCTCCTCAAATCCAGGTTCAGGTGCCTGGACCGCACCGGGGGTGCACTGGCGTACTCCCCACAGAAGGTGTGCCAGATAGTGGTGGCGTGCTGCATGCTGCACAATCTGGCCATTCGGAAGCAGATCCCCCTCATTGTGGATGACGGAGATCAACCAGGGCCCCAGCCCGCAGACCAGGACAGCTCGAGTGAGGTGGACAGCGGAGAGGAGGAAGCTGGGAATGTGCGCCAGCAGCTCATCGCCCGCTACTTCACTTGACGGTGAGTGTCCATGTACGACGGATGATGTGTCTGTATCTATGCAAGTGTGTGTGTGCTGTGTCAGGGTGGCCGTATGTTCACTGCGTGCAGTGTGTCAACGCTCCATGGCCAGGGTAGTATGCCACTGTTGGTGACTGTGGCATTGTGCCCTATTGCTCTGTGCGATGTGTGTACATTGCTTGTAGTTGTTGACATGTACTGTGTGATGGGTGTGTGACACACTCATTGAATGTGCTCCTGTTCTGTCTCCCACCCCTAGGTCCCTACAGGCCCTCCGGATTCCATTGCCATGCCACGCATCAGGTGCCCTTCCGCCCAAGGTGGCCGATGTATTCCGTACAAATAAAACACAGGGCACAAACAGCAGTTAGTGAAAAAGGTGCATTTATTACAAACTGTGACATGTGATTGTGTGTAAGGTGATGACAAAAGTGGTGCGTGCAGTGACAATGAGCTGTCGGTCATGGCTGCGTGATGATCAGGGTGTACCCACTGGTTCTATGTCCATAGTCCAACACACACATGCCATCCAGATGGCTGTGTGGAGTGGGATCGTAGAGCAAGTCAATGCAGTGGCTGGTCAAGGAAGGCTGGCGGAAGGCTGGCTGGCTGCCTCACTTGCGACTGGAGCGTGCGAAGTCCTCCCGGGAGATCTGTTTCCTCTTCGGACGGCCCCTTCCACGTTTGGGAGGGGGGTGTGGTGGCGACCTGCTGGTGGTGGGTGAGGTGTGCTCACTGGCTGTGGACGCAGGGGAAGTGGACACTGCTGGCCGACCCTGCGCCCTAGCAGGTGGTGGCGGAGGTGGTGTTGCTGGCCTTGCCTGTGACCCCACCGCCACCACCAGCTGGCCCATGAGGTCCACGAGTTGGTCCATACGGGACACGAATTGGCCCATATGGGCGTCCATGGACCTCAGCACCCCCAGCACCTCCCGCGTGTCAGTAGCAGACCTGGCCCATTGTCCTTGGGCCTCTTCATAGGCCCCAAGGACTCTGGCCATTTGAGGCAGGGCATGGCTCCCAGGGGAGGCTGGCGTTTCCCTGACCCTGCTCCTCCTACCAGTCCTGCTGCCACCGGCCTGCCCACTAGCCACATTGCTCACCACGGTCCTCGCTGTGGCTCCCAGGGTGGATCCAGTCGGCCGGGCCACCACCTGCGCTGGGGCTGGTGCCAGCGAAGACGTGGTGGTGGTGGAGGCGGTGGTGGTCGGTGCGGCGATGGTGGTGGTTGCGGCAGTGGTAGTGGCCGCAATGACCGTGGGTGTGGCCGCAACGACAGTGGCAGCAGGGGACTGGGACTGTTCAGCATCCCTGGATGATGAGTTGGTGGGTAGGAGGGGTCCTGGGGAGCGGCTGGGCCCTGCCACGCCAGATGGGCCAGCTTGGTGGTCCGTGTCCGAAGAGGTGGACAGATCCTCCAGATCCGTGTGTCCTCGTTGGGGGCTTGTAGGCTGGCTGTGCTGGCTGCTGTCTCCATCCCCAGCGTCCAGCAGTTCGTCACCTGTGGAGAGAATGAGATTTGTTATTGTGTTGCACCTGGCGAAGTATGTATTAGTCGTCTGACATTGGCAGTTCGTGCAATCTCGTACATGGGTTTCCCGGAGGCGAGTGTGTGGCTGTGGCATCTGTAGTTGTGTGTGCTAGGCAATGGGACTGTGTGCTGTGCACATGTGGCATGGGACGGATTGGCCATGCCGATGGGTGTGTTGCTTTGCCCCTACTCATTGTGACTCTGGTGTATGCGGGCTCCTGGCCCATCCTGGGTCTGGTTTGTACTTTGCTTTTGGGGTTCAAATGGAACGCTTAGGAACGCATATGGCAACATGGGGGCCATGCCCCAGATTCGCATTTGGGATGGAATATGCTTTTGGGGTTCAAATGGAACGCTTAGGAACGCATATGGCAACATGGGGGCCATGCCCCTGATTCGCATTTGGGATGGAATATGCTTTTGGGGTTCAAATGGAACGCTTAGGAACGCATATGGCAACATGGGGGCCATGCCCCAGATTCGCATTTGGGATGGAATATGCTTTTGGGGTTCAAATGGAACGCTTAGGAACGCATATGACAACATGGGGGCCATGCCCCAGATTCGCATTTGGGAGGGGATATGCTTTTGGGGTTCAAATGGAACGCTTAGGAACGCATATGGCAACATGGGGGCCATGCCCCAGATTCGCATTTGGGAGGGGATATGCTTTTGGGGTTCAAATGGAACGCTTAGGAACGCATATGGCAACATGGGGGCCATGCCCCAGATTCGCATTTGGGATGGAATATGCTTTTGGGGTTCAAATGGAACGCTTAGGAACGCATATGGCAACATGGGGGCCATGCCCCAGATTCGCATTTGGGAGGGGATATGCTTTGGGGTTCAAATGGAACGCTTAGGAACGCATATGGCAACATGTGGGCCATGCCCCAGATTCGCATTTGGGAGGGGATATGCTTTTGGGGTACATTCTGTGAGCCATGGGTGCCGAACGTGACATGTGTCGTGGCAGCATGACAGTGCATGGTCTGAGGTGTGTGCATGCCTGACATGCCCTGCATATTTGCTGTCTGTTGTGGTTACTGGACATGGCATTGGACGCATCGTTATGAGTGAGTGATAGTTGTGTGCCAGCCAACGTATTGCAGTTGTCCCATCTCCTTGGTGTGCGTGCTGCCCTGTGCCATGTGCATCACTGCAGTGCTCGGGGGGTGTGGCCCATGTTGTGTGTTGTTGCTCACAGTGTGTTGTGCGCTTAATTGACTTCTGGCACATGGTTGGTCATGGGCATGTGTCTTAGCGTGACTGCTGTATGTGTGGCAGCTGTGCGGATGACATGCCTTTCATGAGACTGGGGCTGACGGATGGGATGGATGGTATGTTGTATGTGCATGGTGTGTCTGTGAGTTTGATGGGTTCAGTGGTGTTCGTGTGCATTTCTGTTGTTCCGCTCTGTTGCGTCTAGTGTTGTTTGTCTTACATAGGCGTAGTTGTGGGTTGTGGGGTTGACAGGCAGTAGGGGCTACATGGACAGGACTTCAATGGTGTTTCGGTTGTGTGTGATGAGTTGCACAGTGGCTGCCGTGTGGGACTATATTCAGTGTGGCTTGTGCATGCAGACGTGGCTCCTTGGGTGTTGCTATGTCTGTGATGGGTCATGTGGGGTGTGAGTCTGCTGTTCATGTCCGTGTGCACATTGTTCACTTGTTCGTGATGGTGGGCGGTGCTGCGTGTCCGTGTGCTACGTGACATGTCCCATGTGTTGGTGGTGTTATGGTCCTCATGCCTCCAGTAATCCAGCCCTGTCCAGTTTCCCACCTGCAAGTTGTTCGTGCGTGCACTGTACTGGATGCCACATGGCTCTAAGCGGGGGGTGCTCCATGTTGCAGGTCTGTGGGGGTGGGGGGTGTAGTGGGTCGTGGGGGTGGCTGTACACCCACTGACACCGATTGCTGTGGACCGTGATGTCTGCCTTTCGGCTGTCGTTGTGCACTGCGGTGGCTGACACGTGGCTGTGGGGTGTGGGGGATGCTCCTCCTTGCTGTGCTGTGGGACTGGGGCCTGGTGTGTGTTGTACTTGGGCTGTCCACCGTCCCACCCACTGCACTTTGTGTTCCTGCCACTTACCTGTTACTTGTCGGTTAGTGCAGCTGTGGCGGACACATGGGTGTGGTGGGTGCTCGTTGTGGCGCTTCTGGCATATTTGTGGACCTGTTGGTGGTTACGTGGCTGGCTTAGTGTACACATGTCCCCACGCATCTTACAGTTGTTCGGTTTGGGCTGTGTGTGGTAGTGTCTGTTGCATGTGTGTGTGATGTGTTGTGTATTGTGTGCTGGACATGGGGGTGTTTGTCCCTGGGAGCTGTGGCATGGTAGTTGCGCATGTGAGTACATAGCGGTGTGCTGGTATACATTAGTTTGTACTTACCAGCCTCCACTCCCTCTGCTAATCCGGCGAGGATCTCCGGATGTATTACGACTCGCACCTTCTCCTCCCACGCTTTGAAGGTCTTAAAGAGCGCGGGATTCCCTCCGCCAGTGACGGCAGCCAGCTCTCTGTTTTTGCCCTCCTTCTTCTTGACCAGGCTCTTTACGTCATTCCAACGTTTGTTTATCTCGGTTCTGTTCCTGGGCAGGGTCCCGACTGCATTGACCTGGTCTACGATCCGGGTCCACATTCTGTTTCTGGTGGCTAGTGGTGTGTGCTGGACCATGTTCCCATAGATTTGTGGGTACACCTTGATGATCTCGTCGACCATGACCGTCAGCTCCATGGGCGTGAACTTGGGCATCCTTTGTGGTGCCATGGTGTTTGTGGTGCTGGTGCGGTGTGTGTTGTGTAATGTGCAGGGGGTTTGTGGTGCCGGTGTTTGGTGGTGGTGGTGGTGGTTGTGATGTGTGCGTTTCTGTGGTGTGCTGCTGTCCTTGCTGTGTCACTGTGTCCTCTCCTCTCCTCTCTGGTTTGCAATGTAGCAAGGGGTTGTGGTCTGTGGGAGTGCTGCTTTTGTACTCACCTATGTGGGTGTGTCCTCATGGTCTGTTGTTTTCAGGTGTGTTGTGTCTGGGGTTCTGGCCTTTGTATTTTTTGTTTGTCCGGGGGGTGTTTTCGGGATGTGTACTGTGCTTGTGTATTTGTGTGTGCCTTGCTGTGTGGACTTGTTGGCCATGTTGTGTGCTATTGGTTTTGTGTGCGGATGGTTTCTGTGCAGGTACGTGGGCGCCATGGCTTCTGCCGTGTCGATTCTCATCGGCGTTGTTTGCGCTGGCGGGCGGTATATTTGTTGTTTTTCCGCGCTCATGGCGGTGCGATCGTAATTTCACGTGCGGTGTGTCGGCCGTGTGGGCGGGCGGTTTTGTGTTGTCGTGCGTGTTTCCGTCCGTGGCGGGCGGTTTGACTCCGACTCGGACGATGGCGGGCGGTATTTTGTGTGATTTTTCCGCCGATGGCGGTTTTCGGTTTGTGTACTCATAATGGCGTGGTCGGTGTTCAGGCGGTGTGTGCGGGCGGATTTTTGCCGCTTCCATGCCTGGCGGATTTATTTACGCCGGGTATCGTAATGGGCCCCTTAGTTACAAATATTTAAACATGTTTAAAAATAATAACTAATACATATAATGTTAAAATAAATTAAACATATACATATAAAATATAATATATATACTTAATAATATTCAGAAATAATTATTTTCATAACTTAAAAATTGTTAAAACATTTTATAAATTATAAATACTTATATACACACACAAAAATATAAATAAAAATATAAAAAATATATATAACAAACTAAAAACTACAATATTTTTAATGTTTTTAAAATAAATTATACACAACATTAACTAAAACAATACAGAAAAATACTGGATAGCAGAGGGAAAAAAATTACTATTCCCACTCCAAAGAGTGCAACAGTAGGGAAAGTGTTGGATAGCGTAGGGGTAAAAATTACTATTCCAACTCCAGAGAGTGCAACAGTAGGGAAAGTGTTGGATAGCGTAGGGGTAAAAATTCCTATTCCCACTCCAGTGAGTGCAACAGTAGGGAAAGTGTTGGATAGCGTAGGGGTAAAATTACTATTCCCACTCCAGAGAGTGCAACAGTAGGGAAAGTGTTGGATAGCGTAGGGGTAAAAATTACTATTCCCACTCCAAAGAGTGCAACAGTAGGGAAAGTGTTGGATAGCGTAGGGGTAAAATTACTATTCCCACTCCAGAGAGTGTAACAGTAGGAAAGTGTTGGATAGCGTAGGGGTAAAAATTACTATTCCCACTCCAGAGAGTGCAACAATAGGGAAAGTGTTGGATAGCATAGGGGTTAAAAATAACATACTTATGAATTAAATAATTTTTTTAATTAAATAATGATTTATTAATAAATTAACAATAAATTAATTAAAAATACCAATAAATAAAAATTAATAATTACTTTAATAACATTAAATTACTTCCCACCCTATTCCCCAATAAACACACAACCCACTCCGCATAAAATTTAACACAATTAATATAATTATCAATGAATCAATTAATAAAAATTAATTACCAATTAATAATTAATTAACAATAAATTAATTATCAATACCAATAAATAATAATTAATACAAAATAATTACCAATTAATAATTAATTAACAATAAATTAATTATCAATACCAATAAATATTAATAAATAATTACTTAATTATAATAAATGACTTCCAACCCTATTCCCCTATAAACACACAACCCGCTCCTAAACTAAATTAACACAATTAATTATTTATCAATTAATTAATACAAATTAATTACCAATTAACAATTAATAAACAATACATTAATTATCAATACCCAAAAATAAAAATTAATAATTACTAAATCACAATTAAATTACTTCCCACCCTATTCCCCTATAAAAACACAACCCGCTCCAATAATAAATAATACAATTAATATAATTATCAATTAATAAAAATTAATTACCAATTAATAATTAATTAACACATTTTTTTGGGATTGGTTTTAGATAATCCAGTTCACAATGGTACACAGATCAAAGCGAATATCACAAGCAGTCCATTAAAGGAGGTAACAACAATAACTGTTCCTATCACAGTGACATCCAACGTTATGTTTTTACAATCAAGGTGATCTCAAACGGCTAATACACTCTAGCGTCGTATAGTAACAATCAAGAAGGGTCACAATTCTGCGTGCAAGCAAAGACAGATAGGGTAGGAAGCGGTCATAAACTGTTAGTGTGGGCCTCTATGACCCTTATTCATTGAATGACCTCACTTTCGGCCTGTTTCACTAACAGATATTGCGCATAAAGACCCCAAAAACTTTTAGGGCGATTTTTAGGGGGCAGCAGTTCATTATAAACATCTGACTGGGTATTGCAGTAGAGCATATCTCGCTCCCATTCTTTCACATCGGGTATAGGCCCACGCATCCATCTCATCGCTCTCCTTCGCTTGGCTAATAATAGGCCCATAGAGATCAATTTCCTAACTTTCTTATTCAGAGGTTTAGTGTACCCCAATAGAGCTAGCAAAGGGTCAGGCGAGAGGGATAAACCTGTAATCTCATTTAATAAGTGAAAAATTTGTGTCCAGTACTCCGCAACTGGCTGGCATGACCATGCAACATGCAGAAACCCTGCCTCTGCCTCCCCACAGCGCTCGCAGCAATCTGTATCCCTAAGCCCATAGCGATATAATCTCAACGGAGTGTAGTGAACCCTATTGAGGTACTTAAAATGGGCCAGCCTGTGTCGCCCGTTAAGCAAAATCTTTTGTGTGGCCTCACAGCAGTACCGCCAGATCTCATCAGTGAGATCACCCCCTAAATCGCGCTGCCACTCCAGTCTGGCCTTGATGTATTGGGTAAATTTAAATGCTTGTGAGCTGGCATAAACCTTCGACACTAACTTATTAGGGGAGGTCGAACGGATAACTAGCGACAGCGCTGGCAGCTCCGGTGGTTCCTTCAGGTCGTCCCCTAGCAAGGCCCTCATTGCATGACGCGCTCTAAAAAAATGAAATCGCGTGAGGGGGTATGGTCGGGTACACCCTCCACTATTTCCTCCCAAGTGTGCATTCTTCCCTCCACCAAACAAGTCCCCCATCACATGGATATTTAAAGCGCCCAACGAGTGAATTGCTCCTCTGTCAGTGCTGACGCTAAACCAATGACACCACTCCACCGGCATCAGCGGGGAATATAATAAGACGCCAGCCTGTTTTCTCAGCAGGGCGTGCCAGGCGTGGACCACGGAGTTTACAGAGTCTAACACACTGCTGCACCGGTCAGGGGCCTGAAAAAGACTGCGAGGGAGGGGGTCAGGGCTAGTAACTACCTTCTCTATTTGTAGATGTGGCAGATTATGTGGGCCATGGATCCAACTGTGGGAGTGCGAGCACTGCGCCACCCGGTAATATAGTTCCAGGTCTGGTGCCCCCAGGCCCCCTGCAGAATAAGGCAGTGTAAGTATGTCTAACTTAACATGCGCAGTTTTCCCCGCCCTTGCCAATTTACCTAGTCGGCTCCTTAGTGTCTTAAAAATGGGATGGATATTGACAAACAGGAAAATAAATCTAGGGAGTATGATCATCTTCATCAGGGACACACGCCCAACCAGCGAGAGAGGAAGGCGTATCCACCGGTCTATGTCTTCCTCCAATTTAGCAACGGCTCTCCCATAATTTGCCCCGATAATGTGTCCCGCATCGGAGTGTATTTGTATACCCAGATATCTGACCGGGTCCATCGTCCATTGGAGAGGGTAATCTAAATCAATCTGCTCTGTGGCCTGGGTCAGAGGGAATATGATGGACTTGTCCCAATTAATTTTGAGACCAGACACTCTGCCAAATCGCAGCACCTCACGTATAACCGGAGAGAGATTGGTGTCCGGATCCCGTATATACAATAACATGTCATCCGCATAAGCAGAGACAACAAGATTATAGCGTGGGAACCGGATACCCCTATTACCATGATATTCACGCAGAGCACAAATCAAGGGGTCCGCAGCAACAGCATAAAGTAGAGGCGACAAGGGGCACCCTTGTCTCGTGCCCCTAGAGATTTGTATGGGGGACGAAACAACATCACCCAAATGCACACGAGCTGTGGGGGAATTTTATAATACTGAAATTAGTTTCAAGAAGATCTCCCCAACTCCCAGTCGCCTAAGCACCACCAGCATGTATTTCCACTCAAACGAATCAAAGGCTTTTTCGGCATCTAAGAACACCGCAGCCGCCTTAACGCTCAGTTGAACATGCTGCAGGGCCACAAACACTGTTCTCAGATTAAAGGTTAGCGTGTGGCCGGGTATGAAGCTTGCCTGCTCAGGGCCCACCAAAAAAGGCAGAAGCGGTGTCAGTCTATTAGCCAATATTTTCGCTAAATGTTTTGCGTCATCATTTATCAACAAAAGGGGTCTGTAAGATGAGCACTCCTGTGGATCCTTGCCAGGCTTCAAGATGGTTACTATGAGTGCCTCGCGCATAGATAGGGGCATAATATCGGTCTCACCCAGTTCCTGAAGCAGAGAGGACAGGTGTGGAATCAGTAAGTCTCTGTAGGCCTTGTAAAAAGCCACAGTGAGCCCATCTTGGCCTGGCGCGCTTCCATCTCACATAGAGTTGAGTGCCATCTGATTTCAACATCTTCAAGGGGCCTCATAAGAAATTCTCTGTGGCTATTCGTCAGCCAAGGCATTTGTATGTACTCCAAGTTGTTCATTATATTATCCTCATCTGGGGCGACTTTAGAACTGTACAGGACCTGATAATAGCGACCAAATCTGTTTACTATATCTGACTGCTCTTTCAGAACTATGCCCTCCTCATCTAGTGTTGCTCGGATAGCTCCAGACTCGTATCGTCAGCGGGAAATCGCCGCTAGCACCGAACCCGGCCTGTCTCCTTCACTATAAGATCTGGCCAATGTGTATTTCCCCAGGTGCTTAATCTCTCTGTCAGCTTCCTCATGATACTCCTCCAGTGTGCTTTTCAGTTGTTCCGTAGCCTGAGGGTCTTTACTCTTAAGCACCCCTGCTTCCAGGATGCCTAAATGATCTTCCAACAGAGCAAATCTACCCCTAATAGAGCGGAGCACTCCCAAATGCTTAGTCATGGCAACCCCCCGTATATATACTTTAAACGCCTCCCAGACCGTGGCAAGCTGATCTACAGAGCCAACGTTAATGGCAAAGAATTCAGTGATAGCAGCAGCTAATTCAGCTTTAAATACCGTATCCAGTAGGGAGTACTGGGGGAATCTCCACAGAAAGGGGGGGAGCGGGAGGGGATGTCAATCGCCAGCAGAATTGGAGAGTGGTCAGAGTAGGAGCGTGCTAGTACACTGCAGTCTTGCACCCTGGGCAATATAGTCTCCGTCATGAGCCAGTTGTCAATTCGGGTGTGCATATCATGGTACGCCGAGCAGTGCGTGTTCCCACCCTTCCCAGGGGATCTGGCTCTCCACACATCCACCAGTTGTAACTGCAAATCTGCAATACCACATCTGCTATAGCTCCAGCAGCCGCAGACGGCCGCCTAAAGGGTCCCTTCGATCGGTCAAGCGACGGATCCAAAACACAGTTAAGATCCCCTCCCCAAATCAGTGGCAATGGTTGGCAGCTCTTAATAAGGGTTAACAATGTGTGGTAAAACTGCGGGTCATCATAGTTAGGTCCATATGTGTTTATAATTAGAAAGTCAGCACCCCTACCGCTGCATCTGGAAATGGTGAATCTGCCCGCAGGGTCCGTCTTGCATTCTTCGAGCTGTATGCCTGACTTGGGATTAACCCAGGTGAGTACGCCCCTAGCATGTGAGGTAAAGCCTGCGGCATGGAATGGCCCTGCCAGGTTGCTTCTAGTGAGCATAGCACAGTTAGGGGCAAGATGCGTCTCCTGCAGCAGCGCAATGTCTACCTCCTTTCTACGCAAACACGCCAAGACTTTCCGCAGCTTTCTGTTGTCATTTAGGCCCCTCACATTCCATGTCATCAATCGCAAATGTCTCCTATAACCCTGTTCTTGTGCACTGTACGTCATCCTGCCTTCGCACATATTGTAATAGTCTCCGCTGCTATTGTAAAAACACTATTGTGACCTGTCATACTCAGTGTGACCATGTGAACTGTGGAAAGAAAAACAACCCCCCCCCACCCAAGCCAAGTCATCCCCAACTAGGCATTGGCGGCATACTCCCACCCCCCTGTCAATTGTTAGTGCAGGGAGCAAAAATGCTACACATGTGTAACAATTAACACTAGACCACCCGTGGCGTGTGAGCGTGAGACGCATTGGGGCAGATGTTACTGGCCATCTCTTCAGCGTGGTCTCAGTGCCGTACCGCCACCTACGAAGGAGTAAGAGGCTCCCACTGGAGACACCAGGTCACTCAGGTAGTCACATAAGCCACTAATGATGAATAGTATATTTCACCCTAGAAGACACCATTGTATCACATTAAGAAACTAGTCTTTGCAAGTGGAGGTTGTCCACCACATACAACTGAACATCATTATAGTCCCCGTGAGGAAGGCACCCCCGAAAGGGCAACGTACCCAAGCCCCCCAGGCCTGTTCAGGCAAACTACTCACAGGATGGAGTGACACCTCAAACTGGCACACAATGTCACTTATCAGTCATTTTCATCAAGACCCCCGCTCTCTTCAGTAGCTTGATCGTCCGCCATCTTGTCTTTCCTGCGCTTTCTGGTCAAGTCCCAGTCTTTGAAGGCTTTTTGCAGGGACTGAGGGTCAGAGAAAATCTTTGCCTTGCCGTCGAACATCACTCTGAGCCGCGCCGGATACAGCATCGCGTATTCCACTTTGTGTTCCCGCAGCTTCCGTTTCAGAGGCACGAATTGCTTCCTGGCCTCCTGGACTCTAATAGTAAAATCCGGGAACAAGGAGAGAGAAGAGCCCTCATATTGCAAGTCGCCCAGTTCTCTGGCCTTTCACAGCGTCGCATCCCGGTCTCTATAGTTGAGGAGCTTTGCTATTATAGGTCGAGGAGGAGCCCCCGGGGGCGGCCTGGGTCCCAGCGAGTGGTGCGCTCTCTCCACAATGAACATAGAGGAGAAGGTTGCAGCGCCAAGCAGCGTGGTCAGCAATTGTTCTATAAAAGTCTCCATGGTACCTGTCGCAGTGGACTCGGGCAGGCCGGTAATACGTAGATTACTGCGTCGCGACCTGGCTTCCAAGTCCTCAGCTCTATCTTGCAAAACAGCCAAAGCTCTCTCCATTTGTTTTTGCACAGTTGCAGCATCGGTTTGCGCCTCCTCCGTTTCATTAATCCTGCATTCGGCCATATCAAGACGCTCCGCGTGTTTGTCGACTCTCTCAGTCATACGGTCCATCCTGTAGGATAGGGTATCTATTTTTGCGTCTATCGCTGATAGTCCTTTTTGCATGGTGGCAAGGAATGCTTTGATATCGCCAATTGGGTCGTCCGATTCCGCGGCGTCATCTCTATGCCGAGTTCTCCTTTGCTCAAAGTTCAGCTTGGGCTGCGTCTTATCTGGTTTGCCCATGGGAGCAACAAGCAGGAGCAGGGCAAAGCACGCTGGAATAGCAGCAGCTGTCACCCCAGCCGCCCTGTCCGGGAGCTCTCACAGACGCTTGACAGGGGCTACACAAAGGGGAGGCTATACGCAGTTACCCCAGATGGCATGCAGGGTTGGTTTAATAACTGACGCAATTCCTGCCTGTCCTCCCAAACATTTGTGGGTCTCCGCTTTGGTGGCACAGGATGTGGCAAGTTCTCACCATGGGCATCCAATTGCTCCCAGCGTCAGCTCAGCACCGCTGGGGAAGCGCACTATGGGTGTGCAGCGTTGTGCCCATGTACCGCACCTTAACTGCTACCTCGGAGGTACTCCACGGGCAGGCCCACCCGCTCGGCAAGCAACCGCCCGGCCACTCGGTGAAGCGCGTTGCCGCCCCCCAGCATCAGAAGCCCCAGCGCTGGGACCCAGAAGCGGTCAGGAGCCTTGCTATGACGCACCCCGGGGTAGGGCCTCCAACAGGCAGGGGGTCTCGCCGTCTCCGCTCCGAGACAAGGATAAGGGCCAAGCGAGTACGCACCTCTGCCGCCGCAGGAAGCTCCTCTCTCCCCAGCAGTCGCGACACGCAGCGTAGAGGCCCGTCGCGTCCAAGGCTGTATCTCCGGGTTGGCCGGGTCGTGCGATTCTGTTCTTGCTGCCTCCGATTCACCACAATGAGAGCACAGCGGACACAGCATCCAAGGTGAGAAATCAGGATTTTCACTGCCAATAATTGTCGGATAAGTGTGGCGGCGATCGGAGCTCACTTAACAAGCGGCCATCTTTGGGCCAGGCAAGTTCCGCGCCCCAATAATTAATTAACAATTAATTAATTATCAATACCAATAAATAAAAATTAATAATTACTTAATTACAATTAAATTACTTCCCACCCTATTCCCCTATAAACCCACAACCCGCTACAGAACTAAAGCGCAAAATTTAATTAAAAATAATTAATAACTCCTAGAAATTATTATTTAATTTACTATAATTAAATTACTTCCCACCCTATTCCCCTATAAACCCATGACCCGCTACGGTTTTAAAACGCAAAATTTACTTTGAAAAAAATTACTAACTTCTAAACATTTTATACATATATTTTTTTTTTAAATACAATACTTAACAAAAAATATAGAACACATACATATAAAATACATACTAAAATACATTACACTAATATAAACGTTGATATTATTAACAACAATATTTTTGCAAACGATATTACTGACTTCGATATTAACAAAAACGATATTTCTTACCTTCAGGTCGATATTCTGGTCACCGATATTCTTGATGTCGATATTCTGTCCCTACGATATTTAAAACTCGATATTAATGTAGGTCGAAATAAAAACTCAATATTTTGTCTGTGCACCCCTGCCCAAGATAGAATTATAATAATTCAGCTCTAATGTGAGAGTTAAACTGGGTAAAGGGAATGCAGTCTCAAGAAAAATATACACCAAAATGGCTCAACACACTGCATATTGGCTCCAATGCTTTTCAATCTCTACAAAGCCAACTTAAACATTGCAAACAACAGCAAAAATTTGCAACCACCTAAACTTTATCTTCACCCAATAACATTGCAGCAATCCAATTATGACATTGTATTATTAAGCAAATCTCCCATAGTCCTTCAGAGGCTGATCTCTTCCCTCTCAACTTACATCAAAACAAATAAAATGGAAATTAACTCAAGAACAAAAAGTGCTGATATTTGGCAAACAACGTAAAAGGCGGGGCACCTGGCCCCAGATTTATCAAGCTTTGATACAGCGTAACGCAGCATGAAAACAGTCTGCGCTGCTTCAAATGGAGAGGTCAGGAAATCACCATATCTATTAAGATATGGCACATTACTGTTGTCTCCTTTCTCTGGCGCACTCAGTGCAGTCTAGCGCCAACTAAGGCACCCTTGTGTCATGGTGCAAGGGTGTCTGAGTTGCAGGCAGGATTATTTTTGTGCAGGAAGGGGCAGAATGCAGCACACTTAGAAAGAGGAAACAATGAGGAGAAATAAAGATATTTCTGCTTGTTGCGCTGCTATTGGGCAGGCATAGCGTTTTGACACATTTCAAGGTTTACAAGTCTTGGTAAATCTGGGAATGCACCAAAATCCATGGGTGGATGTGTGGCAGTACCCACGCTCCACCCATAAAATGGCTTCCCATGTCTTAGTAATGCAGGACCACACAAGGTGGCCTTGCACTGCTTGATAAATCTCACTTAAGGATTGCATTGCCCATGCGACATCATGCATGATGCAAGGGCAACGCAATCCAACCGTAAACCTGACCCTGATACCTAGAGCAGAAAATTGAGACTGTCTCAGCTTATACTTTGGTGTTACCTTCCACGTGGCTAATTTAATGACCATTTTACTTCCCTAAGAAAAAAGGCAAGATAATTGACATTTGCCTTTAAATTATTACAGAGCAAACTGCGTGGTTGGTCCTTGGAACGAAAAATTAAAGTTAAATCACAAAATTACTTCCAACTTGTGTTTTAGACCTGTCAGCCTTAGGATGGTCTACCCCCAAACCTTTTACCTTCACATTCCTATTTTGCTGAATTCATTTTTATTGGCTTTGGGTCTCTTTGCACTTTACTACTGCTAACCATTGCTAAAGTGCTTATGTTCACTCCTTAAAGCATGGTAAAATTGGCTTACAGCTGCTTGGCATATTTAATGTACTTATAAGTCTCTAGTAAAGTGGTATACCATATGCCCAGGGCCTGTAAATTAAATGGTACTAGTGGGCCTGCAACACTTATTGTGCCACCCACTTAAGTAACCCCTTAGAACATGTCCCAGGCCTGCCAACACAGCCTGAATGCAGTTTTAAGCTGTCAATTCAACTTGGCAGTATATCCCCCTTGCCAAGCTTAAACTCACCTTTTATTGCATATACATCATCCTTATGGTTGGCCCTAGTAGCCCATATGGCAGGGTGCATTGTGATTAAAATGTTGGACATGTACCCTTAAGATTTACATTTCCTGGCAATGTAAAAGTCCTAAATTCGTTTTTCTACTACTCTGAGGCCTACTTCTTCAATAGGATAACATTGGGTTACTTTATTACATTCAAACAGTGCTAAAGTGTGAGTGGGAACAGGTGAACATTTTATGTTTGGTGTCTGAGAAATTGTAATTAAAACTCCTCTTTAATGCTAAAGTCAGATTTTAAGTTACAATTATGAAAATGCCACATTTAGAAAGTTGCCATTTTCCTGCCCTAACTATTTGGTGCCTCCAGCCTGTTCCTGGGTCACATGGGTGGTTGTAGTTGGCAGTTGGACTTTGATTACTCCTCCCAGACAACCACACAAAAGAAGGATTAGGTGTGCCTGGATGGGCCATCACTGGCACAATGGGGTATTGAAGCTGGGCAAAGCCCCTCTTGCAAATGAATAAGCTGTTCTGTACCTTCACACAAAGGACTTGTCACCCCTGCATTGTTCATGCAGCTAGTTTGGAGTCAGGGCAGGGGCATCAGGAAACTTTAAGCACTTCAAGGGGAATTCTATAGAAACTTCTCCTACTTCAAAGAATGCACCAGCTATAAAAATTGGACCCTCAGACCCACTCTTCAGTTTCCTTTCTGGACCTGCGGAAAGACTCTCAGAGGACTGCCTGCTGATGTGGCCGTCTGTGTACTTCAGATAACTGCTTTTCTACACCTTGGAGGACTGCTTTGCTGTCTTAAGCTTGCATTGAACTCTCAGAGGCTGCTGATGCTGCCTGCTGTTAGAGCCCTGTTCCACTTCTTGAACCCAGGACTCCAAGGGCTAGTTCCCTGGGCTCCTGATCAGAGACTCTAGGATAAAAAAGGCTCCAACCATCTTGAATCCACACCTGGACCTGGCTTGAGTGATTATTAATCACCCATGTCATGCCTCTCCAGTCCTGGACCCTTGGTTGTGGTGTTAAAGGAGCCCAGGAAACCGAAAATCCAAAAGTTGGGACTTTGAAGTTTTTGGGCTAAAAACTGCTCTGAGAACACAGAGGAGACCGGGACCAACTTGCTCGTCTCACTGCCTAAGGTGCATCACTGGTCAGCCTGACTGCGCAGCAGCTTCAGCTACGTTCTTCTCCGCAGCAGCAAATCCTGTTCAGCTGTCCTTTACCAAATGGGTATCCGTCCACGTGGATCTCCCGTTGGCTACAACTTCCAGCCTTAGCCCGCTGGAGATTTTTAACGTCCAAAAAGAGACTGAAAGTAGTAGCATTCACTGAGACTTCATCCAGCGGCTCCCCGACAACAACACTCCCTCTTTGGATACCGCCTGCAGCCTTGCCCAGATGAACTTCACCTTCTCAGAACATTTTTCTTCAAATTTCTTCTAAGTCCAAGGTAAGCACCAATCAGGCACAATCCACTTCTTCCATCCTACCGTGCTTCATCACAGTCGTCCATATTTTTCAACTTTGACCCGGCCTCATATGACAAGCTGTCTGCGGTTTGCACTTTGATCTTTTAGGTGCTTGTTTTTACCTTAAATTGTAAAAATTCATAACCCCAGTTCTACCAATTGGATTCTTGTTGTTTTGGTGTCAAATAATGTATTAAAATTTCCTCTATTTCTCTAAATTTATGTTGGATTTTTCTTGTGTTGTGTTTTCACTTTATTACTGTTTGAGTGCTGCATAAATACTTTACACATTGCCTCTAAGTTAAGGTTGACTGCTTTCCTGCCAAGCTACTAGAGTGTTAAGCAAAGGTTAATGTAGTGATTTTTGTGGTTCACCCTGACAGGAACTGTGGCTGCTGCTTGAGAAGGGTTAACATCCCACTAAAAAAAACAATTTCTCACACTATGGGGTCAATTCCGATCCCGGTCGGAGGCGCACCTAATACCATTCGGCCGGGAAAAAAGCCAGGCGAATGCCTGTTTCCCGACCGATTCGCTCATACGTCCGAACGAGCAAGTACGATGCGCACAACTGCCCAGATCCCGACCCAGTCGTACTCACCCAACACAGGTCCAGTTCTCCGACCGAGGCGGATCCGGAAACGCAGAATCGAGTCGCACGGAAGCCAAAATGCAGCCCCGTCCGGCCGGACAAGTACGATGCGCTTTCCGTACGCGCCGAACCCGTCACTACGCACGGCACGTCAAAGCATCCGGGAGAGGCGCACATAAGCTCCGATTCGCGCCACAAGACGATCCACGGCTACGAGACGAACACGCCAGCGACGAGGACGAGGCGAAGCAAAGAGAAAGACGAACGAGACGAACCAACCATGAATCCCATCGTGCCGATCCTACCAATATTCTACATCTATTACCGGAACAGGCACGGACGCGTACGGCGCAGAAGGTAAGTCAGACACCAACCACAAAAACAAACTACACGTACCCGGCATATCACACACACACAGAGGGATGCAGAAATTACTTACACCAGCAACAGCAGCACCATAGGGGCGGGATGGCTATCACCAATGCCACATATACACATAGGGGCCTGTATGCCAACAACTAACACCACCACTACCCAAGGGGTGCTAGATGCCTGTCACTACTACCACCTCTACCCATGGGTGCCAGATGCCTACCACTACTACCACCTCTACCCATGGGGGGCAGGATGCCTACCACTACTACCACCTCTACCCATGGGGGGCTGGATGCCTACCACTACTACCACCTCTACCCATGGGGGGCAGGATGCCTACCACTACTACCACCTCTACCCATGGGGGCTGGATGCCTACCACTACTACCACCTCTCCCCATGGGGGGCTGGATGCCTACCACTACTACCACCTCTACCCATGGGGGGCTGGATGCCTACCACTACTACCACCTCTACCCATGGGTGCCAGATGCCTATCACCACTACCACCTCTACCCATGGGGGGCAGGATGCCTGTCACTACTACCACCTCTACCCATGGGGGGCTGGATGCCTACCACTACTCCCACCTCTACCCATGGGGGGCAGGATGCCTACCACTACTACCCCTCCTACCCATGTGGGGCTGGATGCCTACCACCACTACCACCCCTACTCAGGGGGTGCTAGATGCCTACCACTACTACCACCTCTACCCATGGGGGGCAGGATGCCTGTCACTACTACCACCTCTACCCATGGGGGGCTGGATGCCTACCACTACTACCACCTCTACCCATGGGGGGCAGGATGCCTACCACTACTACCACCCCTACCCATGTGGGGCTGGATGCCTACCACCACTACCACCCCTACTCAGGGGGTGCTAGATGCCTACCACTACTACCACCTCTACCCATGGGGGCAGGATGCCTGTCACTACTACCACCTCTACCCATGGGGGCAGGATGCCTACCACTACTACCACCCCTACCCATGTGGGGCTGGATGCCTACCACCACTACCACCCCTACTCAGGGGTGCTAGATGCCTACCACTACTACCACCTCTACCCATGGGTGCCAGATGCCTGTTACTACTACCACCTCTACCCATGGGGGCAGGATGCCTGTCACTACTACCACCCCTACCCATGGGGGCTGGATGCCTACCACCACTACCACCCCTACTCAGGGGGTGCTAGATGCCTACCACTACTACCACCTCTACCCATGGGTGCCAGATGCCTACCACCACTACCACCTCTACCCATGGGGGGCAGGATGCCTGTCACTACTACCACCTCTACCCATGGGTGCCAGATGCCTACCACCACTACCACCTCTACCCATGGGGGGCAGGATGCCTGTCACTACTACCACCTCCACCCATGGGGGCTGGATGCCTACCACTACTACCACCTCTACCCATGGGGGCAGGATGCCTACCACTACTACCACCCCTACCCATGTGGGGCTGGATGCCTACCACCACTACCACCCCTACTCAGGGGGTGCTAGATGCCTACCACTACTACCACCTCTACCCATGGGGGCAGGATGCCTGTCACTACTACCACCTCTACCCATGAGGGGCTGGATGCCTACCACTACTACCACCTCTACCCATGGGGGGCAGGATGCCTACCACTACTACCACCCCTACCCATGTGGGGCTGGATGCCTACCACCACTACCACCCCTACTCAGGGGTGCTAGATGCCTAACACTACTACCACCTCTACCCATGGGGGGCAGGATGCCTGTCACTACTACCACCTCTACCCATGGGGGGCTGGATGCCTACCACTACTACCACCTCATCCCATGGGGGGCTGGATGCCTACCACCACTACCACCGCTACTCAGGGGTGCCAGATGCCTACCACTACTACCACCTCTACCCATGGGGGGCAGGATGCCTACTACTACTACCACCCCTACTCAGGGGGTGCCAGATGCCTACCACTACTACCACCTCTACCCATGGGGGGCAGGATGCCTACCACCAACAACACCCCCACTCACAGGATGGCTAATGCATGACACAACAAGCACACACCAACATAAGGAATGCATCAAAAAAACATCCCCCCCAACACCATGACAAGCGTGTGTAGACTGTGTGAAATGCCTACAACACTGAACATGACTTTGAACATACAATGTGACCCCCTATCACATGTGTCACACATAAATGTGTGTGGCCCCCATAATGCAAGCAGACCATGACCACTGTTGCAATGGGGTCCAATCCCCATCATCACAGTGACCAAAAGGTAAGTGTGGGGTCCATAGCTGAAGCACATTTTGAACATTGTGGCAATGGGATCTAAACCCCCATCATAACAGTGACCAAAAGGTAAGTGTGGGGTCCATAGCTGAAGCACATTTTGCACATTGTGGCAATGGGGTCTAAACCCCCATCATCACAGTGACCAAAAGGTGAGTGTGGGGTCCATAGCTGAAGCACATTTTGAACATTGTGGCAATGGGGTCTAAACCCCCATCATCACAGTGACCATAAGGTGAGTGTGGGGTCCATTGCTGAAGCACATTTTGAACATTGTGGCAATGGGGTCTAAACCCCCATCATCACAGTGACCAAAAGGTAAGTGTGGGGTCCATAGCTGAAGCACATTTTGAACATTGTGGCAATGGGGTCTAAACCCCCATCATCACAATGACCATGAGGTGAGTGTGGGGTCCATTGCTGAAGCACATTTTGAACATTGTGGCAATGGGGTCCAACCCCCATCATCACAGTGACCAAAATGTAAGTGTTGACATTGAAAAGGCTGCAACTGCCAAACTGCATGGATGATTCCTGGTCACAGAACAACAAACACATCAGTGGCAAAGAAGTGCTTGTGTCCCATAGCAACATAGATTGGGGGTGGCAAACAGTGCAGTGCAAATAAGACATACCTTTGGCCATGTGCAGACAAACATCACCCATGGGGGCTGACACTGTCAACATCCATCAATGACACAATGACAGAAGTGACCATCATAATGCAGACCCACATATTTGCACCAATGGGCACACAAATGTAGATACCCTGTGGAGACTGTAGATGTGAGGTGAACAAATAACATACCATGGCAGCAATGGGACACACAAACAATGATCATTGTGCTGACTGATGACCTAGGAGTCCCAGGGACAGCAGGGGAAACACACCAAACAACATACAGCCAATAGCACACTAAAGATATGCCAATGCAGTGGTGCAGATGCACAAACAGGCAGACCCACACTGCACATCACACACAACAGGTGAGGGGGGGTGCCAGTGTCCCCAGGCAACCACACAACACATGATGAGGCCTGAATACCAATTACACAGATGCACATACAGTGCCACACAAAAGTAACTCATGGATCCAAATCCCCTATGTGGGCAATCAGGCATTGTTAGATGAGAGGGAGCACAAATTACACATGTCACACAAGCTTGTAGGAACAGCAACTAACACAGCAAGAGACAGACCCGCCACATCACTACCCCCAGGGACCCCATATTGTGCTGACACTAGCCTGCATGATAATCCCACTGTGATGACAATGTCAGATGTCGTTCACACTGTGAACCCCAGCCATGTCTCCTGAGCAACTAACTACCATCACACCTACACAAGCTCCAATCAATCAGCACGGCCTGCCAGCCAAGGCCAATATGAAGGTAGGGGTCTGGCCGTGCAACAACTCACTTTTGCACACACTCAACACCACACACCCTGATCTCCACCTATGTGCAGCAGTGAAGCTCACATGGACTGGTGACATTGCACATGCACACATGACAATACCAGGGGTGGTGGTGGGAACCAAGGTGCAGAAACCCATCAAACATGGCCAGTCAACAAGACTTGTCAATGTCTGACACACAGCACAGTATGCTGTACATGGGCATGATGTGAAATCCACCACAATCAATGGGATCCTGGCCATAGTCACACACCAATGAAGAAGCCAAGGTGACACACGAAGAACACACGTACACAACTACCAACATTGCAGCTCTGACCCTGAGGAGTGGCAGCAGTCACACACACAACGTGTCACAATCACTGTAAGCTAACACAAACTGTAAATCACATTACTCGTGTAAACAACAAGTGCCAAGGGGAATCCTGAATGTGTCCCATCTGCGTTTGCCCACATCCCCAGCACTGACAACAAAGACAACCTGGGATGACAACCTCATGAACATTAGTTTGCCATGCACCCACATCACAGAGAAACCAGGTCCAAGATGCTGGATGAACACAGAACAACTCAGCAAGCATCACATACAGGAACATCCCTAGGGACACAGCCTGTGTAGGAAAAGGGAAGGGAACACGCACAGACATGCTTACACAACACAGGCCCACGCAATGTCACCAGATTACACACTGCCATGAGGGCACACCACTCCTGTGGAAGGTCCGCTGTGCCAAACCTTGTCTGTGCACGACCCAAACATGTCAGCAGAACACTCCGTCAGTGAGTCAACAACCACAACACACAGAAGGCTCTGCTCACATCAGCCTGGGTATGGGGGTGTCACGTCAGTCATCTGCACACACACCAAACACATGTCAAGCAAGTTGCACTGTATACACAGATGAGTCCTTCGACATTGATATGCAAAACTGCATGTCCAGTGGAGCTGGGCACACAGTCAGGGAAATCGGGACATTGAACAGTGGTAAGCCCACCAGATGTGCATCAGTGTAAGACAAAGATGTTCATTTACAAATGCAAAAAGGACATCCCTGTGTTAAATGCTGAACATTACACCCTCAGACTGTAGCAAAGGATGCCATAGATCCAGAATACAACAGGACACATATCCCATGGACCACATGGAGTCCATCACTGCAACACTTCATCGTCCTGATGTTAACACTATTACAACTGCAAATGCAGGATGCCACTCATCCACATCATGTACATCAAAAGAAAACCCAAAAGTAAACAAAAAGAGGCTTTATTCAGCAAATGTCAGGGTAAAAACGGAAGTCCAAAAGAAGCTAAGGCCAATGGCCAGTCCAAAATCACAGTACCAACGGGGTGAGAAGTGACAACTGGTCACACATTGCTTGCCTGCACTGGTACGGTTGGGGGACATCACCCTTGGAGGGGCATACAAGGGGCAGGCCAGGCACCGCAGGGACAGGATCAGGGGATGGCAGAGTGAGGCAGTGAAGGGGTGGTGGGTGCAGGAGTGTCACCGGCAACTGCAGTGGAGGTGTCTGACTCAGGGGACCGGCACCACCGTGGTACACAAGTCAGTTGGTGTGGGTGCCGCAACCACTGCAGTGGGCTGGACTGATGTAGTGGACTGGGTACCCACTGCAGTGCCCGAGTCAGACGTGGTGTTTGTGGACTCCACTGCAGTGCATGACTCCAAGGGAGTGGAAGGGTGGGCAGATGAGGTGGGCAGGACAGAGGGGGGACCCGGTCCCCACAACAGTGCCACTAACAGGCAGAGCGTCTGGGTTGGGGGTGGAAGAGCAAGTGGCAGGGGGAGGGCCTAAGCAGTCTGGGGATGCGGTATCGGTGTGTGGGGGAACCTGGGGCAGGGTGTGGCGGGGGAACCTGTGCAGTGGTGGCCTGGGGGATGGAGGAGAGAGACTGGGCGCTGGAGCTGCGTGGTGGTGGTGGTGGGTTCTTGCTCTTCCTGCTCCGGGGGGACTTCTGAATGGGCTCCTGTGTCTGCCTGCGCCTGGGGGAGGGTGTCCAGGGGCGAGGGGCACTCCTCTCTGTGTGGGTGGACTTCCTCTTCCCCTGGTGTGCTGGGTCAGCAGGAATGGTGGGGAAGAGGCTGAGGTCACACAGGAAGACCTGCTGTGTATGTGGGGTAGCAGGCAAGGCAAGGGAAGGGTTCTTGGAGGGAGAGGATTTGGAGGACTGCGGAGTGAATGTGGATGCCTGTGTGTGTGTGTGTTCCCCATCCCCTGTGTCTGTGGTATCAGTCCCCTGAGGATGCTTGTGTGCAGGTCTTGCCTTACTCTTGGGTGTGTCTGTGCTGCTCGTGTCTGTGTGTTTGGATGACTGTGCAGGTGTGCATGTGCTTTGGACAGGTAGGGGGGCAGGAAGTGTGGATGGGGCAGAGGTGGGAGGGGTGAGGGACTGTTGCAGGAGGGACACTGCTGCCATCAGGGAGGAGTCCATGGACCTATTGCTCCTCTGTAGGGCAGACATACCCGTCGAGATGCCCTCCATGAACGACACCAGCTGTGTCAACAGAGTGGTGTGTGCATGGAGGACACTCAGCATTGCTGTCTGCCCTACATGGAGCTGCCGAAGGAGGTACACAGACTCCTCACTCAGGGCAGCAGGGGACACAGGGGCAGGGGCTGCGGTACCTGGCACGAAGGAGACACACTCCCGAGCACGGGAGCCTCCACAGACCTCAGGAATGGGAGCCGATGGGAGGGCGGTGGTGGTGGTGGTGGTGGCGGGGCCAGACAGTCTAGCTGGAGTCATCCTCCGAGCTGCTGTGGTCCCCAGCTGAGGTGGATGGTGCTGAGGACTCCTCGGTGTGGCTCCCCTCGCCCTCCATGCCACTGGGTCCCTCTGACCACTCGTCCGATGCTGACCCAGTCTGGCTCCGCTGCTCCTCCTGGTCCATGGAGCTGTCCCCTCCTGTGGCCGTGGATGTATCTGCAAACAATTAGGGAAACAGACAAACATCAGTCACCTGCACTGACCGCACACACCACAGTAAGTACAGCACATTACAGAGCAAGCCCTGGCATCCTTAGTTGAACATTGCCTAAAGTCCTCACACAGATTCGGGGAAGCCAATTGTCAGTCTGATGGGCAACCATGGGACTCACACCCCTCCTGCCCTTGCACCCATCTGTCTGGTGCCTGTCTGATGGTAAGACCCCAGTGTGGACACATGCACCACCTACACAGTTGTTGGACATTGCAGGGAACACGGTGAAGCATGTGAACATGCACACATCACATCTCTTGCCACTGAGTCAGTGCAGGTGTCCGGATAAAGGGATGGCCAGATTCTAATTAGAAATGCATGTGATGCATACCAGTACCAGACACCATGATGCACCCATGTCCGGATAGTCAATGCCACAATGGGGTGCATGTTGCACATGTCACTCCCCTGCAGGATCAGTCCCAGGAAGTTGAATGCCATGACACAGGAATGCGTGCAAAGTCATACATTACTGTCTCAAGTCACATGGCCATGGCAGCCAGCCAACAACAGTCTGCACTGTGTCACAATCCGAGGGCATGGGGAATGCAAGTTATGTGACTGACAAGTGCACATGTCCATCCCCCAAAAAACACATCATCTGTACTACTATTTGTCCACGTCATACCAACTGGACATATGGGGGACATGAAAGACAACTCTCTGAACATGAGCACCTCACAGTGTGCTGTGAATGAAAATACAGCTGCCTGAAAGTCACAGTCGCAAACACCTGTGTGCACAGTCAAGTGATCAGACACCTATAAGTCACAGAAGTATCGTCTATCATGGTCACATCTCAGATGGCATGCTGAGCCCCAAACGATGAACATACCAGTAGTCCTGACAATGAAGACACAGCACAATGAGACAGAGGCAGACACCTGAGGGTACATTTCACTGATCACAACATGCCAGATGATACACGGGAGTGGGAGTACAGAGTGTATTGTATGCACTGGAGTAGGCATGACTGTCCAGCTCCACCTGTAAGAGGGATGAGTCCTGGACAGTAGGCAGGTGGCTAAGCATGTGTGACACACTGGATACACATACTCCTGAGGCCCAAATATTGTTCCCACCAGCAGCATGGGTGTGTGCCACATTCCCCAGGGACATGTGGTGAGTCAGAGCAGCAAGCGGACCACATATCAAAGTTACACGCAGATCACATGTCAGAACTTAGGCATTGTGTAAGCAATTGACCCACCCATGAATCGCACAACATAGTCACGGGAACAAATGCTGCCCCCACCTTGAGCAAAGCAAAATGCAATGACACAGTCCCCAAATGACACAATTTCCTGACTATAAGGGCCACACATATGCGTATCAGAGGAGAAGTGGGCATGTAACAAATGAGGGACATGGGTCCTGGACCACATGACTGATGTACTGTGGAAGTTTACTCAGGCCAGACAAAGTGCACAGTGCAGTCATGGACTCACCCCCTCCTTGCTGCTGTCTGTCCTTCAGCTGCCCATCCAGGTCAGGGAAGACCACCGCCAGGATCCGGAGCATGTGGGGGGTCAGGGTCCGGTGTCCGCCCCTCCTGCGAGGAGGCGACAGCTTCAGCTGGAACCTTGCGATCCTCCGGGTCCAGCCACGAAGGTCCTGCCACCTCTTTTGGCAGTTGCGGATCCTGCACCTGTAGACCCCCACGGATCTTACTTTCCGGGCGATGGTCAGCCAGATGTCCTGCTTCTGGTGGGCATTAACCTGTGAGGATGACAAAGTGAAAAGGCCATTACTACACATGCAACATATACGTGCATCACACAGTTGGATATACATGTCTCAATTACAGGGGCATATGATGTACACAGGCAGTACAACAATGGCTATGAACAGTTTGCCAGCAGTCACTACATGGTATCATTGCATGGGAAGTAAACCTAGTTGGAATGCACTGTTACTGCACTGTACCAGTTCAGTGCATGTAACTACACACTTTGGGGTGTGACAACTACTCAGTGGGCATGCTAGCCAGTGGTGTGCACAGTGAAAGTCCTGCTAGTCAGACAACATGCACAATTAGTGATGCAGTGGACAGCACACTCACCTGCTCCCCTGGTTTCCCATACAGCTTGCTGTACTGTGGAAGGAGGCTGTCCAGCAGGGCCTGGTTCTCCTCAAGGCTGAAGGCTGGGGCTCTCTCCACAGTACGTGCCATTGCAGGAGCCAGAGGATGCATAAACAGCAGCAGTGTTGGTGGCAGATGTCGTCCTGGAGCATGTAGTGCAGGCAAGTGAGCTCTCAGGGGAACAGCCAGCATTATATGTGTGCTGCAGAGGCAGATACTGTCCCATGTGTCCAAAGTGATAGGTCCAAGTCGTTTGCATCTTCTAAATCTGACCAATCCATGGTATAGCAGCACTAATACACGTCCACAGCATCCTTCAAATCTTCAACTTCATGACACCCATGATTTTGCAACATTGTTGTGGCTGGCCAACTGAATTCACTGCATCAGACTCGTTGGAGCTTCGAAAACGCATCCGTTGCCATGCCAGGCCCCAGCCAATGTGTGCGCACCGATCGGTCCATTGCTGTACAACTCGTACCCGGGATACAACGCGTACCAGCTCACATTGAATGCAATGGGCCAGCCGGGCACACCGATCGGTCCATTGCAATTCAACGCGTACCCGCGATACAACGCGTACCCGCGATACAACGCGTACCCGCTCACATTGAATGCAATGGGCCGGCCGGGCACACCGATCGGTCCATTGCAGTTCAACACGTACCCGCGATACAACGCGTACCCGCTCACATTGAATGCAATGGGCCGGCCGGGCACACCGA
This sequence comes from Calotriton arnoldi, assembly GCA_963921515.1. Classification (NCBI taxonomy): domain Eukaryota; kingdom Metazoa; phylum Chordata; class Amphibia; order Caudata; family Salamandridae; genus Calotriton; species Calotriton arnoldi. Next base: position 591,927 of record CAWUFW010003132.1, read on the forward strand.
TCGGTCCATTGCAGTTCAACGTGTACCCGCGATACAACGCGTACCCGCGATACAACGCGTACCCGCGATACAACGCGTACCCGCTCACATTGAATGCAATGGGCCGGCCGGGCACACCGATCGGTCCATTGCAGTTCAACGCGTACCCGCGATACAACGCGTACCCGCTCACATTGAATGCAATGGGCCGGCCGGGCACACCGATCGGTCCATTGCAGTTCAACGCGTACCCACGATACAACGCGTACCCGCTCACATTGAATGCAATGGGCCGGCCGGGCACACCGATCGGTCCATTGCTCTACAACGCGTACCCGGGATACAACGCGTACCCGCTCACATTGAATGCTATGGCCAATGTGTGCGCACTGATCGGTCCATTGCTGTACAACGCGTCCCTGTACAAGTCACTGGCATATGTCACCATGCCTGTCACAGGTGAACATATGCCAGCCACATATACTTCCCAGGGAGTGAGGGGCACACCTACAATACCACAGCCTGTCCACACTGTATCCTAAGGCATGTAAGGCTGCATTACATGTTCCGTGTATGGGGGTCAACATGTTTTTTTTGGGTGGCACTTGGGGGCAGCCACTCCCAGGCTGTGCACATGTTCATGGGGACAGAATCCTTGGTGTGTTGTGCCCATGAACACTGGGGTGTGCAACTGTTCATTTCAGGGCTTGTGGCATGGTCACATTTCACGGTTGTGTATGTGTATGTCATGTCACATACCCCCTGAGTCCCATGTGGGACGGTATGTACGTCCCAGGGTGACCCATTGCCACAATTGTGATGGCCCTCCACAGTCTCTGTGCATGTCGTGTTTACAATGTCTCTGATTCCATGTGCACAATGGGAGACAGTCTCCACATCCACGTTGTTTGTGCATGGACTTTGATGTAGTGCGTGTGTGTGTCACAGACGTCCATGTCTGTCCTGCCGAGGCAACAGGGACCACTACCTGTGGGGGTCATGGTTGTTTAGCTGTGGTGTATTCATGATGCACCATGTCATGCCAGTGTCCATGTGTCAATACAGGGTCCCTGGGAATCTACCTGTCGATGAGCTGTGATGCCTGGGGCACTTCTGTCCTCACATGTCACTGTGGTGTGTGTTTGGAACGTGACAGCAGTACATGGGTACTGTGACACAGCCTAATGATATCCCATAGCACAACCTGGGACTTGTTGAGGACACATGTTGAACTGTGATGTTAGATGTTAGCCATGTAGGTGCCATACATGTCCTTACGGAACGGCACACGCTTCATGTACTTGTGTCTCGTAATGATGTATCATGTGATATTGAGTCTGGTCTATGCCACATATGTGGGGTGACTGACAATCCTTCTTTCCTCACCTATGCACTGCAGGGCACCAGCTGTCCATCGGCCATTCCCTGACCTTGCAATGGTGGTTAAACAGGACTGCATCCGACGGTACCGCTTCACCAGGCCACTGATTGAGGAATTGACGGTGCGGTTGGCCCCACATTTGCAACCTGGCCGGACATACCCTACAGCGCTGACCCCCAAGGTGAAGGTGATGGCAGCCCTACACTTCTTTGCCACCGGTACCTTTCAACACACTGTGGCGTCTGCTGGTGGGATGTCACAGACCATGTTCAGCCGTGTGCTCCGCAACGTTTTGGAGGCTATGTTGAGGTACCTGAACCAGTACATCTATTTCCCTAGACTTCAACAACTCACTGACGTGAAGAGTGACTTCTATGCCCTGGGGAGAATGCTGCATGTCATTGGCTCCATTGATGGGACACATGTGGCTTTGGTACCCCCACAGGCCCAAGAGCAGGCATACAGGAACCGCAAACACTACCATTCGGTCAATGCACTGGTGGTATGTCTTGCAGATATGAGCATCACACACGTCTGTGCCCGTTTCCCCGGTTCTGCACACAATGCCTACGTGATGAGGAGTAGTCGCATCCCGAGGATGATGTCACAGATGCGGAACCAGCGTGCCTGGCTTGTTGGTGTGTACTGACTTTGTAGCATTGTGTGTGTTCTGCAATGTAGTGTTCCACCCTCTTTTCCAACTCAGCTAATGTGCAATTGTCTGTATGTAGGTGACTCCGGATACCCCAACATGCCGTGGTTGCTGACGCCCCTCAGGAACCCTGTGACACCAGCCCAGATGCGCTACAATGAGGCACATGGTCGGACCAGGAGAGTGATTGAGCGGACATTTGGTCTCCTGAAGAGCCGCTTCCGCTGCCTAGATAAGACAGGAGGGGCCCTCCCATATGCCCCAGCAAAGGTGTGCAAGATTGTCATCGTCTGCTGCATGCTACACAACCTGGCAGTGCGGAAGGAGTTGCCTCTCATCCTGGATGACGATGACCAACATCCGCCACCTGTGGAGGATCCTGGGCTGGACCACGATGCCAGTGGTGATGATTATGATGAGGGTGATGTCCGCACACAGCTCATCACCAACTTCTTCAGCTGAATGTGAGTATCCAGGGATGTTATGTCAATGATGTGAGTTTGCATGATATGTGTTGGTGGTGCTCTGGTGCTGTTTGAGTGTGTCCATGTGCTACTTGACTGGATGCGTGCAGCAAAGTGTCCTTACAGGTAGTCTGTACTCCACAACAGTGTTGACATGCTAACTTGGTCCTGGGTGGGTATCTTGTGACATGTATTGGGCATGAGTATTGCAGTTCTGTCCTGTTCTTCAGTGCTTTTGACTGTGTGTCATTTCTGTCCTTCACAGGGTACTTTCAGAGTTGTTTGGTCAACTGTGATCCCCCGACACCGTGAATCAACTTCCAGGGTGGTAGCTGTCGTTTCCCTACAGGTGATGTGCGCCACACCCATGGACTTCCTTTCTTCTACACTTGTTGACTGTGTGCCCACTGCCAGGTGGGATTACCTTACATCTGTAGTGGTTACAACATGTTGCAAATGTGTAATAAACCTGTGCTTCACTTTGTGATGTGCGTTGTCTGTGGTCACACATCTGACTGACATTTGCTTCCTGCACCAGTGGGCTAGTTAACACAGACTGTGAATAGGTGTTGTGTCTGTGCAATGCACCGTATTTCCTGGCAACATCAGTGTAGGCGATGAGTCAGATGGCCCTGGTGTGTATGTGTTGTGTAGCCCTGGTGGTGTGCCTCCCTCATATGTGTCACGTCGCCATGACTCACATGCCGGTGTTGTACTTGCTGTAGCAGTTAGCATGCACAGTGTCATTTCACAGATCATCATCTCCACTTCAGAAACAACGTTGTAATCACAACAGAGGCAAGTATGGTGTATTAGTGAGTTTATTGACATACATGTGTGAGTATAGCGCACAGGATGGTGGGTGCTGTACATTGTGATTGTAATCCAAAGTTCCTAGATGATTTGGAAGTCCTGATAGCAGAAATGTCCTGCGTAAAGTCCACAGTCATCTGATACATTGGTCCAACTTGAGCTCCCCATGTCATGTGGGAGAGTTGTGTTGCATTCGACAGGGTGAAGAGTTTGCGCACAAAGGTGATTTTCCGGAACAGGTGTTGGCTTCCTGGGGGTTGTGCATGGCCATCAGCCTCTCAGTTGTCCTTCCTCGGACGACCCCTCTTCTTTGGGGGGGGACCCTCAAGTGCAGGCTGCTGCGGTGCAGGGGACTCTCCTCCAGAGTCATCCTCCCTCCCTGTGGCAGTTGCAGTTGTTGCAGCACCAGATGTTGTGGGCACACAGGGAGGTGTTGACATGTTGGTGCACATCTGGCGGAGGCATTGTAATATGTCCCTATGCACCGCTGTCTGTTCTTGCAATGTGTCCCACTTGGACTCCATGCGGGACATGTGTAAGTCCAAGCGGGCATGATGGGCAGCCTGCTGCTGTTGAATGTCCCTGAGGATCCCCACTACCTGGCTGAACTCTCCGGTGCTAGTCTGGTACGCATCAGCTATGCGTACCAGTTGTGGGTCATCATGCAGTCCAGACCCCTCTGCAAGCAGCGACCTATGTCTACCACCCCTCCCACCACCCCTGGTGACACGTGAAGGACCTGCGTTGGCATGCACAGGTGACCCTGGGCCCCCTTGGGGGTTGTTGCTGGTGTTGGTGTCCGTAGCTCCACGTTGGGCCGGGGTCCGTGTGCTGTTGGTGGTGGTGGTCCTTGGTCTGTCCGTGTCGGCAGGGGTGGTCTGTGTGTTGGCAGTTGTTGGAGGGGTGGGTGCAGGGGGTGCAGCTGGTGGTCCTGCTGGTGCTGCATGATGACTCACTGCGGAGGTGCCAGGTAGGTCTTCGTCATCCGAGGTGGGCAGAGGCTGTTACACACAAGTGAGCTCAGTGTCCCCCGGAGCCTGTGACAGGGACTCCTCAGCGTCTGCTGCTGTGTCCCCATCATCACCTGTATTTGGAAGAGACACACAATGTATGTAATGTTTCTACAGGCATCAATGGTTCAAACACCAGACAGTTGTGACTGTACCTCTGGATGCGGGCCTGTACATTGCATTGTCCTAAGTTGTCACAGTCAGCTGTTGATATTGGTGTAGCGCATTGTCCTGGCAACATGAAGCATTTCAATGTGAATGTTGAGGTGTGTGCATAGCCAGCATTGGTGGTATTTGGTTGACATCCGGACATCCTTCGCCCTCCAGCCCAGTTATCCCACCATGAAGCATGCCACCCTTGCAGTGGGTGCAGGTTGACTCTCAGGATGTCAGTCAGTGGTGTCCTACTGTTGGTTGGTGGCCAGTTCCCAGCATGGCCTTGTGGTCCCCACAACAGAGCAGCAGTGTCAGACATCTTTGATGGGGCTTTCCACTCTCTGTGAGGTGTGCATGCTTCAGTGTGAGCTTGCTGGGCCATGTGGGGGGATGTTGAGCTGTGACTACCACTGCCATCATGCTATTGCCTCCACCCCCTTCCCAGCATGCCCATACTTCCTTCCTTTTGAGTGTACTTCACTGTGTGTGGGTGTGACAGCAATGGCAAGATGGCTGACAGTGGTGTCCTGCTGTTGGTTGGTGGCCAGTTCCCAGCATGGCCTTGTGCTCCCCACAACAGAGCAGCAGTGTCAGACATCTTTGATGGGGCTTTCCACTCTCTGTGAGGTGTGCATGCTTCAGTGTGAGCTTGCTGGGCCATGTGGGGGGGATGTTGAGCTGTGACTACCACTCCCATCATGCTATTGCCTCCACCCCCTTCCCAGCATGCCCATACTTCCTTCCTTTTGAGTGTACTTCACTGTGTGTGGGTGTGACAGCAATGGCAAGATGGCTGACAGTGGTGTCCTGCTGTTGGTTGGTGGCCAGTTCCCAGCATGGCCTTGTGCTCCCCACAACAGGGCAGCAGTGTCAGACATCTTTGATGGGGCTTTCCACTCTCTGTGAGGTGTGCATGCTTCAGTGTGAGCTTGCTGGGCCATGTGGGGGGGGGGATGTTGAGCTGTGACTCCCACTGCCATCATGCTATTGCCTCCACCCCCTTCCCAGCATGCCCATACTTCCTTCCTTTTGAGTGTACTTCACTGTGTGTGGGTGTGACAGCAATGGCAAGATGGCTCACAGTGGTGTCCTGCTGTTGGTTGGTGGCCAGTTCCCAGCATGGCCTTGTGCTCCCCACAACAGAGCAGCAGTGTCAGACATCTTTGATGGGGCTTTCCACTCTCTGTGAGGTGTGCATGCTTCAGTGTGAGCTTGCTGGGCCATGTGGGGGGGATGTTGAGCTGTGACTACCACTCCCATCATGCTATTGCCTCCACCCCCTTCCCAGCATGCCCATACTTCCTTCCTTTTGAGTGTACTTCACTGTGTGTGGGTGTGACAGCAATGGCAAGATGGCTGACAGTGGTGTCCTGCTGTTGGTTGGTGGCCAGTTCCCAGCATGGCCTTGTGCTCCCCACAACAGAGCAGCAGTGTCAGACATCTTTGATGGGGCTTTCCACCCTCTGTGAGGTGTGCATGCTTCAGTGTGAGCTTGCTGGGCCATGTGGGGGGATGTTGAGCTGTGACTACCACTCCCATCATGCTATTGCCTCCACCCCCTTCCCAGCATGCCCATACTTCCTTCCTTTTGAGTGTACTTCACTGTGTGTGGGTGTGACAGCAATGGCAAGATGGCTGACAGTGGTGTCCTGCTGTTGGTTGGTGGCCAGTTCCCAGCATGGCCTTGTGCTCCCCACAACAGAGCAGCAGTGTCAGACATCTTTGATGGGGCTTTCCACTCTCTGTGAGGTGTGCATGCTTCAGTGTGAGCTTGCTGGGCCATGTGGGGGGATGTTGAGCTGTGACTACCACTCCCATCATGCTATTGCCTCCACCCCCTTCCCAGCATGCCCATACTTCCTTCCTTTTGAGTGTACTTCACTGTGTGTGGGTGTGACAGCAATGGCAAGATGGCTGACAGTGGTGTCCTGCTGTTGGTTGGTGGCCAGTTCCCAGCATGGCCTTGTGCTCCCCACAACAGAGCAGCAGTGTCAGACATCTTTGATGGGGCTTTCCACTCTCTGTGAGGTGTGCATGCTTCAGTGTGAGCTTGCTGGGCCATGTGGGGGGGTGTTGAGCTGTGACTACCACTCCCATCATGCTATGGCCTCCACCCCCTTCCCAGCATGCCCATACTTCCTTCCTTTTGAGTGTACTTCACTGTGTGTGGGTGTGACAGCAATGGCAAGATGGCTGACAGTGGTGTCCTGCTGTTGGTTGGTGGCCAGTTCCCAGCATGGCCTTGTGCTCCCCACAACAGAGCAGCAGTGTCAGACATCTTTGATGGGGCTTTCCACTCTCTGTGAGGTGTGCATGCTTCAGTGTGAGCTTGCTGGGCCATGTGGGGGGATGTTGAGCTGTGACTACCACTGCCATCATGCTATTGCCTCCACCCCCTTCCCAGCATGCCCATACTTCCTTCCTTTTGAGTGTACTTCACTGTGTGTGGGTGTGACAGCAATGGCAAGATGGCTGACAGTGGTGTCCTGCTGTTGGTTGGTGGCCAGTTCCCAGCATGGCCTTGTGCTCCCCACAACAGAGCAGCAGTGTCAGACATCTTTGATGGGGCTTTCCACTCTCTGTGAGGTGTGCATGCTTCAGTGTGAGCTTGCTGGGCCATGTGGGGGGGATGTTGAGCTGTGACTACCACTCCCATCATGCTATTGCCTCCACCCCCTTCCCAGCATGCCCATACTTCCTTCCTTTTGAGTGTACTTCACTGTGTGTGGGTGTGACAGCAATGGCAAGATGGCTGACAGTGGTGTCCTGCTGTTCGTTGGTGGCCAGTTCCCAGCATGGCCTTGTGCTCCCCACAACAGAGCAGCAGTGTCAGACATCTTTGATGGGGCTTTCCACTCTCTGTGAGGTGTGCATGCTTCAGTGTGAGCTTGCTGGGCCATGTGGGGGGGATGTTGAGCTGTGACTACCACTCCCATCATGCTATTGCCTCCACCCCCTTCCCAGCATGCCCATACTTCCTTCCTTTTGAGTGTACTTCACTGTGTGTGGGTGTGACAGCAATGGCAAGATGGCTGACAGTGGTGTCCTGCTGTTGGTTGGTGGCCAGTTCCCAGCATGGCCTTGTGCTCCCCACAACAGAGCAGCAGTGTCAGACATCTTTGATGGGGCTTTCCACTCTCTGTGAGGTGTGCATGCTTCAGTGTGAGCTTGCTGGGCCATGTGGGGGGGGATGTTGAGCTGTGACTACCACTCCCATCATACTATTGCCTCCACCCCACTTCCCAGCATGCCCATACTTCCTTCCTTTTGAGTGTACTTCACTGTGTGTGCGATGACAGCAATGGCAAGATGGCTGACAGTGGTGTCCTGCTGTTGGTTGGTGGCCAGTTCCCAGCATGGCCTTGTGCTCCCCACAACAGAGCAGCAGTGTCAGACATCTTTGATGGGGCTTTCCACTCTCTGTGAGGTGTGCATGCTTCAGTGTGAGCTTGCTGGGCCATGTGGGGGGGGGATGTTGAGCTGTGACTCCCACTGCCATCATGCTATTGCCTCCACCCCCTTCCCAGCATGCCCATACTTCCTTCCTTTTGAGTGTACTTCACTGTGTGTGGGTGTGACAGCAATGGCAAGATGGCTGACAGTGGTGTCCTGCTGTTGGTTGGTGGCCAGTTCCCAGCATGGCCTTGTGCTCCCCACAACAGAGCAGCAGTGTCAGACATCTTTGATGGGGCTTTCCACTCTCTGTGAGGTGTGCATGCTTCAGTGTGAGCTTGCTGGGCCATGTGGGGGGGATGTTGAGCTGTGACTACCACTCCCATCATGCTATTGCCTCCACCCCCTTCCCAGCATGCCCATACTTCCTTCCTTTTGAGTGTACTTCACTGTGTGTGGGTGTGACAGCAATGGCAAGATGGCTGACAGTGGTGTCCTGCTGTTGGTTGGTGGCCAGTTCCCAGCATGGCCTTGTGCTCCCCACAACAGAGCAGCAGTGTCAGACATCTTTGATGGGGCTTTCCACTCTCTGTGAGGTGTGCATGCTTCAGTGTGAGCTTGCTGGGCCATGTGGGGGGATGTTGAGCTGTGACTACCACTCCCATCATGCTATTGCCTCCACCCCCTTCCCAGCATGCCCATACTTCCTTCCTTTTGAGTGTACTTCACTGTGTGTGGGTGTGACAGCAATGGCAAGATGGCTGACAGTGGTGTCCTGCTGTTGGTTGGTGGCCAGTTCCCAGCATGGCCTTGTGCTCCCCACAACAGAGCAGCAGTGTCAGACATCTTTGATGGGGCTTTCCACTCTCTGTGAGGTGTGCATGCTTCAGTGTGAGCTTGCTGGGCCATGTGGGGGGATGTTGTGCTGTGACTACCACTCCCATCATGCTATTGCCTCCACCCCTCTTCCCAGCATGCCCATACTTCCTTCCTTTTGAGTGTACTTCACTGTGTGTGGGTGTGACAGCAATGGCAAGATGGCTGACAGTGGTGTCCTGCTGTTGGTTGGTGGCCAGTTCCCAGCATGGCCTTGTGCTCCCCACAACAGAGCAGCAGTGTCAGACATCTTTGATGGGGCTTTCCACTCTCTGTGAGGTGTGCATGCTTCAGTGTGAGCTTGCTGGGCCATGTGGGGGGGTGTTGAGCTGTGACTACCACTCCCATCATGCTATTGCCTCCACCCCCTTCCCAGCATGCCCATACTTCCTTCCTTTTGAGTGTACTTCACTGTGTGTGGGTGTGACAGCAATGGCAAGATGGCTGACAGTGGTGTCCTGCTGTTGGTTGGTGGCCAGTTCCCAGCATGGCCTTGTGCTCCCCACAACAGAGCAGCAGTGTCAGACATCTTTGATGGGGCTTTCCACTCTCTGTGAGGTGTGCATGCTTCAGTGTGAGCTTGCTGGGCCATGTGGGGGGGATGTTGAGCTGTGACTACCACTGCCATCATGCTATTGCCTCCACCCCCTTCCCAGCATGCCCATGCTTCCTTCCTTTTGAGTGTACTTCACTGTGTGTGGGTGTGACAGCAATGGCAAGATGGCTGACAGTGGTGTCCTGCTGTTGGTTGGTGGCCAGTTCCCAGCATGGCCTTGTGCTCCCCACAACAGAGCAGCAGTGTCAGACATCTTTGATGGGGCTTTCCACTCTCTGTGAGGTGTGCATGCTTCAGTGTGAGCTTGCTGGGCCATGTGGGGGGGATGTTGAGCTGTGACTACCACTCCCATCATGCTATTGCCTCCACCCCCTTCCCAGCATGCCCATACTTCCTTCCTTTTGAGTGTACTTCACTGTGTGTGGGTGTGACAGCAATGGCAAGATGGCTGACAGTGGTGTCCTGCTGTTGGTTGGTGGCCAGTTCCCAGCATGGCCTTGTGCTCCCCACAACAGAGCAGCAGTGTCAGACATCTTTGATGGGGCTTTCCACTCTCTGTGAGGTGTGCATGCTTCAGTGTGAGCTTGCTGGGCCATGTGGGGGGATGTTGAGCTGTGACTACCACTCCCATCATGCTATTGCCTCCAGCCCCCTTCCCAGCATGCCCATACTTCCTTCCTTTTGAGTGTACTTCACTGTGTGTGGGTGTGACAGCAATGGCAAGATGGCTGACAGTGGTGTCCTGCTGTTGGTTGGTGGCCAATTCCCAGCATGGCCTTGTGCTCCCCACAACAGAGCAGCAGTGTCAGACATCTTTGATGGGGCTTTCCACTCTCTGTGAGGTGTGCATGCTTCAGTGTGAGCTTGCTGGGCCATGTGGGGGGGGATGTTGAGCTGTGACTACCACTCCCATCATACTATTGCCTCCACCCCACTTCCCAGCATGCCCATACTTCCTTCCTTTTGAGTGTACTTCACTGTGTGTGCGATGACAGCAATGGCAAGATGGCTGACAGTGGTGTCCTGCTGTTGGTTGGTGGCCAGTTCCCAGCATGGCCTTGTGCTCCCCACAACAGAGCAGCAGTGTCAGACATCTTTGATGGGGCTTTCCACTCTCTGTGAGGTGTGCATGCTTCAGTGTGAGCTTGCTGGGCCATGTGGGGGGGGGATGTTGAGCTGTGACTACCACTCCCATCATGCTATTGCCTCCACCCCCTTCCCAGCATGCCCATACTTCCTTCCTTTTGAGTGTACTTCACTGTGTGTAGGTGTGACAGCAATGGCAAGATGGCTGACAGTGGTGTCCTGCTGTTGGTTGGTGGCCAGTTCCCAGCATGGCCTTGTGCTCCCCACAACAGAGCAGCAGTGTCAGACATCTTTGATGGGGCTTTCCACTCTCTGTGAGGTGTGCATGCTTCAGTGTGAGCTTGCTGGGCCATGTGGGGGGATGTTGAGCTGTGACTCCCACTGCCATCATGCTATTGCCTCCACCCCCTTCCCAGCATGCCCATACTTCCTTCATTTTGAGTGTACTTCACTGTGTGTGGGTGTGACAGCAATGGCAAGATGGCTGACAGTGGTGTCCTGCTGTTGGTTGGTGGCCAGTTCCCAGCATGGCCTTGTGCTCCCCACAACAGAGCAGCAGTGTCAGACATCTTTGATGGGGCTTTCCACTCTCTGTGAGGTGTGCATGCTTCAGTGTGAGCTTGCTGGGCCATGTGGGGGGGATGTTGAGCTGTGACTACTACTCCCATCATGCTATTGCCTCCACCCCCTTCCCAGCATGCCCATACTTCCTTCCTTTTGAGTGTACTTCACTGTGTGTGGGTGTGACAGCAATGGCAAGATGGCTGACAGTGGTGTCCTGCTGTTGGTTGGTGGCCAGTTCCCAGCATGGCCTTGTGCTCCCCACAACAGAGCAGCAGTGTCAGACATCTTTGATGGGGCTTTCCACTCTCTGTGAGGTGTGCATGCTTCAGTGTGAGCTTGCTGGGCCATGTGGGGGGGGGGATGTTGAGCTGTGACTACCACTCCCATCATGCTATTGCCTCTACCCCCTTCCCAGCATGCCCATACTTCCTTCCTTTTGAGTGTACTTCACTGGGTGTGGGTGTGACAGCAATGGCAAGATGGCTGACAGTGGTGTCCTGCTGTTGGTTGGTGGCCAGTTCCCAGCATGACCTTGTGCTCCCCACAACAGAGCAAGGTGGCTGACAGTGGTGTCCTGCTGTTGGTTGGTGGCCAGTTCCCAGCATGGCCTTGTGCTCCCCACATCTTGGTTTTCTGCGACATGGGGGTCTGTTGGACGAGTGTACCAAACAGCTGTGGATCTACCCTGAGGATCTCATCTACCAGGACTTCCAATTCACTATCTAGGAACTTTGGATTCTTCTTTGGGGGCATGGTGATGGGTGGTGGTGGTGAGTGATGTGTGTGTTGGTGTGCAAGTGAGGGTGTGTGAGTGTGTGTTTTGCTGGGTGTATGTGAGGGTGCTATTTGTTGAGGTGCTGATGGTGTGTGGCTTGTGTGATGGATGAGCTGTGAGTGTGTGTGTGGTTGCTGTCAGGGGTTGTTTGTGCAGGTGGATGTGTCAGAGTGTGACCTGCTCCTTTACGGATGTGGTCCACACTCAGCCACCTCAGTGTGGTGGCGTTCACCATGTCATGATGATCGGACTGCAGCCATGCTAATCGTCATGCAGTGTCACTTGCATTGTCAGTGTGGCTCACGGACCCTAACTTTGCTGGGTTCAGCACATGTGCATGGGTTGGTTGTGAGATAAGTGATGTGAGGGCGGGCCTCCTCGGGGCACATAGTCGACGGGGGCCTACGTGCTGTTGCTATGTGTGCTGCAGTGTGCCTAGGGGATCAGGGACATGATCAAGAGTCATTACATTGTGGGTGTGCACTGTGCTCTGCTTGATTGTGCATGTGTGCCATTGTGCCCATCTCCCCCCATCCTCCCAGTCCCCGGTCGTTACTCACCCTGTTGCTGTTGTGTCGGGTCATGTTGAGCAGTGTCCGGTCCCCCAACTGCTGCCACTGTCTCCCCACTGATGACTGTGGACACCATTTCCTCCATCTCATCCAGCTCCTCCTGTGGCGCTGGACTCCCACCTCCAGTCTCCATTACTGCCTTCTGGTTGTTGGCGAGTTTCTGCTTGGTCTTGCGCTTCACATCATTCCAGCGCCTCTTGACCTCGTCCATTGTCCTCCTCAGCACTCCGACTGCATTCACCTTGTCCACGATGGACTGCCATGTTGCATCATTTGTTGCCAATGACACAATGGAGGTGACGAACAGTTGTTGATGGTGTTCTATCACCTCCGTGATCAGGATCCTGTTTTCCTGCGGACTGAACCGCGTCTTCCTCTTCTTCTTGTCCTTGCCCTTCCCTGTCCCCGAGGTCCCAGGCTGCTCCTCCGGGGGGCTTGTGGGGTTCTGGCCGTCCTCTGTACCTGCTCCGGCTGCCTCCATTGTGCTTCGCTGTAGTTTGTTTTTTGTTTGTGGTTTTTATTTCTGCTTTTGTAGTGGTTTTTCCCACCTGACATGGGTGAATTGCAGGCCTGGCGCTGCTTTTCGCTGATTGTCTTATCGCGGTTGGGCCCATCGCAACTTTTTTCACGTTCGGGTTTGGATTTTCATCGCCGTCCCGGTAATGTTATCGCGGACATTTGACGCGTTGTCGGGAGATTATCGCATGTTACCTCCGTGTTGAAAATACGACGTTAACACGGAGTTATTTTCCTGCGATATGAAAACTTGCGTTAACCTATTTTGGCGATGTTTATCGCACGTTCTTGTGAATATCCCCCTTGGAGTACACCAAATTGCAGGCTTTGGACATGTAAAAACAAAACCATTCTACACATGGTATATGTATGATCCGCCTTAACTGAGGCCCGCAAAAGATTTCTTCAGACCTGTTTTAGGAGATTGAAAATAATAGCTTGCAGGCAAGCAATAATGCAGAGCCTTAGCGATCTGCATACAAAGCTAAATTGCAGATTTGTTAACATTATGTGACAGGCTGCTAGTATGCTAGCCGCAAATGAATGATTAAAGTAACCTCCTTTAGTCCCATTTTAATGTAGTTTTCAAATTATAATTCTGCATCGAACATAGAATAATTGGATGAGATTGTTGCAGAACTACCTGAATGTTATTATTTTAGCAATACATTAAATTGGAGCCACAGACATTTATTTAGTGATGGACGTAAAGGTAAAAGCACGCTTTGTTTAATTTTGTGCACACACATTGATAGTGTTTATCCCTCATTGAAATATAGATTTTACTCAATGCTTTCTGCTTTGAACTGTAATGGTTTTTCAAAACTATACAATAAAACTACTTTCTTAATTAATTATTTGGTTAGTTTTTGTGTTATACATTGTTATTATTTTAATGTTAAATATGTTTCAATATTTTTATTATGGCTTTGTTTTTTGATTTGGTGATATATTTTAAGCGTTTTTAAATTGCATGTCAATTTATTTTTTTGTTGGGTTTGTTGGGTGATAGGATGGGGAGCTTTTTAAATATTTATTGTTTAATTGATTATATCTTTTTTTTAAATTTAATTTATTTGGTCATTAATTTTGTAATTTTTAAAAACATATTTAATCAAAAAAACAAGGTAATTTTTTTATTTGGTAATTGGCTATTTAGATAATGTACTGTGTCAATTATTTGATTGTTTAAAATATTTGGGAGATTAATTATGCTATGTTTTTGGGTTTTTGCATAGCAATTAATTTAATAGAGTTATTATTTTCTTAAAATAACAAGTATTTTTTTTTATTCTGTTATTAATTTAAATGTTTAGGGAAATATGGTGGGAAGCATTGAAAGTCAACTTTTTAATTTTTTTTTAATTCAGTTGATTTTAAATATATTTGTATGTATAATTACATTTGCTAAACGTATGCTTTTGGATTTTAATACTTTACATACATTATATAATGTTAAAATATTTTTACATCTGTTTATTGAAATATATTCTATGTTTATTTATTTTTATATAATTATATATATTTATGTATTTTTATGCATTTGCTATCTCACATCATGTGACTAATATTTCTTCTATGTTTATGATTGGGACACAGTATATATGTGAAAGAAAAATGGCGCTACCTAGATTGAGAAAGGCTGCTGTGTCAGCCGAAACGCGTCTCTCCTTTCTGCTGGGTCGGAGAAGGCCCATTACAATAAAAAAGCCCTAATCCAGCAGTCCTCGTGTGCGTGCTCTCTTCCTTGTGAAGTAAGAGCTGTGTTTAGATATATATATATAAACATATATATATATTACCTACTGGCGGTCGCCAGTAGGTAGTTATAGTTAGGACCACGTTTCCATAGGAAAAGCATTTTTTGATGTGCTTATAACTTTGGCGTTGTTTGACGAATCGTTACGAAATTTTCCAAAAAGTTCCTCTTTTCAGGTCAGCTGCTATCCTAAAAGTTTTGGGGGATTCGTCAAGGGGGGGCTAAGAAAAAAGGGGGGTCCCAAAACGTGTTTTCTCCATGCAATTTCCAAAGGAAACTTTAGACAAGGCTATAGGTCAAACTGCTGAACGGAATTACGCCAAATTTGGCACAGAGAAAGGTCTAGGTCCAGAAAGCACGCTTTCGTTTAAATCGGGTAAATCCGTTCAGTAGTTTTAGAGAAATATCAAATTTTCCAAATATCAATATTTAAGAATTTTGACATCTGATTGGCTGAAGCGTTACGAGCACGAGCTTGCGGCTGATTGGCTGCGAACTGTTGAAACTAGGAAGTGTTGGCAGCCATTTTGTGATTCAGTCCGTCAGCTCACAACTCTCCCTCTACAAGGCATCAGGTCCGTAGTTCTACCTCTGCGAGGCAACACTAACAATATACCACAGCTCTGTCTGTGCGAGATACCCCTTTCACGGTCCCTCTCCCCACATCACCAGCTCGCGGCTATGCCTTTAGAATCCAGTCTGTCGGCTCGCAGCTCTGCGACTGCGAGCGGTGAGCCATTTTGTGACTCAATCCGTCAGCTCGCATCTCTCCCTCTAAAAGGCATTGGATCCGTAATTCTACCTCTGCGAGGCAATACTGAAAATATCCCGCAGGTCTGTCTGTGCGAGATACTCCTTTTACGCTCCCTCTCCCCACATCATCAGCTCGCGGCTATGCCTTTAGAAACCAGTCCGTCGGCTCGCAGCTCTGTGTCTGAGAGCCGTGGGGCCCGCAGCTCTACCTCTGTGAGCCACCTCGTTAGCTCGTAGCTGTGTCTGTGCTAGCAGGCCCGTCGGCCCGTTACTCTCCCTCTGCGAGTTAGCCCGTCAGGTTGCAGCGTGGATGGCTCGCAGCTGTATCTCTGCGAGCCAGCCCGTTAACTGATAGCTGTGTGTCTGCTAGCAGGCCTGTTGGCCCGTTGGTCTCCCTCTGCGAGTCAGGCCACAGCTCTCCCTCTGCGAGCCAGTACAGTGCTGTGCTTTTGCGAGCCAACGGCTCGTAGGTCTCCCTCTGCGAGCTGAGCCCACGGGCCACAGCTCTTCCTCTGCGAGCCTGCCCGACGGCCCGCAGGTGTCCCTCTGCTAGCCGAATCGCAGCTGACACTCTGCGAGCCGAAATTGGGAATATAAGGCGGCTCTAAAAAAAGCCCTTCTGTTTATTAGTTGGAGCTACATGTAAGTGCGAATGCACAGCTTCAGGTTAATCAGGAAAATTTGGTTTCCCTCATCTGTGAAGTGTACTCTATCACTTCTGTAGATATCAGCGATATCAAAACGTATGTTGTTGTAAATCGACCCCATTCTATGGTCTCTGAGGTATGCAGACACAGCTTTGTTGACATTCTTCCTAGATTTTTCAATCTTATGACAAAATTGGTTTGACCATTTCCACTTCTGTCTTTGGCATATATTGGAATATACAAAGACAGTTTGAGGCAAAAGTAACATCAATTGTCCAAAGGTGTCCTTCATAAGCATTTCCAAACCTACCCAATCAATGTGCCTAGGTCGTTACCACCACAGTGCACAATCATGAGATCAGGGTGTTGGAGATGCAAACAGGTTTTAACCAAAGGGAGCAATTGGTGCCACTTCAATCCTCTCTGTGCAAACCATTTAATGTGCACATTTTGTAAACCTAGGTCTAAGTCAATACGTCTCTGTTCTGCATACCTCTTGCACCAGAAAACATAGCTATGTCCTACAATCCACACTAGCATTTTGAAGGTATGGCTAGAAGATATGGATAAATGTCTGTAGCTCATGCAGTCCGTTCGTAGAATAAGAGATATGTTTAAACATGAGGAACTACTTTTTTTTTACATACAAAACGTTAACGGATTGGGAGATGAAATGTATTGTGTCCTAAAAAGTAGGGTGTATATTAGTTTTGATGAAAAGCATCTTTGTGATTGGTTAATAAAAAAGCAGTTTATACGTGGAGTACATATTATAGGATTAAATTTGCTCAGCTCAACCACACCTGCTAATTATATTTGGAAGGTGCAGTTCAAACTTGAAAGAATGGTGAACTTTTGACCTCCACGTGCCGTTAAATGTTGGAGAAAATGTTGCAAAAAAAAATATCGGTAGGTTTAAAAAAATAATGAACTTTTAACCTGCACGTGTCGTAGAATGTTCTAGAAAGTGTTGATACAATACCCTGAACTTTTCACCTGTATGTGTACTTAAAAAAACAGTTTATATGGAAAGTTCAAAAATAAGCAATAAAGAGAGGTTTTGCAATCTAAAAAAAATAAGGAACTATTCTGATTTGTTCTTTATGTGGATTTATGTGTGGAGCAACAGGGAAATTGTGCCATTACTGGTTCCATTCTTGATGAAAGCGGTGCATTACATGTACTGTGTGACAAGAAAAGAATTGCATGCGTTTGTGACATTTGAAATCTGCATACCAACTTGGAAGGTAAATTAGAAATTAAGAAGGTGTGTTATGTGTTTTGTAGTAGTGGTTGCATATTTGAGACGAAATTTTTAACTTTGAAAGTATTTTTTATTTCTAAATAACATAGTGTTAGTAAAGTCTGGTGTTTTATTGGTTCTAAAATATGCGTAATGTGTAACTAGTTGTTAAACAAGTACTTTATATATGTTTAGGAGATTTTCACAAAGAAAAAGTGTAAGTTGTCATCTGTAAAAGACTGTGGGCCATATTCTCAAGACCAGCGATAACATTATCGCCGCTTTAGCGGCAGTTTCCTGCCGCTAAAGCGGCGATAATGTTATCGCCATTCTTGTGAATATGGCCCTGTATGGTTTTGAAAATTCGATGTAGCGTTAATTTCCATTTGTATATCTATTCCGGCGAGATAAACAAAATGTGGCACGTTTGGAAATTATGCTCAGTCTGGAAATACTGGAGAAGGGGTGACAGTAAAAAATTAATGTGTTATTAACTTAACAGAGATGGAATGTGGATCAGTTACAGGCTCAGCTTCCGCATTGCCCACGTCACCTGCGTCCATCCCTGGTTCCACTGCCGAACTTGCACATTCGAGTGTCCCATGGATGTCTGCCTATCCAACACAACTGTTGATGAATTGGACTATGACTTGTGTTTGCGCCCCCTGTTGGATAACGAACAGGAGTGTAACCGAGACAGCCGTGCATGGGATGCGTTGACATACTGCGTATGTATTGGTAGTTGTGCATGGGAGATGGCACAATTTCTCGTGTGCAGTGACCACATCGAGGCGCTCCCCTATTGGGCTGTGTTGCGGATCGGTGATACGGTGTGGGCTGAGCACACCTGCCCGGACCACCTAATGGATTGGCTCACCCTGGTGTTCCTTGAACACGTCAACGACGTACTATTGGAACACACTGCACATGAAGCTGCATGGGCATTCATGGACGAGTAACTACGTACCTCCAGCCACATCCTATTGCCACCCACAGCACATGGTCCAACAACTTGTTGCACAGTGGGGATTGCTCACATATCCCACCAAAACAGAGGACACGTCTCCCTTCGGTCGAGCTCTGGATGCATGTGCGTGGAATAACGCGTGTGCACACACACCTGTCCAAGGCGACGCAGGTCCATGGTCCGAGCAACACAGTGTCGTTTGGGAACTTTGCCAATTCGGACACACTGCTCAGTGAGAGCACAGACATGGCCATGTAGCACGACATGTGAACCTGTCGGACCCTCACACCTGATCACTGTCAGCAGAGCAGACAATTGCTGCACCCCGGAGGCAGAGCCCCATGCAGACCCCACGTACAGTGAGTCGTGCCCCCTCACACGGGACACTGTGCAGACGCCAAATAAACCATCCGACTTATCCACAGCCCACACATAGAAGCCCCTGCCTGTGGTACCCCCGCATGGGATGGCGTTGACACACACGAAAACTGCAACCCATGTCCCACAACATTGTACACACATTCAAATCATTGCTCAGAGCTGTGGCATATCCTCCACACAAAAAAGAAGATATGTTATGTGCACACTTTGTGGTCTCATTTTTTACACTGAGAGGTAGATTACAATGTCAGTCAAGGCTGGTGTGGTACTGCGAGGCTTTGCATTTGGGTGTTCTTAGGAAATCTAAGTTGTTGGGGAGCAAGGCAAGGTGGGCTGTGAACGTTGCCATATGTGATAAATCTTGTCCATTACAGGCCCAACATCATCTGCCCCTCGACATGTACCCATGCTGCGTGTAAGTGTCTTAAGCATGTCCGTGCCTGTTGTGGCCGTTGCCTCGTCCGTACTCACACCACATGCCAATAAAGCCTATGCCACTCCACTGGTGTCTAACTGGGAGGTGTGTTGTAAAGATTGTCCACTCGTGTGCCACAATGAGCCTCGTCCCAACACAGGGTAGAACGGACTGTTGCATGTGCAACGGGGGTGTATCCCTTTGGCAAGCTCCGCCTCTGTGAGCCAGACATTGTTTTTGCATAGGTGCTGGACGACATCTGATGCAGCCCGATCACCTATGCAGTCTGATGTGTCAGGGGCACACAGCCATGCAGCCATCACCCCGCCACACACACCGGACACAGAACCCATATGAGGGGAGTTTTGTACCACATTGCCTTCATTGCTGATGTTTTGTGATTGATATGTGTGTGGGCTGCATTGTGGGGGAATTGCCTGTGCGCGGATGGCGATGCACACACACATGTTGGTATGTGGAGCCAGGTGTCCGTGCGGCCTTGCGCTGCTTGTGCTATCTCACTCCGCCTCTCTCCCTCGCTCTCTCCCGCCCTGTCATAGCAAACTTGTGAAAGCGATGAGTGCGCGGCTCTCAGCGCGGCACTCGAGTACTTCTTAAGTCTTTCAAACACTGAGGGGTATATTCTCAAGGACATATCGCCGAGTTAACAGCACTTTATCGCAACCAAAATGGTGATAAATTTAACGCACAATTCACAAGCTGGAGCAAACAGCCCATATCACCAGTTTACCAGCGATAGCAGTCTCAAAAAGCATCGTCACGGATGAGTCCGGCAAATATTGCTAATGAGATGTAGAGTAGGTGTTCTCATGCAAAAAGCAGCGAACACATCACTTTCGCAAGTGTCTCAACCACCAGCAAGATCGTCGAAGAGAGTACAAAACAGGCGATAAGGTGCGTTAGTAGCAGAAAGTTTACACCTGCTCTGAGCTGGTGTAAAGTCGGACTACAACCTGCAATATGAAAGGGAGCCCACCCAGAGCCACACGTGAATGACAACAGATGCAATGGAGCCAACGATCATGCAGCTCGGACACCCAACACTGCTCCAACACCCCCCGCCACCAGCCCCTTGTCTGCCATCCCCCACTCACCTCCCCCCCACACAAACAAATGTGACAGCAACGTTAGGAAATCTGGAACGTAACAAATTGGCTGATGTCGCACAATTATAGTAAAGAAGATGCATGTGAGGTTGGACAAATAAGAATCTCAGTCATCTATGGATTTACATATAAAACATTTTATTTAAACAAAACAACAAAATAAAAGTAGGTACAGGTATGGCGTGTCATCCCTCGACAATTTGTGAATCACAGCCTGCAAGACAAAAAGAAAGATAAGATTGTGCGTCATGCATCCATGAAAGGAGAGAGAGAGAGAGAGAAAGAGAGAAAGAGTGAGAGAGAGGAAGAGACAAAGAAAGAAAGAGTGAGACAGAGAGGAAGACAGAGAAAGAGAGAAAGAGTGAGAGAGAGAGGAAGAGATAGAGAAAGAGAGAAAGAGTGAGATACAAGGAAGTGAGAGAGAAAGAGAGAAACAGTGTGAGAGAGAGGTAGAGAGAGAGAGAAAGAGTGAGACAGAGAGGAAGAGAGAGAGAAAGAAAGAATGAGAGAGAGAGGAAGAGACATAGAAAGAGAGAAAGAGTGTGAGAGAGAGAAAGGAAGAGATACAGAGTGAGAGAGAGTGTGAGTGACAGAAAGGAAGAGATGGAGAGGGAGAGTGAGTGTTGACACTGTGGAGAAAATCCTTCAGCTCACCTTTCTGCCACCGGTGTGTCTCCAACCACCTGCCGGGACATAGTGGAGTCTTCAAGTTTAGTCATCTGAAACATAGTATAGAATCAGTAATGGCAGAGTACATACAACTGCACACGCCTAATTCTCTGTTTCGTCCCTGCACACCCAGGCTGCTGCACCCCATCAACTCCCGCCGCCCAGAGGTGTCTGCCCACCTCTGCCCACCTAGGCTGCTGTATCCCATCTACTCCCACTGCCCAGAGGTGTCTGCATGTTCTTGCGCACCCAGACTGCTGCATCCCATCCACTCCCACTGCCTAGAGGTGTCTGCCCGCTCCTGTGCACCCAGGCTGCTGCACCCCATCCACTTCCACTGCTCGGAGGTGTCTGCCTGCTCTTGTGCACCCAGGGTGCTGCACACTATCCACTCCCACCGCCCAGAGGTGACTGCTCGCTGCTGCGGAAACAAGGCTCTCTGCTCACCTTCCGCCACCGGTGTGTGTCTAAGAGGGTCCACCACGTGCTGAAGCAACCTCCTCAGGCGTTGCGTACACGCGGTCAAGCCGAGCTCACAATTCAAAGTGGGTGTTGATTGCAGGATGGCCACACATCATCGCAGGCTGCCCACGTGCTCAGCTCTGGTGGCACTAACTCAGTGGAACTGAAGTCATCGCCTCGTGGCGGGAGGTCCATGTCGGGGGGGGGGTCGTCAATCTGTGAATCACAGCCTGCTAGACAAAAAGCAAGATAAGATTGTGCGTCGTGCGTCATGCGTCCATCAAAGGAGAGAGAGAGAGGAAGAGAAAGAAAGAAAGAGTGAGAGGTAGACCGAGAGAAAGGGAGAAAGAGTGAGAGAGAGAGGAAGAGAGAGAGAAACAGTGAGAGAGAGTAAGAGAGAGAGAAACAGTGTGAGAAAGAGGAAGAGAGAAACAGAGGAAGAGTGAGAGAGAAAGAGAGAGAGAGGTAGAGAGAGAGAAAGAAAAAAACAGTGTGAGAGAGAGGAAGAGATAGAGTGAGAGAGAGAGAGGAAGGGAGAGAGAAATAGTGTGAGGGAGAGAAAGGAAGAGATGGAGAGGGACAGTGAGTGCCGACACTGTGGAAAAAACCCTCACAGCTCACCTTTCCGTCACCGGTGTGTCTCCAACCACGTGCCGGGACATAGTGGAGCCTTCAAGCTTACTCATCTGAAACTTAGTATGGAATCAGTAATGGCAGAGTACATACAACTGCACACGCCTAATTCTCTGTCCCGCCTTCGTGCATCCAGGCTGCTGCACCCCATCCACTTCCACTGCCCAGAGGTGTCTGCTCGCCGCTGCGCACCCAGGCTGCTGCACCTCATCCACTTCCACTGCCCAGAGGTGTCTGCCCGCTGCTGCGCACCCAGGCTGCTGCACCCCATCCACTCCCACTGCCCGGAGGTGACTGTCCGCTGCTGCGCACCCAGGCTGCTGCACCCCATCCACTTCCACTGCCCGGAGGTGACTGCCCGCTGCTGCGCTAACAAGCCTCTCTGCTCACCTTTCGCAACCTGCATGTAGAAAAGAGGGCCTACCACGTGCCGCTGCAAGCACCAAGCCCTGGGCCCGTGGACACTGCACCCTGCATGTCATGCAGCCCTGCTCCGCAGGCCACCAGGTCTCACATTTGGTGCTGGGTCTTGATTTCACCATGGCAGAGGACATACCAGTGCACCGGGCTTTTCATCGCAGGCTGCACACCCGCTCATCCCTTGCGGTGCCACTAACTCTGTGACCAGCGAGGCGACGCCACGTGGCGGTAGGCCTGCGCTGCCTGATGGCTCAGGCCTACACTGCGGTCCAGCAGGGCACACAAAACCTGAGCTGTCCAGACCGCCGGGACAGGCCATCACCGCAGGCTGCACACCCACTCAGCAGTTACGGTACCCGTACCTCAGTGGACCGAATGTCACCGTCCCGTGCCGGTGTGCCTGTGCCGGCCGCAGTGTATCCGGTGCGAGCAACTCTGAAATGGCGTTGAGCACGTGCGCCCGGTCTTTTTTATTGGCAGGGTCACGTGTCCTGTGACGCCTGTGCTGGATGGGTGTGGTGTGGGTGTATACTAGCCGTGAGGGAGTGGCTGTGGCATACTGACAACTAGGGTGTGACCAGCAGATCACTGCAATGAAAATCTGGGCCATGTAGCGTTGTTGTCCTTCCCTGTAAGCGTAAGCGGAGTGGGCTGGCCTGGCGTATGCCAGTCCTGCGTGAGGCTGTGAAGAATGACTCCGGAGCTATGGGCATGGCTCCGTCCTGGGCTGTATGAGGAATCAACTGATGCGGGTGTCCCTGTTGTAGTGCTGACGTCACCCGGGTCGCAAGCGCCAATGTGTCACTCTGTGATCCAAGTCCCACAACATGGCCAACATGGAAGGTACGGGGAATCACTGACCCTACATTCATCCATAGTTCCACACATGAAAGATGGTGGACATGACACATCTGTGTGGATATGAATGTTTATTGCACATTCAGTGGAGTGTTGCAGCTGTAGCAATACAGGGCCATGGAAAGTTTAAGTTTCAGTTTTTGGCACATGGAGGGCAGCCAATTAGGGCCAAGCTTGTGTTCGGGGTTAGGCTGCGCCAACATATGTACTTATACAATTACTCCGCCAATCCCCAAGCACTTATAAATTCACTATACACTCTCCTTGCAGTACTCTAATGATCCAGTCTCTACGTACATACTTGTACAATGACCGAGAGAAAGTTACATAACCGAAGTTTTCCCCACTGCCAGAGGTAACATGTTGCATACGCTGTCCACAGCACAATGTAATGTGGTAGGGCCCAGGGGCGGCATCTTGCATACATAATGAACACATGGACACAGATAGATAGTGGAACTGGGTACGGGCACGTGCGCTCGACTCATTTTTATTACCAGGGTCACATGTCCAGTGACGTCTGTGCTGGATGCGTGTGGGGTGAGTGTAAGCCAGCCCTCCTAGAATGGTTGGTGCTGGCAACAAGTACAACAGTAATCATTGGATCAGACACACAGATTCAATCATAAAGGGTCAATGATTTGCGCTGCACTAAGGTAGGGGCAACAGATGTGAAATTATAAACAAAACATTGTGTCATAAAGGGTCCATGAGTTGTGCTGCACTGAGATAGGGGCATCAGAAACATTCAGCGTGTGCGCAGCCAGCGATGATGCATGGTGCGGGCGAGCCGCACTGGGAGCAATGTCTGTTGCCTACTGGACTGAGTCATCTGCAATCGCGACTCGATGTGAATTGTGAGCCCTGCTATCCACAGTGTAGATCGAAGGCAGTAGTCAGCACAGACATCGAAAAATGCTTTTAGTCACTTCCTGTTTACAAAATTCGAGGACATACAGTACAATTCTCTCTGCAATAAATAAATCATGTCTCAATTTAAATTGTGAGCTCTGCTTACCGCAGTGTAGGTGTATGGAACAAAAGATGAAACATTTATGGAATACACTGTCGAAATATGTAGGTTTCAGGGACGTTATAGTTAGTTGCCTACTGGACTCTGAAATTAATGAATGAAGAGTGAATTTGAATTGTGAGCCCTGCTGACCGCAGTGTAGGCCGGAGGCAGTGGTCAGGAAGAGCCCAGAGCCACGTGGCGTTGACTTGAGCTGCATAGAGTTAGTGGTAGGTGTGGCGCTCAGCGTGTGCGCAGCCAGCGATCATGCAATGTCTGTTGCCTACTGGACTGCGTCATCTGCAATCGCGACTCGATCTGAATTGTGAGCCCTGCTGACCGCAGTGTAGGCCGGAGGCAGTGGTCAGGAAGAGTCCACAGCCACGTGGCGTTCACTTGAGCTGCATAGAGTTAGTGGTAGATGTGGCGCTCAGCATGTGCGCAGCCAGCGATGATGCAATGTCTCTTGCCTACTGGACTGCGTCAAGTAAAATCGGGACTCTCTCTGAATGGTGAGCCCTGCTCACCGCAGTGTAGATTGAAGGCAGTAGTCAGCACAGACATCAAGGAATGCTTTTTGTCACTTCCTCTTGACAAAATGTAAGGACATAGAGTACAATTCTGTCTGCAATTAATAAATCAAGACTGAATTCAAATTGTGAGCTCTGCTGTCCGCAGTGTAGACTGCCATTCAGTGTTCCTTTGGACTTGCAAGATGAATTTGGTCATTGTACTAAAGCTATAACTGATATAAAACAAGTTCTTGAAGCAAGGATACTAAAAGGATATTATGTAGGTTTTAGGGACGTAATACTTGGTTGCCTACTGGACTCTTCAATTAATGAATCAAGAGTCAATTTTAAATGTGAGCTCTTTTGACCGCAGTGTAGGCCGGAGGCAGCAGTCAGCAAGGACCCACAGCCATGTGGCGTTGAGTTGAGCTGTACAGTTAGTGTCACCTGAAGCAACCAGCGTGTGTGCAGCCTGCGATGATGCGTGGTCCGGGCGGGCCGCTCTGGTAACAATGTCTTTTGCCTAATGAATTCTGTCTTAATAAGTCCACGTGGCGTTGACTTGTGGTGCACTGAGTTAGTGGCACCTTAAGCACTCAGCGTGTGCGCAGCCTGCGATGATGCGTGGTCCGGCCAGGCCACACTGGTAGCAATGTCTTTTGTCTAATGAATTCTGCCTTAATAAGGCTACGTGGCGATGACTTGTGGTGCACTGAGTTAGTGGCACCTGAAGAACTCAGCGTGTGCGCAGCCTGCGATGATGCGTGGTCAGGGCGGGCCGCACTGGGAGCAATGTCTCTTGCCTACTGGACTGCGTCATCTGCAATCGGGACTCGATCTGAATCGTGAGCCCTGCTGTCCGCAGTGTAGATCGAAGGCAGTAGTCTGTACAGACATAAGTCTGTGGTGCTCTGCTGCTGGGTTCGAAGGGGGCCTGTGTCGAGGAGGCCGGCGGTCACGGCAGAGGCCTCATGGCAGGGTGAGGGCTGCCGCCCTGGCAGACGCTTTGGCCTTCCCACAAGTGAACCACGCCCAGAGCCCCAGCCTATTTATTCATACTCCTATGCTGGAGTGGGGTACGTTGGACCAGCCCACTCCGCTTCCAGGGTGGGACAATACAGCTACATGACCGAGATCTTCCCCACTGCCTGAGGTAACATGGTTGCGTCTATTGTCCACAACACTACAAGCACCAGCAGTATATGTTCACATGGAGAGGTTTGTGCTCTGTGTGGGTGGTTTGGAGGTGTGTGACTCATAGATGTGTGAGTGATTGATTCACTGGGTGTATGGGTTCAAGAGTGCATGTTGAAACAGCTGTATGGGTGGGTGAGTGTGTGTATGGGTGTGTTGGTGAGTGAATGGATGTCTCAGTGGTACATATGTGAGTAACTACATAGGTAAAAGGCAGTATATGTGAGTGATGGTGTATATAAATAACTATATGTGAGACTGAGTGATTGTGAGAATGGCTGTATGGATGAGTGTGTACATGTATCAGTGATTGTATAAGAGAGTAAGTATGCGTTTGTTTCTGTTTGAATAAGTGATGGGGTGTGTGTATAACTGTATAGGTGAGTAAATGGGAGTGTGATTGATTCTTTGCATGACTGACTAGGTGTGTGAGTAACTGTATGAATGAGTGACGGTGTGTGAGTGTCTGTATAGATATGTGAGTACATATGATAGTGCTGTATTGATGGTAGACTGCATGTATGAGTGACTGTATGGGTGAATGAGTGGATGTGTGTGTAGACCTAGGAATCAGTGAGTGCGTATGTAGTAACTGGTATTGATGTGTCTATGGTTTCGCAAATGGTATTCTGTATTTTAGAGTGGGTGTATCAAAGGTTATATTAGGGTGTGAGGAGGTGCATCAGATTATCACGAGGATGATGTCATCAGTGATGTCATCAGTGATGTCATTTGAGATGTCATCAGTGATGTCATCAGTGATGTCACTGAACATGTCATGAATGATGTAATATGTGAAGTCATCAGCAGTGCATTGCGGGGCGCGAGTTATAGTTAGCTGAACTAACTATAACGGTGGAATTTCTCTGGTTTTGTACGAGTGAAATGTCCAACTAACTATAACGTCCCTGAAACCTATGGTTTTTTCAGTGAATTTCTAAGGTTTTTTAAATGCTAATTTCTAACTATAACGTGCCTGAAACCTATGGTTTTTTCAGTGAATTTCAAAGGTTTTTTAAAGGCTAATTTTTATCTATAACGTCCCCTTGAATCCTGAGGGTCCCTGGGGGCCAACTAGCCCCCAGGTACCTCCAGTAAGCGCCACAGAGCTGCGTTGCAGAGTGGTGTAAAAAGTGGCGTGGCCTCAGACCACCTCTCTGCAATGCAGCTATGGGGCACTTACTGGAGGTACCTGGTGGGCTAGTTGGCCCTCAGAGACCCTCAGGATTGAACGTGACTTAATCCCCCAATTTACAATGCGCCAGGGGGCACATTGGCACACTTGTTTTGTTAGGCCCCACCCACTCCCTGCACCACTGTGAAAACACGCCCCCTGGCGCGTTGTAAATTGGGGGATTAATTCCCCTTGAGTCCTGAGGGTCCCTGGGGCCCAACTAGCCCACCAGGTACCTCCAGTAAGCGCCACAAGGCTGCGTTACAGAGAGGTGGTCCGAGGCCACGCCCCTTTTTACACCTCTCTGCAACACAGCTCTGTGGCGCTTACTGGAGGTACCTTGGCCCCCAGAGACCCTCAGGATTGAAGAGGACTTAATCCCCCAAGTTACAACATGTCGAGCAGGCCTACGGGGTCAGGGTGTTTCTACCCTGCCCCCTTTTCTTGTTTTTCAAGTTTTTTTTCTGATTTCTTGTGTCTCGGTTACCGAGTCACAAGATGGCTGCCAACACTTCCTGATTTGGAATGTTGGCAGCCAATTAGAATGAAGCTCGTGGTCGGGAGGGTTCGCGAACCCACCACATCCCTAGATATCAAAACTTTTTCTTTTTCTAATTTCTCAGGAACTACTGAACAGATTTACACCATTTAACAAAAAGGACTCTTTCTGAACCAAGACCTACCTTTTTGCCAAATTTGGTGTAATTCCTTTCAGCAGTTCGGGCTGTAGCTTTGTCTAAAGTTTCCTATGGAAAATAACATAGGGAAAATGTGTTTTGGGACCCCCCTTTTTTCTTGGCCCCCGCTTGGCAAATCACCCCAAAACTTTCAAGACAGGAGCTGACTGGAGCTGATCACTAGTTTTGAAAATTTCGCGAAGATTCGTCAACCGGCGCCAAAGTTATTGGGAAAACAAAAACGCTTTTCCTATGGAAACTAGGTCCTAACTATAACTACCTACTGGCGACCGCCAGTAGGTAATATATATAAACATATATATATATATATATATATATATATATATATATATATATATATATATATATATATATATATATATATATATATATATATATATATATATATATATATTTTCCACCACTGGCTCACGGTTGCTGAACCTTTTGGCGCTTCTCCCTCGGTGCGTGCCCCTCCGTCTGAGCCACGCCAGAATTACACTCTCCAAATCCCTCTGAATGAAGGAAACAGGGTCGCACTCCCGGATTAGGTGTTTATATTCTTTTT
The DNA here is from genome assembly GCA_963921515.1 of Calotriton arnoldi. Lineage (NCBI taxonomy): Eukaryota > Metazoa > Chordata > Amphibia > Caudata > Salamandridae > Calotriton > Calotriton arnoldi. The sequence goes on from CAWUFW010003132.1 coordinate 620,191, forward strand.
ATTTTCGTTTTTCGGGTATTGCAAAAGCCACACCTTTTGAAATACCTAAAAAACGAAAATAAAAAGAATATAAACACCTAATCCGGGAGTGCGACCCTGTTTCCTTCATTCAGAAGGATTTGGAGAATATATGTATATATGTATATATATATATATATATATATATTCACTGAAAAAACCATAGGTTTTAGGGACAGTTATAGTTAGTTGGACATTTCACTCGTACAAAACCCGTGAAATTCCCCCGTTATAGTTAGTTCAGCTAACTATAACTCGCGCCCCGCAATGCACTGCTGATGCCGTCACATATTACATCACTCATGACATGGTCAGTGACATCACTGATGACATCACTGATGACATCTCAAATGACATCACTGATGACATCATGCAGTGACTGTGTTTCTGTAAAGTTTAAATATTTTTAATATATATAGGAAAAGACGTATTGAAGAATGAGTGGGTGTATAAGTGTCTGTATGGATGATTTAGTAGGTGCGTGACTGACTCTATAAGTGAGTGATTTAACGTATCTTACTGAATGCATGGGTTAGTGACTAAACTGGGTGAATGTCTGTATCCGTCTGTCTGTTGCTGTGTAAGTGGCTGCATGTGTTTGTGAATAGCTACATGAGTGTCTATATGAGTTATTGAATGGTTGTCTGAGTATCTGTATGGGTGCCTGAGTGTTTGTGTGGGAGGGGTGTGTGCGACTCTGTGCATAGATGTGTGAGTGGGTGATTCACTGGGTGGATGGTTTCAAGAGTGCATCTGTGATAGACTGTATGGGTGGGTAAGTGTGTGTAAGAGTGTGTTAGTGAGTGAATGTATGTCCCAGTGGTACATGTGTGACTAACTACATATGTGAAAGGCAGTATATATGTGTGTTGGAGTATATAAATAGCTATAAGCGAGAGTGAGTGATTGTGATAGTGGCTGTATGGATGAGTGTGTGCTTGTATCAGTGATTGTATTAGAGCGTAACAATGTGCTAGTATTTGTATGATTAAGTGAGCTGGTGTGTGTATAACTGTATAGGTGAGTAAATGGCAGTGTGTTTAATTATTTGCATGACTGACTAGGTGTGTGAGTACCTCTATGGATGAGTGGCGGTGTTTGAGTGTCTATATAGGAGTAAGAGTGCATATGATAGTCCTGTACTGAGTGACCATAAGTATGAGTGACTGTACGGGTGAGTGAGTGGATGTGTGTGTGTAGACCTAAGAATCAGTGAGTGGGTATGTAGTTATTGGTGTTGGAGTGTCTATGGTTTTGCGAATGGCAGTCTGTAATTTAGAGTGGGTGTATCAAAGGTTATATTAGGGTGTGAGGAGGTGCATCAGATTATCACGTGGATGATGTCATCAGTGATGTCATCAGTGATGTCATTTGAGATGTCATCAGTGATGTCATCAGTGATGTCACTGACCATGTCATGAGTGATGTAATATGTGACATCATCAGCAGTGCATTGCGGGGCGCGAGTTATAGTTAGCTGAACTAACTATAACGGGGGAATTTCACGGGTTTTGTACGAGTGAAATGTCCAACTAACTATAACTGTCCCTAAAACCTATGGTTTTTTCAGTGAATTTCAAAGGTTTTTTAAATGCTAATTTCTAACTATAACGCCCCTAAAACCTATGGTTTTTTCAGTGAATTTCAAAGGTTTTGTAAATGACAATTTTTAAATGTATTAATAGTTATATTTATTTTTTTGATACTGATTTACTACATTTTTTAAAACTATTTATTTTTAGATATTTTATTTATTAAATTACATTGTAATTACATTATACATTACATTACAAAATATACTTTCTCAGAATGAATTACTATAGTTTAAATACTTTGCAAATAGGCAATAGAGTTTTAAGTACAGTAGTTACAGTTGTTGCAATGGGCAACACAATTTCAAACACAATGCAACATTGAGCTCAATGTGAATTTCTAGTTAAATGCAATTAGTTACTTTATGGATTACTTTTCTAACCACAGGACTGGATCCTAGATTCAGTCCTGGGACATCTCCTGTAAACAGTTGAGTAAAAGCGTTTTGGTTACAGTAGTGATTTTTAAGGAATATTATTGTATTTTAAAAGTTGACAGAAACTTTTTCACATAGAATCACCAATGTTATCCTATGGGAGGAAATTCACTTAGCAGGTAAGTAGTGTTATCGTTACTTTTTCTTACTCACTGGTGGATCCTGGATCCAGCACTGGTGCATCTCCTGTAAACAGTTGAAAGAATGCGTTTAAGTCATACAGGCGATTTTTAAGGAATATTTGTAGTTTGTGAAAATCAACACTTTGAAACTTTTCTGCTGAAAACCAGACAATGGATTCCTATGGAAGGAAATTCAAGTTACTGGTAAGTACGGTTAGAATTACTTTTCAGGGTCAGTGCTGGGCTAAAAGATGCAGCACTAGGTTCTCTCCTGATAACAGGTGAGTAAATCGGAATTCATAGTTCAGCTGATTTTAGAGAAATATTATAAAGTTCCAAAACTCCACACTTAGAAGAATTTCCAAGTGAAACCAGTCAATGTTAGCCTATGGAAGGAAATTCAAGTTACTGGTAAGTACGGTTAGAATTACTTTTCAGGATCAGTACTGGGCTCAAAGATGCAGCACTGAGGTCTCTCCTGATAACAGGTGAGTAAATCGGAATTCGTAGTTCGGCTGATTTTAGAGGAATATTTGCACAATGGTGAAGGAAGGGGATGGGGCCTAAGGTGACATGTCTGCAAACACGCCCTGTGGCGCGTTTTAAGTTGGACAATTAATTCCTCCTCAATCCCGAGGGTCCCTAGGGGCCAACTAGCCCACCAGGTACCTCCAGTATGCGCCAGGGGGCTGCGTTGCAGAGAGGTGTTCAGAGGCCACGCCCCTTTTTACAACACTCTGCAACGCAGCTCCGTGGCGCTTCCTGGAGGTACCTGGTGGAATAGTTGGCCACCAGGGACCCTCAGGATTGAAAAGGAATTTATTCCCCATCTTAAAACGCGCCACGGGGCCTGTTTGCACACATGTCACCTGAAGCCCCGCCCCCTCCCTTCACCACTGTGCAAATGCGCCCCGTGGCGCGTTTTAAGTTGGGGGATTAAGTCCCCTTGAATCCTGAGGGTCCCTGGAGTCCAACTAGCCCACCATATACCTCCAAAAGCGCCACAGAGCTGCGTTGCAGAGAGGTGTAAAAAGGGCGTGGCCTCTGTACACTCTCTGCAACGCAGCCCCTGGCGCATACTGGAGGTTCCTGGTGGGCTAGTTGGCCCCAGGGACCCCCAGTATTCAAGGGGAATTCGTCCCCTCTGCAAACGCGCCAGGGGGCGCGTTTGCAGAGTACTGCAGGGAGGGGGGCGGTGCCTCCGGCATGATGCCGGTCGTTTTTTTTTTCTTGTTTTTTTTTAATGGGAGGGGGGCTGCGTGGCGCCCCTTCCCTTGCCCACTTTTGGCTCCGGTTACCCCATCCCCCGGGGCCTGAGCATTTTATTTTCTTTTTAAATTTAAAAAAAAAAACGGGAAGGGGGCTGCGTGGCCCCCTTCCCTGGGCCTGTATTGGCCCCGGGGACCCCATCCCCCGGGGCATGGCCTCGATTTTTTTATTTTTATTTGGAGGGGGCTGCGTGGCCCCCTCCTCAGGCCATTTAAGGCCCCGGGGACCCCATCCCCCGGGGCCGGCCTTGCACTTTTTTAAATTTGGGGAGGGGGCTGCATGGCCCCCTCCCTGGCCACTTATGGCCCCGGGGACCCCATCCCCCGGGGCCTGGCCTCTGGTTGGGGACTGTGGGGGGTCCCCAATCCCCCACAGTCCCAGGTGGCTCCCCGCCTCCTGCGCGAGCCGGCATTGCTTTTCCACATGGGGAGCAGCTAACATGCTGCTCCCCATGTGGAAAGCAATCAGCTTTGGATATTGGAAGCGAGAGCAGGTTTCCTGCTCTCTCTTCCAATATCCAAAGCAAGTTTGCAATGACAGGACGGGAGCCGCGAGGCTCCCGTCCTGTCATTGCAAACAGAAGTGTCCCGGGGTAGGCCCCCGGGACACTGCAGGAGCCGGCCCGGGGGGTGGCGGTCCCCAGGGCCATCACTGGCTCCAGGAGGGGGCCGCGCGGCCCCCTCCCCACATTTTCAAAGCCCCGGGGAGGTGGTGGTCCCCGGGGCTTCGGGGGTCCAAAACGGACCCCCATTTTTTATTTTTTAGTGCCCCGGGGAGGTGGCGGTCCCCGGGGCGTGTGGGAGGGCAAAGAGCCCTCCCGCACCATTTTTTGTTAAAGCCCCGGGGGTGGCGGTCCTCGGGGCTTGGGGGCCCTTAGAGGCCCCCCATACATAAATTTAACCCCCCCACCATGCCCCCGGGACTTGGCCCACCCGGGGGCAAATTAACATCGAAGCGCAGGAGTCCGCGCTTCGATTTTCTTTTTTTTTGGCAGGATCCGCGCACCCTGAGCGCATCCTGCCGATTTTTTTTTTTTTTTTTAAATGCTTTTTTTTGCCCAGGGGGTTAGGGTGTTTCTACCCTGCCCCCTTTGTGCGCTTTGCACACTTGTTTCTGTCCCTCGGTTCTACCGAGGGACAAAATGGCTGCCAACACTTCCTGAATCGGAATGTTGACAGCCAGCTGACAGCCAATTAGCATGCAGCTCGTGATCGGGAGGGTACGCGGACCCTACTCGGCCATAGATATATATGTGACTTTACTTGTGAATTTCTCAGGAACTACTGAACAGATTTACACCATTTAAGCAAAAGGCACCAGTCTGAACCAAGGGCTACCTCTTTGCCAAATTTGGTGTAATTCCGTTCAGCAGTTCGGGCTGTAGCTGCGACTAAAGGTTCCTATGGAAAAATGAATGGGGAAAAAGCGTTTTGGGACCCCCCTTTTTTCTCGGCCCCCGCTTGACGAATCAACCCGAGACTTTGAGGGTAGGAGCGGAGCGCCCCAACAAGTTGGAAACTTTCACGAAGATTCGTCAACCGGCGCCAACGTTATTTCAAATAGAATGTCGCGGATTTCCTATGGATAATAGGTCCTAACTATAACTATCTACTGGCGACCGCCAGTAGATTATATATATATATATATATATATATATATATATATATATATATTTATATAAAAGAAATAATCAATTATGACAGGGCAAATTAAATCTGAGCTTTCTAAAGTCCAACACAGCCCAGGTGGAAGTAGGAATAGTAAATTTGACCCTGCTGGAACCCAAAAGTGGACTCTCCAAGAGGGTTCAGATCAATTACATATACCCATTTACAAATTTCACCATGGAGTATTTCAGGGGCTCCGGAGAGGTCAGTTAACCTTTTCCACCATTTTAGAATTAGAAATCCCTAAAGAAAAGTATTAAAACATCATAGACATTTAGAACTTTTGGAAGAGTCAAAGATGAGAAGTTAGGAAAGTTTAAAACCTTTATTTTTTTAAATGGTTATAGTTTCTAATTACCTTTATTCAATTTAGGAGATTACAGAATTAAAAGTAATGGTTAAAAATAAGCATTTAAGGCACAGAGTTCCGTAAAGAAACCTGATACTCTAACTAAGGGGCCGATTATAATTAAAAAAAACATGAAGAGTTCCATTTGGAAAAGAGAAAATAAAAGGAATGAACTTCTCATAAAGCGTAGTGCGGAGTTTCCTACATTTGTAATACCAACTGTATTTAGGAAAGGGATTTGTGCAGTAGCATTGATCGCAAAATTTATAAAAGCAAATCACCTCAAGAATATTAAAAGGAAATAACTCTCCGTAAAGAAGGGCCGCAAGACAAAATGAAAAGATACAGCAGCAGGACCACTGGACAGGCAGAGGAATAAAGAGGTGTGTCTAACTAGCTAGGAACACTCATTATTATAGTTTTCTCATACAAATTACAACTTGTGATGGTGTCTCCACTTGATGTCCAATCAGAATGGTTAATGAGGTGGTGTCATCAGACATACGATGGATCTTATTCCGATTCTCATAGTCTGCACTCTTGTCAGGTTTGATACAGTTTTCTAACATAATAGTTACATGAGGGAAGGTTCCCATGAGAACCCTCTCACCTTAGCTAAAAGATGCACTGTACACTTGTTGCATAGACAAAGACTAGTCAGTAATATGGAAGCAATTATTAAGTTATTCGAATAGAACCTTTATAAAGTCTTAAGTTACCATTCATTCTATACAGATTCAGTAGGTTTATTGTATTTTAGTGAAATGATCTAACATGGGATGAGGAAATAATTGAACATGATATTATAGTCAGCACATTTCTAAAGATGACATAGATGGGAGGTAGTCACACAGAAGGTTTTACTGTGAGCAAAGATCGAAAAGAAAACCTTTGGGCCTAGTCACTGCGCAGGCTAAAGTATTGTTATTTGGTGCAAATTTTTGGAAAAAAACACACATTTATAAATTAAACATTTCTAATCACATCCTCGGCTTCCATATTAACTTAATGAAATATGTCTTTGGTATATTTATTAATATTTTTAACAAAGTGCAATTATGTTTTTGTTTGTGAGTTATTGTCTAAAGCAAGCATTTCATTGACGTTTAAACATTTTCTAGAACATGCAATTCTAACATAGTAAATAAGTTGGGTTTCTAATATATATATATATATATATTATCTACTGGCGGTCGCCAGTAGATAGTTATAGTTAGGACCTATTTTCCATAGGAAATCCGCGACATTCTATTTGAAATAACTCTTGCGTCGCTTGACAAATCTTCGCAAAATTTTCAAACTTTATGGCCCGCTCCGGTCCGCTCCTACCCTGAAAGTCTCAGGGTGATTCGTCAAGCGGGGGCCGAGAAAAAGGGGGGTCCCAAAACGTGTTTTCCCCATTCATTTTCCCATAGGAAACTTTAGACACGGCTACAGCCCGAACTGCTGAACGGAATTACACCAAATTTGGCAAAGAGGTAGTTCTTGGTTCAGAAAGAATCCTTTTGTTAAATGGTGTAAATCCGTTCAGTAGTTGCGGATAAATTAAAAAAATAAGAGTCAAAAAATCAATTTCCCATAGGAAACTTTAGACACGGCTACAGCCCGAACTGCTGAACGGAATTACACCAAATTTGGCAAAGAGGTAGTTCTTGGTTCAGAAAGAACCCTTTTGTTAAATGGTGTAAATCCGTTCAGTAGTTGCTGAGAAAATCAAAAGTAAAAGTACATATATATCTATGGCCGCGTCGGATTCGCGCACCCTCCCGATCACGAGCTGTCTGCTAATTGGCTGTCAACACTCCAAACCAGGAAGTGTTGGCAGCCATCTTGTTCCTCGGTAGAACCGAGGAACAAGAAAGCAGTAAAAAAGTGCGCAAAACGCACAAAGGGGGCAGGGTAGAAACACCCTGACCCCCTAGGTCTGCTCAGGGGGTCCCACAAAGACCCCCTAAGCAGAAAAAAGCATTTTTTTTTTTTTTTAATCGGCAGGATGCGCTCAGGGAGCGCGAATCCTGCCGAAAAAAAAAAATCGAAGGGCGGTCTCCCGCGCTTCGATTGTATTTTGCACCAGGGTGGCCCAAGTCCCGGGGGCATGGTGGGGGGATTAAATTTATGTATGGGGGCCTCAAGGGCCCCCAAGCCCCAGGGACTGCCACCCCCGGGGCTTTCTTTTTAAAATGGTGCGGGAGGGCTCTGAGCCCTCCCGCAGCCCCGGGGACCACCACCTCCCCGGGGCTTCTTTTTTTTTTACTTTTTGCAGTGTGGGGGGGGGGCTCGAGCCCCCCCACACGCCCCGGGGACCGCCACCTCCCCGGGGCACTAACAAATTAAAATGGGGGTCCGTTTTGGACCCCCGAAGCCCCGGGGACCACCACCTCCCCGGGGCTTTGCTGATGTGGGGAGGGGGCCGCGCGGCCCCCTCCTGGAGCCTGTGGTGGCCCTGGGGACCGCCACCCCCAGGGCCAGCTCCTGCAGTGTCCCGGGGTGCCTACCCCGGGACACTGCTGTTTGCAATGACAGGACGGGAGCCTCGTGGCTCCCGTCCTGTCATTGCAAACTGCTTTGGATATTGGAAGAGAGAGCAGGGAAACCTGCTCTCGCTCCAATATCCAAAGACAATTGCTTTCCACACGGGGAGCAGCATGTTAGCTGCTCCCCGTGTGGAAAGCAATGCCGGCTCCCTTAGGACACCGGGAGCCGGCGGGACTGTGGGGGTTTGGGGACCCCCGCACAGTCCCCAACCAGAGGCCAGGCCCTGGGGGATGGGGTCCCCGGGGCCATAAGTGGCCCGGGAGGGGGCCACGCGGCCCCCTCCCCAGAAATTATTTTTAAAGAAGGCCTGCCCCGGGGGATGGGGTCCCCGGGGCAAAAGGAGGCCTGAGGAGGGGGGCCACGCAGCCCCCCTCCTTAAAAAGGAATGTTAGTGTGGCCATGCCCCGGGGGATGGGGTCCCCGGGGCAGTTTTCGGCCAGGGGAGGGGGGCCACGCGGCCCCTTTGCAGTTTAATTTTAATTAAAAAAAAAAAGGGGGTAAGGCCCTGGGGGATGGGGTCCCCAGGGCCCAAAAATAAGAAAAAGGAAGGGGGGCCACACGGCCCCCTTCCTTCACCACTCTGCAAACGCGCCCCCTGGCGCGTTTGCAGATGGGGAAGTAATTCCCCTTGAATACTGGGGGTCTCTGGGGCCAACTAGCCCACCAGGAACCTCCAGTATGCGCCAGGGGCTGCGTTGCAGAGAGGTGTACAGAGGCCACGCCCCTTTATACACCTCTCTGCAACGCAGCTCTGTGGCGCTTTGGAGGTACATGGTGGGCTAGTTGGCCCCCAGGAACCCTCAGGATTCAAGGGGACTTAATCCCCCAACTTAAAACGCGCCACGGGCGCGTTTGCACAGTGGTGAAGGGAGGGGCGGGGCTTCAGGTGACATGTGTGCAAACAGGCCCCGTGGCGCGTTTTAAGATGGGGAATTAAATCCCCTTCAATCCTGAGGGTCCCTGGGGCCAACTAGCCCAACAGGTACATCCAGAAAGCGCCACAGAGCTGCGTTGCAGAGAGGTGTAAAAGGGGTGTGGCCTCTCTACACGTCTCTGCAACGCAGCCCCTGGCGCATACTGGAGGTTCCTGGTGGGCTAGTTGGCCCCTAGGGACCCTCATGATTCAAGGGGACTTAATCCCCCAACTTAAAACACGCCACGGGGCGCGTTTGCACAGATGTCACCTCAGGCCCCGCCCCTCCCTTCACCATTGTGCAAATATTCCTCTAAAATCTGCCGAACTACGAATTCGGATTTACTCACCTGTTATCAGGAGAGACCTCAGTGCTGCATCTTTCAGCCCAGTACTAATCCTGAAAAGTAATTTTAACCGTACTTACCAGTAACTTGAATTTCCTTCCATAGGATATCATTGCCTGCTCTTTGCTGAAAAAGTTTCTAAGTGTTGATTTTTGAAACATACAAATATTCCTCTAAAATCAGCCGAAATACGAATTCCGATTTACTCACCTGTTATCAGGAGAGACCTCAGTGCTGTATTTTTCAGCCCAGTACTGGTCCTGAAAAGTAATTTTAACCGTACTTACCAGTAACTTGAATTTCCTTCCATAGGCTAACATTGACTGGTTTCACTTGGAAATTCTTCTAAGTGTGGAGTTTTGGAACTTTAAAATATTCCTCTAAAATCAGCCGAAATACGAATTCCGATTTACTCACCTGTTATCAGGAGAGACCTCAGTGCTGCATCTTTCAGCCCAGTACTGATCCTCAAAAGTAATTTTAACCGTACTTACCAGTAACTTGAATTTCCTTCCATAGGATATCATTGTCTGCTTTTTGCTGAAAAAGTTTCTAAGTGTTGATTTTTGAAACATACAAATATTCCTCTAAAATCAGCCGAAATACAAATTCCGATTTACTCACCTGTTATCAGGAGAGACCTCAGTGCTGTATCTTTCAGCCCAGTACTGGTCCTGAAAAGTAATTTTAACCGTACTTACCAGTAACTTGAATTTCCTTCCATAGGCTAACATTGACTGGTTTCACTTGGAAATTCTTCTAAGTGTGGAGTTTTGGAACTTTAAAATATTCCTCTAAAATCAGCCGAAATACGAATTCCGATTTACTCACCTGTTATCAGGAGAGACCTCAGTGCTGCATCTTTTAGCCCAGCACTGACCCTGAAAAGTAATTTTAACCGTACTTACCAGTAACTTATATTTTCTTCCATAGGAATCCATTGTCTGGTTTTCAGCTGAAAAGTTTCAAAGTGTCAATTTTCACAAACTACAAATATTCCTTAAAAATCGCCTGTATGACTTAAACGCATTCTTTCAACTGTTTACAGGAGATGCACCAGTGCTGGATCCAGGATCCAACACTGAGTAAGAAAAAGTAACGATAACAGTTTTTACCTGCTAAGTGAATTTCCTTCCATAGGATAACATTGGTGATTCTATGAGAAAAAGTTTCAAAGTGTCAACTTTTAAAATACAATAATATTCCTTAAAAATCACTACTGTAACCAAAACGCTTTTACTCAACTGTTTATAGGAGATGTCCCAGGACTGAATCTAGGATCCAGTCCTGTGGTTAGAAAAGTAATCCATAAAGTAACTAATTGCATTTAACTAGAAATTCACATTGAGCTGAATGTTGCATTGTGTTTGAAAATGTGTTGCCCATTGCAACAACTGTAACTACTGTACTTAAAAGTCTATTGCCTATGTGCAAAGTATTTAAACTAAAGTAATTCATTCTGAGATAGTATTTTTTGTAATGTATAATGTAATTACAATGTAATTTAAAAAATAAAATATGTAAAAAAATTGTTTCTAAAAATGTAGTAAATCAGTATGAAAAAAATAAATATAACAATTAATACATTTAAAAATTTTCATTTACAAAACCTTTGAAATTCACTGAAAAAACCGTAGGTTTCAGACATGTTATAGTTAGGAATTAGCATTTAAAAAACCTTTGAAATTCACTGAAAAAACCATAGGTTTCAGACACGTTATAGTTAGAAATTAGCATTTAAAAAACCTTTGAAATTCACTGAAAGAACCATAGGTTTCAGGCACGTTATAGTTAGAAATTAGCATTTAAAAAACCTTAGAAATTCACTGAAAAAACCATAAGGTTTTAGGGACAGTTATAGTTAGTTGGACATTGCACTCGTACAAAACCCATGAAATTCCCCCGTTATAGTTAGTTCAGGTAACTATAACTCGCGCCCCCGCAATGCACTGCTGATGACGTCACATATTACATCACTCATGACATGGTCAGTGACATCACTGATGACATCACTGATGACTTCTCAAATGACATCACTGATGACATCACTGATGACATCATCCAGTGACTGTGTGTTTCTGTAAAGTTTAAATATGTTTAATATATATAGGGAAAGGCGTATTGAAGAATGAGTGGGTGTATAAGTGTCTGAATGGATGATTTAGTACGTGAGTGACTGACTCTACAAGTGAGTGATTAAATGTATCTTACTGAATGCATGGGTTAGTGACTAAACTGTGTGAATGTCTGTATCCATCTGTCTGTTGGTTTGTAAGCGGCTGCCTGGCTTTCTGAATAGCTACATGAGTGTCTACATGGGTTATTGATTGATTGTCTGAGTATCTGTATGGGTGCCTGAGTGTTTGTGTGGGTGGGGTGTGTGTGACTCTGTATATAGATGTGTGAGTGGGTGATTCACTGGGTGCATGGTTTCAAGAGTGCGTCTGTGATGGACTGTATGGGTGGGTGAGTGTGTGTATGGGTGTGTTAGTGATTGAATGTATATCTCAGTGGTACATGTGTGAGTAACTACATATGTGAAAGGCAGTTTATATGTGTGTTGGAGTATATAAATGGCTATAAGTGGTGAGAGTGTGTGATTGTGAGAGTGGCTATATGGATGAGTGTGTGCTTGCATCAGTGATTGCATAGGAGCGTAAGAATGTGCTAGTATTTTTATGAGTAAGTGAGCTGGTGTGTATAACTGTATAGGTGAGTAAATTGGAGTGTGATTAATTATTTGCATGACTGACTAGGTGTGTGAGTACCTCTATGGATGAGTTGCGTTGTGTGAGTGTTTATATAGGTGTACGAGTGCATATGATAGTCCTGTACTGAGTGACTGTAAGTATGAGTGACTGTACGGGTGAGTGAGTAGATGTGTGTGTGTAGACCTAAGAATCAGTGAGTGGGTATGTACTTATTGGTATTGGAGTGTGTATGGTTTTCAGAATGGCTGTCTGTAATTTAGAGTGGGTGTATCAAAACTTATATTAGGGTGTGAGAAGATGCATTAAATTCTCACATGGATGATGTCATCAGTGATGTCATCAGTGATGTCATTTGAGATGTCATCAGTGATGTCATCAGTGATGTCACTGACCATGTCATGAGTGATGTAATATGTGACATCATCAGCAGTGCATTGTGGGGCGCGAGTTATAGTTACCTGAACTAACTATAACAGGGGAATTTCACGGGTTTTGTACGAGTGCAATGTCCAACTAACTATAACTGTCCCTAAAACCTTATGGTTTTTTCAGTGAATTTCTAAGGTTTTTTAAATGCTAATTTCTAACTATAACGTGCCTGAAACCTATGGTTTTTTCAGTGAATATATATATATATATATATATATATATATATATAGTCATTTCTCTCAAACTCATTCAAAGTCCTGCACTTTCCTTACTGTTGCTCACGTTGGAGTGGGAATTGTAAATTTGATATCTCCAAAGATCAACACTTTCCCCACTGTTACTTATGTTGGAGTGGGAATAGCAAATCTATCCTGTCAAAATCCAACCCTTAGCCTACTGTTGCTCAGGTTGGAGTGGGAATATTAAATCTAAGACCTCCACAGTCCAACACTTTCGTTACTAATGCTTATGTTGCAGTGGGAATAGTAAATGTGACCCCCCAAAGTACAACACTTTCACTACTATTGGTTACATTTGAGTGGAAGTAGCTACTTATACCTCTCCAAGTCTAGTTATTTTTGTCTGATTTTTTTTAATTGTTTAATGTTCATTTCAAAGCGAATTAATTTTTTTAACATCTAATATTTCTAATTAAAATTTACCATAATTAATTTTATTGTTTATGTTTAGATAATAATTGTATTTTTAAACATTATATTTATTATTTTGTGTTTATTTTGAAATGTATACTTTTTATTTTATGATTGTAAGTTATAACTTTTTTATATTAAAAGCATATTTTTTTAATGTAATATTATCCTTAAAGTTAATATAGGTTTTAAAGTTAATATAATAATAATAATAATTTCTTTCTTTATTCGGATGAAAACACATCCACAAAAGGTACAATTATACAATCATACAATATAAAATCATTGCATACAAATAAGACATCGCAGCAATATTAAAACAAAACAAGACAAGCTACTAAAACCTCAGGGATCTAAGGATATACACCCCATTGCACCTGCAATAACTTCATAAATATAAAATGATGAGAAATCAATCAATTCTTGATAGCCTAAATCTATGAGCTGCCCGCAAAAAACCTAACACGGCGTGAATGGTATAGGGGTTTGGTAACAGCTGCAAGAGCAAAAGTGCCACTTTAGCCTGCCTAAACTTCAGACTCTTTAGTAAAGGCCGGAGATATCGCTTTTATGGCACTGAAAACAGTTTACACAATAAAACAAAATGAAGCATGACCTGTGGAGATCTGAGATCGCAGCCACAGGGGCCTCTTTGGGTTAAAGGAAGAAATCCAGCCGGAGATGCTAAAAGATGGTGCAATTGATTAAATCTAAAACGTGTAATTAAAAATCTGTCATGGGTGCTAGAAAGTGCAGGAAGATATGGCTCCATACCCAACACAGACTTTAACATTACATAGGCCCTCACTGTAGGTTTGCCAAGCTCCATAGTTTCCCCCTGGGCAATAGCAAATTTAAAATATAGGTCTTTTGTTAGGATTACATCCCTGGGGCTCAAAGTGTTGTGTGTGGAAAAAAGTCTGAACTCCCTATGGCCTTGAAAGATTCCTTTATATACCTTATCTAAGGGATTTTGTTACCATATTCTAGGGCCAGACATCTGCTAAGATCAGGCGGTTTAAACCCTTAGCTTCACGTGTTGATATCTTTATACAGCAAAGTAGGGGTTGAATAGCCATTTGATCCGTCAAATAATCAACCCCTAACTCTTCGTGCACAGACCAAGCTGGCGTGCCTTGGGGGACTCGCTGGAGCCGACGCAAAAACTTATTTTCCACCACTTGTAACCTATGGGAAAGAACGTACCCCCAGACCTCATTGCCATATAACACTTTGGCAATGGCCTTGGATTTATACAGTTTTAGAATGACCTCTGGTGCCCATGAGCCCTGTCTGCTAGCAAAGCTGGAAATAGCCCCCACAGCTTTATTCAACTCACTAAGCTTCCCATCTAAAATGGCTCTCCACTGTAATTGGTCATCGAATAACACACCTAGGTAGGGAAAAACCGGAATCTCAGTGAAAATATGGAGACCCGCTTTAAAACTTTTCGACCAGGGCTCCCGACGACCGGCAACTAGAACATGCGACTTAGAAAAATTAACAGACAGGCCCCGCCAGATTACGAGTTTCTTCGTTGTTTGGCAGGTAGTCCTTTGGCATTCCTACAGCGGTGCCTTTCAAAAAGGCACTGCAATGGAACATCAAAGCCTGTGCCTGCATGGCATGGACTGTGAAGTCCACGCCGTGCAGGAAGGGAGGGTGCTTGCACACAGGGGGGCACAACATATGTCCACCTGCATGCATCCCATGGGTCTGAGGCACCAGGGGGCCCTGTTGTGCCCCCTTTGTTTCCTCCCCACCACACTTTCCAATGTGGTCTCACTGCTGTGGTTAGGGTCACAGTGAGGAAACTTGTAATATGCCCAGCAGTGCCGCAGCGGCAAAGCCATGCATGTTGCGGCATCAAGACCGCCACGCCAGGGATCGTGGACCCCTGGCTGCTGTGGCTGTCCGCTCATGGTCCGACCGCCGTACTCGTAATACAGTGGTCGGACTACTGGTGTGGCAGTCCATGGCTGCCACCGCACCTCC
This sequence comes from Calotriton arnoldi, assembly GCA_963921515.1. Lineage (NCBI taxonomy): Eukaryota > Metazoa > Chordata > Amphibia > Caudata > Salamandridae > Calotriton > Calotriton arnoldi. Next base: position 635,225 of record CAWUFW010003132.1, read on the forward strand.
ACCATGAGTTTGGTGACCCTCTGGACCGCCAAAATCGTAATTAGGCCCAAATTACTTAAACTATTTGATTAAATAATAAGGAACTATAGGAAATATTAAATATTAAGTTCAATCTCAAGAACTAAATTGAGAAAAGGGAACAAGAGTTCAAATTGAGGACAAAGAAATGAGAGAGATGATAACAAAAGAGAGGGGGGGGTTAAAAATTAAATCCAAAGGAAGAAAGACGAAAATATGGCGTACAGCTATATAGACGTTTACCAAAAAGTTGTATTCAAAGAATACCGGTAGAGGTAGGGATGCTTAGACTCCAAAGGCAAGGGTAGACCTCACAGCCAACACCCCTTTAGAAAGGTATATAAATATGTTGAATAAGGAGATAAAATAGAAAACATAAAGTAATATCAATAGAGAAAGAGTAGACAGAGAATGTCAATTATTAATTCTTGCAGGTAATTATTGACAAATGTTTATTCCTGAAAAATTATACAAACTTTGACAGCCAGTAAAAAAACTGGAGTAGAAGCATTTATATGAGAGAAAAGAGAGAAGAAACAAACACAGTAACATAAGCACAATTAAAGGACATACACTGCATCTGTTAACCACAACACTAATTAAAGGTTAATCTTCTTTGTTTCTATTTCTTTTCCTTTCTGTGAATGAATTCATTCTCAAAACTTAGCAAGACAGGTATATGTAGTTCTCTCATCCTCGTATGTGACTACAAAAACGATGGGTGGATCAGCCACAATTGTGCATTCATATCTCATAGAGCAGGATGCATGTCCAAGAATTAATTTCTTCACTTTGTTATAGTCCTGGAGACATCTTGAGAGGGAGAAACTTTTTGTCCCAGCCATAAGATTTGTTTTCTCTGTTTAGCAGCAGCAGGAACCTTCATAAAATCTATAAATTGCAAGAAGAGAGCTAAAATACAAGAAGGAATAGAGTGGCCTGGAGATAAAGAAGCTCTTTGCCCAATTTGATGGGTTTATGTAAAGAAGCATCTGACATTCCCACAATTTTTGGAAGATTTATTTTAATGAATGAGAACATATCGTCCCTTTGCAATGCCATAAATTCTCAGATTATACCTTGGTTCCTATTTTCCAAATCCTCAGTTTGTTGTTTAACCTCTTGCATGCTATGGATGTACTGGAGCCATCTTCAGCACCAGTGCTCAGGTACTAAGGATGGCTCCAATTCATCCTGGCTCCAGATACAGGAAATCCCTCTGGTGCAAGCATCAGAGTTATTTCCTTTTACTCAATTCAGGCTTGGGAGCTGGGAAAAAGCTTCCCCAGCAACCGAGGCTGTTTTTTATTTTCTCTGAAATGATGATCGTCGTGCATGGTGTGCTGACATCATTCCAGAGAAAGTGAAAGTGAAATGACCAGATTAGCATATTTTAGTTCCTCAAGCACTGATTCAGATAAGAGAGGTATCATTGCAAAGGGGAGAATGCTGATTCTCCAATTTACATGCAGAGAGAATCATGATTTTGTTAAAGACTACGTAGGCAAACCATATGCACAAGCTTTTATTGCTGCCCCAACATGCAGCCCTTTAAAGAATACTAGTACATCATAAAACAATCGAATGTTCATGAAGGGTTATAAATGTCCGTTGCACACAATCATCCTCCTCTTTTTGCTGTGACGATGCAAGGAACAAACCAACTCGGTGATTTCTGCTGCACTTTATGTGTTACTTTCTAGAATAATGAAGAAATAAAGTTTTATAGTAAATGCAATTAAGGAGTTGTATCAGTTAATTGTCTCAAAAAAACAATAACTTTTCCTTATAACATAATTAGGCTTTCCTGTTTTCAGTTTCTATTTTTGGTGAATTCTGGTGGGGTTTTTTCAGCGTTTTCAAGTGATTTCAATACCTTAAAAAACAGTGGTTATCAGTGGTTACACATTTTCGAGCCATTAAATACAACAGAAACAGTGTTTTTCGAGTGTTTATGGAACGTTTTGCTTTTATTATTGCTTGCTTTCTACACTGATAATGCATGGTATATAGACAGTGTACGTACAGTGTATATGAGGTCCAAATACATTTTTGCAAATCAAACCTATTGTAGTACACTATACAATACTTCTTTAGTGAGTATTTTGTCATGTGCACTCGCTTTTTCCTTCCCATGTAAACTTTTTTCTGTGAAAAGGCCCTCTCAGCATTGGCACTTGAGACGAGCAATGCCAAAACAGCCAGTACACAATTTGCTAACTCTGGCCATTGACATAGCTTTCCATGCCAATACTGGTGCACTTGAAGATTGCGATTCTCTGGGCAGGTTCTACAACATTTGCGTTGAACTGGGCGCTTATACCCTTAGAGTTATTAAAGCGGTCAAAAATGAAGCAGCACTTTTGAATCTACAGAGAGAATTCTATTCATCATTTCAAGCCCTTTCTCATACATTGTAAAATAAAAGTTCCTGAATTGTTCTTCAACATTGCTTTGTTTACCAAGTGGCAAGCACTCTAACTGGAACATGTTGCAGTGCCAATGTCATTAAAGGTGACGCCCAACCTACTCTCAAGGAGATGTTTCACATCTACATCAATTATGCTGAACACTTGGCAGACAAGGGTGTTTAGAGACTCTAGTTTTTTTATTATGTCCACTACAGCAGTTATGTTTTCCTGTAAAAATCTAAGAATGCAGTAGAGTGTACTTTTTTTCACATCACTATCAATATACAACCGAAGATCCTCACATTTCTTGCCTTTGGCATCCTCACTCAGCAAAAATTCTGTAAACGGTTGCCACATGGATAATATAGTATTCACAGCCCATTGGGCTGAAAACGATCACCTAAGTGACACAGTTGGGATGACTCTTTCTTTAATGCCACAGAAAGCACAACATTTGAAATATTTGTGTTTTAGTTCCCGCGCATAACAAAACAGTGCACCAGAATGGACTAAAAAGTCAATAGCATTCTTCATTAACTCTGAAGACTGTAAAGATCCTTTCAGCATACCATCCAACAAGTGGCAAGGATCTCTTACAGGGAAGCACTTCCGCTCCGGTATCGATTTTGACAGGTCATCACACAACCTTTTCATATACGTAGCTGAATCCCTGCAAATACAAACAATATCTACCCAATCTTTGTTGAACTTGGAAAGAACCTTTTTGCAGCAGCATTCCAAGTGACACTGCGTTCCATGTTCCATCCTGTCATGTTTTTACCACTATCCCAGATGCTTGGTGATAGGCACTCTTTTCACATATACTTGTCACTATACCTTGCATTGAATGTTTAAAGCCTGAGGTGTTGGCAATTCACCTACTATCAATACTGACTCACTAGAAACTGGGGGCTGATATGTCAAGGGTTTTTACCCATTCTCTGTGGGTAAATGTGATGGCACATATTGGGAAAGGTTCTTCTGAAACCAGCCATTTTATCTATCAATGAAAGAATCAAACGCAGCCAAAATATCAAACATGATTTTGATATTTCCTGATTCTCTACAGTTTATAAAATAATTAAACAAGACCTAAAATAAGCTTCTAAACCCTGCATCTTTAGACCAAAGACCACAAAACTGAAAAAAGCAAAAGGAAGAAGAAACAGTATTTTAGTGACATCCCTAAACAACAAACCTCAAGCAGAATAATGTTAGCCCAGTCTTTCTTGCTGATAGCTTGTATAACAAAGTTACATTGTATTGCCCCCTTCAGGAAGAAAAAAATGACCCTTTCACTTTCCTTTTCCTTTCTTTGAATGGCATTTAGTTTGTGGTTATGCAGTTGCTTTTTCAGTGTTTATATGTTTACACTGGTGAGGGCTATTTCCCTTTCGGTGGGGTTTTATCAGTTATTATAGGTTTAAACCTAAAACCGAACAGCCTAAACATAATGCACTTTAACAAAATTTACTTTACCTCCTTCTTTTTTTGGGTGAGGAGGGTAGGATAATGTTAGCCTCTATAGTCTTTAATAAAATCAAGATTCTCTCTGTATGTAAATTAGAGAATCCTCATTTCATTACAAGACCGGAAGCAACCATTATGCATGTTTAAAGCCCCTCCGAGCTATATTACTAACATGTTCCTTGTTTTAAATAGAATCTTGCAAAGGTATTTGCGTTAGACCAATCCGCAGTTTTACGAATTTTGGGTAGAGAACGCCCTGCCCAGAAGACATTACTAGCCATGGCCCCTCTAGAAAAATGGGCTCGAAACCTTGAGAGACCTATACCAGCTTTGTTCATAATCATGCGTAGCCACCTTGCTAATGTGGCTATGGAAACAGGTCTATAGGGTTTCACATAGGATAAAAGCAGTTGATCGACCCCATGCGCTCTGTACTCCAAGACCTTGCTCTCATATTCCTTCATACCTCATTTCTCACAATCATGAAAAATGGGGCAGAAAACTGAATCCAACATTGTTTTTGTTCTTTTCCAAATGTCGAAAGGTACACCCTCTGATGAATATCTCTATTAGATCATTCTAGTGCTTTGATGTCAGACAACTCTCCTAAAGGAAATTAAGCATAACAAGGTAGCCAATTACATTGAAATCTGTTTAAGGGATAGGTAAGTGTTGTTTGGCCATGAATTGAATAGGATAAAAATCAAATTCACATCCCAGAGTGATTCATAGCGTGCTTTCGGGGGTCTTTTCAGTCTCACACCTTTCATCACTCTTTTAATCAAAGGGTTACTACCAATTGATAGATTATTAACCAAGTTGTAGAATGAGGAAATAGCGGACCTGTCGTAATTTATTGTTCTATAAGAGAGACCAGTACTAAACAGGTTTGCTAGATAATTGGCTGCTTGTTGTACAGGGGCATCCATGGGATCCAAGTACCTTTCCATGAACCGGCTACACCATTTTCTCCAAATACCCCCGTATCTCTTTCTTGTTCCTGGGGCCCATGATTCATCCAGTAAATCCTTAGCTTCTCCTGAAAATTCTGAATATCTATCGGATCTCCTGAATTCATCCAAACAAGAAGGTTCATTTTCCCCTCTACGACTACAGGATGTTCCTCTCCGTTTGGACCCTGCAGTAGACCCGACGACACTGGAATCATGCGTGGAAAATCTATTGCCAGCTCCATCACGAAGGGAGTCACTAGAATAATGCTGCACTGCTCTGTCCTTACTTTCCGTAGTACCCTCTGGATCATGGAAAATGGTGGGTAAGCATAGACACCTGATTTTGCTCCAGTCTTGGAGGAAGGCGTCCACAGCTATTGCTTTGGGGTCCTGTCTATAGCCGAAGTATAACGGTACCTGGTAAGTTAGTCTGCTTGCAAATAGGTCTATTTGAATTGGGCCCTATATCCCTTATATTAGAGTAAACATTTCTGGTTGTCGTCTCCAATCGCTGGAGTCCCTGTGGAACCTGGAGTTCGAGTCCATTCTTATATTCTGAGCCCCTGGGATGTATTCTGCTCTTAGTATGATTTTGTGTTCCCAGCAAAAGCACCAGATTTTTTTGGCCAGTTCTGCTACGATTTTTGACTTTGCATTCCCCAATCAGTTTATGTAAGATACTGTTGTGAAGTTGTCTACTCGGATCAATATGATTGAGTTCCTTAGTAAGTCCCTGAAGCTCATCAAGACGTTCGGGCCAGCTAGCATATCTAAGCAATTTATGTGTAGTACTTGCTCTTATCGTGACCATCTCCCACTCATTTCTAGCTTGCCAAGGCGAGCTCTCCAGCCCCGGTTGCTTGCATCTGATTCCAGGACAAACTCTGGGACATTCCCAAAGATGGCATCGCCATTGCATGCTTCAAAATTCTTTAACCACCATTGTAGATCCTCTTGAGCGTCCTCTGATAGAGGCAGAGAACATCCATACCATAAACCTTTCCATAGGCCCAGAGCTTTCAGTCTCTGTAGACCTCTGTAGTGCAGAGGACCAGGACAAATGGCTTGAATGGAAGATGATAGGTCCCTCAGGACAATTGATGGTTTGGACAGTACAGATTTTACATCCTTATTTTTTGGACACTTTCTTTATTGGTAGAACCAGTTGTAATGTAATTGAATCTACCTGGAATCCTAGAAACTTTATGTTTTGTGTGGGGGACATGACAGACTTCTCAGTATTCACTATAAAACATAAACCCTGGAGATGGTTTATTGTCCAGGATAGGTGTTTTATAACTTCCGCCTTGTCCTGAGACATAATGAGAATATCGTCCAAATATATTATCAGTCGGACTCCCCCTTGTCTGAGGTAACTTACTACACGACGTAGTAACTTGGTAAAACACCATGGAGCTGATGACAGGCCGAAGGGTAGGCAAAAAAAACTGGTAAGTTATGCCTTTCCATAAAAAGTGAAGGTACTTCTGGCTGTCTTCGTGCATGGGTATTGTAAAATACGCATCTTTGAGTCAAGTTTTAGCAGCCAATCCCTGGTCTATAGGATATACCTGAAGAGATGGATACCTTCCATCTTGAAATGTCTGTATATTAGATGTTTGTTTAAATCTCTTAGATTTATAACTGGGCACCAGCCCTTGTCTTTTTTCTTTACTAGGAATAGTGTGCTCACAAACCCTTTTGATAAGTCTTGCTCGGGGACTTGAATTAACGCTCCTTTGGCAAGCATTTGGAAGACTTCTGAGTCTATGAGTAGCTTTTTCTCTGCATCTAAAATGAGTTTCCTGGTTCTTATTCTTGGTATTGGGTACTCCTGAAAGTCTATTTTGAAACCTCCAACTGTTTCTAACACCCAGTTGTCTTGAGTGATCTTTTCCCAATTGTGTAAAGTACTTAACCTCCCTCCCACATTTAGGAGGGAAGAAGGTGTACAGCTCACCTTGGTATTCTGGGTTTGAGGTTCTGGATCTTCCTCCACGACTTCTTGACAAGCTCCCTCTTTGGGGATAGAAATTAGAGTTTTGGCTGTAGCCTCTACCATAGTTTCCCATACCTCTTTGTTCTTGTGGGTAGAAATGGGACCTAAAGTTTCCTCGGGCGACAGCCAGTCCCCTCCTGTCGGCCCTTCCAAAAATAGCTTGTGAGCCAAAAATTCTTTCCATATTTGATTGAGCCTTGCTGAAGGCTGTAAAAGTGGAGATGTATTTCCCCAAGGATTTAATAAAATTCTCTCCAAAAAGGAGGTCCTTTGTATTTGACGCCATCTATCAACGACATGTAACCTCCGTTGAGAAGCATGATTTTATGAACACTGGGGAATTTAGTCTTGAAACCAATTAGCTCATATGCATCCACGCGATAACGACACTCAAGGAATGTATCGAGCGGAAAAAAAGTACCAAAACCACACGATTACTATGATCTTAAATATCATATAGAGTCCCCCACTGTAGTCCCATGCATAATGCATGCTGTGATGCGAGTAATGTGTGCTTCTCTTCCCCTTCCCCCACCCCTCTTCCCTGACTAATGGTCACCACAAACCACATAATGGGGCTCAGAATGGACCTAGCGGTCAAGTATAAAATGCAATATGCGACACTGAATTGAGCTCTTTTTGGCCACAATTGAAATAAGTTTGTATAAATGATGTGTATTGTTTGTCAATTTTTGTCTTTCAGGTCAGTGCGATGAACAAGGTAGAATCATGCTTTGTGTATTATGTTGTGACTGATTACTAGTAGTACCACAATACACCTTGAACTAGTCACGCAGTAGTGTAGGTTACTTTTCTCTGGTCCTGATGAATTGCTGACAGACCCATCTGGGCTGCATTAGGCAAGAAACATGTTGACCTCACATTTTATAAATTAATCACGACTGCTCCTAGGACCATTTTATCCCATACGAGCACCAACATTTTTAATTAGGGTAGTGAGCTTCACTAGTAAAAATGTACCCAAACCAAGCACCACTATACCTATTTTAAGTCACTTTCACCCCACCACACACACTTCACACCCAACATACCCACACTTCATCAAACAGCTATATCAAAAGATCTCTGGCAAAGAGCCCTTTCCTGGGTGCCCGTTGGGCATTGCAGCGCCGGCCCGAAGAGGAGCATGCCCAGATGATGAAGCATGACACCTGTTGGGGTGTGCAAGGGCACTTGCTCCTATTGGAGCGCATTCCACTGACCTGACACATTAACAACACTTTGTTTGTGTCAAAGGAACTGCACCTTCTACATTTCTAAGGTCCTTCTTTGTATATCCAATGTCCTCTCTAGTGGACAAGTCTGCCAGTTTAGGGTTCATTCTCATTAACGCAGCCTTTCTTCTTTCTGTAATTAAGTTAGCATTCGTGTTGCACAGCATGCATATGGCACGTTGTGCCCACCCTCTGAGAAGTTCAGTATTTGCGTATTTTTAGCCTGGGCGTCTTCTGCCATATCCAGTATACGGGTAAGTGGTCCCAATATGTCAAGTACCTTATCTTAGTATTGTTTTAAGCACTTTTCTATGCCCTTTCTCGAGTCTTTACCAAATTTAAACAAGAAGGTTGTAAGCTCCAGGTGTAGGTTAGGTGTGTTGCACACTCTATCTTCTGTAGAAGGCCTAGGGCATTCGGCTCTTAAAAGATTGCATGTCTCTTTATCTAGAGGCTTCTTCACCCAGTGGGTGAGATACTTTGATACAGTCCAGTGTCCAGTCCAGTCCAGTGGCCACCATTCCGTGTTGCGTGGAAGATTAATAGTAGTGGGGTCAAACATCGACCCCAAATGGATCTCCGATCTGACTGTTTGAAGGGTTTTGCACTAGATCCTCATTGAGAGTCCCCAGGAGCTCACTGCTATCTCAGCGGTCAAAAATGAACTTGTCCATTTCCATTTCCTTGTTATCCATAGTCTCTGTTGAGGAATTAAGGGTATCTTGAAAGTCTCTTGTGGCGTAAGGGTCACCTGTTCCCATTATGCCGCTATGGGTAACTTTTCCATGTGCACCATCAAGGTGGTCTCTTTCTTTTGTGCTGCTGAGAGCACCACTCTCTACTTTAGTGCAATGTCTATCATTGCCGTAGGCATTTTTATGTGCCTTCTCAATATGTTTCCTCTTTTGGGCAAACTTGCCCCCTCTCTGGGGTTCGGAAGTAGAGGGTGGGTCCCTATCTGAGAGAGAATAATAATTCTCTTCTATGGGGGAACCTCTCTTCCTCTTATTAAGTGTGGCGTCCACTGCCTCCTTCACCGAGGACCTAAGGGGGTCATTACAATAGCGGGCGGATCGCCATTTCCCACCGCACGCCTACCATTTACCCCCGCCAAATCACGATGGCGGTGGGGACGCCGGCGGACGGAAAGACCGTCCACCGGTGTTCCGCCGGTCGTACAGGCGACTGGGCGGAAAAGGGCACAAATATGGTGGCAGTGTCTACAAGACACCGCCATCCATATTATGACGTGCGGCGGTGCAGGGCTTTCCATGGCGGAGACTCCGCCATGGAAAACCATGCGGATTCCAGTTTAGGGGGCCCGTTGCGGGCCCCCAAGAAGGTGGGGGGGTGGGGGGTGCACATGGGGGGTACCTATGGTACCCCCCTGCATTTGCATGCACAAGGTGGCAGGCACCGTGCGGTGCCTGTCACGTTGTGCATGCATATGCGCAACATGCCTTTTTTATAATGCGGTGGGTGCTGCTGAAAGCACCGCCCGCCGCAATGTAAGAAATGCGGAATGCGCCCTCCAGTGTGGCGGGCGCATCCTAATTCGAATCGCGGGACCGCCGCACATGTGGCGGGCGGTCCCTTTCTCCGTTGCGATGGCGGGCGGACTTTGTCCGCCCGCCATCGTAATGGACCCCTAAGTTCCTTCCATAAGAATCTCCTCAAGGATTCCCCATGGAGTCATTTTGCCCTATAAGGCTTAGAGAATTAGTGTTTTCCATTTTATATATTAAATACTAAGAATAAGGTTAATGCCAAGATTTCTCACTTGTATGAAGGTTTTTCCTTCCTTTTTCTTTACCAATATGTGCCTTGGTACCTGTTATTATTTCTCTTTTTAATCCTTCAGGATTTAGTGACCTCCCATTTCTATTTTTAAGGACAAGATTGACATTAGCAGGTGCTGCAAATCTATGCTGTTGCTAGGTGGCACCGTAGATTAATTTTTGGTTTTAATTTTAAATGAAAAAATGCTTTGTACGGAGGGCTGATGCCTCCGATCCTCTTTTCCCGTTGCGGCCACGAGCTGTGAGCCATCTCTTTGATGGCTTAGCTCCCTTCTTCAGGTAATTAGCAACGCACCGGGTAGACGCAAAGTCATCAACACTATTATACGCTGCCTGGTAACGGTTGCTAGGTGTGCGCATGGTTTGCAGATTGCCGCGAACTTGGGGACTTCACCCATCTGTTTCTCTACCCAGGCAAATTTGGTATTTGGTTTTCTCCACTATAGTCATAAGGGAGTTCCAGATAAAGATTGTAATGTTTCTTACTCCCGTCTAGCGGCGGGTCACCAAGCTCACAGCATGATAATTAGAGGTAAAATTTGAGAAGAGCGATCTTCCGAAAGACTTCCTAATATCTAATTTGAGTCTTTTTATTTAGATTACCGTTTTTACGTTATTTTAAATGGGAACAATTAGGTTGAAATATCCCAACCATAAATTGGATGGGTAGCTACACAAACACAAAGGAAAAATCTTAATCTAGACATCATTCAATAATATATTGTATTATAGCAGTTGTATTAAACAAACAAGTATTAATATCTATATATCAAATAACAGCAGAAAAAGTATACTTATCTCGTTAGGAGCAGCTAACAAAACCGGAGAATGATTGCGTGCAATGGACATTTATAACCCTTCATGAACATTCTATTGTTTTATGATGTACTAGTATTCTTTAAAGGACTGCATATTGGGGCAGCAATAAGAGATTATGGATAATGGTAGCCTCCGGTCTTGTAATGAAATATCCTCTTTCCAAAGGTACCTTTCCCTATTGGATCACGGCTAGCATATCACAGCAGGATGGCGATCCCCAGGTAGGGATCCACCCACTAGACCCCAGGGACTATTTTTTGAGGGAGGGAGTGGCCCCATCGCAATGGGCTAGTGCTCTCCCACTCCTCCCAGGCCCAAAAGTCTTCCTGCCCTCCAGAGGAAGATTGGAGATTGTTACACCTACAAAGTCCTACACTTGCACTACTCTTAGTTGGATTGGAGTGGAGGAAGTAGTGAGTTTAACCCCTTCAAGTCAGTTTTTTTGCTCTGACTTTTTTAAAACACACTCTCCTGAATCCAGAAGTGTGACACAAGCCCACCAGTCAGTTGTAGACAAATGCCATTTATTTCAGAGGACGATACTGATGCATAACGCATTTCGATCTTCGTCGGGTCTTAATCATATGCAAATGCAGGGTGATAGGTAACTAGTCTTTTAACCACAGCGTACATAAACAATGAAGAAGGACTTCAATTGAAGTTCATCAAACAAAGTAATGGTAAAAGTATTTCTCTGCACATTTGAAAACATACAGGTGATCAGTGATTGATTTAATTGCTCAGTTCTTACATCATAGTTCTTTAAAGGTATTCCCAATCATTGGCACTAGACAGATGAATATATTGAACTTCATATAAAACTTCACAGACTACAATAACCATCATGCACTGCATTCGTGCTCGTAAATCATAAACTCATGTAGCCTCAAAGAAGTCAATTTCATGTAGGGCAGAGTGAATAATATTCTGCACATTATAAAAGACAACACCTCTGCCTTCCAAACTCTATCTTAAACATTGACTTTTCCCCTGTTCTTTCGAATACACTCTGTAGTCAATTAAAATCTCCCATATTCCAACATGTGCAAGTGTTAAATGATCCCCGCAAACCCTGGCTGCCTCAAAGGCATTTTCATAGTCATAAAGCAACTGGGCAGGCCTCCCGTTATTTCACAGTGGCCTCACCTCAAGTAAACAACTAGATCTTTACTCCATTGCATCCGGCTGGCCTATAATTCCAAATAACAACTTGACGCTTACAAGAACGCCCAGCTTCTCAGGTCGGGGCTCGCAGTCGGGCATCAACCACCAAGTATTGCAGACAAAAACACACTCTCATGAATCCAGAAGTGTGCCACAAGCCCATGTGTCGATTTGTAGACAAATGCCATTTAATTCGGAGAGCCATGTTGATGCTAATCATATGTAGATGCATGGTGACAGGTAGCTAGTCTTTTAAACACAGAGTACATAAACAATGAAGAGGAACCTCAACTGAAGTTTATCAAACAAAGTAATGGTAAAAGTATTTCTCCGCACATTTAAAAACATAAAAAGGTGACCAGTGATTGATTTAATTGCTCAGTTCTTACATCATAGTTGTTTAAAGGTATTCCCAATCCTTCGCACTCAACAGATGACTATTTTGTACTTCATATAAAACTTCACGGACCACAATAACTATCATGCACTGCATTCGTGCACGTGATCATAAACTCATGTAGCCTCAAAGAAGTCAGCACCTCTGCTTTTCAAACTCGATCTTACACATTGAATTTTCCACTGTTCTTTCGAATGTCCTCTGTGTGTTTGTGTGTGTGTGTGTGTGTGTATGTATGTATATACCATGGGACAAAGCTGTAAATATTGTTTTGTGGAACAAACAGTTATACACAACAGAAGCTTTGATACACTGAAAAATTCTCAATACTATAAACGCATATCAATGGAGGAATACCTAAATACAAAAGAACAATTCACCGACAGACTGAAAAACTGGAAAGAACAAGAACTGATAAGTTGGGACGAATTATGTTTTTTTAAACAAAACCACCCCATGATCCCAATTTTTTATATGATACCAAAAATTCGTAAAGACCTTCACAGACCACCCGGGAGACCTGTAATTGCTGTCCAGAACAGCATTTTTAAGAATGTGTCAAAACATATTGACAACTTTTTAAACCCCATTGTTACTACTCTACCTTGTTAGTTAGTTTTTATTATTGGATATTTTTTTAAGAGAGAGCACTATGACACTTTGAACACAATACATAGGGAGCCCCTCAGACAAACCTTTGCCCTATAGACTCCACTCAATTTCATCGAATCTACCATATATTGGGTGGACTAAGTAGATTGCATTATCCAATATGAGAGGGGATATAATTCCAATAAACTTAAACTTAATTAGTTTGAGACCCATGATTTAAATAGTTTATATTAACAGAATGAATTTAAGATGAGACAAATTGGATATTTGTCATGAGTGTAGTATTATATTCTATGGGTTATGTTTAAATATTTGCAGGTAACATCAAATATCTTATTTGATATGATATCCCTCTCTATAGGACTTTTTCGAATGATAGAATAATGAAGAACCAACAATAAGAGTTGCAGCGAGGGTTTGTTTTTGAAATATGGAGGTGAAGCAGAGAATGTATTTTGTAAATAGCACGTAGCACTTTAATACAGAGGCACATACCATATGACAGCAACTCAAAGCACTTTAATCTAAGCACTTTAAACTGTATAAGTGACATCAATATGCAATTGAATTCATTTTATGAATTTAATGTTTTTCTTAGAGAAAATGTATTCTATATTTTTGTGGATTCACATGAAATTTGAGTGATATTGAATTCACTTATAAATTCTAGATATATAATTATCCTCATTTTAGATTTGACCATGCATAAAACTAAAAATATTATTGCATTTGCATGCTTAAAGTTGGCGCTGAGTATTACTGACATTATGGTATGCACTTACATGTTGTTGTTTTCCCTTTTCTATTTTGTTTAAAGCTCAATGTATAAAATGAAATGGACACATGGTGGATGTCATCGTGAACAAGGCTGCGAGAGGAACTATTCATTTCCAAAAATAAAAAATAAAATACCTTTGAATTCCTAGTTGGAGTGCTGTTTACGTCCTTCTCGGGGAGTTTTGTTTTTGGAATATGTTATGTTATGTTAGCCCAACTTGTAGAGCGCAACAGCTGCCTCAGCAAAGAGTCGTCCCGGCGCTAACTGCAGCAAGACTGAAAAACTAGAGCCTAAACCGAAGGGAAGAGATGAGTTTTGATTGCCTTCCTAAACGTCAGATAGTTATCCAGGCTGCGAATATGGAGGGGAAGGGAATTCCAGAGCTTGGCCGCTGGGCTGCGGAAAGATCGTCCCTCAGCACGTAGACATTTTACCCGCGGGACAAGAGCCAGGCATAGCCCCATAGAGCGCAGATGGCGCGTGGGTGAGTAAGGTACCAATAAATCGGTCAGAATACATGGGGAAGAGAGCTTCAGAATTTTGAAGGCCAAGCAGAGAGCTTTGAATTCTATGCGCTTGGCCATAGGCAGCCAGTGTAACCGTCGAATCACACCCGAAGTGGGGCGCCTTCTAGGGAGTCCAAGAAGAACTCTGGCAGCCGCATTTTGGACCCTTTGCAAGTGCATGACCTCTGCTTTATTAGACCCCAGGAAAAGTGAACTGGCATAGTCAAGCCTTGACAGTATGGCCGCCTGAACAATTAGTTGTCTGGTGGGCGGGTCGAAATAACCCAGAAGGGGTTTCAATCCCCGGAGTAGGCCGAAACACGTGCCTGCTGTTTTCTTGGTATGGTCCTGAAAACTGAGGGTTGAGTCCATCCATACCACTAGGTTTTTCACCACCGACTTAGTGGTGGGTGCGCTCCCTAGGGTGTTCGGCCACCAGTTCTCACTCCATATCTCGGTGTCTTTACCCACCAACAACACCTCCGATTTATTAGCATTGAGCTGGAGGCAGTTAGCGGTCATCCACTCCGCGACCGCCGCCAGCCCGCTCCTAAATTTAGGGGCATCCTGTGTAGAATCGCCGGAGAGGACCACCACCAGCTGCGTGTCATCGGCGTAAGAGACAATGGAGAAACCCCTGTCCCTGGCTATCACTGCCAGAGGTTGTACGTACAAATTGAAAAGTACGGGGCTCAGGGCAGAGCCCTGTGGCACACCCTGGCCAATAGACTGGACACATGAAAGGAAAGGCGGGGCAGACACCTGGAAAGTTCTTTCACAAAGGAAAGATCTAAACCATTCCAAGGCAGAACCACCGATTCCGGCCTCCTCCATATATATAATATGGTCCTGATGGAGAAACTTTGGTGTATAATATATTGGTGCAGGCCACATGCACTCCAGAGGCACCCATCAGCAAAGAGTTTGGCAGGTGTGGTGGCACTTTTTTGGAGTATTATATTTAAAACCTGCCAAAACCGCTGCGGCCGTGAAAATTAAATATGTACCTGCTGACAGCAAGTTGGGGCATGACCACATGGCAAGGTGGAGGTCACTGAGACTGAGAACCTTCAGGTACAAAACTTTAATTGGGCAGTATGCGGCAGATGAATGGGTTATCGTGCTATGCTAATGCTTCCCAGAAAAAGGAACAGTGGAATGATATGCTATCAGCGCATGATTAAAGAACAGTTAGGAACTTTTTCCTGTCATCACTGAGATGTAAAAACGGTACGATGGCTATAATATACTTGGATCAATAACATGCTAACATGGCCGCGATACAATCTGGAAGGACGATTGTGTAATGGTGGTCCTTTCTTTCTTTCCACTGCAGGGGAGCCGATCAGAGTATTTAACCAACTGCACGTAAATGAACTGTTTCACAAGGGGCATTTGAGAAACACTTGATGCCGAAACGCGTCATGCCCAGTGCAATAAAATGAACATTGAACCCGCAAGTGTGCTCCGGTTATGTTCCTGCTGGAGGGACTTTGGTGTATAATATATTGGTGCAGGCCACATGCACTCCAGAGGCACCCATTAGCAAAGAGTTCGGCAGGTGTGGTGGCACTTTGTTGGAGTATTATATTTGAAACCTGCCAGAACCGTCGTGGCCGTGAAAATGAAATATGTACCTGCTGACAGCAAGTTGGGGCATGACCACCTGGCAGGGTGGAGGTCACTGAGACTGAGCACCTTCAGGTACAAAACTTTGATTGGGCAATATGCGGCAGATGAATGGGTTATCGTGCTATGCTAATGCTTCCCAGAAAAAGGAACAGTGGAATGATATGCTATCAGCGCATGATTAAAGAACAGTGAGGAACTTTTTCCTGTCATCACTGAGATGTAAAAATGGTACAATGACTGTAATATACTTGAATCAATAACATGCTATGATGGCGGCGATACAATCTGGAAGGACGATTGTGTAATGGTGGTCCTTTCTTTCTTTCCACTGCAGGGGAGCCGATCAGAGTATTTAACCACCTGCACGTAAATGAATTGTTTCACAAGGGGTATTTGAGAAAGGCTTGATGCCGAAACGCGTCATGCCCAGTGCAAATAAAATGAACATTGAACCCGCAAGAGTGCTCCGGTTAAGTTCCTGGTGGAGGGACTTTGGTGTATAATATATATATATATATTATCTACTGGTGGTCGCCAGTAGATAGTTATAGTTAGGACCTATTTTCCATAGGAAATCCACGACATTCTATTTGAAATAACTCTTGCGTCGGTTGACGAATCTTCGCGAAATTTTCAAACTTTATGGCCCGCTCCGGTCCGCTCCTACTCTGAAAGTCTCAGGGTGATTCGTCAAGCGGGGGCCGAGAAAAAGGGGGTCCCAAAACGTGTTTTCCCCATTCATTTTCCCTTAGGAAACTTTAGACACGGCTACAGCCCGAACTGCTGAACGGAATTACACCAAATTTGGCAAAGAGGTAGTTCTTGGTTCAGAAAGAACCCTTTTTGTTAAATGGTGTAAATCCGTTCAGTAGTTCCTGTGAAAATCAAAATGAAAATCACATATATATCTATGGCCGCGTCGGATTCGCGCACCCTCCCGATCACGAGCTGCATGCTAATTGGCTGTCAAAACTCCAAACCAGGAAGTGTTGGCAGCCATTTTGTCCCTCGGTAGAACCGAGGGACAGAAACAAGTGCGCATAGCGCAAAAAGGGGGCAGGGTAGAAACACCCTGACCCCCTAGGTCTTCTCAGGGGGTCCCACAAGGACCCCCTGAGCAGAAAAAAGCATTTTTAAAAAAATCAGCAGGATGCGCTCAGGGTGCCTGTTTATTTGCCCCCGGGTGGGCCAAGTCCCGGGGGCATGGTGGGGGGGGTTTAGATTTAATGTGGGGGGCCTCTAAGGCCCCCCAAGCCCCGGGGACCGCCACCCCCCGGGGCTTTAGAAAATAATGGTGCGGGAGGGCTCTTTGCCCTCCCGCAGCCCCGGGGACCGCCACCCCCCGGGGCTTCTTTTTAAAAAAAATGTTTTAACCTGTGTGGGGGGGCTCCAGCCCCCCCACACGCCCCGGGGACCGCCACCTCCCCGGGGCACTAAAGATTTGAATATGGGGTCCGTTACGGACCCCCAAAGCCCCGGGACCACCACCTCCCCGGGGCTGTGAAATGGTTGGGAGGGGGGCCGCACGGCCCCCCTCCTGGAGACCTTGATGGCCCTGGGGAGCACCACCCCCCAGGGCCGGCTCCTGCAGTGTCCCGGGGTGCCTACCCCCGGGACACTGTAGTTTGCTATGACAGGACGGGAGCCTCGTGGCTCCCGTCCTGTCATAGCAAACTTGGTTTGCATTTTGAAAGAGAGAGCAGGAAACCTGCTCTCTCTTTCAAAATGCAAACCAATTAGCTTTCCACACGGGGAGCAGCATGTTAGCTGCTCCCCATGTGGAAAAGCAATGCCGGCTCGCGCAGGAGGCGGGGAGCCGGCTGGGACTGTGGGGGGATTGGGGACCCCCCCACAGTCTCCAACGAGAGGCCAGGCCCCGGGGGATAGGGTCCCCGGGGCCATAAGTGGCCCGGGAGGGGGGCCACGCAGCCCCCCTCCCCAAATATATATATATTTTTTTTAAAAGGGCAAGGCCGGCCCCGGGGGATGGGGTCCCCGGGGCCTTAAATGGCCTGAGGAGGGGGGCCACGCAGCCCCCCTCCAAAATAATTTAAAAAAAACATCGAGGGCATGCCCCGGGGGATGGGGTCCCCGGGGCCAATACAGGCCCAGGGAAGGGGGGCCACGCGGCCCCCTTCCCGTTTTTTGGGGGGAATTAAAAAAACTGCACAGGCCCCGGGGGATGGGGTCCCCTGGGCCAAAGTGGCCAAGGGAAGGGGGCCACGCAGCCCCCTCCCATAAAAAAAAAAAGAAAACGACCGGCATCGTGCCGGAGGCCCCGCCCCCCTCCCTGCAGTACTCTGCAAACGCGCCCCCTGGCGCGGTTTAAGAAGGGGAAGTAATTCCCCTTGAATACTGGGGGTCCCTGGGGCCAACTAGCCCACCGGGAACCTCGAGTATGCGCCAGGGGGCTGCGTTGCAGAGAGGTGTACAGAGGCCACGCCCCTTTTTACACCACTCTGCAACGCAGCTCTGTGGTGCTTTTTAGAAGTACATGGTGGGCTAGTTGGACTCCAGGGACCCTCAGGATTCAAGGGGACTTAATCCCCCAACTTAAAATGCGCCACGGGGCGCGTTTGCACAGTGGTGAAGGGAGGGGCGGGGCTTCAGGTGACATGTGTGCAAACAGGCCCCGTGGCGCGTTTTAAGATGGGGAATTAAATCCCCTTCAATCCTGAGGGTCCCTGGGGCCAACTAGCCCAACAGGTACATCCAGAAAGCGCCACAGAGCTGCATTGCAGAGAGGTGCAAAAAGGGGCGTGGCCTCTGAACACCTCTCTGCAACGCAGCTCCCTGGCGCATACTGGAGGTACAGGGTGGGCTAGTTGGACCCCAGGGACCCTCATGATTCAAGGGGACTTAATCCCCCAACTTAAAACGCGCCACGGGGCGCGTTTGCACAGATGTCACCTCAGGCCCCGCCCCTCCCTTCACCATTGTGCAAATATTCCTCTAAAATCAGCCGAACTACGAATTCCTATTTACTCACCTGTTATCAGGAGAGACCTCAGTGCTGCATCTTTCAGCCCAGTACTGATCCTGAAAAGTAATTTTAACCGTACTTACCAGTAACTTGAATTTCCTTCCATAGGCTAACATTGACTGGTTTCACTTGGAAATTCTTCTAAGTGTGGAGTTTTGGAACTTTATAATATTCCTCTAAAATCAGCCGAAATACGAATTCGGATTTACTCACCTGTTATCAGGAGAGACCTCAGTGCTGCATCTTTCAGCCCAGTACTGATCCTGAAAAGTAATTTTAACCGTACTTACCAGTAACTTGAATTTCCTTCCATAGGATATCATTGTCTGCTTTTTGCTGAAAAAGTTTCTAAGTGTCGATTTTTGAAACATACAAATATTCCTCTAAAATCAGCCGAACTACGAATTCCGATTTACTCACCTGTTATCAGGAGAGACCTCAGTGCTGCATCTTTCAGCCCAGTACTGATCCTGAAAAGTAATTTTAACCGTACTTACCAGTAACTTGAATTTCCTTCCATAGGATATCATTGACTGGTTTCACTTGGAAATTCTTCTAAGTGTGGAGTTTTGGAACTTTATAATATTCCTCTAAACTCAGCCGAAATACGAATTCCGATTTACTCACCTGTTATCAGGAGAGACCTCAGTGCTGCATCTTTCAGCCCAGTACTGATCCTGAAAAGTAATTTTAACCGTACTTACCAGTAACTTATATTTCCTTCCATAGGAATCCATTGTCTGGTTTTCAGCAGAAAAGTTTCAAAGTGTTGATTTTCACAAACTACAAATATTCCTTAAAAATCGCCTGTATGACTTAAACGCATTCTTTCAACTGTTTACAGGAGATGCACCAGTGCTGGATACAGGATCCACCACTGAGTAAGAAAAGTAACGATAACACTACTTACCTGCTAAGTGAATTTCCTCCCATATGATAACATTGGTGATTCTATGTGAAAAAGTTTCTGTGTCAACTTTTAAAATACAATAATATTCCTTAAAAATCACTACTGTAACCAAAACGCTTTTACTCAACTGTTTACAGGAGATGTCCCAGGACTGAATCTAGGATCCAGTCCTGTGGTTAGAAAAGTAATCCATAAAGTAACTAATTGCATTTAACTAGAAATTCATATTGAGCTCAATGTTGCATTGTGTTTGAAATTGTGTTGCCCATTGCAACAACTGTAACTACTATACTTAAAACTCTATTGCCTATTTGCAAAGTATTTAAACTAAAGTAATTCATTCTGAGAAAGTATATTTTGTAATGTAATGTATAATGTAATTACAATGTAATTTAAAAAATAAAATATGTAAAAATAAATAGTTTAAAAAATGTAGTAAATCAGTATCAAAAAAATAAATATAACAATTAATACATTTAAAAATTGTCATTTACAAAACCTTTGAAATTCACTGAAAAAAACCATAGGTTTCAGACATGTTATAGTTAGGAATTAGCATTTAAAAAACCTTTGAAATTCACTGAAAAAACCATAGGTTTCAGACACGTTATAGTTAGAAATTAGCATTTAAAAAACCTTTGAATTTCACTTAAAAAACCATAGGTTTTAGGGACAGTTATAGTTAGTTGGACATTTCACTCGTACAAAACCATAGAAATTCCCCCGTTATAGTTAGTTCAGCTAACTATAACTCGCGCCCCGCAATGCACTGCTGATGACGTCACATATTACATCACTCATGACATGGTCAGTGACATCACTGATGACATCACTGATGACATCTCAAATGACATCACTGATGACATCATCCACGTGATAATCTGATGCACCTCCTCACACCCTGATATAACCTTTGATACACCCACTCTAAATTACAGACTGCCATTCGCAAAACCATAGACTCTCCAACACCAATAACTACATACCCGCTCACTGATTCTTAGGTCTACACACACATCCACTCACTCACCCGTACAGTCACTCATACTTACGGTCACTCAGTACAGGACTATCATATGCCCTCATACTCCTATATAGACACTCAAACACCGCCACTCATCCATAGAGGTACTCACACACCTAGTCAGTCATGCAAATAATTAAACACACTGCCATTTACTCACCTATACAGTTATACACACACCAGCTCACTTACTCATACAAATACTAGTACATTCTTACGCTCTTATACAATCACTGATACAAGCACACACTCATCCATACAGTCACTCTCACAATCACACACTCTTGCTTATAGCTATTTATATACTCCAACACACATATATACTGCCTTTCACATATGTAGTTACTCACACATGTACCACTGGGACATACATTCACTCACAAACACACTCTTACACACACTTACCCACCCATACAGTCTATCACAGATGCACTCTTGAAACCATCCACCCAGTGAATCACCCACTCACACATCTATGCACAGAGTCGCACACACCCCACCCACACAAACACTCAGGCACCCATACAGATACTCAGACAACTAATCAATAACTCATATAGACACTCATGTAGCTATTCACAAACCCATGCAGCCACTTACACAGCAATAGACAGACGGATACAGACATTCACCCAGTTTAGTCACTAACCCATGCATTCAGTAAGATACGTTTAATCACTCACTTATAGAGTTAGTCACGCACCTACTAAATCATCCATACAGACACTTATTCACCCACTCATTCTTCAATACGCCTTTCCCTATATATATTAAACATATTTAAACTTTAAAGAAACACACAGTCACTTGATGATGTCATCAGTGATGTCATTTGAGATGTCATCAGTGATGTCATCAGTGATGTCACTGACCATGTCATGAGTGATGTAATATGTGACGTCATCAGCAGTGCATTGCGGGGCGTGAGTTATAGTTAGCTGAACTAACTATAACGGGGGAATTTCTATGGTTTTGTACGAGTGAAATGTCCAACTAACTATAACTGTCCCTAAAACCTATGGTTTTTTAAGTGAATATATATATATATATATATATATATATATATATATATATATATATATATATTCACTGCAAAAACCAAAGGTTACAGGGATGTTATAATAAGAAGTTAGCATTTAAAAAACCATAGAAATTCACTGGAAAAAAATAAAGGGTACAGGGACATTATAGTTGGGCTCAGATTTCACTTGTACAATACCAGTGAAATTCAGTAGTTATAGTGAGCTGAGCCTACTATAACTTGCGCCCCCGCAATGCACTGCTTATAACCTCACATATCACATCACTCATGACATGGTCAGTGACATCACTGATGATCTGGAAGATGATGAAGACTAGGCAGATTTCGTCACCTCACTGAAGGTAAGCTCAGAGTTCCTTTCCTTTAAAGATTTGCAAATCATCTCCACTAGCTGAGTCTGAAAGTCTGAAATACACTCTGTTCTAGAAAGGAAGGGCTCACTGTTGCTGCGTCTGTGCTGTATGACCTATAAATCCCCTTATGGGCAACGGTCCTGCTTACCTAGCCCAGAAACTCAAATTCTACTGCCCTACCAGGAACTAATGTTCTTAAGACAGAGCTCTACCGTTAGTTCCTCGAATTCGCTTGATGAGATTTGGGGGGAGGTCTTTTTCCTACTTGGAGCTGTTTTACTGGAACAATCTGCCACTCCATGTCTGAACTTGTTCTGACTTTGTCAGTTTTGGGAAATCTCTTAAGACAGTGCTGTTTTAAGGGCCGATATACCCCTTCAAGGGTGATTCATGCTTTATATAAGCCATATAAACATTAACATTCTCAGCCTATCAATCCAATGTTTTCATTTTTTCCTGGATGCCACCCACACTCTTAAATCTCCATCTGATTCAACAATTCAGCTGTTTTTTCTCTCCTGAAACTAATAGAATAGCACTTGAGCACCAGTGACAAGTGATTGGCAAGACCTAACCTACTGAGATGAATACTGGTCTGCATAATGTGTGCAACTCTTATTTAAGATCATATTAATCCTCTTGTCAATCAGATTTTTAGAAGTATTGTCTCCATGGCCACCAAAGAAGCCCCTAAGCGGTGCCTGTAGATGGTCTAGCCATAGGATTGACAATACTATCTAGAAAGTCATTAAATTCATAAGGGGAAATTGCTGTACGGATTCTAATGATCAAATGTAGGTGTATTTGTTTTTGCATTCATTTATGTAGGACAAACAATTGAAAAAAGAGAATCAGGCACAATAAAGTAAAGGAAAGAAAACACAGGCAATGTAATAGGAAGGGAAAGGTGTTTGAGAAAACGATATACAGACTGCAGATTCCCTGAAGGCATATTTGATCAGTTAAGGAGATGACTTATGATGTGGGTGATTCCACAAGGCCACACTGGTTGAGTGAGAGGCACTTTTACAATATTATCTTGAAAGTATTTAGATTGGAGGTATCTGTTTAACACTTTTTAAGCTGGTTTCACCATATAGTTTCTGCCAATGTCTGACATTTTCTTCCAAGTCTGTCACACTTCCAACTGTTGACAATGAGATTGAGATTATTACTGGAGCATATTTTTATGGTTTAGGAAAGAGAAAACACGTAGTTACCTAATTAGGAGTTTGATGCTCTATTGAATTTCAGATCATTTTAAAGTGTTTATTTTTATTTGACTCTTGAAGGAGAGATAATTTAATATGGAGCATGCTTTGAGAAAAACTCATGTTTTATTAGGTCTAAGATAATTCTGATAGCTCTGTTTTGTACATCTTCTAATTTGGGCATGCACTCCCTGGGTTCATGAAAATCAACTTTGAAACAGTAGCACTGTATGCCAATTTTTATACTCTCCTTGTAGTTATATGGAAACATAGTAATTTCTTAAAAGTATTTCAACTAACTCTATTATACAAGAAGGGTTGGTTTATGTACTTTTATATGTGTCTTACCATGTAGCTGATCGCAATGGTTTTTATTAATTAAGCACTTTTATATGTGTCTTACCATGTAGCTGATTGCAATGGTTTTTATTAACTAAGCAATAAATTATTATTATTATTATTATTAAACTTTGAAACAGTTTGGAAAATATAATAGCTCAGACTAGAAGACTATTGTGGAAGACTCTTAACGTGGGACAGACTTATGATAGATTAGTTAACTCAACGTGTATGTTTATTTTCAAAGCTTGTACTTGTGAAGTAAATCTAAGACTGAACAAAATATAAACCCAAGATTCTCAGCAGTTTTAGTGGGTGTTTGAAGAGGGTTTGTATCTGAAGGTCAGTGAAAAGTGATATCAGTTGAATAGTTTGAATATTTTGTGCCCAGTCTCAATATTACAATTTTATCATTGTTAAGGCAACTGTATTTTCCCTCCATCCGGCTCTAATCATTAGGAAACATCGGGAAATTATTTTAATATAAGGACTATCTTGGTGTAGATTGAGGGCCAAGTGAAAGCTGAGACTGAGTGATATCAACAAATATGCCAACAGGTGAATAGATTTTTGGGAAATGGAAAGAGAAAAATACTGAACCTTGGGACACACTACAGATTATGGCTTACTCCTCAGATAAAAAATGTCTGACCATGACACATTTTTTTCTTTTGGTAGGAAAGCAATTAATTGAGTGATTGGCCGTGACAATTATTCTCTCTCTCTCTCTCTCTATATATATATATATATATATATATATATATATATATATATATTATCTACTGGCGGTCGCCAGTAGATAGTTATAGTTAGGACCTATTTTCCATAGGAAATCCGCACCATTCTATTTGAAATAACTTTGGCGCCGGTTGACGAATCTTCGCGAAATTTTCCAACTTGTTGGGGCGCTCTGGTCCACTCCTATCCTGAAAGTCTCGGGGTGATTCGGCAAGCGGGGGCCGACAAAAAGGGGGGTCCCAAAACGTGTTTTCCCCATGCAATTTTCCATAGGAACCTTTAGTCGCAGCTACAGCCCGAACTGCTGAACGGAATTACACCAAATTTGCCAAAAGGTAGCCCTTGGTTCAGGGTCGTGCCTTTTGCTTAAATGGTGTAAATCCGTTCAGTAGTTCCTGAGAAATTTGAAAAAGAATACACATATATATCTGGGCGGAGCCTAACCTCACGTCATCGTGAGATCTGATTGGCTGTCAGCACTTCATCCTGGAATTGCTGGCAGCCATCTTGGGACCAATATAAATGATAGTACCCCATTGAAATGCATTGTAGTGAATCGAAGATTTTGAGGGTTACCAAAAGGAGAACTATAAAGGGTGATAACAGACTTTAGTTACATTAGAATTCATTTGTTGATGGTACCATACTAATTTCAGGAATTGTGGTGTGTTCTAAGGTGATTTTACCCTGTGAAAAATCTTCTGCTGGGATATCATGAATCATGTTTGAGAGAAAACTATTTTCACATGCTTGTCCCATACAGTTTTGGAAGGTGCTCCAGAAGCTAAAATGAGAGCATATTTTCTGTAAATTCACATTATCTTTCTCAGTCATGTGAGAATGAAGTCTGACATTCTCAGTAAAACATGTACATCCAACAAGGGCAGAGACTGTCAGTTGATTCCTTTGTGTTCTACTGCAGCTTCCCAGAGTGTTCTAAAGAACAACTAGAGTGCTAACAGCCTTACTTATGACAAAAGTATGGCACACCTGAAGCCATCTTGATTGGAATAAACTGGTAACACTTAAAACATTTAATTTAAAAAGGAACAAAATGATGGTGTTCATTTTGTCATAGAAATTATGGTTAGTGCTGTAGAAAGAAAAATTAGGACATGTTTCAAGTGTGATCTCAAATATCTTCCTGTTATATTTCAACAGGAGCAGCCTGTCAGTTGATGCCTTTGTGTTCTACTGCAGCTTCCCAGAGTGTTCTAAAGAACAACTAGAGTGCTAACAGCCTTACTTATGACAAAATTATGGCACACCTGAAGCCATCTTGATTGGAATAAACTGGTAACACTTAAAACATTTAATTTAAAAAGGAACAAAATGATGGGGTTCATTTTGTCATAGAAATTATGGTTAGTGCTGTAGAAAGAAAAATTAGGACATGTTTCAAGTGTGATCTCAAATATCTTCCTATTATATTTCAACAGGAGCAGCCTGTCAGTTGATGCCTTTGTGTTCTACTGCAGCTTCCCAGAGTGTTCTAAAGAACAACTAGAGCGCTAACAGTCTTACTTATGACAAAATTATGGCACACCTGAAGCCATCTTGATTGGAATAAACTGGTAACTCTTAAAACATTTAATTTAAAAAGGAACAAAATGAGGGGGTTCATTTTGTCATAGAAATTATGGTTAGTGCTGTAGAAAGAAAAATTAGGACATGTTTTAAGTGAGATCTCAAATATCTTCCTGTTATATTTCAACAGGAGCAGCCTGTCAGTTGATGCCTTTGTGTTCTACTGCAGCTTCCCAGAGTGTTCTAAAGACCAACTAGAGCGCTAACAGTCTTACTTATGACAAAAGTATGGCACACCTGAAGCCATCTTGATTGGAATAAACTGGTAACACTTAAAACATTTAATTTAAAAAGGAACAAAATGAGGGGGTTCATTTTGCCATAGAAATTATAGTTAGTGCTGTAGAAAGAAAAATAAGTGCTAAAACACTACCCCCAGCACGACACCCTACACTACCCAAACATAACTGCACTACCCTAAACCCTAAAACACTACCACCAGCACGACACCCTACACTACCCAAACATAACTGCACTACCCTAAACCCTAAAACACTACCACCAGCACGACTCCCTACACTACCCAAACACCACTGCACTACACTAAACCCTAAATATACCCCCAGCATGACCACCCACACTACACAAACACCACTGCACTACCCTATACCCTAAAAAACGACCCCCTACACTACACAAACACCACTGCACTACCCTAAACCCTAAAACACTACCCACAGCATGACCCCCTTCACTACACAAACACCACTGCACTACCCTAAACCATAAAACACTACCCCCAGCATGGCCCCCTACACTACACAAACACCACTGCACTACCCTAAACCCTAAAACACTACCACCAGCATGACCCCCTACACTACTCAAACACCACTGCACTACCCTAAACCCTAAAACACTACCCCAGCATGACCCCCTACACTACCCATACACCACTGCACTACCCTAAACCCTAAAACACTACCACCAGCACGACCCCCTACACTACTGCACTACCCTAAACCCTAAAACACTACCCCAGCACGACCCCCTACACTACCCAAACACCACTGCACTACCCTAAACCCTAAAACACTACCCCCAGCACGACCCCCTACACCACCCAATCACCACTGCACTACCCTAAACCCTAGAAAAGAAACCCCCACCCCATGCCCAATCCCCCTTACCTCTCACTGCTCATGGTTCCTCTCTCCTCGTGGTTCCTGCTTCACGTCATCTCTGAGAGGCGGTGCACGTCGTTGTGAGGAAACAGAACAGCCTCTGTTTCCTTACAACGACATGGATCGTCTACATGTTTTTAGAATGCATGGTCATTTACCATACATACCTTTACAACAAAATTCGTTGTAAAGGCATGCGTGGTAAATGACCATGCGTTCTAAAAAATGCGTAGTAATGACTTCGTGATGTACAACACATGCGTGGTAATGCATGCGTTGTAATGGTATCGCAAAGTAAAAAAGTCATTGTAACGGCTGTTTACCGATCGAAGCTGGCCCCTGTTCTTCAGTGAGACGTTTATTTGATTAATTAGGAGGAAGGAATGTGGTTTTTTACCGAAAAGTGCATTCCCGGCTGTTGTATTGTGAAAGTGTCCGCGTGGCCTGGTTTCACTTCCGGTGAGAGAGTGGAAGAGTCTGTTTGGATCTAAAGGAGTTCTGTTGTTGGACGGGGCCGGCGCGACATGTCATCAGAAAACATAGCTAATGGAAAGCGTCCTCCCTGAAGTGTGGAGCAGTGCCATGAGAGGTCAACGAGTGTGCGTCCCACCGCAGTATGACCGTACCGCGTGACCCATGTGCCGCCTCCAGGATACGGGAGACAGAAGCGGCATCGCAGGTCCTCTTGTAGACTGTTGTAGCACTAATTCTACATTTTGGTACTAGGGCATTTTAACTTCGTTGTTCCTGCCAGATACAAAGAGAAGATCCTGTGTTATTCAGTGCCCTCGTTACCTTTTTTGTGGGTTGTGGTGCTTGTCACTTCGCTGCCCCGCCGGTGCACACGACTGGGCACCCCACCTCGTGTGCCATCTGCAGGGCCTCTGCCCTCGGATCACTGGTTTCGGTTTCTGGAGTGGCAACATAAACAGTTGCTCCCAAAGGACTAGCCTGAACACTTAGGTGAATATCCCCTGCACCAGCATTCCACGGAAATTCTTTCCTAGCTCTCCCACGTCAACGAGCACGGCTCCGCTCGCGACACCGTATGACGTCATCGGAGCCATAAGAGGACCTCGTCGGCGTGCTGACGTCAGTTCCACCCATTTTTTCCGTGCCACCGAGGCAAACAGGGGACCGAGACATTTTCACATGTATACAGAGGGGTCGATTCCGATTCGGGCCGGAAAAAGCACCGACCGACTCGGATCCGGAAAAAATACCGACCGACACGTACCCGTGGCGCACGACACGCCAAGTACGATGCAAGGCGCGAAAAATCCGACCGACATGTACCGAAACCAAGTCGACCGACCGAGCCGCACGGAAAACAGCAATCCGGCCGGAAAAACACGCGAATCCAACCGACCGACACGCACCCGGAACAAATCCGACCGAAACGTACACGCGAACTCCAAACCGCAAAGTACGATGCAAGGCGCGAAAACCACGAGCGAGTCGGACGGAGGACAAGCCGTACTGACCGACACGCATACAAAACCGAGCCGAAGCAACATAATACACCGCGACCGACGCGTACGCAGCATAAAAACTGCACAAACACAGCGTGAACGAAACGGAGAACACCGTACGAGACCAATGCAGAGTCCGACTCGGTCACAAGAACGTTTCCAACATACACAAACAGCACAAAGGAAAAATCACCCAAAAAAGGCCAAACAAGCAATTACCAAGCCAATAAATACTGGGGGGTGGGGACAGAGAACAAAGACACACCCACAACTCCACCTATATAAAGGACACAAATCACTACCATGAGCCTTTGCAAATGCCATTCCACTGCCAGCACCCAAGAGAAAGCAACCACACACCCACAGCTCATCCCTCACACAAGCCACACACCATCAGCACACCAACAAATACCTACCTCACATTCACCCAGCAAAACACACACTCACACACCCTCACCTGCACACCAACACACACATCACTCACCATCACCACCCATCACCATGCCCCCCAAGAAGAATCACAAGTTCCTAGATTGTGAATTGGAAGTCCTGGTAGACGAGATCCTCAGGGTAGAGCCACAGCTGTTTGGCACATTGGTCCAACAGACCCCCATGTCGCAGAAAACCAAGATGTGGGAGAGGATCATCAACAGGGTGAACGCCCAATCACCATGTCGGCGCACAAAGACCGACATCCAGAACAGGTGGTATGACGTGCGCAGGAGGGTACGGAAACTGCTGAAGCAAGACTACATCAACAGCCAACACACCGGCAGTGGCCCTCCTGCCAAGCCAATATACCTCAGGCCCTGGGAGGAGAAGGTGCGGGCCATCCTTCCGCCAGTGAGCGTATATGGACTAGAGGACATCCCAGAGCCTGGTGAGTACACAACAAATGTACACAATATACTGCCACAAAACACACACACTTCACTGTCAAGGGGAGAGTCAAACCATGCACTCATAGCAATTACACAGCAACCAGAACAGAATCATCCCAAAATGTGTATGTCAGTCAGATAAACACAACACATGCCATCAAAAAAGTCACATCCAACTGTGCCAACACATGTACAAACACAACCACAACTACAGCTAGGCAGTGGCACAAATAGAACTAACAAACACATCCACACATGTAGCCACCACAACAACACCAACACACAGTGAAGACCACTCAAAGGAAGGAATTCTGTGTATGCTGGCCAAGTCAGTGTAGCCAATAGCATCATGGGAGTCGCAGTCACACATATTGCCCCCCACAACTGTCCCATCAACACCACCATGAACCATGCGCACATCACAGGGAGTGGAGAAGGACTCACAAGATGGCTGACACTGGCTACTGCTGTGGGGAGCACAAGGCCCTGCTGGCAACTGTGCACCAACAAACAGCAGGACACCACTGACTGACATCCTGAGAGACAACTTCCACTCCCTGCAATGCAAGCACGTTCCATGGTGGGATATCTGGCTGGCTGGGTGGGAAGGGGGACTTGCAGCACTGACCATAGTCACAAGCACCTCCCCTCACACACACCCCAACACAAACTCCACAGAACCCACCTGGTAGAATGCAATGCCCCCCATCCTAACACAAGATCCCACAAAGAACCACCACCCTGGGTTATGTTGTGTGAAGCACAGGGACACTCTTGGGACTCTTAGCCAAACAACTGCCAGGACAACACTCCCAGCCATCCTGTCAGCACAGCCACCCCACCCCACAGGGAAGCAGAGTCAAAAGGAAGGAAGCATGGGCATGCTGGGAAGGGGGTGGAGGCAATAGCATGATGGGAGTCGTAGTCACTGATATTGGTCACCCCCACAACTGTCCCATCAACACCACCCTGAACCATGCTCACATCACAGGGAGTGGAGAAGGACTCACAAGATGGCTGACACTGGCTACTGCTGTGGGGAGCACAAGGCCCTGCTGGCAAATGTGCACCAACAAACAGCAGGACACCACTGACTGACATCCTGAGAGACAACTTCCACTCCCTGCAATGCAAGCACGTTCCATGGTGGGATATCTGGCTGGCTGGGTGGGAAGGGGGACTTGCAGCACTGACTATAGTCACAAGCACCTCCCCTCACACACACCCCCCAACACAAACTCCACAGTACCCACCTGGTAGAATGCAATGCCCTCCATCCTAACACAAGATCCCACAAAGAACCACCACCCTCGGTTATGTTGTGTGAAGCACAGGGACACTCTTGGGACTCTTAGCCAAACAACTGCCAGGACAACACTCCCAGCCATCCTGTCAGCACAGCCAGCCCACCCCACAGGGAAGCAGAGTGAAAAGGAAGGAAGCATGGGCATGCTGGGAAGGGGGTGGAGGCAATAGCATGATGGGAGTCGTAGTCACTGATATTGGTCACCCCCACAACTGTCCCATCAACACCACCCTGAACCATGCTCACATCACAGGGAGTGGAGAAGGACTCACAAGATGGCTGACACTGGCTACTGCTATGGGGAGCACAAGGCCCTGCTGGCAAATGTGTACCAACAAACAGCAGGACACCACTGACTGACATCCTGAGAGACAACTTCCACTCCCTGCAATGCAAGCACGTTCCATGGTGGGATATCTGGCTGGCTGGGTGGGAAGGGGGACTTGCAGCACTGACTATAGTCACAAGCACCTCCCCTCACACACACCCCCAACACAAACTCCACAGTACCCACCTGGTAGAATGCAATGCCCTCCATCCTAACACAAGATCCCACAAAGAACCACCACCCTGGGTTATGTTGTGTGAAGCACAGGGACACTCTTGGGACTCTTAGCCAAACAACTGCCAGGACAACACTCCCAGCCATCCTGTCAGCACAGCCAGCCCACCCCACAGGGAAGCAGAGTCAAAAGGAAGGAAGCATGGGCATGCTGGGAAGGGGGTGGAGGCAATAGCATGATGGGAGTCGTAGTCACTGATATTGGTCACCCCCACAACTGTCCCATCAACACCACCCTGAACCATGCTCACATCACAGGGAGTGGAGAAGGACTCACAAGATGGCTGACACTGGCTACTGCTGTGGGGAGCACAAGGCCCTGCTGGCAAATGTGCACCAACAAACAGCAGGACACCACTGACTGACATCCTGAGAGACAACTTCCACTCCCTGCAACGCAAGCACGTTCCATGGTGGGATAACTGACTGGCTGGGTGGGTGGGAAGGAGGGCCGGCTGTCAACCAAACACAACCAATGCAGACCATGTTCACACCCCAAAAAATACATAGAAATGCCCAAATAATGCAGGACAATGTGCCACACCAATATCAACCCCTGACTGTGACGACTTAGGACAATGCAATGTACAGGCCCGCACCCAGAGGCACAGTCACAACTGTCATGTGTGTCAACCATTGATGCCTGCAGAAACATAACATACATTGTTTGTGTCTCCCAAAAACAGGTGATGATGGGGACACAGCAGCAGACGCTGAAGAGTCCCAGTCCCAGGCTCAAGAGGATGCCGAGCTCACTGGCGTCGTACAGCCTCTGTCCTCCTCGGACGATGAAGAACAACCTGGCACATCCGGTGCAAGTCAACATGCAGCACCAGCAGGACCACCAGCTGCAGCACCAGCAGGACCACCAGCTGCACCCCCTGCACCCACCCCTCCTACGACTGTCACCACGAATACCATCCCTGCCGACATGGACAGAACAAGGAGCAACACCAGCACAGGGACCCTGGACCAACCTGGGGCCATGGACACCACCACCACCACCAACCACCAAGGTGGACCAGGGTTATCTGTGCGTGCCACTGCACACACTGCACATGTCAGCAGGGGTGGTGGGAGGGGTGGGAAACAGAGGTCGCTGCTTGCAGACGTTGCTGGTGTGCATGATGACCCACAACTGGTACGCATAGCTGATGCGTACCAGTCCAGCACCGGAGACCTCAGCCAGGTAGTGGGGCTCCTCAGAGACATTAAACAGCAGCAGGCTGCCCATCATGCCCGCTTGGACTCCCACATGTCCCACGTGGAGTCACACATGTCCCGTGTGGACTCACACATGTCCCGCGTGGAGTCCAAGTGGGATGCACTGCATGAGATGACGGCGGTGCACAGGGACATTTTAGAATGCCTCCGCCAGATGAACAGCAACCAGTCCACACCTCCCTGTGTGCCAACAACATCTGGTGCCGAACAAACTGCAACTGCCACAGGGAGGGAGGAGGACTCTGGCGGAGAGTCCCCTGCACCGCAGCAGCCTGCACTTGAGGGCCCCCCCAAGAAGAGGGGTCGTCCGAGGAGGGAAAAGTGAGAGGCCGATGGCCAAGCGCAACTCCCAGGAAGCCTGAACCTGTTCTGGATGTTCGCCTTTGTGCACAGACTGTTCACCCTGTTGACGGCAACACTACTCCCACACATTGCATGGGGAGTACAAGTTGGACCAATGTGTCAGACAACTGTGGCCCCGATACTGGGGATCCTGTCTACCCGGACTTTCAATTCACCTAGGAACTTGGGATTGCAAGATTTATGTACAGCACAACCCATCCTATGCACTATTAACACAAATGTATCACAATAAACACACTAATACACCATACTTGCCTCTGTCGTGATTCCAACGTGGGTGCTGTTATGGGGATGATGAACTGCAAAATCACACTGTGTATGCGAACTGCAACAGCAAGGACAACACAGGCATGTGAGTACAGGAAACGTGACACACATGAGGGAGACACACCACCAGGGCTACACGACACATACACACCTAGGCCATCTGACTCATTGCCTACACTGATGTTGCCAGGGAAGACGGTGCAATGCACAGACACCACACCCATTCCCAGTTGTAGTCAAGTAGCCCACAGGTGCAGTAAGCAAATGGCAGTCAAATATGTGACCACAGACAACGCACATCACAAAGTGAAGCACAGGTCTATTACACAGTTGCAACATGCCGTAACCACTACAGATGCAAGGTAACCCCACCTGGCAGCGGGCACACAGTCAACAACTGTAGACGGAAGGAAGTCCATGGGTGTGGCGCACATCACCTGTAGGGACACAACAGCTACCAGCCTGGATGTGCAATCACGTCATCGGTGGACACAGTTGACCAAACAAATCTGAAAGTACCCTGTGAAGGACAGAAATGACACACAGTCAAAAGCAATGGAGTACAGGACAGAACAGCAAAACACAAGCACAATACATGTTACAAGATACCCACCCAGAACCAAGTTAGCATGTCAACACTGTTGGGGAGTACAGCCCACCTGTTAGCACACATCGCAACACACATCCAGTCAAGTGGCCCATGGACACACTCCCACAGCACCAGAGCACCACCCACACATCATGCCAACTCACATCATTGACATGACACCTCAGGATACTCACATTCAGCTAAAGAAGTTGGTGATGAGCTGTGTGCGGACATCACCATCACCATCATCATCATCATCATCATCATCGTCACTGGCATTGTGGTCCAGGCCAGGATCCTCCACAGGTGGCGGATGTTGGTCATTGTCATCCTGGATGAGAGGCAACTCCTTCCGCACTGCCAGGTTGTGGAGCATGCAGCAGACGATGATAATCTTGCACACTTTCGCTGGGGCATATGGGAGGGACCCTCCGGTCTTGTCCAGGCAGCGGAAGCGGCTCTTCAGGAGACCAAAGGTCCACTCAATCACTCTCCTGGTCCGACCATGTGCCTCATTGTAGCGCATCTGGGCAGGTGTCACAGGGTTCCTGAGGGGTGTCAGCAACCACGGCATGTTGGGGTATCCCGAGTCACCTACGGACAGACAAGTGCACATTAGCTGACTTGGAACAGTGGGCGGAATACTACAGATCAGATCACACACAATGGCACAAAGTCAGTACACACCGACAAGCCAGGCACGCTGGTTCTGCATCTGTGCCATCATCCTGGGGATGCGACTACTCCTCATCACAAAGGCATCGTGTGCTGAACCAGGGAAACGGGCACACACGTGTGTGATGGTCATGTCTGCAAGACACACCACCAGTGCATTGACCGAGTGGTAGTGCTTGCGGTTCCTGTAGGCCTGCTCCTGGGCCTGTGGTGGTACCAAAGCCACATGTGTCCCATCAA
The DNA here is from genome assembly GCA_963921515.1 of Calotriton arnoldi. NCBI lineage: Eukaryota > Metazoa > Chordata > Amphibia > Caudata > Salamandridae > Calotriton > Calotriton arnoldi. The sequence continues at coordinate 669,908 of CAWUFW010003132.1, forward strand.
TGGAGCCAATGACATGCGGCATCCTCCCCAGGGCATAAAAGTCACTCTTCACGTCAGTGAGTCGTCGCAGTCTAGGGAAATAGATGTACCGGTTCAGGAAGAGCAACATTGCCGCCAAAACATCGCGGAGCACACGGCTGAACATGGTCTGTGACATCCCACCAGCAGTCGCCACAGTATGTTGGAAGGTACCAGTGGCAAAGAAGTGTAGGGCTGCCATCACCTTCACCTTGGGGGTCAGCGCTGTAGGATACGGCCGGCCAGGCTGCAAATGTGGGGCCAACTGCACTGCCAAATCCTCAATCAGCTGCCTGGTGAAGCGGTACCGTCGGATGCTGTCCCGTTCCACCATCGTTGCCAGGTCTAGGAATGGCCGATGGACAGCAGGAGCCCTGCAGTGCAGAGGAGAAGTAAGCAAGATTGTCAGTCACCCCACATATGCGGCATTGAACACACTCAAGATCCCAACATACATCATTATGAGGCACAACTACATGAAGTGTGCAGTACCGGAAGGACATATATGGTACATACATGGCCAACATCTGTCAACACGGTCCAACAGGTGGCATCAATTAGTCCCAGGTTGGCCCATTGGATATCATGAGGCCGTGTCACAGTTCCCATCTCCTGCTGCCGTGTCACAATAACCCCCACAGGGACATGTGAGGACAGATGTGCCCCAGGCACCACAGCTCAACGACAGGTACATTCCCAGGGATCCTGTAATGCCACATGGACACTGGCATTACATGGAGTATCATGTATACACCACAGCAAAACAACCATGACCCCCACAGGTAGTGGCCCCACTTGCCACGGCAGGACAGACATGGACGTCTGTGACACACACGCACAACATCAGAGTCCATGCACACACAACGTGGATGTGGAGACTGTCTCCCATTGTGCACATGAAATCAGAGACATTGTAAACACCACATGCACAAACACTGTGGAGGACCATCACTATTGTGCCACTGGGACACCCTGGCTCAAACATACCATCCCACATGGGACTCACGGGGTATGTGACATGATATACACATACACCACTGTGAAATGTGACCATGGCACATGCACAGATATGAACAGTTGCACATCACAGTGGTCACGTACACGTAACACCCAGGATCCTGTCCCCATGAACACGTGCACAGCCTGGGGGTGGCTGCCCACAGGTGACACCCACAGGACAACATGTACACCAACATACACACAATAGGAAATGCAGCCTTACATGCCTTATGATAAAGTTTGGACAGGCTGTCGTGTGGTAGGTGTGCCCCTCACTCCCTGGGAGCTATCTGTGGCTGGCATATGTCCATCTGAGACAGGCATGCTGACATATGCCAGTCACATGTACAGTGATGCGTTGAACTGCAATGGACCGATCGGTGCCTCCGGCCGGCCCATTGCTTTCAATGTGTGCGGGTACGCGTTGTACCCCTGTGCGCGTTGAACTGCAATGGACCGATCGGTGCCTCCGGCCGGCCCATTGCTTTCAATGTGTGCGGGTACGCGTTGTACCCTGTGCGCGTTGAACTGCAATGGACCGATCGGTGCCTCCAGCCAGCCCATTGCTTTCAATGTGTGCGGGTATGCGTTGTACCCCTGTGCGCGTTGAACTGCAATGGACCGATCGGTGCCTCCGGCCGGCCCATTGCTTTCAATGTGTGCGGGTACGCGTTGTACCCCTGTGCGCGTTGTACCGCAAAGGACCGATCGGTGCCTCCGGCCGGCCCATTGCTTTCAATGTGTGCGGGTACGCGTTGTACCCCTGTGCGCGTTGTACCGCAATGGACCGATCGGTGCGCACCCATTGACAATGGGCTTGCCTGGCAACGGACGCGTTTTCGAATTTCGAGCGAGTCGGTTGCTGGAAAATCAGTTGGTCACCCACAACAATGTTGCAAAATCATGTATGTCATGAAGTTGAAGATTTGAAGGATGCTGTGGGCGTGTTTTGGTGCTGCTATTCCATGTATTGGCCAGATTCAGAAGATGCAAACGACTTGGACCTATCACTTTGGACACAAGGGACAGTATCTGCCTCTCCAGCACATATATATTGCTGGCTGTTCCCCTGAGAGCCCACTTGCCTGCACTACATGCTCCAAGACGACATCTGCCACTGCACTGCTGCTGTCTCTGCCCCTCTGGACCCTGCAATGGCACGTACTGTGGAGAGAGCCCCAGCCTTCAGCCTTGAAGAGAACCAGGCCCTGCTGGACAGCCTACTTCCACAGTACAGCAAGCTGTATGGGACACCATGGGAGCAGGTGAGTGTTCTGTGCACTGCCTTTCTGAATGTGCATTTAGTCTGACTAGCAAGGCTGAGAGTCTGCACGCCACTGGCTAGCAGGCTCACTGAGTAGTTGTCACCCCCATAGTGTGTAGTGACTTGCACTGGACAGGTATGGTGCAGTGACAGTGCATTTGAACATGGTTTTACTTCCCATGCAATGATACCATGTAGTGACGTCTGGCAAACTGTCCATGGTCAGCTTTGCACTGCCTGTGTACATCATGTGCCCCTGTGATTGAGACATGTATATACAACTGTGTCATGCACGGATATGTTGCATGTGTGGTAATGGCCTTTTCACTTTGTCATCCTCACAGGTTAATGCCCATCGGAAGCAGGAAATCTGGAAGGACATCGTCCGGGCTGTCCGGTCCGTGGGGGTCTACAAGCGCCGGATCCGCAACTGCCAGAAGAGGTGGCAGGACCTTCGGGGCTGGACCCGGAGGATTGCACGGGTCCAGCTGAAGCTGTCGCCTCCTCGCAGGAGGGGCGGAACACGGACCCTGACCCCCACATGCTCCAGATCCTGGCGGTGGTCTTTCCAGACCTGGATGGGCAGCTGAAGGCCAGACAGCAGCAAGGAGGGGGTGAGTCAAAGACTGCACTGTGAACTCTGTATTACATGCTTTGTGCCCTCCTCTGGCCTGGTTCAACTGCCACAGTGCAGCAGTCATGTTGTCCAGGAGCCATGTCCCTCTATTGTGCACTGCCCACTGCTCATCTGATACCCAGGTGTGGCCCTTACAGTCAGGGAATTGTGTCACTTGGGACTGTGTCCTTGCAGTTTGCTTCACTAAAGGTGGGGGACAGCATCTGTTTCCCTAACTCTGTTGTGGGCATCATGGGTGGGTCCATTGTTCACACAACGCCTGGGTTTGGACATGTGATCTGCGTGTTGCTTTGATATGTGGTCCACTTGCTGAGCTGAGCCACCACATGTGCCTGGGGTATGTGGCACACGCCCATGCAGCGGGTGGGAACAATGTTTGTGCCCCAGGAGTGTGCAGATTACGTGTGTCACACATACATAGCCAGCTATCCACTGTCCAGGGCACATCCCTCATTCATGTGGAGCAGGACAGTCATGCCTACTCCAGGCCATGCAATGCACTCTGTACTCCCACTCCCGTGTATCAGCTGACACATTGTGCACAGTGATTTGACCCCTCCGGTGTCTGCCTCTGTGTCAGTGTGCTGTGGATTAGTTGCCAGGACTGCTGGGGTGTTTCTTGGTAGGGGCTCAGCATGCCCCTGGAGATGTGACCATAGGAGACGATACTTGTGTGTCACATAGGTGTTTGATCAGCTGCCCGTGCAGACTGGGGTATGCGAATGTGATGTTCAGGCAGCTGTTCCCCATTCACAGCAAATTGTGAGGGGCTCAGGTTCAGAGGGTAGTGTCACAGGTCTCCCATATGTCCAATAGGTGTGACCTGGACAGATGAGGGTTGAGATGATGTGTTGTGTGGGGGATGTACATGTGCACTTGTGCAGCTCCAGGACTTGCATTCCCCATGACCTACTATTGTGACACAGTGCATAGTGTTGTTGTCTGGCTGCCAAGTCATACATCACTGAGACAGTGATGTATGACTTAACAGTCATGCCTCTGCCATGGCATGTGTCAACTTATTTGTGGTCCTGCAGGGGAGTGACATGTGCTACATGCACACCATAGTGGCGCTGGCTATCAGGACATGGGTGCATCATGGTGTCTGTCGCTGGTATGCATCACATGCATTTCCTATTTGACTCTGGGCAGCATCCCTTTCATCCGGAAACCTGTACTGACTCAGTGGCAAGAGCTGTGATGTGTCCACACCGTGTCCTCTGCACTGTCCAACTACTGTGTACTTGGTGCATGTGTCCACACTGGGGTGTTGCAATCCAACAGACACCAGACAGATGGGTGCAAGGCCATGTGGGATGTGAGTGCCATGCTTGGCATCAGACTGACAATTGGCTTCTCCTGTTCAGTTAGGGCACTTTTAGCAATGTACAACTAATGATGCCAGGGCTTGCTTTGTGATGTGCTGTGCTCACAGTGGTGTGTGCGTTTGGTGCAGGTGACTGATGTCTGTCTGTTTCCCCATTGTTTGCAGATACATCCACGGCCACGGAAGGGGACAGCTCCACGGACCAGGAGGAGCCAGAGAGCCAGACTGGGTCAGCAGCCGAGGAGTGGTCGGAGGGACCCAGTGGCACGGAGGGCGAGGGAGCCACACCGAGGAATCCTCAGCACCATCCACCTCAGCTGAGGACCAGAGCAACTCGGAGGATGACTCCCTTGTGGAGGCGGGTGTCAGCAGCCACCACACCCCAGCTAGTGTTGCTGTCCCCGCCACCACCAGCACCACCACCGCCCTCCCATCGGCTCCCATTCCCCAGGTCCGTGGAGGCTCCCATGTTCGGGAGCGTGTCTCCTTTGGCCCAGGCACCGCACCCCCTGCCCCTGTGTCCCCTGCTGCCCTGAGTGAGGAGTCTGTGTACCTCCTTCGCCAGCTCCATGTAGGGCAGACAGCCATGCTGAGTGTCCTCCATGCGCACACCGCACTGTTGACTCAGCTGGTGTCGTTCATGGAGGGCATCTCATCGGGCATGTCTGACCTACAGAGGGGCAACAGGTCCATGGACTCCTCCCTGACGGCAGCAGTGTCCCTCCTCAGACAGTCCCTCACCCCTCCTGCCTCTGCTCCATCCACACTCCCCAGCACCTTGCCCGTCCCAAGCACACACACACCGGCACAGGCACACACCAGCACACACACATCCAGCACACAGACACACACGCCACAAACTAAACGCACACGCACGCACAGTCAGGGGACTGAAACCAGACTCACAGGGGATGGGGCCCTGGTACACACACACGCATCCACGGGCACTGCGCAGTCCTCAGTTGCCTCTCCCTCCAAAGCACCCTCCCTTGCCTCACCTGCAACCCCAAAGACCGAGCGCCTCTTCCTCAGTGACCTCGGCCTCTTCCCCTCCGATCCAGCTGCCCCAGCATCCAGGGGGAAGAGGAAGCCCCCACACGGAGCAGAGTGCCCCTCGCCCCCGGACACCCTCCCCCAGGTGCAGACAGACTGAGGCCCCCACCCGCAAGTCCCCCGGAGTGGTAAGAGCAAGACCCCGCCGCCGCCCTGCAGCTCAAGCACCAGGTCACCTTCCTCCATCCCTCAGGCCCCCACTCCACAGGTGCCCCCGCCACACCCTGCCCCAGGTTCCCCCACCCACAGATATACCATCCCCAAGAGGCTCCGGCCTTCTCCCCTGCCACTTGCTCTCCCGGCACCACACCCCCCGCTGCGCTTGTCTGTGCCACTGATGTGGTGAGGGTGTCCTCCCCCTCTGTCCAGCCCACCTTGCCTGTTCCCCATTCTCCTCCCTGGTGGTAGGCACTGCAGTGGAGTCCACTACCACCCTGTCTGACTTGGGCACTGCAGTGGCGGACCTGTCCACTCCATCTGCAGGGTCCACTGCAGTCGTGCTGGCACCCACAACATCTGAGCCATGCCCCCAGTTGTGCCGGCACACACCATGTCAGACACCTCCACTGCAGTTGTCAGTGGCTCTCCAGCACCCACCACCCCTTCCCTGCTTCCTCCTGGTGAGCCCTGATCCTGTCCCTGCGGTGCCTGGCCTACCCCCCGGTTGCCCCTCCTAGTGGATTGTCCCTGGTTTTGTGCAGGCATGTGTAGGGTGGCATCTGCCACTGTCACCCACTTGTGACTTTGTTGATGGACTGGCCATTGGCCTTTGTTTATGTTCTACCGGACTTCTACTTTTAATGCCACATATGCTGAATAAAGCAACTTTCTGTTCTCTAGTGCTTTTGCTTCTGATGTACATGATGTTGATGATGCTAAGAATGCCCTTGCTGCAGTGATGGTGATATTTGGTCTCATGATAATGAAGTGTTACTGTGCAGGAACCCATGTGGTCCAGGGGTTATGTGTCCTATCCTGTGGTGTATCCATGTCATCCATAGCAGCATCTGAGGGTGTCATGTGTTCAGTATTTGGCAATGAGATTTCCTACTTAGATTGGCAACTTCACATCTGTGGCTTCCACCCCTGCACATCTGTTGTGCCTGCCATTGTTCTATTCGTCTACTTCCCTGACCGTGTGGCCATCTCCAGTGAACATGCAGGTTTGGGCATCAATGGGGAAGGACTCATCTGTGTTGTCAGTGCAACATTGCTATACAAGTGTGTTGGATCTGTGCTGATGATTCCGTTGGCACTTCCATGACCAGGCTGATGGGACGGGAGCCCTCATTTGTTGCTAATTGTTGATTGTGTGTCCCATTGCTGCCATGGTATGGTATCTGTTCGCCTCACATCTGCAGTCTCCACAGGGTATCTGCATGTGTGTGCCCATTGGTGCAAATATGTGGGTCTGCATTCGGATGGTCACTTCTGTCATTGTGTCATTGATGATTGTTGACGGTGTCAGCCCCCATGGGTGTTGTTTGTCTGCACATGGCCAAAGTTATGTCTTATTGGCACTGCAGGATTTGGCTCCCCCAATTTATGTTGCAATGGGACACATACACTACTTTGCCACTGATGTGTTTGTTGTTCTGTGACCAGGAATCATCCATGCAGTTTGGCAGTTGCACCTCTTACTTTGTCAACACTTGCCTTTTGGTCACTGTGATGATGGGGGTTTGGACCCCATTGCCACAATGTTCAAGATGTGCTGCAGCTATGGACCCCACACTTGCCTTTTGGTCACTGTGATGATGGGGGTTTGGACCCCATTGCCACAATGTTCGAAATGTGCTTCAGCTATGGACCCCACACTTACATTTTGGTCACTGTGATGATGGGGGTTTGGACCCCATTGCCACAATGTTCAAAATGTGCTTCAGCTATGGACCCCACACTTACATTTTGGTCACTGTGGTGATGGGGGTTTGGACCCCATTGCCACAATGTTCAAAATGTGCTTCTGCTATGGACCCCACACTTACCTTTTGGTCACTGTGATGATGGGGGTTTGGACCCCATTGCCACAATGTTCAAAATGTGCTTCAGCTATGGACCCCACACTTACATTTTGGTCACTGTGGTGATGGGGGTTTGGACCCCATTGCCACAATGTTCAAAATGTGCTTCTGCTATGGACCCCACACTTACCTTTTGGTCACTGTGATGATGGGGGTTTGGACCCCATTGCCACAATGTTCAAAATGTGCTTCTGCTATGGACCCCACACTTACATTTTGGTCACTGTGATGATGGGGGTTTGGACCCCATTGCCACAATGGTCATGGCCTGCTTGCATTGTGGGTGCCACACACATATATGTGTGGCACATGTGCTAGGGGGTCACATTGTATGTTCAAAGTCATGTTCGGTGTTGTAGGCATTTGACACAGTCTACATACGCTTCTCATGGTGTTGGGGGGATGTCTTCTTCTTGCATTCCCTAGGTTGTGGTGTGCTGGTTGTGTCATGCATTGTCCATCCTATGAGTGGGGGTGGTAGTAGTGGTAGGCATCCTGCCCCCTGGCTAAGGGTGGTGGTAGGCATCCAGCCCCCCCTGGGTGAGGGTGGTAGTAGTGGTAGACATCCTGCCCCCCCTGGGTGAGGGTGGTAGTAGTGGTGGGCATCCTGCCCCCCCTGGCTGAGGGTGGTAGTAGTGGTAAGCATCCTGCCCCCTGGCTAAGGGTGGTAGTAGTGGTAGACATCCTGCCCCCCTGGGTGAGGGTGGTAGTAGTGGTGGGCATCCTGCCCCCTGGCTGAGGGTGGTAGTAGTGGTAAGCATCCTGCCCCCTGGCTAAGGGTGGTAGTAGTGGTAGACATCCTGCCCCCCTGGGTGAGGGTGGTAGTAGTGGTAGGCATCCTGCCCCCCTGGCTGAGGGTGGTAGTAGTGGTGGGCATCCTGCCCCCTGGGTGAGGGTGGTAGTAGTGGTAGGCATCCTGCCCCCTTGGGTAAGGGTGGTAGTAGTGGTAGACATCCTGCCCCCTGGGTGAGGGTGGTAGTAGTGGTGGGCATCCTGCCCCCTGGCTGAGGGTGGTAGTAGTGGTAAGCATCCTGCCCCCCTGGCTAAGGGTGGTAGTAGTGGTAGACATCCTGCCCCCCTGGGTGAGGGTGGTAGTAGTGGTGGGCATCCTGCCCCCACTGGGTGAGGGTGGTAGTAGTGGTGGGCATCCTGCCCCCTGGGTGAGGGTGGTAGTAGTGGTAGGCATCCTGCCCCCTGGGTGATGGTGGTAGTAGTGGTAGGCATTCTGCCCCCTGTGTAAGGGTGGTAGTAGTGGTAGGCATCCTGCCCCCTGGGTGAGGGTGGTAGTAGTGGTAGGCATCCTGCCCCCTGTGTAAGGGTGGTAGTAGTGGTAGGCATCCTGCCCCCCTGGGTGAGGGTGGTAGTAGTGGTGGGCATCCTGCCCCCTGGCTAAGGGTGGTAGTAGTGGTAGGCATCCTGCCCCCTGGGTGAGGGTGGTAGTAGTGGTAGGCATCCTGCCCCCCTGTGTAAGGGTGGTAGTAGTGGTAGGCATCCTGCCCCCCTGGGTGAGGGTGGTAGTAGTGGTGGGCATCCTGCCCCCTGGCTAAGGGTGGTAGTAGTGGTAGGCATCCTGCCCCCTGGGTGAGGGTGGTAGTAGTGGTGGGCATCCTGCCCCCTGGGTGAGGGTGGTAGTAGTGGTAGGCATCCTGCCCCCCTGGGTGAGGGTGGTAGTAGTGGTGGGCATCCTGCCCCCTGGGTGAGGGTGGTAGTAGTGGTAGGCATCCTGCCCCCCTGGGTAAGGGTGGTAGTAGTGGTAGGCATCCTGCCCCCCTGGGTAAGGGTGGTAGTAGTGGTAGGCATCCTGCCCCCTGGGTGATGGTGGTAGTAGTGGTAGGCATCCTGCCCCCCTGTGTAAGGGTGGTAGTAGTGGTAGGCATTCTGCCCCCCTGGGTGAGGGTGGTAGTAGTGGTGGGCATCCTGCCCCCTGGCTAAGGGTGGTAGTAGTGGTAGGCATCCTGCCCCCTGGGTGAGGGTGGTAGTAGTGGTGGGCATCCTGCCCCCTGGGTGAGGGTGGTAGTAGTGGTAGGCATCCTGCCCCCCTGGGTGAGGGTGGTAGTAGTGGTGGGCATCCTGCCCCCTGGGTGAGGGTGGTAGTAGTGGTAGGCATCCTGCCCCCCTGGGTGAGGGTGGTAGTAGTGGTGGGCATCCTGCCCCCTGGGTGAGGGTGGTAGTAGTGGTGGGCATCCTTCCCCCTGGCTAAGGGTGGTAGTAGTGGTAGGCATCCTGCCCCCCTGGGTGAGGGTGGTAGTAGTGGTGGGCATCCTGCCCCCTGGGTGAGGGTGGTAGTAGTGGTAGGCATCCTGCCCCCCTGGGTGAGGGTGGTAGTAGTGGTGGGCATCCTGCCCCCTGGGTGAGGGTGGTAGTAGTGGTAGGCATCTTGCCCCCCTGGGTGAGGGTGGTAGTAGTGGTAAGCATCCTGCCCCCTGGCTAAGGGTGGTAGTAGTGGTAGGCATCCTGCCCCCCCTGGGTGAGGGTGGTAGTAGTGGTGGGCATCCTGCCCCCCTGGGTGAGGGTGGTAGTAGTGGTGGGCATCCTGCCACCCCTGGGTGAGGGTGGTAGTGGTGGTAGGCATCATGCCACCCCTGGGTAGGGGTGGTGGTGTGCATTCAGGCCCCTGTGTGCATATGTGGCATTGGTGATGGGCATCCCGCCCCTATGGTGCTGCTGTTGCTGGTGTAAGTATATTCTGCATCCCTGTGTGTGTGTGTGATGTGTCGTGTACGTGTTGTATGTGTTTTGTGGTTGGTGTCTGGCTTACCTTCTGCGCCGTACGCGTCCGTGCCTGTTCCGGTAGTAAATGTAGAATATTGGTATGATCGGGACGAAGGGATTCATGGTTGGTTCGTGTCGTTCGTCCTTCTCGTTGCTTCGCGTCGTCCTCGTCGCTTCGCCTCGTCCTCGTCGCTTCGCGTCGTCCTCGTCGCTGGCGTGTTCGCCTCGTAGCCGTGGATCGTGTTGTGGCGCGAATCGGAGCTTATGTGCGCCTCTCCCGGATGCTTTGACGTGCCGTGCGTAGCGACGTGTTCGGCGCGTACGGAAAGCGCATCGTACTTGTCCGGCCGGACGGGGCTGCATTTTTCCTTCCGTGCGACTCGATTCGGCGTTTCCGGATTCGCCTCGGTCGGAGAACAGGACCTGGTTTGGGTGAGTACGGCTCGGCCGGATTTTTTGCTGTTGTGCGCATCGTACTTGCTCGTTCGGTGTGCTGTACGGATCGGTCGGGAAACAGGCTTTCGCATGGCTTTTTTCCCGACCGAATGGTATTGGGTGCGCCTCCGACCGAGATCGGAATCGGCCCCATAGTATAATAAATATATATATATTCACTGAAAAAACCATAGGTTTCAGGCACGTTATAGTTAGAAATTAGCATTTAAAAAACCTTAGAAATTCACTGAAAAAACCATAAGTTTCAGGCACGTTATAGTTAGAAATTAGCATTTAAAAAACCTTAGAAATTCACTGAAAAAACCATAGGTTTCAGGGGCGTTATAGTTAGTTGGACATTTCACTCGTATAAAACCATAGAAATTCCCCCGTTATAGTTAGTTCAGCTAACTATAACTTGCGCGCCCGCAATGCACTGCTGATGACGTCACATATTACATCACTCATGACATGGTCAGTGACATCACTCATGACATCACTCATGACATCACTGATGACATCATCCAGTGAATGTGTGTTTTTCTGAAAATTAAATATGTTTTATATATGTATATCTCAAGGTCGATGGAAGAATAAATGGGTATATAAGTGTCTAAATGGATGATTTTTTTGTAAAATTGATTGTATAACTGACTAAGTGTATCTTAGTGAATACATGGGTTAGTGAGTAATGTTTAAATATGAAAATATCTGTATCAGTCTCTCACTTTGTGTATAAGTGGCTGCATGGGTTGGTGAGTAGCTACATGAGTGTCTATATGGGTTATTAGTGGGTTTTTTGAGTATCAGTCTGAGTGTCTGTATGGTTCGGTGGGGGTATTACTTAGTGCATAGATGCATGAATGAGTGACTCACTGTTTGTATGTGTTGAAGACAGCATGTGTGCAGGACTGTATAGGTGGATGAGTATGTGTATGGGTGTGTTAGTGAGTGAATGACTGTCTCAATAGTGTCTTTATGAGTAACTACATATGTTTTAAACTAGTATATGTGAGTATTGGTGTATATAAGTGAGTATATGTGAGAGTGAGAGATTGGAAGAGTTCCTGTACAAATAAGTAGGTGTTTCTATAAGTGATTGTTTAAGAGAGTAAGTATGTGTAAGTTTCTGTAGATGTAAGTGTGGTAGTGTGTGTATAACTGTATATGCAAGTAAATGGATGTTTGATACTTTGTTTGCATGTGTGACTATGTGTGTGAGTAACTCTATGGATGAGTGGTGGTGTGTAACAGGAGGTATAGGTGTATGAGTACATATGATGAGTGAGTACATGTATGAGTGACTGTATAGGGACTGTTGGTGAATGAGTGGATGTGTGTGTAGATCTTGGAATTAATGAATAGGTGTGTTGTAACTGGTATTGGTATGTCCATTGTTTTGAAAATGTTAGTTTGTATTTTTGAGTGTGTGTATCAAAGGTTATATTAGGGTGAGAGGAGGTCTGCCACTCTATCACAAGGATGATGTCATCAGTGATGTCATCAGTGATGTCATTTGAGATGTCATCAGTGATGTCATGAGTGATGTCATGAGTGATGTCACTGACTATGTCATGAGTGATGTAATATGTGACGTCATCAGCAGTGCATTGCGGGCGCGCGAGTTATAGTTAGCTGAACTAACTATAACGGGGAATTTCTATGGTTTTATACGAGTGAAATGTCCAACTAACTATAACGCCCCTGAAACCTATGGTTTTTTCAGTGAATTTCTAAGGTTTTTTAAATGCTAATTTCTAACTATAACGTGCCTGAAACCTATGGTTTTTTCAGTGAATATATATATATATATGTGTATATATATATATTTTTTTTTTTGAGCAGTTACAATTCATTTAAATCTCACAACAAAGTTACACATACAGAGGTGGCATTGTTTCAAGTAAGAAATAGATAAATAGTAATCATTAAAGAACCATGGACCATGCATAGATACAGTAAAAACAGAGATAATGAACAATAAGAAACATTTCTCATTTCTTAAAAACAGAATCCCTTAAAACAATACCATTGTTTCACATTATCATATTGCAACCAGGTAAAAGAACCAATAGGCCCACCTTGACCGGTTCCACATTTGCTACAGCTTATGGCGGCTTGGATAATTTTCAATTATTGCAAGCTCCAGACCATAAAGAAATATTAACTCTCGCCACCTGGATAAGAGATCCAGGGCTTCCTTTTAGAGCCAAGAATGAGCAATCGTACGTTTTGAAGAAGTTACCACAAAAAAAGACAGGAGGAACCTTCACAGGGATATCAGGAGAGTGCCCAAACAACACATTTTTTTGGATCAGGGATAATATTAGCTGTGCAAAGTTGATTTATCAGTGCAAACACTATGGGGTCGATTCCGATCTCGGCCGGTAGGGCACCTAACAGTATTCGTCCGGAAAAAATACCAGCCGAAAGCGTGTTTCCCGATCGATTCGTACACCCGTCCGGACGAACAAGTACGATGCGTATAACAACTCATTCTCCGAGCGAGCCGTACTCACCCAATCCAGCTCCTGTTCCCCGCCCGAGCCGGATCCGTGAACGCCGAATCGAGCCGCACGGAAGCAAATACACAGCACCTTCCGGCCGGACTAGTACGATGCGCAATCCGTACGCGCCGAACCCGTCGCTACGTCCGGCACATTTGAGCATCCGGGCGAGCTGCACATAAGCTCCGTTTCGCGCCACAAGACGATCCATGGCTACGAGACGAACAAGACTGCTACGAGTACGACTCGAAGACACGAGAAACACGAACGAGACGATCCAAGCATGAATCCCATTGCGCAGGTCCTACCTATACTCTACATCTATTACCGGGACCGGCACGGACGCGTACGGCGCAGATGGTAAGTCAAACACCAACAATACAAACAAACAACACGTACACGAAATATGTCACACACACATAGGGATGCACAAATGATGTACACTAGCAACAGCAGAACCATAGGGGTGGGATGGCCAACACCAATGCCATACACACCCATAGGGGGATGGATGCCTGCCACTACTACCATCCACACTCATGGGGGGATGGATGCCCACCACTACCACCCCCCTACTCAGGGGGGCCTGGATGCCTGTCACTACTACCATCCCCACCCTTAGGGGTATGGATGCCTACCACTACCACCATCACTACTCAGGGGGGGCTGGATGCCTACCACTACTACCATCCACACTCATGGGGGGATGGATGCCCACCACTACCACCACCCCTACTCAGGGGGGCATGGATGCCTGTCACTACTACCATCCCCACTCATAGGGGGCTGGATGCCTACCACTACTACCATCCCCACTCATGGGGGGATGGATGCCCACCACTACCACCACCCCTACTCAGGGGGGCATGGATGCCTGTCACTACTACCATCCCCACTCATAGGGGGCTGGATGCCTACCACTACTACCATCCCCACTCATGGGGGGATGGATGCCTACCACTACTACCATCCACACTCATTGGGGGATGGATGCCCACCACTACCACCCCCCCTACTCATGGGGGCAGGGATGCCTGTCACTACTACCATCCCCACTCATAGGGGGATGGATGCCTACCACTACCACCACCCCTACTCAGGGGGGCCTGGATGCCTGTCACTACTACCATCCCCACCCTTAGGGGTATGGATGCCTACCACTACCACCATCACTACTCAGGGGGCTGGATGCCTACCACTACTACCATCCACACTCATGGGGGATGGATGCCCACCACTACCACCCCCCCTACTCATGGGGGCAGGGATGCCTGTCACTACTACCATCCCCACTCATAGGGGGATGGATGCCTACCACTACCACCACCCCTACTCAGGGGGGCCTGGATGCCTGTCACTACTCCCATCCCCACTCATAGGGGGATGGATGCCTACCACTACTACCATCCCCACTCATGGGTGGATGGATGCCCACCACTACCACCCCCCCTACTCATGGGGGCAGGGATGCCTGTCACTACTACCATCCCCACTCATAGGGGGATGGATGCCTACCACTACCACCACCCCTACTCAGGGGGGCCTGCATGCCTGTCACTACTACCATCCCCACTCATAGGGTGCTGGATGCCTACCACTACTACCATCCCCACTCATGGGGGATGGATGCCCACCACTACCACCACCCCTACTCAGGGGGGCCTGGATGCCTGTCACTACTACCATCCCCACTCATAGGGGGCTGGATGCCTACCACTACTACCATCCCCACTCATGGGGGGATGGATGCCTACCACTACTACCATCCACACTCATGGAGGGATGGATGCCCACCACTACCACCCCCCCACTCATGGGGGCCTGGATGCCTGTCACTACTACCATCCCCACCCTTAGGGGTATGGATGCCTACCACTACCATCACTACTCAGGGGGGGCTGGATGCCTACCACTACCACCACCCCTATTCAGGGGGCCTGGATGCTTGTCACTACTACCATCCCCACTCATAGGGGCTGGATGCCTACCACTACTACCATCCCCACTCATGGGGGATGGATGCCCACCACTACCATCCCCCTACTCATGGGGGCAGGGATGCCTGTCACTACTACCATCCCCACTCATAGGGGGATGGATGCCTACCACTACCACCACCCCTACTCAGGGGGGCCTGGATGCCTGTCACTACTACCATCCCCACTCATAGGGGGATGGATGCCTACCACTACTACCATCCCCACTCATGGGTGGATGGATGCCCACCACTACCACCCCCCCTACTCATGGGGGCAGGGATGCCTGTCACTACTACCATCCCCACTCATAGGGGGATGGATGCCTACCACTACCACCACCCCTACTCAGGGGCGCCTGGATGCCTGTCTCTACTACCATCCCCACTCATAGGGTGCTGGATGCCTACCACTACTACCATCCCCACTCATGGGGGGATGGATGCCCACCACTACCACCACCCCTACTCAGGGGGGCCTGGATGCCTGTCACTACTACCATCCCCACTCATAGGGGGCTGGATGCCTACCACTACTACCATCCCCACTCATGGGGGGATGGATGCCTACCACTACTACCATCCACACTCATGGGGGGATGGATGCCCACCACTACCACCCCCCCACTCATGGGGGCCTGGATGCCTGTCACTACTACCATCCCCACCCTTAGGGGTATGGATGCTTACCACTACTACCATCCACACTCATGGGGGGATGGATGCCCACCACTACCACCCCCCCACTCATGGGGGCCTGGATGCCTGTCACTACTGCCATCCCCACCCTTAGGGGTATGGATGCCTACCACTTCCACCACCCCTACTCAGGGGGGCCTGGATGCTTGTCACTACTACCATCCCCACTCATAGGGGGCTGGATGCCTACCACTACTACCATCCCCACTCATGGGGGGATGGATGACCACCACTACCACCACCCCTACTCAGGGGGGCCTGGATGCCTGTCACTACTACCATCCCCACTCATAGGGGGCTGGATGCCTACCACTACTACCATCCCCACTCATGTGGGGATGGATGCCCACCACTACCACCACCCCTACTTAGGGGGGCCTGGATGCCTGTCACTACTACCATCCCCACTCATAGGGGGATGGATGCCTACCACTACCACTACCCCTACTCATGTGGGCCTGGATGCCTACCACTACCACCATCACTACTCATGGGGGGGCTGGATGCCTACCACTAACACCACTCCTACTCATACGACGGGTAATGCATGACACAACTAGCATACTCCCACATAAGGAATTACAGAAGATTACATCCCCCCCCACACCATGACAAGTGTGTGTACTCTGTGTCAAATGCCTACAACACTGAACATGACATTGAACATACAATGTGACCCCCTAGCACATGTGTCACACAGAAATGTGTGTGACCTCCACAATGCAAGCCAACCATGGCCACTGTGGCAATGGGCTCGAACACCCCATCACCACAGTGACCAAAAGGGAAGTGTGGTGTCCATAGCTGATGCACATTTTGAACAGTGTGGCAATGGGGCCTAAAGCCCCATCACCACAGTGACCAAAAGGGAAGTGTGGTGTCCATAGCTGATGCACATTTTGAACAGTGTGGCAATGGGGCCTAAAGCCCCATCACCACAGTGACCAAAAGGGAAGTGTAGTCATGGTAAAAGCTGCCAAAGCCAAACTGCATGGATGAATCCTGGTCACACAACAACAAACACATCAGTGGCATAGTAGTGCTTGTGTCCCATAGCAACATAGATTAGTCGAGGGAAACAGTGCAGTGTCACTGAAACATCTTTTTGGCCATGTGCATACAAACATCACCCATGGGGTCCCACATTGTCAACATTCACAAATAACACAATGACAGAAGTGACCATCATAATGCTGACCCACATATCTACACCAATGGACACACAAATGTAGATATCCTGTGGAGACTGTAGATGTCAGGTGAACAAATACCATACCATGGCAGCAATGGGACATACAAACCATGATTATTGTGCTGACTGATGACCTAGGAGTCCCAGGGACAGCAGGGGAAAGCCACCAAACAACATACAGCCAATGGCACACTCAAGATATGCCAATGCAGTGGTGCAAAGGCACAAACACAAACAGGCAGACTCACACTGCATACCAAACACAACAGGTGATGGGGGGGTGTGCCAGTGTACCCAGGCAACCACACAACACATGAGGAGGCCTGAATTCCAACCACACAGATGTGTATACAGTGCCATACAAAAGTCACTCATGGATTGGATACCCCTATGTGGGCAATCAGGCATTGTAAGATGAGAGGGAGCCCAAATGACACATGTCACACAAGCTTGTAGGAACAGCAACTAACACAGCAAGAGACAGACCCACCACAGCACTACCCCCAGGGACCCCACATTGTGCTGACACTAGCCTGCATGATAATCCCACTGTGATGACAAAGGTAGATGTCGTTCACACTGTGAACCACAGCCATGTGTCCTGTGCAACTAACTACCATCACACCTACACAAGCTCTAATCAATCAGCACGGCCTGCCAGCCAAGGCCAATATGGAGGTAGGGGTCTAGCCGTGCAACAACTCACATTTGCACACACTCAACACCACACACCCTGATCTCCACCAATGTGCAGCAGTGAAGCTCACATGGACTGGTGACATTGGACATGCACCCATGACAATACCAGGGGTGGTGGTGGGAACTAAGGTGCAGAAAGACATCACACATGGACAGTCAACAAGACTCGTCAATGTCTGACACACAGCACAGTATGCCGTACATGGGCATGATGTGAAATCCACCACAATCAATGGGATCCTGGCCATAGTCACACACCAACGAAGAAGCCAAGGTGACACACGAAGAACACACGTACACAACTACCAACATTGCAGCTCTGACCCTGAGGAGTGGCAGCAGTCACACACACAACGTGTCACAATCACTGAAAGCTAACACAAACTGTAAATCACATGACTCGTGTAAACAACAAGTGCCAAGGGGAATCCTGAATGTGTCCCATCTGCGTTTGCCCACATCCCCAGCCCTGACAACAAAGACAACCTGGTATGACAACCTCATGAACATTAGTTTGCCATGCACCCACATCACGGAGAAACCAGGTCAAAGATGCTGGATGAACACAGAACAACTCAGCAAGCATCACAAACAGGAACATCCCTAGGGACACAGCCTGTGTAGGAAAAGGGAAGGGAACACGCACAGACATGCTTACACAACACACAACACAGGCCCACGCAATGTCACGGGATTACACACTGCCATGAGGGCACTCCACTCCTGTGGAAGGTCCGCTGTGCCAAACCTTGTCTGTGCACGACCCAAACATGTCAGCAGAACACTCCGTCAGTGAGTCAACAACCACAACACACAGAAGGCTCTGCTCACATCAGCCTGGGTACGGGAGTGTCACGTCAGTCATCTGCACACACAAAAAACACGTGTCAAGCAAGTTGCACTGTATACACAGATGAGTCCTTCGACATTGATTGTGCAAAACTGCATGTCCAGTGGAGCTGGGCACACAGTCAGGGAAATCGGAACATTGAACAGTGGTAAGCCCACCAGATGTGCATCAGTGTAAGACAAAGATGTTCATTTACAAATGCAAAAAGGACATCCCTGTGTCAAATGCAGAACATTACACCCTCAGACTGTAGCAAAGGATGCCATAGATCCAGACTACAACAGGAAACATATCCCATGGACCACATGGAGTCTATCACTGCAACACTTCATTTTCCTGATCTGAACACTATTACAACTGCAAATGCAGGATGCTACTCATCCACATCATGTACATCAAAAGAAAACCCACAAGTAAACAAGAAGAGGCTTTATTCAGCAAATGTCAGGGCAAAAACGGAAGTCCAAAAGAAACTAAGGCCAATGGCCAGTCCAAAATCACAGTCCCAACGGGGTGATAAGTGACAACTGGTCACACATTGCTTGCCTGCACTGGTACGGTTAGGGGACATCCACCTTGGAGGGGCATACAAGGGGCAGGCCAGGCACCGCAGGGACAGGATCAGGGGATGGCAGAGTGAGGCAGTGAAGGGGTGGTGGGTGCAGGAGTGTCACCGGCAACTGCAGTGGAGGTGTCTGACTCAGGGGGGCCGGCACCACTGTGGTACACAAGTCAGTTGGTGTGGGTGTTGCAACCACTGCAGTGGGCTGGACTGATGTAGTGGACTGGGTACCCACTGCAGTGCCCGAGTCAGACGTGGTGGTTGTGGACTCCACTGCAGTGCATGACTCCAAGGGAGTGGAAGGGTGGGCAGATGAGGTGGGCAGGACAGAGGGGGGGACCCGGTCTCCACAACAGTGCCACTAACAGGCAGAGCGTCTGGGTTGGGGTGGAAGAGCAAGTGGCAGGGGGGAGGGCCTAAGCAGTCTGGGGATGCGGTATCGGTGTGTGGGGGAACCTGGGGCAGGGTATGGCGGGGGAACCTGTGCAGTGGTGGACTGGGGGATGGAGGAGAGAGACTGGGCGGTGGAGCTGTTTGGTGGTGGTGGTGGGGTCTTGCTCTTCCTGGTCCGGGTGGACTTCCTAATGGGGTCCTGTGTCTGCCTGCGCCTGGGGGAGGGTGTCCGGGAGCGAGGGGCACTCCCCTCTGTGTGGGTGGACTTCCTCTTCCCCCGGTATGCTGGATCAGCAGGATTGGAGGGAAAGAGGCCGAGGTCACACAGGAAGATCTGCTGTGTAGGTGGGGTAGCAGGCGAGGCAAGGGAAGGGGTCTTGGAGGGAGATGATTTGGAGGACTGCGGAGTGGATGTGGATGCCTGTGTGTGTGTGTGTTCCCCATCCCCTGTGTCTGTGGTATCAGTCCCCTGAGGATGCTTGTGTGCACGTCTTGCCTTTCTCTTGGGTGTGTCTGTGCTGCTCGTGTCTGTGTGTTTGGGTGACTGTGCAGGTGTGCATGTGCTTTGGACAGGTAGGGGGCAGGAAGTGTGGATGGGGCAGAGGTGGGAGGGGTGAGGGACTATTGGAGGAGGGACACTGCTGCCGTCAGGGAGGAGTCCATGGACTTATTGCTCCTCTGTAGGGCAGACATACCCGTCGAGATGCCCTCCATGAACGACACCAGCTGTGTCAACAGAGTGGTGTGTGCATGGAGGACACTCAGCATTGCTGTCTGCCCTACATGGAGCTGCCAAAGGAGGTACACAGACTCCTCACTCAGGGCAGCAGGGGACACAGGGGCAGGGGGTGCGGTGCCTGGCACGAAGGAGACACGCTCCCGAGTACGGGAGCCTCCACGGACCTCAGGAATGGGAGCCAATGGGAGGGCAGTGGTGGTGGTGGTGGTAGCGGAGTCAGACAGACTAGCTGGCCTTTGGTGGCTGCTGAGACCCGCCTCCACAAGGGAGTCATCCTCCGAGCTGCTGTGGTCCTCAGCTGAGGAGGATGGTGCTGAGGACTCCTCGGTGTGGATCCCCTCACCCTCCGTGCCACGGGGTCCCTCTGACCACTCATCTGATGCTGACCCAGTCTGGCTCCGCTGCTCCTCCTGGTCCATGGAGCTGTCCCCTCTTGTGGCCGTGGATGTATCTGCAAACAATTAGGGAAACAGACAAACATCAGTCACCTGCACTGACCGCACACACCACAGTAAGTACAGCACATTACAGAGCAAGCCCTGGCATCCTTAGTTCAACATTGCCTAAAGTCCTCACACAGATTCGGGGAAGCCAATTGTCAGTCTGATGGTCAACCATGGGACTCACACCCCTCCTGCCCTTGCACCCATCTGTCTGGTGCCTGTCTGATGGTAAGACCCCAGTGTGGACACATGCACCACCTACACAGTTGTTGGACATTGCAGGGAACACAGTGAAGTATGTGAACATGCACACATCACATCTCTTGCCACTGAGTCAGTGCAGGTGTCCGGATAAAGGGATGGCCAGAGTCTAAATAGAAATGCATGTGATGCATACCAGCACCAGACACCATGATGCACCCATGTCCGGATAGTCAATGCCACAATGGGGTGCATGTTGCACATGTCACTGCCCTGCAGGATCAGTCTCAGGAACTTTTAATGCCATGACACAGGAATGCGTGCAAAGTCATACATTACTGTCTCAAGTCACATGGCCATGGCAGCCAGCCAACAACGAAGACACAGCACAATGAGACAGAGGCAGACACCTGAGGGTACATTTCACTGATCACAACATGCCAGATGATACACAGGAGTGGGAGTACAGAGTGTATTGTATGCACTGGAGTAGGCATGACTGTCCAGCTCCACCTGTAAGAGGGATGAGTCCTGGACAGTAGGCAGGTGGCTAAGCATGTGTGACACACTGGATACACATACTACTGAGGCCCAAACATTGTTCCCACCAGCAGCATGGGTGTGTGCCAAATTCCCCAGGGACATGTGGTGAGTCAGATCAGCAAGCGGACCACATATCAAAGTTACACCCAGATTACATGTCAGAACTTAGGCATTGTGTAAGCAATTGACCCACCCATGAATCGCACAACATAGTCACGGGAACAAATGCTGTCCCCCACCTCGAGCAAAGCTAAATGCAATGACACAGTCCCCAAATGACACAATTTCCTGACTATAAGGGCCACACATATGTGTATCAGAGGAGAAGTGGGCATGTCACAAATGAGGGACATGTGTCCTGGACCACATGACTGATGTACTGTGGAAGTATAACCAGGCCAGAGGAGGGCACATAGCATGTCAGACAAAGTGCACAGTGCAGTCATGGACTCACCCCCTCCTTGCTGCTGTCTGTCCTTCAGCTGCCCATCCAGGTCAGGGAAGACCACCGCCAGGATCCGGAGCATGTGGGGGTCAGGGTCCGGTGTCCGCCCCTCCTGCGAGGAGGCGACAGCTTCAGCTGGACCCTTGCGATCCTCCGGGTCCAGCCACGAAGGTCCTGCCACCTCTTCTGGCAGTTGCGGATCCTGCGCCTGTAGACCCCCACGGATCTTACTTTCCGGGCGATGGTCAGCCAGATATCCTGCTTCTGGTGGGCATCAACCTGTGAGGATGACAAAGTGAAAAGGCCATTACTACACATGCAACATATACGTGCATCACACAGTTGGATATACATGTCTCAATCACAGGAGCATATGATGTACACAGGCAGTGCAACAATGGCTATGAACAGTTTGCCAGCAGTCACTACATGGTATCATTGCATGGGAAGTAAACCTAGTTGGAATGCAATGTTACTGCACTGTACCAATTCAGTGCATGTAACTACACACTTTGGGGTGTGACAACTACTCAGTGGGCATGCTAGCCAGTGCTGTGCACACTGAAAGTCCTGCTAGTCAGACAACATGCACAATTAGTGAGGCAGTGGACAGCACACTCACCTGCTCTCCTGGTTTCCCATACAGCTTGCTGTACTGTGGAAGGAGGCTGTCCAGCAGGGCCTGGTTCTCCTCAAGGCTGAAGGCTGGGGCTCTCTCCACAGTACGTGCCATTGCAGGAGCCAGAGGATGCATAAACAGCAGCAGTGTTGGTGGCAGATGTCGTCCTGGAGCATGTAGTGCAGGCAAGAGAGCTCTCAGGGGAACAGCCAGCATTATATGTGTGCTGCTGAGGCAGATACTGTCCCATGTGTCCAAAGTGATAGGTCCAAGTCGTTGGCATCTTCTGAATCTGACCAATCCATGGAATAGCAGCACTAATACATGCCCACAGCATCCTTCAAATCTTCAACTTCATGACACCCATGATTTTGCAACATTGTTGTGGCTGGCCAACTGAATTCACTGCATCAGACTCGTTGGAGCTTCGAAAACGCGTCCGTTGCCATGCCAGGCCCCAGCCAATGTGTGCGCACCGTTCGGTCCATTGCTGTACAACGCGTATTCCGGGTACAACGCGTACCCGCACACAACAGATGCAATGGGCCGGCCGGGCACACTGATCGGTCCATTGCTCTTCAACGCGTACCAGCTCACAACAGATGCAATGGGCCAGCCGGGCACACCGTTCGGTCCATTGCTGTACAACGCGTATTCCGGGTACAACGCGTACCCGCACACAACAGATACAATGGGCCGGCCGGGCACCCCGATCGGTCCATTCGTCTTCAACGCGAACCCGCTCACAACAGATGCAATGGGCCGGCCGGGCACACCGATCGGTCCATTGCTCTTCAATGCGTACCCGCTCACAACAGATGCAATGGGCCGGCAGGGGACACTGTTCGGTCCATTGCTGTACAATGCGTATTCCGGGTACAACGCGTACCCGCACACAACAGATGCAATGGGCCGGCCGGGCACACCGATCGGTCCATTGCTCTTCAACGCGTACTCGCTCACAACAGATGCAATGGGCCGGCCGGGCACACCGTTCGGTCCATTGCTGTACAATGCGTATTCCGGGTACAACGCGTACCCGCACACAACAGATGCAATGGGCCGGCCGGGCACACCGTTCGGTCCATTGCTCTTTAACTGCGTACCCGCTCACAACAGATGCAATGGGCCGGCCGGGCACACCGATCGGTCCATTGCTCTTCAATGCGTACTCGCTCACAACAGATGCAATGGGCCGGCCGGGCACACCGTTCGGTCCATTGCTGTACAACGCGTATTCCGGGTACAATGCGTACCTGCACACAACAGATGCAATGGGCCGGCCGGGCACACCGATCGGTCCATTGCTCTTCAACGCGTACCCGCACATAACAGATGCAATGGGCCGGCCGGGCACACCGATCGGTCCATTGCTCTTCAACGCGTACCCGCTCACAACAGATGCAATGGGCCGGCCGGGCACACCGTTCGGTCCATTGCTGTACAATGCGTATTCCGGGTACAACGCGTACCCGCACACAACAGATGCAATGGGCCGGCCGGGCACACCGTTCGGTCCATTGCTCTTTAACGCGTACCCGCTCACAACAGATGCAATGGGCCGGCCGGGCACACCGATCGGTCCATTGCTCTTCAATGCGTACCCGCTCACAACAGATGCAATGGGCCGGCCGGGCACACCGTTCGGTCCATTGCTGTACAACGCGTATTCCGGGTACAATGCGTACCTGCACACAACAGATGCAATGGGCCGGCCGGGCACACCGATCGGTCCATTGCTCTTCAACGTGTACCCGCTCACAACAGATGCAATGGGCCGGCCGGGCACACCGATCGGTCCATTGCTCTTCAACGCGTACCCGCTCACAACAGATGCAATGGGCCGGCCGGGCACACTGTTCGGTCCATTGCTGTACAACGCGTATTCCGGCTACAACGCGTACCCGCACACAACAGATGCAATGGGCCGGCCGGGCACACCGATCGGTCCATTGCTCTTCAACGCGTACCCGCTCACAACAGATGCAATGGGCCGGCCGGGCACACCGATCGGTCCATTGCTCTTCAACGCGTACCCGCTCACAACAGATGCAATGGGCCGGCCGGGCACACCGTTCGGTCCATTGCTGTACAACGCGTATTCCGGGTACAATGCGTACCCGCACACAACAGATGCAATGGGCTGGCCGGGCACACCGATCGGTCCATTGCTCTTCAACGCGTACCCGCTCACAACAGATGCAATGGGCCGGCCGGGCACACCGATCGGTCCATTGCTCTTCAACGCGTACCCGCTCACAACAGATGCAATGGGCCGGCCAGGCACACTGTTCGGTCCATTGCTGTACAACGCGTATTCCGGGTACAACGCGTACCCACACACAACAGATGCAATGGGCCGGCCGGGCACACCAATCGGTCCATTGCTCTTCAACGCATACCCGCTCACAACAGATGCAATGGGCCGGCCGGGTACACCGATCGGTCCATTGCTGTACAACACGTATTCTGGGTACAACGCGTACCCGCACACAACAGATGCAATGGGCCGGCCGGGAACACCGATCGGTCCATTGCTGTACAACGCGTATTCCGGGTACAACGCGTACCCGCACACAACAGATGCAATGGGCCGGCCGGGAACACCGATCGGTCCATTGCTGTACAACGCATATTCCGGGTACAACGCGTACCCGCACACAACAGATGCAATGGGCCGGCCGGGCACACTGATCGGTCCATTGCTGTACAACGCGTACCTGTACAGGTCAGTCGCATATGTCACCATGCTTGTCACTGGTGAACGTATGCCAGCCACATATACCTGCCAGAGACCCAGGGGCACACCTACAACACCACACCCAGTCCACACTGTTTCCTGAGGCATGTAAGGCTGCATTTCCTTCTCTGTGTATGGGGGTTAACATGTGGTTTTTGTGGTGGGACTTGTGGGCAGCCACACCCAGGCTGTGCATGTGTTCATGGGGACAGGGTCCTTGGTGTGTTGTGCACATGACCACTGTGATGTGCAACAGTTCATTTTGGAGCATGTGGCATGGTCACATTTCCAGGTTGTGTATGTGTATGACATGTCACATACCCCCAGAGTCCCATGTGGGAAGGCATGTACGTCACAGGATGACCCATTGCCACAATAGTGATGTCCCTCCACAGTCTGTGTGCATGTTGTGTTTCCGATGTCACTGATTCCATGTGCACGATGGGAGACAGTCTCCACATCAACGTTGTTTGTGCATGGACTTTGATGTTGTGCGTCACTGGCGTCCATGTCTGTCCTGCGGATGCGACAGGGGCCACTACCTGTGGGAGTCATGTTTGTTTTTCTGACATGTACATGATACGCCATGTCATGCCAGTGGCCATGTGGCAAGACAGGGTCACTGGGAATCTACCTGTCAATGATCTGTGATGCCTGTGGCGCATCTGTCCAGACATGTCACTGTGGTGTGTGTGTGGAACGTGACAGCAGTAAATGGGTACTGTGACACAGCCTAATGGTTTCCCATAGCACAACCTGGTACCTGTAGTGCACACATGTTGTACTGAGAAGTTAGATGATGGCCATGTAGGTGTGAGTTATGTCCGACAGAACGGCACACACATCAAGTACTTGTGTCACGTAATGATGTATCATGTGAAATTGAGTATGGTGAATGGCACATATGTGGGGTGACTGACAATCTTTCTTCCTTCAACCTATGCACTGCAGGGCTCCAGCTGTCCATAGACCATTCCCTGACCTGGCAACGATGGTGGAACGTGACAGCATCCGACGGTACTGCTTCACCAGGCAGCTGATTGAGGATTTGGAAGTGCGCTTGGCACCACATTTGCAACCTGGCCGGACGTACCCTACGGTGCTGACCCCCAAGGTGAAGGTAATGGCAGCTCTACACTTCTTTGCCACCGGTACCTTTCAACACACTGTTGCGACTGCCGGTGGGATGTCACAGACTATGTTCAGCCGTGTGCTACGCGATGTTTTGGAGGCAATGTTGAGATGCCTGAACCAGTACATCTATTTCCCAACACGTCAACAACTCACTGACGTCAAGAGTGACTTCTATGCCCTGGGGAGGATGCCACATGTCATTGGCTCCATTGATGGGACACATGTGGCTTTGATACCACCACAGGCACATGAGCAGGCATACCGGAACTGTAAACATTACCATTCGATCAATGCTCTGGTGGTATGTTTAGCAGATATGAGCATCACACATGTGTGCGCCCGTTTCCCTGGTTTAGCACACAATGCCTACATGATGAGGAGTAGTCGCATCCCGAGGATGATGGCACAGATGCAGAACCAGCGTGCCTGGCTTGTCGGTGTGTACTGACTTTGTACCATTGTGTGTGTTCTGATCTGTAGTATTCCACCCACTTTTCCAAATCAGCTAATGTGCACTTGTCTGTCCGTAGGTGACTCCGGATACCCCAACATGCCGTGGTTGCTGACACCCCTCAGGAACCCTGTGACACCAGCCCAGATGCGCTACAATGAGGCACATGGTTGGACCAGGAGAGTGATAGAGCGGACCTTTGGTCTCCTGAAGAGCCGCTTCCGCTGCCTGGACAAGACAGGAGGGGCCCTCCCATATGCCCCAGCAAAGGAGTGCAAGATTGTCATCGTCTGCTGCATGCTACACAACCTGGCAGTGCGGAAGGAGTTGCCTCTCATCCTGGATGACGATGACCAACGTCCGCCACCTGTGGAGGATCCTGGCCTGGACCACGATGCCAGTGATGATGATGATGATGATGATGATGATGATGATGATGGTGATGTCCGCACACAGCTCATCACCAACTTCTTCAGCTGAATGTGAGTATCCAGGGAGATGTAATGTGAATGACGTGAGTTGCATGATATGTGTGGGTGGTGCTCTGGTGCTGTTTGAGTGTGGCCATGTGCTACTTGACTGGATGCGTGCAGCAATGTGTCCTTCCAGGTAGTCTGAACTCCCCAACAGTTTTGATATGCTAACTTGGTTTTGTGTAGTTGTCTTGTGACATGTATTGGGCATGAGTATTGCAGTACTGTCCTGTTCTACAGTGATTTTAACTGTGTGTCATGTCTGTCCTTCACAGGGTGCTTACTGAGTACTTTGGTCAACTTGGATCCCCAACACCATGATTCAGCTTTCAGGGTGGCAGCAGTAGTTGGTCTACAAGTGATGTGCCACACACCCCTGGACTTCATATCTTCTGCACTTGTTGACTGTGTGGCCACTGCCACGTGGGTAAACCTTGCATTTGTAGTGGAAACAACATGTTGCAAATGTGTAATAAACCTGTGCTTCACTTTGTGATGTGCGTTGTCTGTGGTCACACATCTGACTGACATTTGCTTACTGCACCTGTGGGCTAGTTGACACAGACTCTGAATAGGTGTGGTGTCTGTGCATTTCACTGTATTTCCTGGCAACATCACTGTGGGCGATGAGTCCGATGGCCCTGGTGTCTGTGTTGTGTAGCCCTAGTGGTGTGTCTCCCTCATATGTGTCACGTCACCATGACTCACACGACGGTGTTGTACTTCCTGTAGCAGTTAGCATACACAGTGTAATTTAGCAGAACATCATCACCATAACAGTATCCACATTTGAATAACAACAGTGGCAAGTATGGTGTACTAGTGATTTTATTTACAGAAATGTGTGTGTGTATAGTGCACAGGATGGTGGGTGCTGTACATTGGGATTGTGATCCAAAGTTCCCAGATGATTTGGAAGTCTTGGTAGCAGAAATGTCCTGAGTGAAGTCCACAGTCATATGATACATTAGTCCAACTTGAACTCCCCATGTCATGTGGGAAAGTAGTGTTGCATTCGACAGGGTAAAACGTTTGCACACAAAGGAGAATTTCCGGAACAGGTGTTGGCTTCCTGGGGGATGTACGTGGCCATCAACCTCTCCGTTTTCCTTCCTCGTACGGCCCCTCTTCTTTGGGGGGGGACCCTCACGTGCAGGCTGCGGCGGTGCAGGGGACTCTCCACCAGAGTCCTCCTCCCTCCCTGTGGCGGTGTCAGTTGTTGCAGCACCAGATGTTGTGGGCACACAGGGAGGTGTGGCCATGTTGGTGCTAATCTGGCGGAGGCATGTCAATATGTCCCTATGCACCGCTGTGAGTTCTTGCAATGTGTCCCACTTGGACTCCATGCCCGACATGTGTGTCTCCACACGGGCCATGTGTGTCTCCACACGGGCCATGTGTGAGTCCAAGCGGGCATGATGGGCAGCCTGCTGCTGTTGTATGTCCTTGAGGATCCCCACGACCTGTCTGACCTCTCCGGTGCTATCCTGGTACGCATCAGCGATGCGTGCCAGTTGTGGGTCATCATGCAGTCCAGACCCCTCTGCAAGCAGCGACCTATGTCTACCACCCCTCCCACCACCCCTGGCGACACATGCAGGACCTGCGGTGGCACGCACAGGTGACCCAAGGCCCACTTGGGGGTTGTTAGTGGTGTTGTCATCCATTGCTCCACGGTGGGCCTGGGGCCCTGTGCTGTTGTCAGCAATGGTCCTTGGCGGGGGTGGTCTGTATGTTGGCAGTTGTTGGAGGGGTGGGTGTAGGGGGTGCAGATGTTGGTCTAGCTGGTGCTGCATGATGACTCCCACTGGAGGTGCCAGGTAGGTCTTCGCCATCCGAGGAGGGCAGAGGCTGTTCCACACCAGTGAGCTCTGTGTCCCCCGGAGCCTGGGACAGGGACTCCTCCTCGCCTGCTGCTGTGTCCCCATCATCGTCACCTGTATTTGGAAGAGACACACATCGTATGTAATGTTTCTACAGACATCAATGGTTCACACACCTGACAGTTGTGACTGTACCTCTGGATGCGGGCATGTACATTGCATTGTCCTAAGTTGTCACAGTAAGAGGTTGATATTGGTGTAGCACATTGTCATGCATACCTGGGGCATTTCAATATGAATGTTGAGGTGTGTGCATGGCCAGCATTGGTTGTATTTGGTGGACATCCGGCCATCCTTCTCCACCTGGCCCAGTTATCCCACCATGAAGCATGCCACCCTTGCAGTGGGTTCAGGTTGACTCTCAGGATGTGATTCAGTGGTGTTGTGCTGTTTGTTGGTGCACAGTTCCCAGCAGGGCCTTGTGCTCCCCACAGCAGTAGCCAGTGTCAGCCATCTTGTCAGTCCTTATCCACTCCCTGTGATGTGAGCATGGTTCAGGGTGGTGTTGATGGGCCAATTGTGAGGGTGAGCAGTATCTGTGACTCCAACTCCCATCATGCTATTGCCTACACCCCCTTCCCAGCATGCCCGTACTTCCTTCCTTTGGACTCTGCTTCCCTGTGGGGTAGTGTGCCTGTGCTGACAGGGAGGCTGACAGTGTTGTCCTTGCATTTGTTTGGCTACAAGTCCCAGGTGTGTCCCTGTGCTTCACACAGCATTACCCAGGGTGGTGGTTCTTTGTAGGATCTTCATTTGGTATGTGAGGCATTGCATTCTCCCAGGTGGGTTATGTGGAGTTTGTGTTGAGGGGGTGTGTGAGGTGAGCTGCTTGTAACTATGGTCAGTGCTGTGAGTCCTCCTTCCCAGCAAGCCAGATATCCCACCATGCAACGTGCTTGCATTGCAGGGAGTGCAAGTTGGCTTTCAGGATGTCAGGCAGTGGTGTTGTGCTGTTTGTTGGTGCACAGTTCCCAGCAGGGCCTTGTGTTCCCCACAGCAGTAGCCAGTGTCAGCCATCTTGTCAGTCCTTATCCACTCCCTGTGATGTGAGCATGGTTCAGAGTGGTGTTGATGGGCCAATTGTGAGGGTGAGCAGTATCTGTGACTACAACTCCCATCATGCTATTGGCTACACTAACTTCACCAGCATACACAGAATTCCTTCCTTTAAGTGAACTTCCCTGTGAGGTGGTGTTCTAGTGGTGGCAAAATATCAGGCAGTGTTTGTTGGTTATATTTGTGCCACTGCCTTGCTCTATTTGTTGTTAGGTTTGTACATGTCATGACACAGTGACATACCACTATGAGATGGCATGCATTGTGTTTATCTAACTGACATACACATCTTGGGATGATTATCTTTTGGTTGCTGTTGATTTGCTAGGGGTGGATGGTTTGACTGTCCCCTTGAGAGTGATGTGTGTGTATTGGCACACAATATTGTGTATATTAGTTGTGTACTCACCAGGCTCAGGGATGTCTGTTAGTCCATATACGCTCACTGGTGGTAGGATGGCCTGCACCTTCTCCTCCCAGGGCCTGAGGTATACTGGTTTTGCAGGAGGGCCACTGCCGGTGTGCTGGCTCAGGAGGTAATCCTTCTTGAGTAGGTCTCTGACCCTCCTGCGCACATCATACCACCTGTTCTGGATGTCTTCCTTTGTGCGCAAACATGGTGATTGTGCGTTCACCCTGTCGACGATCCTCGCCCACATCTTGGTTTTCTGCGACATGGGGGTCTGTTGGACCAATGTGCCAAACAACTGTGGCTCTACCCTCAGGATCTCGTCTACCATGACTTCCAATTCACTATCTAGGAACTTTGGATTCTTCTTTAGGGGCATGGTGATGGGTGGTGGTGGTGGTGATTGATGTGTGTGTGTGCAAGTGAGGGTGTGTGTGTGTAGGTTTTGCTGTGTGTGTGTGAGGGTGCTATTTGTTGAGGTGCTAATGGTGTGTGGCTTTTGTGTTAGATGAGCTGTGTGTGTATCTGTGTTTGCTGTGTGATGGTGTTCTGTGCTGGCAGGTCAGTGGGATTTGCAAAGGATCATGGTAGGGATTTGTGGCCTTTATGTAGGTGGAGTTGGGGGTGTGTCCTTGTTCCATTTTTTTCACCCCCTGTATTTATTGGCTTTGTCATTGCTTGTTTGGCCCTTTTTTTTGTATTTTTTCATTTGTGATTATTGTGCATGTAGGAGTCATTCTTCTGACCGAGTAGGACGTTGCAGTTGTCTCGTGCGTGCCTCTCCGAGTCGTTCCCGCTGTGTTTCAGCTCAGTTTCATATGCGGCGTACGCGTCGGTCGCGGAGTATTGGGTTTGTTCGGCTGGGTTTGGTATGCGTGTCGGTCGTACGGCTTGGGCTCCGTACGAATCGGTCTGAATTTTCACCCATTGCATCGTACTGCGGGGTCGGAGTTCGCGGGTACGTTTCGTTTGGATTATTTCCTGATGCGTGTCGGTCGGTTCGATTCGCGTGGTTTCCCGGCCGGATAGCTTGTTTCCGGCCGGGTCGGTCGTTCGCCTTGAGTTCCGTGCGAGTCGGTCGTGATTTCCATGCATTCCATCGTACTTCCCAGGTCGGGCAACGCCAGTACGTGTCGGTCGGACTATTATCCCGTACGGTCGGTATTTTTTCCAGCCCGAATCGGATTCGGCCCCTTTATGCCAAAACTGAATGATAGAGCCACAAATTGCAAAACTGTGTACTGCATCAGCCTTGGGTGCATCACACCTAAAACAGACCAATGTTTCCCTCAGGCCCCACTTATACAGCTTGAGTTGTGTATAATATGTATCATTTAAGAATTTAAAAGAGTGTGCCTTGAGCCGAGAAACATTAAGAGTACTCTGAACTAGCTTATTGGTGTACCATATCTCGGACACAGAGACACTGCACTGTAAGCGTTGAAACCACTTAGCAGCAAGTACCTCAGATTTACTACCCATACTGCCCTGTTGGCCCAAGATCGAATAAAAAGTTTGTATGTAACCATGCTTCCTAATCTTAATAAAACTCTCCAGAAATGGATTGACAATTATTCTCATGTCGTTTTCTTGTCAGGTTATTTGCCGGTAGTAGTTGGTGGTGTCAAAAGCTGCCGACAAGTCTAGCAGGACCAGAATTACAGTTTTCATCTTTGTCGCAGATGTCAAATAGATGTTCTCTAATATCAAGCCCTGCTGTTTGGTGCAGTAGTTGAACCTAAAGTCTGATTGAAAGTCTGTAAGTGAGTGGCTGTCCATATTTGTTTATCTCCCTCCATTCAGAGAGAATGTCATACAATGGGAGATTGTGGAACGCATGCGTCCATAATTGGGAGAATACATTTTTAATAGTGATGGACACATCTTCCTCAGATTGCAGATTCCGCTGCTTCCCCCCTTTGGTACTGATGTCCCATATTTTTATACATCTTAGAAGATAATACTCTTTAGTACTATACTAGGGTGTATGTCTAAGACAAGGAAAGGGAGAATCAGAAACTGAGAAAAATTGATGTTTTACTCTTGTACAGAGACTGAACTCTTCTGCAATCCTCATATTGTAGACAGTCTCATAAATGGTCTCTAGCACTATATGTGGTGGGTTGCCTTCACTGCTTCATAGATAGATTGCAAAGGTAGACAGAGCCATGAATAATTTGCTGAACCACACCCTTGTTGAACCCACCTCAACTGCTTGGTCTAGTGACTCAATGGACTAATACATCTACTTGAGCATCTATGTTTGACTTCATGGTCATAGGCTGAAATAGCAGATGGTAAACTTGCAATGTCATCCTTCGTAGATTGTTAAAATGAATACCATTAAGGTGGTGTAAGAAACTGGAGTATTAGTTGAGGGGTGAAAACCCACGTCAAACAATACTCACAATGCTTGTTAGGGTGAACCACAAAGTCACTAAATGAAACCTGAGCTTCTTTGGTAGCTTGGCACAAAAGTAGTGAGGATTAATTTATAGGACATTTTTGTAGAGTGTTTCTGCAGAACTCAAACAGTAACAAAGTGAAATCACAACATAAGAAAATTCAAAACCAATTTACAAAAATAGAGTACATTTTAATAAATAAAAAATAATACCAAAATGACAAAAGTGCAATAAGTAGAACCGAAAACATAGCTTTTTAAAGTTTGAAATAAAAATAGTCGCCAAAAGAACAAAGAGCCAACTGTGGTTATCTGGTCACTGTAGACTGGGTCAAAGTCAAAAGTTAAGGCTATCCGCAATAGTATGCATGTCGCATACAGGGACAATGTTTGTCCCACTGGAATGTTTACCCTCAGACTTAGAAACATTTATGGAGAAAAAGTGGCTGGTGACAAGTCATCGGTGGGGCAAGCTGCAACCTAGAACTGAAGCAGAGCTCGACGGCAGTGGGTTACTGAAGAGCGGGGACATGGTGGGGTCATTGATGAAGGTGAGAGGCTCTGAGCAGGTGAAGTCTGAAGTCTATGCCCAGGAAGGCCTCGATGTTGATAAGCAGCTGCTTGGCATTGGTACTGATGAACCACTATAGGTTTGGACTTAGACACTTTTCTGGAAGAGAGATATCCTTCAGTAGGGCAAACCAGCAGGCTGAGGCTGACAGATGATTCAACATCAACAGCTGCAGTTTTGATGACGATCCTGGTTCTCTGTTGTTTCTCAAGGCAGAAAGTTGGCAGAAAGTTTTGAAGTCCCACTTCTTGCAGTTTGAAGTAGGGGCACCCTTCAACATGAGCCAGTGGTCCAGGACCTGGGAGGTACCACTTGGAGCTTAGGCCTCATTTCAAGATAGGCCAGCATAAGGGTCCAGGGCAGGTCTAGTTGGTACAATAAAGCTCTGTTATTCACCAAGATTCCCCAAGGGGTGAATGTGAACTTTACATATACATGCATGTTGTCAGTGTCACTTTTTTGCGGAGAAGGAGAGCTTTTTCTCGCATGCTTGCCCATTGTGGCAATCAATGATGAGGAAATTAAAAGTGAGGCTTAATACCCTTCCTACATGCTCCTTAAAGTATTGCCATTACTCTGCACCTGGCAACCTGAGGGATGTCAAACTACTAATGCAAGCAGCTCAATCACAATCAAACTACATAGTGAAAGACCCAGCACAGTCCAAAATGGCGGCTTTACTGCATCCTTGTGGGGCACCTCACCAATCACCATTATCCCATCTCACACGGTTGCCATCAGTCTGTACCTATTGAGGGTTATTCCGTTGAACTGGAACAGCCCCTCTACCCATGCTAACATACAGACAGAGAGAACCAACACAACAAACATGCCCCTAGAGCAAAATCTGTTAAGTAAAATTCAATTCAGACCAGTTAACAATCAACGTCGTGAACACAAATTAGACTTAATCCACGCAATAATTATGTGGAAAAATCCCAGTATCAGAGACTGAGGCAAAATTAAACCATGCATTGCACGTAGGCTTGTGCAGAAGGCAGTGAGCATGTGTTTCCACAGACACCGGCTAGTCCCCTGCAGCTCACAAGCCCAACAGGCTAAAAGGTCGTTGGAGACTGCACAAGTGAGAGAGACAACTCATCTCGTATTCCCCTGGAAAGCAACTCCAAAAATTAAATGAATGAGGAGCTCCGGATTTTTGGTTTAAAAGGCATGAAGGTTAGAGACGTTTTTTTTTCTCCATTTTTGGTAGTTAATGTGTAAATATTTATAAAATAGATGAGGAGGTAATGTTTATTTTGCAAACAAAAGCTTCAATTTCACGCTCGGCAAGTCCACAATTGTAATGCATAAGTAGAAACTCTGTTAGGAAAGGAGTAAGCCACGAGAAAAGAAGAATTCAATGTATAGTGCTTTTTTTTGCAATAAACAAGATTTCTTATAAAAGTCCAATTCAAGTAATGGAGGGATACTCCAACAAACTTGAATTACTGACTTTCAGGTCTGTTTCTTGATGTCAATAGTTATTCCTGTCTTTCTTGTAACCGACTGAACTGTGGCAATATTTTGCATTTCATCTGCTACAATACTTTTGCATGTAGCTCTTGGCTTGATTGCTCATACTCATAACTTCTTAAGTGCCTAAGCAGTATGGTCATTGTAGTATTTGCTGTGGTAATAGTTAGCAGAAACTTTTGCTTGAGAGCATCTCTTTACTGTTTCTGTAATTATTCATGTGGTTGTAAATCCGCTCATATTTTCATTCAGTGCAACTTCTAATACGTCTCTCTATTTCGGGTTTATCTGAGAAGTGTAGCAGTTCCAGTTTGAAAAAAAGTCACATTTT
The DNA here is from genome assembly GCA_963921515.1 of Calotriton arnoldi. NCBI lineage: Eukaryota > Metazoa > Chordata > Amphibia > Caudata > Salamandridae > Calotriton > Calotriton arnoldi. The sequence continues at coordinate 705,172 of CAWUFW010003132.1, forward strand.
CCCAGCATAATGTGTCAAAACGTGTTAAGTGATTCATATGTGTTGTGGAGAAAAATATGTATCAAATGTTTTACAGCACTGAATTTGTGTAATAAATGTATATAGAATGAATAATTACAGTGAGGGTAAAGAGTTGCATAGTGGGATGGTGCGTGAAAATATATTACTATAATGAATAAGTACCATGTCCATAATGGACTGGGACTTGAGAATACGGGCTATCAATCCAAGGACTGGAATCAATATTCATGTAGAAGATCAATTGCAGAACGTATAGCCACAAGTTCCAGAGCACAGTGAGAGATTAGAAATAGATAACGGGATGTTAAATCCAAGAAACACTGCTGAAAATCGTTGTAGGTTGTTTGGTGTAGTACACCGACACGAAGGATCTAATTCCTAAGGAGTGTGATTCACGATTTATCCGGAACAAGAGTAATACAGCCTTTGCAGTATTCTCCCAACCCTGGATATTTTATCAGCTAAAAGCTGGTGAGTTTCCCGGGTGCAAAAGAAGTTGCCCAAAAATGGGGAGTTACTGTGAGGATCAGACGAAGTAACTTGAATACGGTGGAAATTCACCCATTTGTAATTACATCCTCAGGTATCAACTTGGATTACTGACGTTGTGTTCCTACATCATCAAATGCAGATAGTATTGATAAATTCAGGCATGGCATTCTGAGCCCAGCTGGAATGTGGCCCTTTGAGATTTTAGTCTTAAATGGTGGTTTTCTAGGGCCCGTAGGCATCCCAGTGATCTAGAACTTGCCTTGCAGAAAATAATGTATCCCACCACATCCTCATCCAATGCCTGCATGAAACTGGCATCCAAGGTTCCACACTCCACTGAATTTGCTCCTTCCTAACGGGTGGAACCCAGTAAGTTAGCCTGGCCCCTACTGCTCAGACTCCCACAAACTCATCTGTGGAGTATTGCAAGGATAGTCCTGACCCTCTTCAACACTTACATTACCCCACTTGCCAGCATCATCTGCACCCAGGAAATCAACATCCATTCCTATGCAGATGACACTCAGCTGATATTCTCCATCTTGGACAAAGTACCTAACACCCGGACTAAGCTTTGCGCCTTCATGGCCAAAGTCACCGACTGGATGAAGACAAACTGTCTCAAACTGAACACCAACAAGAAAGAAGTTGTGATTTTGGGGATAAATTACTCAATGTGGGATTCCACCATAGAGATGGCTGACCTCAGACCTACACTCCCCCCTACGACACACACAAAGAACTTCAGGATTGTCCTCGATAATCACTTCAACATGACCGCCCAAGTCAGTGTCAGAACATCCTCATGCTTCTGCGCCCTGAAGTTGCTAAGGAATATCTTCAAATGGCTCCCAACCAGCACCCACAAACTGTCACACACACCCTCAACACAAGCAAACTGGACTATGCACAAACCCTCTATGCTGGAATCACCAAGAAATTTATAGACGACTCCTAATCATAACAAATTCAGGAGAAATGGTCACACTTAACCCACCTAGCTGCACTCACATCACACCACAACGCAAGGAGCACCAGAGGCTCCCAATATAAAATCAAGCCTAGTTCCAACTCCTCACACACCTCCAAAGCCCTACATAACAAGGGCCCAGCATACCTCAGCAGCTGAATCTTTATCCACAAACCCACCAGACCCTTCCACTCAGCCGGACCCCGACTTCCACACACTCCACGAATATGCAGATCCAGACAGTGGCGTCACTAGTGGGGTGCGGGGGGTGCGGACCGCACCGGGTGACACCATCACATGGGGTGACACCTTTCCCAAATTAGACTATTTAGTAAATAGTCTCATTTGGGAAAGGTGTCACCCCATGTGATGGTGTCCCGGGTGACACCTTTCCCAAATGAGACTATTTACTAGATAGTCTCATTTGGGAAAGGTGTCACCCCATGTGATGGTGTCATGGGGTAAGTTACCGCACTGGGTGACACCAACCCTAGTGACGCCGCTGGATCCAGAGCCAATGGACAGGCCTTCTCATAAATTGCTCCTAAAGCCAGGAACAACCTGCTGCTACACATCAGTGCCACCTTCTCATTCTTGAATTCCCCAAGAAGCTGCAGACTTGTTTTTTCGAATAGCTCCAGCATCCATCACTAGGCCCAACCAGGCCCGCTCCTGCTCAGCTGTCCTCCTAGATGATAGCGTACTATACAAATACTCATAATATAACATATCATGTAAATGAACAGGCACTTAGATATTGTGGTGTGAAAATGTGCTTGGTTTCAAACTGATAGCGCTGTACTTCCGCGATGAGCTCCAAATAGAGCAAAAATACATATCAGGAGTTGTAGGAAAGCAAAAATTTGAAGAAAAACATTACAATACTACTACTAAAACAGTCGTAATGCATTGACATTGGGGAATATAGGCCATCAAGATGAAAACTGGATGAAATTGTGATATAACAGATAAAATGGAAAACAAATCATGGTAAATTCCAAAATGCAATGGGAGAGCAAGAAACATACTACAGTGCCGTTGCAGGTGGTTTGTTGGAGTGCACCCACGGACATGGGATAAATAAATATTTGAAAAGCAGGAGGAATTCCAACACTAAAAAAATATGCATCATAAGAAATTCGAACACCCGCTGTTTTCTCAAAGTGAAGTGCAAATCTGCAGAGCACAGATGCATTGTGAAACGTTCTTGTCAGCAATTGCCCTTCGCCTTTCACCTAGCAATGAAGCGGCGCCACAACCAAGACCACGCTAGTGAAAAACATAGCCTTGTCAGGGTTTCGGAAAAGTAGTGCGCGAATATGTGACCGCGTGCTACAGTCACGGTAACTTAAACTTTGGCGTGTTCGCAGACTAAAACTCAATTTCTTTTTATAAGCACCCAGACCAGAACAAATGTGACGCATGATACTTACTGCTGCTGTTCCTTTTCCCGCACGCAACTGACGTTGAAGGCGCCCTTTGCCTTAGATGTGCTACGGTTCTCGTTTCATTACTTTGTCTTAGCGTTTGGGTACTGTGCTCGTTTTCTCTGGCCACTAAGTGGCGCCAGTGAGTCAGCAGTGACCACGAGCTGAAAAACAAAACCTTTTTTGATTGAAAGCCTTTTAATATGAAATGCTCTTCAAGCAACGGTCCTTACACCCTTTCTACCCAACTCCTTCTCAGACCCCAAACGTGCCACATTTCATCATGACTGCAAGCATTGTAACCCGGCAAGTCAGGAATATGTTGTAATACAATTTGGTAAAATAAATGCTTTAATCTATTCGGAACAGATATTACAGCAAAATGAAAGAATATTCATTTGTGAGAAGAGACTGGTATTTTGACGTGTTACTGAGACAACAACTGGTGTTTCTACATTGCACTGTTGCGTGCGGATTTTATTGTTAGACGCCTCAAACGATTATGCCAACAGATTCGAAAGCAAGTTACGTGTTATTATCCTGCTCCTAACCCCCCATCTGCACACAGCAATGTGTTAGTGTGTGGGTGTTGGAGGATGAGGGGGTATTGGAGTTTGGGGGCAAAGAGGCTACATGGGAGTGCATTTCAAAATCAACGGGTATAAAATGCCACTTCCGCTACCCAGGCATTTTGGTAAATCGACTTCAAAGCCCTTCAAACCAACCCCTTCTCCCACATCCGCTACTAACCTAACCTTCCGTTAAAGAACTCAACAACAGTCCTCCAAGTCACTCCACAGGCTCTCGTCCACTAGTCTCCCCCTCCCCCCCCCCCCACACACACCACACAACTCCGCCCCCCACCAATCGGGATTCTTTCAGATTAGTACAAAGAAATGTTTAATGATTTTTTTAAATGTATAAATACAATGGTGTCATACCCTGACTTTCCCTGCCCCTCTTTTGCACAGACAAGTACGCACACCCAACCTGTCAGTATGGCATTTGGCTTTTCCCTCGTTCGGAGCCTACGAATCGCTGAGTAAATGGAGGGACTTGTTTAGCCAGAGGCAGTGGATAGTGTTTCTTTCAGGTTCGGACTTTAGTCATTAGCATGAACATATAGACAGGTCTTTCAAACACCTGTCTATATGTTCAACAAAGACCGTCTTTGTTGTAAATAAATGCAGCACGCGCCTGTGTGGATGCGCGCGAGCTGCGCTTTTGCATCACAAATGACACCACCCATTCTCTCTGACACACCGTGCAAAAATGAGGAAAAACCCCCGTGCGGGTCACGTGCTTTTGTTTATGGAATGTAACACTTCTCTGGCTGTGCAGGGGGTAAAGCTGCATTCGACTCCCTGGAAACGTCACACCTTCACGGGATGACATTCACGGTGACAGTTTTAAGAGTTCAAAAATGTGAAAGAATTCATTTCCTGGCCCGAGCGGGAGTCATTATCCTCCACATCGATATACGTGAGCCGAATTTGAATGTTGGCAGGCATTCTTCAAACATGGCACACCCAGCCCAGTCCGCGTGTAGTGAGAATATTAAAATGAACAAAAAAAAACATTCTTTCTGTTTATTGAAACTTCCTCTGCCCAGGAAGATTAGCAGATAAAGAAAGGTTATTCCCGGTGTGGAGACGTATTTTCTTTTCCACAAATATCATGTGGTGATAGCCAAGTCAACAGCCACGGAACAGGATACAGCTTCAATAGAAGAGTGAATGACAATGCTTATATTTGCACCTTACATTTTTTATCTAGTTACAGGTTTCAGATGAATTACAGATGCCGGACGATGACACATATAGCATCATTGCCCCCAACACGTTGTGTTGGGGGCAATGATGACACACTTCAGTTACTGCACATTTGTGCTGCAATCTGGCCCGCTGTTTTTTGGGTGGAGGCGACCAAATAACCTTAGGGAGAGCCGAGCTAAGCCGAGCCAACAGCAGAAGTGTTTGCTGATCATGCATGGGGGGATGTCTATTCAAGTTATACGTTCAGAGTTAGGCATGCAAGGATATCCTGAACGGGCTATGCACATATTCTTTAACAGCTGCCTTACATCATTTGATATTTTTGGAGCTCTAAGGGCATCAGATGAAGATCTGTAACTACTCCCACATCAACTACTCCCTTGCAGAATGTAAATCTAACTAGACAGGAGATACAGGGTTGTGTGTCTCTCCCAGCAGGGATTTGAGTGGGATGAAAAAATAGTGTGCCACCCAAGCGGTATTTTGGCCCCTCTCTGAGCTTTTTGTTTCTGTATCAAGATATATAACACAACAACTGACATACACCTAAAACAGCCAGGACTAATGGCTTGGTCAATGGATGTTAGCAGTTTAAACTAAATGACTAACAACAGTGATTTTGTTGCAAATAATTACTATTGAAAATATTTCAATTCTGAAATTGAGAGACTGTGAATTAAACATTACTGAGACCTGTAGAAGGCATATCAGCCTCCAGAGTGTCTCAATCACTCCAGTTACGTTCTCTATATGTTAGTCATGTGCTCCCTTTTTCATTCCACATCTAGCCATTCTGCATATTTTAGAACTCATCTATTTCCTCTCCAGTACCATCTTTTCACTCTTCCCTGAATACACTTCCTCACCTCACCCCCTCCAAATACACAATGCAACCACTGTAAGCACTGAATGAATAAATGTAGTGTTTCAATTAATAAAAATTGTTACAAAAGGCAGGGTGTGGTGTGTCCATCCACGCACCTTCTTTGATCATTGGGAAAACAACATTGTATCATTTCATTTGACAAATATCGAACAATTACACAAAGCGTAAAATTAAGAGACCATAAAAATTGATATATATTCACTAGTATGAAACTGTGATCAGCCTTTAGTTCTTGGCTCGATCTTTACTTATAAGTTCTTTAAACTGGCGTGCAAATTTCGCTAGTCTGGCCAATTCCATAGGAATCTCCAAATTAAAAAGAAGTTCATTGCGACAGAACAGGTACGAGTGCAATATTTTAAGAACAGAGGTTTTAATAAAGTGCAGCGTGCGTGGTTCAATCGGGGGCAGATGCAAACCAGGTGAGCCATAGACTCCTCGTACTGATGACACAGTCTGCAAGTGGTGACCACCTCTAGAGATTTCCAGAGAATATTTATATCTTTTATTGGCAGTACCATGAGTCTGACTGACAGAATTAGCTTCAAAATTGATTTGTTCAGGGCTGAGTCAAGATATGGCTGTCTCAATTTATCCTTACAGGAGCTGGCTAAGAGCCCGATATTGCTGCTGGAGGACTCTATTAGCCTCATATCATCTTGCTTGGATAATAGTCTTACTTGTTTCTTCAAAATGGTTTTTAAAATTCCTGGTTGGAGGATGAAATCCCGCCAGTTGGACAGGCCAAGGTGCAGTTCAGAGCAGGCAGTGAGTAGGCCGTCGGCCCAAGAATTTTTATCTTTCGTGAAGATTTCCTTTAGAGTTGCTTTCATTGTATTTGGAGGGGCTGCACATGCCCCTCGATAGTATCGAATAATCGATGCCCAATGTTCGTAGGATTGTTTATTTAACCCGAATTCCAGTCGTACCAAGGCATTTCGGGCATGGGTAGGTATCTGCAAAATCTGTTTAAATGCTCAGCAATTGGCAGACTCCATGGTGTTAATTAATGCCACAGGAAAGACTAGTTGGCCATAAGAAATTGAGGGAAGTAACTTGGCCCTTACAACCTTTCGGATTGGCTCAGTTGTCTGGCTGAGCAGTTTGGAGTTGAGTTTGCAGAGGGCGTACGTCACTGCCTTAGCTTTTGATTCTATGGATGCAGTGTGCGCAGTGGGCTTGCCGTTGCTAATGATCTAAACCCCCAGATAGTTGTCTTTAGATGTTGTTGTTATTTTCAAGTGGCCCAATCTCCATTGATGTTTGAGTTTGTTAGCATATTTTCCGAAGATCACTACCTTTGTTTTGCTTGCGTTTGGTGTTAAATCATTTTCGTTGTTATAAATGCTTAGTGAGCCCAGTGCTCTTTGCATACCCGTCTTAGTGTGGTCCATTAACGCCTTCGCTGCTCATGACGAGCTCAGCTCGTCATGACTCACGGTCGGGCTGTGCGCATGACGAGGACCCCGCCCGCAATTCGAATGTCCAGCACCTGGCTGGAATTCCTGCCGCAGCGAAGGCGTTAAGACCATGTCGTCAGCGTACTGCATTAAGAACAGTCTAGTTGACCCAATTTTAGGAGCTAACAGGTTGGCTTTTGATATTGATTTACCAAGGCCTGCAGTATATAAATTAAAGTGCAGGGGTGACAATACACAGCCCTCGGTCCATGTACACCTTATTTGTTGCTGTGTTCCGGGTTAGTTTCACCCATACCCAGGTTCTGGTGTAAAGGGCAATAATGGCGTTTAGCAGCATGGTCGGGATCCCCCAGTTTTGTCGTTTTTGCCAGAGCAGATTCCTGTTGACACAGTCAAACGCCGCAGAGGAGTCTATGAAGCATGCGAAGAGAGGGTGCTGTTTTTTCTGGGTGGACTGTTCTACCAGGTACGCTAGGGCTAGTATGTTATCCAATGTTGATGCTCCTGCCCTGAAGCCAGATTGGTAAACTGGTAATATTCCGTCCTCGTTAACCAGTTTTGTAGATCTTGTAAGAGGAGGCTTGCGTATCCCTTTGCCTCGATATCCAAAAGGGTTATCAACCTGTAGTTGGTTGGCTCTCCAGTGTTGCCTTTTTTGTGGATTGGTTGTAATAGGGAGCCTTTCCAGGCTTCAGAAACTGTTGAGTTAGTCATGCAAAACTGGTATAACGGGGTGAGTATAGTTGCCCAAAATTCATGGTCCTCTTTAAAAAGGTGTCCAGGTAGGCCATTGGGCCCCGGGGCCCCTTCCCTTTTGATATTCTTTAATATTAATAGCACACGATTGTGCACATCAAGAGATTCAGTTGTTTCTTCCATAGTTGTATGATTGACATTGTGCACACTAGTACATGTGAAGGGTCGTTGATTGTGTGGAAGAGTGTTATAAGAAGACTTGCAGTACAGAGTGTTCACATGGTTGATCCATGTGTGACTTGCAACTCCATTTCGCCGGCCGTGGCCGTGCCCGGACAACATATTGATGTATAGCCAAAATTCTGCTTGTCTGCTTGGGGTTAACAGACTGAAAATGTGCAGCCACTGGGAATCTTCTTGTTGCCTTTTGAAGTCCATATGTTTCTTCTGTGTAAGTTCCTGGCTGTCAGTCGATTTTGGAGTGCTGTGTCGTCTCTCTCATGTTTGTAGTTGCGATTGACTTGTCTCAGTTCCTTCTTGCTTAGTTGAATTTTTTTGCACTTTGGTTTGAATTGGCAGCACACTCTTTCTCTGGAGTCTGGCCAATGGTTTGGTTTTTTGCCTAGCAGAAGGTGATACAGCTCCGGCACCAATTTTGTCCAATTCTCGGGTATATTCCCCTCAATGTATTCGTTGTTAAGTATTGGCCAATTGTTTTTCCAGGCTGCCAGGCTGGATATATCGATTTTGTTCCACTTTAGTCGTCTCAGGAGCAAGTATATTTCCTCCCCAGTAGACTTGCCCAGGGAGTTGATGTATGGGAGGCTAACCGTTTGGACAGAAATAGCTGTAACCAGTGGGAGATGTTCACTGGTCTGTTGCACTGGTTTTTAGGAATTCTACCACTTGTTCATGCAGGCAATTGCACATAAAGATATGATCAATTGTTGATTTGTTTTTTTCCTGGGAGTCTTTAGTCATAACATGGTTGGCAACTTGTATCTCTTGTACTGACCTTAGTCTATAAGTGTTTAAAAATGTATTAAGTAGATTGCCAGCATGGTCCCTGGGTGGTGGGGCATCTGTTACTGTCCCCAGGTTGTGAGTATTAAAGTCCCCAACCATTATGATCCCCCAATTCGGGTAGATGCTGAACAGCTCTTCGAGTGTGTCAACCAGATCCCTCATCTTGCCATGTCTTGGTGTGTCTTTGCAGTTGAAATAAACATTCAAGAGTAGAATCGTTATTGGGGAACCATTCAGTTTCAGGCCTTGCAAGTATAAGGCTTGGACTATGTCCGTGCTTATTGGAGATTTCGCTGACGTTATGGTAGTGCCTAAGCTTACGTATATAGATAGGCCCCCTGATGGCCTTCCAAAAACATTAAGCTTTTTTGCTGGGTGTTGAAATTCCTCGAATCCTGGTATGGCCAGTGGATTGAGCAGCCAGGTTTCCTGGAGACACAACAGGTCCCCAGTCTGTAAGAATTCGAAGGCAGCTCTGTTCTGTAGCATGGTTTTCAGTCCGTACACGTTCCATAAAATTACTTTTGTGATCTTGTTCATTCTGCTCGCAGGCCAGTTGATTCTTTTTATGCTAGGAGCAGTTTGATTGTCGACCTGACCGAGTCGTTGCACCTCCATTCTGGACATATATGTACGGCTCGACTTTTTCTCTTTCAGTGATTTTATGCCCTGTTTCAACAGAATTAGGTGAGAAATGTATTCTTAAATTAGGGAATGATTTGGGACAAGCAGCTTGGCTTGTCCCTCTTAAGATGGACTTTCTCGGCGTCTGTGTATTTCTGTTGCTGAGTCTGCCCATTAACATGTGTGGGTATTTTTCCTCTTCTGGTTCGTGTACGCTAATCCCCATTTCGCAAAATGTAAGCACTGCATTTTCTTTTAGTTTCGCCTTGACAATATTCTGACAACTGTCCTCCTCCTTCACACACTATTCCACAGAATCACAATTGAAACTGGAATAAGTGACCATTGCTTTGTGTGCTCTGCAGAGGATCGGATTGGGTGTTCATGTGTTCTGAACATCTTTCTGCCTCACTGACAAACACTGTGAGAAACTCACACTGTCTCCAGCCTCAACTTCAGATCTCTCAATCGTGGCCCATCATAACACTTGGAGGTGATTCCGTTCGAAGTATGCTTCATACAAGAGTAATATGCTCAACGAAAAAAACATACAGAAACAGATAACACTCACAGGGAATGCAAGATTATGTAATACGTGAAATATAAACAGAAGCAACATCACTGGCATGAATAACCTTAACATTTTTATTTACATTCATAGTTCTGAACTTATTCATAGTTCAGAACTCGATCAGTGTTTTTGCCAGGAAAGTTAAATACAAGACATGAATATAGGGCCCGATAGAGACCTATTTCAATGTCCATTTTTATTTTCTAATGGGTCAAGACCTGAAGGAACCCGGCCCATTTAATGCCCTGTCCCCAGGTCGACTGATATAATGTTTAAAGGGAACTGCTGGAGAACAATGTTTAGAACAGTAAGACTCACCGCAAAGCAATTAAGAAATTACTACTCATATGTGAGACTGCAATAATAATCTCTCCTCAATTTTATTTAAAAGCCAATTTAGAAGCAAATGGTAGAACTTAGATTAGGTGGTCTTCCTGTGGCAAAGGATAGATCATGGACCAGACACTTATACATTTTTGATGAAAATTGTTAAAGTAGAGAAAATATTTGCAGCAGTGGTACTGTGCCTTGCAAGAGTGGAAAGGAAGCCTCAATGAAAGCGGTATGTTCCAGAATGTAATGAGGGAGGACTGGATGTACAAAATGGAGGAAGATCGAAAGAGGCAGGCTGAATTTGATGGGGGAGTGTCTGGATCATTAATGTCTCTTGATAGTAGAGTGGAGGCACTAGTGCATATGACAGCAGAGTGCTGGGACTCCCAGAGACCATTCCTGAGTTTTTGAAGGAGTAGGCCAGAGAGGCATTATTAATGAGTGCCTGGCCCCTCCTGTTCATGACATGGGCAAATTGGTGAGAATTTTGTACAGGCACCATTCCCCAAAGAAAATCTTCTTGGGTGGCTATATCAGGCATCTTGTGCATACTCCTCTGCTTTCACTTTTTTTCTTTCTGTGGCTTCCTCTTTCCTCATGCCACTTTGCACTACTCTCTCCCTGGTTTTTCATTCTTTCCTTATCTCCCATCTTTTGTCTACTAGGCCATACACATCGATGTTATCCCTTGAATCAAATACTCATACAATTTTCAAGAGTTCTGTCTTGTATAGTGCCTAACGCTAGCATTAAATTTGATTTGCAATTATTGCAGTATGTTTTGGAAATCACTGTTTGGTGGAAATTATTGTACTCCTGTTTGTCTCTGTGACTTAATGTTAATAAGAAGATGTAAACCTATAAAAGAGTTTAACCGACATTTGACATATAGACTCTTAAGGGCCAATTATAAGCCTAGCGGTCTACAGATCGCCAGACTCATTGAGGCGCAGAGGTGGCAGTCTCCCGACCACCCTATTACAATCAGGGCAGTCAGATCGCCATTGCCCACAGCAGCCACCAGGGAACCGCCATTCCTTGGTGGTATTGGGGCGGTCAGGAGGCCGCAATATACTTGGTGGTACCGCCTTGGTCTCACCAAGCATATTAAGAGTTTCCTCTCTGCCACGGATTTCATGGCGGTTCCTCCTCTATGAAAACCGTGGTGGAGAGGAAACAAAGGGGGCCCTACAGAGACCCTTTGTGCCTCTGTGCCCTGGGATGCACGCAGGGGGGCACAACATGTACTCCCCTGTATTCATGCATCCCAGTTCCTGCATGGCATGGACTTATCAGTCCATGCCATGCAGGAACTGTTTTAGGTGTTCCCATTGCAGTGCCCATTTTCAGGACACTGCTGTAGGAACGTCAAAAAAAGCCCACCACACACGAGAATAATTCATAATCTGGCAGGCTGCCTGACCACATGTTTGGTGGTGCGGCGGTGGGGCAGACCAGGCACTGCACCGCCAAACTCGTAATCAGGGCCTTAGAGTAGAATGATTCATTATGTTTCGGAAACAAACATTTACAGGACTCCAACCTCTTTTCTAAGGTACTTTGACAGCAGCGTGGCCTTCTGGGCTTCGTGCAAACACCACAGTGTAGTCTTTTCTCACAGCGCTATCATAACTACGGTTCTAACCTATTTTCTATATCTAAAATGGAAAACAAGTCTGCAGGTTGCAAGCTAACTACTACTGCTTCAATATCTGAAAGCCAACCCAAAGCTTGTATCCCAGGAAAAATCATTACACCCTTCAGAGTTTTCTTCTAATGCAAGGTTCTTCAGACCCCCATGTCCTCATCTATAGCAATGCAGGCGGCATTGTTATCTCATATTTAGTGGCATTAACTCACAGCTCCATGTCTGGTAGAATAGTTGGGGTACTTGCTACTTAGAGAAAATATTCTCTGCTGTTTTTAGCTGGACATTTTTTACACAACCTCAAAGCCCATTGCCTTGTAGAGTGGAACAAATTGATTGGACTCTCAATACTTCCAGCAGTGGAGTAATGCTGACCCTGCCACCAAGTTGTACCTCAAAATGTAATGTGGCGGTGCCTCATGTGCCAGAAACTGGGACTGATTTTCAATGTGTTTATACAAATCATCCTTAGATTTGTTTAAAAATATAATTAAATGGTTTCACAATCAAGAGATACCTACAGAATAAGTCACTCTTATTGCAGAATTCCTCGAACATACCACACAATTTCTTCATACAGTTGTGTCACACAATACTATGCTTTTTTCATCTACAAATAGAATGATGGGACCTCCATTTTCATCTTGTTTGGGAACATTAATTTGTGCAAACTCTAGCATGGGAAACACACCATTTATATACATAATGAGTAACATTGGTGCCAGTAAGAACCCTGGGCATACCCCAGGGTGCATATGGACATCTTAGGTTGCCCGGTTGCCCCAGCTAACCACAACATAAACACTTCTCAGAAGATTTTGAAAGAACCCTCTCTTAATTAACACATCCCACATTATACTTCACCTCACATCCTCAAAAGCTGTTTTAAAATTCACACAAGTTACACAAAATGCACCCACCTGCAATTTAAAAGATTTATTGTGTAACAACTGCTAACGTAGGTTTTGGTACACAGACTTGAGCCTCTTGCTAAAACTCATTTGGAGGTGGAACTACTGCAATTTTCTCAAAGACTTCATATTCTGATCTGACCAAGCCCACGATAGCCCATTGCAAAAGTATCAATCCCAAAAATACGTTTATAGTTTTGAAGCCTACAGTCTCTCTATGTAATAAAAACATTCTTAAATGCACTGTATATATATTTTGATCAGATATAAGCTTTGGGCCAATATTAATCTCCATATCATGAATCAAGTCCCTTGGAACAAGGGCGTAGTCTATCCGAGAGTAATGGCTTGTGCATAAGTGAATAATAGGTAAAAACCGAGCTCTAAGGTTTAAGTACCCAACAAGCATCGACCAAGCAAAGCACCCTCATCAGTGCCAAGATTGCCTGTCAAACTTTGATCATACATGGGTGGCGCTAGCATTAGTTGTGTTTACGCTGTAATTAGGAACACAATTGAAATCACCAAGAACAAGTTACTTCCCTGGCCAGGTCAAATGTCCAACCGTATTACATCAAAAACCCTGAGACTATCCTGATTTGGCCCATAAATCCCACAAATGGAGAGTTGAACTTGATCCAGCTCTATATGAATAATAGCCCATCTACCATGGGTATCCCTTGGTCTCATTTGTTACAGTTCTGCCTATTTCGATAGAACGAGAGTCATCATAAGATTTAGTTTTCCTACACTATTGCATCTGCCTCTTCTGTACTCAAGTATGTCTTTCCGTATCGGATCACCTAAGATGTGCGGGCTCCTAGAAAAAAACCTGAGCCCAAAGTTCTCTAAGAGGAGATATTACTTTCCTGAACTTCTATCGGCAGTTAACAGTAGTGTGGCAGAAGTCAGAGCGAACAAAGAATTTTATTGAGCCCACAGTGAAAGGTGCAGACGGTTTGGCCCTGGAGTAAACCTCCTGCCAGACAATAAAATTGCCAGTGTAGATCAAAGTTGGCCGGTGGTATTTACCAGCTGAACGTCTTGTCTTTTAAAACTAGCTGGACAAGTACTAGGGTGAGGTGCTGGACTCTTGAACGTCACCTTTTGATAGATCAGGAATATAAGATTATGATTATGCACTCAGCTCATGCAGAATCTATTGCGATCAACTTGGGCTCTGCTCCTATTGCTATGGTCTGGGATGTCTTAAAAGCATTCATCAAGGAATATACGACTGGGTACACTGTTAACCATAACCAGAAAATGCGAGACACTGAAGATCACAGACCAGCAGACTTATTTGGGTTAGAAAGGGCACACGCTACGATTCTTCTGAAAGATACTGCTGAGCTGAAATGTTTTTTTCACATGGTTGCATGCCGAAGTAAGATCAGACAGGCTCTACAGGAAAACGCAGCAGCTGTTTTTTAATAAGAAAGGGGAGGAATACGAGTGTGGGAGTCTATAGATACATTACTTCAAAATTAAGGAAAGATAAAGTAGGAACTGTATTGACTGTATTCATGATGATTATGGTCCGATGGTCCCACAGCCCCGTGAGATACTGGAGCAATTTTGTTTGTATTATAAGTCCTTATACAGGGTGGAGAATGTTGATGTCCATTTCATGAATTTACAAATCAAGCACTATTTAGACTCAGCTCAGATTTGTTGCGCAGATCAAATGCAAATTGATAAGCTAGAATAAGATATTTCCTTGGAAGAGATTAAAGAGGCAATGTTCTCACTCCCCACTGGTAAGGCAGCTGGACAGAATGGTATACCGACAGAGTTTTAAAAACTTTTACAGATTTTTTAGCGCCTCTTTCGTTATTAATCTCTCATAGCATCAATCAGGGCCAAGAAATTCCAGGGTCATTGGAATCAGCAAACATATCGATCTTCTTGAAAGAGACAAAACGCCCATTCGAGCAAGGGTCATATCACCCGATTTCTCTTATTAATACCAATGCTAAAATGTAATCCATAGTTTTAGCAGTTAGGATGGCAGCGGTGATAGATGCGTTAGTCTCTCAGCAGCTGCACAGCTTTGTCCAGGGCCGAGACACTACTATACACTAATACTGCAATCATGGTGTTCGATATGGCTAACAATCTTCATAAATCGGCTGTTATGATCCTCCTCAACCCTGAGAAAGCCTTTTACAGGGTATCGTAGCCTTATCTTTGGTTGGGTATGATAAAGATAGGATTTGGGGACAAATACATGCTGCATGTGTGGTCTTTGTACCATAAACCTAGAGCAAGAATTCTCATTAATGATGAAATCTCAAAAACACTTGAGAATCAAAGGGGCACCTGGAAGGTCTGCACACTTTCTATGCCACTTTTTAAAATTTATTTGGAGCTCTCTATTGCCAGGATTTTAAACAACCAGAGTCTTTCACCTCCCAGTGCTAATGGAATCAGGGTGCAGAGAACGGCTTATGCAGACGATGTGGCTATATGCTCATCCAATGTCATCTCCAATGTTTTCATTTTTAGAACAGGAGGCTGAAGCCTTTGACAAGGTTTCTGGATACAAATTGAATCAGAGTAAAATGCAAATGATCATAAATTATTCCATAAGTGTGCCATATCCATGGCTGACTCCCTCTGGCACCTAATTAGGCATTTTTATGTCAAGCAACATACAAGATGTTCAAGAGCTTACTTATGAAATACTGCTTGATAAAACTATGAAAGTATTAAAGCTGTGGCATCGGATCCCTATCTCTCTTATATGGAGATGCAATATCATTAAAATGGATGTGCTTCAGAAATTTCTTTATCTATTTCTCGCTATCCTCCCCTTTGAGTACCTTGTTCTTTTTTTAAGCGATTGGATTCAGTCATCAGGAGGATTTTGCAGGGCTATCAGAGAGCTAGACAAGCTTTTAAATGGCTCAAAAAACTACCAGAAGAAGGCAAATTGACCCTTCTGGACCTCCAATATTACTATTGGGCTGCTTTTGGGGAGCGTATCCATTGCTTGGTAACAGCGGATTGTGACTCCAAAATACGTTACCTCTGTGAAATATGTCTGGGGTCAGAGGCATGTGTCTGTTATTCCAGATTTGACCCCCAACTACGAGATTGGTGCAAAAAATATAAATTTGGATTAATCCACCCGCACACACAAGAATAATTTGTAACCATCTATCTTTGATGATTCTATTTTTCAGGAATGGCACTCTCTGGGTACTCTTTGGGTCTTAAAAATATTGGACATTTCTTCTCTGCTGATACAAATTTCTCTCTGATTTACAAAAAGAGGTTGCACTTTCATCTAAAAGTTTCTTTAAGTATCTTCAGATACGTGATTTTCTATTTTGGCAATCAAACAGCATAGTTATTCCAAGCCAATAGTACTTTTCCTTTGTGCCAATAAGAATCATATTTTCTATTATACATTAAAACTAAAAAAAGATTTCTATAACTGTTTCAAATGCACCTTCCTGGTAGGAAGCATCAGTAATGTTGTATTACAGTAAATCTTAACCTCTGTGGACCCCAAGTGAATACATTTTTAAAGCTTGGGAATAGGCCTAGGAGCAATTTCAATTATGCCAGAGTAATCTGTGTAATTTCAGTAATTCCGTGTTACTCTTTGACATGGAATTACTGATAATAAAGCAATTATGACTGTTTGTGTAATTGAGAGTAATTTGGGGAAGAACATCCTACCACAAGAACACATTTAGCGAGTGTAAGCTGTTTATGTTCTGTTGCATTTAGTTTATTTTCATAGCTTAAAATGCATCCTCATGTCCATTTTGGATGTGTGGCACCATTTTCTGCACACAAAAAATAGCGCTAAATGCAGAATTACTCCTCTTGCTGATCTACACGAGTTACATCCACACCTACTTGAGACCCGGCATAAGCAATTTCTATTTTTTGTACATCTAAACCATACACAACACTACAGAAACAAGTATGCATTAAAAATATACTAATGATATCACTAATCCAATTAGTTCATAAAGGAGTCCTTGAACCTAGTAGGTGGTCCTGCGTGGTCCTACGCCATGTAACTTGTGGTCATACAACCTTCCATGATCAATAAAACAATTCGGATCTCCTTTTCTAACACCTGGAGAAGAACGCTTGGTAGAATTGTTGCCCTGTTGTTTCAGTGTAAATTCATAAGATCTATTGTTACCAGAACCTCTTACTACTTTTCTTCCTGGCAACAGAAAATCAATGTTCTTCTTGGTTAATGTTTTTTTTTAATACAAACTTCTGTAGCGCAATTGAGTTCTAGAGGGCATAAGGGTAGCCATTTAGTCAAAGCACGGTATTTTGGCTACCAGGGTCAAAAAGTACAATTCATAACACTATATGACATACGTCACAAAATAGATAATAAAAATACTTTGGATGTTACCTAAAAACATATAAATGTATATATATATATGTACACACAATTATGAAAAATTGAGCAATATCATTAAAAGCAAAATATTAATAAAATTTTCCAAATGCAACGCACTTGGATGTAGGACCTCAAGCTGGAGAGTGACAAAGGGCTTTTCTGCAGAGCACACACATGGTACCCAAAAATTCGGCAATAGAGATAACCATTACTGAGCAAGAACATGATCTGAGAATGCGGAGGGCTTCCTGATGGTTCCATACACCTATTAGCCTACTAATCGGTGCCAACCAATTGTGCCGGGGGGATAAATAGCCTGGACACACAAACAAGACATGGGAGACACTTTCCTTCGGGTGGTCACAAATGGGACAAGTGGTGCCTCCTTCGCCCTTCCAGCCTGATGTAAACGTTATAAGGAGTAAAGTGCTGGTGCGAAACTGAAAATCGAGTTTTCTATGCAGTGGAACGGCCACTACATCCCAAAATACCTCTCGACCCCAAAAGGACTTAATATCCATGTAGCCACTGGTTAATCTAGCGGTGGCTGACTTCTGAACATCCTCAGCCACCACAACTGACCAGTATTTCATTTTCATCTTGGCCTTGGATGGAAATACAGATGTGTATAGTAGGTCCTACAAATCATGGAGCTCTAATGAATACAAGATTGACTTCATATTTGCGAGCCATGAAATTTTATTGAATGGGTCAGTTTTCATAACATCCTTTAAACTGTCAGCGTATTGGGCGAGTTCGGGAGTGATGCACAGGCACCCATGTACAACAAGGGCCGCAGACGAATTGTGTCTGTGGCCCTAGTGACGCCTAGGTTATAAAACAGTGGATATAATGGAGTACTAATTGGGAGAGATGTCAAGTTCCTAAGGAAGCGTTTATCAGCAACCTTGTATAGCTTGTCACTCGTTGAAAAATATGTTGACAATGTGATACATAAGTAGGCCATCCTTAACTTTTTTGTTGGTGCCTATCAGTCTTGCTTGTCCGTGGGTGACATTAATCAATGTAGGTCACAAAGCAAAAGCAGCTATAAGTAGGTTAACTTTAAGTACTACATTCTTTAATAAAAAACAATCAAGTACCTATTTTGCAACAGAGATGCATGTTCACTCTTAACCCCTTTTCTCTGGTCCACCCATTGATAATACGCTGCATGACTTATTTTATTCTCCTTCCTCTTCATTTACTTCCAGTCATTGATTCTTGGTCATGACACTGAGCTTTCCAAATTGATCCACTAACCTTGCCACAGGAACACCTCTTTTGTCTTCCCAAACATTTCCTGACAAAGAATTTCACCAGGGGCTCATGATAAGTGTTCGGCACACATGTCAATGTTACCCTGTATATGATTCACTGTCAATGTGTATTCGATTAACTTACAAGACAATATGGGCCCCACCTCTCCTGATATGCCCGCAAAAAAGATACTAACCAAAGACGTATAGTCATATTGAAAAGGAAAGGAATGCCCCTCAAAAGAGTCTTGAATATGTTGTCCACCCACACACATGCCACCAGTTCCCTCTCAATAAAAGTAAATTAAGCTCAGCCCCTCTCAGTTTCCATGAGGTGAAAGCAATGATGCTTCCATCCTTAACAACTGTTTGACTCAGTGCAACCATTACCCTGAGTTGACTCGTATCAACTGATTGTTGACAGTAATGCTTCATCAAATGACTGCAATGATAGGGCTGTTTGCATGCAGCAGAGGTGTTAACCTCCTCTACCACTTGCATGGTAACACCTCTTGCCTGCCTCCTGTGCGAACAGTCAGTGGCCCCTAAATTGAGTGCTAGAGAAAGCATCTGGAGGTATGTGCATCTTTCCACTTGTTGTAATGTGCTCCCCCACTCCGCAGTAGCCTGCCTCTTGTACACCCTTATGTTATGTCCATAAATCTATTGCCTGACCTGTCTTGCTGTACTGCATCACCTGATTCCCCTGACCCCATGTCCTTAGCCCTCTTGCTTGCTGACCTTTGTCTCTTGTATCCCTTGTACCCACACCCACCTACTGCCATGTCACTCCACTACTCCCCGTCTCCTGTCTGTGCTGCTAGAGACTCTGCCGTTTACGGACTGTGACTGGCCAGAGTCTCCAGCAGTGACAGATCGCCAGCAAGTGATATTTTTGTGACAGGCACATTTCGGACTTTCTCAAAAAGGCCTTAAAGTTTGAGGTATTGGGCTTCAAAATTTGCTGTGCCTTAAAATCTATCAACCCAGACTGTAAAATCCTGTGGTGGTTTGACTTGGAACTAAAAAGAAATAGGAAGTTAAACAGTGAGCGCAAAAATTCGCACATCGTACTGAGATGATAATTTATTTATTGTTTGATTAATTAAAATCATTATACATAAATAAAACAATGCCATTCAAAACATACCCAGGAGTGCTGCTTTCACAGTAAGCAATTTTAAAAGACAAATTGCAGTTTCCCAAGATTTCGATCAATGGGAAAAAACAAATGTACAATACTATATTCAAGTGCAGATGAATAAGCAGGCATAACTGAACATTTCCTATCAGCTTGTGATAAGAAATAACTTTAGCAATTTATACAAGCTTATTGCAATTTGTATGGCCAGGTAATTTGTTCTAAAAGGCACTGGGTTTTTTGGTCAGCCATTATTTAGCAGCAGCAGTATGTTCAAAATCTCTTGTTGATCAATACATTAGCAGCGACATTTTAAACAATGAGCTCTAGATCAAAGTAACAGAAGGTTGGTGGTATACTGTTAGGGAAACTGGAGCCACAAGGGTGATTGCACCAAATATCTAGACAGGAATTATATTAGTACAACGGTGCTGTAAGGTGGAGAGAACCACCGGCCTCCCCAAGCTTGTGACAAAAAGCTACAAATAAAGGCAAATTACAATCCCCAGCACACGTTACTTATTAAAAATAAGACAGCAGTAGCATAAGTAGGTCCACTTGGTCACAAAGCAATAAACAAAATTATGAGGTTCTTTGTTTCTTTATTCTTGTCCTCTTTTCACTTTTTCGTACAAGTTCTTAGCCACAGGTTCTTAGCCAACACGTGTTTTGTCGGGAAAATAACCCACAACTTTTTCAAGGCTCTATAGTCACTAATCCCAATCTGTTTCAAATGTGGTGATAATTCCAACCCACAGGGTGTATCAACGAAGAAAATCGTATGTCGCAAAATTTGTTTTCAAAGGTCATCCACTGACAGACCCAAAATCTCGGTCTGTCGCCGTGTATTGCACCACGAAGTTCACAGCCACGTACGGATATCAAAGCCTCGAGTAGAAAGTAAAGTTTAAAAAGATTTATTACAGAATTATTCATATGAGCGATACAGAAAATTGCATTGCTTGCCATGAAGACTCAGATACAGAATGCAGACTCATAAAATCATAACAAAATCCCTATTTAAGTAATTAAATCTCTCCAGATTCTAAGTGTTAAACTCAGAAACAGTACTGACAGCATTCTAAGTTAGGAAAAGAAACTCTCAAAATAACCAGACAGAGTCTTGGAAAGAAGACAAGAAATTGCCCTGAACCTTTAAAACCAGGTGTTTTCACACACATTTATGTATAACAATTAGCAAAACTGCAGACTCAACATGGGAGGAACATGTTTAGATTGCTCTAGCAAATCAAAAACAACTTTGTAATAATCAAATTACTTAATACTAACCAATTTCTTAAGGTAAGAGAAATCTTCTGCTTGCTTCCTCAGCAACAGTATTCCGGGGATATACAGCATAATATAAAACATTCCTCAAACAATAGCTCATAGAATTCGTTTTTTCTGCATGCCTACATTAGAACTTCCAGATGAAAATCCTTCAAAATGATACATCAGGTACACAATGGAAAGTTTCATTCACAATACATGCTTTCTAATACATTTGCGCTTTTGCCTCACAGCACTCTGTGCTCTGCAGAAAATGTGGGGAGAGACGACGTGCAGTGAGTCACTGATTGGGAGGGCGGATGAGCAGGAGCAAGATGAACAGAACACCAGAAATTACATCCATTTTAAATAAATGGTGTCTTGCATGAAAATGTGCCATTAATATATTACATTAATCACACTACTAAACAAAATAATCAAATTATTTTAAGTGCAGCGTCATTAGTTCATCAGTTACAACCATGTGCATCATTAGAATCACTAATCTGTAGAAATAACTTGTCACCCAAAAATGCTAATTGAAAAGAAACTTCTACGTTGACACCCTTCACAATGGGGTTGTAGAGAATGCTTTTCCAAGAATTACTACATTTTTTGGCCCGCACCACTTCATGAGGTTCACGTCATCCAGTTCTCTTCTGCAATTCCTACGATAGATGGTCATCCCAGCATCAACATGGCAGCTGAATGGTACCTCAGGTATGGTACCAGTTTCTTTAGAAATTCTGATGCATAGCCAGACAGAAATGCTTGACATACCTCACCATCCTCATCGCCAAAATAAAGTGACCATAGGAAATAACAGCAAGTCGGAGCACTGATGAACTCAGCGATGAAGTTTATTATCTGCAGAGCAGTAGCACCAACATCAAATGGCTACTAAGGGGCCGATTCCGATCTCGGCCGGTCGGATTCGGCTTTACCGGATCCGATTCGGAGCCCTGTTTCCCGACCGATTCGCACGCGGGTCCGGCCGAGCGAGTACGATGCAAGCGCCCACGAGTCGCCGACCGACTCGTACGCGGCTTCAACACGCTCCGACTGACTCACACGGACCCGACTCGCACCGCGCAATGGAGACGTTCCCCGGCCGGGTAAGTACGATGCGCACCGCGAGCAGTCCGACCGACTCGCGCCGTCCGGCTCGAAAGAGCTGTCGGAGCCGGACTTTGGGGGTCCGCGTCGGACCCCCCTGTACGCGTGGCCGTGCGAGTCGCACACAGGGGGGAGCCATGGGTCCCCCCTACCTGTGCATGTACGGCACGATGTGCTTCGCAGTGTACACGCTGTAGGGGGCGCCCTTGTTCGCCTCGCACCCATTGAGTCAATGGGAGCCCGCGTACGCGTTGTACGACCGGCTCCCATTGACTTCAATGGGAGTCCGACCGACTCGAGTCCGATTGCATGCGTGCACATCGTACTCGTTCGGTCGGACTGCCAGGGTCCGATTCGGTCGGAATTCTCTCCGGGTCCGGCTCGGTCGGAGAGATTTCCGGCCCGAATCGGAATCGGCCCCTCAATATCTCAGCTTCCCTGTCCCGCCATGCTCAACTTTCTAAGGCTAGCACAAAGTACGAGGAACAATTCCCCGTGCTGGGTGCAGTTAACAGGGACAGAGAACAAAGGCAAAAAAATGGTGGTGGAGAAGAAAAAGAAAAGGAAAAAGAGAACAATATGTAGGAATGAATATGTAACTGTACATACAAACTTAGTGAGATGGCACTGACTTACTGAGATGGCATAAAATAGATGGGTTTCCATACTGTACGCTGATAAAGAATTAATGAGAGTAATTAGGGTTATTTTGATGTTAACCTTGCACTTGCCAACCACATTAATCATGTAACATCTTATTGCTTCTTGACACTAAAAATCATGAAGAAGATGCTTCTGTTTCTTCCCATAGAGATGCAGAAAAAAGTGATATTGGCACTGGTAATCTGGAAATTGGATTACTGCAATAACTTGTATGTAGGTATCCAACAGGGCCTACATAACAAACTACAGACTCTTCAAAATGCAGCAGCCCGAGTGTTGATGAAATTTCCCAAATGTTGTGCAGATTCACAAACCATCGCTGATTTTCATTGGCTACCAATCAGCGAACGGATACATTTCAAAACTCTGTGCTGGGCTCACAAAGCCTTACATAAGGTTGGCCCTCTATCTTTCCAAAAAACCTTCAAATGGTATGTATGACCTTGTAACTTGCGGTCTACCGTGGCAAAAAGGTAGTTGTTCCCAGAATAAAGGCAGCTCACTGGGGAGGAAGAAGCTTCTCTTATGCCACATGCAAATGGTGGAATTCACTACCTGACCATCTCAGATGTCAGCCAAGTCTTTTGATATTTAGGAAACAACTCAAAACCTGGCTGTTCACTTCCACTGCTAATTAGGTCTTGCTATTCTCTTTTCTAGTACCCTGTGTGGGCATATAGCGCCAAGACACCAACTGGCCTTCACATGGTGTATAAACTATTAACATAATATAACAGGGTGAGGGCACAAATAAGGTGGAAGGGCATAGGTTTGGTGAAATATTTAGGCTAGGTTTAAAAGCATTGACTGAGAAGACATAGCTGTGGTTTAGAGGCTGCAGCAGGCCAGATGGGGTGGCCGCTCCTTTTCTTTTCTTGCTTCACAGGCCTGAAATCAGCTCCCTTTTGACCTCTGCTCATTGTCTTCTGAGTTTCATTTAAAAAAAAAGAAAAAAAAACTTAAGATTTGGTTATTTGTTCAAACATAATCAGTTCCCTTTATACTGTTGGTCTGCCAGCACCGGGAAAGTTCTAGGAGCAGCTAGTGTGCTGTATAAGACTATATCATTCATTCACAGCATGAATGGAGCTTCATGTTCAATAGAACAGTAATAGAAGAGAGTACAGACTGGTTGAGAGGAAGTTAACTTAGTGATCGGTCACAAAGTTGACGTGTATACAGATGGAAAGGGCCCGAAATTAATAGTGAAATGACATAAATTGGGAGAGATTACAGAGAATAAGAGATCACATGGACAGGAAGTGTGCCCATCGGTGATCTACATAGGTGCCGTGGTTCAGTAATCTTACTGCAATCTCTAGTGATTTGGGGCAAAGGATGTCAAATGTGGTCTTCCACATGTTTTTAGCTGACATCATAAATCTGGAAGAAGAGGGCTGTTTAACTATATGAACTATTCCTTCCACAATGATGGATTTTCCAGGGCTCTGTTGTAGATTCCCCATCCAAGATGAAATGTGAGACTTTCCTGTGATGTCAGTTCCTGTTTGAATCATATGTAAAGGAAGCAGTTATGAGAAGAAGATCCATTGCAATACATTTGTATCCTATTTTCTACCATGTTCATCAACCCCATAGTATTTATTTTTGTCCTTGAATTATTTGCTTCTAGCAGCTGGATTCCTTTTGGCTTCTAATCAAAGCTTAGTCATCACTCTTCCTGATGTCAGGGGTATGCAGACATATTATCAATTTTTTATTATCGATCTACACCAATATCGAGTTTTAAATATCGTAGGGACAGAATATCGAAGTCAAGAATATCAGTGACCAGACTATCGACCTTAAGTAATATCGTTTTTTTTTATATTGAAGTAAGTAATATCGAAGTAAGTAATAAAGTTAGCAAAAATATCGTTGTTAATAATATCGATATTTATATTAGTGTTATGTATTTTAGTAGTTATTTTATATGTATGTGTTTAACATTTTTTAAAATGTTTTTTAACTATTTTTAAATATATGTATTAAATGTTTAGAAATGAGTAAAAAAAATTAAGTAAATTTTGCGTTTTAGTATTAGAGCGGGTTGTGGGTTTATAGGGGAATAGGGTGGGAAGTAATTCAATAATAACTAATTAATTAATATTTTTTATTTAGTTTTATTGATTAATAATTTATTGTTAATTAATTATTAATTGGAAATTAAGTTATATTAATTGATTATTTTATAATTATATTAATTATAATTAATGTATTATTATTTTTATTTATTGTTATTGTTAATTAATTTATTGTTAATTAATTATTAATTGGTAAATTAATTTTTATTAATTGATTAATTGATAATTAAATTAAATGTGTTATTTTTTTATGTGTAGCGGGTTGTGGGTTTATAGGGGAATAGGGAGGGAATTAATTTATTATAATTAAGTACATTTTAATTTTTATTATTTGGTATTGATTATTAATTAATTGTTATTTAATTATTAATTGGTAATTCATTTTTATTGATTGATTAATTGATAATTTAATTAATTGTGTTATTTTCTATGTGTAGTGGGTTGTGCGTTTATAGGGGAATAGGGTGGGAAGTAATTTAATGTTATTTAAGTAAATATTTATTTAATTTTATTGGTATTTATTATTAATATTTTTGTTAATTAATTAATAATATGTTTTTTTTATTTTTTTATTTAATTAATAAGTATGTTAATTTAACCCCTACGCTATCCTACATTTTCCACAATGTTACACTCACTGGAGTTGGAATAGTAATTTTAACCCTAACGCTATCCAACACTTTCCCTACTGTTGCACTCACTGGAGTGGGAATAGTAAGTTTGACCCCTACGCTATCCAACACTTTCCCTGCTGTTGCACTCACTGGATTGGGAATAGTAATTTTAACCCCTACGCTATCAAACACATTTCCTACTGTTGCACTCACTGGAGTGGGAATAGTAATTTTTACACCTACGCTATCCAACACTTTCCCTACTGTTGCACTCACTGGAGTGGGAATAGTAATTTTAACCCCTACGCTATCCAACACTTTCCCTACTGTTGCACTCACTGGAGTGGGAATAGTAATTTTATTCCCTCCGCTATCTAATATTTTTTGTATTATTTTAGTTAATGTAGTATATAATTAATTTTAAAAATATTAAAAATAATTGTAATTTTTTTATCTGTTATATATATTTATTTATTTAATTTTTATTTATATTATTGTTTTATGTGTAGGGATGTATTTGTAATATATAAGATATTTTTAACAATTTATAAGTTATTAAAATAATTATTAAAAATATTATTAAGTAAGTATATATATTATATGTATATGTTTAATTTATTTTTACATTATATATATTAGTTATAATTTTTAAACATTTAAAAATATTTTTAACTGTGTTTATTTTAATTATATGTATTATTTACTTTATTTTACATTATTTTTGTAACTTAAAAAAAACAATATTTTTAACAACGATATTTTTGACATCGATATTATTTTTTCGATATTTTTGTACTTACCATAATGTAGATAGGATGTCGATATTCTTGACCGATATTTTTGCGTCGATATTTCTGTAGGTCGATTTTCTGACTCTCGATATTCTGTCAGTGATTCATGTCAGGGGAGTTTGCTGTTGGGTTTTCCTACTGCAACATTGTTTCTCCATCTTTAATCAAAATGTATCAGTTTGCCTAGGAGGATTTTGACTTTTGTGGTTTTTGGCCTCTAATTGTGACCCTCTTAAGTATACAACTGACACCTTTAATGTGAGGTATACTGTTAAACGTGAAACTGTGGCTAGTGGAAGGGTGCTGGACTTGGACTTCTCTGCAGGGTCACCCCCAAACGTTTTGCTGTCACCCCTCAGTTTTTTTGCTGAATTAATTTTTGTTAGCCATAGGACTCTGTGCACTTTACCACTGCTAACCAATGCTAAAGTGCTTGCGTTCACTCCTTAAAACATGGCAAAATTGGGTTACTCCTGATTGGCATATTTAATTTACTTATAATGTTATATTCCATATAGGTACCCCAATATAGGCCCAGGTAACATCACAACCATTCACCTATATTCGTCCCTACATTACATACATAACAGCTTCTAGGACTGACCCTTTACCTAGTTACAGTACTCCTTACAGAACGTGGGGTTTTCCCTGAACAATAGGCTCATACATAATGCATGAGGATTCAGGATTCTCGGAAATTCAGCAGGACTATCATCTCCTGAATGATAACTATCTACAAGGTTAATTCCCGACGTCATCCTAAGTCCGACAGTGGCACAGCAAGGTAGAACCCCTGGGGATACCTTTGGGTATATAAACATCACATCTTGCTGAGATAGTCAGAGGATATCACAGCTTCCATGCCGACACACTGATGCGAGACGCTGAGATTCCTGCATGCAGACACTCCATCTCTTGCGGGGTGTCCAACTCGAGACCAAGACGGGGTCCCATAGTCTCTCACTTCAGGTAATGGGGTTGACTTTATCCTAGAGGGATTCTTGGCTTTAACACCTACACACATGCTAGGTACACTTAGGTACATCTAGTTAGGGTAGCATCGTAGGAGTACGCATTTTTTATTGTCATGTATTTCATATACTTGCTTGTATTCATGATTACAACAAAATGGTAGAGATCTACCATCCTTTCACTTTTCTAGTGCTTCTAATCATTTATATCTGTTACTGTCTGATGATTGTCTCAGCACACCTATTTTACACTAGAATGACGAATGTTCAATAAATGCTTATTGAAAACGTCCATACCGTTTATTCTGTGTACCTCTCTGAGACTAAGGGGCCTATTACGATGGCGGTCGGGAAACCTCCCCGACCGCCATGGTAGCGGGAAAAGACCGCCCGCATGTACCGCGACATCACCGCTGGTCGAATTACAATGACCCGCTGTCGAAATCCGACCGCGGCGGTCGGATCGTGGGCATTAACATTGCGGCGGTTGCTGCTGCCCGCAGCACCGCCGCAAAGCTGAAAGGAGCATGTCCTGCATTTCCCTGCACTGCGTGGCAGGCACTGCACAGTGCCTGCCACCTGGTACAGGGAAATGTAGGGGGGGACCATGGGTACCCCCCCAGTGCATCCACACACCCCCAACACATTGGGGGCCTGCAACGGGCCCCCGGAAGACATTCACCGCATGCCTTTCAATGGCGGTGTGACCACTGAGGTAAGGCTGGCTACCGCCGGCATCATAATCCTGCCGGCGGAGCATGCGCTGCACCGCCACCATTATCCCGGTCCTGCTCCGTCCGCCAGGCAGGAGTGCGGGTGGCAACCGGCGGTAAAGCGGCAGTCGGAATTTCCCACCGCCGCGGTCACCACCTCCATCCTAATGTTACCGGCGGTTTTCCTGGTTGCGATGGCGGGCGGATGTCCACCGCCGGTACGGCGGGCATCACAGCCGGCCCGATTTTGGACATCCGACCGCCATCGTAATAGACCCCTAAGTGAGCACGAGTGACTGAGCGAAAAGTATTGCACCGTTTCCATGATTCTGAGGGATCAGGGTTGTCATGTTCGATAGTTGCCTAGAACTATTCTCTCCTTGATAAGAGGAGTTTCTAGTGGCACTGTGAGCTAGCAGGCATGCAGGCCAACATACCCGGTGGGGGTGTCTGGAATCAGTTCAGATACCAAGCCTGCAGTGTATGTTGTCTAAAAGCGCAGATCTTATATAGACTTATAAGAACTACACGACATGGCGCCCAACATTGGTTGGATACTTATTTAACTGTCAAATATGAGTAGTTCAGTCGTACTATTCTCAGAGACCCCTACTCACATTTCCCCAGAGACGTATGGAGTGGGAGGGAACAAAATCCGCCACAACTGAGTAGGCAAAAATCCTATGTATTGGCTGTTGGTTTAATCAAGCTTGGAGGATACATTGTTCCTATTGTGCATAACACCTTATCTCAGTTCCCTTGAAAAGCTCTCCTTTCTCGTGAGCCTTGTTTCTGCCCCAGGGGGGCCAAGCAGCAGCGGCAGATAAGGACCAGGACCGGGGAGTCACCAACTTAGCTGGGGTGGGACTCGGTCCCCCAGCAGGCCCCTGTTTTCTCCCAGCGCAGGAGGTGACGTCACCCTCCCAGCGCCGTTTTAAATCCTGCCGGCACTCCCGCAGCACGGGATCTGTTTTCCGGGCTCGTGAGCCCTAGCGACGCCTTGTTTCTGCCCCAGGGGGGCCAAGCAGCAGCGGCAGATAAGGACCAGGACCGGGGAGTCACCAACTCAGCTGGGATGGGACTCGGTCCCCCAGCAGGCCCCTGTGTTCTCCTGGCGCGGGAGGTGACGTCACCCTCCTGGCGCCGTTTTAAATCCTGCCGGCACTCCGGCAGCGCGGGATCTGTTTTCCAGGCTCGTGAGCCCTAACAATGCCTTGTTTCTGCCCCAGAGGGGCCAAGCAGCAGCGGCAGATAAGGACCAGGACCGGGGAGTCACCAACTCAGCTGGGGTGGGGCTCATTCCCCAAGCAGGCCCCTGTGTTCTCCCGGCGCGGGAGGTGACGTCACCCTCCCGGCGCCGTTTTAAATCCTGCCCGCACTCCTGCAGCACGGGACGCGCGCGGGCGTGCCCGGGCCATGCCCGGGCAATGCCCTGGCCAAGGGTGGGCCCGTCTGCGCCCATCAGAGCCCGGTAGATGCTGAGCTGGGCCTACTTTCTTGGTCCCCAGCGAGAGTCAGTAGGAAGAGCTATGTTGGCTATATCAACTCATCTGCTTTATATCAGGTACTGTTGTGTTATTGGCTTCACTGGCTTTTGTCTTCTGTATCTGCTCAAGGACAGGCTGAGTCTATTCTGTGCGGGCCGTTTCTATTCATCTTTTAAATCTGATCCTTTCAAGCTATGGGAAAGCGCAAGGCTTTGGAGGGGTCCCTAAGGGCTCCAAAGAAGAAAAAAGCGCCAACCAGAAGGGCAAATGACGACGTCCTAACTCAAGTTGACTCACTCCTGACTGAATGTACTGATATTATTTCCAAACCTGTGTTGCCCAACCCAATTTCTACAGCTCACTCCAGTTTCCCGCAGAAGCGAATCCATAAAATGTTTGAAAAACAGTCCCAGAAACCTTGTTTGCCAGCACCCGTTAGGAACGAAGGGTTGCCAAACTACACCAATAGTGCTAACTCACTTACAACTAATGAGTCTATAATGGTAGATTGCAGCAACAGGTACTCGGTACTTGCCAACACTGAACCAGAGTCGGAGAACAGTGCCACGCTAGGGAGTGTGTGCATTGACACTGAGACCCTGGCCATGCTACGTAGCATGATGGAAATCATCATTGAGTTAAGACAACAAGTTAAAATCCTCCTTGATGTTGTAGGGAATAGTGCTGGGGGGATAGGAATTAATCACATGCCCCTTAGGGGAGAGGGGGTTGGTGTGAAAAGTGCTAAGGTTTATACTATTCTTGATCCCCTACACCAGCATTGTCCCCCTCCTGGCCCAGATGTGCAGACCCGCCCCGCCCCACTTATGAGATTACATGGTAGGGAAAAGGTTGGGGAATGGACACCCCTAAGGAATTCGTATGGAGAGAGACCCTCTGAGGAGTATGGGTCAGTTAGTAAGGAGCAGTGGAGGGGGGAAGTGGCCCTGTGCACCCCCCATGGCTACTTATTGGCCACGAATAAATAGGGTGACAAAGGGGGGAGGTGAAAGGGCAGTTGTTTATTTAACTCATGTTCCAATGCTGACCGCTGGGGCAAGGGAAAACAAAGAGTCCCTCCTAAATAAAGTTATCTTCTGGTTCCGTGAAACTAGACAATGTTACTCAATTATTAGGAGTGACATTACTAATGTAGAAAGGCTTACACCCCTAGAAGGTGTACACGATGTAATCAGGGTCTCATTCTTGAGCCAAGATATAGTAGAGGGACGTTTGGCTGTTGAAGCCAGCACAATTCTAAATGTGCATACTGCCATCCAGCTCAGATTCTGTTCTCCTGTTGATCTTCTGAGAACCCAGCATACGCAGATAAATAGGGTACAGGTATATGGACTGGAGCAGGCAGTAGAGCTCACCAGTGACTGGAGCATGGGTCCTCTTGTACCATGGACGTCTGTGGAAAGCTGGGGGTTGAGAATCTATTGTCACTTCCCGAACAAGAAGGGGATCTCCCCAGGTACAGGGAGATTGTTTCTGGGCACCCTAGCATCTGCCAGAATACACAAGAAGGGAGGAAGGTGTCAGAATCTTACAATATGTCATTTGATAGTACCCCTGAAGCTACCCCTATTCAATATGTGGAAGAACAAGCTTTGGAGTCCATGGTGAGGATAGCCTCATGGAATGTAGCAGGACTGGCCAAACTCTTGCCTGATGCGCTTTGGGGAGAATTCATAGACACCTATGACATATGCCTATTCCAGGAAACTTGGTGTCTTGCTCCATTCCATAGAAATGGGTACACAACCTTCTGTGTTGATGCGATCAAGAGCTCAAAGGGAAGACCTTCAGGGGGATTGGGTATTTGGGTAAAGACCTCGCTGCGTTGTACTATTAGCACTTTGCCCTGTCAATCAAAGGATATTCTCGCCCTTAGACTCCTGTTTCCCTCCGGCTTGTCTATAAATTTAATAAATGTTTACAACAGGGCTGATGGTAGGAACACCGAAACATCCACTATTTACCAACTAGAGCAACAGCTCTTGACTCGGAGGACAAGTGACTTAATATTGGTGGCGGGTGATCTCAACACAACCTTCGAGTCAGTAGCAGCAGCCCCACTCGACCTAACGATTGATCTGGATAACCATTGGGGTATACCCCATTTAAACTTGCCCAAAGTTAGATGGACACCTAAAGCATGCCAGCATCTGGCACTAACCCTCGAATATGATCTTAGGGCCACTAATGGTAGGTGCACTTCAGACCGTCAGGGCAAAACCACCTTTAATAGACCAGGGTATTGTAGGAGAATCGATTACTTCCTAGTTCAAGTTGAGTTATGGCCTGCCGTCATTGACATGGAGATGATCAATCGATCTGATAGTGACCATAATGCCCTTAGTTTATCGCTATGCGTTAAGAAAACTCCTCACCTTGGGAATAGGGGCTTAAACGATATTGGTGATCTCCAGCCTTCTAATAACCTGAGAACTATTAAGTGGGACTGGGTAGCAAAAAATCCTGCGACATTTACTATTATTAAGGAAATTGTCAAGGCCCAATTCGATCAGTTGTCCACACTATCAACCTCGCTGAGAAACGACAAAATGTTATGTATACATGAGAAGCTAGGGGAGACCATAAGAGATGTCCTTGGCAAACAAAGAAATATGAAGAGTACCTGTCCCAAAACTGAGTCTTGGTACAATAATGCCTGTAAAGTGGCTAAAGGGGAGCTTCTGGATGCCATAAAATCTAAATCGCAGTTACAGATTATGAAATCTAGGGCATGCCATAGGGCAATAATCAATAATGCAAAAAGGGAGTGGGAAGAATCAATATGGTCCGATCTGCACGATGCCCTAGTTAACAGGGATACTAGGGATTTTTGGAAAAGTGTAGCTATCATGTCTAGGGGTAAGAAATCTGCACTTGACTTCTGTATTCAACCTGAGGTATGGGTTGCCCACTTTAGCCACCTATACACAGATAATCTTAGGTTGCCCAATGGAAGAGATACTGTAGTTGTGAGTGGGGCCCTCTCTGAGCCAAATGACTTGCAATTCTCACTTAGTGAGACTGAAGTAGCTATTAGCTCCTGTGTTTCTGGTCGTGCCCCGGGACCCGATAGGATACCCAATGATTTATACAAAGAAGATCTAAAAATATGGGGACCATATATCAATTTACTCTCAAACAGCATTCTATCAGGTATGGAAGTACCCCCCTCGTGGAAGTTGGCTAAGATTGTGACCATTTTCAAGAAGGGGGACCGTACTCTTCCGGTGAACTATAGGCCTATCAGCCTTATTGATTCACTTCAAAAACATTTTTGTAAACAGGTCCTTGCCCATATACAGGAGTGGATTAGAGAGGGTAATATTATCTCAGAGTGGCAGGCTGGTTTTAGGGAACAAATAACCACCCTAGACCAAATCTTCCGCTTTATGTGTATTTTTTCGAGGGAGGTCACCATTCGCAAAGGCAAATTATATGTTGCCTTTGTGGACTTACGTGCCGCATTCGATATGGTACCCAGAGCTAAATTGTGGGAGGTCCTAGCAAAGATGGGAATGCCAGCCCCTCTTCTTAACATTTTAATAAGACTCCATGCTAATACTCTGGCACAAGTAAGGTGGGGTGCAAATGGGGCCTTAACTGAAGTGATCAATATTGACAAAGGAGTCAGGCAGGGGTGTGTATTGGCACCCACCTTGTTCACCCTGTTCATCAACGATGTCATTAGTTTTTTGAGCAGGGATGGCTGCGATGCTCCGAGAATAGGTGGTAAATGGGCCCCTGCTCTTTTATTTGCGGATGAAACTCTGCTTATATCTAAGTAACCTCAAGGGCTCCAGCAGCTGCTAGATGATTTTCTTAATTTTTGTTTGGGTAGGGGGCTGGAACTAAATAGTTCCAAAACAAAATGTATGGTGTTCTCAACTAATTTAAAGACCAAATGTAAGAAACAACTGTATGTGGGTGGCGAATTACTAGAATTAGTAACAGACTTTTATTATCTGGGTATCAAACTCTCTCAGAATATGAGCTGGGCCCCACAATTGGTCAAAGCACAGCTAACTTTGGTCCAGCAAACTACAAGCATATTGAAAATCCACAGGAGAACCAGATCCAGAATGCTGACTCCAGCGCTAGAAGTTTATAATACCAAAGCCCTAGGTGCGACCCTATATGGTGCAGAGCTCTAGGGCTGTTCTAATTGTAGTAATCTCCCAGTCACTGAACAGAAATTTCTAAGATCACTAGTGAATCTCCCGGTGTCTACTCCATTGATTCCTCTCTATTTAGATCTCGGGCAGAAGAAGATTTTACATAAAATCGGCATGCGGATACTCTTGTTTTGGCACCGGTTATGGACCACTACAGCACTCGCCTCCTACAGGGTGGGCCTCCATGAACTAATGAGAGCATCTTGTGTGTACAAGATCCCCTGGATGCTCTCAGTTAAGAATCTGCTAGCTAAGCTAGGACTGGATACTTACTGGAGGGATCCGGAAACCCTTAGCTTGATTAGTAAATCTAGTCTTAAAGTTGGATATTGGGGTTTTATCGAAACTGACCTGATATTGAATTGTAAGGGATCACTTTCGAATGATTTTATGAATTTTAAACAGTCTTTGTTATTTGAGGCCACATTGGATGAAATCGAACCGCCGCTTGCGAGGAAACTTTACCTACAGTTTAGGTATGGCTGTCTTCCTCTAAATCTTTTTAAGAGACACTGGAGTCAGGCAGGAGAGAGTACTTATGAGTATTGTCCATGTTGCCAAGGGATTCCTGACTCACCTGAACATGTCTTATTTTTTTGTCCCTTGTACTCCCGATCCCGATTTAAATGGATTGCTCCCCTTTGTAGAAATTTGGGAGTAAGGAGATACAAGGAGGCATATAGAATATTGAAGACAAACACATCACGCTTGATTGTATTTTGTATAGCTAAGTTTTTAATGGCCGTGTGGATCAGGTGCACTAAGTTCTCTCCTAACAGCCTCTAGGGTGTAGGCTCTATGGGTCACCATTTCCCATTATTCATGGTTTGTAAAGTTTTTATTGTGGATTATGTTTTAATACATAAGTACATATCATTTTAGTATTTTTTTAACCTTTCTATATAAATTTTCCCAAGATGAGGCTTTTTAAGTATAAATAAGGACATATTCGTACAATTAATGATGCACTTTGACTGACCGATATTACTGTAGTGCGAATAGGCATTAATTGTCTATCCTCAATGGTCTTAATTATATTTTATCTTTCTGCTATCTACACCGTGATGAAGCTTGAAACTGTAAACAATTATGCTATTTCTATAATCATGCTGCTATTATTGAGAAATGTTTCTCCTTTCTCTTTGCACAATTTACTGATGCACTTTGACTGTCCAACCCTGGAGTAACTGTAAATAGACTGTGTATGTTTATTTATATTGAAATGTGTTATCTGTATTGTGTGTTTGTAATTGTCTAGCTCTATGGTGTACTTTTATGATCCTCAGTGATCGAAATAAAGTCTCTTTGGTTGGTTGGCTTTCTAAAAACAATGACTGAGCAGGGAGACGTAGAGCAAGTAAATGCACTAAACTTCTCAACAGAAGAAGAAGATGCAGATGCAATACACATTGCAGAAAATGTTAGAAATGCCATCACCCTAAAACTAGTAGCATACGGTGTTACATCTAGGGGTGGGCAAGTAACATTCGTGATTGAGGCACACGAATCATATAGAACGGAGGTATTCTATTCATGGATTAGATTCCCACAGGCAGATGCACGAACAAAAACATTTCTTTACTATGTCCAAGATGACATACCAAATGAATATTGTCCACATGAGGACATTGAAATTCCACTAACTTACCAGGAACATTTATACTGGTTTAGAGGCGCCCTCCCCCATACAAGAAATAGATTAAGACTCGGTCCGATCGGAAAAGACGGGGCAACATTGCCGGTACTAGCGGCCTACACACCACACCCTGACATTGACACAATGCCAGGAGGAGACTTACTTATACATCATAAAGAATTA
Source organism: Calotriton arnoldi (assembly GCA_963921515.1). Classification (NCBI taxonomy): domain Eukaryota; kingdom Metazoa; phylum Chordata; class Amphibia; order Caudata; family Salamandridae; genus Calotriton; species Calotriton arnoldi. Next base: position 740,474 of record CAWUFW010003132.1, read on the forward strand.
ATAAAACTATACAGAAACATGACACAGTTCGTGATGAGAACACTCACACTTCAGCCAACACTGGCTACACAACCAGGACCAGTCCAAACTTCTACAACTAAAATTACACCACAAACGTTACACGCAGTGATGGGTAAAATGCCCACTAAACGTGAACAAATGCCTTTCTGGAAAGCCCAAAAAATAACACAACTGGAGGCAGTATTCCCACACACTGGTCCACAAGAAATACATAGAATACGAACAATTTGCTTGCCGATGGGGATAGCTCCCTCTATAGAGGATTGTACTACTTGGTGTACATTCTTCACTGCAATATATACCAGGACTCATGGTATCCCTTCATTAGCAGTAATACGAGATGTATTGAGACAGATACAGAACGAGTATGGAGCAGAACCTGCTCCGAACTTAGGGATGAAGTTACTAAATAACTTTGCCCAGGTAACAGCTATAAAATTAGCAAATATTAAAGGGGAGCAGCATCAGTGGCAATGCGCCAACGCCTGAGAGACTTCACTCCTTTACAACAGGAGACAGAACTACCTAAAATAATTAAAATTGCATATGCAGAATTAGGTAGAGATAGTCTGGGAGCTAGACCAGTAAAACCTCAATTAGTGGCAGGTCCAGATAAAGAACAGGCAAAGCAAACACCAGTTTCTTCAAAAAAGAAATGGGATAATAATAAAAAACAAAAGAATAGATCTCGATCCAGGGGAAGGTCTCCTCAACAGGAGCCCCCAGAAAGGAGGTATAACCTTAGGAATAGGGATAACATTAAAAAACCTGACAGGTATCAGGACACTGATACACGTTCCTCTCATTCCTTTCAGGGTTCATAAAAAAACTCCGAGAGGGAAGGACGGTCAGAACACAGACAAGAAGAGCATACAAAGTCCAGAGACTCTCAAAGCACTTCAATCAACCAATCAATCAATCAGGGAATTGTAAGCGAGCTACTCACCCGTGAGGGTCTCAAGGTGCTGAGGGGGGGTCCGCAGATCTGTTTAGCCGAAGAGCCAGGTCTTGAGGGTCTTCCTGAAGGTGTTCAGGGAGGGGGCGAGTCTGATGTCTGCCGTTAGCTCGTTCCAGGTCTTGGCTGCAATGTGAGAGAAGGATCTTCCACCTGCTCTGGCTCTGTGGATGCGCGGGGTTTCGGCCAGTGCGAGGTCGGAAGATCGGAGGATTCTTTTGGGTACATGGAAGTTGATTCTGTTGTTGAGGTATTTGGGTCCCTTGTTGTGTAGGAATTTGTAGGCATGAGTGAGGATTTTAAAAGTGACTCTTTTCTCCACGGGGAGCCAGTGGAGACTTCGTAGGTGTTGACTGATGTGTTCGTGTCGGGGGATGCCGAGGACGAGTCTGGCGGCGGTGTTCTAATTGTCTGGAGTTTGCGGAGTAGGGACTTGTTGATGCCGGCGTAGAGTGCGTTTCCATAGTCCAGTCTGCTGGTGATGAGTGTGTGGGTGACTGTCTTCCTTGACTCAGGGGGGATTCACTTGAAGGTCTTGCGGAGGATGCGGAGGGTGTTGAAGCAGCTGGAGGTGATGACGTTGACCTGTCGGTTCATGGTGAGTGATGAGTCGAGTACGATGCCGAGGTTCTTGGTCTGAGGGGGTAGGTGGGCTTCCAAGGGTGGTCGGCCACCAGGTGCTGTCCCATGCAGAAGGGGTGGTACCGAGGACGAGGACTTCTGTCTTCTCGGCGTTGAGCTTCAGGCAGCTGTTGGTCATCCAGACTGCGACGTCTTGCATTCCTTTCTGGAAGTTGAGTTTGGCAGTGGTGGGGTCTTTGGTGAGGGAGAGGATGAGCTGGGTGTCGTCGGCGTAGGATACAATGTTGAGGCCGTGATGTCGGACGATGGCTGCGACGGGGGCCCTGTAGATGTTGAAGAGGGTGGGGCTCAGCGATGAACCCTGTGGGACTTCGCAGGTGATTTTCGTGGGGTCGGAGAGGAAGGGTGGGAGTCTGATCCTTTGGCTTTTTCCGGTGAGGAATGATTGGATCCAGTCCAGGGCTGTTCCTTGTATGCCTGCGTCGTGTAGTCTGGCGACTAGTGTGCGGTGGGAGACGGTGTAGAAGGCCGCTGATATGTTGAGTAGGATGAGGGCTGCGGAGTGGCCTGGGTCCAGGAGGGTGCGGATGTCGTCTGTGGCGGTGAGTAGGGCGGTCTCTGTGCTGTGGTTGGTTCGGAATCCGGATTGGGACGGGTCGAGGATGGCGTTCTCTTCAGTGAATCATGTCAGTTTCCTGTTGACTGTTTTCTCTGCAACTTTGGCTGCGAAGGGGAGGAGCGAGATGGGCCGATAGTTCTTGAGATCGGTGGGGTCAGCTGTGGGCTTCTTGAGCAGGGGTCTGTCTTCTGTGTGCTTCCAGTCATCTGGGAAGGTGCCTGTTTTGAAGGTGGTGTTGATGGTGCGTTGTAGTTCGGGTGCGATGGCGGCTGCGGCTCTGTGGTAGATGTGAGGGGGCAGGGGTTGGTGGGGGCCCCGAGTGGATGCTTTTCATGGTCGAGGCGGTGTCTTCGGCCGTGATCGGTGTCCAGTTGGAGATGGTGGGCTGGCTGGTGTTTCTGGGGGCGGGGGCCATCTGTGGCGCCTGTTGGATGGTCGATGAAGTTGTCGTAGAAGTTTTTGATCTTGAGGTGGAAATAGGTTCCAAGCTTGTCGCAGAGGTCTTGGGATAGGGTGATGTCTGTGGCTTCGCTGCGTGGGTTGGTGAATTCTTGAATGACACTGAAAAGTTCCTTGGAGTTGGTGGAGTTGGCCAGGATTTTGTTGTGGATGAAGTTCCTCTTGGTGGCTCTGATATGGTTGTGGTAGTCCGTCATGGCGTCCTTGTAGGTGGTGTGGTTTTCGGTTGTCTTGGTGTTTCTCCAGTTCTTCTCCAGGCATCTGCAGGTGCGTCTGGCTTCTTGGAGAGCGGTGGTGAACCAGGCGGCTTTCCTGGGGCATTGTATGTATGTCGGGGGTTGCGTAGCGGGGCGAGCTCGTCTGCGCAGTTGGAGATCCAGGTGTGGAGTTCTCTGGCTGCGTCGTTTGCGTCGGGTGCCCAGGTGTGGTTGTCTCGGGTGAGGGTGGAGTTAAGTTGCTTGTCAGTAACCTTGCTCCAGTTCCTTCGTGGTGGGCGTGGGGCTGGTTTGGGTGCCTTGGGTTTGTTGATGGCGAAGTGTACTCAGCGGTGGTCGGTCCATGGCGGCTGCGTTGTGTGGCTGAATTGGACGCTGTTTCCTGCCGCGAAGATGGGTTCGAGGGTGTGTCCTGCTCTGTGGGTCGGTGTGTTGACGAGTTGTTTAAGTCCGATGCTGGCGAGGTTGTCACAAAGGATAGTGGAGTTGGGGCCGTTGGGGTTGTCGAGGTGGAAGTTCAGGTCTCCAATGAGTATGTAATTTGTTGAGGTGATGGCGTGGGGTGCGATGAAGTCGGTGATGGTGGTGGCGAAGGGTGTTCGGGGGCCGGGGGGTCTGTAGACAAGGGTTCCTCGGCGTGTGGCTTTGGGGGTGGTCTGGATCTGGAAGTGCAGGTGTTCGGCGGAGGGGAAGGATTCGCCGGAGGTGGTAAGGCGGAGGGTGCTCTTGTGGGCGATGGCGAGGCCCCCTCCTGGGTGGTTGGGGTGGTCTTTCCTCTGGATCTTGTATCCGTCTGGGATGGCGGTGCTGATGTCAGGTGCGGAGGATGCGTGGGTCCAGGTCTCTGTGAAGAAGGTGATGTCGGGCGAGAGAGAGTCGAGTAGGTTCCAGATTTCCTCGGCGTGTTTGTGTACGGAGCGTACGTTGAGGAGGATTCATTTTAGGGTGTTGCAGGTGCTGGCGTCGGCGGTGTTGGAGGCCGGGGTGCCGGTGAGGGTCTGGCGGCAATGGAGACAGGAGAACTGTCCGTGGGTCGTGTTCGGCGAGGCCTGTTGGCATTCTCTAAGTCTGCCAGGGTTGAGTGCGAGGAGGGTGGTGGTGTCGTAGTGATGGGTAGTGGGAGGTCCAGGGTTCCTGGCGCTGTCCGCGGTCGGGTCACGGACGGGCGCAGACAGGCTTGCCTTTTGCGCGCCGGCGGCACGACCGCGCAACGGCCGCCATTAAGTAGGGGAGGTGGGAAGGAGGAGAGGCTGTGGGGCGGGAGCGGGGGAATTCCAGGGGGGGGAATATCAGGGGGGAGGGGCCGCAGGAGCAGCAGCGGCGAAAGGCGAAAGGAACAGGCAGGCACGAGAAAATAAAAACAGACTTTGCTTCCAAAAACGAAGAAAAGCATAAAGCAAAACCTCAATTCAAAAAGAAGAAAGTAGCAGGTCTCAAAGTTAGACATGCCCAAAATTCTGAGGGCTCAACTACTGAACGGGGAATGGGCTCTGACGATGCTAGACAGTGCAGCAGAAGTAACAATAGCTCGTCAGAACCTGATGGAAGTTCTGGTGACAGCGGAGTTGAGTGAGTATATCACAGTGGAAACACCTGATACTAGGGTAACTGTCCCACATAGGTTATATGAAATAATACTGAAAATGGAAGGGGACAAGCCCAGGAAAATTAAAGGTCTCTTTTGGGAGAACCTGACTTTTGGATATGACATTCTCTTAGCTGAGAAAGATTGGCCACCTGCTTTTGTTATGGATTGCCCAAAGGGAGAGACGGTAATTATGCCAGCCTTTTTTGACCTTGTTCCCCAATACACAAAACAAACATACGCGTGGGAGTGGGTTGTGGCTCTTGCCTGCACTATATTGCAACCATGTTGGGTGGGATGAACAATCAGCTCACCACGTGCTACCATTAAAATCTACTCCAATTCCACAGAGACAGTATCCGATAAAACAGGAAGCGAAAAAACAGGTCAGGGGGATCTTAGATCAACTTGAATACCAAGGTGTGATTGAAACTTGCACTCATCAATGAATAATCCTTTGTTTCCCGTAATAAAACCTGATAATTCATATCGTCTAGTTCTAGATTACAGACATCTGAACTCATGCACAAAAACATTTACAGTACAAAACGCACATAGTGCAGCATTAAAGAATAACATTGTGTGGAAAAAATACAAAACTACATTAGATATCTCAAATTGATTTTTCTGCCAAAATATAGCGCCTGAGAGCAGATATTTGACAGCATTCTCAGCGATGGGGTACCAACTAACCCTGGGCGAAGTGCTACGCTACGCTCGCGTAGTTTGCGAAGCTTGCGCTACTTCGCACAACGCGAATTGCACGTAGCACAGTGCGAACACGCGTAGCGTAGCGTGAGTGCCGCGGTCATTTTTTGCTTGCTCGCGGTCCTCAACGTCAAGTTGGCGACCGCGAGCAAGCAAAATGACATCCCGGCGAGACTTTTCCTCGTTCGCGATCAGCAACATCAAGTTGCCGATCGCGAGCGTGGAAAATAAACCTCCCGGCGAGATTCTCAACGCGGGGAGGTCAGGTTTCTCATTGCGAGTGGTCGCGTATGCTCGCGACCGCTCGCGATGAGAAACTACCAGTCCGCGTTGAGAAAGCTGCCGCTCGAGTAAAAATCTACTCGAGCAGCAGTAAAAGACAGCTCGCACTGTGCAAGTTGCCGTTTTCAATGATTGCACAGTGCGGACAAGCATCCGGCACTGTGCAATCATTGCGAACAGTGCGCTACGCAGTTCGCGTAGTGCTACGCGAAGCTTGCGTAGCACGAACTGCACTTTGCGTAGCTTCGCGAAGCATTACTTCGCGAACTACGCCCACCCTTAGTACCAACAGCAATTTTGCCAACTCGCCCAAGGCTATAAGAACAGCCCGGGGTTATTTTCCACCAGAGTAGCTGAATAACTTCAGAATCTGGACGAAGAGGCATTATCCTATGTAGATGATATTTATCTGACGGATGATGACCTGGAGGAACACTTGACCAGGGTATGCACCATAATTTTGGGATTTGCCTCTGAGGGCTACAATCTAACTTCAATCAAAAATAGCCCACCTCAATGTCCTATTTTTGGGATATGAACTTTCAAGTGAAGGGAAAAGCCTGGCAGCCAATTTCTTAGAAAAGTGTGCACTACTCCAACCTCCAAAATCATTGAAAAATTTACAATCAATATTAGGATTCCTAAATTTTGGTAGAACATACATTTTGGATTACGCAGAAAGGGTTAAACCTTTCTACAAAGTAATAAGACCTGATTTTTCAGTTAGGCAATGGATACAGGAATGTTATAATCACTAAGGGGTAGCTGTTCCTATAGAGAAGAGGGTAGATCAACCTATTATGGTCGGGGAAGTGTGAATCTCTCAGTAAGGTTGGATATTAGAAAAAGTGGGGGAATTTCTCCTTTTGCACTTAGTGCCTTCACACACCCTTGCGAGTGTCATGCTTCATCATCGGGCGTTGCTCCTCGTGGGGGTGGCGCTGCTGTCCCCCACGGGCCCCGCGAAAGGGCTCTTTAGCGGAGATCTTTTAAGGAGACGCCGCAGTTGTGCATGCGGGTGTGTGGGCCTAGAGAAGTGAGTGGGTGGGTTAAAATTATCTTCAGTGGTACCCAGAACCTAGTATTATTCAGGGGTCCCGAAGACAAGGTTAAAATATCTATAGGATGTGGAGATCCTCCTTAAAACAAATGTGGAGGAGGGGGGAGTATTTTACCGCTGCTCTCGCATCCGTGAAGAAAATGTGAATGAAAAAGTGTTGTTTAGGTCAACATGTTTCTCACTACGGACGGTCCCTAGTGGATCCAAGAGCGCTTCGTCAGGACCAGGTGCAAAAGTGACGAAACAAGTGATAATAAAAATAGGAATCAGTGGAGGCGCCCTATACTCCTACTGTACCTACAGTCTGGTTACAGTGCGTAATAGCACTGGCAAGAACTCCCAATAGAATCCTGTGTTCCAACCTGATGAAAAAAGAAAAAAAAGAATAGAGCCAAAGAGAAACACATGTATATTAAAACAATGCAGTAACATTTTCATCATGATGTGAGGCGCACGATGCTCTCATGCATCGTGTATTCTTGTGAATGGGCATGCTCAGTGTCAGTTGCCCAGTGACATACAAGTGCGCCTTTTGTAGACCTGTGTGCTCATGCATACAGGTGCTCCATCACCCTAGTGAGGCTGCACACGCCTAGGGTGGTTATCATTTATGCATGCATACAACTTTAAATTACAGTACCCATGATCACGGGTTAGTGGTGGTCATAAGAAATGACCTAGGTGGCAAGACTGTCGCAGAGATTGTCCTGCCCTCATAAAATCAAAAACTGCTGTGATTTCAATCGTTCTTTTTTAAGACCTTACATGGTGCCCCACTATGTATCATACCGCACTTATCTGATGGAAATGCGAGGAAACCGCCTACCCCTGTATTAAGGATGATTGGCCACGCCGGCGGTCAACGATAGGTGCGCGTGAAAATCTGTAGAGTAATGTTATAAAAAAGGTGGTCAGCCGGTCGCTCACCCACCTTGCATTCAGCATCTCACCTGAGCCGTAGTTCTAGCAGCAGCAAAATACTCACAGTCAATCACTCCACAGGGTGCCGTGTGCCTACCCCTCCGTTCTAGCCGCTGGTAATCGCGGTGAAGCCGGGAGGTAGAAATATACACAGGCATCTGCAGAAGTGACGTGCGGGGCGGGTGTGTTGGACCAGAGTGGGAAGTGTTAGCAGGGCAACTCCCCAGTATTGCGGCCAAAGTTGGCGGTCATATTGGGCATTTACGTTGGTCAAGAACGGCATGTCACTCATTGTGCGCCAATCGTGGGGGACATAGCGAGCTAGGGAGTGACGTGGGAAAGGCTTGTATGACTGGGCGCCATCTTAGAGAGGCCTTACTTGCGGTATGAGATGTGATTCCTCTGGTATATGATATTATCAATCCAGTACATAATGTGCTGGGGGAATGTAAGTTGGTGGATAGCTGGCTTCGGGCACAATGGGTGTGCCCTAGAAACAAACGTGTATACCCAGGAGCCATCTTTTAACCGCTAGGGATATTGTGTGCCAATCCATAACAATGGATCGCGAATAAGTGGATCATGTATTTATTAGCGTCCTGGTGAGTTCCCAAGTAGGAAGTAACTGGCACGGGGCAAGTTGGTAGACAGCTGGCCAAGGACACAATGGAGGGGTCTTTTACAAACGTTACTGGAATCAGTCTTACGTGTGTGGCAACCACCGCGTTATTGGCTCCCACTGAAGATAGATTGTGTGGCGGACTGTTGGACCTACATGATTGCATGATGGACATTAGGATATACATGGTGGCTCTAGATAGAGCGTAAGGAGATGTTCAATTTGTCAGTTCTACCCAGGGTATCTCATCGTTTAAACCTGAGGAATTGCTTTTTAGAGGAAAGACCCAGCCTTTTTCTTGTCTAAAAAGTGTGCTGTTAGTCCAGCTGGGATTGCCTTCGATAATGGTCCATCTCAGACTGTCTGGGGTGTGATTCATCTCCAAGAAATGACTCAGTAGTTTCGTGGGTGTCTTACGGCAGCGTATAGTGCTCCTGTGTTCCCCTATTCTCAGTTTGATGGGCAGTGTGGTCATCCCTACATATTTTTTGTTACAGGGACATGTGATTAGGTATATGCAGTTTTTCGTATTGCAGTTGGTATGTCTCTTTTGTTGCCACGGTCTAGCCAGACCTAGGTCAATGTGTTTGGAGAATGATGTGAAAGGACATACAGAGCAGCTGCCGCACGGGTAATGACCTTCAATCGGGGGCAGAGCCCACAACCTTGTTTGTCCTGTAGATGTAGTCTTTGGGCGTGTATGGACCAGAAGGTCCTTGAAATTCTGGGTTCTTTTGGATGCAAACAGCGGGATCGGCCCTGGGGTGAAAGAGCCTGTCTCCAGAATCCTCCAATGTTTTTTAATCACCTTTTGGATTTTGTTAGAGTTGGGCGTGAATGTGGTCACACATGTCATTGTGTCTCTCTTGTGTCTGTCCATGACTTCTAAAAGTGCCTCTCTGTTGTTGTTCTTAGCTCGTTTGTGAGCCTGTCGTATGATTTTGTGGGGGTAATGACGGTCGAACAGATTGTTCGACAAGATTCTTGATTGTTTCTCAAATTCATGTAAGGTATTGCAATTCCTGCGGAGGCGCAGGAACTGTCCTACTGGCAGGTTGTCCCTCAGGGCTTTTGGATGGTGGCTTTCATATGTGAGCAGACTATTCCTATCCGTAGGTTTTCTGTAGTTGGTTGTGTGGAGGACTCCATTACTTAGGGAGATTTCGAGGTCTAGAAATGGAATGCTCTCTTGAGATTGTGTACCTGAAAATTTGAGGAATGGGTCGAGGGTGTTGATCCAATCGCAGAATTCCTTGCACAATTCATCATCTCCTTTCCAAAAAAGCAGGATGTCGTCGATGTAGCGACGCCACATCACAATGTTGGTCCTATATGGGTTGTTCTCACCAAGGATGAATTTGGCTTCAAAATTAGCCATATAAAGGCAAGCTAGACTTGGAGCGAAGGTGCTCCCCATGCTGGTGCCCTGAATCTGATGGTAAATCTGTCGGTGAAAGGCAAATAAATTCTCTTTTAAAGCAAGGGAAGCACACTCGCAGATGAAAGAAATGGGTGTGTCATGGGGCCAAGGATCAATGTCCTGTAGTATTGATTCCAGTACTTCCAAGGTGGCGTTCTGAGGGATATTCGTATAGAGTGCCTCTACATCAAGTGTGACTAAAAGGCTGATGGTCGTAGGGTCATCGAAATTCTCGATCAGATTAAGGACCTCTGTCGTATCTCTGAGGTAAGTGGGTGTTTCTGTGACAAGAGGCCGCAGCAAAAGTCACAGAACTTACTCAGTGGTTCTAGAAGGGAATCTAATCCCTGAGACGATGGGGGACCCAGGGTGGGGATTGGTCCCCTTGTGGATCTTAGGTAAGGTGTAGTAGTAGGGGATCATTGGGTCATAATTGATGAGGAACGCTGCCTCCTGTGAGGAGATCCATCCTTCTGTTTCTGCCTCGTGGACCAGGCTCTTGATCTTGTTCATCAGCCGTGGTGTTGGGTCCTCGTTGATAGGTCGATAGTATCTGGTGTTGTTCAGTTGGCGGCGACACTCGGCTTCATATGTGTCCACATCCTGGATCACGATTGCGCCCCCCTTGTCTGCCGGTTTGAGAATGATGCTTGTGTCATCAGGGATGGATTTCAATGCTTTCCTTTCTTCATTGGATATATTGTTGAAAGTGTGCCTGGCTGGGATTGCTGTGACTTCCTTCAGGACAGCCTGTTCGAAAGTGAGTACCTCGTTGGGTGTCATGGCCGTCGTGGGGGTGAATTTTGATTTTTTCTTCAGGCCTGTCCCAGTCGTTGGAGTTTCTGGTTTGTCTTGGAAGAAGGCCTTGAGACGCACTTTCCGGAAGAATTGGTGTAGCTCCTGATGGAGTCTGAACATGTCTTCGAACGGTGTCGGGACGAAACCCAGGCCCTTCTCCAAGAGCCCGGATTCGCCCTCAGACAGTGTCCTAGAGGAAAAATTCACCACTAGCGTCTTTGTCCTGATATCATGCTCCGTAAAGTCATTGGTTCCGGGTCTTGCCAGTGAACACTTTTCGGTCCTCCTCTTCTTCTTCCTCTTCCTTTGCGCCTCCCTCTGTTGAAAAAAGGGGGGTTCGGGAATTGGTTGAATAGGGGTGCCTGTGGTGGAAATCCTTGTGGTATGTTCCACATGGGTTGCGGACCCATCCATTGTCCTCGGTACATCTGTGGGTGTAGTGGGTGGGGTGGGAAGTTCTGGTATAAAGGTGGCCGATGTGGTCTCTGTGTTCCTCTGGAATTGGGCCCTCTGGAATTGGGTGTATAATTCCCATCCTCATAGCTGGAGTCGCTGCTGGTTGAGCCCGATCTCCTTGAGTGGTTGCTGCTACCATCCTCCGAACCCGTCTCGTTATTCTCGAAGACGTAGTCTTCCTTGGTGTATGGATAAATTTTCTCTTGTTGAAGCGTTTGACGTCCTTTTGGAGTTTCATGATTTTCTGTTTGGTGAGGAACTCTTTGTGTTCATTCATCTCCTCATTGATTTCTGCCAAACACGATATGAATGCTGTGATGGAAATACCAGCTTTTAGACCATATTCAGCTAATGTAATCTGAATCAAGAGTTCATCAGAGAGGCGTTTTGCCGTGTTGATTATAAGGACAAGCCAGTCTCGTGTACATTTCCATGCAATCTTGGACCATTCCCGGCGGAACGTGAGATCCTCGAGGAAGATCCTGGGGGTTAATGTAACTAAGAGGCCGTTGGGGGCTATATTTGCTCATAAGTATTCTGTCATAACTATGCCATGGAGTGCTGTTTTTATCTGAAGATTCCTCAATGTTTGTAATGTTTTCCAGTCCTCATTCTTACTCCCTGTTGCTGCGCTGCCATCTGCAGCTAGCAGGGACGGGGCCCTTAGAATCTCTGCTACTGTCTCATCATCAAAGCTCAACCCTGGGTTATCCATTCTCTACGGTGTATGCGGATGCCTATTACAACGGCCTTACAGTGATGGTGTGCGGGGTCCGTGTGTCTCTAAAGAGGGTTGAAAAAAGAGGGAACGATAGGTAGTGATATGTCCCACGGCTATCTGCCGTAATTAGTCACAAAGCGTAATGAAGAGGGGGGACAGGGAGCCAAATTAGAAATGGAAGGTCCAGTCCCCAAGCTCCCAAAGGTGAACGTTATAATCACTAAGGGGTAGCTGTTCCTATAGAGAAGAGGGTAGATCAACCTATTATGGTCTGGGAAGTGTGAATCTCTCAGTAAGGTTGGATATTAGAAAAAGTGGGGGAATTTCTCCTTTTGGACTTAGTGCCCTCACACACCCTTACGAGTGTCATGCTTCATCATCGGGCGTTGCTCCTCATGGGGATGGCGCTGCTGTCCCCCACGGGCCCCGCGATAGGGCTCTTTAGCGGAGATCTTTTAAGGAGACGCCGCAATTGTGCATGCGGGTGTGTGGGCCTAGAGAAGTGAGTGGGTGGGTTAAAATTATCTTCAGTGGTACCCAGAACCATGCATAAGAGCATTGTGCGCCTCACATCATGATGAAAATGTTACTGCATTGTTTTAATATACATGTGTTTCTCTTTGGCTCTATTCTTTTTTTTTTTTTTTTCTCCATCAGGTTGGAAAACAAGATTCTATTGGGAGTTCTTGCCAGTGCTATTACGCACTGTAACCAGACTGTAGGTACAGTAGGAGTATAGGGCACCTCTTCCCTGATTCCTATTTTTATTATCACTTGATTTGTCACTTTTGCACCTGGTCCTGACGAAGCGCTCTTGGATCCACTAGGGACCGTCCGTAGCGCGAAACATGTTGACCTAAACAACACTTTTTCATTCACATTTTACTTCACGGATGCGAGAGCAGCGGTAAAATACTCACACCTCCTCCACATTTGTTTTAAGGAGGATTTTAACCTTGTCTTCGGGACCCCTGAATAAAACTAGGTTCTGGGTACCACTGAAGATAATTTTAACCCACCCACTCACTTCTCTAGGCCCACACACCCGCATGCACAACTGCGGCGTCTCCTTAAAAGATCTCCGCTAAAGAGCCCTTTCGCGGGGCCCGTGGGGGACAGCAGCGCCACCCCCACGAGGAGCAATGCCCGATGATGAAGCATGACACTCGCAAGGGTGTGTGAGGGCACTAAGTCCAAAAGGAGAAATTCCCCCACTTTTTCTAATATCCAACCTTACTGAGAGATTCACACTTCCCCGACCATAATAGGTTGATCTACCCTCTTCTCTATAGGAACAGCTACCCCTTAGTGATTATAACGTTCACCTTTGGGAGCTTGGGTACTGGACCTTCCATTTCTAATTTGGCTCCCTGTCCCCCCTCTTCATCACGCTTTGTGACTAAGTACGGCAGATAGCCGTTGGACATATCACTACCTATCTTTCCCTCTTTTTTCAACCCTCTTTAGAGACACACGGACCATGCACACCATCACTGTAAGGCCGTTATAATAGGCATCCGCATACACCGTAGAGAATGGATAACCCAGGGTTGAGCTTTGATGATGAGACAGTATCAGAGATTCTAAGGGCCCCGTCCCTGCTAGCTGCAGATGGCAGCGCAGCAACAGGGAGTAAGAATGAGGACTGGAAAACATTACAAACATTGAGGAAACTTCAGATAAAAACAGCTCTCCATGGCATAATTATGACTGAATACTTACGAGCAAATATAGCCCCCAACGGCCTCTTAGTTACATTAACCCCCAGGATCTTCCTCGAGGATCTTACGTTCCGCCGGGAATGGTCCAAGATTGCATGGAAATGTACACAAGACTGGCTCGTCCTTATAATCAACACGGCAAAACGCCTCTCTGATGAACTCTTGATTCAGATTACATTAGCTGAAAACGGTCTAAAAGCTGGTATTTCCATCACGGCATTCAAATCGCGTTTGGCAGAAAACAATGAGGAGATGAATGAACACAAAGAGTTCCTCACCAAACAGAAAATCACGAAACTCCAAAAGGACGTCAAACGCTGCAACCAAGAGAAAATGTATCCATACACCAAGGAAGACTACGTCTTCGAGAACAACGAGACGGGTTCAGAGGATGGTAGCAGCAACCACTCAAGGAGATTGGGATCAACCAGCAGCGACTCCAGCTACAAGGATGGGAATTATACGCCCAATTCCAGAGGGCCCAATTCCAGAGGAACACAGAGACCGCATCGGACACCTTTGTTCCAGACATTCCCACCCCACCCACTACACCCACAGATGTACCCAGGACAATGGATGGGGCCGCAACCCATGTGGAACATACCACAAGGATTTCCACCACAGGCACCCCTATTCAACCAATTCCCGAAACCCCCTTTTTTCAACAGAGGGCGGGGCAAAGGAAGAGGAAGAAGAAGAGGAGGACCGAAGAGTGTCCACTGGAAAGACCCGGAACCAAAGACGTTACGGAGCATGACATCAGGACAAAGACGCTAGTGGTGAATCTTTCATCTAGGACACTGTCTGAGGGCGAATCCGGGCTCTTGGAGAAGGGCCTGGGTTTCGTCCTGACACCGTCCGAAGACATGTTCAGACTCCATCAGGAGCTACACCAATTCTTCCGGAAAGTGCGTCTCAAGGCCTTCTTCCAAGACAAACCAGAAACTCCAACGACTGGGACGGGCCTGAAGAAAAAATCAAAATTCACCCCCACGGCGGCCATGACACCCAACGAGGTACTCACTTTGGAACAGGCTGTCCTGAAGGAAGTCACAGCTATCCCAGCCAGGCACACTTTTAACAATATATCCAATGAAGAAAGGAAAGCATTGAAATCCATCACTGATGACACGAGCATCATTCTCAAACCGGCAGACAAGGAGGGCGCAATCGTGATCCAGGATGTGGACACATACGACGCCCAGTGTCGCCGCCAACTGAACAACACCAGATACTATCGACCTATCAACGAGGACCCAACACCATGGCTGATGAACAAGATCAAGAGCCTGGTCCACGAGGCAGAAACAGAAGGATGGATCTCCTCACAGGAGGCAGCGTTCCTCATCAATGACGACCCAATGATCCCCTACTACTACACCTTAGCTAAGATCCACAAGGGGACCAATCCCCCCCTGGGTGCCCCATCGTCTCAGGGATAGATTCCCTTCTAGAACCGCTGAGTAAGTTCTGTGACTTTTTTCTCGACCCAATGATCCCCTACTACTACACCTTACCTAAGATCCACAAGTGGACCAATCCCCCCCCCCCCTGGGCGCCCCATCGTCTCAGGGATAGATTCCCTTCTAGAACCGCTGAGTAAGTTCTGTGACTTTTTTCTGCGGCCTCTTGTCACAGAAACCCCCACTTACCTCAGAGATCTGACAGAGGTCCTTAATCTGATCGAGAATTTCGATGACCCTACGACCATCAGCCTCTTAGTCACACTTGATGTAGAGGCACTCTATACGAATATCCCTCAGGACGCCACCTTGGAAGTACTGGAATTAATACTACAGGACATTGATCCTTGGCCCCATGACACACCCATTTCTTTCATCTGCGAGTGTGCTTCCCTTGCTTTAAAAGAGAATTTATTTGCCTTTCACAAACAGATTTACCATCAGATTCAGGGCACCAGCATGAGGAGCACCTTCGCTCCAAGTCTAGCTTGCCTTTATATGGCTAATTTTGAAGCCAAATTCATCCTTGGTGACAACAACCCATATAGGACCAACATTGTGATGTGGCGTCGCTACATCGACGACATCCTGCTTTTTTGGAAAGGAGATGATGATTTGTGCAAGGAATTCTGCGATTGGATCAACACCCTCGACCCATTCCTTAAATTTTCAGGTACACGATCTCAAGAGAGCATTCCATTTCTAGACCTCGAAATCTCCCTAAGTAATGGAGTCCTCCACACAACCAACTACAGAAAACCTACGGATAGGAATAGTCTGCTCACATATGAAAGCCACCATCCGAAAGCCCTGAGGGACAACCTGCCAGTAGGACAGTTCCTGCGCCTCCGCAGGAACTGCGATACCTTAAATGAATTTGAGAAACAATCAAGAATCTTGTCGAACAATCTGTTCGACCGTCATTACCCCCACAAGATCATGCGACAGGCTCACAAACGACCTAAGAACAACAACATAGAGGCACTTTTAGAAGTCAGGGACAGACACAAGACAGACACAATGACATGTGTGACCACATTCACGCCCAACTCTAACAAAATCCAAAAGGCGATTAAAAACATTGGAGGATTCTGGAGACAGGCTCTTTCACCCCAGGGCCCATCCCGCTGTTTGAATTCAAAAGAACCCAGAATTTCAAGGACCTCCTGGTCTATACACGCCCAAAGACTACATCTACAGGGCAAACGAGGTTGTGGGCCCTGCCCCCGATTGAAGGTCATTACCCGTGCGGCAGCTGCTCTGTATGTCTTTCACATCAGTCGCCAAACACATTGACCTAGGTCTGGCTAGACCGTGGCAACAAAAGAGACACACCAACTGCAATACGAAAAACTGCTTATACCTAATCACATGTCCCTGTAACAAAAAATATGTAGGGATGACCACACGGCCCATCAAACTTAGACTAGGGGAACACAGGAGCACTATACGTTGCCGTAAGACACACACAAAACTACTGAGTCATTTCTTGGAGATGAATCACACCCCAGACAGTCTGAGATGGACCATTATCGAAGCCAATCCCAGCTGGACTAACAGCACACTTTTTAGACAAGAACAACGCTGGGTCTTTCGTCTAAAAAGCAATTCCTCAGGTTTAAACGATGAGATACCCTGTGTAGAACTGACGAATTGAACATCTCCTTACGCTCTATCTAGAGCCACCATGTATATCCTAATCTCCATCACGCAATCATGTAGGTCCAACCGTCCGCCACACAAATCTATCTTCAGTGGGAGCCAATAATGCGGCGGTTGCCACACACGTAAGACTGATTCCAGTAACGTTTGTAAAAGACCCCTCCATTGTGTCCTTGGCCAGCTGTCTACCAACTTGCCCCGTGCCAGTTGCCTACCTACTTGGGAACTCACCAGGACACTAATAAATACATGATCCACTTATGCGTAATCCATTGTTTTGGATTGGCACACCATATCCCTAGCGGTTAAAAGATGGCTCCTGGGTATACACGTTTGTTCCTAGGGCACACCCATTGTGCCCGAAGCCAGCTATCCACCAACTTACATTCCCCCATCACATTATGTTCTGGATTGATAATATCATATACC
Source organism: Calotriton arnoldi (assembly GCA_963921515.1). Classification (NCBI taxonomy): domain Eukaryota; kingdom Metazoa; phylum Chordata; class Amphibia; order Caudata; family Salamandridae; genus Calotriton; species Calotriton arnoldi. The sequence continues at coordinate 757,170 of CAWUFW010003132.1, forward strand.
AGAGGAATCACATCTCATATCGCAAGTAAGGCCTCTCTAAGATGGCGGCCAGTCATACGAGCCTGTCTCACTTCAATCCCTAGCTCGCTATGTCCCCCACGATTGGCGCACAATGAGTGACACGCCGTTCTTGACCAACGTAAACGCCCAATATGGCTGCCAACTTCGGCCGCGATACTGGGGAGTTGCCCTGCTAACACTTCCCACTCTGGTCCAACACGCCCCCCTCGCACGTCACTTCCGCAGATGCCCGTGTATATTTCCACCTCCCGGCTTCACCGCGATTACCGGCGGCTAGAACGGAGGGGTAGGCACACGGCACCCTGCGGAGTGATTGACTGTGAGTATTTTGCTGCTGCTAGAACTACGTCTCAGGTGAGATGCTGAATGCGAGGTGGGTGAGCGACCGGCTGACCGACCCTTTTTATAACATTACTCCACAGATTTTCACGCGCACCTATCGTTGACCGCTGGCGTGGCCGATCATCCTTAATACAGGGGTAGGCGGTTTTCTCGCATTTCCATCAGATAAGCGTGGTATGATACATAGTGGGGCACCATGTAAGGTCTTAAAAAAGAACGATTGAAATCACAGCAGTTTTTGATTTTATGAGGGCATGACAATCTCTGCGACAGTCTTGCCACTTTCGTCATTTCTTATGACCACCACTAACCCGTGATCATGGGTACTGTAATTTAAAGTTGTATGCATGCATAAATGATAACCACCCTAGGCGTGTGCAGCCTCACTAGGGTGATGGAGCACCTGTATGCATGAGCAAACAAAAGGCGCACTTGTATGTCACTGGGCAACTGACACTGAGCATGCCCATTCACAAGAATACATGATGCATGAGAGCATCGTGCGCCTCACATCATGATGAAAATGTTACTGCATTGTTTTAATATACATGTGTCTCTCTTTGGCTCTATTCTTCTTTTTTTTTCCATCAGGTTGGAAAACAAGATTCTATTGGGAGTTCTTGCCAGTGCTATTACGCACTGTAACCAGACTGTAGGTACAGTAGGAGTATAGGGTGCCTCTTCCCTGATTCCTATTTTTATTATCACTTGATTTGTCACTTTTGCACCTGGTCCTGATGAAGCGCTCTTGGATCCACTAGGGACCGTCCGTAGCGTGAAACATGTTGACCTAAACAACACTTTTTCATTCACATTTTACTTCACGGATGCGAGAGCAGCAGTAAAATATTCACCCCTCCTCCACATTTGTTTTAAGGAGGATCTCCACATCCTATAGATATTTTAACCTTGTCTTCGGGACCCCTGAATAAAACTAGGTTCTGGGTACCACTGAAGATCATTTTAACCCACCCACTCACTTCTCTAGGCCCACACACCCGCATGCACAACTGCGGCGTCTCCTTAAAAGATCTCTGCTAAAGAGCCCTTTCACGGGGCCCGTGGGGGACAGCAGCGCCACCCCCACGAGGAGCAACGCCCGATGATGAAGCATGACACTCGCAAGGGTGTGTGAGAGCACTAAGTCCAAAAGGAGAAATTCCCCCACTTTTTCTAATATCCAACCTTACTGAGAGATTCACACTTCCCCGACCATAATAGGTTGATCTACCCTCTTCTCTATAGGAACAGCTACCCCTTAGTGATTATAACGTTCACCTTTGGGAGCTTGGGTACTGAATCTTCCATTTCTAATTTGGCTCCCTGTCCCCCCTCTTCATTACGCTTTGTAATGGATACAGGAACACACAGAAATTCTTTGTTCCCTACAAGCTGACATGATAGCCTCTAAACACTTACAGACACGAGTAAATGTCCGCAATCTGGTGATCCGTATAGTTGCGGGTCAATCTGGTTACACCTACTTGACATACTATGAAGGTTAAACTATACCAATATCATACAAATCACACTTGTACACAAATGCTGAGATGCGTTTTGCATCCAAAGAGAAAATTCTGACAGCAGTAGACTGCTGTGGTGAGAGAAAGAGCACTGGCTCAGGGGAAACAAATTATTGCCATGACCCCAGTGCCCGCCATAGAGACTGCTACAAAGGCGAGCGTTCCAAATGCTAAAGCTTTACATCCATGATGGATACAATGGGCTAATTCTCTCCCTGCATCAGATGTAGAACAAGTCTAAAAACACAGGCATTCCTGCAATACGAAAAAGAATATCCTCTCCCGAATGAAATTATGCCTTTAGATCAGTATGAATTTATAATTTACACTGACGGATCTGCTCAACCGGCCATAGGGAGTAAACAACAATACAGCACCGCGTGTGCAATTGTTAAGGGTCGGATGAAGGATGGCTAATTCCATCCGAGCTGTGCAAAGACTCAGTCCTTAGGAGACTGCACGGCTCAGTTAGCATAACTAAAAGCCTTTCTACTGGCGCTGGTTAACACGGATCGAGAATTCCTCACACTAATTGTGTGCGATTCGTTTTACTGTGTCCAGTCATACAATGAATATCTACACTATTGGGAACAAAATGGGTTTAAAGACTCAAAAGGTGGCAGAATAAAGCACAAAAGGCTATGGGAACAGGTAGCGGAGTTGAAAACGAGCTACCAAGAGCTCACGTGATACACACACTGAGTCATCAATGTGATGGCGTTCACGTTGAAGGGAATTTGTTGGCTGATGAAGCCGCAAAGAGGGCAGTATGTACTGCATCCGTAGCTGCAATCACTCGTTCAAAAACGAGAATAGACGGAGAGATAATGGTAGCTGTCATTGCTTCACGCAAAGACAACAAAGCACTTCCGAAAGGTTTTCCACTCAAGTACTCCTACAAGTTAGATGCAAACAACGTTCCATTTGCTCAGATTCCAGGGGTGGGGGATAGAGTAATACCAAACATGGATCGCAGATTAGGCTTAATTTTAGCTGCACACGAGGGTCTGGGTTCTGCACACGCAGGAGTTACAGCAACAGTTTCTTTACTCAAACAACGCTATTGGTGGCCAGGGTTAACGAAGCAGACCAAAGACTATGGGGCCGATTCCGATCTCGGCCGGTAGGGCACCGAATCGGATTCGGCTTAACCGGATCCGATTCGGAGGCCTAGTTTCCGACCGATTCGTACGGTCGCCCGCGCAAGCAAGTACGATGCGAGCGTACGCGAAATCGCCGACCGACTCGTACCCGGGTCCAAACCGCTCCGACCGACTCGTACGGACACAACTCACAACACGCAATGGAGACGTTACCCGACCGAGCAAGTACGATGCGCGCTTCGAACAGCCCGACCGACTCATAGCGTCCGGCTCCAAAGAGCTGTCGGAGCCAGACTTCGGGGGTCCGTGTCGGACCCCCCTGCACGCGTAGCCGCACGAGTCGCACACAGGGGGGACCCAAGGGTCCCCCCTAAACATGCATGTACGGTGCGAGTCGCACCGACACGTACCCACTGTAGGGGGCCCCCCTGTTCGCGATGTACCCATTCAGTCAATGGGTGCCCGTGTACGCGTTGTACGAACAGCTCCCATTGACTTCAATGGGAGTCCGACCGAATCGAATCGGGCAGCATACGGCCGCATCGTACTCGCTCGGTCGGACTGCGGGAGTCCGGCTCGGTCGGAAATCTCTCCGGATCCGGCTCGGTCAGAGAGATTTCCGGCCCGAATCGGAATCGGCCCCTATGTCTTAAAGTGCGACATCTGTCAACAGATGAAAGGCTCCACTATACCACGTCCAGCGCAGACACCATTATTGATATCAGACAGACCTCTCGCGTGTGTCTATTTGGACCACTGCGGCCCCTTACAATCTGATGGGGCTTACAAGTACATAATGGTGGCAGTGGATTCCTGCTCAAGATTCCTATGGGTATGGCCTCAGCGCTCGGCTGACGCTAGAACTGTTATCAAAGATTTGCGAGTCTTTATAGGGACATACGCAGTTGGCACATTACATTCTGACCGTGGCCCCGCGTTTAGCTCTAGGGCTTACAAGGAGGCCATGGGAGGTTTGGGCATAGCATTGCGGTACTCCTCTCCGTACCATCCTGAGGGAAATTCGGTTGTGGAAAGGAAAAACCAGCACTTTAAGCAATCATTAACGGCTAGGGTATTAGGCGCAGGTGGTAGTTGGGTAAATCACCTATATGGGGTCCAGAGGGCCTTAAATAATATGCCAAGAAGCTCTCTAGGGGGGGTCACTCCTTATGAGGTCCTTTTTGGGATGAGAATGTGGGTACCTGACCTAGATTGTGAAGGCACAGTGGCGGCTGAAAAACCTTTTGACATCAATAAACGTTTGGCTGTTTTACAGGAGCTAAATGAATCAAGGGCTCTACAGAGCAAGGTCCAGGTGAAAAGATTTGCCACTGGGGAAGTCAAGTGGCAAATCTTGTCTGGATTCCTAAAATCCGGGATCTGGTCAGAGAAAAAATAACAGACAAAAGAGAATTTGGACCATCTTACAGAAAGCCTGTACCTGTCCTGGCAGTTGAAGGAACAAGAACTGTACTTCTGCCACCTCTTGCCGGAGAAAAGGTTTGTCTCCATTGATCTGATAAATCCACACTATGTGGCCGATACTGAATAGTAGGCCTCGTGGGCTCCTGGGTAGCCGACGTCCTCCTCTAGCTACCATATATGAATTTCAGACAGAAAGGCTCATCACGTTTGAAGAGTCGCCCTTGCAAAGCACTGGAATAAACAACAATGCAATGGAACTCGTTCCTGTTGCAACAAAAAATCAAAATCAAAATGAAAGACAAATTTCAATTCGACCTAACACTGATGTCTATATAAATATGCCTCAACAAGAGCAATCTACAAGTTCAACAAAACCTGCTGAGCTACCAAAAATCGATTGTTGGACTTGGCCCTTTTTGGCCGGTTCACCCCTAAACTTTTTGCCTTGTGTGTCAGTAGTTTTAAGTCTCTGGGCACTTTAGCACTGTGGGCCAGTGTAAAGTGCGTGCGCGCTGAGTGCGTGTGGTGAGATTGTCCTGCCCTCCCATAGGAATGCATGGGGGATATGTGTGTCCATGGTAATTCCTGGTGTGAGAGGAGTGCAGGGGCGAGTTTAGTATGTGCGAACTCGTGAGAATAAATGCTGCGCAATGGTGTGCGCAGATTTATTGTGACTGGTGTAGAAATGCCACTTTTAGGAGTTGGCATTTATGTGTGTTCTGTGTCTGCCTGCCTGATGTGAATTGCATGTCTGGCTTGTGAGTGACAGGGGCTGGGAGGTGTGGGTGGCTCCTGGAGGGGCAGGGTGAGTCAGCGCAGTGGTGAATAGAGAGATCTGCATCTAGATGGGAGGGAGGAGTTTGCACCTGGGACCTGAATAGGGCTGTGCCTTCCCTCCACAATGCTGGCTCCACCCCCTGTGGTGCGTCTGATGTCCCTAGCCTGTCCTGTGAAAGGAGAGAGGAGCTGAGCAAAACAAAGTGCTCCAAAGCTCCCCCAAACCAGTTGCGTCTGGTTTTTCCCCAGCCCTGTGCTGTGACACAAAGGGAAAAGGGTGTATAAAAGAAGGGGCTGTGACCCCATGTAAAAGTTCTGTGTTCCTGTTCTGTTCCTGCGGGGCGTGCTGCTGCTGTGGCCCAGGGGGGGCTGCCAGGAGGGCTTGCCTCCCTGGGCCCTGCATTGCCCCTTTATCCCTAAGGACCTACAGGACTTTGCCTGCTTCTAGCGCCTTGTGAGCGCTGTGCTCGAATTCTTTCTTTGCCTCAAGCACGAGGAGAGCGTGGGCTTCGCAGCACGGTGCTGCAGCCCCTGGAGAGGGAATCCCGGCGAGAGGGATTCCCCGTGTTGGGAAATGTTTGCGGGTGCCCACCCCGCTTATGTGCTGCTCCGGCGGGGGCCCACCCCGCCGGTATCTTTAAACGAAGCGGGAGCCCACCCCGCGTTTCACCGCCGCGGCCGGAGGCCGGAGAGGAAGTCAGGCAGCGCGATGCCTGGCGTGGGGCAGGACTTCTGCCTCCCAGAAGGAAGTCCCGCCCGCCGGAGAAGCCGCCCGGGTGAAGGAAGCACGGAGGACGGGAGCCTACCCCGCCTCCACCGGCACAGCTGTAGAGTCCCGGGTCCCAGGAGGGGGCCCGGGTGAAGAGAAAAATGCGGCCAAGGCCGCCAACGGCAGCGCAGGGCTCCCAGTAGGAGAGGGAAGCCCTGCGAGATAAGTGCTGCCGCCGGTTTGGAGAAATCCCGGTCCCCGGGAGAGGGACCGGGTGAAGAGGAGACCAAGCCTCCCCAACGAGACAGGAGCCTGCAGGCAACACCCCGGTGAGTGGAGCTGCCGCATGGCCCGTTGCGAGGGCCTCCTAGTTCTGAGCGGACCCGCGAGAGGAAGCGGGCCGCTCCTACGAGTGGGGGCATTTTCTTGTTGATGGCACCCAGAGGAGCCCGGTGATCGGGGCTCCCCCAGGCACTATTCGTGCCGGTGCTACGTTGCTTTTGGGGGCAATGTTATTTCTAGAGTCCCCGTGGGGGGCTCAGGAGGCACGGTAGTGCCAGGTGGCATTTGCTCAGCTGCACTGCAGTTGCAGGCAGCTGCAACGCTTTGGGGGCATTTGTTTTAGAGAGTCCCAGAGAGGGGCTCAGGCGGCACAGTGAGTGCCAGTGATGTTCCTAGCTGCCCAGCAAGTAGTGGGCAGCTGCTACGTTAGGCTATCCTTTCTGTAGGGGCCTGTCTTTTGCGCTGGGAGTAAGATGCACTCCTTGGCCCCTGACTCTCCCAGCTGCCCAGCAAGTAGTGGGCAGCTGCTACGTTTAGGTTTGCGCAGTTGCGCACCCTTGACTTTCGCTGCGTTGGCAGCGCGCCCTGACTCTGTGGACATAGGGCATTTGAGCCCCTTTAGAGATGGCCAGTTGGCCAAGGGGACAGTTAGGTTTATAGGGCGCAAGGCCCTAATCTGATCTATGTGCTGATGTGATTTTGGGTGCTAGGAAATGTAATCATGTAGTATGATTTACGCACCCTGTATTATACCTCTAATGTACTGTTATGATTATGAGGTTTTGCATAATGTGTTTATGCTTGTGATTTTATTATTACCTAATGCGTTTAGGTTGTGAGTTATTCTCTACCGTGATTTACGCCCCTAATGTGAGTTATACTTAGGAGGTTAGGGTCTAATGTGTTTAGACTTATGAGAGGATTGCATAACGTATTTATGCTTATGAGGTTGGCGCAGAATGTAATTCGCGCCTGATGTGATACTGTGCATAATGTAGTTTATGTTACAGGCTGATGCTAAGTACAGTGGTTACCAGTGATTACTGGTTGTACGTTCATGATGTGTTCTACATTTATTAGAAGTACTACCTAGACTAAGTTCGCTTTGTGCTGGCTCTGACAGTGGTCCAGTTGGCCCTGTCAGGTGTAAATAATTCCCTTGTAAATATGACCCCGTGCCAGGTGGCACGATGTATATTATGTGAGTACTACTCTAATGTGTTTTATGATAATACAAAGGCTATTTTTATATATAACCTTGTGTGGAGTTCCTTTTTGTGGTGTGCCTAGTATGCTGTTGCTGTGGGTGTGTTGCGCAAACGCTTTACACATTGCCTCCGGGATAAGCCTGACTGCTCGTGCCAAGCTACCAAGGGGGTGAGCAGGGGTTATCTTTGGCGTGTAACTCCCTTGCCCTGACTAGAGTGGTGGTCTCTGCCTGGCTTTGGCGCAAGCCTTAGCCAACCAGAGATCCCATTTCTAACATCGATCAAACTGCATCTGGCTATTTCATCGACTTTGATAATTTTTCATTGGATCCAAGTGAACCTGAAACAACGCCAGCCCCAAAAACTCATAAACAACAGATCAAAGATTTCCTCATCTTTCTTAGAAAGACTTACCTGGTGTCACCTTGGATAGGACTTTGGATAATCACCAGGATACTTTTCTTTCTTTTCAGGGTAGGCCTTGTGACTACTTTCCACTTACTTATTAATGGAACTTATCTTCGCCAAAGCTCTGCAGCATCACAAGTGAACTTGATCCTGAAACCTCATGTTTCATCGCATCGTGAACAAAGAGACTTGTCATCGGTGAACATTACAGCAGTTCCTATGCCTGATGGTATCGTATGGGACAAGGTTGATTATGATATATTTGGCCCAACAGAACTTTTAAAAGTACCACATTTATTTAAAATTTCCTTAAATGATATCATTACCTCCAGTACATTCTCCGATGATTGGGATTTTGAAACTGTGAATAATATGTTGTCTGATTTAAAACAACCTGCCACATTTTCTAGCAATGAAATGTTGGAAGACACATCAGATTTTAACACTATGTAATGTTACCCACATTACGGTCATCACTTTCTACACAAATCCAGCAGCCCTAGGAATGTTTTCACTTATCACCAATGGGAACATTGCCCTACAACACTAAAAAGCAGTTCAAAAACGTTTGCACAGAAATTTTCATATTTTTCACGGTTTAACATTTCTGACCTGACCTCATATTACTATAAGGTTGCACCTACATCAGCACAGAAAAATATGCTAAGAAACACCACACAGATTTACTCTGCTAACTTTATTACCCAACTGTCTATCCGGAAGGAATAGAGCTTCTTGTAGTACATGCTCCCTACTGCTGAAACCCCCAAAATTTCACAAAAAGAAAACCTAGAAGAGGTCTTTCTCTGGAATTGCCCCAAGAATTTGGAACTCTCTTCCCCCAGAGATCAGGACCATCCCTTCATTCGTTCTTTTCAAAAACGAAGTAAAAATGAGACTGCTGAATAATGTCCTTCCTATCTGAGGCGACTATCCATGCCAATTTGATTTCTTTGCTGGTGTTTTCACTATGTCTCTTTGTATTATCTTTTCATGCTGTATTTTCTATATTTTGCTCCTTGTATATTTAATGCTATTTATTAGGTTGTACTGCGCTCTGACACCAACATTTTGGTCATGTTGGCGCTTTATAAAGCTTTATAAATAAATAAATAAAACTAAATAACTGTCTGAATAGGGTTTTGGCTTATGGAAAGACACTATAGACTTAAAATCAGTCTGGGGTTCTAGGGATGGGCAAGTCCAGGGAACTGAAGCGCTATTTAGAGCATGACTCATTCCACAGCACATGATTTTTTTAAACTAAGCTGTGCAACAGACTTCCTGTCTTGGGATAGCCAAGAACAAGGACTTGAACACACCTCGGATTCCTACACCAACACAAACCGAGAAAAATGATACATCAGAAGAAGGGGCTACAATAGATGATATCATACAATACAATAGATCAGACCCCAATTGGAAAGGATGGTTGGTTTGGCCCACAGACACTAATAGAAGTCAAGAAAGATTCAGGGGTACCACCAAAGGGTACCGTATCCATAGGCCAGACCCACGATATGTACAAAGAGAACATCCGAGGGTGGTGACATCGTACAGTGTTGGGAAGTTATGCCTCGATTGGCTGAAAACCTCAACACTAACACAGGTGAAACAACACTTATCCTTACTGTCAGAGGATGTGGATCTAAGGGATTTTTTATTAGGCCCCAGGAAACCACGTCAGAAACGTTTCATATATGCTGTCTATAATGAAATATGGAAAATATCCCAACAAGAAGCAGCTGAGAGACTGCGAGAAATAGATAGGATTAACCTAGAAAAGGCATTAGACGTAGTTGACAATGGTATGACTACGTTAACATCCAGGATATATTCACTGGGCAACATTGTGTCTTCTGCTATTGACGTACTAGAGCAGGACTTGTCCATATTATAGCACGGGCAATCACAATTACGTTCTATTATGTTATTGAGCTGGACGCTGCAATCATTGCGCGCTGGTTATGTGCCTTGGTGGTTTATAAACAGTACGTCCCTGTTTTCTGCATACAATCTCACAGAAAAACAGATGAAGATGGCACAGAGGGGAGCAAAATATACAATGCTGCGTTTTGAAAAACTGAACAGATTACCTTTTACTGTGGCTGAGTCACCGTCCACAGAATGGTTAATCCATGGCCACATAACGCTACCGGTCACAACATTCCAGTTTCAATATTGCCTAGAACAAAAACAGGTGGGCAGATATGAAAAGATGGGCAAGGAATACATCAGGGAATCTTGGGAATTACTGTACAGATTTTGATGCAGGAGTGGGGATCTTGAAGTGTTTCTAAGCGGTACTAACTATGAGAACGCTTTGTGTGGATCTCTCATATGCCAGGATATTATGCTACACGGAGCTTGTAATGGTTCAGTGGCAAACCTATCCTGTCATTTGAAAGGTGCCCCGGCAACTGTGATCACTCCGGTATTCAGGCTTCTCTCGAATGGGAGTTACTTGATGCTGAACGATCAAGGCTGTTGTGGGATGCTAAAGGGCATCGCATATCTGGTAACCGTGAGCTCCAGGGTTACTTGCTGTATGCAAGTATTGTTTCCACTGACACATACAGTCAGGGAGGCGCTGCTATGGCCTTCATTGAATGTTTCTATTATACAGTTTGATACTCTGAGCAGATTGAAAGCTATGCTTTTACAGAAAACCGTGCCTTTAACCTCTGCCCAGGAGACTTTTGATCTCCAGATCGCAAGGTCCTCGGCTGAGATACTGGCACTAATACGTACAAACTGCCCTTTCCATTTCGCTGAAATGGTAAATCGTTTCTTTAACATGTCTGATACGATGGGTATAAACCACCTATTTAAGACCATAGGTTCAGACGGTCCTCGGAGTTATACCAAACTTTATACACTCTGTATTCAGAAGCATATTTGGAGGACTTCCGCTAATCCTGTTTCTAATAGCAGGTATCCTGATTGTAATTTTTCTGCTACGCAATGGACGTCCCAGTCACCAAGGAGATGGAAAAGGCACTCCTGGAGGGCAAATACCGTGATCGCATAGTACAACATCTGGGCACACCTCGCCTACGAGAACTGAGTGCTTCTTGGTTCCTGTCATTTAGACCAGTCTGGATGGACTGCATCTTACCTGTTCTCCGATGCCTGTTCTGCGGAGAGGAATGCGTGGTAGATCTGTGTCTGACACTTCCATCAGTTGCGCAAACGGACGTTGATGCATTACTGGACACAATAACGGCCCATGTTCTGCAATGTCCCCAGCGTATTCCTATGTTGATGGCGGCATTCTTGGAGCCACCACAGGAAATTTCTGCTCCTGTTGGTATGGACACCGGCTCCTCCATGAACATCCAGACTTTGGATACTGCACAGGCTGCCTCAGCATTTGCTGCAGGCAGTACGGAAGATCATCTGTGCTGAATTGATGTAATCTGCGAGGTGTTACAGGGATCATCGTCTGCGAAGGCAGGCAACAGCAATGTTGTGTCTACCAGCCAGGACACATAAACATTTGGCTCGTCGTGTGCTGGGAAAAATTTTAAGCAAACTCACATTGGAGTTCCAAAACAAATTGACACTTTTTATGACCTGCATGGTTTTCTAATGCTTGTAGTAGTTCAAACTATATATACGGACACATTAGAGCTATTGCTTGAGTGACAATTTATGTTCTTAGCACCTTTTTAGAGTTCTTAACATTTTTTACATTTTTTAATGGAACTATTGTTTTTACGTATGTTTGCGTACCGGTACCTAGATATGTAGTACGTTAGAATTAGATTATGTTGTCCAGTCAGATGAGGAGTGGGTGTTATATTCCCTCCTTGTTACTGGCTGAGCCCACGGGACTCCCCTTCTTGTGTCACCGGTCTCGCTATCCGGCAGGCTTTAGGCATCGTGCGGGGCTCCCCTCGACCACCAGGGAGCCCCGCTCACCAACAGCAGCACCTCCACCTTACTTCTGGCTCCCGCGAGGCACCGGCTCTAACTTCAGCCGGGCCCCGCCCACAACCAGGCAACCTCTGCCTGTCTTCCGGCGGCCTCTCCTGGACCGCCCTTGCTGATAGGCTGAGTGTGGCAATGGCCCTGCCCACAACCAGGCTTTGCTCCTGCCTGGCTTCCGGCCTCTTCCTGCACCGCGCTGATGACACAGTACCTTCGTGGGCTTCTGGGGGCATGGATAGGCAGCGCCAGGGACTCCAGTCGACCAACAACGCTGCCGGCTCACTGGCAAACACGGGCAGCTCCCTACGGCCCAGGGCTCCTGCACAACAGGCAAGGTGACCGTTCCCTTGCGAGTCCAAGCAGAACTTTCCCAACGCACAGGGAAAGCAAGCGGAAAGGTCCAAAGTGCTCCTCCCATGCAGCACGAGTGAGCCCACCCTTTGGGAAACGTATTTTTGCAGCGCTCTCAAAGCGCGGTGATAAGGATCAAACCAAAGCACTCCGCCTGCACTTAACACTCCAGGAACAAAGGCAGGGAGCGTGAAGTGCTTCACCAGCGCTTGGGCTTCTCCAGTACAGGGGGGGCAGTCCCCTCTTGCTGGATCCTTTGGAGAGTACTGGGGGCATGCGGTTCCAAGACAGAAGGCCAGCACACACAGGGCTTCCTAGTAGAGGGGGAGTCTTTCCAGCTCCCCCAGCAGACAGCAGGTCAGTCCATGTGGCACTTCCTCCTCACACAGCAGTACATGCAGTGTCTTAGTCCCCAGAAGGTCCCAAGTAAGCACACAGCAGCCCTTTTCATGGGGTCACAGCCCCAATACTTATACCCCTTATGTCTTTGTTCTTCCCCAGTCCAGGGCTCTGCGCCCGGTCCAAACCAGTTCTGGGGGCACTCACACCTTTCTCTAAAGGTGCACCACTACCCCCTTTGTCAATGTAGGCTCTGGCCCCAGACACACCACAGGGGGGGGGGGGAGCCAGCATTGTGGAAGGCAGGCACAGGCCCATTCAGTCCCAGGGGCTACTCCTCCCACCACTCCAAATGCAGATTGGCCTATTCAGCCTAGTGCTGACTCACCTAGCCCCTGTCACTCTAGAGCCAGACATGCAATACACATCAGGCAGGCACAAAGACACATAGCACACAGAAATGCCCACTTTTAAAAGTGGCATTTCTAAAACAGTGATAATAAATCCGTGAACACCATTGCGAAGCATTTATTACCACTATTCCAAACATACCAAACTTGACCACTCTACTCCTCTCAGATCAGGAATTACCACTGAAGCACTTATCAGGGAATCCCCAATGCATTCCTCTGAGAGGGCAGCCTGACAGCAGTGAGAAACCAAAATGGCTGTTTGTCACTACCAGGACATGCCACACAGTGAAGGCACATGTCCTACCTTTTGCCTACAATGCACCCTGCCCATAGGGCTAGCCAGGGCATACCTTAGGGGTGACTGATATGTAGTAAAAGGGGAGTCACAGACGTGGCACCCACTTTATGTGCCACGTCACAGCGGCAATAAGCTGCGCGTGCAGGCCCTGCAATGGCAGAGGCCTGAGACAGGTTTGAAAAGGCTACTTTGGTGGGTGGCGCAATCAGCGCTGCAAGCCCACCAGTAGCATTTACTTTACTGGCCCTGGTTATCTGAGAGACCACTTTACAAGGGACTGACAGGTAAATTAAATTAGCCAAACAGGTGTAGGCCAATCTTACCACGTTTTACCATAGAGAGCACATGCACTTTACACTGGACAGCAGTGATAAAGTGCCCAGGGTCCTAAAACCACCAACACCAGGTCAGAACAAATATCAGGAGGAAGGCAAAAGGTTCAGGGATGACCCTGCAAAAAGGGCCAAGTCCAACAATCAGAATAAGAACAGTAAAAATGAAACACTTTCTTTTTGCAATTCTGATGTGTGGTGGAAACAAATATTTTACTACAAACAAATCAGCACACTAGGTGATGACATTTCCACACATTATCATTTGTGCACAGTAAAACTGGATGTCTGTGCAAATGTAATGTCCATTTTCAATTGGAAATGTGTTGTCTGTAATGGCAGTCACTATCAAATCATGCATACTCCACACACCACTCCACTTTACAATACAACACTCTACACCACTTCACTCTACAACACTCTGCTCCACTCTATGTCCTTCCACTCTATACAATGCCACTCCATCCCATGCCACTCCACTCCAACACACTTCACTGCAAGACACTCTAAGACACGGCTTGCCTCTCCATGACCCTCCACTCTATGCCCCTCCACACCACTCCACTCCATTCTACTCCACTCTACCTCACTCCACTCCAATCTACCCTAACCCAGTTAACCCCACTCCTCTCCAATATACAACATTCTACTTTGCTACAATCTACCCCACTCCACTCCAGTCTATCATTCCAATCTCCCATACTATAATCCACCCAATCTACTCAACACCAATGTACCCGACTCTTCCCTAATCTGCCCCCACTCTACTCCACTCCAATCTACCCCAGTCTACTCCACTCCAATCTACTCTACTCCACTCTACCCCAATTTACACCACTCCACGCTACCCTACTCCAATCCACCCAATCTACCCCACTCCACTCTACCCTACTCCAATCCACCCAATCTGCGCCACTCTACTCCACTCCAATCTAGCCCACTCCACTGTACTTAATCGACCAAGATCCACTCTACCCCAATCTACCCTTCACTCCAATCTACCCAACTCCAATCTACCACACTACACTCCAATCTAACCCACTCCACCCCAATCTATCCCACTCTTGTCTAGCCCAATCTACTCCACTCCAATCTACTTCACTCCAATCTACTCCACACCACTCTACCCTACTCCACTTCACTCAACTTCAACCTACCTTACACCACTCCACTCTAATCTACTCCACTTGAAACTACCCCACTCCAATATATCCTACTCCAATCTACCCCAGTCTACCCCACTCCACTCTATCCCAATCTACCTACCTCCATTACAATCTATCCTACTCCAATCCACCCAATCTACCCCACTCCAAGTATCCTACTCCACTCCAATCGACCCCACTCCAGCCCACCACACTGCACCCCACTCTTCCAAATCTACCCCATTCCAATTTACCCCAATATACCTCACTCCACTCTACCCCAATATATCCCAATCTACCACCCTCCTATCTACCGCAATCCACCAAAATCTACTCCTATCAAACCTAATCCACCCATATCTACTCCACTCCACTCCAAACTACCCCACCCCACTCCAATCTACCCCACTCCACTCCAATCTACCCCAATCCACTCCAACCTACCCCCCTCACCTCCACTCCAATCTACCCCACTCTTCTACAATCAGTCTACCTCACTCTACACCACTAGAATCTACCCCAATCTACCCCACTCCAGTCTACCTTACTCTACCCCACTATACTCCACTAAACTCTACACCACTCTACCCCACTCCACGCTACTCTAAATCAACCTATTCTCTCCATACTACTCAAGTCTACCCCACTCCACACTACTCCAATCTACCCCATTCTACACTACCCCACTTCAATCTAGCCTACCCCACGCCATGCCACTAACATTTAGCCACGTTGAACTACAGTCATCTTAACTCATCTTTGGTTAAGATGAGTATTAGACATGCATAGATGTATGAAAGTCTTAAGTAGGTTCAACTGAAAGAAAGATACGGCTGTGCATGTTAAGGAAGAATGCTTATATGTTTCCATTAAATATATATCATTTTATCGCAATCAACATCAAATTGTGTTTGTTTGCTTTCATGTATGTGTAAATCGAATAACTCTAGGCACTAAGCGTTAACTCCATTATCCAAAAAACAATGTCTGTCTTGATTTTAAATTCATGATGTACATTTTTTTGTGTGTGAAGTCTCCATTTCTAGGTCTGGCTATGGACAAATGTAGCTGTCTGCCAAAGATCATGTTACAAAAATAAAAAAACAAGCATTGTCGAAACAAAAGGTTTCACGTTTAAAAATGTAAAACCGGTGTTACCTTTGCTAATGCTTGTTTGCATTGGTACTCCCACACTCTTTATTTTTTTATTTTTGCTTGACTATTCTTAAATGTCCATCTGCCTTATTTGAACAACAAATTTTAAAAAATCGAAATAGCCAGCTGTGCATCACAATGCATGTGTTTGTATGCATTGTGATGCATGCACGCACGGTAATGTACCAGCAGCCATTTGAGCTTTTTCCCTTTATCATTACAACATACCCGACAGCCATTTAACAATGGTAAAGTAAAAGTAACTACCATCGGCAACACCAATTGATCTGACATTCAAGTACAAGTGCATGCAATTACAGGCATGCAGAAGGGCGCATTTTTGCATGCTTGTGTTTGCATGCTATACCGCTTTAAAGCCAGATGTGTTAGCATTTTCAATATGTGTTTTAGGTTGAGCAAAACAATTATTTTTTACAGCAGAATTGTCCAAGAATACATTGGCCAAAAAACAGCGGTGTTTTAAAGAGAACATTTTATATTTGTATGCCTTAGCTTGAAACCGTCATTCATTTGCTTCAACACATATGTGCATATGTGCCAGGGAAGCAACTAGACCCGAACTTCGGGGGCGGGGGGCTAACAGGGGTGGCCGGCATGGCTCGTGGGTGGGTTTGCGGGGGTGTCGCGCGGGGTGGGGTGGGAGGGTTACGTGAGGGAAAAAATAAAAAATAAATAAAAAACGTACCTTTCCGCCAGCCGGGTCCTGTGTCTCTGGTCCTGCTTCCGATTTTAGGAACAGGAAGCAGGCACCCAGGCTCCCTCCTCTAAGCCAATCACAACACTGCAATGTAGCGTTGTGATTGGTCTGAGCACCGTGACATGGCGTTCAGCCAGGGGCTGTAGGGGTGGGCATGTTCTCCACGCAGACTGTAAGAGAGAGTATGCACGACTGTTTGGGCGGCCCGAAGAGGGCTGACCAAACAGTCATTGCGCCTTTGGGAGTGGGCATATCTCTCGTCCCCTGCCCTGCTCCCTGACAGAGCAGCCCCCCCACCCGCCTGCCTGCAAAGGAAACATAAAATTATAATAACTTAAAGTTATTATCATTTTATATTTCCTTTCCACTGCTCGAAAGCAGTGGGGCGACGCTCCTCCGCCATAGCGGAGGAGCTGCCACTGGGGGCTAACACTCCCAGCCAGTGCTGGCCCTATCACTGGACGCACACTGTGCAACAGTCTTTTTTGGCGCCTCCATTTCTTCTTCTCCATAAATTCCCTCACTACCAGTCACCAACAATGCACCTCATCTCTCTATAGCACCTTTCTGAGGAATATTTCATTTTTTTATAGCGCTACTCATAGTTTACTCACACTCAGTTCTGTGATCTGCATGGTACACATTCTTTGTGGCAGGCACATTAACCCTCTGCACTGTGTGGGTCGCAGGAGTGCCCATGTGAGTGCACGGTGAGCGATGCGACAGTGTGAGAGTAGGGTAAGAGGAGTGACTGCAGGGCGAGTGAGGTGACCATATAAATTTGGGTGCGGATGTAAGTGCAGAGTGGGACAAATTAATGCATGGTTAGTGATGGTCTTGTTTGAGTAAGATTGCAGATTGAGCAGTGAGGGGGACAGGTGAGTGAAGTGTCACATGAGTGCAGGGTGAATAGTGTACTCGTGTGACTGCAGGGTGAGCTACAGGGTGAACAGCGCAAGTGCATTGTGAGTGCAGACTGATCACTGTGAGTGCAGGGTGAGCGGGTGAATGGTGTGAGTGCATGGTGATCAGTGTGAGTGCATTGTGATCGCTGTGAGTGCAGGGTGAGTGTGAAAGTGAAGGGTGAGAATGAAGAATGTGTCTGGGAATGCACTCTGCATTGAGACAATGCTTGAAGTAAATCGGCATGTTATTGACGGCGGCGTAGGGTTTAAGGTACTAGTTCAACTATTGCTATTATGACATTAATCAGGGATCGAGGGTGGAGGAAATAAATAATGTGCTGATCCTGCAACAAACTTCCAGTCTTATGATTAGGGTTGCCAGCTCATTATTTGGATTTCCCAGACGGTACAAAAATAAACAGTCATCTAAAGCCGTATTTTCAGCACTTATCTGTGCATACTTCGAACAGCAAATATAAGTAAAAAGCACTTTTAATTGTGTTCTAGGGCTGCCTGAATGATTCATGGCTGATAATTAAAGGTAACAAAGACAGAAAAGTCACATTACACATCAATGCATACTTTTTTATTTAAAATCCTATTTAGTCAAGATGAGATGTTTGCAGGCTCTTTAAACAACACATGGCTGGCATTTTTCTTTTGGCAACACTACTTTATATTCCATTTCATGAAATGCATCCTCACACTACAGCAAAGGAATAGGCAGAGTGGGGGCCCAGGGGGTACTGGAACCCGAAAAAAAACTAAGCCTCTGTAACCAGTTTACAAAGGTATGTAAATATGCAAATGGTCTTTAAAGACCTGTGAAAAACTTGGGCGTGCCGGAGATAAGACCGCAGACACTGCCCAGCCAAGCCTACAGCTGCAGCAGCCCGGGCTGAGACACATGATGGGGGAGCTGAAGCCCTTTCAGCCCAATGGGCGTTGCATGCCTGATATGTGCGCATGATGCGCTGCTCATTCTGTGGTTGTTTGGGACTTGGATGGGCACAGGATGCCTCAACCCGTACAGGCCTGAAGACCCTCCCTTCCTTCTGGTTTAGCATGGTTGCTTGCTTTGTATCCCATGTGGCCCACTGAGCACGCTGTTTTACTTTCACTATGACTACTCATACTGTGCAACGCACTCCTTTCAGCAGCAAGACCCGTGTGCTTTCTACAGTGACTGATGCTTGTATTTAATTTGTTCCTTCATTAACTCAATTCCGCTCCTTATCTGTACATCTTCGGTGAGAAATCGCTGCTGCATTGTCATGAGCTTCAAGTGCATTCTGACATGAAGCCACAATTTTGAACTAAAATCCCCTGCAGAAGAGCAGGCATCCGCATAGAAGCGCTGCCTATGGGCAGAATATCCTATCAGCCCAGTGCAGAGACGAGTGACAGGGACCAGGTCAAACACAGCTAAAACACAGCTAAACACAGCTAAAACACAGCTAAAACGTCCTTATTTTTTATTAAATAATACATTGGCACCTGCAATCCCTGTATAAAAGCCTGTCTCTAATCTCCTTATTACAGATGGCTTGTGAGGTCCCTAGTCACCTGTTATAAAGAAATGACGTAGCCGCTCAACTGTAATAACATATTACTGTTGAGTTCTGACATCACAATGCCTGCACCCAGAGCCAGCAGCAAAAAGGAAAGGCAGGTCATGGAGAATAATTAAAGGTACAGTTAAAAAAAGAGAGTTTTCCTGCTGCTGCTCTGTTTTTCTAGATGAAAGGTGATAAGCAGCAAGGAGATATTTATGGCAATGTGCATTTTTTTCCATGCTTAAGGTACTTAAAAGAAAGACAGAGTCTCTCTGCATGTTTCTAGCATTATAAGCTTCAGCACTTTTTTTTAAATCAGACTTATTCTAAACTGATTCTGATATCTTTTAGCAGCAAATATCTAACTGTTTTTTGGTGTGTTTACTTTTATACTAGAGTTTTTAATTGCATAATTCATGTTTATAAACATACTTTCTCTTTCATGTGAAAGAACTCCACACAAAGGATATAAGTGGTTTGTGGGAAGAGTTATGATGTGACCATCTATTATAAGGCATAAGTTACACCCTGTTATGCATTGTAAGTATATTGCAAGTCACCTCGATGTTCCTCGACCATATAAAGGAACTCAGCCTCATTTCTCTGTATGATCACAGAACTCTTCGGTGTGTGAGGTTGGAGAATGTACTCTAAACATGATTTGGTGATGTCCCTGTGCTTAAACATGTAGCGTTCAGAGAGTGTAAGAACAGACAAAGTAGCACTTGTGTATACTTACCATTTTTGGGTGATCTGTATTGAAGAGCTGAAGCCACCAATAATGAAGATTGGAAACTCTACCTGTAATATTCTATACAGGGCGACCCCATATTGACAAAATCGTAGTCCTGGGGGCACTTTATGCGACCCAAGTAAATTAAGGGCCTGATTACGATTGAGTGGCAAATTCCGACCAATGCATGAACCCCTGTTTACGTATGTGTTAACATTTCGAGTTTGAAGCTATTTAACACAACAGAATACTATCAGATACGTTAAATACCTCAACCTTTGTTAAATTTTGGCAGGTCAATCCTGCCCAAATTTAATAGGGGAAAAGCATATGGTATTTGCCGTATCATGCGGAATGTGATGTGTTAAACACCAACATCCGCATGCTATTACCCACCAACTCGTAACTAGTATTATTTATCGCGCCTTATATATAATGTACTTCACAGTTTCGTTATTTTTCAGGTGCACCAAAAAACACCTCAATTCCTAAGCAGGTCCTATATGGATAACAATCATTACATAGCCTATCATAGTATATGCTCATTGTCCATTCAGGAATACTATATGGAGTCCACCCAGGCGCAACAGAGGAGTCCATTCAGGAGGCAGTTTGTGGGTACACAAACAAAAAGGGCTGATTACAAATCAGGTACTGCAATATACCCTGATGGGATTCCACTCCACCTGATTATGACTGGTGCAGTGGTCCCATACCCTGATTTACCAGGTGGTGGCCCACCAGAGACACAATTTCACATGAAGTTAATTCAAGCCAGTAAATGGCATGAGGTTTTATGCAACTACAACCAAGACTCATGACCCTGACTTTTTTCTATGGAAAGGAGGGAGCATCCACCGCTACTCAATGCCAGAACTAATCTTCCGCTCCCCCCTACTATCCCTACCCTTTTCCCTCCACCATTCCCCCACAGACATGCCCTCATGCATATGCCTTGCGGATATTTACCTCCTATTTAGGGAAGGCTGGAAAATGTGTGTTAAACCTTTTGGGTAAGTGAACACCTTGTAGAATGCTGCAAGGCAATTATATGTTCCCAACGTTAATCCCCTTTCTGAGAGGTTTAATTTGTAACTGCACAATACTGGTAGAAACTCCCACAATGTAACTGCAATTACATGTGTGGAGTTTAGACTCCACCAGTACAGCGCATCTCTAAATCAGGGCCTAGATTCATAAGTAACTCTGTCAATTACAAACCCACCAAACTGAATATTGTAAGCCCTCTTCACAAAGACCATGATGATCTAGTGACTTTGAGAAGCCACTGTGACATAACTCTCTGAGGGCAGAGTGATGAACCTCTCTCCTTCATTGTGGGAAGGTGGAGTATTATGTGGTGATGATGATTAGGCTTCACCATGCAATAGTGTCAGAAACCCCAAATGTGGTCCTTGGATTCACACTATGAAATCCTTAGCTCAATCCTGGTAGTGTGGCAAAGAGCAGTCAGCCTTTACTAGAGGAACATGTGTTAAGCATTTCAGAGTGCCAACATGGATGATAAGTAAATGAGACAACTCGAGAGAAATCCAACACCAATTTATAAAAATAGAGTGTATTTTTATCTTAATTTAGACATCAATATGATTGAATAGCATACATATAACCTGTGCTATGGATTTTAGAAGCAATATGAAATCCGTGCAAAATAATACAGTGAAAATGTAACATTGTGGTCAATGGGAAAAACCCCTAGTGACAATTGGTCACTTGCAGGTTGAGTTGTGTGGTACCCTTGCAGGGTAAAGGTGATGCAGGTCGCGGGACCAGGCCACGATAGTCAGTTCAATTTTACCTGGCCGTGGAGCATGGGTGCAGAGTTGTCCCGGCTGTCCCTGGTGCTGAATGGGAGTCATGAGAGAGCTGCTTTTAAAGCATACACAGTGCTGTGGAGAACAAGATGCAAAAACACAACAACGGGGTTCTTGCTGATGTTGGTTGAAGGACGGATAGAGTTCCCGCTAGGTTCAGCGTCGAGTGAAAGAGTCGGTTGCCAGACTGGTGACCAACAAGCTTTGGCAGTGGTTATCCCTGGAAAAAGGTACTTCAACGTCCTGTGGTCCCGGGAAACACAGTAGCTGCCAGTAACTTTGTGGAAAGCAGGACAAAAGCAGGACAACAGTTCCCACAATGTACTAGACCATCTGGATTTGTTCAATCCCATGGAGGACCTGATGGCCAATGATTCTTCAGATCCAGGGCGTTGTTTTACCTGAAGTTTGCAGGGGACTAGTGCCACTAGTCCAGGGGAGTCTGAGGGTGCTTCAGGATTCCACAGGGGTCCCTCTGTCTGGGACAACTGAGAGTTAGCCTAGGATGAGTCTTAATCAGGCAGTTCCAGGAGTGTTGCCTCAGGTGCACAGTATCTCTTTTTTGCTTTGTACAAGTCTTGTTGTCACAGTCATGGGTCTCTTCTTTTGTCACCTTTGATGCAGGGTGTTCAGAACTGAGGTTTGGGTGTCAGGGTTATCCTTTAAATCCTAGAAATGGGTGTTAGGGGTGTATATGCAAGTGGTCAATGGCCTAATTGCCTCAGCAGCTAATCCTCCCCTGATGTGACCACATCAAGGGGGGGTTTGTCACCTTTTCTACCCATAACCTTCTATTCTGACTCTTCTAAAAATGGCAGAACCTTTCTTTTAGTGTGCAGACCAGGCTGCCCACGCTGGAGGGTGTATTCCTCCTTACCTACCTAATTTCCGTCTGCCCGGGTGCAAATGTGCCTGGGGCAGGGGGAGGGCTGTTTCATCCTCTGGGAGTCAGCCCTGATGAATATCAGAGGTGGTGCAGCCTTTGAAGCTCACCGCTTTGATGTGCCACTTCACTATGCATCCTGGGAGGGAGGAGGTGTGACTTCCTTCCTGCCCAGGCCTTTGTTTCTGACTTCTAGGAGTGATAACACTGCCTGACAGAGAGTCATAATCCTGTCTTGGAGGCAGCAAGCATGGGTTGCCAGCCAGAGCACAGAGAAACTGGGGCAACCAGGTGGGCAACCTCTAAGGTAGCCACCTGGGTGCACGCCACATCGCCCTTGACACAAGATTCGAGTCAGGGTTGAGAAGGCACATTGTTTGATACCAAAGATGACATATTTAGGCTGTACCATAATGGAACTGTCAACCTCGAGTTTGCCCGGGTGCCAGCCCATGTTATCCTATGGACCGTCTTTCACTTATAGTGCCCTTTAATGGTAAAGGGCACTATAGGGACATATAAGTTTGCACTTACATGTCCACACCTCTAATATACTGCACCCTGCCTCCTGGGCTCAGAAGGCCTTCCTTAGGGGTGACTGAAATATTTTAAAAGCAGTGCATTGACTTTGCCACACATGATGAGGGCAAAGTCGAATCAGAGCAGTTTACACTGTTTCTGCATTCTACAATGGCATGCCTGCCATCAGATGTTTGCTGGGGTCACTCAGGGTGGCACAAACAGTTATGCAAGCCCTGTGAACCCCTTTACCACCCATGCCCTGGGTACCACTGGTACCATATACTAGGGACTTATAAGGGGGGTAAAGTTCTTGTCAATTGTGGATGTCAATTTACACATAACAGTTTTAGGGAGAGAGCACTGGCACTAAGAACTGGTGAGCATACTTCAGAGTACTTCAGAGTCGAAAACAAGCATTTAGTAGTCCAAATGGGGCAAAAAGTCGGGTGACATCTCCAAAAAGCCCTGTTTTCTTTAGGGGTGGGCGGAATTTGCGTAGTCACGTTACGCAAATCTCCGCAAAATTGTTAAAAATGTCCGCGAGCATGCAGAAATTCAAAGAAGACGCGGAATTGCTTGTCCCGCCCGTTCGCGATGTGTTTTTGCGTGCTCGTGGGGAAATATATCGCTAACTTGCCCATGCGGTCGCTAATGGGCGCGGCCATCTTGTTTTTCACTTGTCCCGCCCGCTCGCGATGGTTATTTCCTGTTCCGGGTCGCGTATTGCATGCTCCCGCCCGTTCGTGATAAGTATTTCCTGTTCGGGAACGCGTATTACGTGTTCGCGACGCTTTTTGCGTGCTCGGGGGGGAAATATCGCGCGAACTTGCCCATGCGGTCGCAATGGGTGCGGCCATCTTGTTTTTCAATCTATTGCTATGGTTCTGGGCCTGCTTTTTAATCCTCCCTCTATATTTTCAATCCTTTGTTTCTGGAAACTTTTTTTGATCTTTTTTATTTATTATCTATCTCTCTATTATCCTGATTCTATATTTTGAGTTTTTTTCTACTTTTTGTGTGTTTTTCACTACTTTTCACTCTTTTTCTATTACCTGCTTTTTCATTTCTTTTACTTACTTTTTTAATTCCTACCTTTTCTTTTCCGCCCCCCCCGCCTACCCAGAACCATGGCAAAGGGCCACAGGGCTCGTAGCCAGAGCCGCAAATGCCTTCCTTGAGGAAGGCGGCGCCAAAAAGGGGTGCAGGCACGGGCCTTTTTTGGTGAGGCGGAGGTGGCTGCACTGGTTTTTTTTGTGCAGCGCCACCTCCCCTTAACCCTGGCAGCAGGCGGCAGGCCTGGGTCCGGGTACGGGCTCCGGGAGCATCGGCAGCGGTGGGACAAGGTGCGTCGGGCAGTGTTTCGCTGCTCTGGTGTCCGGCGCACCAATAACCAGCTGACGCACCGGTGGTCCGATATTCTGGACCGGGAGCAGGACCTGCTGGACCTGCTAGGAGTGGAGGTCCCGGGGCTTGGTGAGTAGCTATTTAATATTACTACTTTGTGTTCTTCTGCTCGGTGTTATAAATTGCGAATATTTTTTTTTCCGACCAGCAAGAATGCTGCTGCTTACATTGCAGGTAAATTACGTTTAAAAATCTTCTGTGATTGTTATGACACAGGCGCTCGGCGCTACTAATCTTACTTGTTTGCAACTTTGCGCTCGCTTGGCCTGATTATGTAAGAGTTTACTTTAGAGAACATAAGTTAGGTAATGCTAGAGAGACTCTAGTCCTTCCTTTGTCCTCCTGCCACTAAGAAGGGATAGTGGTGGATTGATAGGTTTAGTTACTTATTAGTATTAGTTGGTAATTTTTAAGTGGTGTGCGTGACGCATCCTCTGTCACGTCACGTGCTGCTGAGTGCTGCTTACCCCAGTCCTTAGTAGAACCTTTTGTAGTTTGTTTAGTGAGTGTTAATAGGCTTATATCATCACTAGCAGAACATCAGCAGCAACTAACCAACAATTTGGTGTATGCAAAAATGTATGCATGTGTCCTCCATCGATGCATTTTTGAGGACTAAAATAAATGGAAATGCAGACTTAGTGAACAATTGGCCCATCTGGATTGGAATAGGTGGGCTAGGTCAGGTGGTACTTAGGCTTACTAGACGGTCCGTGAATCTCGCAATACTACTAGTCGATCAGATTAGATAGGTCAATTTTATTGCAATTGTTGTTCACAAAAATGTTTTTGGAGCGTATTTTATTTGTTTCACACCAAACTTTAATTTTTGTCTCTTTCTTTATGAAATCTTACATGATCAGCACCCAGGGGCAAGAAGACGGGGTCTGAGTTGGCGGAACCAGAAGAACAACAACATGCCTCCCAGGGCAAGGACCACTCCTCTACCGAGGGCTCTGCTGCTGGCCCCAGTAAGTCCTCCTGTGGTTAATATTAATAATTATATTTCCCTAACTTTTCCTGCACCTTATTTTTTCCGAACTATTATTTTGGTTTCCTAATTCTATTTTTTACAAATTCTTCTTCGATCTAGACTATCTGTTTCTAAATTCTTGTTATCCCTGCCTCTAACTGCGTCTGCTATGACTCTCTGTACTACTACTATTAGTATGCCTGTAGCTAAGCTTGCCCAGTTGGCCACTCTTTATTTAAAAGGTTTTAAATAAAACTCAGATTCACCAATAGCTCTAGCCATTGAGTCCAGTCCTTTGGGTTGTCCTCTTCTACTACTTCTAGTCTTCTTAATCTTGAGGCTTTTCGACAATTCCCACCAACAAAATGCCCAACCAGATTTTACTATTTTTGATAGGATAGGACATACTACTACTGTTGTAGGGATTCTGCACATACAGAACTTTGCACAAGAAAATAGGACGTGGGTGATGGGAGGTTGGACCTTCCTCACACTTCAATCAGAAGCCACCACAATCCCCTGACTGACTAGTTATAATGTCTCATTAGCTCTCCGAACCCCCCCCAAGATACCCAATGAGTAGACAACCCAGAACATAACACTCCCGACCTCTCAGACGCGGAAGCAATGCACACCCTTTCGATCACTCACTCGTGTAAGTCCACACCAAATACCACCGAGTCTATGTAAGTTCATAAGGTTTATTTTCAACTGACAAGCTCTGTACGTTGTTCTATAATGCAGCAGCAACAGCAAAATGCATACGATTAAAACACTAAACATTGTTACACTTAGTTACACTTACAACTACAAGTCCATAGAAGACAAAAGGCGAAATCATGATAACTGAACAGTGGTGGAAGAACCACCCTCCCCTTGGTAGGAATATAGTTTATATAAAATTATAAATGAAGATCTCTGAGCGAATTCTGGGGACCCCTCACCTTAGAAGAACCTAGTACTGGTTACATCATAAGCTCTGCAAAGCTCTGGTTCGTAGAAGGGAATCTTCCGTCTGTTATGAGAAAAATGGTGCGCGTTAGTATAGTGCAAGCATTTCTCAGTCGTGCCAAAAAGTGTAGTATTTTTATGGATAAGCAATATGGACTAACACCAGAACTCCATAACAAAGTGGCTTGTTTTTCGACCTTGTACGCAGCGCTCAGCTAAAATGGTTGCATGGCTCGGGGTAACTTAGCAAAGACTAGAATGACCCTAGGGACCATATAAAACTACTAGTGTCTACTCTACTACCTGATTTGTACTAGTGATGTATGTTGTATATGTATTATGTATGTATTAACCTTTTTTTCAATCTTGCTGGTGAAAAATAGGGGGAGGTGTATATGGCATCTGAAAAATGTGTAATGTTTTTTCTAGGCGTACTACCGACCACCAGTACCGGGGCCAGCGGCGAAGGTGACGCAGCCGCTGAGGGTGCAGGAGGAGATGCAGCAGTTGCAGGAGGAGCTGCAGGGGGTGAGCCAGCAGCAGTGGCGGGCGGTGGTAAGTTATATTCCTAATCCTTACTTATTGACATTACACTCGCTGCAAGGGTGTAATGTATACTGTACTGTTGAGACTTAAGTAAGAAGTTGTTGTGAACGGTTGAAGAAGACACCCTTTACTTAGCATTAGCAATAGCATTAGCGGCGGGAGTGTACTGTTGAGTAACCAATGGCCTCGTCTATCTGACTTCAACTCAGCTGTGAAAGTTTTATGGAGAAGACTAAAAGTCAGATCAGATGACCTTGATGGATGGGTTGAACGAAAATGGAAAGAAGGGTGGAAGGAGGAAGGACGGGCGAGATTTAATATTTATGACTGGCAGAGAAGGATACGTGGGATGCATGCATAGGTGGCTGATAGGAATCAGATGAATGGGTGGTGGAATGCCTGAAACTCCCACAAATGTTAGAGGCCGAGGTAGTGGGAGGACAGATACATACCACAAATGTTATGTACTGTGCTTGCTAGTGCTACTGTGCCACTATGTGTAGAATTAATTTGTCTTACTGCTTTGCTAAGAGTATATTTTACAATAGTCTTGTTTTTTCTTCTTCATATAGCTGCTCCTTCCAAAGTGAAAGTAGACAGGAAGGAGTTGGCAGCCAAGGCCCGGCGCCGGAAGCTGGAGGCCATACAAACTGAATACCGGCGGCTGGTGGTTCTGGAGGAGGAGGAGGCGGCAGCAGCTGTAGCCTCCTCCAATGCCCCGGGCCCCAGCCACCCCCCTCCAGTGTTACGGCGCCACCATCTGGCAGCCGCCCGCCGCCGTACTTCATTAAATAGCACTGCTGCCCCCCCCTGTGGATGCAATTGCCGCGCATTGAAGCGCCGCGTGGACCGTCTAGAGGAGCATATTCGTGTCCTGGAGAGGCGAGCCCGCCGATGAACAGACCCTGTTGATTGCCCCTTTTTTATTGCTTATTTTGGTGGGTGGGAATCGGGCGTTGGGGTTTTCACTTTTGGACAATTGGACATTTAATTTGTTGGACTTTTTCGTTCCGGACAATGGACATTGGTTGGGGTTAGGGAGAGGGGTGGGTCAGGTGTTGTTGTGGGATTTTTTTTACATAGTTTATTTTTGTTAGGGGATTAAATTATATATTTATACTTTATATACGATGTTGTTAATGTTTTGTGGGTGGGGTTACTGTTTTACATCACACTGTTTCCTTGCTGGTACAGGGCCACAGCCAGTGTTTGATTTAAATAGTTGGCTGACTTAGTAAGACACAAACAGATAGATGCGGTACCCCTCACTGAGGGACTTGTCTTACTAGTACTGTCAGTCTCTCCTCCTAGTCTATGCATTCTGCAACTGGATTCCAAGGGGTGTGGCAGTAGCATTTGCAAAAAAAAGAAAATGAGACAGTCAGTCGCCTGAGAGAGACTGTGGGAGGAGTAGTAGAACGAAATACAGTACAGCACTTACTGCCAAACAATGATATGCCAAAATACAATAAAACATAATGGTGGCGGGGATAGCCTAGTACATAGAGTTACAAACTCTAGCTGTGTCGAGTCACTCGACTAGGCCTACAATACACTCGACACAAGCGTAACCGTTAGTGCTGTGTAGGAGGATGACAACAAATCCAATAGATGCCGGCAATTAATGCTGATGGATTAGGTTCCTTTGGTAAAAAAAATTATCTCGCAAATATACTGCTCATGGGTGGGCAAGCAGAAGAAGATCCTCACCCTGCCTTGAAATTGAATTTGTGTTGCTTTTGCCAAATCCGCCCCAGCAAGCGTGTGATAAATTATTGGTGTACATTTAATTTAGTCACACCTCAATAAGTCACACAGCCCGGGGGAAGAGGGTTAGGGTTTGATGAATGGTTGGGAAGGGGGGTTTGGGGAAAGGTTTGACAAAGAAAAACAGTACGCATGGACAACAACAAAACACAATCTTGGCAGACGACCATATCCATAAATATGTTAAGGGAGAAAAAGGAAATGCATGCATGATTATGATAACTTGATGGTTAATGATAAGTAGTACTTACTAACTACTACTAGACAATTAAACAGTACATGGCAGCAGTATATTATGCAACTTGCCTTGCCTGTCTGCCCTCCGAGAGACCCGAATTACATACAGTTTCTGTTCTGTTGTACCGGCCCTGGCTTACTATTAAAGATAGCAAAGAAAATTCAAAAATAGCTGTAGGGATGAATTGAATTATAAGCAGAGAGCAAACATAATAATAAAACAACAACACACAGTATTAATGATTGAAGACAAAAAATGAATCAAATTATTTAAAAGATGATGAAAGTTGATACTGTTACTGTATGTCATCCTGGTCAAAATGGGGAGTTGCATCTCGGCATTCCTCTTGGTCCTCCCTTCCATGGACGCTCCGGCCATCAATCTTGGGTGACGCCACTGCCTGCCTGGCAGATGTAGATTCATTGGTAAGGTAAGTGTGAGTTGTTTTTCCCAGTATAGCACAGGGTAAGGGCCGGCCTGTAATTGTAGATGGAAAAACAAAAGGGATATTGAAAAATCAAGTAGAAACAAAATGCATAAATTACGGTGGAGTGCAACAAGAACACTTTCAGAGGTGGCATGGATACATCATGTCTACTCTAGTCTGTTTCCAGCATTAACCTCCAACAACAACAGGACAGAGCAGGCCCACGGCACCCGTGACCCATCCTCCATTTAGCGTACATTTTTTGACAGAGGCAGACAAAGCAGATATACAGCAACATAGCATTTTACAAATTAAGTGACTAAATCAATGCACCGCTGTCAGTCATACCACCACACTCGACTCCACCACTACACAGACATGTAGGTCTGCAGTGGTTGTTGTTGACTTGTTTACCTTTTATGCCACTCATGAAACGCCCTGAGTTATTCCATCAATCATCTCGGATCCTACTGAGTGACTGCGAAGATATTATGTCACTGTGGTCATCATCATGGTGTGTTGTCCAACTCAGTGTGCAGTGTACAGATTGAGTCCCCTTTCCATATTGAAAATGCAATGGATCGGCCTGCAGTAGAAGTAGAAATTTGTTATTAAAAAACAAGAATGGAAACAAACATTGCATTGAGTTACTTTTAGTGTGTAGATTAGATAATAGTACATAATGAATTAACTTCATGCACTACAAACAACAACAACACAAATCACTCAGTCAGCGTCCAATGCATGTCATCATTCATTACCTGTTCCTTCTCATCTTCAGTTAATGGGCAGTCTCTCTCGGCTCGGAAAGGAGGATACTATAGTAGTCATCATCATGTTCCACTTCTTTTGGAGAGACTCAACGAGGCAAGATTTTCTTTTTTCTTCGATTATGCTACATCCAATCATCATCTGGCTTGAGGGCAATAGATTTAGGGCGATTCAGGAGGATGGGGGAGCAGGACTCGGAGGAGTGGACTGAAATGCAGACAGCTGAAACTCATATATGGCAATGACGAAGACGGTGGTGATGGATTTGTTGTGATTTGAAGTTTCCAACCAGAAAGACAGACACACCAATAAAAGTAAATAAGGGAGGACGACAGTAAGAAGTGGAAGCCTAGTTGTCAGGGAAGTATAGCTCGTCCTCAAACTCTGGGGGTTCAACCAGAAGTAGGTAATCAGCATCTAACATGCTACTTCCGTCACCTGAGCCGCTGTCCTCATCTTCCTGCGTTGATTCATGTATTGTGTAATTCGGTGGTATAAATTGCTGATTCATTTTGATCATGTTTAACCTCTCCACGTTTTTGGGTGAGAGACTGGTCCTTTTCACTGTTACAATGGAACCAGCAGCACTGAAAACACGTTCAGAAGAGACACTTGCGACAGGGCAAGCCAGATAGTTTATCGCCAGCCTGCCGAGCACTGTCCATTGGCCCCTTTTGCCATACCAATACCGCAATGGGTTTTGATCAATGTAGACCTCTGTTGGGTCATCCAGGTAGGTCTGGACCATCCGGTCAATGTTCAGGGGTGCTACACTTTGTTCGGCCTCTTTTGTCTTTGCATCAGCACTGGACCTAGCAAGTCCTTGCTGTAAATATCAATCCTGTGCCGTTTTTACTGGGGCTGATGATCCGGTTCTTGCTGTTGTCGATAGTGTTGGTGTTGGTGACAGCTGTGAACCAAATGCACTGCCCTCAGGCTCTGAAGTTGAACTTGACACCGGATGCCCTGCTGCAGTACTTGTTGTGGGTTTGAGTAGCGGGCCTTTAATTACCAGCCGTTCATTTTCCAATTTACTGGCTGCCTCAGCTATCCAAGTTTTGTACCGGGCAACATCCACGTCTGAAAAAGGGAGTAATGTCTTACTGTTCAGTGCCGATTTGTACCGTGGATCCAGAATTGTGGCACAAATGTAATGTTCTTTTAACAAAATCTTAGTTTGCACCCTTGCATTTTCAGTTAAGCGACATGATAAGCTCTCCACCAACTCATATGCTTCTTTTTTTTCCTCCACACCTATGTACGCTTCAGACACCTCCTTTAGCTGTTGCTCTAGCATGTGCAACAATGGGATAGCTTGGCCCATAGTACAGTCCTCCTTGCTGACGTCACGTGTGAAGACCTCGAAAGGAAGAAGCATCTCTGTCAGGCATTTAACTAGGCACCATTGGTCCATCTGAAGGGTCATGCCTTTCACAGTAGGATCCGCCCTTCGCATGACATATTCATTGATTGGTCTGTACTGCTCAAACAGACGGTCAAGCATGTAATACGTTGAGTTCCAACGTGTTGCCACCTCCAGGATGAATGCTTTGACTGGCATTCTATAGTCACGTTGAATGATCCTCAGCTGCTTCCGGGCTTTAAAAGAATGGCTGAAATGAGTGCATATTTTGTGGCAGGTGGTCAGTAAGTTGCTGACTATGGGTTCTTTTTTCAGAAAGTCTTGAACTATAATCTTAATGCAGTGTGCCAAACACGGGACCCTGAAATAGGCACCAACCTCCATGGCCTTAAGTACATTACTGCCATTATCCGTGGCAACAAAACCAATGTTAATCCCTCTTGGGTGCAGCCATTCAAAGACCTTGCTGTTAAACTCTTCCAAAATGTTTGCAGCAGTATGAAATTTCTCCATGGCGAACATGGCTACAGTTGCATGTTTCCGAGTAGCATTAAAAATCTCAGCTGTGTCAACAGCACCTACTTCAGATAGCTTTTCTCTAACCCCCACAAAAGAGACCCAGTGTGCAGTGATGCACATGTAATCAGTGGCTTGGCAACTGGTCCACATGTCTGTTGTCTGGTGGATTTTGTGAACAGCACTCTGCTGCAAAGCTTGTCCAACCAATTCAAGCACATCGTGATGTAGTGCTGGAACAGCAACTCTGGCGAAATAGGACCGGCTGGGAACCTTCCATTTAGGGCAGATGGCTGACACAAATTCAAAGAAACCCACCCCTTCCACAAATGAAAAAGGGAGAAGGTCCAGCGCTAACATTTTAGCCAGCTTCGCATTGTACAACCATGCCGTTGGGTGGTTGCATTGGTACTGCCCCTCCGACCTAAGCATGCTGTCAATGGTAGGCTGGAATATTTTCCTTTGTGGTTCAGCTGTCTTCTTGAACCTAGTTAGGCTCAACGACAACGCACTTTTTCTCATTGCAGTACTCGGTTGCCTTGGTGTCTCAGGCTGACTCTTACTACGGTGCCACTGAGATGTTGCTGAGGATGTGGGTGGTACCACTACACTGCTGGGGCTAGGGCTAGAAATGTCTCCCTTGTGTTGACCTTCCACCGCAATCATATCTTCCCCTACTTCTTCATCACAACAACAGCAATGGGTCCAGTTTTACTTTTTTCTAAGTGAAGTAGGTGAGCCTCCCACTTGATACTGTGGTGTTTTTTGAGATGACTTGTTTGTCCTCCGGTACCATAGTTTGTACCAAGCTTACCCCGCCTAACAGCCTGCCGACAAATTGAGCATATAGCAATGTTCTCCTCCTTACTGCTAACCGAAAAGAAGTCCCAAACTGGGGAGGAGAACTTTCTGGCGCTGCTGGAGGTGCCACTTTCAATACCAGATGAACTGGAGGGTGTGCCTGGAATTTGACTCTGTGCAGTTACATTACCACTACCTACTGAGGTGGTGGTTGAGCTGGATGTAGGTCCCTGCCGGGCCTTTGCAAAGGCAAATATGGAAGCTGGAGGTCGTGTTGGTGTTACCTGTGTTGGTGGTATCCGTGCTACATCCCTCGCAGCGATTTTGGATAGTCTAATAATGTTGGTCTCCATCTCCTCTGGCCCGGGAGTGATGTTCATGATGACTGGCTCTTCTTCATCATCACACCCCTCGTCTACATCTACCTCCATAACTCTAAGGCTTTCTGGAACCTTCCTTTTCACTAGCCTTGTCTTGTGGCGTGCATCACTCTCAGACTGAGCTGGTGGCTTCCAAGTGGCATCTAGATCATCAGAAGCGGGGCTTGAAGAAGAAGTTGATGGACTAACCCTCCTTTTCCTTGCTGGGGGTCTGGAAGACAATGGATCTTCTGAAACAGTGGCTTGCTCCTCTTCGTCTGCAAAAAGCTCGATTTCCTGAACTGCCCCTACTTCAGGTGGAACAACTACTATTGTGGACTGTGGTTGCGGCTGTGGTTGCGGCTGTGGTTGCGGCTGTGGTTGCGGCTGCGGCTGTGGTTGCGGCTGTGGTTGCGGCTGTGGTTGTGGCTGCGGTTGCGGCTGCGGTTGCGGCTGCGGTTGTGGCTGCGGCTGTGGTTGCGGCTGTGGTTGGGGCTGTGGTTGCGGCTGTGGTTGCGGCTGCGGCTGTGGTTGGGGCTGCGGTTGCGGCTGTGGTTGTGGCTGCGGCTGTGGTTGCGGCTGTGGTTGCCCACTTATCTGCTGAGTTTCCGCCTGCGAGTGCGTGGATTGGGTACTACTTTGCGATAATGACATTTCAACATCACTGCTCGTTAGTAGACTGGCTACCTCTCCCACACTCATGGGCTTGGGCCTAGGTTGGTGGGGTGGGCCCGCTGATGCGGAGGTGCTGCTCCCAGCTTGGTCCCCGCCGGACACCGCTGCTGCAGGCGTAAGTTTTTTTTTCTCCAAAAAACACATCGGGCGGTACACCAGTCTTGGCAAGTGCCACTTCCTTCTTCTGTTCCTTCTTCTTCTCACTGGCAACTTTCTTGGTACTGGAGGACCTGGTACCTTTCTTTGGGGCCATCTTCTTCAGATGTCAGCAGGACGCAGGTGCACAAGTTGCAGAGATGTCTGTGGTCACACGTGGACGTGACGTGGTGCGCAGCAGGACTTCTGTCTGGCAGTACAACGGGTGATGATGATGACACCTCCTCCTCTGTCTTTTTGTGCACCTAAAAGCAAAGAAGCCAGGAGAAGAACATCAGTGAAATGTTGCATTTGTTGTTGTGGTTCAATTACTACTAGTACAAACAAACAAATAAAATATATAACTTAGTGTAGCCATTTGTGAGACTTTGTCAACAAGGGCTTTCATGGTATACTGTGTACACTCTCAGGAAGGATAGGAAAGAAGAGGAACAACAACAAAAATACAAATGTAATGGAAGCGGACCCTGTTTGGCATTACATTATTTGCTCATCACATCATTCAGGGAGCTGCAGCTGGCAAAGGGGATGGATGGAAGCAGTAAGCCAAGAGGAAAACCATGCAGGCTTAAATGGCAAAAGCAGCACACTTATAACTCCCACCAGAAATGGCCACCAGCCACATGGACACTCACAAATCACAAGCAACAAGCAGGAGGCCTGGAAAACAATGTACTGAAAACAGGCCTATAATAGCCAGGCAAAGGCTGCATGCTAAACCACACTGCTTTGCCTGTAATGCAATAAAATGCAAAAACGAAAATCCACAGGGCTAAACAAGGCCTGCAACACACCACACACAACTGAGGCATTTATTTAACACACACCCAAAAAAACTGAAATACACCCAAAAATACACATTTTGCAATTCAATCCAATGCCATCCATGCCCTAAATGATGTTTAAATTCAACAGAACACACAGAAACAGTTGTTTCATGCACCCCTGACTACCTCTGAGCCTACTGGATAAAAGGCCTGTTGGCAGACTAGGCCACAAGCTTGCAGGCCTATGGATAAAAGCACACTACCGAGCTTCAAAATGGCCACCAGCCACATGGCCAGGCCCACAACAACAAGAAACTGAAGACAGACAATGCAGGCCTATGGCAAAAAGCACACTGCCTGGCTTCAAAATGGCCTCCAGCCTCATGGCCAGGCCCACCACACCAAGAAACTGAAGACAGACAATGCAGGCCTATGGCAAAAAGCACACTGCCTGGCTTCAAAATGGCCTCCAGCCTCATGGCCAGGCCCACAACAACAAGAAACTGAAGACAGACAATGCAGGCCTATGGCAAAAAGCACACTGCCTGGCTTCAAAATGGCCGCCAGCCTCATGGCCAGGCCCACAACAACAAGAAACTGAAGACAGACAATGCAGGCCTATGGCAAAAAGCACACTGCCTGGCTTCAAAGTGGCCGCCAGCCTCATGGCCAGGCCCACAACAAGAAGCCTAGGCCACAAAGGAAACACATGCAGGCCTATATGGCGAACGCAGCACACTTTTAACTCCCACCAGAAATGGCTACCAGCCACATGGACACTCACAAATCACAAGCAACAAGCAGGAGGCCTGGAAAACAATGTACTGAAAACAGGCCTATAATAGCCAGGCAAAGGCTGCATGCTAAACCACACTGCTTTGCCTGTAATGCAATAAAATGCAAAAACGAAAATCCACAGGGCTAAACAAGGCCTGCAACACACCACATACAACTAAGGCATTTATTTAATACACATCCAAAAAAACTGAAATACACCCAAAAATACACATTTTGCAATTCAATCCAATGCCATCCATGCCCTAAATGATGTTTAAATTCAACAGAACACACAGAAACAGTTGTTTCATGCACCCCTGACTACCTCTGAGCCTACTGGATGAAAGGCCTGTTGGCAGACTAGGCCACAAGCTTGCAGGCCTATGGATAAAAGCACACTACCGGTCTTCAAAATGGCCACCAGCCACATGGCCAGGCCCACAACAACAAGAAACTGAAGACAGACAATGCAGGCCTATGGCAAAAAGCACACTGCCTGGCTTCAAAATGGCCTCCAGCCTCATGGCCAGGCCCACCACAACAAGAAACTGAAGACAGACAATGCAGGCCTATGGCAAAAAGCACACTGCCTGGCTTCAAAATGGCCTCCAGCCTCAGGGCCAGGCCCACAACAACAAGAAACTGAAGACAGACAATGCAGGCCTATGGCAAAAAGCACACTGCCTGGCTTCTAAATGGCCGCCAGCCTCATGGCCAGGCCCACAACAAGAAACTGAAGACAGACAATGCAGGCCTATGGCAAAAAGCACACTGCCTGGCTTCAAAATGGACACCAGCCTCATGGCCAGGCCCACAACAAGAAGCCTAGGCCACAAAGGAAACACATGCAGGCTTATATGGCAAAAGCAGCACACTTTTAACTCCCACCAGAAATGGCTACCAACCACATGGACACTCACAAATCACAAGCAACAAGCAGGAGGCCTGGAAAACAATGTACTGAAAACAGGCCTATAATAGCCAGGCAAAGGCTGCATGCTAAACCACACTGCTTTGCCTGTAATGCAATAAAATGCAAAAACGAAAATCCACAGGGCTAAACAAGGCCTGCAACACACCACACACAACTAAGGCATTTATTTAACACACTCCCAAAAAAAACTGAAATACACCCAAAAATACACATTTTGCAATTCAATCCAATGCCATCCATGTGCCCTAAATGATGTTTGAAATAAATAAATACATCACATAGCAAAGGAACAGTTGTTTCATCATGTTTCATCATGCATCCACCCATGACTAGCTCTGGGCCTACTGGCTACCCACAACTATTTATTTTTAAAATGATGAAAAGTACCAAAATTGTAGTTGCAGCAACTGCAATGCCCCAATCAAACAACACCAACTTACTTGTAAAATCTCAAATCCAAAAGTCCTCAAATCCAATGATAATGATGCAGCAGACACAAAGAGTGATCCTTCCAGCTCAAATCCAAATGAAAAATGAACAGGAGATGGACAAAGCACTGGGAGGAGCCTGCTGGACAGGAACAGGAAGTAGGAGACTCTGTGGCACTTCCTCCCTCTCCCCCCCAAAAAATTTGACAAAAAAGGACAGCCAAATATCAATCTGAGGTTTTTTTCATCCAAATCATCATTTTATAGAAGGTTTTATGCTGCTTGAGATATTATTCTTCTCCAGATTCAAAATTTTGCGTGTTCGGGATCGCGAGCTTTACCAACATTCCGCCGGATGTCCGATGGCGAGCCCGAGTGACGTGTTCGCGATCGCAATCTCTCTCGCGGTGCACGATGGCGCGGCGAATGACGTGTTCGTGATCGCACACTCTCGCGGTGTCCGATGGCGCGGCGAATGACGTGTTCGCGATCGCAAACTCTCGCGGGATCGTGCGGCCGGCTAACGAAATCTCGTGGCGCACGCGAACGGATAGGAAAACTCGTCGGCGAATGCAGGAATCCCGGTAAGTCGCTATCGCGCGCGCTAGAACGCATTTTTAAAGCGCGAACAAGAAAATAATTCTGCTACGCCGCGGATCGCGGAATTGTTGGCAATTCCGCGCTCTCCGCGGAACGCGAAATTGCCTAAATTCCGCAAATTCCGCGAGTGGAGCGGAATTTGATGCACAGGCCTAGTTTTCTTACACCCATTGAATGTCTGCAGTGCTTCACTCTCCTTCACATGCTGTTCTAAATTCTATAATTTTGGTGCACTCTGCCTAAGGTGTCTCATGGAAGCATCAATATTTACGCACAATAATGAATGAGGCAGCATTGGAGCGGACACATAAGCAGTGTCTTCAATCTGCGACTGTGCTTATACAGCATGCAAAAAGGCTTGCCTCAACTCTGATAACCTTATGATTACTGACCCATCACATGTTTGCAGTGTTTCAGAAAGGTAACAGAGAAAGTGGTCACCATCCATTTGCTAGAGAAAATCAAAGCGTACTCTGGCCGATTATGACAACCAAAATGAGTTCCGCCCTAGCTACAGCATAGGATCATCAACAACACAAAGGTGACTAATGTTCTGCTCTCCACAGGCAATGGCAACTCCTCCTTTATCAGTTGGCAAACTTTGACTTCACCATTCACCAAACACCGCTAAATACTGTAGCAACATAGGTGGAGTTCAATATCATAATAGAGCAAATAAGACGTCACCTCTTTCCCTCAGAAGAGCATCAACTTGTCCTTATAAATCTCTCCAGATCCCAGCAGTCACCACTAACGTGCTACTTTAAGCACTCATTGTCTCATACGAATGGCAGCCCTTCCAAGGAACCTCCTCAGGTTCAGCTGCCTAATGGCAGCATCAAAAATCCCCACTATGTCAATATCACTGTTTTTTTTAAATCTGAAAGTCTGCATATGCAACAGTGTCTGCTGTCTCAACCTTATTGAAACCAGGATGCCAAGCAGTGGCGGTTGGTGACTTAAAAAAACGGTGAGGCGCAACATACATTAAGATAAACATACATACATTATAAAATTATATTACATTAAAAATAAAAGTTTCACTTACCTTCTCCTGCAGCACGAACTCAAAGCTCTCCACTCCCTGGCTCCAGACTCCTCCGAGTGTGAGGTGTCGTCAGATAGCCAACTACCTTATCCAATCCAGACGCTGCTCTCATGCTGCATGAGTGAAGTGTCTGGATTGGCTGCAACAGGCTGCCTCAGTGCTCTGAAAGCCTCTGGAGGCTTGGGCTTGCTCTCCAACCCAGCTGTCTTAGACAGCTGGCTTGGAGGGTTTGAATTGTGCATGTTGATTTAGCCGTAGCAAGTTAGCCGGCCAAACCGACAGGCACACTTTAAACTGAAGGGGACACTCCTCATTGCTGCCAATCAATTGACAGCAATGATGCACTGGCCCCGGCCCGACTCTCCATTTGGCAGAGAGTAAAAAAAAAGGTAATAAAATCATTTATTACCATTTTATTTTCCACTCTTTCTGCAGGAGTGTGTGGGGGGGGGGAGCGACGCTACTCCGCTCCTATGGAGGAACCACCACTGATGCCAAGTACCAATTTGCAAATAAACTGCAATATGGCCATGTACATCCTTATCCCAAATATATTCAGAGAAGTCCAGCCTGAAGAGTGGCCCAATGACATCAACTTGAAGAGATTGATGCCACAAAAGTATACAAAGTCAAAGAAATTCATCCTCGCCAATAACCTGCCATTCAGAACCTAGACTACCAAAACAACTGAAATGATATGGTTCTGGTTATTCATTTTCTGCAGGGTAAAATGGTATCTTCCTGTGGTGGGCTTCACAACCATTGCAGCAGCCCTGGTCATCTCCCCACATGGAGAGTGCCTGGCACAGGTCACCACCAGCATCCCTAATTCCCAATGAAGAATCTCATTCTTGTCACCACCCACCTCAATAATGGTCTGAAGAAATAAGGGCGCACTGACCCTATGTTGAGTGATATACCATGGCCCCTCCTACGAAGCTACAACATCTTATAAAACAGCAATGTAATCTGCAAGTAACTATCAACATGTCAACACTTGGCCAGAATAGGCCCCCCCTAGTGGTCAATGAAAGCCATGAAGCCCCAACATTATCAAACCAGAAATGAAGAAGTTTAAACAAAGGCACGGCCTTAGCCTGTGTAAATCTGTCTACCCTGTGTTCAATACACATCACGTTTTGTCACCGTGCTCATACAAACCTGAGGGGAAACGACATTTATTTCAGAAGGCTTTGAGTGGCTTAGTATCCCGGGAAAGAGTGCTCTGTATGGGAAGTGCCTCATATCGGATCACATATCTGCGAGCTTGGGGAAAAAACGGATTTATTTGACATATATGTTGACCCAGAATTTGAGAAATAATGCATGTACGTGTGTTGTCACATTCGCTTCTAAGGACAAGGTACCTTGGTCAATGACAACATCTCTGGCACGCGCGCTGCGATCACGGTGGCCCCTTGTAGCTAACCCTCTTCAAAAACCCCCATCGACTGAGCGCCTTTGCCAATGTAAACCAGCTAAAAATAGACATGTTCACAGGCATTCGGCGCATGTTACCTGTAATTAACTAAGCCAAGTGGAAGTAAAGTAATGAATGTGAGAAAGAAGTGTTCTTGCGAGATGCACATTGAAATTACTTGCATTCCTGAACCACCGTTTTAGTGCAGCAAACTCTATGAAGCTCTGGAATTTCGGTGGTTTTAGATTGGATTAACTCGGCGGCTGGCATTTATTTTCCAATTGTAATACAGGATTACAGGGGGAGGGACCCAGAGAGGGCGCTCAAAAAAAGAGAGAGAGCCCGCCATGTGCCCAGG
Source organism: Calotriton arnoldi (assembly GCA_963921515.1). Taxonomy (NCBI): domain Eukaryota; kingdom Metazoa; phylum Chordata; class Amphibia; order Caudata; family Salamandridae; genus Calotriton; species Calotriton arnoldi. The sequence continues at coordinate 797,365 of CAWUFW010003132.1, forward strand.
ATCACACAAATTACTCAAGAGGAAAGGTACCTGAAAACATTGAAGTGTCTTATCACACGAAACAGCAGCACGCTCAGGTACGTAGCCTCCACTTGTGCAGCAGGTACAGTGGCACCGGGGTCCGGAGGCCAGACGGGGCCCATTTTCTTTCTTGCTCTAGGGCCCATCCACGAAACACTAGCTATTAAATTGAGCATGCGTGGGTTTCCTGTTGTCCACTAGCAAGACAATTAAAGACAAAATAGTTTAACAACAGTCTAGCACACAGCCACACGAAGAAAGGCCCTTGCGTTCCAAATTATGGGTTCTTCAAAAATCGATCTACAAAGTTGCAAGAAAAAATTAAGCCCCAATATCAACATTATGTAAGATGTAGACAAAATCCTTTATAGATTTTTGCTCGAAATTCCTAATAACGCATCTTTCATGCGTATACGATCCATGTTTTGCTAAACGTTGTCAGTGACAGTTTTGCGCAACGTGGTGGTTGTGCGCAACCACCTGCGCATCGGAAGGGCTGAAAGCGATGCTGAAATCCTGAACGAAGGAGCGTGAAACAGGAGCACCGGTAGCCTGTGACTTATCTGAATAACATATGTGAGCCTTTCATTTCCATAAGCAGACGCACGGGGGCTGTCCTGCGAACCAGAGGGCACAGCTGCGCTGCCTGCAATTTTACACAACTGACTACAGGAACAACGCGCAACAATGTTTTTCTTAATCTCAGCGGCTTTGATTCTCTCCAAACATTAAATGATTCATGGTAACACTTAGACATCAGTCATGCACAATTTATAAATGGCAGCTGGCTTTAGTATTAATGAATTGGGATCAATAGCGAGCCAATGAAAGCGTTCACCTTTTCTATTTCAATACATAAATGTTTCACTAAGACTGAGCCCGCTCTAGCTAAAGAGAAAACGAGTTAACATTTTGCACAAAGTTCTTCTTAATTGAATGGGTGTTTCAATGAATGGACGCTTCAAATCTGGAAAACAGGAGGGGGTTATTTATTCATAAATTAGTTCTCGAAACATCATCAGCCTAAAAAAGGCCAGTCAAAGGGTGATGGTGAGTGAGCCGAGGAACGCACGCAGCATACTCAAACAAAACTGACTGTAACCTCCAACACTACATTTATGAATTTACCTGTCCTGGCGTAGATATCAGTCCTGGTCGCGTGTACAAGGAAGGGTGGCAGACCACAGGTAGCACGTGGTGGCCCACGTTAGTCTGGTGGCAGCTCACACGGCAGCATGCATCAAACTACAGCCACCTCGAACACCCACCACCACCTGCGGCAGCCAATCTTGATAACCCTGTCGACAGATTGAACAAAACAGTAGTCTGAGCCACCACCACCAACACACGCGCGCGCGCACACACACACACACACACACACCAGAGCATTCTTTTAAACACTGTTCTGTGCATCACTCGACCAGTCCTTCCGGTGGCTGTCAGTCGTCCCAGATACCAAAATGCAGACATATGGAGAGCGTGTGACTACCCAGAACTGTCTGGGAAGCGCCAGCCGGAAACCTCTTGCCCTCCCCCACCTACCGGCCTTCCTGGTTCTTTCCTGCCCGGGTCCCAAGGGCAAAAAATGCTGTTAGATACCATGTACAGAAATTAGAAACAAGGAAACCCTTAGGGTCAAAAAGGGACCAAGGGTAGTAGTAATTATAAGAGACAGCGGTCCCTTTAAGTTTGAAAATCAAAACAATCGTAGCCAAATTATCACAATAGAGATTGGCTTTGTTTATGTCTTAATTGACAATATCAGGATATTTGTTCACATATAATTAAACACACAAAAAAATATACAAGGTGAGTGAGCTAAACGTGACAGGATAATTGGAAATCAGCCGACACCTGCATCTTAACTCTATACTTTAATTCATTAATTATGTGGAGTACAAGATGCATTTCTCATTGTGACTTTTGCATATCTGTATTTTTTCTTCATAAAAGTCACTTTTAAGTCACTTGCCTGTGGTACGGAAATCGGCTGATTTCCAATTACTCTGTCACGTTTAGCTCACTCACCTTGTATATTTTTTTGTGTGTTTAATTATATGTGAATAAATATCCTGATATTGTCAATTAAGACTTAAACAAAGCCATTCTCTATTGTGATAATTTGGCTACGATTGTTTTGATTTTCAAACTTAAAGGGACCGCTGTCTCTTATAGTTAGATACCATGTGGCAGTCCACTGTAGAACAGTGATGGCCACCAGGGCTGCAGTGCTCACATTAACTACCCTCAGGCGGACAGCCGCGTTAGCTTAGTGTAGTCTGGTGGGAGCCGCGCCATTGAATGGAACACCCTACCGGCCCTGCCTAGCTGCCATCCATGGCCCCCAGTGCAACCCACGCTGGCAGACAAGTACCATCTGTTAGGCTAGAGTAGTTTTGTGGTAGCGCCACCCATGACATGAGTCACTGTCGGTCCGGTCAACGCCTCACGGTCGAACTGGGACAGAAAAGGGGACCAAAATAAAAGTGGCATCCATTAATAGGCAGATAGCTGGAAAAAAAAAGTGTCCCACATTTGCAAATTGGGCAGTGTTACACTTGCAGACACACACTGTATAGATGTTTTGCAAAGAACGGGAGCCTGCGTGCATTTGCGCTTGCTGCATGCAACTTTTGTGTTGATATAGTGGAAATTAAATGTACCAACCAGGCCCACAAATTGCCAAAAAAACGGCCCACACACTGACATATCAGACCAGCCCTTCTGGTATTGCCAGATTGACATATAGGTCAGTCCCATCCTGCGACCCCCTGACTGTCAGTCGCGTTGACACAACCCTCGCCATTGCTTCCTCACACTGGTACCTCCCCGCCTGGCTCCCATGCTCATGAGGTTCGTGTTCATGAAGTACGGGTTGGAAACCTTTACAGAAGGGTAGTTTGCTCTACTAGCATGCGTGTAGCACGCTGGAAGTGCGGTACTGCTTCCAGACGGAGAGAGGCTCCCTCACTACAACACTTGGCTGGCACAGTGCGTGTCCCTGCTGCGAGACGTGGAACGAGATCTGCTCACGGGGACAGGAAGCTTAATGAGGAGAGAGGCCACGTCACGCGCCACCTACTTCGCGCTTTATTTCACTTTATGCGACGTCTAGTCTCTGTGGGTTGTAAACAGCGCGAAGGGCATTCCAGGGATGATGGTGATGAAATCCGTTAAGCAGACTCGCAGGTTAAAGAGGTGGGGGGCATGGCGGGAGGGGCGGGGCCTGGGCGAGAATGGAAAAAGGAGAAAAATGATGGAGAGTGTACAAATCTGGAGATGTAGAGAAAAAAAGGAGTTAATGGGGACAAAGGATTAAAAACGATGTTACACTTAAACGATGGAGAGAAAACAAAGAAAAGAAAATAAGAACACTAGGGATACAAAGAAGATCGGGCGACAAGATGTGGGGCTGGGGATGAGGAGAGACATTAGGGTGGGGAAAGAAAGGGGAGACTTAAGGAGAAAACGGTTTAGGGAGATAGCAAAATGCATGGGGATTTGGGGTAGATGAATGTGACCAGAGGAAAAGTCGGAAGGGGCATGGGTTTAAAACCGAAGAAACAGTAGTTTTTAGGAGGAGAAATAGAAACAGCTGACTGGGACAGAATAGCTGACAGGAGTGAAGAAAAGCATACAGAAGCGGAAATAGGTGGACGGGCAAAAGGATTTAGATGATTGGGAAGGGTTGCTAAAAGCAGGAAGGCAGGTGTCACATATGGACAAATGGAGAGGGAATGAACAGGTAATCTGGCAATAGGAACGCAACAGTAATTCAATGTAAAGTAGCGGGTTCGCTAGTGTAATGGAAAGATGAACGCTACCCAATGCTGTTCCGCTGGGGTGTATTGCTATTTGAAATGCCCCCATTGCACGCACCACAGGTAACTCATCCACCGAGGCTCATCATCATTAACGCGCTCTCCCTGCTCCTGACATTGGGAGGGAGGGGGGCAAGCCAAACCGAGACCAGTTTTTGTGTGTGTAAAAGGCCGCTTTATTGAAACAGGTGCATATCACAATTTATTAACACTAGCAACTGCCTTACAAAACTAAAACCTCACTATACATAAATTACCTGACCCCTTGTTCCCCCCCACCCCTACGATCCCCACATCAAATCCCCCACCCTGCCAAATACAAAATAACATTACATAACAATAATATTACACAATCTTACACAATATAGCATTTACAAATCCTAACCTCCCATGACCCAAATCCCTACCTGCCTTTGTGCAACTGTAACTAACAAACCTCTAATCTAAACTTAGCCTACCTGGTTAGCCTTTCCCTGCTCCTCCTCACAAACTACCAACATTTAACTAAAAAACTACAGCCAATCTTGGCCAACTTTCAACAACCCCGCCAGCACCTGTTCCAAGCGACAAATGTACAACAAATCGAGCCCCTATGAACCTGTTCCAATAACCGCCTCTGGAAAAGACCCCCCAAACGGGATAACAAGCCCCCCAAAAACCTAAAACTAGGGAGGGTGGGCGGGAATAAAAAACCTAACTGCGCAGCGCTCCCAGCCACCAGGTCACCAAACCTAAAATGGTGGCTGGGGAAGCGCGAAAAACCCCTATATCCCCTTGGGCTATCATTCAAAATTGGGCTACAATTGGGCTAATCCCAATGTAGCCCAAAGTATCTTAAAAAATGGCCGCTCTCCGGCCAGCCCCTCCCCCTCCCAATCTGCCCGGGGGACAGACCTCGCGCTGCCCGGCTGCCCCCCAAACCCCCCTTGGGAGGGAGGGGGGCAAGCCAAACCGAGACCAGTTTTTGTGTGTGTAAAAGGCCGCTTTATTGAAACAGGTGCATATCACAATTTATTAACACTGGCAACTGCCTTACAAAACTAAAACCTCACTATACATAAATTACCTGACCCCTTGTTCCCCCCTACCCCTACAATCCCCACATCAAATCCCCCACCCTGCCAAATACAAAATAACATTACATAACAATAATATTACACAATCTTACACAATATAGCATTTACAAATCCTAACCTCCCATGACCCAAATCCCTACCTGCCTTTGTGCAACTGTAACTAACAAACCTCTGATCTAAACTTAGTCTACCTGGTTACCCTTTCCCTGCTTCTGCTCACAAACTACCAACATTTAACTAAAAAACTATAGCCAATCTTGGCCAACTTTCAACAACCCCACCACCCAGGAAAAGGCGGGAGTGTAGGCGGAAACGACGCCTCCCCCTTTTTCTGCCCCCCTTGCCCCCTAGGTCTGACCCCCTTATCTCCTATGTACCCCCAATAATCTGGCCAGAACTTCCCTAAGCTCTAGTAAGTACAAATCCATGCCGAGCCTGGATAAATGGACACCATCCCCCCTAAAAAAGTCCGGCGTGTCATACGTGATGTCCCTGTGATTGATCCGAAAAAAAAACAAGTGGCGACAAAAACGCACCATTTCCGTGTTAATCTTCCTCCTGGCCTTGTCCACCGCCCCCGGATTTACTGCCCCCCTCCAAAACCTACGAGGAACAGATTCTGTCCAAATGACAGCACACCCTGCCCACTGACGCTTTATCAGCTCCAAATCACGCTTCATGCATCTCATCAATGCCAAACCCGTTTCCTTCACCATGTCATTTTCCCCGAGATGAATGACCAACACGTCTGGGCACCTACCAGCCACCAAAATCCCATTTAACACCTGCAGCAACTCCTTCCACCGCATACCCCCCTTTCCCTTCCAACAAACATTAAACAGTTCTTTATTAAAACCAAGGTTCTCCCCAAAATAGCTGGCGCGGGCCTGGACCTGTGCCCACTTCACAAAGGAATGTCCAACAATCCATATAGACATCTCCCTGGCGAGGGGACCCATCACCGAACCTGAAACGAGAAACATGAATGAACAAAGGGAAAACCACATACCGCGCTACAACACCCCAGATGCGCTGCGCACATAACGCTGGTAGCAATCAGAGGACCACCTACCCAACTTCATGATGTCCCCTCACCCCAACCCCGGTTGCTCGCTTCTGATGCTGCCCCAATTCGGAATGAATGCATCCCAAAACTTTTGCCATCAATCCCCAACCCGGCCAGCGCCTTCCTCAACACCGACAAAAGCTGGGAAGCCTTAACCGACCGCCCGTTTGCATGTCTGAAAAGAAAACCGCTCAAATCTGGGGCCAATGACCTCAACCTCACTCCCCACTTGCACGGGCAAGTCAGCTGTGGATCAACAGCTCGCAATGAAACCCATTTCCCCCCTCCCCTCTAATCCGTCTTAGATTTCCGAAGCCATATACAGATCCTACCCCTGCCAATGGACACCTCACTCCATACCAGCCCCCCCCTCTGACTTTGCACCTAGCAGTTCAGAGACCCGGAATGCCCAAAATAACATCCATGACATCAACGTGGAGAAGAGACAAGCTTCCCAACTGTCTGAGCAGATCCCCGGCATAATCCGTATAACCCTCTCCAAAAGATCCCAAGACAGGGGATTCCTGACTCTGGATGTACAACCACATTCATGGGCCCACCCTTCCAGAATGCGCGTCCCAATTTCTCCCGCCGATGGAGCATAACCCCACAATAACTTCCCCACGAAAGCAATTCCTGCCAGTTTCCCCGCTATCGTAACCTTAGTAAGCCCCCTCTCAATCAGCTCCAGAATAAACTGAATCACATCCTCCCGGCGAAGCCCCGGCGAGTCCCGCCGCTTAGCACCCGAGCGCAAAAATTCCTCCCATGCTGTCCTGTATGCTGCTTTTGTGGATTGCGCAAGAGAGCCTAAAACCAGCTGCAACATCCTGTGTTGCCTACGTACCACAAATGCTGCGGCATGCTGGTCGGGGTCCCGTCCGCGTCCTTGGCTAGCCCATGGAATCTCCCCCACTGTGAACGAGACAAAGCATCCGCTATGTCATTGTCCACTCCTGGCACATGCACCGCGCGAAAGGCAATGTCATGCCGCAAGCAGCCCAACACAAACACCCTCAGCAATTTCAAGACTTGTTCATCCCTAGCAGACTGGCGGTTCACAATTTCGACCACCGCCATGTTGTCAATTCTGAACGTTACCTTTTTGTGTGCCAGCTGCTCCCCCCAGAGAGTGACTGCCACCACCAGAGGGAAAAATTCCAGGAAGGCTATGCTCCTACCCCCCCGCCCACTCTGGAGGCCACTGTTCCGCACACCATTTCCCCTGCCAGTAGAGTCCAAAACCTTTGCTCCCTGCCGCATCTGAAAATATTTGGACATCCCACACCATGTCACCCTCCCGTGCCAAGGGGATGCCATTGAAATTCTGTAAGAAAATCTGGCACATTCTCAAATCCTCCCTCACCCCCGCCGACAGACGCACATGATGATGAGGAGGTCTCTGTCCTGCTAGTGCCCTGCCCAGTCGCCTGCAAAATGTCCTCTCTACTCGCACCACTCGACAAGCAAAGTTCAGGTGTCACAATAGCACTTGAATCTCCTTCACAGTGACCTTATGTCTCGACAACATTGTCGCCAGCAGCCCCAACATTTGCTGCTTTTTGTCCACCGGAAGTCGTGCCTCCATCACTTGAGAGTCCAACTCAATGCCTAAAAAGGACAGAGCTGTGCAGGGCCCCATAGTTTTTTCCTGTGCCAACGGCACGCCCAATTCCCTCATGATCTCATTGAAACTATCCAGCGCTTTCTGGCAGTCCGTGGAGTCTGAGGTGCCCACAAAGAAAAAGTCATCCAGGTAGTGTGTGACTCCTTGGTGACCCGTCCGTTCCGAAAACAACCATTGCAGGAACGTGCTGAAGCATTCAAAAAGTGCGCAAGACATGGAACAGCCCATCGGCAATGCTTTGTCCACGTACCAGTGACCGTTAAACTGGATACCCAAAAGATCCCAGTCATCTGGGTGTACTGAAAGCAGCCGGAAAGCCGACTTTATGTCGCACTTTGCCATCATCGCCGTTGCGCCCGCGGTCTCTACCAGTGACATGGCTACGTCAACAGATGAATATGACACAGTGGCCTCCCGCTCGTCGATGAAATCATTCACTGAACCCCCTTCAGGCCACGACAAGTGTTGTATGAGGCGAAACTGTCCTTGTTCTTTTTTTGGCACCACTCCAATGGGTGACACAATCAAATTTTTTAGAGGCCAATCCTCAAAGGGTCCCGCCATGCGGCCCTCACGCACCTCCTTATCCAGTTTGTCCTGTACTATGGTATGGTTCTCCTTTGCTGACTTCAAGTTATCTGCCTAACGTCTTAACCTAGGTCCTTCGTACCCCAGTCTGAACCCTTCAATAAACCCCACCCTCAAATGTTCTGCAGCCTCAACGTCAGTATACCCCCGTAAGGCTGCAATCAAGTTGTCAACTCTAACCGGAGTATGAGCCTTTTGGCCCAGGCCCCTTAGCTCCTCGCCCTCCCGTGAGCGGTTGCTGCTACTGATTTCCCGTCCTAAACCCTCCCGCCTGCCACTGCTGGCTCCCCTGTTGCTGCCCCTGTCCTACCCCCCAACAATTGAACAACGCATGCCTGCCTCCACACCCCGAGCAGTCGTGCCGGAACTTGCAGTACTCCTGAGTGCACAAACCTTTGTTGTAATCCCAGCAAGCCCCTTTTTCCCCCATCTGTCCTCTTCCTCCTCCCCCCGCCCCTCCCCTGGCGGGGCGTCCCAAAAAGGGCCGATAAACGAGCGGGAGCCCGCTGGCCGTGAAGATGGTTTTCCCAGACCCAGCTAACCCCATCGTATGTTGCCATAAGTCTGTGTCCAATTCACCCCATTTAGCCTCCGGGTCCCAAGCCATGCGTGCCCGAAACTCCTCATCATATTGTGCCCATGCATAACCGCCCCCAGTAATCTGGGCTTCCTGATCACGTCCATATACTTGAACATGGCCACAGACCTCTCAGGGTATTTCTCACAATACACACTGGCATATATAAGGAACGCCGCCGTCCAATTTTCAATCATCAAAGGTACTTTCGGCCTTTTGGCCAACTCAAAATCCTCCTCCTTAGACCCCTCCTTAGCCCTAACTTCCCTGTGGAGGAGTTTAAGCATCTCCACATATTCACCCTTCCAAATGCGCTCCTTAGTGGCCAGCATTAAATGCGCGCCCAATGGTTTAGTGACACCCATGTAAGGCAACCATTTTATTTTCAACTCCTTACTCTCCAATTTCGTCTCTGTATCCACTGTCGGTGTCTCAACCGTCCCCTTTATGTCCAGCATACTTTCGCCTATACTCCCGGGCGCCTTACCTGTGCCCTCTAGTGACCCCTTACCTGGGTCACCTGTCCCCACACCCACATCTACCACATACGCACCCTTACTCAACCTACCCACTACCCCCCCTCCCTGTCAGCACCTCCCACACCCACCGACACCATTACCGGACGCAAGCGCGCCCCCTGTTTACCTTGCGCCAAGGATTCCGCTCATCGTTCCACTGTACGTCTTGACAAAGAGGCCGGCCTCTCCTCCCAGAGCGATGTCCGACCCGTGGGCTTCGCCTGGCGTCGTGACATCTGAAAAACACTATGCACAGCATTACTCGGCCCCCCTCACCCTCTCCGTCTGACTCCCTCACTTCCCCCTCCTCCATGCTATCTTCTGCATAATCCAGTTACTCCTCCCTGGAGACACCGGCTTTCCCGGCCGGGGGTGCCGACTGCACCCTCCTAGAAACAAACATAGGATCTCCCTCGCCGCTCCTCCTTCCGCGATGTCCCCCGGACCGTGGAGGTCCAGTGGGTGGTGGGGCCGGCGAGCCCGCTTTGGGCCTACATATGCCAGCCACTACGGGATCCCCCGCCGGTACTGGGTATGCCGCGCGAGGCTCCACCCTCCCTTCTCCTTGGTGCCAGCGGGCCGCTCCCAGCCCTACCAAGTCTGGCACCCCGCGATGCTCCGTGCGTTGCTCCGCCGCCTGAAAAAGAAAAGTATGGTCTGGTGTGCTGGGCCTACCCCTCTTCTCCCCCCCATCCCAGCTCCGCTTCTGGCCGGTCCCTAACGTGCTAGCTAACCACGCCCGCCCCACCGCGCTAAGATCCACCACCTCCTCCACTTCCTCCCCATCCCCCTCCACGTCACTCCACTCCAAACCAGCCGCCCCTTGCCTACCCACCCAACTCGGCCCTGCCTCGTCGCACCACCGGCCCTCCCCCGATTCCCCCTGCACCGCCCAACCGGCACCCTTCAACGAAAACCCCTCATCTACCCCTCCTCGACCGATGAACCAGCTCCCTTGCCGCACCCCTCTGACCTGCCCTCCCCCTGTGCACCCCCAACCTCCTCCACCCAGGAAGCGAAAATGTCCAGGCCTTCCCAATCCTTCTCACTCCCCTCCGACTCCAACAACAATGGGGAATACCCCCCTCCCCCACAACCCAGCCCCTACTTCCCCCCACTACCTCCTCCACTTGTCCCCTCCCTAAACCACCCCCGCACCCTCCCACGCCCCCCCTCCTCCCCTGTCTCCATACCCGACACCCCAGCCAGCCCCACCCACCCAGCCTTAACCGACCCCCCCTCTGCACCCCCCGAACAGCACCTCCCAGTGCACGTGTGCCCATAGGCACTGATAAAAACCGCTCCTTGCCCGGGCCACCTTCTCTAAAACCATCCAATACCCCCCCAACTCTCTCATTTCCCATCCCTGACCCCCGCTCCCCTACTCGCGCTGAGCCAGCACTCACACGCGCATCCACATCCTGCTGAGGCTGCTCCCCCTCGCCCTCTCTACTCGGGGCCGCTCTCCTCACACCTGAGCGGCCCCTTCTCAGCTGAGATCTCGGCGGGGAGGCGCGGGACGCGCTCCCCCGCCGAGACCTCCCGCTCGCCACGATGTGCTCGGTACGCCCCGACAAACCCCCCGGGGCCGCGCTCTGCCTACCGGCGCTGCCCCACTGCTGCACGTCAACTTCCACCACCGGGGTCGGTCTCCTCGCATACGAGCGGCCCCTAACTGCTGGCGACTTCGGCGGGGAGACGCGAGACACGCTCTCCCGCCGTGCCCCACCACAGGCCCCCCCCGAGCCCCACGCGAAATACCGCTGTCCGTTGGGGTTGCGCTCCTGACATCCGCGCGGCCCCTACCACTCACCTTGCGTCTCGATGCTTTCCGGGGGGGCGAACAAGCCACGATGGCGGCCGCCACCCCGGTGGACGCGCGCCTCACCGGGCGCGCACCACCAGGGGCCTCCGGCATCAGGAGGTCCAGCCGGCCGGCCTCGCTAAGCAAGCGGACCGCCTCAAGAACCCGGAAGTCTTCACCAGCCATCCTCAGTATTCTCCAATTAAACACGCCGACAACACCAGAAACCCGCGCCTAGGCCCAATAAAAAACCTAACTGCGCAGCGCTCCCAGCCACCAGGTCACCAAACCTAAAATGGTGGCTGGGGAAGCGCGAAAAATCCCTATATCCCCTTGGGCTATCATTCAAAATTGGGCTACAATTGGGCTAATCCCAATGTAGCCCAAAGTATCTTAAAAAATGGCCGCTCCCCGGCCAGCCCCTCCCCCTCCCAATCTGCCTGGGGGACAGACCTTGCGCTGCTCGGCTGCCCCCCAAACCCCCTTTAGCAGACTTGCATGCGGGTACCATGAGCGAGCGTCCCCCTGCCAGGCTCTGACAGCCCACCCACCTTCTCCCTTCACGGGGGCAGTGCCACTGCCCGCCTGCCCCACGTCTCTCTGAGGCTGGCAGACCACCAGTCCCCCAGGAGCGGACAGCACCAGCTGCTCCCGGTGGAGGCCAGGTTACGCCCGCATCAGACGCCGTATCCAGGGCATTTTTCAAAAACTGTAATTTTCAAATCCTTGGCCCCGCCCCCTGGCCCTGTGACAGACGGAGGGGGCAGCAGCAGGTGCAGCGTCCCCGCTCCCCCCCCTACCGAGCAGTGGCAGTAGCCCCTCAACGGCACCGCGGTCCCACCCCCGGTCGCCATTGGCGGCCCGGGCGAGGGCAGGTCCGGCCCCGGGAGTGGATTGGCTACCAGGGCGCAGGATCAATGTTTAAGCGGAGGCTCGGAGGTGCGGCGAGTCAGTCGGCGAGAGGCGCAGGAGGGCTGCGGGGGAGCAGGGCATCAAAATGCAGAGCCGCAAGTGTTTGCCCCGAGGCATCCCCCACACCGCCGGCTGCACTGACCCACCCCTTGCCCACACAGCCAGCACACAGAGATTGCAGCCACCTCACACAAACCGACACGCTTAATGGACTTTACAGCATGCGGGGAAGAAAAGGAAATCCATTACAGAGGACTGTCTGAAACTGCCAGGGAAAACTGTGTTTTCTTCACCATTTAATCCGTTGTTTAGTATTTAAAAAAAAATTTTTTTTAAATCGTACAGTATTCGATATAAGTGGAAACATATCTAAAGAGAGGAGAAACTGCGTGCAGCTAAATTGGTGGCATGCATGTGTGGGTCGAAAATACACTGGAACAACACCGGAGCACATAGTCCCATTATTGGCAACACACCCCACCCACACCACAACAGAGTATGCATGCATAAATAAATACACAACACAACTTTTGTTTGGGAAAATATTGCTGCAGGTTTATTCCATACAAAAGTATGCAAATATGGTGGGTTATCTTACGGGCGATCCAAGGGCAGGCAGCTGTACCACTCTATGCTGCCCTGCCCGCCTGATGAGCCAAGCACTGTGGAGAATCCAATCAGCGCTACCCTTATGGGGGTGATCCCCTTACTGGATCACGTGACACATTGGTCCCTTATTACTCACGCCCCTTTCGGGGCGGAGCGTAGCAAGGCAAGCCCCCGGTTGTTCAGGCCCACAACCGCCTGAAGGACTAACGGGGCGCCGACGTAATTGTTCCAGGACCCTCCCATGAGGCTCCTGGGATTTGGCTCTGGCACCCCTATTGTGCCCACGCAGAGGTACCCTTCTGTACCCATCTGCTTCCAGATCGCCCTGTAACTCCGCCTGCAACGACAAAAGAAAAACATTACAACGTTCTATGTACTTCGCCTGCCAACCCCACGCCGGGTAAGCGGTAGGGTGGGAGACGGCGTGTCCGGCGCAAAGAGGACACCAAGATGGCCAGGGGAGGCATAAATACCTCCCCACCTCCTCTGCGACCCGGAAGTGACGCGTCTGGAAGGGGGCTCCTCCTCGAGCCCTGCGTTCTTAGTGGGGGTGGGGAAGTGCCCAAATGGCACTAAAGGGGCCGCCCGTTCAGGGGGCTCCCTGCGGGGGCCGCGGGCAGCCGCATAGTCCCATTATTGGCAACACACCCCACCCACACCACAACAGAGTATGCATGCATAAATAAATACACAACACAACTTTTGTTTGGGAAAATATTGCTGCAGGTTTATTCCATACAAAAGTATGCAAATTTGGTGGGTTATCTTACGGGCGATCCAAGGGCAGGCAGCTGTACCACTCTATGCTGCCCTGCCCGCCTGATGAGCCAAGCACTGTGGAGAATCCAATCAGCGCTACCCTTATTGGGGTGATCCCCTTACTGGATCACGTGACACATTGGTCCCTTATTACTCACGCCCCTTTCGGGGCGGAGCGTAGCAAGGCAAGCCCCCGGTTGTTCAGGCCCACAACCGCCTGAAGGACTAACGGGCGCCGACATAATTGTTCCAGGACCCTCCCATGAGGCTCCTGGGATTTGGCTCTGGCACCCCTATTGTGCCCACGCAGAGGTACCCTTCTGTACCCATCTGCTTCCAGATCGCCCTGTAACTCCGCCAAAGCTCTGGAGGCGGCCCCCGTCGCCTAAAAAGCCCCCACCAAAACAGTTACTTTCTCACTGCAACCTGCAATTTCCCGGGCCTCATTCATGTCCAGCAGGAACAGATCCAAGCCCACCTGTGCCAAGTGCACCCCACTTTGTCAAAATAACCATTGGTGTTCGCCCGGCCTAGCCCATGCCTGATGAAGCCAAAGCCCCTTGCTCTGCGAACTTGCGCATGGAGCGGTTTATCCTTCTCTGGGAATGTACCAGTGCCTCGCATTACCTGCAAGAATGTGATGGCCTCCCAGGAGGGAGCTCTACTTTTAAACATCGCTATATTACCCTTCAAGCTGATGTGGCTCCCACCTCCTGCAACCTGTAGTTGCAGTCCTTCTAGCATTTTGTGCTTCCTAACACCTGTTTCGCCAATTTATGGAACAGCAGCACACTTGCTTAGCAGACCGCTTCCACAACCAGCCTATATACTCTGGCTATGCGGACGGGGCATTTCATGCAACCCTCGAGCAACCCGTAACCTGCCCCGGGAGCAGCGTGCACCTATTTTGTTGAAGTTGACCAGACATGTGCCCAGACCTTTGCGATTAATAAACCCTGGCGAACAAGACTGTTCGCATAGCGCACACCATTGCAGTCACAGCAACCGTATGGAGTGACAACTTACGCCACCTACCAGGCTTGCTTAACTAAAGCTCGATCACAGATACACACATACCTGCTAACCAGCTGTGACCTTTAATGCTCAACCCAGCTAAAGACCTAGTACTTTGCTTTTACAGGGAAGATTGGCCTCTACAAGATCCGGCCGCACATGAGCATATAGCCTTCACCTACTGGGCCGAGGCGCAGTGTGTGGTCTGGAATTGTCAGCAATGGTGCTCCCAACACATTTAAAGCCGCTATTGGAGCCACGGCACACCTTCTGGCCTAACCAACAGACGCATGTCAGCTGGCTAACTTGCCGCTGTGGGATTTTGATCTTAACACCGCGCTTTTGCGGTTACTGGTGCACATCCTCTATAGGTCTTGCCCCCCACTCTATTAAAGCAGATTCCCGCAATGTACCCTTCTGCCCCTGAACGGGTGGGAAAATACCTGTAACATTGCAAATCCCACTGCACTCACATACTCTGGCAGTACGGTGGGGGAGAGGGGTCCTTGGAATTGGTTCTGCTACATAGCCTGGCCTCCTAGCCCGCAAACACCCTCGTCTGACAGCAGACTATCTGCCGTGTCGCCCGTGCAATGTCCGCACCCTGGCGCAAGACATCCCGTTCTATACCTCAACTAACAGACTACCTTCAGTGAGGCTGGAGTGAACCGATGTATGTTGTGCCTCTGACCATCAGAAACTTGGTTTGCTTTGGCAGGGATAAAATTGTTGCATCTGTCACACTCAAAATAGTGTCAACGTGCAGTTCCTTTGCATTATACCTGCACAGTGTGTCTGGTACAATCCTGGACACCCCCTGTGTGCCAACCCGCTTTGACCCAAGATGCCAAGCACAGACCCGGTACACTTGGTTACCCCGGACGGACTTACTTGCCCTCCACCGAAATCCATGTGTAAGGTGGCTGGTCCCTGATTTAATTCCTGGTGGTCTATGCGTTATGCCATACTCCTTTTATGCCTTTTCAAAGCAGTTAACCCGCTCACACACTAGACCCGCTGGTAGCAAGTTCAGTATAACCTGTACATAGAATTTAAATTCCTCTAACAACTGCACTGTGGGCAAACCACACTCACTGCTACTGGTGAGCGACTATTCGGCCCTTGGAGGCCGTAGCAATACTGCCCGGTCAGCAAGTATGCCCACTGTACAGTTGTAAATTAGTAACTCATGGCACTGACCACTGCAGGTGCCTAGTACCGGGCTGTGTGTATGCGGCCCAGGAACCTGGGCAATAGGCTTGGTGTGGATGGGTTGTAAATGCCAGGCATAAGTGTAATACCTTGACAAACCTCTCCTGACCAGCCTCTATATCATTCTTAAACATATTTACTGGTTTTGCCACGTGGCACCCTTCTGGTTGGTGATACAGAACCTCCTACCCAGCATAAGCTGACAGTCTTGCTTTGCCGTCACACCACCTGTGTCCCTTTAATCACCCTCCATCCTCCTGTGTCACCTGACCTTGGTTCTAGAGTGCACTTACGTATATGTATTGTGCCCACTATTGAAGACAACTCACCCCTTCGTGGAGTGACCACTACACAGGAGCCTACACAAGTCACCCAACAGACAAGTTGGCCCAGACTACCTTGTGTTCTGGTGCCATATTTGGAAGGAGCCTTGCCTTCACTTGCTGCCCCCTGGGAAACACACAATGCCCGTGCTCTGTCCGCAACGTGGCGATGCCCTCGTGTAGCATCGAACCCCTGGTCAAATAAGAGTGCCAACTCCACCTACTTAAACCTGCACCTTGACCATGGGTGGAGTCTAGCTCTCCCCAAACTTCTGCTGGTGCAACCCACGGTCACACCTCCTGTTCAGTTCAATTTAGTAATTCATGGCCCTGACCACCACAAGGGCCTAATACTGGGCTGTGTAACTGCGGCCCAGGGTGATCTTAAACAATCGGCTTGGTGTGGATGGGTGCTAACATTACCTGGCTGAAGTGCAATCCCTTTGACAATCACTCCTGACAAGATGTGCCAACGCAGGTAGAAGCAAGAGTTATCCAGCCCCACCTTACTTCCTGTCCCAGTTATCTGAGTAAATTGTGAAAGATGCACATTTGAAATGGTAGCGGATACTGTAACTTACGCCTGCAAATGCTCTGCTCAGAGCAGCCCGCTAGACCATGGCTTCCATTGAAAGGCGGTGCCAACAGACCTCCTAGCACTAAAGGCGGTACCTCTGAGTAGGGCTCTACTCTAACAAATGCCCCGTGCAACGGATACCGCCTCTGGCTGCAAGCCGCTCAGTGTACTGATGCCTTGGCGCTTCATGCCCCACAGCCAGCTCACCCTGATACAATGCGCTCGTGACTGGGCCTCAACAGTGCGGCGAAAGCACAAGACTTCCTAGCCTGACCATGGCGCTTCACCAGGCTCCCACGCAAGAGCCATCCACAACCTTGTGGCCTAAAACATTCGCCCTGTGGGGCGGTTGCGAATTAACTGCAAACCACTCTTAGGCATTCTCTACCCATGTTGTAAATGGAGTATCTGGTTAGCTAGGGTATGCACCTAAGCCTGGCCGAAGCCACCCCTCTAGTCAGGAGAGGGGGGTGCACACTTATGCTGACTCCTGCTCACCCCTCGGTGGCTAGGCAGAGACTGGCTTATCCCGGAGACAGTGTAAATTTAATGTGCCATCCGCGCTCCCACAGTGGCACCTACAGCAGAGACTCCATACCAGGCAATTATAATTACCCTACGTATCGTCCACCCAAGACTAGTACCATCTGCCCCTATTACCCTGTGCTACCAAACCTCATCATGACATCACAGGTATTACATAACACACTAGGTCAATCGGGCCACCGTCCTACAACAAGATAGCACAACCCCGTAGTTGTTGGCAGGAACTGTACTTAGCATAACACAGCACAGAGTAAATAAAAAATTGTGCTTTCCCCCCCTTGGGCTGGTAACTGACATCCAACAAGTCAGACCTGGTCATGAGATCCCAGCTTCCAAGAGTGAAACAATGATAATCCTGCACCATTAACAATGTGCTACATGCCCGCATGACCTAGCCCCCTGTTGCTACAGTGGGCAGCCACCCCCCTGGAGGCAGTGGACTTTCCAACTCTCCTCCGAATGACGCAGCTATAGGGACTCCAGGTGATCTTAGGTGTGAGAAAAATCTTACTAACGTGGCCAACCGATGGTTTATACGTGTGAGTGACTGGCCCCCAATATGGTGTGACCAAACCAAGGCTGAAGCAATAGGGGCATGAGGCCTTAAGCAACGGGTATCTTTGTGTACTGGAAATATTACTTAGCCCCGCCAAGAACCATGGACATCCCCTAAATGCGGTTCACCAGATCGTCAGAAATATTGATGGATTTGAGACCTATGCACCATCCAAACTGCCGAATTAAAATTGGCGAGAATAGTTCTTTGAAAGAAAAGCATTGAATGACCCGCTCGAAGTCAAAGGCATATCAAACCGCTTAGGTCTACATAGCTGAGAAGGAAGGAGCAATGCCCCTTATCGGTATTAGTGAATGAAGGCATTATTCATTCGTGTACACCAAAGTGGGGGACCCAGCCCCCAAGTGGCCTTCCCACTTTGGGCACCCTGGCAGTATAAAGTGGTTTAGGGGCCTGTCCGTGACTATTGTCTATATTGGGACCAAGATGAACCATGATATAATCACGATCAAAGACTGATGTCACTCGCAACATCTGACATAATTTCACACAGTGGCACACTACAGAAGAGACTCCATACCAGGTTATTTTAATTACCCTTTGTATCATCCATTCAAGGGAAACTTAGTTCCATCTGCCCCTATTACCCTGTGCTACCAAACCTCATCATGACATCGCAGGGATTACATAACTCACTAGGTCAATCGGGCCACCGTCCTACAGCTCAGTTAGCACAACCCCGTTGCTGCTGGTAGGAACTGTACTTAGCATACCACCTATGCATCTATTCAATCAGCAGTGTACCCTACTAACACTTGTAGCAGGGCGCATATCATAAGTACCTCGTGCCCAACTGAGCCATACCTATCACCATAGTGTTGTGTACAATTGGCTTCACGCCGGGACTAGGTGCAGCTTCTACCCCCTCGGGCTGCCTCCCCCCCCACAACCGCACAAAAGAGCAGTCCGCGGCCATGACAACACAAATGGGAGGGGGGGGGGCTGAGATCACGCCCCAAAACGCTGGCTAGATCACCCCTTACTCTCACTCCAACTAGGGTGACCGCCACAGCAGTTTATCCTCTCGCCCCCGGCCTTGGTCCATGTGTGACTGCATAGTGCCCAACAAACCGGGGGAGATCGCGAACCAGACTAGCTGTGGACCACCGACCCATTGCTCCCCCCGAAATGAAAGGCGAGGAACCGCGGCCCACGAATCACCACCGTCGGAGTCTGTCTCAGATTACAAAGCTATTCATAGATCATTATGTAACTGGTCCCTTTGCAAGGCGCTCCAACACCGTCAGGTGGAGTTCCCGCTATTGAATATTGCCTAGAGTATAGCAATACATACCGACAACATGATACCAAGGGGGGGGGGGGAGAGAGAGCCGGCTCCCCCGTAAAGACAGGGCAGCAGGGAGCACAGCGCTGCTTAGAGTGAGCCCGAGACCCAGCATCTGTAGGGGATCTGTCTGCAGTGTGTCGGCCCTAACGCTGTGGAGACGGAACCGATAGTCTCTGTGCCGATAGCTGGGGACACAAAACAGGCACCAATGCAACCTTCACAGTTTAGTGCAAACCAGACAAAATGTTTGCCCACTGAGTGAATCAAGCGCTAAGAGGACGTCTTTACAAGAAAATATTCCCGCCTATGCGATCGCCCCTCTGGAAGTGCGCCTGTGTCCATGCGATTACCCCAGCAAGTTGCAGACGATAAAGAGCAATGCAGTCACACTATCTGCTAGCTTAGAAGCACACTCTAACCTTATGAAGGCAACGCACAACCACTGCGGTCGCAGCCGCTGCCCCCTACTCACGGCTACAGTCAACCTCCCCTCTGTACATCGCCAGGTCTGGGTAGATGCCTTACATGCAACCGGCATAATGCCGCACAGGGATCCCAGATTCGAATCTGCACCTATGGACTTGTTAAAGCCTGCATCGGTGGCATAAAGCGAAGTGACAGTGCCCGCATCATTACTCCATGACCATCCTACAAGTGCAACAATTCAGACTGTTTGGTGCCCCAACAGCAGGTAAATTGTTTGAAATGTATATTGAAAATATAAACACTGTTGTGCCTTTCTTTAAAGTACAGAAACAAACTACGCAGGCAGCGGCCCCCTGTAGCAACAATCATGGGCGCCAGTGTCAGTTGCCACCTGCTCAAATTCAGCGCTGCAAAATACTGGCGAGGCCAACGTAGACCAATGCATGGCAAACCAGTGGATATAGTGTCGTTAAAAAACCTCAAGATATTGCCTCCAGCTGATGACAAAGAGAGTGCTGTGCCACCCGGGGAAAGCCTCCTCACCCCTCCTCCCGAACGTGGTGGAAAAACCTGGGCCGGCAGCCCACCGAGGAGAGCCGCAAAGAGGGGGGGGGACGGCAAAGCACCGGCTCAGGGTGCAGGAAGAGGAAACCGAGGCTACTGGAGGTGTTGGGAGGTTGAGCCCCGGGCCTCATGCATGCGACGCATGCGCTCACCACTGAGCTGCATACCCGCTTCCAGCAATGAGCTCCGCCCCGATCGGGGGAGCCGCCAACCCCCCAAGGTGCCACAATAGTCGCTCCATCCGCCTAAGCACTGACGGGGGAGACCCGAGCAGGAAACTACACTCACCAGCCTGGAATGCTGCGCTGCTGGCGTCGCGAGGGGGGATGCCGGGCGGTGAGCCCCGTGTGAGAAGTTGGCCTGGCATATGCTGTCCACTAATTATAGTGGGCACCTTGCACCAGTCCAAATCGACTCTTATGGTAGGTAGGTTAAAGACAACCTTATTGAAAGCTATCCTAGTGGTAGCTGTGGAGAGCAGCCTTCAGGCTAAGTCTTGAAGGAATGTAAAGCAGCTTGTTTTACCAGTCTATAATCTCTTGAGTGACCAAATGAAAGAGCACCACACCAGGTATATATTCAAAATATATGTATTTATTACTAAACACACCCCTCTAGTCTCTTTATGAGGCTAGAGTTCGAAGTACATAGGTTATAAGATCTTAAATCACAGTAATAGCACAAATACACGTTTGGGCCCTAGGGGCGTACCAAACCATATACCAATAAAGTGGTATGCGAACCACGACTGAACTAGACACTAGGCCTAGAGCCTCTAGAAGTGCTTGGACCACAAGGAACCACCCAAGGTAGTGACACAGGGGACCCACGGGAGACGCGTGCAGTGTAAATACACAACCGCGATACGCCGTTAACTTCTATGGAGAAAGTCGGGATCGGGAAAATAGAGGAAAGGGACACTTAGAAGAGGACTAGGACAAAACCCTTTGAGATCTAGGACTTTGAAGAGTCTCTACCCACGGGAGCACCGGAGTACTCGTGTTACCTCACCCAGGGAAGCCGGGTGCATAGGTGCCTTTCGGGGTCGGGTTTCGTCAGTCGGTTCTTATGGCGATCTGCTGCAAAGTGCTGCTGGCGACCAGGAGAAAAGTGTCCGGGTGGATCCAAGAGTGGATCGGAGTTCTGAAGAACCTGAAAGCAGAGGGGACAGAGTCTGGGTCACTAGCCAGTGACCAGGGAGGCGATGGACAGATGCCCACCGATGTCGAGTGCTTCAGATTCGATGACGGTCGTCTTGACTCTTCAGCCACGAGGTCCGGGAGGCGTTGTCGGTGACCAGAAGCAGGATTCGGGCTGTTGCTCGATGTCTGTCGAGTGCAGAGGTGTCGGCGACCAGATTGGACCCAACAAGCCTTGGCAACGGCAAGTCTCGAGTAAGATGTAGATCGTCGATGATGCAGACCAGCAAGGTCTGGGGAACTCACCCAGCGAGGGTAAGTGAGGGCAGGCCTGGAGCAACCAGATTGCCAAGTAAAGAAAAGATTGGCCTTCGTTAAGGGCTACTAGCCAACGGGCTAGCGACCGCGAAGGAGCCTCGTGACGCCGCACGTGGAGCTGGCTTACAGGACACTCGTGGAGTGGGGGCCAGTGATCTTCGGTGCAGGTGGTGCTGGAGGCTAGGGCTACTCGGAGCCCAAAGCACGACTTCTTGGAAGTCCCAGAAGATGGTGCACTTGCAAATGTGCTCGGTGTCCAGGGGTCACGGTCTCAAGTCACCCACGATAGCCACGGGCCTCAGCTTTGCTGGGGACTCAGGGTAGCCTCGGGGAAGTCTGAGAATCCACCTCTGGTGATGCGATGAGTTCGGCGTCCGACGGGAGCTTCAGTGATGCGAACCGGACAGATGCTTCTTTGGTGCCTGCCAAGCAGGGGAGTCACTCCTTGACCCCAAGGGAGATTCTTCAGTCCTCTAATCGTGAGTAGAGCGTCGAAGGTCCAGGATTCTGTTTCAGAGTTTCGTCCAGGTATAATCTAAAGTCCTAGGGACTGGGTTCCTACCTTTATTCTAAAAATAGGGGATGGACTACTCTGTGGCCCCACCTATGGGTGGGTCAGGGCAGAGGGGTGGCTACACCCCTTTCCCTTTGTCCAGTTCGCGCCAAAGCAGGGGCTGCAAGCCCCTGATCCGGTTTGAACTGGGGTATGCACAGGGACACCAAATGTGCCCCCAGTGCAGGACTTCAAAGCACCCGAAAGTGCTCCCGCCCAGCCCCAATACACATTGTCCTGTCTGGGGAGGTGGTCACACCTCCCTGGGACAGGAAACCTATTGTCCAGGCCTCCCCTGCCGGAGTTTCGTCCAGCAGCAGGAGGCCAGACTCGTGTCTGTGGCAGCAGCATCCATTTTGTGATGCCTGGCTCTGGAAAGAAGTTACCGGACTCGTCAGAGTTAACATGCCTTTCCCTCTAGAAGGGTGGAATGCTACCCCCGCCGCCAGGATTGGCGGGGGGTAGTATTCCAAGATGTTTGACACCAA
This sequence comes from Calotriton arnoldi, assembly GCA_963921515.1. Classification (NCBI taxonomy): domain Eukaryota; kingdom Metazoa; phylum Chordata; class Amphibia; order Caudata; family Salamandridae; genus Calotriton; species Calotriton arnoldi. Next base: position 819,768 of record CAWUFW010003132.1, read on the forward strand.
ACACGACATGTTTAGGTGCAGCCATTCCATAGTTAGCATTTTACCGCGAGGATATAATGCGTTTAAGAGTATATGGTCAGGCTGCACTACAAACAGCATCAGAGATGGTCTCCGAACGCTGCAGAGGGGCCCTGCTCATGCAGGGGCACCCTCTCACATAGGAACCATGCACTCTGCCTTTAGGATTGATAAGGCCTGCCTTAGGAGTGACTTATAGGTTTATATGTGTGTATGCATTTAGTGATATAGGTAACCTATACCACAGCAAGGGGTGCATGCACCACCTTACCCAGGCTGCAGTAGCAGACCTGTGGTGCCAGTTTGGATGGCCTACCAGGGGTGGCATAATACATGCTGCAGCCCCTGGCAGGCCTCTGAGGTACCTATGCCCTTGGTACATAGTATACCATATACTAGGGACTTACAAGGGCACTCCAGATCCCAATCAGTGATGTGCCTAAGGCACATGGAGACCCTTTTAAAGAGGAAACAGCTAGGCTGGGGTTCTGAATAGCAGGGCCCCAGCCAGACTAATGTCGAAAACCAGTGAAGTATCAGCAAAAAGTGGGGGTACCCCTGTGAAGCAGATCCTACTCTCCTACACCCCGGGCCTGAGCATGCAAGGCGTGCGCTCTCCATCCCCAGCGGTGGGGGCGAGGCGGCGCGAGCTCAGGGGTCTGCAGCGACGCACGAGATCTAATAGTGCAAATTAATAGAAGCGCATCATCTGGCCTCCAGCACAGGGCAGAAACCCCGGGGGGGGGTAGGCACTGCTCCGGTGGAGGAAACTCGGCGGGCGCGCCCGGTGCAGCTGTGCCGGCCCATGACCCCCCCCAGCCCGCGGGGGACCCTGCAAGCAAACGGCCGGGCCGCTGTGGCTGCCCAATAAGCCAGCCCGGGAACCGTAGGACGCGTACCCCCCCCGTGGGTATGGGGCAGAATTGACAGGGGGGGGGGCAAGAGGCACGCATGCTGCCCCAGCCGACGCGGGTAATAGACAGCTGGAGAAAAAGCTCCCTCCCCCTGGGCGTATCCCCTGCCAAGCTTCTCCCACACTGCCCACCGCCGCTGGCGGCTGGCCAGAACAGAAAATGCCCACCCCTCCCCCAGGCAGATCGCGCCATGGCCTGCTGGACCAACTGGGACTGTCCCCGGGAAGGGGCGGGAGCCTGGAGCCCGCACTGCGCTAAACTTGTGTGGCAGGCGGGAGCAGGACAGGACCAGCGGGGCAGCGACGATCGGAAGATCCTGCCAGTGGCGTGTAAGGGGGGGGAAGCTTACTCAGCCCCAAGGGTTGCCTATGTCCACAACCGTGGTAAGTGGGCACGGACGGGATCCGAACCCGCGATCTTCCTTTAGGAGCAAAGTGCTGGCCAACATATTGGAAAGGGGGGGGGGAACGGTCGGCGCAACCCATCCATCCCGACCAACGTGCTCCCAACGGTCCAGGCGCGCGGCCCAGGCCCGAACCGGCAACCCCAAAGCCCCAAGGGGAAAAAAGACCGAAGCACCGCAGCGCCGACCCGAGTCAGGCCGAAACGCGCTCCAAACAGGGAGGCCACCGGCACACAAACACCAGCAAACAGCAAAACTGCCGGGAGCACCAAGGGGCACAGGGAAACCCCACAGTAGGACACAGGGCCGCAGAGACCCCCCCTATGTAAGCGCTTACGGGCCCGCTCGCTGCTGTATGTAGCGCCGCCGCGCCATGCCCCATCAGGTGCAGGGCATCCAGCCCACTGCCGCGCCCCCCGCACAGCAGAGTCACCCCCGGCCCGCAGGACGCCAGAGGACCCAGCGCGCCCCGGGGCGAGCGCGAGAGCGAGGCAGCGGCATGACCTGCAAACCGCCCAGCGGGTCCAGCAGCCAAGAAGCCGTCGGCGCAAAGAGGACACCAAGATGGCCAGGGGAGGCATAAATACCTCCCCACCTCCTCTGCGACCCGGAAGTGACGCGTCTGGAAGGGGGCTCCTCCTTGAGCCCTGCGTTCTTAGTGGGGGTGGGGAAGTGCCCAAATGGCACTAAAGGGGCCGCCCGTTCAGCGGGCAGCCGCATTCTGCCTGCAGATCACAGCTAGTGCATCCTTTGTACCGCCTCTAAATTGGACTAAGTGGGTACCAGCCAGCGCAGCTCTGTCTTCATCATCTCACTGAGCAGCCGGACCAGAGGCTGTGTTTGTTCTGCGAGGAGGCTCAGCCACAGACCGTTAGGAGGAAGAGGTGTGCCCTGTCTGTGGCAGAGTCTGTGCCTCCGGAGTGAACGGGCTCTGTCTTCATTCGCCAGACTGTCTCACTCCTCGGAACATCTGCATTCCGAACCAGCCTCCTACCCCCTTCTCTTCGGCTGCCAGGAAGACCAGACTCTAACACCATGTGCGTGAGTGAAAGCCCACCGAGGAGGAAGCCCCTCACCCCCCCCCCCCAGGCACCCAAGGAGGCTCTTTAGCCACAAACTGCGAGCGCTTCACACCGCAGAACTGATTGGTGTTCTTCAGACCCATTGATTTGATTCGACTGACCGTCTTGTCATAGTTTTTTTCCTACCGACCAGATCGCCTCAGATGAGAACTGCAGAGGCGCTGCAAAGAGACACCGTGAACAAGAAGAAAGCTGCGCCCTCCCTCTCCAAGCTTCACCTGTGACTGCGCCAACTGGATCCCATTCTGCACTGGATACCCCCTTTTTGCATTTCTCCTCCCCTCTTTTTTGCCTACGCCAGACGTGGATTGACTTTTTATTTTCATTCCAACGCTAAAAAAAAAAAGAATGAAACTACCTTTTAAGGAACCCACAACTGTGTTCTGCTAGCATAAATCGCCGCCACTCCTTTCATCATTGCAGCATTTTCTCCTCATTGGATCCCTTCAACGTAGGGATTCCGGAACAACCCCCTTTGTTTGCACTTTGCATAACCACTTGAGAAGTCTGGGAGAGAAGCCGGGAATAGAAGCTGCCTGTGGTGGCCATGTGGGGACGCAGCCGCGCTCCGCTGCCAGTCAGGCGAGATTAGATCTCCCTGAAAAGCAGCATCTCTCGCTGCGAGAGCCACCACTCACCGGAGCAAAGAGCGGGGCCCTTCCTTCTCCCTCTTTCCGTCGGATCATGGACGATGAGATTAAAGTAAACCCAGCTGCTGCCCGCCCCTCGCCGGCCATCACCCTCGCCCTGCGGCTGTGAACGTGAGCCCGGGAGCGGGTCTGCGTTCTCTGTATTTTTTGAGCTTTTTTTAATGATCATGACGCCCTGCAGTGGATGCTGGTGTTTTCCGAGGACTGGTTGCAGAACCTGAAGCCCAGCAGCCCTGTTTTGCGTCGGTCTATCGGCTGCCCATCTGTCTTGCAAGGCTTTAAATAAATCAACAGGTTCCGGAGCTTGAGGAAGGAAAAAAAGGAGGCACCGCGCCTGAGAGGGAAGTGAAGGCAAGCGTGAGACAGAGGAGCGTCGGGAAGAAGGAGGGATGGGGAAAGGTGAGGGAAGAGGGAGAGGCCGAAGAAGGAGTGTCGGGGAGAAGAAAGCAGAAGAAATAAGGGGCATGTGAAAAGCGCATTGAAAGCACCATTAATGAAGGAAACCGCTGGAAGGAAAAGGGAATAGTTGGCGAGGAGGCGAACAGCGCAGACAGGGTTCGGAAAAGGGTTCGGATCCCACTGGGGTTAAAGAAGCACATCGGGTTTGGGAGAAGGGACAAGCGCCAAGGGGAGAACATCTGGGTGAAAAAAAGGTTTGGAATAAGGCGTACAAGACTGAAAATATCCAAGAGTGGTTAAAAGGAGAAACTAAAAGGAAAGAAGCCGAGCTCCAGGGACAGCCCGTTGTTTCCAAGCCTCCCCAGCCGCCGAGTCCTGGGGATGTACCTGTCCGTCTGCCTCCTGTACCTGTTGCTCTGGGCCCCCGCCCTGTGTCTGAAGAACTTGAACTACTCGGTGCCGGAGGAGCGAGAAGCGGGCACGGTGATCGGCAACTTTGGCAGGGATGCTCGATTGGGGGGCGGCCCAGTGGGCTCCTCTGGAGGCCACAAGCGGAGCTTCCGAGTGCTGGAGAACTCAGCACCGCACCTGCTGGACGTGGACCCTGAGAGCGGGCTGCTCTACACCAAGCAGCGCCTGGACCGCGAGGCACTATGCCATCGAAGCGCCCGGTGCCAGCTCTCCCTCGAGGTCTTCGCCAACGAGCGGGAGATCTACATGGTCAAGGTAGAGGTGCAGGACCTTAACGACAACGCGCCCTCCTTCCCGGCCGAGCAGATGGACTTGGACATCTCTGAGAACGCCTCCCCGGGCACTCGGTTCCCACTCACAGGGGCGCACGACCCTGATGCCGGCGACAACGGCCTGAGCACCTACACCCTGACCGGCAACGAGCACGGGGCCTTTGCGCTGGACGTTAAGTCCCGAGGCGACGGCAGCAAGTTCCCGGAGCTGGTGGTGCAGCGGGCGCTGGACCGAGAGGAGCACGAGCGCCACACGCTGCTTCTAGGCGCCCAGGACGGCGGGGACCCTCCGCGCTCCGCCTCGCTACTCATCAACGTGCGGGTCACCGACTCCAACGACAACAGTCCGGTCTTCAGTGCATCTGCATACACGGTGGAGATCCCAGAGAACACGCCGGCCGGCCGCACAGTCATTGACCTGAACGCCACAGACGCCGACGAGGGCGCCAACGGGGAGGTGGTCTACTCGTTCAGCGACTCCACGGCCGAGCGGGTGCGGGAGCTCTTCGCCCTGGACCCGCGCACCGGCCTCATCATGCTGCGGGCGCCGCTGGACTACGAGGAGAGCCCCCTTCTGGAGATGGACGTGCAGGCGCGGGATCAGGGTCCCAACCCGTTGCCTGCCCACTGCAAGGTCACCGTGCGGGTAGGCGACCGCAACGACAACGCACCCGCCATCGGCTTCGTGTCCGTGCGCCAGGGGGCGCTGAGTGAGGCTGCGCCCCTCGGGACGGTGATCGCCCTGGTGCGGGTCACCGACCGCGACTCGGGCAAGAACGGGCAGCTGCAGTGCCGGGTGGTTGGCGGCGCGCCCTTCCACTTGGAGGAGAACTTCGACAACTTCTACACTGTGGTCACCGACCGCCCGCTGGACCGCGAGACGCAGGACGAGTACAACGTGACCATCGTGGCCCAGGACATTGGCAGCCCCCCGCTCAACACCAGTCGCTCCTTCCTGGTGCGCATCCTGGACGAGAATGACAACCCTCCACGCTTCAACCGCGCCTCCTCCGTGCTGCAGGTGCCCGAGAACAACATTCCCGGAGAGTACCTAGGCTCAGTGATGGCTGAGGACCCAGACCAGGGCCTCAACGGCACCGTCTGCTACTGCATCCTCGTCTCGCAGGTGGGCGACGCCTCCATCTACACCTACGTGTCCGTCAATCCCACTAACGGGGCCATCTACGCCGTGCGCTCCTTCAACTACGAGCTCACCAAGTACTTCGTGTTCCGGGTGCTGGCCAAGGACTCGGGCTGCCCGCACCTGGAGAGCACCGCCACGGTGCGGGTCATCGTGCTGGACCTGAACGACAACGCGCCCATCATCGTGCTGCCCGCCCTGCTCAACGACATGGCAGTGCTGGACGTGCCCAGGAACGTGGGGGTGGGCTATACAGTGGGCACTGTGCGGGCCACCGACAAGGACTTCGGTGAGAGCAGCCGGCTCACCTACGAGATCGTGGAGGGCAACGAGGAGCACCTCTTTGAAATAGACCCCGACACGGGCGACATCAGGACTCTGAACCCCTACTGGGAAGAAGTGGCACCCATGGTGGAACTGGTAGTGGAGGTGACAGACCACGGGAAGCCCACACTGTCCACCAAGGCCAAGCTGATAGTCAAGGCCTCTGTGGGGCCTACCATGCCCCACGGCAAACCTCGGGTGAACGGCGAGCAGCAGCACTGGGACATGTCCCTGCCCCTCATTGTGACCCTCAGCACCATCTCCATCATCCTCCTGGCCGCCATGATCACCATCGCAGTCAAGTGCAAGCGCGAGAACAAGGAGATCCGCACCTACAACTGCCGGATCGCCGAGTACAGCCACCCGCAGCTGGGCAAGGGCAAGAAAAAGAAGATCAACAAGAACGAGATCATGCTGGTGCCCAGCGAGGGCGAGGAGAGGAACGCCATGAACGTCATGAACGTGGTCAGCAGCCCTTCCCTGGCAACCTCGCCCATGTACTTTGACTATCAGACTAGGCTGCCCCTGAGCTCACCGAGGTCAGAGGTCATGTACCTGAAACCCACCTCCAACAGCTTGACTGTCCCCCAGGGGCACTGCCACACCAGCTTCACGGGGCTATCCACCAACCCCACCGAGACCACCACCAACCGGATGTCCATCATCCAGGTAGGAGACTTTAGGACTAAAAGCCATGAAATCTCGGTGCCGTGTGGGTCCAGCCTGCTTATTTCCATCCCCATGCGCAATGTTTCAGTGAAAGTGCAAATTGACCCAGAGTATTCCCATATTGATGCAAAAGATACTTCTCACTGTTTATAAAGTGTTCTCCGGCCCCGAGATTCCAAATGATACTCTGAAACATTACCCACCAGTAATACACAAAGTGTTAGTACAATACCGTGTTTCTCTAACTAACCCAATTGCTTGTTGCCAAACACATCTCCAAAAGCAATGCACAACCACATGCGTGCACACACAACACGAGGGCTGCTTTGAACAGCAGCTACAGTAAAGGAAAGACTTCAGTAAAAGCATTAGATTCTTTATGGAAATAAGCCTTTATTTAAATTTGCATGTTAAGTGTCATTCTTCAGTCCACACACATATCGAAGTCATGGCAGGGGGTTTCGCTGGACCGGTGTCCAGGGCCGGACTGGCCGTAGCGGGCCCCGGGCGTTTCCCCGGTGGGCCGCCAGGTTGGGGACCGGTTTTAGGCCCCTGGGGGCTGTTCTTGTTACCGGGGGCCGGCAATATCGGCCCCCTGTAACAAAATCGGCTGAAACTGGCCCTGCAAACAGCTCAGCCGCACCACCCTCCTTCCCCCTAGGGGGGCTGGCGAGCAGTTTGCCAGGGCCGGTTTCGGTTCCCAGTCCGGCCCTGCCGGTTTCCCATTGCACCAGAGTTGCAGCTTTGCAGTGGGCAGACTCGAGCAAGCGTGGCTAGGATACGTCCATGATTATTTATTGAGATCTGCAGTCCTGCTGCTCACAGTATGCCCCCTAGCGCTGTGCTCACAGTCTCGAGGCAAGACCTGACAGATCAAGGTGAGCCCTCGTGCTCTGAATGCCTGATGCACACCTGCAGACGAACGCTCGCACCATGCATCGGAGTCACACATTTTTCCACACAGAGGGTGACGCACAAACAGCCACAGGGAAATAGCGTTGCAAATCAGCATATGGGTCTATTGTTTAACCCTATATTAATAGTATCACGGATATGACACATGCCTAGCAGACCAGCTTATCCGTGGAGCTACATATTCATTTATATTGTCCGAACAACATAATAGGGAGACGTCGGTTAACGAAAGCCGCATCGAGAGCAAACCCAGTGACTGCTCAGGTTGGTCCTGTTGACGGTTTTCAAAGAGGCATGGCCTGCTTGTCAAGCACTGGCTGTCTGCATTTCCGGTGCTTGCTGTGGCATGCAACGAGAACAAAACAACGCAATTCAGGACCATGGAGAGAGCGCTCACACCCTGTACCTCCGGAAGTCGACAAGGCACAGTAGCACTTCATTTGCAGTTTCTGTGGCGTCTGGTGCTCTTTTTTACACCGTTGCTGCCACGTCCCTTGGGTTTCTGCCTGCGACAGCCTCATTCTGGTTGTTGGTCTTCTGTTCGCTCAATATTATATTCACTTGACGAGACAGAATTTGGGACGTTTTCTTCTTCTTCTTGTCATGGCCTTGGGTAATCGCGGAGGCTGATATTGTTTAGGCTCATTCTAGCCTGGTGGAGCTGCCTGTTATACCTGTAGGCCCTCTTGCATACTTTTGGTGTGCTTGTTCTAATATTAGGAATTCGCACCCTTGGATGCTATCTAATAATACTTGACGGGGAACGATTTACAAGCAACGAAGCCTGCTACTCATTAGCCTTTGGATGTGTTTGACCCACTCGATATTTAGTGCCCTGAAGAAGTCCTGCTCTAGGACGAAACGCGTCGGCTGTGTTGTGTGAAAAGTCATATATTTTGACTTCGTTTTTAATCTACCGGAAATGGAATAAAAAGAGAAAGTCTGAAGAACATCTTTATTGGATATGGACTATATAATTGTTTTTTGCGCTTTAGAATTGATGTGTGGTGCACCTGTGCTTGTGTTCTGAACTGTTAGGTTCCCAAGGGAACTAGCACTGTGACGGTGGGTGCGATTCAGTGTGCACACAGACCCCAGTAACTATAGAGGGGCTAACACTGGTAGACGGATAGCAGGTTAGGTGCTGCTAGTCAGAAGGTTCCACTGTCAGGTTCGCCTGTTTATGCACAAGGCACAGTGGCACTTCATTTGCAGTTTCTGCTGGTAACATTTTAACAGTCTGAGTTGTCGTGGCGGGTGTTTGTCGGACACATGCCCTTACACCTCTAGAAACTGTAAACCAAAACACGCAGGTCTAAATATACACATGGAAGTGGCCTTCATACAACATATTTCACGTTTAATATGTCTCCTTTGTAAATAAACATTAAATAACTTCTCAAATAATCATTATTAAAAGGTCAAAGGGCACCAGCTTCACACCTTCTTGTGCATTGTTAAGTCCAATGCATTGGAGGATGGTCGGCGCAGTACCATTCACAGCTGCTCATTAACCGCTGGGCATGTTCTGCACTGCACTTCAGGGGTTGCTGAGCCTTTTCTCTGCCACCTATTATCAACAAACAGCAGCCACATCACGAAAAACATGTTTCCCCTCAGAAAAAAACTGTTATGAAAATAGTTGTCTTTCCCGAAAAACGAATTGGTGTTTGGCTGTCATCAAGGCCTTCCCGCCCCACTCACTGTTATAGGTGTTTCCGCCCTATCGACCTCCTGTGCTTGTACCTTCTTTCACCCCAGCCACTTGGTTTGGGGCTGGCCTCACCCATGCTCATTTGTTTTGCATTTTTCCCTGCCCTCAGTGTTCTGCTGGGGAGTTACACCTGGACTTGGGCACACTTTCCACCCAGATGGGCAAAGATCATGTTTGTTAAGCAGAAATGTTGACATTATTCCACCATCTCATACCACCCACCCCCTCCTAAAATGTCCACAGTCCAAAGCTCCTTCACCCAACTGTTTCTGCAATACCCCCCCTTGAGGGTTCTTCCCAAGTGCTGATATGAATCAGTACAGATCAGATTGGTTCAGATCGAGGCCTACCCGCAGCAAATACTTTGAGCAGAGGAGGACGGTGATTGGAGCTCAGGGCATTAATGAGAGTTCCCTGAAGTATACCCATCTCTTGCTCTCCAAGGGACCAATGGAGAGCCCGGGACGAGGGAGGCGCCCACCGCTTATGGAGTGATTGCTTGCGGTAATGTGTTATGGTGTTACAGCAAACAAATGTTGGACGGAATGCTGACAATGCAAACATTCTCCCCCAGTCAAAAGATCTGGGTTAAATCCATCATTCTTTAGCACACTACGCCACCCCAGTTTGGACCCAGCCATATGCAAATCAGTCTTGACCCTGTGCCCCATGGGAACAGTCCAGACCGAACTGCCAGGCCAGGTCCTCCCTGGACCAGAAACAAGCATCCTGGGACCGGTTTCAGGGTATGTCACCCTTCTTCAGCCAGGCTAGCTTGAATCCAGTGGCGCAGTGAGCAAGGGACCCACGTCTGGGCATACCCATCCCACTTAGGGCGAAAAGTGTTACAGCAAACAAATGATGGACGGAATGCTGACAATACAAACATTCTCCCCCAGTCAAAAGATCTGGGTTAAATCCATCGTTCTTTAGCACACTACACCACCCCAGTTTGGACCCAGCCATATGCAAATCAGTCTTGACCCTGTGCCCCATGGGAACAGTCCAGACCGAACTGCCAGGCCAGGTCCTCCCTGGACCGGATTCAAGCATCCTGGGACCGGTTTCAGGGTATGTCACCCTTCTTCAGCCAGGCTAGCTTGAATCCAGTGGTGCAGTGAGCAAGGGGCCCACGTCTGGGCATACCTGACCCATTTTTCCCTGCCCTCAGTGTTCTGCTGGGGAGTTACACCTGGACGTGGGCGCACTTTCCACCCAGATGGGCGAAGATCAATTTTGTTAAGCAGAAATGTTGACATTATTCCACCCCCCCCTCCTAAAATGTCCACAGTCCAAAGCTCCTTCACCCAACTGTTTCTACAATATCCCCCTTGAGGGTTCTTCCCAAGTGCTGATATGAATCAGTACAGATCAGATTGGTTCAGATTGAGGCCTACCCGTGGCAGAAACTTTGAGCAGAGGAGGACGGTGATTGGAGCTCAGGGCAATTTAATGAGAGTTCCCTGAAGTATACCCATCTCTTGCTCTCAAAGGGACCAATGGAGAGCCCGAGACGAGGGAGGCGCCCACCGCGTTTGAAGTGATTGCTTGCGGTAATGTGTTATGGGTCAGGTACACAGAGCCCAAGAGACCCCCTCTTCGCCTGTCTGTGGAATGTACTCTGTTTGCCTGAGCTCCGCGGACATGCTTCCCGCCGTCTCCGCCATCATGCCTCCACTCCCACTCCTGCAACATGATTTATTTAACAAGCATTTGCAATGCAATAGGTCTCGCATCACTGAAAGTTTAAGCTATTGGCATTGCATTATTATTAGCAACGCCAATAGAGTGGTTGCAACTGTAAGCAAAGGGATAATGTAAAGTGAGATATGTGTTCCTAAAGGGAAATCTGGAGCCTATTTTTGTAGATTAAGTGGAAATTGTAGTGTTGTTTGTTTCTTGTAAGGAGAAGCAAAGCAGTACACATACAGGCAAGTACACACACACATAGAAATAGACACTGAGACATAGAGATGCAGACACAGACATGCACACACAAAGACAGATAGAGCAAACATACAGAGACGCATATACAGAGATGTACATATAGACACAGACACAAGGAGATCAAAAAGTAAACACAGACACGCACATACAGTAACGAGATGTACACAGAAAAACAAAGATACACATATACAGACAGACACGTACACACAGAGACAGAAACACAAGCAGAGATGCACATATAGAGACTATAGAAACAAAAGTGCATACACATAGACATACACAAACACATTCATGCACATACAGAGACATATTGCACATACAAAGACAGTAAGACACATACACACACAGTGATGCACACACTGAGACAATCATGCACACAAAGGCTTGATGCACGTCCTGAAACACTGCTGTACAGACAGAGACAGTAATACACATACAGACACAGTGATGCACAGACAAAAACAGTAATATACATACAGAGACAGTCATGCACACAGATGAGTGTTGCACATACAGAGGCAGTAATGTAAATACACAGACAAACACGTACACACACAGACACAGTGATGCACTCACAGAGACATAATGCACACACAGAGACAGTAATGTACACACATACACAGTGATACACACACATACACAATGTATCGAAGCAATACTTGTTTGCGATCTTTACAGAATGTGTATATCATACATTATGTTTCATGTCCTGCATGTCCACTTTTACTGTTGTTTTTCTTACTATCAGCTTACTTGTAATGCCTATCATGTATACATTTGCAGCGAGCGCATTAACAAAGCGAACACGCGCTAATTAAAAGCACATGCTTAATTACGTATCGAATAACACTGCTGCACGTTACAGACACCACTGAGCATGAACGCTTACATTTCTCAAGAAGCTACAACATGCACACGCCTCCAACTACATAATCGTGGCTTTTAAAGATGTACTCGAGATTCTCTTATATACACTATGATTGTTATCACAAACATACAATAATAACGTCACTATCCATTGCATAACCCCTGCCCTCTCGGGTGGTAATTAACAATTGCGTCAGAAACAAAGGTAACTTTTGCAGGGGTTTAGAATAATAGAGTGAACGCCGTAAGCTCACTAGATATGCGGCAGGGGAGGGAAGGGGGCATTCATCCGGTTCTTTGTGTAGAGAGTCCGAGCACAGGGCAGGCACTGCGGCGCTAGAACGGGCTCACACAAATGGGCACTGTAAAGAAACGGTGTGTCAGCAGCAGCGGGGCTGTGCACACTGGACAGTATGACTACTTCCCAGAAACTAAAAACTCGCAACACTAAAGCCACTGCGCGTAACGATATTCATTTCACAGTTGTAAGAAGCAGGTAGTTTTACACAGTCTACAATTTAGTGCGCGCATTCTTAATTATTTGTCATTAAAGCACTAAACACTACATTGCATAAACAACAGCGGTGTCATCGTGCCAGCATTATTGTACGAGACGGCGTTTGTTTTATTTGCGCATACATAGACGACAACAAAGCAAAACCAATGGTGCGCGCGCACCACAAAGAAGCAAGGGCAAGGGAGCGCGGCAGCGATGCGAACGCACGCTGCTGCATTCCCTGGTACTACAGCAACGGAAGTGACTAAATCTCCATGTTATTAGCTGCTGTCAGGGTTTCTGCTCGGCGAGTCTCATTTCAGCAGTTTTCGGTGGTAATGGTGGCAGCTTTCTGATTAACAGCCATGTAACTTGTTTCTCCGGTGAATGTATCGCTTGCGCGCTTTACAATCTCGTGCTTTAACTAATGAACTCGCTGCAGCGTGAAATGCACAGACATGGCAGACTAATGATCAAGCCATGATATAGTGTTCCCTTTTAATGGAGGGCTCATAATTCGTTTTGCGATTTTCAACATGAAACTAAACAGTGGTGCGCGCGCAGCACAGAGGAGCGGGGGGAGAGAGCGCGGCAGCAAGGCGAACGCGCGCTGCTGCGCGTGCTAGCCACCAGTGGGAATGGGAGGAGCAAAGGCGGGACATGCGCCCGCCTTTGCCCAATCGTGTGCTGTATTTATAAAAAAAAAACACGCGAAAGCCAATAACAGCAGGCGAAAGCAAAACCACACGCACGAGCGTGTGGTTAGCTTTCTAAAGCCCGTACAAGAGGTCTCGCGCTGCGCGAGCAGTGCTGAGCACTGCAACGCTAGGCGCGAGACCTAAAAATGAACAACTAAAACATTTAACGCTGTCTAGCATATGCCTCGAGCACTTATTACCAGTGTAGACTGACACACCGGGCTTCAGCAGACAGGAGGGGGTGTCGCATCTGCAGAGCCCGAGCCCGAGTCCGCCCTGGGTTCTAGCTGAATTCTGTTTACTAATGGTTTCATGTGAGCAGAGTGCAGTTAAAACACAAAAGCCAGGCGCAAGCACTACAAAATACCAGAATATTCTGCCACAAAAGAAGCCTGCATGTTTCTGCGCACCGTTGACAAGCAGTCTCTGTAAGTCCCTCCACAGGGTCCGTTGTCCGATGCATTGCACTTAGGATGGGTCTCTCCACTGGCGCTGGCTTCCACAGCTGCACGCGCCACACCTTTCCGACATTTGACAGGGCACACCAGCCTCTTCTTTTTATACAATATTTGAGAAAATTGTCTCTTTAAGGTGTTGTTCCAAGCAGCCCGTTCAAAAACATCCTGCTCCACAGTATGAAACTGTTACCATGGTGACACAAAACAAGGGACACGCCCAGAGGCCAAATGCATGTACTATCGAAAGGTGTATAAAATGAAGGGAATTCAGATGTCCTGTTATTGGTAAATAGAATCATATGTCAGAAGTGGTGTCCATCATGTCACAGGTTAAATGAGTGGGGACCATGATGTGTCCACATGACGGTAGCACCTTCCACCCTGCAAAGTGTTCAGAAAATGTTAGTAGTAGCACAAATGACAAACCATGACCAGAAGTCATACCCAAGACTCATTGTGTCTGTGCACAGCAGACAGGAATCCAGCTACTGAGCATTTAATCTCTTAGTTCTTTTAGGGTTTGTGTTGTGCTCAGGCTGACAATATAAACATTTAAGTTTCAGATTTGCCATCATCAATCATCACATGCTGTCTTCCAATTGCAGTGCACCCTTTCTTCTTACTCCAGTTAGAGCTTGAAGACACACACCAGCAGTGGTCCCTTAAAGCAATGCAGTTTACATTTTTTATCAAAGAACGTATAGCACCTTTGCTACAATTGTGAGATCAGAAGGAAACACGAACTAATATGCTGAGTTCATCACTAGCCTAGCTCAGTCAGATGTGTATTTATATCATTTACATCTCAAGGCCAGGATCCACCAATCAGAGAAGAGTTACCCTGTAGCATCCCTAGATAGGTGACCACCCTAAAATGGCATTTGCTCTGGCAGTGCTGCACCAAAAATCATGTTGACGTCCCAATCAACGCAAGCCTTTCTCAACTCCCTATACAATGACAAATCCACTTCATCTACCACAATACTGCAAAACAGCCCCTGCGGCTCAACATTTACTGGTGTCTTTGTTGTCACGAGCCACATTAACTCCCAGAATCCCCTCCAGGCCATCTTGCTATGGAGTGGATGGAAGCGAAAAGAACAGAAGATTCTCAATATAAAAATGTTATTCCACTTTAGGGAGCTGTCGAGAATAGTCAGAGACCTTTCCAGTTCTCACCAGATTGCCTTAAAAAACGATCGGCAACTTGATAGATTCTTTGCTATTCTGCTCATTTTTCTCATAAAGTAGTAAAATAATCCTAAATCACTCAAAAGAAATTAAAAATAATGACTATCATGGAACATAGTGGAACCCACCTGATTTGAGTATTTCCCTGAAATTGGTACACTTACCCCAATTCTTTTAATTTCAACGAAGAAGACATCCTTAATATCAACTAATATTATTTTAATTTCAACCTTTAAAACGGAAAGCATCAAATCAAGTCTCCCTGACAAAGATGAAAAAAATAAGAATCTTTCGCAGTTTGACGGACTCCCTGACTGGGTGTCAGTCTTCTCAATTCTTAACTGAACCCCAGAATATGAGAAGTACACACATAAAAGATATAAGCCTGTAAATGACAACAAAATGCAGCCCACTCTTAGTTTTATGGAGTCTACGGCATTGGTTGTTCATGACCTAGGGGAGGGTGGGGGCTAATGTTGCTGCAACATTTTTTTAACTGAGATAAAATGGTCAACACCTGCTGCCTCGTTGATTTTGTCGAGTGCTTGTTATTAGGAGCAGTTATGGAGGAGGAAAATAAAAGCTCATGTTTTAACGAGACATTTAATAATTTTGATCTGCTATGTCAACCCTCTGCAAACTGGATTGTCTCTGGGATTTTGGCAATGGGTGTTAGTAGGAACCAGTACAAAGGCTCCCATTTTATTAATCTGAAGTTGTAAGTCAGCATTGCAGGGGCTCAAGACCCTGACCTGATCACTACAGCTCACAGCTCACACTGTTTGTAAATATAGTCAGCCTCCTGCCTGATATTAGTGGGCAATGAGAATTCTGGTGATGGGATAGGTGTCACTAAACAACCCATCGATTTGGAGGTATTTGGCGACCCTGTTTGTAAAGTACCTTTTGTGACCACCCTTTTAATTTAACTCAATTTTTGAATCTGAATCCCTCAATGCATTAACTATCTTATACCCTAGTAATCATTTATGTGTCACAGCATGCCACTCAAGAATGATGAGCAAGCCCTTCTAATGAATTGTGAGCAGGGCCGGACTGGCCGTAGTGGGCATTGGACGTTTCCCTGGGAGGATGCAAGTGTGGGGGGGAGAGGGGGGTGTAGCAGTGGCTGAGCTGTGCTGCAATATCGGCCACCAGTAACAAAAGCAGCAGTGCTCCACTCTTGCATGCCCCCCACCCCCTGGGGGGCTGGTCTGACAAAATTGCCAGGGCTGCTTTGGGTTCCCAGTCTGGCCCTGATTGTGAGTGAGGCTACACACATTACATTTTTGTGCAGGGTTGACTTCAAGCCAGGCACAGGTTTCAAAATAGCCACTCACGTTTCAGCTCCTTTTACACAGCCCTATTGGTAAACATCCATTTACAAAAGTGAACACAATTTACACTAATGTGCCACAAATAAAGGCAATCAATGTCGCAAATGCCCCGTCTGCTTTCTGGGTTCACCAAATCCAGCCAAATAATAAGTCTTCACTCGGCTTCAGCACAACATTGATTATACTATAAACAGAGTAAGGGAATGTTAAAGTTCCTTCAAAGACAATAGCATCGCCGGGCGAGAACTACAGCAGGTGAATCACATCTGCGCCAATACTGCAATGTTTTTCATTCCGATTCTCCTTTTTTAGTTGATATTATTCTAACTTAAGGGAGTGGAATGTTCTAATATCATGATAGTGTTCTGCATCAGACTATACTGGTTGATAAAATCTTTCTCTCTCATTATAGACTCTTGCTTGCAGCTTTATAATTGAGGAGTTGGACCTTGAAAGACCAATAAAGCGCTCATCAGTTGGCAATAATCAGGCCTACTGGATTATGGGATTGTGCGGCCGCATAATTATAGATTTTAAGCATTCACCACATAATCCATCAACTGCTGTATGATCTGCGGATTTTAACAAAAACACTTTGCTTCTAGCTCACACTGTTTAATAGTGACTAAACCTACAGTGGCACATGTTGTGGTGCATTAGAAAGGTGCTTTACAAAGCTTAACGTGTCATCTTTCTGTTGCTTATTGTTGGGTGTTAAACAGCTACTGTTCACAGACAGTGTCAACAAGTGTAAAAATGACAAAATAACAAAGTAATACTATCGAAAAATGTGCTGCATTATGCAGCATAATTTGTTTTTCTTGCCGCAGAATTTCTTCAACCCTAACACATAATTTGGCCCTCCCCTGCAGCATAATTTCAGTGGCACTGTCCTTAATATTGTAATATAAGAGTCATATGAATGGATGAGCGTATGACTGAATGACCAGAAAGATTTCACCAGAGCACTGCCACCCAGGTGTTCCTTGCCATTAATCTGCAGCAACTCTCGTCATACACAAGAGTACGACAATCTAGTGACCCACTAAAAAAGAAATATTTTCCGCATATTAGTGAATTTATGATATGAAAATCATGAAATCTATCCCCCTCTTCGGTTTCCTTCCAGCCTTGACTGTATTTGCATAATTTGCTCACAGTACCAGTCTTTCTATCTCGATAGGCTCTTCAGAATTGCAGTGGCCTCCATTAACACGAAAAATGACAACATTCATACATAGTACCCCAATTATTTAAAACCAGAGCTGGCTCTTTGGTCCCAAAGAAGATTATTTATTCATATATAAATACATCGTGTTGCAACATCCCAGTTTAATAATCTGAACATGATAAGAGACTGTGTCTTGATGTGGAAAAAGCACTTCGTTCCCCGTTCATCTTCGTGCACCTCCGATGCCCATTGGTGGTGTGTCATCCTATTAGGGCACTTTGCAGCATCCAGCTGCAACAGGCATATGCGATATGATCGCATCTCCTGCACCAGTGTGTATAACCATTCAAGTGTCTACTCTGAAAGTGACTTAGAGTGAGTCTCCAAGTACTCTGACCCATACGGTCCCCTTCCATTTTTTAGGACTCATCTATACCACCTTTTGTTCATTTACAGAGGTAATAGCAAATAATGCTCGCACCTGGGTCTGGCAGTGATAGCAGTGATGGCTCAAAGAGCACTGCGGCAGACCTTGAAAGCAAAATTACGCGCCATGATATTTTCTAGTTTCCATTTTTACGATAAATAAAAAAGGGCAACCAATCTTGCTGAGCGTGGAGAACCCACATTTCTAACCAAGATAATAAAATATCTCCTCATGGTTGCAGGAGGACTTACATTGTCTCAATGTATCAGAGTCTATGGACCCACCTTGCTGTGGCTAAGAGCGAATGAGAGGCGGCTTATTCAGTCATACATCCTCAACACTCTGAGCTGGCCACATGACTATAATTATAGGCGTTATAAAAACTCATTAATAATTAAATATGTTACATTGCTTTGGCTCCAGGGTTTTAATAATGAAATACATTAAAATCACTTTATTTATATCAGTTATGAATTCCTGAGAAGCCATTTTTCTTTTTGGTACAATTCTTTTTTTGAAATTATACAACATACCAAGGCACACTGTACATACAAGCTGGAAAGGAAGATCTTTGCAAGACCTGACTGTCATAGGTCTCTTGAACATCTAATGGGAGACTGAAGCAAATGTATGGTGTATGTGATTGGCTGTGGAGTGTGGATGAATTTAAACAACTATTCACGGTAGTATGAAATATTTGTCTTTGTCTTTTCCTGTCACACTTTGGTAAACGGGTGACCCAGTCAGAGACAGCTGGAAGTGCCCCATTTCCCAGATCATGCATTTCATATTCTTATTTACTACATTTTTCAATTCAATTTCAAAGACTTTATTCAGATGAAACAAGCATCCATAAATGTTAAAAACAAATATCACAATAAAAATACTAGAAATAAAAAATATCATATGGAGATAGTGGGGAAAATGATGCACATAGCAGAATTCAAAAACATCTCGTCAATAAAACAATGTTAGCAGCATGTTCTGTAACATAGATAAAACCACATTATAAGAACAACAACTTCATAAAGAGTAGTAACCATAGCAGCATTCCAGTAACAATGCACAGATAAACAGAGAATGAGCAGCGGATTTATGCGAGCATAGTGCTACGGGCCCCCATAGCATATTTTTGAAAAGAGCCAACATACAAGATGGTTTTGTTGTCGGTCAGTTGTAATAGATGAACAAAGGCTAATCTGACATGCTTAATGTCAGGGTGTTTCTTTTTTAAAAGTGGGACTAAAAATAATCTGCTATATCTTGCGTAATATTTACAAAAGAATGCAAAATGTTACATTGATTGCCCCAACTTGCCATCACAGGGACACAGGGTACTGTCTAGGTTCTTGATAAAGCCCAGTGGGAAACATGCCAAAAATGTAACTTTATCTGCCCTAAGACGGAATAGTAGTGAGCGTTTCCAGCGCCCATGCGCACACCAGATATAGATGGGTAGTTTGGTAGATTCCTACTCAGATTGTCTATAACATTGGATCTACACTTTTCTCTGTTACTTCTGCGAGTGTACATGTAGTAATGTAGGGCTAGCTTTTTTGCTGAGGGTGTTACTGGTTCCAGGCTCCATAAAAGTGTGCTCCATACCAATTTTACAATATACAGATTTAACATATGTGAGCCAGGGAATTATCCAACCTCTACCACATGACAAACAATTCAATATAATGTCTCTTGATAAGCTAGCTTCAATGATTTTCCAATTCGCTAGCCACAATAGCACCTGCCTGGATCCAATAGAATCTTCCAAGAGAGACATGCCCATCTCTTCACGAAAAATACAACTGGATGAGGAAATGGGGATTCAGAGGAATCTCCTACAGTAGTGATTTTCTTCCCTCTGAATAGCCTCACATTTTGTGATACCCCATACTTCAGCCCCATACATGCCAATAGAGACACATTGGGATTTATAGACTTGCAGTGTCCGGATAAGGGACCCACATCCCATAGGTCGGGGAAGACTACATACTAAGCCAATTGCACTAGACAGTTTGACTCTGCACTGTATGATGTTGGGTACTCAAGACCCTGTAGCAGAGACAGTAACCTCCAGATAGCATAAGGTACTCATGCGGCTCAAACAATTGGTACCAACAAAAAGAGAAGAAAGCTGTTTCCTCTTTGGGCCACATGCCATAATGTGTGATTTTGAGAAGATTGTCTGGAGGGCCAGGGCAGCCATAAAATCCACAAAGGTAAGCACCAGGAGGTGCAGTGTCCTGGAAGTGCGTGCCATCCTCATATAAAAGAGTTGGTAACAGCATGCCTTTAATTTTGGGTACATCCGGTGACATGTTACTTAAAAAGGGTGGAGTTCATTGATACAAATAATAAATAGGAGAGGGGTCAATACTCAACCCTGCCTCAAAACTCAACAGATGTTAATGTCATCAGTAACCTCTCCTTGTTTGCTAATTCTGATTCTCGCCTTCATGTCAGTGTGCAAATATGCCAGAAAGTGTATTAGTGCTTCATCCATGCCACACAGAGTAAGCATTTGCCACAATTTGGAACAGTTTACACATTCAAAGGCTTGCGTCAAGTCCATAAATGCCAGGTAGAGTGGGGCTTGTTTAGCAACGGTGGGTTAACAGAGCACCAGATTCAGGTTTAGACACTGCTCGATTTTCCTGACTTTTTTCTTAAACCCATACTGACATGGATAAAGGACTGACTCTGCTTGTATCCACTCCATAATTCTATTGTATATGACCCTCTCCAGGACTTTAACTGTGGTGTCTATCAATACAATTGGCCTGTAGGAACCAGGTTGTGACTGATCACCTTTTTGAAATATAGGCACTATAATAGAGGTGGCTCATGAAGCAGGCAGTGGGGAATGAGCTAAATTATTAAAAACATTAGTCAGTAGAGGTGCCCAAAAATAAGTGTTATGTTTTCATGAAATCGATCGGGGCACCTTATCACTAATACTTTGATTGATCGCATCCTCAACTTTCCCTAAACTTGCTTGGAAGCTATTTAAGCTAGCAGGATCAATTGTTTATTCTGCACTTGATGTAGGGGTTGCATAGATGCTTGCAAAGTGTGCTTCCCAGGTTTTACAGGTGATGTGGCAGGTAATTGGAGATACAGTCTGGCCTATACGCCTCAAATCTGAGACAGAGGACCAGAAGGACTTGCTGTCTTTCAGGGCGACTGCCTCTGCCATGTGTGCCCTACTGCTGTATTAATACCTCCCTCCAGGGCTTCGAGGTAGCCTCCTTGTAGTGTTTCTGTGCGATTCATTCCCCTAACGCTTTTTTGATAGAGTTCCTTCACCCTAAGTAGTGCACTCTACCCTGAAAATTATAAATACATTTGTATGTCATGATAAATTGTACACCAAAGATATGGACCACATTTTGAAACGTTTACCAAACTATACTACGTTTAGCTTGTTGCCTCGATGTAGTCAGCAGGGTCACAACACCACTTGACCCCTCTGCTCTAATAAGCTGCAAAATGCCGACCAAGCCTATCGTAAATTGAAACATCTGTAATGCACGCATTAGACCTGATATCCAGATTTAATGTGATCCATTTGGATTTAAAGAATGTAAGCCAAAAATAATACATTTCTTTAAAGAATGTAAGACAGCAATAACACACTCCCGAATATTTATTACATCTGTGACTATTCCTTCACCACACAGTGCTCTTCCTAGAGCTCATAAAGAACAGGCCTTTCAAGTGACAAGGAACTGGATGGGCCAGAGATGGCGCTACACCACTATTCAATATAAAAAATATAATCATATCCATTTCAAAAGGAGTATTAATGCGGGAAGTTGTTTTTCAGATTTCATTTTATGGACATCATGTCCAACAGTAACTAATTCATTCAGTAATCTCTGTTTTCTTGAATATGTCAGGAGCCAGACCACCTCTTTCTCTGAAACTACACCTCCTTTCACAGGGTTGTTTTGTAATATTAGATATCCTATTAAGAAGTATTGAAATAATTAGCTCGTCTTCTTAGCAGAAGACTAGCAGGTTACTCCGACCCTTAAAAGCAAGCCCCCTAAACAGATGCACGAAATGATCACGTAATTAAAAGATGTCTGCAAGCACCAGAGATTATCTGTTTTCAGTTGATTTGTCTGTCTTGGTAATTACTGTCAACAATTTTACCTCACAAGTATTCTATTAAAATTGTCTATCACTGCTGCTTTGAACATATCAGCTATTTTAATCCTACACTTATAATTACATCACTTGATACAGGGGCTACCTGAGATGGTTTCTACGAGCAGAAATACTGAGGGGCATATTACCAAGAACGGCGTTAAAATTATCGCCGCTTTAGCGGCAGGAAACTGCCGCTAAAGCAGCGATAATGGGCTTGATAATATGCCCTTGAAAATTTCAATAGAAGCCCATGTTTACACCAGAACATGGGCTTCTATTGGAATTCTCAAGGGCATATTATCAAGCCCATTATCGCCGCTTTAGCGGCAGTTTCCTGCCGCTAAAGCGGCGATAATTTAACGCCGTTCTTGGTAATATGCCTCAATATATTTAATCATCTGTCCACTCAGAAAGAGAATATGAAGTAGATGTTGAATCAGTTTAATCTTCTTTTTAAGTGGTTGCATTTTAGACCTATAAAGAGTTTGACCCCTAACAAGTTTGTAAATGTTGTGTGTTACCCCAACTCATTGATTTTTACAGATCAGTTCCAGTCTGCCTAGTCTCTCAATTTCAGACTCTGCACCCACACTCACTCCGTAATTTTTTCGGCTTCTTTCAATCACAATTTATTTATTTCTCCGTTGTCTACTTCCACTCCTGCTTCCACTTTATGTGTTGCTACTTAGAGGAACCACTTCTGGTTTTAGTTTAGTTTGTCTTACAATCAACTTTTAAATCTCATCTTCAAAAGAAACTTATCTTGAAATGAGTGAAGACTAAGTTGCTTTGAGTTCCAATGTAAGCGTCACATAAAGCCTATTGTTAGGGCAATACATTGTTAACAAATTAGCCTTTAGTTCAATGTATGCTATCTATTTTAAGGTATTTTATATAGCACCAAAATACATAAGAAAAAGCTTTGATGAAGCCAGAAGAATGCTCTGGCTTTCAATGATAAGCCTTTAGCACTATAAAATAAATCGCGTTCAATCAATGTATATGTTGTTCATTGTATTCAGCTCTGAATGAGTGCTTGTGAGACTCCCTCCCAACATCCCTACTTCATCAGGCTAGTCCCTTGTGGCATCTCAAAGCACTGGAGGGTAGGCTGTGCCTCTTGGCTTGAGTTGTTTTCCTTCATCCAGCCTGCTGGTTGACTAAAACTTCTAACTAAATATAGTGTGCTTCACGTATATATACCACCCATTAAATAGTCTTTCAGCATCTGTGTATGGGTGTCACCATATGCACAATATGAGTGTTGTACACTTTTTGATGTATTTTGTTTCAATTTGAAACTCATTACGAAAGCATCAACAAGAGCTGCATTTGCTATCAAATTGTCCAAGAGAGATATGGTAATAAACGTGACATTTGAAAGTATAGGAACGAAACATAATGTGAAAGAAATCATGATATAATTTAATTTAGTGTAGGAATCAGAAGGTGATACAAGTAAAACAATTTGAAACAAGCTTCTTATGGCAATAAATAGTTTTGCAGCACAATTTAAAATTTATAAATGACTGTTTTGGTTATAAATAAATGTGAAAAATGTTCTGCCGCAATGAATACAGGCATGATTTCTTGGCCTATATTTGGGTTTCTGTATATGCACTCAGTGCCAGTTTCCATCTGATGGAGAGGATGTGGAATGGGTTACACGTCACCAGAAAAAAATAGGCTAAATGGCTAACATGTCCACCAAAATATGGATCACATATAATGTCTATTTGTATCCAAAATACCCAGAATTTAGTTTAATCCATTTGGAAAACAGCAGTAACACAATTGTATTTTCTCTCAATACCTCTATGAACACTCCTTCCCTCTATAGTGATCTACGCAGAGCTCAGGAAGAACAAGTCATTCCAGTGACAAATAACTGGATGGAACAAAGATTGGACAATCTCACTTGCCAGTACAGTACACTTTATATAACCTCTATCAATTTCAAAGGGTTTAATAATGGCAGAACTAAAGTTTCAGGTCTCGATTTATACACATCAAACCCAACAGTTACTATTTAAAGCACCAACCTCAATTTTAAGGAATTTGGCATTACCTGCATTACAAAAAGGACAATTGATGGATAGAATGCTTAACAATGTCAAACATTCACCCTCAGTACAGAGATCTGGGCCTTAAATCCATCGTTCTTTGCTCACCATGCCATTCCAGTTTGGACCCAGCCATATGCAAATCACTCTTGACCCAGTTCCCCAAGGTAACAGTTCAGCCTGAACTGCCAGGCCAGGTCCTCCCTGGACCAGAAACAAGCATCCTGGGACCAGTTTCGGGGTATCACCCTATATCAGCTAGGCTAGCTTGACTCCAATGGGACAGTGAGCATGGGACCCATGTCTGGGCATACCCTTACCCGTCAAGAATGATTTGCATATGGCTGGGTCCAAACTGGGGTGGCGCGATGAGCAAAAAAATTATGACTTAAACCCAGATCTGTGACTGGGGGTGAATGTTTGATTTGTTCAGCATTCCGTCCATCATCTGTTTTTTTGCTTTTGTCACCCTAAGTGGGATGAGTATGCCCAGGTGTGGGTTCCATGCTTCCTCACTGTGCCACTGGATTCAAGCTAGCCTGGCTAATGAGGGTGATACCCTGAAACTGGTCCCAGGATGCTTGTTTCCGGTCCAGGGAGGACCTGGCCTGGCAGTTCAGGCTGGACTGTTCCCATGGGGAGCAGGGTCCAGGCTGCTTTGCATATGGCTGTGTCCAAACTGGTGTGGCGTGGTGAAAAAACAATGTATTTAACCCAGATCTGTGACTGGGGGTGAATGTTTCATTTGTTCAGCATTACATCCATCATCTGTTCTTTTTGCTATCACCTGCATTACCTCTCTCTGTGAAACCAAAGCTCTTTTTTTTGCTGGGTTTTATTGTGATAATATTTATTCTGTTTGGAAATGAGGACACAGCTTGTACTCTTTGCAGACGACTCGCAGGTTCATCTAACTCGTAAACAAGTACATTGGCATGGAATATGGCATTCTTAACTTAGAAAAAACATCTAGTATTTTGAGATAGCAGCGGACAGTGTGATGAACATGGTGTAGTGATCAAAAGAGCCCCTCATGCCTCTGTGATCCACGCACTACTTTCTAATTCACGAGTTGCCCAATATGGCCAATGGCAAACAAAAGTATTGCAGAAGTAGGTAACCTTTTTTAAATGTAGCCTGCTAATGCGTTTCCCTTGTTCATGTTGTAAAATTGAATGTAATGCACTGAAGTTTATTAATCTAATTTCTAATAATTGAAAATGCATTTTTTCCAGAGGATATGGTCTGTTCTTTTCAATACTAGCCACAATTATCTAAAAAGCAAGCTAATGTAACATCATGATACAACGAGCAAATTAATAAAAATACCAGTTATGACAATAAGTTCTACAGAAAATAAAGATGAATCATAAAGACTAGAGTAGCAGAACTATCCACAGGCTTTTGAAATGAGTTTGTTTTTACTTTAGAAAAAATAATTCGGAAAAATGTTTATTCTACTCAAATTTTCTGGGGAACACCAAGACTTTCACATGTAAAATATATTAATGTAGTAGCTTAGGTCAGTTATCATGCTCTTCTCTCAGGGCCTCTTTCTGAGTTAGTTTGAACTGATTTGTAAAGCAATAAGCTAATTTTTCACTTTGCCTTGAGACAGCAGCTTTGCTTGAATAACAATACTGTTTTCAAAACATGCAAAATGAAGTGCAAAGTGGTCATTACTTGAAAGACAAAATAATTTCTCAATTATCTTAACTAGATTTTATTGTTCAATTTAAAGCATGTGACTTAGCTTACCATCTTTCAGTTTCAGAAATATGAATACAATCCATCGTTTGGGAGTAATTTCAAGAGGGATTTAAACTATTCAAACAGCACTTAAGGAGACAATGCACCTTTTATTATAACTAGATGCAAAAGGTTTGAAGTGCAACCACTCAGAAATAGATGTGTTGAGTATGTTGCACAAGAATGAACCACTTGTACATTCCTTGGCCGAAAGGAGAAAAATGTATAAGCAAACAAGGAAGAACATGCAATTCACTAGCATCCTTAGTAGCATGAGAAGCATGTACCATGAACAGTACAGCTAAAGGATGTACCGCACCACCTAAAAGCCCTGTATATGGAGCACAGATTTTAAAATCTTTTTCTGACCCAGGGTCTCAAGGCATTCTTGTATACACAATCCAACTTGGCAATGGGATATAGGCGTTGCAATTCCAACTATCATCAATGCTGAATTGATCATTGAACTCTAACTCAGGCCGAAGCCCATCCATCTTGAGTAGAAACTGAAACAATTCAGACACTTTGAAACACTGAAGATGTATTTAAACATGCTCTTTACTTAATGTAGATATTTGAATTTTTTGCACGTATCAAGTACACCACTACTGTTTTGTTGTTTTCATTATACAACCTACCATCCAGCCTAGTTACTTTTTCTATAAGATTACGGTAACTATATGCAAACACACTGTGATCTTTTCTCTTTGAAATTGATTATTTTTCAAAAATATTGTGTGTTTATACATTAATGATGAACTATTGCCATTCAAGTTTATTAGAATCATGGCATTTTATACACTTTTAAATTTCAAAAACATTATGACCATCATAATAACCAATTAAGTTAACATTCACTAAGATCCTTTATTTACTGATCTATGGCAAACAAATAGACCCTAATTGGGAGTGACAAAATAACTGCAAAACAATTAGTAATAGAAGTTCTTCCCACTAGGTGGCAATCCCTTTACTAATTTAGCATATGCAGTCTTCATAGAGGTTACTGGATGTCTCTATGTAACTGAAACTCCTCGCTGTTAGTGATGACAAAATTGTTACTAATCACAGACAGGTAGTAAAGACACTAGGGGCCTGGTTTAGATCTCGGCGGATTGGTTACTCCATCACAACAGTGATGGATAACCCATCCACCGAAATATAAATCCCATAGGACATAATGAGATTTATATTTCTGCAGACGCAATATCCGTCACTTTTGTGATGGAGTAAACCCTCCGCTGAGATCTAAATCAGGCCCATAGTAAGGTTCACAAGGTGAGGATATGATCTAAGCAGAAATTTCAACATGTGACTAAAAACCAAATGCAGGAGCAACTTCAAGCTGAGCTGGTACTAGCAGCCTGTAAAGAGACAAGCACTAGCTTATGAATAATGGAAATTAGTTAATTTAATTACATAATGAAAATTAATGATAATTATTAATAACGACAAATGAACAATTAATGATGCATCCATAACACGACTCATCTTTGTACCTTATATTGGATGAGAGATAGCCCCAACATCAAAATTCTCACCCTTATGATGGTTGACTACAGACAAATGTAACTGCCTGCCAGAGCTCATTGCAACTCAACAAAGACAAAGAGAACAATCAATATTCAGAAACAGCTTAGCGTCAGCCCCTTCATCTATTATAATCACGGGACCCTGCTATACCTCCTTCAAAAAGTTGTTGTCCAGAGATTTTCATTTTTGATTTGGGTTTTTGGATCATTAGAGAAGTAATTTAGCTTGTGTAGACATTGCTGAGGCGGTCCAAATTTTTCTGGGCGTCATTTTTAAAAATGGCAGATGTGATGTGATGATGTAATAGTTCAGGAACCATGATACCTATATACTTCATTTTGGTGTCAAAACATAGCCAATGAAAGCGTTCACCTTTTCTATTTCAATACATAAATGTTTCACTAAGGCTGAGCCCACTCTAGCTAAAGAGAAAACGAGTTAACATTTTGCACAAAGTTCTTCTTAATTGAATGGGTGTTTCAATGAATGGACGCTTGAAATCTGGAAAACAGGAGGGGGATATTTATTCATAAATTGGTTCTCGAAACATCATCAGCCTAAAAAAGGCCAGTCAAAGGGTGATGGTGACAGAGCCGACGGAGCGCACGCAGCATACTCAAACAAAACTGACTGTAACCTCCATCACTACATTTATGAATCTACCTGTCCTGGCGTAGATATCAGTCCTGGTCGCGTTTACAAGGAAGGGTGGCAGACCACAGGTAGCACGTGGTGGCCCACATTAGTCTGGTGGCAGCTCACACGGCAGCATGCATCAAACTACAGCCACCTCGAACACCCACCACCACCTGCGGCAGCCAATCTTGATAACCGTGTCGACAGATTGAACCAAACAGTAGTCTGAGCCGCCACCACCAAATACGCGCGCGCGCGCGCACACACACACACACCAGAGCATTCTTTTAAACACTGTTCTGTGCATCACTCGACCAGTCCTTCCGGTGGCTGTCAGTCGTCCCAGATACCAAAATGCAGACATATGGAGAGTGTGTGACTACCCAGAACTGTCTGGGAAGCCCCAGCCGGAAACCTCTTGCCCTCCCCCACCTACCGGCCTTCCTGGTTACTTTCCTAACCGGGTCCCAAGGGCAAAAAGTGCTGTTAGATACCATGTGGCAGTCCACTGTAGAACAGTGATAGCCACCAGGGCTGCAGTGCTCACATTAACTACTCTCAGGCGGACAGCCCGTTAGCTTAGTGTAGTCTGGTGGTAGCCGCGCCATTGAATGCCGGCCCTACCTAGCTGCCATCCATGGCCCCCATTGCAACCCACGCTGGCAGACAAGTACCATCTGTTAGGCTAGAGTAGTTTTGTGGTAGCGCCACCCATGACATGCGTCACTGTTCGTCCGGTCAACGCCTCACGGTCGAACTGGGACAGAAAAGGGAACCAAAATAAAAGTGGCATCCATTAATAGGCAAATAGCTAAAAAAAAAAGTGTCCCACATCTGGAAATTGGGCAGTGTTACACTTGCAGACACACACTGTATAGGTGTTTTGTAAAGAACGGGAGCCTGCGTGCATTTGCGCTTGCTGCATGCAACTTTTGTGTTGATATAGTGGAAATTAAAAGTACCAACCATCCCACCAGACCATAAAAAGGCCCACAAGCTGCCAAACAAACGGCCCACACACTGACCTATCAGACCAGCCCTCCTGGTATTGCCAGATTCACATATAGGTCAGTCCCACCCTGCGACCCCCTGACTGTCAGTCGCGTTGACACAACCCTCGCCATTGCTTCCTCACACTGGTACCTCCCCGCCTGGCTCCCATGCTAATGAGGTTCGTGTTCATGAAGTACGGGTTGGAAACCTTTACAGAAGGGTAGTTTGCTCTACTAGCATGCGTGCAGCACGCTGGAAGTGCGGTACTGCTTCCAGACGGAGAGAGGCTCCCTCACAACAACACTTGGCTGGCACAGTGCGTGTCCCTGCTGCGAGACGTGGAACGAACTCTGCTCACGGGGACAGGAAGCTTAATGAGGAGAGAGGCCACGTCACGCGCCACCTACTTCGCGCTTTATTTCACTTTATGCGACGTCTAGTCTCTGTGGGTTGTATACAGCGCGAAGGGCGTTCCAGGGATGACGGTGACGAAATCCGTTAAGCAGACTCGCAGGTTAGAGAGGTGGGGGGCATGGCGGGAGGGGCGGGGACCTGGGCGAGAATGGAAAAAGAATGATGGAGAGTGTACAAATCTGGAGATGTAGAGAAAAAAAGGAGTTAATGGGGACAAAGGATTAAAAACGATGTTACACTTAAACGATGGAGAGAAAACAAAGAAAAGAAGAACACTAGGGATACAAAGAAGATCGGGCGACAAGATGTGGGGCTGGGGATGAGGAGAGACATTAGGGTGGGGAAAGAAAGGGGAGACTTAAGGAGAAAAGGGTTTAGGGAGACAGTAAAATGCATGGGGATTTGGGGTAGATGAATGTGACCAGAGGAAAAGTCGGTAGGGGCATGGGTTTAAAACCGTAGAAATAGTAGTTTTTAGGAGAAGAAATAGAAACAGGTGACTGGGACAGAATAGCTGACCGGAGTGAATGAAAGTATACAGAAGCGGAAATAGGTGGACGGGCAAAAGGATTTAGACGCATGGGAGGGGTTGCTAAAAGCAGGAAGGCAGGTGTCACATATGGACAAATGGAGAGGGAATGAACAGGTAATCTGGCAATAGGAACGCAACAGTAACTCAATGTAAAGTAGCGGGTTCGATAGTTTAATGGGAAGATGAACGCTACCCAATGCTGTTCCGCTGGGGTGTATTGCTATTTGAAATGCCCCCATTGCACGCACCACAGGTAAGTCATCCACCGAGGCACATCATCATTAACGCTCTCTCCCTGCTCCTGACATTAGCAGACTTGCATGCGGGTACCATGCGCGAGCGCCCCCCTGCCAGGCTCTGACAGCCCACCCACCATCTCCCTTCACGGGGGCAGTGCCACTGCCCGACTGCCCCACGTCTCTCTGCAGCCGGCAGACCACCAGTCCCCCGGGAGCGGACAGCACCAGCTGCTCCCGGTGGAGGCCAGGTTACGCCCGCATCAGACGCCGTATCCAGGGCATTTTTCAAAAACTGTAATTTTCAAATCCTTGGCCACGCCCCCTGGCCCTGTGACAGACGGAGGGGGCAGCAGCAGGTGCAGCGTCCCCGCTCCCCCCACCCCCTACCGAGCAATAGCCCCTCACCGGCACCGCGGTCCCGCCCCCGGTCGCCATTGGCGGCCCGGGCGGGGGCAGGGCCGGCCCCGGGAGCGGATTGGCT
Organism: Calotriton arnoldi; assembly: GCA_963921515.1. NCBI lineage: Eukaryota > Metazoa > Chordata > Amphibia > Caudata > Salamandridae > Calotriton > Calotriton arnoldi. Next base: position 850,124 of record CAWUFW010003132.1, read on the forward strand.
ACCAGGGCGCAGGATCAATGTTTAAGCGGAGGCTCGGAGGTGCGGCGAGTCAGTCGGCGAGAGGCGCAGGAGGGCTGCGGGGGAGCGGGGCATCGAGCTGCAGAGCCGCAAGTGTTTGCCCCGAGGCATCCCCCGCACCGCCGGCTGCACTGACCCACCCCTTGCCCACACAGAGATTGCAGCCACCTCACACAAACCGACGCGCTTAACGGACTTTACAGCATGCGGGGAAGAAAAGGAAATCCATTACAGAGGACTGTCTGAAACTGCCAGGGAAAACTGTGTTTTCACCATTTAATCCGTTGTTTCGTCTTTTAAAAAAATTATTAAAGAATCGTACATTATTCGATATAAGTGGAAACATATCTAAAGAGAGGAGAAACTGCGTGTAGCTAAATTGGTGGCATGCTTGTGTGGATCAAAATTAGACCGGACAACCCCGGAGCACATTCTGCCTGCAGATCACGTCTAGTGCATACTTTGTACCGCCTCTGAATTAGACTAAGTGGGTACCAGCCAGCGCAGCTCTGTCTTCATCATCTCACTGAGCAGCCGGACCAGAGGCTGTGTTTGTTCTGCGAGGAGGCTCAGCCACAGACCGTTAGGAGGAAGAGGTGTGCCCTGTCTGTGGCAGAGTCTGTGCCTCCGGAGTGAACGGGCTCTGTCTTCATTCGCCAGACTGTCTCACTCCTCGGAACATCTGCATTCCGAGCCAGCCTCCTGCCCCCTTCTCTTCGGCTGCCAGGAAGACCAGACTCTAACACCCTGTGCGTGAGTGAAAGCCCACCGAGGAGGAAGCCACTGACTGTGGCTTCGCCCTCCCCCAGGCACCCAAGGAGGCTCTTTAGCCACAAACTGCGAGCGCTTCACACCGCAGAACTGATTGGTGTTCTTCAGACCCATTGATTTGATTCGACTGACCGTCTTGTCATAGTTTTTTTCCTACCGACCCGATCGCCTCAGATGAGAACTGCAGAGGCGCTGCAAAGAGACACCGTGAACAAGAAGAAAGCTGCGCCCTCCCTCTCCAAGCTTCACCTGTGACTGCGCCAACTGGATCCCATTCTGCACTGGATACCCCCTTTTTGCATTTCTCCTCCCCTCTTTTTTGCCTGCGCCAGACGTGGATTGACTTTTTATTTTCATTCCAACGCTAAAAAAAAAAGAATGAAACTACCTTTTAAGGAACCCACAACTGTGTTCTGCTAGCATAAATCGCCGTCACTCCTTTCATCATTGCAGCATTTTCTCCTCATTGGATCCCTTCAACGTAGGGATTCCGGAACAACCCCCTTTTTTTGCACTCTGCATAACCACTTGAGAAGTCTGGGAGAGAAGCGCGGAATAGAAGCTGCCTGTGGTGGCGATGTGGGGACGCAGCCGCGCTCCGCTGCCAGTCAGGCGAGATTAGATCTCTGAATGCAGCAAACACTCCCTGAAAAGCAGCATCTCTCGCTGCGAGAGCCACCCCTCACCGGAGCAAAGAGCGGGGCCCTTCCTTCTCCCTCTTTCAGTCGGATCATGGACGATGAGATTGAAATAAGCCCCGCTGCTGGCCGCCCCTCGCCGGACAGCACCCTCGCCCTGCGGCTGTGAACGTGAGCCCGGGAGCGGGTCTGCGTTCTCTGTATTTTTTGAGTTTTTTTTTAATGATCATGACGCCCTGCAGTGGATGCTGGTGTTTTCCGAGGACTGGTTGCAGAACCTGAAGCCCGCCAGCCCTGTTTTTGTTCGGTCTATCGGCTGCCCATCTGTCTTGCAGGGCTTTAAATCAACAGGTTCCGGAGCTTGAGGAAGGAAAAAAGGGAGGCACCGCGCCTGAGAGGGAAGTGAAGGCAAGCGTGAGACAGAGGAGCGTCGGGAAGAAGGAGGGATGGGGAAAGGTGAGGGAAGAGGGAGAAGGCGAGAGGATTGAAGGGACCGAGAAAGGAGTGTCGGGGAGAAGAAAGCAGAAGAAAAAAGGGGCATGTGGAAAGCGCATTGAAAGCACCATTAATGAAGGAAACCGCTGGAAGGAAAAACGAATAGTTGGCGAGGAGGCGAACAGCGCAGACAGGGTTTGGAAAAGGGTTCGCTGGGGTTAAAGAAGCACATCGAGTTTGGGAGAAGGGGCAAGCGCCAAGGGGAGAACATCTGGGTGAAAAAAGGTTTGGAATAAGGCGTACAAGACTGAAAATATCCAAGAGAAGCCGAGCTCCAGGGACAGCCCCGTTGTTTCCGAGCCTCCCCAGCCGCCGAGTCCTGGGGATGTACCTGTCCGTCTGCCTCCTGTCCCTGCTGCTCTGGGCCCCCGCCCTGTCTCTGAAGAACTTGAACTACTCGGTGCCAGAGGAGCGAGAAGCGGGCACGGTGATCGGCAACATTGGCAGGGATGCTCGATTGGGGGGCGGGCCAGGGGGCTCCCCCGGAGGCCGCAAGCAGAGCTTCCGAGTGCTGGAGAACTCGGCACCGCACCTGCTGGACGTGGACCCTGAGAGCGGGCTGCTCTACACCAAGCAGCGCCTGGACCGCGAGGCACTATGCCGTAGAAGCGCCCGGTGCCAGCTCTCCCTCGAGGTCTTCGCCAACGAGCGGGAGATCTGCATGGTCAAGGTAGAGGTGCAGGACCTTAACGACAACGCGCCCTCCTTCCCGGCCGAGCAGATGGACTTGGACATCTCTGAGAACGCCTCCCCGGGCACTCGGTTCCCACTCACAGGGGCGCACGACCCTGATGCCGGCGACAACGGCCTGAGCACCTACACCCTGACCGGCAACGAGCACGGGGCCTTTGCGCTGGACGTTAAGTCCCGAGGCGACGGCAGCAAGTTCCCGGAGCTGGTGGTGCAGCGGGCGCTGGACCGAGAGGAGCACGAGCGCCACACGCTGCTTCTAGGCGCCCAGGACGGCGGGGACCCTCCGCGCTCCGCCTCGCTACTCATCAACGTGCGGGTCACCGACTCCAACGACAACAGTCCGGTCTTCAGTGCATCCGCATACACGGTGGAGATCCCCGAGAACACGCCGGCCGGCCGCACAATCATTGACCTGAACGCCACGGACGCCGACGAGGGCGCCAACGGGGAGGTGGTCTACTCGTTCAGCGGCTCCACGGCCGAGCGGGTGAGGGAGCTCTTCGCCCTGGACCCGCGCACCGGCCTCATCACGCTGCGGGCGCCGCTGGACTACGAGGAGAGCCCCCTTCTGGAGATGGACGTGCAGGCGCGGGATCAGGGTCCCAATCCGGTGCCTGCCCACTGCAAGGTCACCGTGCGGGTGGGCGACCGCAACGACAACGCACCAGCAATCGGCTTCGTGTCCGTGCGCCAGGGGGCGCTGAGTGAGGCTGCGCCCCCCGGGACGGTGATCGCCCTGGTGCGGGTCACCGACCGCGACTCGGGCAAGAACGGGCAGCTGCAGTGCCGGGTGGTTGGCGGCGCGCCCTTCCGCTTGGAGGAGAACTACGACAACTTCTTCACTGTGGTCACCGACCGCCCGCTGGACCGCGAGACGCAGGACGAGTACAACGTGACCATCGTGGCCCGGGACATGGGCAGCCCCCCTCTCAACACCAGCCGCTCCTTCCTGGTGCGCATCCTGGACGAGAATGACAACCCTCCACGCTTCAACCGCGCCTCCTCCGTGCTGCAGGTGCCCGAGAACAACATTCCCGGAGAGTACCTAGGCTCAGTGATGGCCGAGGACCCCGACCAGGGCCTCAACGGCACCGTCTCCTACTCCATCCTCCCCTCGCAGTTGGGCGACGCCTCCATCAACACCTACGTGTCCGTCAACCCCACTAACGGGGCCATCTACGCCGTGCGCGCCTTCAACTACGAGCTCACCAAGTACTTCGAGTTCCGGGTGCTGGCCAAGGACTCGGGCTCCCCGCACCTGGAGAGCAACGCCACGGTGCGGGTCATCGTGCTGGACCTGAACGACAACGCGCCCATCATCGTGCTGCCCGCCCTGCTCAACGACACGGCAGTGCTGGACGTGCCCAGGAACGTGGGGGTGGGCTACACGGTGGGCACGGTGCGGGCCACCGACAAGGACTTCGGCGAGAGCAGCCGGCTCACCTACGAGATCGTGGAGGGCAACGAGGAGCACCTCTTCGAAATAGACCCCGACACGGGCGACATCAGGACTCTGAACCCCTACTGGGAAGAGGTGGCGCCCGTGGTGGAACTGGTAGTGGAGGTGACAGACCACGGGAAGCCCACACTGTCCACCAAGGCCAAGCTGATAGTCAAGGCCTCTGTGGGGCCTACCATGCCCCACGGCAAACCTCGGGTGAACGGCGAGCAGCAGCACTGGGACATGTCCCTGCCCCTCATTGTGACCCTCAGCACCATCTCCATCATCCTCCTGGCCGCCATGATCACCATCGCAGTCAAGTGCAAGCGCGAGAACAAGGAGATCCGCACCTACAACTGCCGGATCGCCGAGTACAGCCACCCGCAGCTGGGCAAGGGCAAGAAAAAGAAGATCAACAAGAACGAGATCATGCTGGTGCCCAGCGAGGGCGAGGAGAGGAACGCCATGAACGTCATGAACGTGGTCAGCAGCCCTTCCCTGGCAACCTCGCCCATGTACTTTGACTATCAGACTAGGCTGCCCCTGAGCTCACCGAGGTCAGAGGTCATGTACCTGAAACCCACCTCCAACAGCTTGACTGTCCCCCAGGGGCACTGCCACACCAGCTTCACGGGGCCATCCACCAACCCCACCGAGACCACCACCAACCGGATGTCCATCATCCAGGTAGGAGACTTTAGGACTAAAAGCCATGAAATCTCGGTGCCGTGTGGGTCGAGCCTGCTTATTTCCATCCCCATGCGCAATGTTTCAGTGAAAGTGCAAATTGACCCAGAGTATTCCCATATTGATGCAAAAGATACTTCTCACTGTTTATAAAGTGTTCTCCGGCCCCGAGATTCCAAATGATACTCCGACACATTACCCACCAGTAATACACAAAGTGTTAGTACAATACCGTGTTTCTGTAACTAACCCAATTGCTTGTTGCCAAACACATCTCCAAAAGCAATGCACAACCACATGCGTGCACACACAACACGCGGGCTGCTTTGAACAACAGCTACAGTAAAGGAAAGACTTCAGTAAAAGCATTAGTTTCCTTATGGAAATAAGCCTTTATTTAAATTCGCATGTTAAGTGTCATTCTTCAGTCCACACACATATCGGAGTCACGGCAGGGGGTTCGGCTGGACCGGTGTCCCATTGCACCAGAGTTGCTCACGTTGCAGCTTTGCAGTGGGCAGACTCGAGCAAGCGTGGCTAGGATCCGTCCATGATTATTTATTGAGATCTGCAGTCCTGCTGCTCACAGTATGCGCCCTAGCTCTGTGCTCACAGTCTCGAGGCAAGAGCTGACAGATCAAGGTGAGCCCTCGAGCGCTGAATGCTTGATGCGCACCTGCAGACGAACGCTCGCGCCATGCATCGGAGCCACACATTTTTCCACACAGAGGGTGACGCACAAACAGCCACAGGGAAATAGCGTTACAAATCAGCATATGGGTCTATTGTTTAACCCTATATTAATAGTATCACGGATATGACTCATGCCTAGCAGACCACCTTATCCATGGAGCTACATGTTCATTTATATTGTCCGAACAACATAATAGGGAGACGTCAGTTAACGAAAGCCGCATCGAGAGCAAACCCAGTGACTGCTCAGGTTGGTCCTGTTGACGGCTTTCAAAGAGGCATGGCCTGCTTGTCAAGCACTGGCTGTCTGCATTTCCGGTGCTTGTTGTGGCATGCAACGAGAACAAAATAACGCAATTCAGGACCATGGAGAGTGCGCTCACACCCTTTACCTTCGGAAGTCGACAAGGCACAGTAGCACTTCATTTGCAGTTTCTGTGACGTCTGGGGCTCTGCTGGTAACATTTTATCAGTCTGAGTTGTCGTGACGGGTGTTTGTCGGACACGTGTCCTTACACCTCTAGAAACTGTAAACCAAAACATGCAGGTCTAAATATACATATGGAAGTGGCCTTCATACAACATATTTCACGTTTCATATGTCTTCTTTGTAGATAAACATAAAATAACTTCTCAAATATTCATTATTAAAAGGTGAAAGGGCATCAGCTTCACACCTTCGTGTGCACTGTTAAGTCCAATACATTGGAGGGTGGTCGGCGCAGTGCCATACACAGCTGCCCATTAACCGCTGGGCATGTTCTGCACTGCACTTCAGGGGTTGCTGAGCCTTTTCTCTGCCACCTCTTATCCACAAACAGCAGCCGCATCACGAAAAGCATGTTTACCCTCAGAAAAAAACTGTTATGAAAATAGTTGTCTTTCCCGAAAAACGAATTGGTGTTTGGCTGTCATCAAGGCCCTCCCGCCCCACCCACTGTTATAGGTGTTTCCGCCCTGTCGACCTCCTGTGCTTGTACCTTCTTTCACCCCAGCCACTTGGTTTGGGGCTGGCCTTACCCATGCTCATTTGTTGTGCATTTTTCCCTGCCCTCAGTGTTCTGCTGGGGAGTTACACCTGGACGTGGGCGCACTTTCCACCCAGATGGGCGAAGATCATTTTTGTTAAGCAGAAATGGTGACATTATTCCACCATCTCATACCACCCCCCCTCCTAAAATGTCCACAGTCCAAAGCTCCTTCACCCAACTGTTTCTGCAATACCCCCCCCCTTGAGGGTTCTTCCCAAGTGCTGATATGAATCAGTACAGATCAGATTGAGGCCTACCCGCGGCAGAAACTTTGAGCAGAGGAGGACGGTGATTGGAGCTCAAGGCATTAATGAGAGTTCCCTGAAGTATACCGTCTCTTGCTCTCCAAGGGACCAATGGAGAGCCCGGGACGAGGGAGGCGCCCACCGCTTATGGAGTGATTGCTTGCGGTAATGTGTTATGCGTCAGGTACACAGAGCCCAAGAGACCCCCTCTTCGCCTGTCTGTGGAATGTACTCTGTTTGCCTGAGCTCCGCGGACATGCTTCCCGCAGTCTCCGCCATCATGCCTCCACTCCCACTCCTGCAACATGATTTATTTAAAAATGAACACCTAAAACATTTAACGCTGTCTAGCATATGCCTCGAGCACTTATTACCAGTGTAGACTGACACACCGGGCTTTAGCAGACAGGAGGGGGTGTCGCATCTGCAGAGCCCGAGCCCCCCTGGGTTCTAGCTGAATTCTGTTTACTAATGGTTTCATGTGAGCAGAGTGCAGTTAAAACACAAAAGCCAGGCGCAAGCTCTATAAAATACCAGAATATTCTGCCACAAAAGAAGCCTGCGTGTTTCTGCGCACAGTTGACAAGCAGTCTCTGTAAGTCCCTCCACAGGGTCCGTTGTCCGATGCCTTGCACTTAGGATGGGTCTCTCCACTGGCGCTGGCTTCCACAGCACGCGCCACACCTTTCCGACATTTGACAGGGCACACCAGCCTTTTCTTTTTATACAATATTTGAGAAAATTGTCTCTTTAAGGTGTTGTTCCAAGCAGCCCGTTCAAAAACATCCTGCTCCACAGTATGAAACTGTTACCATGGTGACACAAAACAAGGGACACGCCCAGAGGCCAAATTCATATACTACCGAAAGGTGTATAAAATGAAGGGAATTCAGATGTCCTGTTATTGGTAAATAGAATCATATATCAGAAGTGGTGTCCATCATGTCACAGGTTAAATGAGTGGGGACCATGATGTGTCCACATGACGGTAGCACCTTCCACCCTGCAAAGTGTTCAGAAAATGTTAGTAGTAGCACAAATGACAAACCATGACCAGAAGTCATACCCAAGACTCATTGTGTCTGTGCACAGCAGACAGGAATCCAGCTACTGAGCATTTAATCTCTTAGTTCTTTAAGGGTTTGTGTTGTGCTCAGGCTGACAATATAAACATTTAAGTTTCAGATTTGCCATCATCAATCATCACATGCTGTCTTCCAATTGCAGTGCACCCTTTCTTCTTACTCCAGTTAGAGCTTGAAGACACACACCAGCAGTGGTCCCTTAAAGCAATGCAGTTTACATTTTTTATCAAAGAACGTATAGCACCTTTGCTACAATTTTGAGATCAGAAGGAAACACGAACTAATATGCTGAGTTCATCACTAGCCTAGCTCAGTCAGATGTGTATTTATATCATTTACATCTCAAGGCCAGGATCCACCAATCAGAGAAGAGTTACCCTGTAGCATCCCTAGATAGGTGACCACCCTAAAATGGCATTTGCTCTAGCAGTGCTGCAGCAAAAATCATGTTGACGTCCCAATCAACGCAAGCCTTTCTCAACTCCCTATACAATGACAAATCCACTTCATCTACCACAATACTGCAAAACAGCCCCTGCGGCTCAACATTTACTGGTGTCTTTGTTGTCACGAGCCACATTAACTCCCAGAATCCCCTCCAGGCCATCTTGCTATGGAGTGGATGGAAGCGAAAAGAACAGAAGATTCTCAACATAAAAATGTTATTCCACTTTAGGGAGCTGTCGAGAATAGTCAGAGACCTTTCCAGTTCTCACCAGATTGCCTTAAAAAACGATCGGCAACTTGATAGATTCTTTGCTATTCTGCTCATTTTTCTCATAAAGTAGTAAAATAATCCTAAATCACTCAAAAGAAATTAAAAATAATGACTATCATGGAACATAGTGGAACCCACCTGATTTGAGTATTTCCCTGAAATTGGTACACTTACCCCAATTCTTTTAATTGCAACGAAGAAGACATCCTTAATATCAACTAATATTATTTTAATTTCAACCTTTAAAACGGAAAGCATCAAATCAAGTCTCCCTGACAACGATGAAAAAAATAAGAATCTTTCGCAGTTTGACGGACTCCCTGACTGGATGTCAGTCTTCTCAATTCTTAACTGAACCCCAGAATATGAGAAGTACACACATAAAAGATATACGCCTGTAAATGACAACAAAATGCAGCCCACTCTTAGTTTTATGGAGTCTACGGCATTGGTTGTTCATGACCTAGGGGAGGGTGGGGGCTAATGTTGCTGCAACATTTTTTTAACTGAGATAAAATGGTCAACACCTGCTGCCTCGTTGATTTTGTCGAGTGCTTGTTATTAGGAGCAGTTATGGAGGAGGAAAATAAAAGCTCATGTTTTAACGAGACATTTAATAATTTTGATCTGCTATGTCAACCCTCTGCAAACTGGATTGTCTCTGGGATTTTGGCAATGGGTGTTAGTAGGAACCAGTACAAAGGCTCCCATTTTATTAATCTGAAGTTGTAAGTCAGCATTGCAGGGGCTCAAGACCCCGACCTGTTCACTACAGCTCACAGCTCACACTGTTTGTAAATATAGTCAGCCTCCTGCCTGATATTAGTGGGCAATGGGAATTCTGGTGATGGGATAGGTGTCACTAAACAACCCATTAATTTAGAGTATTTGGCGACCCTGTTTGTAAAGTACCTTTTGTGACCACCCTTTTAATTTAACTAAATTTTTGAATCTGAAACCCTCAATGCATTAACTATCTTATACCCTAGTAATTATTTATGTGTCACAGCATGCCACTCAAGAATGATGAGCAAGAGAGCAAGCCCTTCTAATGAATTGTGAGCAGGGCCGGACTGGCCGTAGTGGGCATTGGACGTTTCCCTGGGAGGATGCAAGTGTGGGGGGGGGGGGTAGCAGTGGATGAACTGTGCTGCAATATCGGCCACCAGTAACAAAAGCAGCAGTGCTCCACTCTTCATTGCCCCCCAACCCCTGGGGGGCTGGTCTGACAAAATTGCCAGGGCTGCTTTGGGTTCCCAGTCTGGCCCTGATTGTGAGTGAGGCTACACACATTACATTTTTGTGCAGGGTTGACTTCAAGCCAGGCACAGGTTTCAAAATAGCCACTCACGTTTCAGCTCCTTTTACACAGCCCTATTGGTAAACATCCATTTACAAAAGTGAACACAATTTACACTCATGTGCCACAAATAAAGACAATCGATGTCGCAAATGCCCCGTCTGCTTTCTGGGTTCACCAAATCCAGCCAACTAATAAGTCTGCACTCAGCTTCAGCACAACATTGATTATACTATAAACAGAGTAAGGGAATGTTAAACAAAACTGCAATGTTTTTCATTCCGATTCTCCTTTTTTAGTTGATATTATTCTACCTTAAGGGAGTGGAATGTTCTAATATCATGATAGTGTTCTGCATCAGACTATACTGGTTGATAACATCTTTCTCACTCATTACAGACTCTTGCTTACAGCTGGAGTCTATAATTGCGGAGTTGGACCTTGAAAGACCAATAAACCACTCATCAGTTGGCTATAATCAGGCCCAGTGGATTATGGGATTGTGCAGCCGCATAATTATAGATTTTCCGATTCACCACATAATCCATCAACTGCTGGATGATCTGCAGATTTTAACAAAAACATTGTGCTTCTAGCTCACACTGCTTAATAGTGACTAAACCTACAGTGGCACATGTTGTGGTGCACTAGAAAGGTGCTTTACAAAGCTTATCAGGTCATCTTTCTGTTGCTTATTGTTGGGTGTTAAACAGCTACTGTTCACAGACAGTGTCAACAAGTGTAAAAATGACAAAATAACAAAGTAATACTATCGCAAAATGTGCTGCATTATGCCACATAATTTATTTTTCTTGCCCCAGAATTTCTTCAACCCTAACACATAATTTGGCCTTCCCCTGCAGCATAATTTCAGTGGCACTGGCCTTAATACTGTAATATAAGAGCCATATGAATGGATGAGTGTATGACTGAATGACCAGAAAGATTTCTACAGAGCACTGCCACCCAGGTGTTCCTTGCCATTAATCTGCAGCAACTCTCGTCATACACAAGAGTACGACAATCTAGTGACCCACTAAAAAAGAAATATTTTCCGCATATTAGTGAATTTATGATATGAAAATCATGAATCCATGAAATCTATCCCCCTCTTCGGTTTCCTTCCAGCCTTGACTGTATTTGCATAATTTGCTCACAGTACCAGTCTTTCTATCTCGATAGGCTCTTCAGAATTGCAGTGGCCTCCATTAACACGAAAAATGACAACATTCATACATAGTACCCCAATTATTTAAAACCAGAGCTGGCTCTTTGGTCCCAAAGAAGATTATTTATTCATACATAAATACATCGTGTTGCAACATCCCAGTTTAAAAATCTGAACATGATAAGAGACTGTGTCTTGATGTGGAAAAAGCACTTCGTTCCCCGTTCATCTTCGTGCACCTCCGATGCCCATTGGTGGTGTGTCATCCTATTAGGGCACTTTGCAGCATCCAGCTGCAACAGGCATATGCGATATGATCGCATCTCCTGCACCAGTGTGTATAACCATTCAAGTGTCTACTCTGAAAGTGACTTAGAGTGAGTCTCCAAGTACTCTGACCCATACGGTCCCCTTCCATTTTTTAGGACTCATCTATACCACCTTTTGCTCATTTACAGAGGTAATAGCAAATAATGCTCGCACCTGGGTCTGGCAGTGATAGCAGTGATGGCTCAAAGAGCACTGCGGCAGACCTTGAAAGCAAAATTGCGCGCCCTGATATTTTCTAGTTCCCATTTTTACGATAAATAAAAAAGGGCAACCAATCTTCCTGAGCGTGGAGAACCCACATTTCTAACCAAGATAATAAAATATCTCCTCATGGTTGCAGGAGGACTTACACTGTCTCAACGTATCAGAGTCTATGGAACCACCTTGCTGTGGCTAAGAGCGAATGAGAGGTGGCTTATTCAGTCATACATCCTCAGCACTCTGAGCTGGCCACATGACTATAATTATAGGCGTTATAAAAACTCATTAATAATTAAATATGTCACTGTTGCTCGTTTTCAGTCCTAGGCTTGCTAGTGAACAAAATAACCATAAACCAGGATAACATTGAAATGATTTGTTCTATTATTCATGGTCCATGGATGGTACAGACTCAATACAATGTAGAGAGTTGACATATTAACCATGAATTGCTTTCCCATGGATCTATTTCACTTGTTCAACATTTGATATGAAAGCCTAGTGTTTGCATTGTAAATGCACGTGCTTTAGGTTTTGGGGCATTTGTATCATTGCCATATAATCCCGTCGGAATTCTTCAAATGCTAATATCACGCCATGACATTTCTCTCTAAGGACTAGTAAAATAGTATTAGCAAATCTCTCTCTCTTTTCTCTCTTACACACAGCCACACACCTACGTAAATGAACACACACTCACATACATCCACACACACACATTCACATCCATAATCAAAGAAAGGATCCAGATTTTAAAATGTATTCATTGGTAATCTTTCGTTTACACGACTTTTTGCAAAGTTTGTTACCTGTGTATTTTGATCTCCATATATTTTCTGTCAATGTGTCTGCCCAGCAAGATGAGTGTACATAGATGCGCAAGGGACTCAAATAATTCAGTCTCATTTGCTATTGAACACCATTCTGTTAAAGAACAGGCTTTGTTACAAGTGTATGTGCCTCAAATTGCAATTATCAGGGTTGTTTGTCATAGTTGCCATGGAAACCATTGACAATGACTCATCAATTGTGTTTGCCTTTTCCATGACATTCCCTGATTTGTCAGAGTTTCGCATTTGTTCAGTGATTCCTGCCAATATTTTCCTTTTGTTTTTTCATTATGTTGATGAGTTTTGCTTTATAAATATGAGTTGATGCAGCTGTGTATGTCATCGTTTGAGAGCATTGGTTCGTTTTATTATTGCATATTTTATTCCTGTGGTCTGGAACAATAAAAAAATTGGCGTGGTAAACACATCAACTGCAGCTAAGTATTTTCCACCAAGTTCCATCCTTTCCACCTCATTTCATTTTGTGAACCAAACCAGTTCAGTAGGTTTGAGTGGTCTAAGAAACAAAAAAAAGGGCTTAGCCTTGGGAAGTGGTTAAGCGGTGGTGTAGCAACCGTTAGTGCAGCAGGTGCAGTGGCGAGAGAGAGCCTGGGTTTGCACGGCCCAGTTCACCCAAGCTATGGCTGGCTTTTACTATTCAACCAGGGCTTTTTTCCTTGTTTGTATTAGTTCTTATGGCATAATATGTATGCCACTGGTGTTAAGTTAAGAGTAAGTCAATCCGGTACCATATTCAGAAAAGGAGTAGCATTCAGACTGCTAGTGCAAAGGAGTCTGGGGCCTGATGCCTATGGCATGTTGTGGACTTTGTAGGAACAGGAAAAAATTATATATGGAAATATAATCAAAAGGAAACGATAATGTTCTTGGGCGATTGTGACGTTTAATTGTGAAGCAAATTTGCCTGGTATCATATTTGTATGCGCTGAGAGCAAAAAGCGTCACTCCTTCCTCTTTTTCTATGTATGAAATCCTCCACAACAATTCAAGTACCATGTCATTGTGGTTTCCACTTTTGAGGATCAGGCTTCCCCTAAGGTGGCATGTCGTGCTTCTCTCTTTAAGCGTAACACTTATTACATTGCTTTGGCTCCAGGGTTTTAATGATGAAATACATTAAAATCACTTTATTTATATCAGTTATGAATTCCTGAGAAGCCATTTTTCTTTGGTACAATTCTTTTTTTGAAATTATACAACATACCAAGGCACACTGTACATACAAGCTGAAAAGGAAGATCTTTGCAAGACCTGACTGTCATAGGTCTCTTGAACATCTAATGGGAGACTGAAGCAAATGTATGGTGTATCTGATTGGCTGTGGATGAATTTAAACAACTATTCACGGTAGTATGAAATATTTGTCTTTGTCTTTTCCTGTCACACTTTGGTAAACGGGTGACCCAGTCAGAGACAGCTGGAAGTGCCCCATTTCCCAGATCATGCATTTCATATTCTTATTTACTACATTTTTCAATTCAATTTCAAAGACTTTATTCAGATGAAACAAGCATCCATAAATGTTAAAAACAAATATCACAATAAAAATACTAGAAATAAAAAATATCATATGGAGATAGTGGGAAAAACGATGCACATAGCAGAATTCAAAAATATCTCGTCAATAAAACAATGTTAGCAGCATGTTCTGTAACATAGATAAAACCACATTATAAGAACAACAACTTCATAAAGAGTAGTAACCATAGCAGCATTCCAGTAACAATGCACAGATAAACAGAGAATGAGCAGCGGATTTATGCGAGCATAGTGCTACGGGCCCCCACAGCATATTTTTGAAAAGAGCCAACATACAAGATGGTTTTGTTGTCGGTCAGTTGTAATAGATGAACAAAGGCTAATCTGACATGCTTAATGTCAGGGTGTTTCTTTTTTAAAAGTGGGATTAAAAATAATCTGCTATATCTTGCGTAATATTTACAAAAGAATGCAAAATGTTACATTGATTGCCCCAACTTGCCATCACAGGGACACAGGGTACTGTCTAGGTTCTTGATAAAGCCCAGTGGGAAACATGCCAAAAATGTAACTTTATCTGCCCTAAGATGGAATAGTAGTGAGCGTTTCCAGCGCCCATGCGCACACCAGATATAGATGGGTAGTTTGGTAGATTCCTACTCAGATTGTCTATAACATTGGATCTACACTTTTCTCTGTTACTTCTGCGAAGGTACATGTAGTAATGTAGAGCTAGCTGTACATTTTTTTGCTGAGGGTGTTACTGGTTCCAGGCTCCATAAAAGTGTGCTCCATACCAATTTTACAATATACAGATTTAACATATGTGAGCCAGGGAATTATCCAACTTCTACCACATGACAAACAATTCAATATAATGTCTCTTGATAAGCTAGCTTCAATGTTTTTCCAATTCGCTAGCCACAATAGCACCTGCCTGGATCCAATAGAATCTTCCAAGAGAGACATGCCCATCTCTTCACGAAAAATACAACTGGATGAGGAAATGGGAATTGAGAGGAATCTCCTACAGTAGTGATTTTCTTCCCTCTGAATAGCCTCACATTTTGTGATACCCCATACATCAGCCCCATACATGCCAATAGAGACACATTGGGATTTATAGACTTGTAGTGTCCGGATAAGGGACCCACATCCCATAGGTCGGGGAAGACTACATACTGAGCCAATTGCACTAGACAGTTTGACTCTGCACTGTATGATGTTGGGTACTCAAGACCCTGTAGCAGAGAAAGTAACCTCCAGATAGCATAAGGTACTCATGCGGCTCAAACAATTGGTTCCAACAAAAAGAGAAGAAAGCTGTTTCCTCTTTGGGCCACATGCCATAATGTGTGATTTTGAGAAGATTGTCTGGAGGGCCAGGGCAGCCATAAAATCCACAAAGGTAAGCACCAGGAGGTGCAGTGTCCTGGAAGTGCGTGCCATCCTCATATAAAAGAGTTGGTAACAGCATGCCTTTAATTTTGGGTACATCCGGTGACATGGTACTTAAAAAGGGTGGAGTTCATTGATACAAATAATAAATAGGAGAGGGGTCAATACTCAACCCTGCCTCAAAACTCGACAGATGTTAATGTCATCAGTAACCTCTCCTTGTTTGCTAATTCTGATTCTCGACTTCATGTCAGTGTGCAAATATGCCAGAAAGTGTATTAGTGCTTCATCCATGCCACACAGAGTAAGCATTTGCCACAATTTGGAACAGTTTACACATTCAAAGGCTTGCGTCAAGTCCATAAATGCCAGGTAGAGTGGGGCTTGTTTAGCAACGGTGGGTTAACAGAGCACCAGATTCAGGTTTAGACACTGCTCGATTTTCCTGACTTTTTTCTTAAACCCATACTGACATGGATAAAGGACTGACTCTGCTTGTATCCACTCCATAATTCTATTGTATATGACCCTCTCCAGGACTTTAACTGTGGTGTCTATCAATAAAATTGGCCTGTAGGAACCAGGTTGTGACTGATCACCTTTTTGAAATATAGGCACTATAATAGAGGTGGCTCATGGAGCAGGCAGTGGGGAATGAGCTAAATTATTAAAAACATTAGTCAGTAGAGGTGCCCAAAAATAAGTGTTATGTTTTCATGAAATCGATCGGGGCACCTTATCACTAATACTTTGATTGATCGCATCCTCAACTTTCCCTAAACTTGCTTGGAAGCTATTTAAGCTAGCAGGATCAATTGTTTATTCTGCACTTGATGTAGGGGTTGCATAGATGCTTGCAAAGTGTGCTTCCCAGGTTTTACAGGTGATGTGGCAGGTAATTGGAGATACAGTCTGGCCTATACGCCTCAAATCTGAGACAGAGGACCAGAAGGACTTGCTGTCTTTCAGGGCGACTGCCTCTGCCATGTGTGCCCTACTGCTGTATTAATACCTCCCTCCAGGGCTTCGAGGTAGCCTCCTTGTAGTGTTTCTGTGCGATTCATTCCCCTAACGCTTTTTTGATAGAGTTCCTTCACCCTAAGTAGTGCACTCTACCCTGAAAATTATAAATACATTTGTATGTCATGATAAATTGTACACCAAAGATATGGACCACATTTTGAAACGTTTACCAAACTATACTACGTTTAGCTTGTTGCCTCGATGTAGTCAGCAGGGTCACAACACCACTTGGCCCCTCTGCTCTAATAAGCTGCAAAATGCCGACCAAGCCCATCGTAAATTGAAACATCTGTAATGCACGCATTAGACCTGATATCCAGATTTAATGTGATCCATTTGGATTTAAAGAATGTAAGCCAAAAAAATACATTTCTTTAAAGAATGTAAGACAGCAATAACACACTCCCGAATATTTATTACATCTGTGACTATTCCTTCACCACACAGTGCTCTTCCTAGAGCTCACAAAGAACAGGCCTTTCAAGTGACAAGGAACTGGATGGGCCAGAGATGGCGCTACACCACTATTCAATATAAAAAATATTTTTTTGTAAATCATATCCATTTCAAAAGGAGTATTAATGCGGGAAGTTGTTTTTCAGATTTCATTTTATGGACATCATGTCCAACAGTAACTAATTCATTCAGTAATCTCTGTTTTCTTGAATATGTCAGGAGCCAGACCACCTCTTTCTCTGAAACTACACCTCCTTTCACAGGGTTGTATTGTAATATTAGATATCCTAATAAGAAGTATTGAAACAATTAGCTCGTCTTCTTAGCAGAAGACTAGCAGGTTACTCCGACCCTTAAAAGCAAGCCCCCTAAACAGATGCACGAAATTATCACGTAATTAAAAGATGTCTGCAAGCACCAGAGATTATCTGTTTTCAGTTGATTTGTCTGTCTTGGTAATTACTGTCAACAATTTTACTTCACAAGTATTCTATTAAAATTGTCTATCACTGCTGCTTTGAACATATCAGCTATTTTAAGCCTACACTTATATTTGCCTCACTTGATACAGGGGCTACCTGAGATGGTTTCTACGAGCACTCAGAAAGAGAATATAAAGTAGATGTTGAATCAGTTTAATCTTCTTTTTAAGTGGTTGCATTTTGGACCTATAAAGAGTTTGACCCCTAACAAGTTTGTAAATGTTGTGTGTTACCCCAAATCATTGATTTTTGCAGATCAGTTCCAGTCTGCCCAGTCTCTCAATTTCTGACTCTGCACGCACACTCACTCCGTAATTGTTTCGGCTTCTAGTCCCATTATTGGCAACACACCCCACCCACACCACAACAGAGTATGCATGCATAAATAAATACACAACACAACTTTTGTTTGGGGAAAATATTGCTGCAGGTTTATTCCATACAAAAGTATGCAAATATGGTGGGTTATCTTACGGGCGACCCAAGGGCAGGCAGCTGTACCACTCTATGCTGCCAAGCACTGTGGAGAATCCAATCAGCGCTACCCTTATGGGGGTGATCCCCTTACTGGATCACGTGACACATTGGTCCCTTATTACTCACGCCCCTTTCAGGGCGGAGCGTAGCAAGGCAAGCCCCCGGTTGTTCACGCCCACAACCGCCCGAAGGACTAACGGGGCGCCAACGTAATTGTTCCAGGACCCTCCCATGAGGCTCCTGGGATTTGGCTCTGGCACCCCTATTGTGCCCACGCAGAGGTACCCTTCTGTACCCATCTGCTTCCAGATCGCCCTGTAACTCCGCCTGCAACGACAAAAGAAAACATTACAACGTTCTATGTACTTTGCCTGCCAACCCCACGCCGGGTAAGCGGTAGGGTGGGAGACGGCGTGTCTGGCGCAAAGAGGACGCCAAGATGGCCAGGGGAGGCATAAATACCTCCCCCCCTCCTCGGCGCGCCGGAAGTGACGCGCCTCGCAAGGGGACTCCTCCTAGAGCCCCGCATTCGTAGTGGGGGTGGGAAGTGCCCAAATGGCACTAAAGGGGCCGCCCGTTTAGGGTGGCCCCCTGCGGGGGCCACAGGCAGCCGCATAGTCCCATTATTGGCAACACACCCCACCCACACCACAACAGAGTATGCATGCATAAATAAATACACAACACAACTTTTGTTTGGGAAAAATATTGCTGCAGGTTTATTCCATACAAAAGTATGCAAATATGGTGGGTTATCTTACGGGCGATCCAAGGGCAGGCTGCTGTACCACTCTATGCTGCCCTGCCCGCCTGATGAGCCAAGCACTGTGGAGAATCCAATCAGCGCTACCCTTATGGGGGTGATCCCCTTACTGGATCACATGACACATTGGTCCCTTATTACTCACGCCCCTTTCAGGGCGGAGCGTAGCAAGGCAAGCCCCCGGTTGTTCAGGCCCACAACCGCCCGAAGGACTAACGGGGCGCCGACGTAATTGTTCCAGGACCCTCCCATGAGGCTCCTGGGATTTGGCTCTGGCACCCCTATTGTGCCCACGCAGAGGTACCCTTCTGTACCCATCTGCTTCCAGATCGCCCTGTAACTCCGCCAAAGCTCTGGAGGCGGCCCCCGTCGCCTAAAGAGCCCCCCCACCAAAACAGTTCCTTTCTCACTGCAACCTGCAATTTCCCGGGCCCCATTCATGTCCAGTAGGAACAGATCCAAGCCCACCTGTGCCCAGTGCACCCTAACTTTGTCAAAATAACCTTTGGTGTTCGCACGGCATAGCCCATGCCTGATGAAGCCAAAGCCCCTTGCTCTGCGAACTTGCGCATGGAGCGGTTTATCCTTCTCTGGGAAGGTACCAGTGCCTCGCATGACCTGCAAGAATGTGATGGCCTCCCAGGAGGGAGCTCTACTCTTAAACATCGCTATATTACACTTCAAGCTGATGTGGCTCCCACCTCCTGCAACCTGTAGTTGCAGTCCTACTAGCATTTCGTGCTCCCTAACACCTGTTTCCCCAATTTGCTTAGAGGACCGCTTCCACCACCAGCCTATATACTATGGCTATGCGGGTGGGGCATTTCATGCATAACTGAAGCAACCCGTAACCTGCCCGGGAGCAGAGTGCACATACTTTGTTGAAGTTGACCAGACATGTGCACAGATCTTTGCGGTTAATGAACCATGGCGAACAGGACTGTCTGCATCGCTCGCCCTCTTGCAGTCACAGCAACCATATGGAGTGACAACTTACGCCACCTACCATGCTTGTTTAACTAAAGCCGATCACAGATCCCCACATACCGGCTAACCAGCTGTGACCCTTGATGCTCAATCCAGCTATTTGAACTATTACTTTGTTAACCCAGGAACATTGCCCTCTACGAGAACAAGCTGCACCTGAGCATATTGCCTTCACCCACTGGAATTGGGTGCAGTGTGCTCTGGAATTGTCAGTGATGGTGCTCCAAACCTATATTTCTAGACACTTTGGAGCCACGGCACACCTTCTGGCCTAACCAACTGACGCAAGCCAACTGTCTCACCTGTCGCTGTGAGATTTTGATCTTAACACCACGCTCTCATGGCTACCGGTGCACATGGTCTATAGGTCTTGTCCCCACTCTATTTACACAGATTCATGCAATGTTCACTTCTGCCCCTGTATGGGCAAGTAAAATACCTCTAACATTGCACCTCCCACTGCCCTCACATTCTCGGGCGGTCCGGTGGGGGAGAGGGGTCCTTAGCATTGGTTGTGCTACATTGCCTGGCCTCCTAGCCTGCAAGCACCCTCGTCTGACAGCGGTGTATCTGCTGTGTCGCCCATGCAATGTCCGCACCCAGGCGTAAGACGTCCAGTTCTATACCTCTGCTAACAGCCTAACTTCAGTGAGGCTGGAGTGAACGGTTTGTTGTGCATCTGACAGTAAGAACCTTGGTTCGCTTTGGTAGGGATCAAATTGTTGCATCTGTCACACTCGATAGTGGCAAAGCGCAGTTCTTTTGCATTCTACACTGTAGTGTGTGCCTGGTACGATCCTGGACACCCCCTGCGTGCCAACCCGTTTTGACCCAAAATGGAGAGCACTAGGCCCGGTACACTTGGTTACCCCGGACTTAATTGCCCTCCACCGAAGTCCATGTGTAAGGGTAGCTGGTCCCTGATTTAATTCCTAGTAGTCTATGTGTTATGCCATACTCCTTTTATGCCTTTTTCAATGCAGTTAACCTGCTCACCCACGAGACCACTGGTAGCAAGTCCAGTATAACCTGTAGGCTTTAAATTCTCTTAACAACTGCACCGAGGGCAAGCCACACTCACTGCTACTGGTGTCTGACTAATCGGCCCTTGGAGGCCGTAGCAATATTGCCCGGTCAGCGAGTACACCCACTGTACCGTTGTAGTTTAGTAACCCATGGCGCTGACAACTGCAGGAGCCTAATGCAGGGCTGTGTGTATGCGGCCCAGGAACCTAAGCAATAGGCTTGGTGAGGATGGGTTGTTACGACGCCTGGCAAGAAGAGTAATGCCTTTGACAAACCTCTCCTCACCAGCATTTATATCATATCTTTAACATATTTACTGATTTTGCCACATGGCACCCTTGTGGCTGGTGATGCGGCACCTCCTACCCAGCATAAGCTGACAGTCTTGCGTTGCCATCACACCACCTGTGTCCTTTGAATCACCCTCCATCTTCCTGTGTAATAGTCCTACTGCTACGTGGGCAATCAATTCAAAAATCCCTCCTTTCCTGCCAGACTGTTGCCTGTTCAGTTTAATCCGTGGTGACTGCACCCAGACTTCCCAGGCAGCTTTTGTTGCTGACAATGTGAGCAGTTGCTGGCATTGAGGGAATCTCACGCTTGCAACTACAGCGATTATTTAAATTAATATGATACTGTGTATCTGACTGAACTATGCCAGGTCGTTGACACTCTCCCACGTGCAGTTGCTATGGAACATTTGGACTAGTCCATCAACTAGTCCACCGCTGCCAAATGCCTTGGTGCGTGAATGCCCGCTGGTCGCACTAGTCAATCAGCGATTATTTAACTTAATAATATTGCGCATATGAATGAAGCTACGCACAGGCAGCTCAAAATTTTACACGTTGGCAAAAGTGACGCATTTTTGATTTGTCCATTGAATTAAGCCAGTCCACCCTAGGTGAAGTCTTGCCCCCCAAACTTCTGCTAGTATACCAGGGAACAGGAAAGGCAGTGGGAAAAGGAGGGGAACCAATAGGTAACAATACCTGCCCTTTCTTGAATACTGGGAATGCCAAATGTTCTCTGATACATTATGGCCTATTTGCGCCTTAACTTACTGCTCCCACCCAGTTTGACCCCAACTTGGAACAGCTGTAGTAGTAACATGCCCTTAATGGTACGTGACATTCTACAAGCACTGCGCAGCAAGACACATACAAATATTGGATCATAATGACCCTAACAATTATGTACAGCTACTGCCCTTACTTGATTGAGGGAATGCTGAATGCTTCCTAAGGACTGTGGACTTACTGCTCAAACACAGTTTGACCCCAAAACTTTGGGACAACCTTAGTAGTAACCATGCCCTTAATGGTACGACTACCCCAGCGTTGATCGTCAACTTATTTGGGACACAGTTCGCAGAGGATGCCCCTTCCAATCTCTGGTTCTAGCCCATAGAAGGACAACCAAGGGAGCAGGCAGGTCTGTGTGAACAGGAAGGGAACAATATGTGCAAATACCTGCCCCTTCTTGTATAATGGGAATGCCAAATGTTCTATAATACCTTGCAGCCATTTGTGCTCCAACGCAGCGTTTCCCAAACTTTTTTGAACTGCAGCACACTTGTTAGATGACAACTACCTCAACCCCTCTGCTGTCATGGCTAAGGGGCGGGTGAGTGTGGCTTTACTGAAGCAACCTGTAACCTGCCCTGGTTTACAGAGTGCACTTTTTCGCTGCATCGACCAGACATTAGCACTGGGAAATGCTGAATCTCTTGCTTACTACACCCCTTAGTGAGTCCACTATATTTACAATATTCTGTTTCCATTTGTGACTCCAATAGTGATGAGATTGCAAGCCCCACTCCAACACAACTAAATTAAACAGTCCACCAGGGGCCAAGGCCTTGCCTTAGCCCTCAGTGGTGTGATCTGGACTGCTAAGACTGGGCGTCATGAGGTCTCACATTCATGTGTACCCGTTCCACTTGTGCTGCACCCGCTGAGGGATTAGTATACTCCCTATCCGTGATACTTTCTTACATCCATAAGTATTGATAAATCATTTGAATGGCCACCGGAGGATGAAAGGCCGAGTGGGCCTGCCGGGATCAAAACCTGTGACCATGAGGGCATACCACGACCACTACCTTGGGTGCCTTACCCCGTGGCCACTAGACCCGTGTCTGTCTACTATACATAATTGTCTACACTGGGAAGCTCAGACGGAGTGCAGGTGGTATTGCCTGAGGTTTGAGCTGGAGCTGCCCCTTGCCGCTGGGTCATCCTATCCTATTGGAGACCCTCACAACGATCAGGGAACATTATATCAACCTCGACCTTAAGCTTAAATCTTTGCTTATCATAGGTGCTGAAGGCAATGTGTACAACTTCCACCAGGTCCCGGACACAGCGGTGAAGAGTTCCACAAGGACCTGGCCAATACAAAAGACACCAACAGAGCTGAGGGAGCCCTGAGCAAGCTTCAAGGATTGTTTAAGAATTAAAACTAATCTGCAGGGCTACCCATCTTGCTCAGGCAATGACTATGGTATTCAGACCGGCTACCGGCACATCACGCATTTACTAGATATTCCACTCCCTGAAAAGCCTGACCTATACGCCATTCATACGTGAGTCTAATGCGCATTGAGAATCACATATTAATTATACAAATGTAACGCGTATGTGAATGCAAAGGTATTGAAACGCTATACATGAGTGCCAGTTACTTTACAAATTCAGCACAACTATCCTAATGTGCCACCTGACCGCTTCAAGGTACTTAGTACAGCCACACAATGTCTAATTATTCGGGCCCGGGCCAAGGTTTACTCGCCCAGTCCTCCGACCCTTATTGCCCCCCTGTAAGGCGTACCAAGCTGCCTGCACCAGGGAGACCCACCCTTGGAGTGCTGTCCCAAACTAGACACTCTGCCCCCTTTGGCATGGACCGCACAGCCCTACTTACTGCTTTTACCGTTCGCATTGCCCGGCGGCGCGAGTTGGTCCTGGCAGGTCCGGTGCGTCTGACAACTCGCAGAATTACTGGGGAGGAGAGAAGAACATGTACTATCTCTGGGGCGGCACCGAAATTAATGGTCCGTGCCGTCAGCAACTTTCCTACACAGAGCACCCCCGCTCTGGTGTGCCCCCGCTGACCCGTGATGCCACCTTTGCGAAGCTACCTTAGAGTTACACCTTTTTGGCGCGACAAAAGGGGGATCAAGCACAATGAATTCTTCACTCTGAGCTGGGTGCTGCTGTTTTTGAAGAGAACTGAGCGAGCTCAGAAGAGCAGGGAGCATCAGCCTGACTGATGGCGCCATGGAAGGGGATAACCCGGCAAGGTCCATCAAGAGGTAATCAGTTTGATCCCCCAGAGTCCTTACTATTGGCATGTTAAAAGCACAAACGCCGTCATGCCGCTTGGAGCACTTTAACCCGTTTACCACGGCGATAATTTCGCCGCGGGGCGTTCCATTATGTGGGCGGGGCCGCGTCGGCCAACGGACGTGCGCAGCACTATTGAGGTAGTGCTCGCGACGGCCCTTGGCCGACGGGCGCACTTAAAGGGTTAATAACAAGCCCCAGTTGCAATGCCACTACTGTCTGGGATTTGTCCTATTTCCTGGTCCTCCCGTAACATCCCACCTCCCTCCAGTGAGGGGAGGAGTGCGTCATGATCAACTCAGGCACCATAACATTATGTGGTAGCCGGACCGATGGATGGCATTGGTCTAACATGTTCCCTACTGGCATAATCTTAGTGAAACAATGGGCAAGATTGATGACTTCTGGGCGTGGCTTACAACATGTAAGCCAAAATTATGCCCGTAGCTCAGTGTGCCGCCGACTGGTGTTCGCGGCTTCTGTCATTGCATCCAGATATATCTCCAAGCAACACTACACTCCCACACAAGCCCATACTATTGGCTTTGCCCATGCCTGTTAGTTGCAGGAGCTGGTTAGGCCACAAATGTGGATACGAGCATAAGTCTGTAGGAAATGTTTCCATTAACAAATGGTGAGACACCAGTTACATTACAGAAGGACACATTCATCCTTTGCATCACAGGATGTTGAGCCCAGGTGAGGCTCGAATCTGCTTTCGCAGCTCGAGGTCGGCAGCACTCGACTTACGCCACAACCTCGCACCATTGATGGTCCTGAACCTTCAATTGAATGTCCCGGTTAAGTGGGAAGCAGTTCCACAGCATGAGATCATTACCCTTACGCGGCTATGCATTGTGATGGGGGGGCCGAAGCCAGCCCGGGTCACCCCCGCACGGGCCCTGGCGCCACTCACCGGCCTGATGCCGCTCAGCACCGCACAGTGCACAACGTGTGCCGAAGCCCCCTAAAATACCTCTTATGCGAGGGCTTGGCCTGGCGCCACATGCCCCGAAACATGCACCGGCGGTCCCCTGGGCCCGAAACCCGGCTGCACAGCTCTGGCCGCAAGACGCACCTCTACCGCTCAAGGCTGTGGCATTCCGTTAGCAGCCGCCTTCCTTGGTCACACCTTCCTGCCCTTCCTATGCACAGCCGCCAGCCATATAAAGAACAACGTCCACAATCAACAGTGCACACTCAACGGCAAGGGATACTGCCCTAGTGAGACACGATCCCCAGTGCCTGCCTCCCGCTCTCAGCACAGCTCTCAGCGCACCCCAACGGTGGGTCCCCAAGTTCATCAGCGAAAGCCACACAAGGGCACAGAAACGTACCCTGGCGCCTGCCCCCAACGACCATCCGCGTGCCCCGCTCGCGGCGGACCGGCACTCCCAGGCTCTAAGCCGGAGGCGGCGCGCATCCAAAAGGGGGGGCCTCCCTAAGGGCAAAGGCACGGGGAAGCCGATCGGTCGACCAAGAGAACCCACTATCACAAAAAGGTTGCCCACTTTTACACCAACACACCGTCCCACATTCGCTCCGAAAAAGGAAGTGGGTAGTGATTAGGGGGTGGGTGTGACATTAATACTGCCCCAGCCAACTTCGTTTCTAGGCACGGGGAGATTAGGTGAACAGAGGGGCGGGGGGTCGAGCGTTTGCTCCGAAAACAAACTCCCCAGCATTCCTGCCGAAGTACTCCAGTGCGCGCGCCCTAAACGTACCACGCCAGGGCATACCCAGACTGTTCATCCAACGACGACGGGATTCTGATCTGGCCCCGCAGCAGCTGTGGTAGCAGCATTGTCAGCAACGCCCTCCCCTCTGTGCCAGCGCGAAGTCCCTACATCGAATACAAGGATCTCGACAAAAGCAGTGCGCCCGCTGCACCGCTGTACACGACTCCTGCCTGCAACACTTAAATCCCCGGGCGCATATGAAATTAACACCGCTCTCAGGACATGCGGGTTGAGCGATCCAAAGACCTTCTCCACCCAAATGTCTGCCATCCTGCTTAACATATGACTTTATCCGGAATGCGAGAAAAAGCGCGTGGTCCCCCACGCCCGGCCCCCCTCCCCGCTAGCGTCGGGCCAGCAGCCTCACCCCCGGCGGCGGGGCGTGAACTGAGCGGCCCTCCCTTGGGGGAGGAGGCACGAGGAGCGCCGATCGGTAAGTATATGTCGGGCGTGTTAGGCCTGAACACCGCGGGAGCACAACTCCTCCCAGCTGCACACACACACACACAAACACAGTGCCACCAAGCGCCCACAGGACCCAACAAACCCGCTCTCGCAGGTAAGCCGCCTTGCATGCCACGATTCTACTGAAGGGGGGCCACCCGACCACATAACCACAGGAAAGATCGTCCGACCGGACAAGCGACTGCTCCGCCGCACTAAAACCCATGCGGGGTGGGGGGTGATCTTGGCGCCTCCGGGGACAATCTGGTGTTCCGGCCCAAGCCCCGCCACCCGGGAAGAGCCACGCCGGCTCACCGCAAGGCAGCTAAGGCCGTCCCAGTCGCGAGGCTTCCCCTCGTGGTTGGGCCCGCTGTGCTGCTTGCCGCCCCCACACCCAGGGCCTGATGCACAACAGGTGGGGGCTGCGTGCATGGAAGGACATCGGGAGTCGCCTGCAACGCTCCTCTACCCGCGGCTGACCGGGTAGGCCAGTGCGGCATGCGGCTGGGAGTCGGAAACTCGCCATGGCTCCCCCCACCCCCGCAGTTACCAGGCAACATACACTGGGGCAGGGTCCCTCCCGGACCATGGCATGCATGGTGGGACCCGGGGGGATATGGGTGAGCTCACCTCGCTCCCAAATTGACCGACCACAAGCAACGAGTCCCGCAGCAGCTCAGCAGTCCCCCCAGAGAGACGGCGTGTCTGGCGCAAAGTGGACGCCAAGATGGCCGGGGGAGGCATAAATACCTCCCCCCCTCCTCGGCGCGCCGGAAGTGACGCACCTGGCAAGGGGACTCCTCCTAGAGCCCCGCATTCGTAGTGGGGGTGGGAAGTGCCCAAATGGCACTAAAGGGGCCACCCATTTAGGGTGGCCCCCTGTGGGGGCCACGGCAGCCGCATTTCAATCACAATTTGTTTATTTCTCTGATGTCCACTTCCACTCCTGCTTCCACTTTATGTGTTGCTATTTAGAGGAACCACTTCTGGTTTTAGTTTAGTTTGTCTTACAATCAACTTTTAAATCTCATCTTCAAAAGAAACTTATCTTGAAATGAGTGAAGACTAAGCTGCTTTGAGTTCCAATGTAAGCGTCACATAAAGCCTATTGTTAGGGAAATACATTTTTAACAAATTAGCCTTTAGTTCAATGTATGCTATCTATTTTAAGGTATTTTATATAGCACCAAAATACAAAAGAAAAAGTTTTGATGAAGCCAGAAGAATGCTCTGGCTTTCAATGATAAGCCTTTAGCACTATAAAATAAATCGCTTGCAATCAATGTATATGTTGTTCATTGTATTCAGCTCTGAATGAGTGCTTGTGAGACTCCCTCCCAAAATCCCTACTTCATCAGGCTAGTCCCTTGTGGCACCCCAAAGCACTGGAGGGTAGGCTGTGCCTCTTGGCTTGAGTTGTTTTCCTTCATCCAGCCTGCTGGTTGACTAAAACTTCTAACTAAATATAGTGTGCTTCACGTATATATACCACCCATTAAATAGTCTTTCAGCATCTGTGTGTGGGTGTCACCATATGCAAAATATGAGTGTTGTACGCTTTTTGATGTATTTTATTTCAATTTGAAACTCATTACGAAAGCATCAACAAGAGCTGCATTTGCTATCAAATTGTCCAAGAGAGATATGGTAATAAACGTGACATTTGAAAGTATAAGAACGAAACATAATGTGAAAGAAATCATGATATAATTTAATTTAGTGTAGGAATCAGAAGGTGATACAAGTAACACAATTTGAAACAAGCTTCATATGGCAATAAATAGTTTTGCAGCACAATTTAAAATTTATAAAAGACTGTTTTGGTTATAAATAAATGTGAAAAATGTTCTGCCGCAATGAATACAGGCATGATTTCTTGGCCTATATTTGGGTTTCTGTACATGCACTCAGTGCCAGTTTCCATCTGATGGAGAGGATGTAGAATGGGTTACACGTCACCAGAAAAAAATAGGCTAAATGGCTAACATGTCCACCAAAATATGGATCACATATAATGTCTATTTGTATCCAAAATACCCAGAATTTAGTTTAATCCATTTGGAAAACAGCAGTAACACAATTGTATTTTCTCTCAATACCTCTATGAACACTCCTTCCCATTATAGTGATCTACGCAGAGCTCAGGAAGAACAAGTCATTCCAGTGACAAATAACTGGATGGAACAAAGATTGGACAATCTCACTTGCCAGTACAGTACACTTTATATAACCTCTATCAATTTCAAAGGGTTTAATAATGGCAGAACTAAAGTTTCAGGTCTCGATTTATACACATCAAACCCAACAGTTACTATTTAAAGCACCAACCTCAATTTTAAGGAATTTGGCATTACCTGCATTACAAAAAGGACAATTGATGGATAGAATGCTTAACAATGTCAAACATTCACCCTCAGTACAGAGATCTGGGCCTTAAATCCATCGTTCTTTGCTCACCACGCCATTCCAGTTTGGATCCAGCCATATGCAAATCACTCTTGACCCAGTTCCCCAGGGTAACAGTTCAGCCTGAACTGCCAGGCCAGGTCCTCCCTTCATCAGGGAGGACCGGGAGCAGTCGCCTAGGATCCACATGGGAAATTTCCCTTGATGCAGGTTTGACTACAGGGGTTTCCCCTCCCCATCTCCCATGGGGCAAGTAGCTTTGGTATCTAGGGCTTGAAATTAGAGGCCATCAAGTTGTGGAGTGTGGCAGTGCTCACGCCCACACAGTGGTTTACTCTTACCACTAGCTGGTAAGAACGGAGCCCTCTGTGTTCTTTTTAGGTCCTGACGAATGCCCTGGACCCAAGCGGGCCATTAAGGCAGAAACATGTTGACCTCTCACATAACGGATAGGGGACATTAATTCCCCACATACCGTCACTTGATTTTAATATCATATAGTTACCTTTAACATTAAAAACACGATTAAGATAACTATAATGTTTTTTAACCACACTTTTTGTTTATGGGCCCCCACTTAGTTTAGAAGTGCATCCCTGTCGTCAGGTGTATGCCCGCCCTCTATCAAACCAAGGTTTTAGAGGGCGAGGACTGGTCAATGATGAAGCATGACACCAGGTGGTGTGTGAGACCAGTCCGTTACTTTTTGTGAGATGCCTTCACTTACAAATACATCCCAAACCTCGTAGTGGCAATTCAGTTAGGAGCAGCTTTTTGTGGTTAGACATTCCAGTTTGGACCCAGCCATATGCAAATCACTCTTGACCCAGTTCCCCAAGGTAACAGTTCAGCCTGAACTGCCAGGCCAGGTCCTCCCTGGACCAGAAACAAGCATCCTGGGACCAGTTTCGGGGTATCACCCTATATCAGCTAGGCTAGCTTGACTCCAGTGGGACAGTGAGCATGGGACCCATGTCTGGGCATACCCTTACCCGTCAAGAATGATTTGCATATGGCTGGGTCCAAACTGGGGTGGCGCGATGAGCAAAACAATTATGACTTAAACCCAGATCTGTGACTGGGGGTGAATGTTTGATTAGTTCAGCATTCCGTCCATCATCTGTTTTTTTGCTTTTGTCACCCTAAGTGGGATGAGTATGCCCAGGTGTGGGTTCCATGCTTCCTCACTGTGCCACTGGATTCAAGCTAGCCTGGCTAATGAGGGTGATACCCTGAAACTGGTCCCAGGATGCTTGTTTCCGGTCCAGGGAGGACCTGGCCTGGCAGTTCAGGCTGGACTGTTCCCATGGGGAGCAGGGTCCAGGCTGATTTGCATATGGCTGTATCCAAACTGGTGTGGCGTGGTGAAAATACAATGTATTTAACCCAGATCTGTGACTGGGGGTGAATGTTTCATTTGTTCAGCATTACATCCATCATCTGTTCTTTTTGCTATTACCTGCATTACCTCTCTCTGTGAAACCAAAGCTCTTTTTTTTGCTGGGTTTTATTGTGATAATATTTATTCTGTTTGGAAATGAGGACACAGCTTGTACTCTTTGCAGACGACTCGCAGGTTCCTCTAACTCGTAAACAAGTACATTGGCATGGAATATGGCATTCTTAACTTAGAAAAAACATCTAGTAGTTTGAGATAGCAGCGGACAGTGTGATGAACATGGTGTAGTGATCAAAAGAGCCCCTCATGCCTCTGTGATCCACGCACTACTTTCTAATTCACGAGTTGCCCAATATGGCCAATGGCAAACAAAAGTATTGCAGAAGTAGTTAACCTTTTTTAAATGTAGCCTGCTAATGCGTAGTGTAGGAATCAGAAGGTGATACAAGTGAAACAATTTGAAACAAGCTTCATATGGCAATAAATAGTTTTGCAGCACAATTTAAAATTGATAAATGACTGTTTTGGTTATAAATAAATGTGAAAAATGTTCTGCCGCAATGAATACAGGCATGATTTCTTGGCCTATATTTGGGTTTCTGTACATGCACTCAGTGCTAGTTTCCATCTAATGGAGAGGATATGGAATGGGATACACGTCACCAGAAAAAAATAGGCTAAAAGGCTAACATATCCACCAAAATATAGATCACATATAATGTCTATTTGTATCTAAAATACCCAGAATTTAGTTGAATCCATTTGGAAAACAGCAGTAACACATTTGTATTTTCTCTCAATACCTCTATGATCACTCCTTCCCATTATAGTGATCTACGCAGAGCTCAGGAAGAACAAGTCATTCCAGTGACAAATAACTGGATGGAACAAAGATTGGACAATCTCACTTGCAAATACAGTACACTTTATATAGCCTCTATCAATTTCTAAGGGTTAAATAATGGCAGAACTAAAGTTTCAGGTCTCGATTTATACACATCAATCCCAACAGTTGCTATTTAAAGCACCAACCTCAATTTTAAGGAATTTGGCATTACCTGCATTACAAAAAGGTCAATTGATGGATAGAATGCTGAACAATGTCAAACATTCACCCTCAGTACAGAGATCTGGGCCTTAAATCCATCGTTCTTTGCTCACCATGCCATTCCAGTTTGGATCCAGCCATATGCAAATCACTCTTGACCCAGTTCCCCAGGGTAACAGTTCAGCCTGAACTGCCAGGCCAGGTCCTCCCTGGACCAGAAACAAGCATCCTGGGACCAGTTTCGGGGTATCACCCTATATCAGCTAGGCTAGCTTGACTACAGTGGCACAGTGAGGATGGGACCCATGTCTGGGCATACACTTACCCGTCAAGACTGATTTGCATATGGCTGGGTCCAAACTGGGGTGGCGCGATGAGCAAAAAAATGATGGCTTAAATCCAGATCTGTGACTGGGGGCGAATGTTTGATTTGTTCAGCATTCCGTTCATCATCTGTTCTTTTTGCCTTTGTCACCCTCAGTGGGATGGGCATGCCCAGACGTGGGTTTTGTGCTTGCTCACTGTGCCACAGGATTCAAGCTAGCCTGGCTAATGAGGGGTGATACCCTGAAACTGATCCCAGGATGCTTGTTTCTGGTCTAGGGAGGACCTGGCCTGGCAGTTCAGGCAGGACTGTTCCCATGGGGAGCAGTGTGAAGATTGATTTGCATATGGCTGTGTCCAAACTGGGGTGGCGCGATGAGCAAAAAAATTATGGCTTAATCCCAGATCTGTGACTGGGGGTGAATGTTTGATTTGTTCAGAATTCCGTCCATCATCTGTTCTTTTTGCTTTTGTCACCCTAAGTGGGATGAGTATGCCCAGGCGTGGGTTCCATGCTTGCTCACTGTGCCACTGGATTCAAACTAGTCTGGCTAATGAGGGTGATACCCTGAAACTGGTCCCAGGATGCTTGTTTCTGGTCCAGGGAGTTCCTGGCCTGGCAGTTCAGGCTGGACTGTTCCCATGGGGAGCAGGGTCCAGGCTGATTTGCATATGGCTGTGTCCAAACTGGTGTGGCGTGGTGAAAAAACAATGTATTTAACCCAGATCTGTGACTTGGGGTGAATATTTCATTTGTTCAGCATTACATCCATCATCTGTTCTTTTTGCTATTACCTGCATTACCTCTCTCTGTGAATCCAAAGCTCTTTTTTTTGCTGGGATTTATTGTGATAATATTTATTCTGTTTGGAAGTGAGGACACAGCTTGTACTCTTTGCAGACGACTTGCATGTTCCTCTAACTCGTAAACAAGTACATTGGCATGGAATATGGCATTCTTAACTTAGAAAAAACATCTAGTAGTTTGAGATAGCAGCGGACAGTGTGATGCACATGGTGTAGTGATCAAAAGAGCCCCTCATGCCTCTGTGATCCACGCACTACTTTCTAATTCATGAGTTGCCCAATATGGCCAATGGCAAACAAAAGTATTGCAGAAGTAGTTAACCTTTTTTAAATGTAGCCTGCTAATGCGTTTCCCTTGTTCATGTTGTAAAATTGAATGTAATGCACTGAAGTTTATTAATCTAATTTCTAATAATTGAAAATGCATTTTTTCCAGAGGATATGGTCTGTTCTTTTCAATACTAGCCACAATTATCTAAAAAGCAAGCTAATGCAACATCATGATACAACGAGCAAAATAATAAAAATACCAGTTATGACAATAAGTTCTACAGAAAATAAAGATGAATCATAAAGACTAGAGTAGGAGAACTATCCACAGGCATTTGAAATTAGTTTGTTTTAACTTTAGAAAAAATAATTCGGAAAAATGTTTATTCTACCCAAAATCTCTGGGGAACACCAAGACTTTCACATGTAAAATATATTAATGTAGTAGCTTAGGTCAGTTATCATGCTCTTCTCTCAGGGCCTCTTTCTGAGTTAGTTTGAACTGATTTGTAAAGCAATAAGATAATTTTTCACTTTGCCTTGAGACAGCAGCTTTGCTTGAATAACAATACTGTTTTCAAAACATGCAAAATGAAGTGTAAAGTGGTCATTACTTGAAAGACAAAATAATTTCTCAATTATCTTAACTAGATTTTATTGCTCAATTTAAAGCATGTGACTTAGCTTACCATCTTTCAGTTTCAGAAATATGAATACAATCCATCGTTTGGGAGTAATTTCAAGAGGGATTTAAACTATTCAAACAGCACTTAAGGAGACAATGCACCTTTTATTATAACTAGATGCAAAAGGTTTGAAGTGCAACTACTCAGAAATAGATGTGTTGAGTATGTTGCACAAGAATGAACCACTTGTACATTCCTTGGCCGAAAGGAGAAAAATGTATAAGCAAACAAGGAAGAACATGCAATTCACTAGCATCCTTAGTAGCATGAGAAGCATGTAGCATGAACAGTACAGCTAAAGGATGTACCGCTCCACCTAAAAGCCCTGTATATGGAGCACAGATTTTAAAATCTTTTTCTGACCCAGGGTCTCAAGGCATTCTTGTATACACAATCCAACTTGGCAATGGGATATAGGTGTTGCAATTCCAACTATCATCAATGCTGAATTGATCATTGAACTCTAACTCAGGCCGAAGCTCATCCATCTTGAGTAATGTTCTGCTGAACAATAGAATAAGTCCTAGAAACTGAAAAAATTCAGACACTTTGAAACACTGAGGATGTGTTTTAAACATGGTCTTTACTTGTCTTTAGAATTTAATGTAGATATTTGATTTTTTTGCGCGTATCAAGTACACCACTACTGTTTTGTTGTTGTCATTATACAACTTACCATCCATCCTAGTTACTTTTTCTATAAGATTACGGTAACTATAGGCAAACACACTGTGATCTTTTCTCTTTGAAATTGATTCTTTTTCAAAAATATTGTGTGTTTATACATTAATGATGAACTATTGCCATTCAAGCTTATTAGAATCATGGTATTTTAAACATTTTTAAATTTCAAAAACATTATGACCATCATAATAACCAATTAAGTTAGCATTCACCAAGATCCTTTATTAACTGATCTATGGCAAACAAATAGACCCAAATTGGGAGTGACAAAATAACTGCAAAACAATTAGTAATAGAAGTTCTTCCCAATAGGTGGCAATCCCTTTACTAATTTAGCATATGCAGTCTTCATAGAGGTTACTGGATGTCTCTATGTAACTGAAACTCCTCGCTGTTAGTGATGACAGAATTGTTACTAATCACAGACAGGTAGTAAAGACACTAGGGGCCTGGCTTAGATCTCGGCGGATTGGTTACTCCATCACAATAGTGATGGATAACCCATCCACCGAAATATAAATTCCATAGGACATGATGAGATTTATATTTCTGCAGACGCAATATCCGTCACTTTTGTGATGGAGTAAACCCTCCGCTGAGATCTAAATCAGGCCCATAGTAAGGTTCACAAGGTGAGGATATGATCTAAGCAGAAATTTCAACATGTGACTAAAAACCAAATGCAGGAGCAACTTCAAGCTGAGCTGGTACTAGCAGCCTGTAAAGAGACAAGCACTAGCTTTTGAATAATGGAAATTAGTTAATTTAATTACATAATGAAAATTAATGATAATTATTAATAACGACAAATGAAAAATTAATGATGCATCCATAACACGACTCATCTTTGTACCTTATATTGGATGAGAGATAGCCCCGACATCAAAATTCTCACCCTTATGATGGTTGACTACAGACAAATGTAACTGCCTGCCAGAGCTCATTGCAACTCAACAAAGACAAAGAGAACAATCAATATTCAGAAACAGCTTAGCGTCAGCCCCTTCATCTATTATAATCTCGGGACCCTGCTATACCTCCTTCAAAAAGTTGTTGTCCAGAGATTTTCATTTTTGATTTGGGTTTTGGATCATTAGAGAAGTAATTTAGCTTGTGTAGACATTGCTGAGGCGGTCCAAATTTTTCTGGCCGTCATTTTTAAAAATGACAGATGTGATGTGATGATGTAATAGTTCAGGAACCATGATACCTATATACTTCATTTTGGTGTCAAAACATAGGTTTTGAGTGGTCAAGCAGTCATATAGCGACAGAAAATAACTCCTCAGAGCAGGCCTTCCATAATTTCCCCCAAAAACATCTATATTAGAGAAAGAACAAACATATATAGAAATGAAACAAATAATGATAGATTTTAACCCTCCTATGCATGCACCAAACAATGTTTATGATCGGAATATGAAAAAAATAATGTTTATCACTCCTGTTTTAGACTAATTTTCAGAGTTCACTTCATTTATTTGTTTCCGCAATCGCTAGGGGTACATTTGCAGAATGTTGAACATTTGAGAAGAGTATATCGACATCTTTTTGTAGCACACTTTTTGCAAGTAAATGTACTACTACTGTTGGAAGAGGCTTTAGAAATTTCATAGGTTATAGTACCCCATCAATATCTTCCCAACCAAATTCACACAGATGTTTCTCTACATATGCATCATTCAAAACATTTACACATCTTCTGATCAAGCAGAACACTCTTGGGTGTGTCCACGCACAGAACATGACGTCGGTGGAAGGTCACTTAGCGTGATTGATCTCTTGAACTCACTGTACCAAAGATCGTCAAATGTCTGACAGTCAGAACTCGTTTTCCACACATGCACAAGGTATTTTTCTACATCTTTAAAGTCACATTCTTCTTCTGTCTCAGCAAATCCCTTTATAAACTTCACAGGTTCAGCAGTTGAAGCTCCAAGCTTTGTTCCAGTTTTGCTCATAGTGTCATCACCCGTAAGAATATGTGCCTTGAACTAGAACACTGGCCATCTCTGGGTAAAGTTTCTTGTAGAGTATATGAAGCAGGATTGTCTTTTGTCGCCTGTTCCATAACATATCCATAACTCTGATAATCCTTGACTTATGGACATTGCAACAAACCTAAGTAGCAGAATAATAACATCTGTGACATTTGATAGTACAATGAATCAATTGGAACCCTTTTGAACAGCCCACTCAACATGTGGCACAACACATCTTCCTCCAGTTTCTGTTAAGTTCTTGAACAATATGGCCCGTAACTTTTGAATATATCGCTGCAGGCACCAACTCCTCATTGACAATCATTTCACTTGCAATAATTGGAAATTCAGTGTTCACTGAAGCATCAGCAAAGTTTTGGTGAGTTAACATCTCCAAGTTCATCTTGTTCAATGTTGATGACCAGAATTGATCAAGTTGCACAGGTATAGGTGTCTAAGTTTTGATGCAGGCAAGGTCAATTGTTCCACTTGTAGACATCATCTGATTCTCTCACATTCTTTGACAGATATTTCAAGATAACTGTCAAAGACAATGTGCAGTTCTTGCAAGATGACACTGACTTTGATATCTGTAGAACAGTCTGAACGACGTCGCTGATGTTTTCCATGGATGAAATCTTGACCATTTGCAATTGTGACATATAGTCCACAACAACAGTAGTTTTCAAAGAGGACACCTTTTTTAATTGAAATTCTTCAGGTGAAAGGTTTTCTTTTCGAGCTCTTATACAAGTTTGTGCTTCACTGGTTTGGTTGCAGCATCTTCATCAAATAATGCATTTGTTGGAAGAAGAACATGCGACAGAATGTCCTTGATAAATTGACCCCTTTGTTTTACTACATCCATCTCTCTATGTGCTTGCGAAAGTTGTTTTTTGAAACTTGCTTTGTAGTGGCTGGTTGGACAAAACTCTTACTATGGCAATTAAAGCGTGGAACTTTAGCTTTAGTGATTATGTCAAACAGCTTTTTCTCATTCAATATAAATCTCTCCTGCTTCAGTTCTGCGTATAGTTTCGATCCATGTTCCAAGACATCTAGTAGACGTGTCTTTATATCATTAGCCACATATTGTTTGGTCACAACGTTGTGTAGTCACACAGGCTCTGTCATTTCAAAGGGGTTTCCTTGCTTCTGCATGAAATAAAGATGGCTGTCAACATGTTTATTAAAACGTTCCCCTCTCTTTCCCACAAATTCATGGTGAGGAACAGTTTCACGATGGTCCATTCATTTTGAATTTCTCATTTCTCTGAAAACATTGCAAATAGAAAGGACTTCATGGTAAACTAACTGCCATTGAGCAACATAATCATTTTTACGTGTCTGAACAACCATTCCCTTAGAGCTTTTCTGTGATCTCTGGATCATCTGTTCCAATTTCATATCTGGAGACACAGCATTGCACCTTCCCTCTCTGTCTTTCACCACAAAATGTCTTTGGATTAATTTTCTGTAGAGTTATGAATTCAGTCATTGTACATTCTCAACAGAAAAATCTTAATTTCAATATTATGGATCAATACAGTTTATTCAATGTTGACCATTGTTGCTCTAATCTCACTTAGTGTGAACCCGTAGTCAGCACTCAAGAGTGGCTTTAAAACTTAATTTCCTTTTTCCTTTTCATATCTACTGCAACCTGTCTGGCAGGTTACCCTTAAAATATGTCTAAACTGCATACTCGGGAACATTTCTACTTTCAGATGTTCAAATCAACTGACGAAATCACAATAGTTCATTGGGAATCTGCGGTTGAGGACTGATTCTACAACAAGTACTCAGACTTAGGGCCTGATTTAGATCTTGGTGGATGGATTACTGCGTCACAACGGTGACGGATATTCCGTTAGCTGGAATATAAATCCTATTATCTCCTATGGGATTTATGTTTCGGCAGATGGGATATCCGTCACCGTTGTGTCGGAGTAACCATCCACCAAAATCCAAACCAGGCATTTAGAGATGCTGCTACAATATATGGGAAGAGGGAAAGGCACATAAACAGCTAATGAATTAGGATGATTTCCGACTGAACAGCTGGAGGTACATTTTCGTCTATAAACTATTAACAAGGAAACATTAAATTAAGGCTGAAGGAACTACTTTAATCCACATCTTTTAAGTCTTAATGACATTGCAGGTACATAAACTGCTGTTGTAGCAAGCAAGGTTACTGCATTTAGAACAAAATTATGAAACAACATTACACTAGGTTTCTCCATGTTTACATCTTCCCAGGAATTTTAGTGCCTGTGCATTAAAACATCAAAAGCAAAACAAATATGTTGCACGTTTAATCTTTGATAAAAACCAGTACTGCCAGCCATCTCACATTTGGAAGGGCACCACTTTTAAGGCCTTGCCAGAGGAGTTTAAACATCAACAGCTGTGGAAATGTTTTCAGATTATTTGTTTAAGGGGGCGTGACCAAGCCTAGACATATGACATAGAAAATCGAGTCACATGATGGTTATCTAATATGCCTTTGATTCATTGAACTGCATGTGACCTAAATATGTAACTTTGTATCCCATTCATTGATTTTCTCAGTTTCCTTCCTTTAGCTAGCTTTTCTTTTTTGAAAGTTACTTGTTGACCAACCTAGTGACATTGTTAATGTTCAACTTACATTTCTTTGCATACATTCAGAATGAATCCATGAGGGTTTGCATATTTCCTTTTTTGAGCTGGGTACTCATGAATACAGTTTTCTACGCTGTCTCAGAAAAGACGTCACAAATATATTAGAAAGTCAAATAGTCCTGGCAACTGAATGCCACATATTTGTACTGGTATCTAACATACCCATGAAAACATTTCTCTCAGTGTTACTCGCACTTAACGCTTCTTGTTTTGGCACCTTTTTAAATTTTATATGACAATGTTAATGACGCTGCAAAAAAGAGCAGCCTAAAAAATCTTCTTCATGGTTTATAAATGAAGCAAGTCTGGAATCCCCTTAAGCAGCTCAGCCCCTAGGTTTAAGTCTTTAGGGGTAAAGGCAGGCACAGTCGGTACAGGTAAAAGGTAAGAGAGGTGGGGCAGGGGGAAGTCGACATACGATGGGATAAGGAAAATAAAATAAATAAAATCACTTACCTTGTGTCTCTGCATCACCGACTCGGCAATGCGGCGAGGCAAAGGTGAGTGTTTTTATTTATTTGCTTTCCCTAGCCCGTTGTATGTCGTAATAGGTAAAAAGGGTTTTCGAAAAGCAGTGAATGATGAGGTGGTGAGACTTGTTGAGATAAGACAATCAATCAAATCCATCATGGGTTAGAAGAGGCTGGATATGGTATAAAGAGTGAAGAGCATCAGCAACTGGTAAAGTGGGGGAATACTTTCTGCTGACATAAGCCATGAACTGCAGGTCGTAGGGTTAAATCCCAACAACGCTGACTCTGCCATTCAGCCTTCTGAAGTTGATACATTGAGGAACATTTAACCATATAATGGTAACACTTGTTTTTCTTAGAACAAGCACAATATTAAAACAAATTATTATTGCATCATTTGCCACCTATGTGGAAAGGTGGTCATAAATATATATTAAGAATTGATCATACAAATTCAAAATTTTGCATACATTAAATATACATATAAAGCTGCATGTTACCCCACAGATGCCACAGGGTGTTTCACAAATAAAAGTCCATGACTTTGAAGTAGCACAAGTCTGTTCGTTTTCATAGAATGGCTCCTATTAGATATTCTTCCCTCTTTACCATCAATTCTTTGGCCTAGTGAAAAACAATTCTGCATTGTTCAGTTTGTAAGAGTTCTCTTATGTCAAGGTAGTTGGGTTCTGCCATTGAAATTTTGGTGGTTGAGTGGTACGATGTGAGGTAGCTGTTTAATGAAAAGAGATGTAGCAATGTTATGCTTTTTTTCATAAAGAACACAAAAAGTTTGAAAGACTTTCTAAAGGAGAGCCACTACAGTCATCCAAAAAAGGATGAGGTCTACAAATTCTGTTTGAGTGGGCCTTCATTTTGGATGAGCATCAATCCAAAGCGTGGCCAAGTGGCTGTATTTATTCCGGCTGTCATTCCTATAGCGATTAACTAACGGGTTCTTTTTTCTACCTGTCTCTGCATAATATTATAATATCATGTTCTTTGCCAGGTTCATATATTCTCAGCACTACACTCTGCTCTGGGATTGATTCTTTTATTCACCCAAGCTGAGGGAATGCTACAAATATTTCTAAAAATAAATAGTGTAAAACTCAGATGCTTTATGCGATGTTAAAGACTGGCAAGATCCCACCAACTAATAAATCTGGAGGAATAAAATTGGCACTACCAAAAACCAAGGAACAAGCAGGTTGTGCTCAAATGGTAATTAAAATCAGAATTTATTTTTGTGTTTGATGATTTCAAGATCACCAGAGCTCTAGTAATGAGGCTTTTTTGTGGTTAGTGCAAAGAAAAGATTCCCATATCAATATTGCTCATTGAAAAACGGGATGTGGAAGACATGCGATTTTCATTAGCAAACTCGTTATGAACTCTGGAGTGATCTTTATATACATATATATTGCCAATAAAATATTAGTTGACAAACATGAGGATCTGACACATACAATTAGACTGCAGATTAAGAACTTACATAAAGCGATTCAAAGATAGGACTTTACGTTGGCGTTGGCACCAAAAGAAGTAATTTATTAATCTGTTTCCCCAGATTCCCCCCCCCATTCCAATGCAAGAAATGCATAGTTGTTTAAGTAGGAACAAATCTATATTTAAACATATGTACCTTTGTTGTACAGAAATGTTGTGAATTCTGGGCCAACACCTGCAAGATTCCTTTCGCCATTCATAGGTCCTGACTCACAAAGATTTTGTTGTTAGTTACTTGAAGTATCCCTATTCCTTAAATGCAGGACTATGCCATAAATACTGTAAGAGTAAGTCACACCTACTTACACTAAAAGCTTTGTGAATCTAGCCCATAACTTTCTTCCTGTGTTTAGATGTTGGCCTACGAGAGCAACAGACTGCCATTTTGCTCAACTTGACAAGTGTATGGTTTTGTATTCAGATTCTTCCCCGGACTCACAAAGACTTTTATGAGCATGTAAAACAGTACCTACCCCTGCAGTACTACTTTCCGTACTCATGAATGCTTTTGTGAATCAGTCCCAAATTAAATAAATTTGAAAATCTAAACTGTTAATTTAAAAGTCTATGCAGATCACCATGCTGGATTGGGAAAACAGCATATAAGGATGTGAATGTGCTCAATGCATGTGCTGCATAACTACTGCCTGCAAAATTCTAAAGAGTAACATTTTGATCTTGTTTTGATTGTTACAAACAAACAAGCACAGTTGCCCAGCATGCCTTCCTCTTCGCCTCTGAAAATGCCGTGTGTTCAGTAAGGCTCAGAAGGCCACTGCTAACAACTGGTTCTGTTGGCCTCGCGTCAGAACACCGGACTCTGGAAGCAAGCTGGCAAGGGGCTTGGCTTGCCACAAGATCAGCTGGAGTTTATTCTTTGTTCTGGCAGCTCAAGCAGTTTTGAGCCAAAGATGAACACCGCATGAGCTGGGAAAATGTTTTTGTGAGGGAGGTAATGGCAGCTCAGAGCCAGCGCCATAGTGTATTTGTGCAAAGGTTAAAACATTTGGGAGTTTCTTTGTGTCCTTCTCAACTCAGGGGGCAGTTTCATAGTTCAAACAAAACACGTACAGAAATTGGTCTCAAGCTGATTAAGAAGGGTACAGTTTATTCCTCTGGCTCAAGCCAAGCTGGTGTCACGTTGGCTACATTGTCACGATTCCTTAGGAGCTGAAAGATTTCTGCAATAGAGTTTTCCCAAACCCTTTTTATTAATTTATTTATTGTTTGAATAGCTTGGAATTCACCCACATCTGTTTCATAGAGCTCTACAAGGCTTTGTAATGATCAGTTTGGTTTGCAGTGTTCCATTATTTTTTAACATACATAAATTTGTCATTTAAAAGTAAAATAACAATTATGTACAGTTTTATCATTCAGCTTGAGATAAAATGCTTGTTTTCACAAAATGTTCGGTAAGTGTTTTAAAAAACAATTAGAACAATGGAATGTAGAGAGCTCCATTGAAAACAATGAAGCGGGTCAGGGCTAATAATGGCTGGTATAAACCTTCTGTTCCAATTTTCTAATGTTTGTCTTTCTGTTTCTATCTTTTTAATTTAGAATATTCTACCCTCAGTGGGTGGTATGTCCTAATAGCCTTAGTCTGTCTTGGCGTCTAAGGCTACATTGAAGCTACTTTTTAAAATTTACAATACATTTTTCACAGTTGTTTTTCAACCCTTATTTTATGCATATATTTTGGAACCACAACAGTAATACACTCTTTTAGAACCTCACAGCGGTATGTATTCATGGCAAATAGTTTTTTTTTAAAATGGTGTTTTAGTTACCACTCACTTATAAGCTTCCTCAGATGTAGAATGATGCTTCTAGCTGCAGATTCCTTACCTTTGAATTTCCCAGGCGTCCGGCTAAATCCGGAAACTTTTGCTGAGCAATACCCCTTGCGCGCGACGTCGGGTGACTCCATTCGGCTCCGCATGATGTCGATGGCGTCGGTAGCGTCGGTTATGATGTTGCGGTGCCTACATAGGTGCCACCCAGGCGCGCGGACGTCAGTTCTTTTCTTTCCGCGCCAGTTAAGCGCCGATCCGGGAAGAGCTACCCCTCTGCCACTTTTGGCAGGCTTTTTTCTCGACTTTTGTCGATATTTTTGAAGACTTCGTGTGCGAGGGATGTCGGGTAGGAAGACAGGTTTCAAACTGTGCGGGATTTGTTCCTGCACGATGTCGGTTACCGATCCCCACCGCGTATGTCTATGGTGTCTTGAACGCGACCACGATTCGAAGTCGTGTTGAGACTGCCGGGAGATGGCTCCGAAGACCTTGAGGGAGCGGGCGTTGAAGTAGCTCGTGGCCCGGCAGTGGACACCGTTGAGCAAGACTCCAAGGAGGTCACGATCCTGTTCAAAGAAGAGGAGGTCGCAGGATGTCTCACGGAGCCCTAAGTCCTCTTCCTCCCATTCGAGGTCATCTGGACACTCTGGGAAGAGGCACATGAAGAAGAAGAAGTCCAAGCGGACTTCGACTTCACCTCAACTGGCGTCCGTCATCGAAAGAGGTAAGGAGCACCGACGCTCTAGGCACGGTTCTGTGGAGCCGGAGCCAGAGTCGACTTCACGCCTCCCTCCATTTCCAGGAGCCGGAGCGACTCCCGCTTAAATTAAGGATTTTTATGAGGCCATGCGCCATGTATTTGAGCGGAACGACCCCGTTGGTGAGCCCTCGGGCCCCGCGGGGTCGGTAGGCCCATTGGGTTCGACACCGTCGGCTTCAGCCCCGATGCCGGTGGGGCCTCAGGGATCCGATCTCGGATCCGGTTCGCCGCCGGTCGTTCAGGACCTTCCCCTGCGTCGAACCCGAAGTCGGTGCCAGCGGCGTCGCTGGCAGATGTCGGTGGCGCAAGCCCCATCCTCATCCCCAACGACACGGAGCCGGAACGGCGTCATACGATGCCGATTCCGATGTCGACAGAACCCAGGGGTGCTAGGTTGTCACCTGAGCACTTTGTGAACGTGCTAGGCTCAGGAGAGGAATGGGAGGAGTCTGGAGACCCTCTGGAGAACCAGGATGTCTCGGAGGAGACAATGGACTGGTATGGGGAACTTGGGGAAGCCAGTGGTCTGGATACTTCCCCAGACTCTGGCATGCTCTCTCCACCTACAGTGGCTACGGAGGAGGGGGCATTCTATGCTATGGGGGATAAGAGGGCAGCTGAGGTTCTTGGACTGGAACTGCCCTCAGTGCAGGTCAGGACTAATCTCCTGACCGAAGTGCTTCAACCTAGGGCTTCCACCTCTGAACCCCTTTTGCCCTTTAATGAGGCACTTACGGACGTCTTACAAGGAACTTGATCCAAACCTAGCACAAGGGCTCCTGTGAACAGGACGATGCATGCCGCCATTGCCCAGCACCAGGCGACCCAAAGTTCCTCAGCCAACACCCCAGAAAGCTTGGTGGTGCAGGCCTCTACTTCCCAGGATGCATTCCCTTCTGCCCCTCCGGATAGGGAATCCAAGAGACTGGACTCACTTGGGAAGAAGATGTTTTCTTCCTCCAGTCTGGCATTGCGGTCGGTGAATACTGCATGCTTATTGGGCCGTTTCTCCCACTCTCTTTGGGAGACGGTTGCGCAGGTGCTGCCACAAGTCCCGGAGGAGGCCCGGGCTGTGATCTCCCAAGCTGTCAAGGACGGGAGAGATGCGGCAAAATTCACCATTCTGTGTGGTTTGGATACGACCGATTCGCTGGGCAGATCTATTTCAACGACAGTGGCCTTGAGGCGCCATGCCTGGCTTCGCACATCTGGCTTCTCGGGGGATGCCCAAGCCAATTTGATGGACATGCCTTTGGATGGAACCCGCCTTTTTGGGGAAAAGGCAGACTTGGCCCTGGTCAGGTTCAAGGACTCTCGAGCTATGGCCAGATCCTTGGGCCTCTCCTCCACTCCTCGTGGCCAGTCTTCCTTTCGCCCCTTTCATGGCAACGGAAGGGGTTTCCAGCCGCGTCAGCCCTATCCTAGCCACCGTCCCGCTCAGACTACCCAAGCAGTGCGTGGACGTGGTGCGGTACATTCCGTCCTCGGAATGGAGGCCAGAAGTCATCTACCACACTGCCCCCGCAGCCGCAGCCTCCAAGCACTCCTAGGCTGATTCTGCAGGACCACACTACTCCAGTGGGTGGGAGAATTCGTCATCATATCCCCCACTGGAGATCTATAACAACAGACAAG
Source organism: Calotriton arnoldi (assembly GCA_963921515.1). Taxonomy (NCBI): domain Eukaryota; kingdom Metazoa; phylum Chordata; class Amphibia; order Caudata; family Salamandridae; genus Calotriton; species Calotriton arnoldi. Next base: position 894,559 of record CAWUFW010003132.1, read on the forward strand.
TGGGTCTTGCAGATCGTCCAGGAGGGCTATTCTCTTCCTTTCCTTTCTTTTCCTCCAACTAGTCTGCCGAGTCAGGAACGGCTGGCGGAGGATCACTTAAAGCTGCTCCAAGAGGAAGTTACAGCTCTCTTGGCCAAAGGAGCTACAGAAAGAGTTCCAGTTTCAGAAGTAGGCAGTGGCTGTTATTCCCGCTACTTTCTGATTCCGAAGAATAAGGGGCTTCAGCCCACTTTGGATCTTCGGACCGTCAATCTCTTCCTCAAAAAGGAGAAATTCAAAATGCTCACATTGGCTCAGGTCTTGTCTGCCTTAGACCAAGGAGACTGGATGGTGGCGTTGGACCTGCAGGATGTGTATTTTCACATTCCCATCCTGCCGGACCACAGGCGTTACCTGCGGTTCAAGGTAGGCCACGAGCACTTCCAGTTTACCGTGCTCCCCTTCGGCCTTACCAGTGCCCCTCGGGTGTTCACCAAGGTGATGGCGGTGGTTGCAGCTCATCTGCGCAGGTTAGGGGTTTCAGTCTTCCCCTACCTCGATGACTGGCTGTTGAAGGCGTCCTCACCCCAGGCAGTCGTCTCCCACCTTCAGACTAAGGCGGACCTCCTGCATTCGCTGGGGTTCTCTATAAACGTACCGAAGTCACATCTGACTCCTTCTCAGACGCTCCTTTTCATCGGGGCTGTTCTGGACACTGCAGTTTCAGGCTTATCCTCCCGAGCAGCGAGTCCAGGATATTCATGTTATGATTCCGATATTTCAGCCTCTATCCTGTATTTCAGTGAGGTTGACTCTGAGGCTGTTGGGCCTCATGGCCTCCTGCATCCTGTTGGTAAGACACGCGAGATGGCGTATGCGGGCTCTGCAGTGGGACTTGAAGTTCCAATGGGCACAGCATCAGGGAAATCTCACCGACGTGGTTCAGATTTCTGAAGGAACTGCGAAGGATCTGCAGTGGTAGTTAAAAACCGAGATTGGGTCAAAGGCAGACCTCTCCATCCTTCCACAACCGGATTTCACAATCGTGACGGATGCGTCACTTCTGAGATGGGGCACCACTTGGGAGAGATGGATATCAGGGGTTACTGGTCTCCAGCGGAGACGGGGCTCCACATAAACTTGTTGGACCTCCGAGCGATTCGCTTGGCATTGAAAGCATTTCTTCCCTCTGTCAAGGGGAAGTTGGTGCAGGTGTTCACGGACAACACCACCACCATGTGGTACTGCAACAAGCAGGGCGGGGTGGGGTCATGGACCCGTTGTCGAGAGGCCCTGCATCTCTGGACATGGCTGGAACAGCAGGGCATAACGCTGGTGGTTCAAAACCTGGCAGGTTCTCTGAATGCCAGGGCAGACGATCTCAGCCATCGATGCCTAGCGGATCACAAATGGCATCTCCTGTCAGAGGTGGTGCAAGGTCTCTTTCAGCGGTGGGGAGAACCTTGGTTAGATTTGTTCGCCTCCGAAGAGAACGCGCAATGCCAGCAGTACTGCGCGCTGGAGTTTCCAAGGCGGCTATCGCTCGGCCACGCGTTTCGTCGCGAGTGGAGCTCAGGCCTGTTGTACGCCTTTCTGCCCATACCACTCCTACCCAGGGTTCTGAAGAAGTTCAGGAGCGACCGGGCCCAAGTCATTCTTGTGACTGGGCAAGGAGAGTCTGGTATCCAGAGCTTCTGAGCATGAGTGTCGATCCTCCGATCAGGCTGCCCTTTCGGGAGGATCTTCTGTCGCAGCAGCAGGGGAGGGTTCTTCACCAGAACCTATCAACTCTGCGCCTACATGCGTGGAGATTGAGCGGCGGCAGTTGATGGCTTTTGACCTTCCTCCCAAAGTCTGTAATGTTATTCTGGCAGCCAGGCGCCCCTCCACTAAGTCTGTATACGCCTGCCGTTGCCAGAAATTTGTATTATACTGTACAGAAAGGTCTATTGACCCTCTTTCTGCTCCTCTTTCTACTGTCCTTTTGTTCAATCTGACACTTGCCCAGCGGAGCTCTGCTTTGGGAACTCTCAAGGGTTACCTTTCTGCTCTGTCCGCTTTTTTGCGGCTGCCAGGCCAACCATCTCTCTTTAAATCTCCTATTGTAAATAGATTTCTTAAAGGGCTGGTTCACTTGTTTCCACCCACGCCCTTTATTATGCCACAATGGGACCTTAATTTGGTCCTCACTTACCTAATGTGTGCTCCTTTCAAGCCTTTGCACAATTGTCCCCTCCGGCTGTTGACCATCAAAACAGCCTTTTTAGTGGCGATTACATCGGCCCGGAGGGTGAGTGAGTTGCAGGCGTTATCCAGCTTGCCTCCTTATCTTATGTCCTTTCCGGACAAGGTGGCGCTTCGCACCAGGGCATCATTTTTACCAAAGGTTGTGACCCCATTCCATCTGAGTCAGTCCATCACTTTGCCCACCTTCTTTGCTCCCCCACATCCCTCTAAGGAAGAGGAGCGTCTCCACCATCTGGACCCAAAAAGAGCGTTGTTGTTCTACCTTGACCGCACAAGAGACTTCTGGGTGGATGACCAACTCTTTGTGGGGTATTTGGGAGCAAAGAAGGGAAAGGCAGTGCAGAAAAGAACCATTTCTCACTGGGTTGTTCTCTGCATTAAAATCTGTTATGCCTTGGTGAAGAAGCAGCCCCCTGAGGGATTAAGGGCCCATTCAACCAGGGGAAAAGCTGCGACTACAGCCTTGGCTCGGGGTGTCCCAGTCCAAGACATCTGTCAGGCAGCGACATGGGCATCATTGCATACGTTCGCAAAACATTATTGCCTTGATGGTCAAGTGTTCAGGGATGGGCACTTTGCCCGCTCAGTCCTGCAAGACTTTTTAGTCTAGTCCATGAGTCCGCAACCCACCGCCGGGATGGTGTGGCTTGGGTATCTGATTCAAAGATAAGGAATCTGCAGCTAGAAGTCTCTATCAGATGAACAAGTTACTTACCTTCGGTAACGCATTATCTGGTAGAGACTCTATCTAGCTGCAGATACCTTACAGCCCCACCCATGCCTCCCCGCTTTGCGGACTGATGTAGGTTTAGGGTTTCTCCCCTTTCAGGGCCCTAGCTTTGCACACATTTACATCAGCCACTTCGTGGCTCTGCGCTTCTGGCGTGGAAAAACGAAAAGTACTGACGTCCGCGCGCCTGGTGGTGCCTATGTAGGCACCGCGACGTCATAACCGACGCTACCGATGCCATCAACGTCACACGGAGCCAAATGGAGCCACCTGACGTCGCGCACAAGGGGTATTGCTCAGCAAAAGTTTCCGGATCCAGCCTGACGCCTGGGAAATTCAAAGGTAAGGAATCTGCAGCTAGATAGAGTCTCTACCAGATAATGCGTTACCGAAGGTAAGTAACTTGTACTTCATCACTGATGTAATACTGCCATTTCATGACTTGGGAAGACAGTGTGCTGTCTGTGCTAGTTCAAGGTTGGAGAAAAACATGCCCAAAGAGCTGCACAAAGATAAGCAGAAACAATGTAACAACACATAATTTTCCGTGTATTACAGCAAATCTTTACACATGTAGTTAAAAATAGACTGATACATTATTAGCACTTTGTGGCATTACATCCAGATGTAGCCCTGTCCTCTAAATGAGCAGGAAGTCAATATGTTGCTTTTATAATGAATTCATATTGCTTACACTGTGCTCGCTATGAGCTTAATAGCATCAAGGTGGGTTTCACAGCTCACTTCTTTCATCCTGCTCATTTGTTATGATCTACCCATTTATTTTTCAGTACCTGCCTGACCCTACTTACTTTCTTCAACATCACAGCCAATTGCACGTAAAGATTTGTTTTTACATCACACATACTTGTTAAGTCATGGAACCTGGTCAGAGCTTACAAGCATCAATCTGCTAATTGAGATGAGAAGAATGATAGAGGGGTTTTCATGAAGATGTTTGTAGTCAAAATACACATGGTCTAAAAGGGGAGACTGCTAAAGAGATTGGGCCTGATTCACAAAGGTAACTTACACTTTTGAGTAAGTTTCACTTTTGAGTACGCTTAATACTTTTCAGTATTCTTTAACTGCACTTTTGTAGTAACTTACACTTTGTAGTAAATTACGTTTTTTTAGTAAGTCTAGCACTACCCATAGCCAACCAGTGGCACAGCAACACCCTCCCATTGAAAATAATAGAGTCTTGCTCAATTTATCTTCTGTATTCACTTTCCTTAAGTTCTGATCCAACTATAATGAGATTGAGGAAGTTAGTAGAGCAGAGAAGTCCATTGACAGTTGGATGAATCATTTTACTGTATACGTATGTCGGCTATCAATTGTTCTGCATGAGTGAGACAAAGGGTTCCCATTTTCATTCTGGCCACTATAAGCAGCCAGTGCACTGAAAAAATTTAGGTCCATTGAATCTCTGTTATTCGATCCAGAAATCAGGATAGCAGAAGCAATTTGAATATTTTACAGGCAGGCAAGAAACACAATTGCACAGTGAACAAATAATCTGATATCATGTTGTGGATAACAGAGACTTTGTAACAAAGAGTTCTTCTTTGCTGAAAAAGTTAACTATATATCCTTCAAGAATTGTGGGTACTTGGAAGGAGAGATGTAGGGAGCTTCATTTTAGGATTGAGACCAGAGTAATGAAGGGCATTGGGGGAGAAGGCGCAACACTGAGGGAACGTCATTCAGCAAAATCTCTCATCTTTCAGTGCCATGAAATGCAGGCATTTTAGATATTGGTGACTAGACTGAATGGGTAGGAAATCAGGTGAAATAACTTTTAGAATACATGCCCGGATGACATTTTTAGTTTCCCTAATTATCATTTTGATACTGGGGATCATCATAACAATAGATCTTTTTTTAACATAAAGAATACCTTGAATTACTCTTTAATGTAATGGTAGGATACTTTCTGACACTACTATGTTTGTGAGGTGCATTTTAAAAGAATTGCTTAGACTGTTGCGGTAGCTTTCAAGTTCAATAGGTAACTGGTAGTCACATCTTTTCAAGGAAGTGTGCTGATTTGTCTCCGCTCTAAATGAGATAGACGGTATACATGTAAAGCATTGCGGTAACCAGCTGTGGGCTACTGAAGACATTATGGTCTACATTGGCCTATTGCTCTTTCTGAAATTAGCACACAAAATGCAAATTCCAATTTTTTTGTCCATGCATCCCTTTCACATTGAACAATATAATGACACACCATTTTCATATCTGGGAGAGTAGAATAGAACATTGTCATTTTTGGAGATGAGTGACTATGACAGCCTAGGGTTTTATAAACATTGTCACAGCCATAACGTAACAGCTAATTCAAGGAGAAATTTAAATTATGCCATCAAAATTACAATACAGTTTTAACATTTCTTAAAATGTAGCATTTTCTGGTTTTGCCTGGTTTTCACCCATAGAAGGTCTCATTGATGCAGAAACTGTTAGAGAGAAATGTTCTGCTTGACCCTGCCTCCTGCTGGCGTCTTTCATGACTTTTTACTTGATGTATTCTTTGTGTGAACAAAATCACACAAGATGCCGGCAACCACCTTCACTCTCATAGTGTAAGTTCACAAAATGTCTTTGAAATAATACACAATTTTGTCTATCTCTTGAAATAGTCTCTGGCGCCATCCTGGATCATTTGTACTGCAATGCTGAATTATTGATGCAGCAGGTGCAATATCAGCACAGCAGTTTACACTATGCCCTCAAGTCAAACATTCAAGACAAAATGCCACACCGGTCCCCCTTCTACCATAGGTATAGCAGTTGATGAAGGAAGTGGGGATGTGGATATTACTTTCTCTGATAATTAAGCACCTCTGGTTTGCAATGATCCTTTGAATGTATCTATGTAATCTTAATCTCTAACTCTAGTCCACAGCTCTCATAGTATAAAAAATAAGTGTAACCCACAAAATACTGTCTTGTTGAAGCCAAGTAGTTGTAGTGCTCTGGTTGGTTCGGACAGACAATATGAGAGGAGGCATAATGAGGGAAAGAAAAATAATGAAAACTTACAGGAAAGAGAAAACAAATAGAGGAAATGGAAAATGGAGGAGTAGTGGAAAAGTCAGAGAGGAAATGTGTGTGAATGGCTGTGAGTATGGGTGTGTGTGTGTGTGTGTGCATTTGTCTGTGTGTAGAAAGAGAAAAAAGAAAAGGCAAAGAAAGCAAAAACAAAGATGATGATGAAAAATGATAGAGAAAAGGAAAAAAAGAAAAGTGTTAGCATTAAAAAATAGACTAATGAAGAAAGAAAGCACAAATGAGAACAAAATAAACAGAAACTTGTAAAAAGAGAGAGGAAGGAGGAAGGTAAAAAAAGAAACACAGAATAATACTAAACTAGGAATTGGAATGAGAAGGAAGAAATAAGGACATTAAAATAAAAGAATAAGATCAAAGTAAAGGGGCAAAAAGGAATGAATATGGGATGAACAGGAAGAAAAATGTATAAGGAAGAAATGGCTAAATAAATGGTTATGAAGAAATAAAAGGTACACAAAAGAAAATGCAATTAATAGAAATTATGTGAAAGTGGACAAAATACAATACATGATATAGGGCAGTCCCAACATAAAAAGAGAGCTAAAGTGATAAAATTAGAAACGGAAACACGGAGACAAGCAGTCAGAAGAAGAAAAAAAAGAGCAAGAGAAATACTGTAAATGAGAGGAAGATGCGTAGAGGGTGAACAAAAGGGAGCAATAAATGATAGCGAATGGAAAGAAATAGCTATGCAAAGGAAAATAAATTGGACCGAGCATGCTAATATGCAGTTGAGAAGAGTGAGACAGATTATAAGAATAAAGGAATCATAGAGAGATACAAAAAGTTAATGGAAAATGAGGGAAAAGCAATTCAAGAATGTTTAATATGGTAGAAAAAATAACGTATTAAAAATTTGGAAGACACTGAAGGATATGACACTGGACAAAATCTGATAGTTTGATTTAAGAGAATGAAGGAGTAAAATGCGGCAAGGACATTTTAATGACCCGAGACAATGAGTAATAAAATGTAGAGGCAACGATAAGAGTGAAACTCTGAGATAAAGAAACACAGGTGGGAGAATTATAGGTGCATAGGAGATGGGAACTAGTACAAACTGGGCAATAAAAGTAGAAATATAAGCGAGTGGACATTTCAAGGACAGACCTGTTGGCGACAGTCTAAGAGATAGAAGAGAGAGCATGAGAGAGAATTTGGAGACACAGCCATTATGAGATACAGATGTCTGCAAGACCAATGGAGTTGAAATGAAACGGTAAGTGTTGAGAGTTAAATTAGCAGGGATAAATATAAGAAAATTAAAGTGCAAATTTTGAAAAACTGAAGTGAGAGGCAGGGAATTGGAGGTGAGAAGAAATCTGTGACCAGATCTGTTGACAGTAAGATTGGTAGCAATGTAAAGATGGAGCATTATTTACATTTGCAATATCCCACAAATTCTGAATCTGTGAATCAGTATATGGAGTTTACAATTACAGATTGCTTTTTTGCTCTTCAAGTACCATTTATCTACACTAAAATATTTGTGAATTGAGACCCATGTGAAGAAAGCTCTTTTAAAATGCACATTCCATACTTCACTTACTCAACAATGCTTTACTGTGTAACACATGAGCCCTGAATTTGCTCCCAAACAAATTGTGTGCTTCTCTCTATTTCAAAGACAGTCCAAGACTAGAGTTTAATCAAATTACATTCCTAGGAAGAAATATTTGTAAAATGCAACTCTTCTTTGAAGCAAAAGGCACAAATATTTACCAGGTTTCGTTTTTCCTCACAGCTGGTGAGGAAATAATTTTCCAACTCTTTTGAAGTCACAGAGCAATCTTTAAAGTGAATCAGAATAAATGTAGAGTGCAAATTTGAAGCTTGACCTTGTTAGAGCCTTATAAAAACAAGCACAGGTCTAGGGCCAGCTCATATTAGGATGGCAATTTTAAAATGGCATGAAATGAAATTGTCTTCTGTAGACTGCAGTCGAATTGGCCCCAACTGAAGAATTAAACTCCCAAACTGATGTCAGTTCTCTTCACATCACATAAGTTGATTTCAACGTCCATTCTTCTAAGACGTGCAAAGAAGCAGTCTCCCCTAATGTCATGTCAGGTCCCCAGTCTCAGTGTACAAAGCACCACTAGGAACCCTCAATGTAAAATGCTCTCAATCTGTCCCTACATTAATTAACTTTGAATGTTAATACTGTAGAAGAGATATAGTGAAAAGTATAGTATATTCCTCCAATTCAATAATTTGAAAACTCCCTTGAGTGAGTTTACATTTAGGGGTGTACACTTTTTTATTGCGAGAGAGAAATCTAGGATAGGAGTTTCCTGATTATCCTAAATCTGCCCTCTGGCCCACGTTTTCCAATTTATTTTTAAATTGGGATTATTTTCTCATGAATGTTAGTTGGTGCTGAAAATGGATTTTCCATTTCCTTGCAAATTAAAACTATTTTCCTCACGGCATTGAAACCAGATGGATAATGGATATCTTTTTTCCTAATATATAACATTTACCAGAAAGTTCTGATTTTAATGTTGAATTCTACATTTTGAATTCTTTCTGAAATATGAGGAGTAAGACTAGCATTCCCAGGAACTGCATACCCAGGGACATAAATACATCCAGACATACAGGCATACAATTATGGGATGTTCTCAAGGGAAAAACTTTGGAACTTCCTCACCCCTAATTGTAGTAGGTGCAGAGAAGATGTGTCTGGTCCACTGTTGCTGAATAATTATTGCTACTGTTTGAGGTCCCCGCCCTTGAACAGTCGGTCGTCATAGTTCATTGAGCATCTAATTCATTGCAATGATTGCCACCTTTGCATATTTCAAATTTCTTCAAAGAAATTAGGCAGCTAAACTACATAATTATGTGAAAACGATCCATAACAATAAAGGATCATTTACCTTAACAAGCTTTGTGATCAAAGGATAAATACGGGTTGTGTAAATGAGCCTCTCGGTGTAACTAATCTACATAAGTAGACCTTGCTCTGATTAGTGGAAATGAATACATTAAAATAATTTTAAGGTATTCAGTAATCATTTTGCTTCGTTTGTTTCCAACAATTAAAGTTCAACTTATTTTTTTTAACATTTACATTGATTGAAAATGAAAAGGCGCTTCAGTGCTACACTTCCTTTTATGTGTTCCTCCCCATGACTCAGAATGTTCGGGAACAGCCAGAGGGACAGAGCTTCACACAAAAAATTGGAGCAACAGATCACACGCTGTGCACACAGCAGCTGAAGCACACTGCATGTCACAGACATATAAAGTAAAAAAAAATGCGGCAAAATCTCTTGATTGATTTTTAATTAAGGGAAACACATGAAGGGAAACGTTTAAAGCACCATTCCTTGTTTACTCTCTTTATCAGCTGAATGCAGCCTTTGTACTGATTGATTACTGGTCCATTAAAAATCAATTTGAAGTCTGCAAAGCAGCAACTGGTCACTTGCTTAGAAGATACTGCATACTGCTTACACTGTTATTCTGGGCATAAACTCCTATTCGCTTATTTACCAGTTTCTTGGAAAACAAATAAAATACGCATTAGCCAGGCCAGGAACTGGGATAATATTTAGACATCTACTTTTCAATAGTTAACACTAATTTATTTTAGTGAGTTTTGTATAGCACAGTGCAAGCAGTATCTGCAGTCTCTTAACGCCTTTGTCTTCCAATGTGCCATAGTTGTTTGTCCCGGCAGAGAGTAGTTTTCTGTAAGGTTTGGTATTTTAACCTTCTGCCAAAATGTTATGCATGTTCCTACTACCCCGTGCTTAGTTTGAAAAATAATAAGTGTCTGGCCCAGAGTTTTGCTTAGAAGCCTGTGGCCGACACAATTGAACACTGACGAAAACCAAGGCTGCCTAGTCTTGATTCCATCACATGCCTTTTTAATGCACAGCCAGACACTCCCTGCACCTTTATCTCACTCTCGCAGGTTCCTGCTTTCTTTCTTTGTAGCAGTGTTTCTGCCTTTCTCTTCCTCCTTTTTTCCGCTTGTATATTTTCACTCTCTTACTCTGGGTCAAAGTCCGATGAGATAAAATAAGTGCTCGTCCCCCAAAATGGTTGCATGTGGACCCACCTGCAACCACCAGCTCAAATTAAGCACTATTCCTATTTAACTTTCAAGTTTTAGTTTCAGTTTTGCTTTGTGTGTTTTTATAGCAGATTTGCTCTGCTCCTGCTTTTGCACTGGGATGCTGAACTTTTGCTGCTCCTGCAGGTTTATTCTCACCGTTCACTGCTGTTTTCTGTCATTTTGTGTGTCATCCTAGTTAATGTCTCCACCAAACTGTATGTGTCAGAATGTACGTGTTGTTTGTGGGTTGTGATGTGTCAGAATGTTTAAGTCTCATGTGCAGCTGTGATGTGGGTGTCAGTTTTGTTAGGTGCCATGTGCAGTTGGCTGTGTGTCACCTTTAATTAGTGTGAGGTTAGTGCACTGTTCCTCGGTCTTTTAAAGTGCTGTGCCTTAGCAGTGTAGCGCTGAGCTGGTTGTTGAATATCTTTGCTTACATCCTGCCAGGACCTTCACAATTTTAGAGTGGACCAGGACTGAAGGCCTCAAAGGTCGTTTAGGGGAAAGCTTGAAGTGTCTTAGATTTGTTAGTTGAAGAGAATAAGCATTTGCCTATGTCTTAGTGAGGAGGAGGAGGAGGAAAGAGCGAAGAAAGAGAAAGAGGAAAGGGAGAGATGGTAGTTAAGAGTGAGGGGGAGAGGATGCGCCTTTGACTACAACATTTTTTGTCACTTTCTGGCCTTAGTCTTATGTTTTTTTTATCAAGTGTGGTGTTTTATCCCTTGTAACGAACGTTGTGTATTTCGTGCTTCCCAATTCTGTGTTTATGAAGTGAAATATATGTACCAAGTAGAAAGAATCCCCTGTAGACCCAAGAGGAAAGGGCGAAAAATGATATATCTAGTACTCATCACATTTTGGCACTTAAACATAGAAAATCTTTTGTTTTGGAAAAACAACAACGTTTTTTTAAATGAGTTCCTTTAATAGAACACTACACTAGTAGAAGCCACTGCCGTTAAAATCTACTTTCATTATACAACTATATTTTAGGCAGACATGTCTCTTAAAATGCAAACAAAAGTGTGCAAGTAAGTGACTTGTTGCAAAAACCTTGAATCACATTGGTCAAAATTAGTGGAATTGGGTTCAAATAAAATGTTATGAATGAGTGACCTAATTTTGTAACAGAATAACTGATTGTATATATGGATTTCCTACAATCTTTGCTGCCCATTAAAAACTATAAAGGGCCTGAATTGATATTGGGGTTCACAAAAAGCCATTCTTTTTATAGGCTGGGATACTTGCTCAGACATACAGGAGGCTAGGACTGTGATGGATCATTATGTGATCGAAATGACACTCTTTAAATGATGCTACCCTCAGTGTTGTAGTGCTCATTTTGTGTGACAGCAGTAACATTTTATTACATTGCTTTCTTAAGGCCAAAGTATGGGGCTGGCAATTTTACTTTGATTGTTGGATTTAAAGCTTGGGTCTTATGGCCTGAATGGAGATAATGTATGAATTTCATGGTTATGTGTTGATAACTTTTGGCTAAAATCTGTTGATTCAGCATGATCGTCTATAGCTTCTCATAGACTTGCTCAGCGGAATTGATCCAAGTCAAGCACATCGATAATAAGCTTTAGATGAGCTCTGGCTGAGATTTTCCTAAGCACAAGACTCTCACTTAGTGAGAACAGATGTTAGCGCTTTCTTTCTCCGCGGGATCTGTGTCAACCTGGCTGATTTCTACGGTATTTGGGCTATGTTTCTGGAAGTCTCCGGTGGAGGCCAAGACTTGTAAAGGTTGATAATGAGTTAAAGGATGGGAGTGAGGCTGGATGGACCATAAAGTGGCACAGAGGGCTAGGGTAAGGGTGGGAGAAAGAGGACGAGAAGGTGAAGGAAGCTGATAAGGGAGTGATAGAACCTTATGATTGATCCTTCTAGAAGTTGATCCTTCTAGAAGGATGATCCTTCTAGAAGATTCCATGCTTTTGGGCCGCAAACCTGAGGGACAGCTGCATGGTGCTGCTGAAGTGACGAGGATTAAGACTGGCTGGACCAAACAGTAATGAAGTCCGGTTTGTAGTTGAAAACAATTGACATTTTCAGTCTCAAAAAAGTCTAACTGCCATATATTATTAGGAATTTCGACCACGGAAAATGTTCACAGGCCAAATTGCCTCGATTAACAATAAAATACGTCATCTCATGAGATACATCAGTCTCCAAAGAAAGCAAAATAAATGCCTATGTAATGTTAAGTAATGCTACATTGTCCATATACGGCCCAATGTCCATTACCCTGATGTCCTCCTATCCCAGTTTATTTCTCAGAGCTCATGGTTCCAGCTGTTTCATTGAACATTAATTTAATGCAGTACAAAATTATTTGATTTTGTCACAATGTTAAGAAATTAACACTGCCCTTCTGGTGGGGTTGGTGTGTCCACAAGGAAACAGAGAGCCTTCTTAGGACATTTCCTGGTATAACTCTGCTTCAATATCCTACTATCCATAGGAATTCTTGCTTCTTTTTCTGGTGAAGAAAACACAGAAATGTTATTCTGGAAAGCTCTTAATCTCTCATGAATTTTCCATGCAGTTAAATATAATTGTCAGACGCTTTATTTTGGGAGAGGAATTCGGGATTTGGTAATTTTTCCCGATTTTAATTGCCACTGACATAAAAGTATAGGCAATTATGTCTAAATAATAGCAGAATGGAAAGCCTACATGTTAGGTGTCAGGAGCCTTTGGCTGTCTTTTCTGTCAGCTGTGTTCAGATGCCCTGAAATTCAGATTTCAATTAATCACTGCAGATTAATACTAAAACAAATATTCTCAGTCGGTTGTCTTTGTGTATGTCCGCTGGTACAACTATAGAAGCTGGGTGGCTGGACTCTGAGGGCAGATGGATAAACTCCAGTTGCTGTCTGGCCTGTGGATTCTAGATCCACGAGAGCTAAAGCTCAGATAAAATGTGAAGATAAAGTTATGAACTTCAGAAGCAGTCTGAGCTGTAAAGTTTGTTGGCTAATATGTAAAAAGTCAGCTGGAGGAAATGTTTAATATTTATTCAGACATAAGAGGGAGGCTCTCCAGCTGAATAACAGAGGCTTGCAGTATTATTTTGGTGACTGGCGGGCTGAAATAGGGCTACAGTAATGCTGGAGGTGTCATATTGTAAGCATATTGTGTACAGGATTGATCAGATAACTGAGTATTTCTATAGCAAATAAGATGACGGTCCGACTGTAATTTAAAGGTGGAGAGGCTGATCCGTGAAATGTAGGTGGGTTAACTGTAGTAGGTGAATATGGACTATGGAGGCCAGCTGTGTGGACTGTGGATGACATTTTACTTAATTGTTAAGGTTAAGGCACTGAGCAGTTTCGAAGGTTATTGGGTGTATAGGAAAAGAAAATAATGGATCAGAAAGCTACAAAGACGTATTTCAAAGATTTATTTAATTATTGCCAAAATGAATTAACAAAATAGAAGAAGAATTGGGCTACCACTGGTTGTAGAAAAGGGCAGTAATATAGAATAATAATGGCTAAGAAGACACATAGGGCCTGAGTCACTATGGTAAGCTTACACTTTTGTGTAAGTTTATGATTGTTTGCTATTCACAAAGGTATTTTACTCGTACTGTCTTCACAACTGTGGAGTCTCCACACATGAAAAAGATAGGATAGTTCTATCTCTTTATGTGCAGTGACTCCACAGTTGTAAAGATATTACTAGTAACATTTCTTTGTACAGTTAAAGAAGAACCAACGGCGGACCTTCTGCACTGCACCTCACACCTGTTCCGATATGTACAATCGCCGTGCAAACAACCCCAACACCAGCCGTTGCTTGGTGTAACTGTGCTCCAGATCAACAGAATACTATATTTTCAAATGAGGGTGCACGGCTCAAAAGAAAGTCCAATTCAGCCTTTGTAGATTTATAAATAACTTCTTTATTTAATTTCAGATATAAGTCATCTGACATCACAACTCCAGCCAACGCGTTTCATTCCCATACTAGAAACTTCATCAGGGCAAAAGAAGTCTTAAGGAACACGATCAATGTAAAATATTTGGAAAGTTCCAATGAGCAAAAAAAAATTCTATTGAAATCTCGGTTGCAGCTAAAACTGCTTGTATCGCAGCGTTTGGACAGAACTTCCTCTCTACGTGATACGAGTAGAGAGGAAGTTCTGTCCAAACGCTGCGATACAAGCAGTTTTAGCTGCAACCGATGCGCCATGGTCCCAGTGAATTACACGGTACCTCTACAAAAATCTCCCATTTATTTAAGTAACTTCGTATTTGAGATTTCAATAGGAATTTTTTTGCTCATTGGAACTTTCCAAATATTTTACATTGATCGTGTTCCTTAAGACTTCTTTTGCCCTGATGAAGTTCCTAGTATGGGAATGAAACGCGTTGGCTGGAGTTGTGATGTCAGATGACTTATATCTGAAATTAAATAAAGAAGTTATTTATAAATCTACAAAGGCTGAATTGGACTTTCTTTTGAGCCGTGCACCCTCATTTGAAAATATAACATTTCTTTGTGTAGAGCAAACAATCGTAAACTTACACAAACATGTAAGTTTACCTTTGTGAATCAGGCCTTAAGACTTCCTTGGGTGAAAGATTGTGAACATTAGTGTTAAAGCCTAGGTATAAATGAAAAGTAACATTTTAAAAGTAAAGGAATTAAAAAGCAAACAAAGACTGGATGGAGATCAATTCACATAGCATTTGTATGTAACACAGCCATACTTTCTCTCTCTCTCACACACACACACACACATACAGACAAGCACACACACACACAAACACACACACATATGCGTGTATTTATATACATATATATATACAGACACATATATACAGACACATATATACACACATATACATAAATATAATTATATTTTTATTAATGCGTGAAC
Organism: Calotriton arnoldi; assembly: GCA_963921515.1. Classification (NCBI taxonomy): domain Eukaryota; kingdom Metazoa; phylum Chordata; class Amphibia; order Caudata; family Salamandridae; genus Calotriton; species Calotriton arnoldi. The sequence goes on from CAWUFW010003132.1 coordinate 909,568, forward strand.
AGCAAAATGATTCAGATAACTGTTGCAACTACTGAATTCATGAAGTATGTACAGAGAGTGTTTCAATGTGATTTAGTGTGTGTGTGTGTAATACATTTCCTTGTACTTCATTTTATCCAAATCAGTACACTGTACCCTTGCTGCAGCAGGTAAAAATATAATTTAAGTTGATCCGATTGCACTAGTTCTCTATTAATCAATAATAGTCTTAAGTGTCGTTTAAATTTTTTTTAATCTGGAAAATGTACATACTAACTTACCCCAGTGTTTTAAGTGGGATGAAAAAGGAGGGGGTGGAAGGCTCTAAAAATGGCCTGGACTCGGGAGTAGACCCAGGAAACCTCCACAAAAGGTGCAGCCTTTTTAACTATAGGAGCAGCCAAATACATGTGAAACAAAATTCTATGCTGGATAAATTCATGTATAGAATCTTACTGGACAACGAATAACTGAAATCAGCAAACAACAACGTATTTATGTAGCAGTTTAAATAGCACCATTAGTCTAAGTCATGAGCAATAAAACAATGGGCAAAGTAAATTTAAAAGTAAGTTGCGCCTTATCTGCTTTCTAATGCAACCCTTGGTGAATTAAGTGAAGGTAGGGGACAACTTGATTATTCACTTGGAGGAAAACAGTACGTTCGGTCCTAAGTCACCAATGGTTAATGACAGTATCCACTGAGTTGCTTCATCTCAGTGGCACCAATGGAGTTTACTGTGGCGTTGCATTGCAGCTCCATCACGTCACAGGAAGGCAGGTACAGATTGTTTCTTTAGCTACCTCAAATAGAAGCCCCACAGGACCCTGGCTCAGTGTCAGTTATCTATGTATTTGCTTTCCCATTGTTCAAGCCGTGTGCCTCATAGAACACTGAATCGCCCCTAATTATGATGTTTGTGCTGAATGACACCCACAACTTAATAAAAAAATGAATTTTAAGAGGGCTAACTGATTCCATGGTAAACTATCCTCTTTAAACATTCGGTGGGCAAAGCAACTGGATGCAATTTTTAATGACCTATAATGTGCATTTTAATATCCTCAACATCTGTTAGGTAGGAAAAAATAGAAACCCATACCTGATTCAATACCTCGATGGTAATTACGTTTGCAGGCAGAGAACAGCGTCATATGTTTGTTTAACTAGATTAATTCAGAAAAGAAATTTGCATTTTTAACAGGTGTTCGAGATATTTATTCAATTTCTATGTGTTACTGAGTGGAGGCTCTGATATTACATTTCAAAACTAATTATTGCATTCGCGCGCTACCTATTCCTATTTCTTTTCACCCCTTGCCCCTTCCAATAAGCAGAACCTCCATAGAGGTTGAGCTATTTATTTTGAGTATTCTACAGCAATCCAGATGTCTGAAAAAATTGGTATCTTTTTCAGTGTTTAATATAACACATGGGTAACTCGAGCTGAAGATCTAAGATGATTAAGACAATTCCACTTTGATTATAACGAGCGAGATTAGCTAGGCACAGCTGCAAAGGATCTAATGTGTTTTGTGGCTGATTTTTCCATAATTTCACTAGATCATGTGAAAGAACATGATACACTGGAGTTTAATGCGCTTGAAAAAATAATATGCTTAAAATCCTTTTTCAAACCACAATCAAGCAAGAATATTAAAAGAACCCTTGCAACTATTTTAAAATGTATACCACTCCCTGGAATGGAACATGGGATGGAACAAAGGGGACTGTGCAACAATGCAATGTTCTTTGCAAAGGCATATACATTTGAAGCCCTAAGGAGAAGGCTGTTAGTTAATACTACACCTCTCATAGATTTTTTTGTGTCAACACTACGGATGGCATATGCAGTCTTTCCAAACACGATGATTAAAGTCATTCCTAGATTTGCTTGGCCTTTTAACACACATGCAATGACTGAACTAATTTACTTGGATGCATAATTTTAGGTTTGGTGTAAGCTAAGACCTTTTCCTTTTAAAAACATTCATATATAATATACTACGCATATGGAGGCTTTCATCCAGCCCTCATCATCCATTGCTTTCTTGTATTATTCATGTTTGTCTTCCGCCCACTACAGTCAATCAATCAATCACAGAATTTGTAGAGCGCACTACTTACCCGTGAGGGTCTCAAGGCGCTGGGGAGAGAAAAGGGGGGGGGGGGAGCTGCTACCGGTCGAACAGCCAGGTCTTGAGTAGCCTCCTGAAGGTCAGCAGGTCTTGGGTCTGTCGTAGGCTTAGTGGAAGGGTGTTCCAGGTCTTGGCGGCGAGGTGTGAGAAGGATCTGCCGCCGGTGGTTGTTCTTCGAATGCGAGGGACGGTGGCGAGGGAGAGGTCGGCGGAGCGGAGCTGGCGGTTGGGGACGTAGAAGAAGAGTCGTCTGTTGAGGTAGGCTGGGCCAGTCTTGTGGAGTGCCTTGTGTGCGTGGATGAGGAGTTTGAAGGAGATCCTCCTGTCGACGGGGAGCCAATGCAGGTTCCTCAGGTGGGGGGTGATGTGGCTGTGGCGTGGTACGTCGAGGATCAGGCGTGCGGAGGCGTTTTGTATGCGTTGCAGTCGCTTGATGAGCTTGGCCGGGGCTCCCGCGTAGAGGGCGTTCCCATAGTCAAGTCTGCTACTGACGAGGGCCTGGGTGACTGTTCTTCTTGTGTCTGTCGGGATCCACCTGTAGATCTTGCGAAGCATGCGGAGGGTGTTGAAGCAGGAGGAGGAGACTGCATTGACTTGCTTGGCCATGGAGAGCGTTGAGTCGAGGATGACTCCCAGGTTGCGTGGGTGTCGGGCTGCTCCCAGCGTCGTTGGCCACCAGGAGTCGTCCCAGGCTGAGGGGTTGGAGCCGAGGATGAGGACCTCTGTCTTGTCCGTGTTCAGCTTTAGTCGGCTGATCTTCATCCAATCGGCGACGGCCTTCATTCCTTCATGGAGATTGGATTTGGCGGCGAGGGGGTCCTTGGTGAGGGAGAGGATCAGTTGAGTGTCGTCGGCGTAGGAGATAATGTTGAGGTCGTGCTGTCTGGCGATGCGTGCGAGCGGGGCCATGTAGATGTTGAACAGTGTTGGGCTGAGGGAAGATCCCTGGGGTACGCCGCAGATGATCTCGGAGGCTTCGGATCGGAAAGGTGGGAGGCGGACTCTCTGGGTTCTGCCGTCGAGGAAGGAGGTGGTCCATTCCAGGGCCTTGTCTCGGATCCCTGCGTCGTGGAGGCGTGTGCGTAGAGTGCGGTGGCAGACAGTGTCGAAGGCGGCGGAGAGGTCCAGCAGAATGAGGGCTGCGGTCTCACCGTTGTCCAGCAGGGTCCTGATGTCGTCGGTGGCGGCGATGAGGGCAGTCTCAGTGCTGTGGTTGCTGCGGAACCCCGATTGGGATGGGTCCAGGATGCTGTTTTCTTCGAGGTATCGGGTTAGCTGTTTGTTGACGATCTTCTCGATGACCTTGGCTGGGAACGGAAGCAGGGAGATGGGCCGGAAGTTCTTGAGGTCTCTCGGGTCCGCCTTGGTTTTTTTTAGTAGGGCGTTGATCTCTGCGTGTTTCCAGCTCTCTGGGAAGGTCGCGGTCTCGAAGGAGAGATTGATAACGTTGCACAGGTGGGGTGCGATGGAGCTGCTGGCTTTGTTGAAGATGTGGTGCGGGAAAGGGTCTGACGGGGAGCCGGAGTGTATTGTGCCCATGGTCTTGATGGTGTCATCGATGTTCACGCTGGCCCAGGCTGGCAAGGGGTCATGGTCGATGGTGTGCGGCGGGTCTGGTGTGTCTATCTTAGTGGGGGCTGTCTGGGTGTTGAAGCTGTCGTGGATGTCGGCGTGGGGCAATGTGTCAGCTCACTTCAGCCTTTGGCTAACTTCACTGTGAGTGACAGCACTCTGCTCTTTCACAAGAAGCACCACTTAATTCAAAGTAGTGCTCATCAGTTTCAGGGACATCAGTGGGAACTTGTATTTTTGGGGAACAAAAAATATTTTTCAAATTTTATTTTAATATTGGTGAGAGCCTGGCAGCTCCATCGATGATGTTTTATAAAACCGTGACAAAACAAACCAAGCTTTGCAAAGGTAAAATGCTGGCAAGCCACTGCCAGATTGATTGGCTTTCCCAATGCTTATTTTAGATGGAGGGAAATTGAGAGTTTGGAAAGTAAAAAAAGAATGTAGAGTTGATTTTTCACTTGCCTCTGAATGGTTTTCACATTCTATTTAGTTTATGATGCCTGTTCAAGTTCATTTTGAAACTGGGGTGATTGTAGCAAAACAAACAAGCAAAATGTATCCAATGATATAGCAAATTCCTCCATTTGCCATTATTTTTATTTCATAAACAAAAGGCACAAAGTTAAATAAATGAATGTCGGCACTGTTAGGTGTTTCAGACAGATTTAACTTAAGCAGTTTTCAACTCTAGATGTAGCTGGGCAGAGTAGCTCAAGGTCCATCATCATCACCATCATCCAATAGCATTTCTCGTTTATAGAGGCGAGCTGTCGTGATTGGTAAAATCTATGCTCCAGAATTAAGACTAAGACGTAGTTAATATGTTCCTCTTTAATAGTTAGATGTATGATTAAAATCACCCTTTACAGAGCAGATCTTAATAAATGTTTTTCTTTTCTGTTCATTTACGGGAAACGTACTTGTCCTAGAACAGAAGACACACCAGAGAGAAGGGACCAACTACTATAAAGACATTCTTGGCCAATGTAATACTGCGGTCTGAAAACTTGGGACTCAGTTGTTATGTACACAGGTAGATGTATAATATTTCACCTTGAAAGAAATAATACAGCATGTGCTTAATTTCTAAGTAAAAAAGTTCTTCCCAGTATTCATTTGTATAAAAATATGCAGATGTTCTTGAAAATGTCCATTGAAATATGAAATGCGATGTTCCATATTAGTCATTATAGCAATGTGGAGGTTGGTGATAGGTCAACGCCCAATATGGCTTAACCCCAGAAAATACTGCCTGCTGTGAAACATTGTTTCGGCCTTGTTTTGTCACTCGGCTTGATCTAACTGTGACAGTGTCCTCTACCAGTTTCAAGCTGAAGATTGCTATTGGAGTGATGGTGCAGGAACTTAGCCCAGGCTACCTGTGGGAAGGCATTAACAAAGAAATTGTAATTGCCACGTTTGTCATTTGACATAAAAACAAACAAATAGGAGATTTAAATTTGAAAGGATCCCTCCATACCCACCTGCTGTGCTGCCAGGCATCCCCAGTCAAGCACCGCTTCATCCTCTCTTGTTTCTACTCTCCACACCTAGTATCTACTCCCCATTTCCCCATCTTCTATACTCATCTCAGTGCAACATATTTCTCAGTGTCCTATATCCCACAGTTGTCTATCCTTTTGGAGTTAATGCCAAACATTTGAAGGAGCTCACAGAGTTCGACCTATGGTGTCTCTTAACAGCATCAATGCTAACAACTTAAAAAGTAGTTTTTGTTTGCTTGAGCAATTTTTAGCTATACTCCACAAGCTGTACAAATAACCATATTTAAACCATTGGTATCTTTTCTACTTCAGGCTGCTAAAAGTGCCATGAACATCCCAAAACTAAAATGTAGGAGTGGCAATAACCACGGCAACGTGATGTATGATAGAATGCTGGTAAGGGGAAATACAAAATACAAAAAATTAGAAAATGTAGTTCTGTTATAATGGACTTCCCAACTTCTAATATGTCACTCTGTTACTTGCTTACTCCCCTGGCTCAAGACTGAACAAAGATTTAAATTCAGGGCAGCTGTACTTATATGTCCTTTTGCACCATACATGAACAGCATGGTCAATGGGCCAGTCCCCAGGCATGCCACCTATGCAAAAATCACAATAAAATGCATGTTGGTCACTCCTCATTCCGTCAAGAGACTTTTAATGGCAACAAATTTCAGTAACCAGAACTAGATCTGGTTCTCCCCAGTTCTAATCCTCTAAACCCGTGGTACTCATAGTACGGCCCGGCAGGCCTTGATTGGCGGCCCGCGGACCTTGAATTGCAATTTCTACATTTCCAATGAGACCGGCCGTAAACACAGAAGATGACTGCAGGAGCATACGTAGTGAAGACCTATTAAATACGTATTCACTACGTATGCTCCTGCGGCCATCTTCTGTGTTTACTGCCGGCCTCTGTGACGTCATACACAGCACCGTTGGAAAGCTTCCCAAAAGGCCCTTTAAAAGTCAGCTGTAAGCGTTCACAGCTGACTTTTAAGGGGCCTTTTGGGAAGCTTCCTGTTTCGTGTTGCCGACAATTGCACCTGAGAGAGTGACAGACAGAGAAAGACAGAGAGAGAAAGAGACAGACAGAGACAGACCGAGAGAGACAGACAGAGAGAGACAGACAGTGACAGGCAGACAGTGACAGACAGACACAGACCGACAGAGACACAGACCGACAGAGACACAGACCGACAGAGACACAGAGCGAGAGATAGACAGACAGAGAGAGACAGACAGAGACAGAGAGAGAGAGACAGACGGACAGAGAGAGAGACAGACCTACACAGACAGACAGAGAGAGACAGACAGAGACAGATAGAGACAAATAGAGACAAAGACAGAGACAGACACAGAGATAGATAGAGACAGAGATAGATAGAGACAGAGATAGATAGAGACAGAGACAGATAGAGGTAGAGACAGATAGAGATAGATAGAGACAGATAGAGACAGAGACAGATTGAGATAGATAGAGACAGATAGAGATAGATAGAGACAGAGACAGATAGATAGAGATAGAGACAGATAGAGACAGAGATAGATAGAGACAGATAGAGATAGATAAAGACAGAGAGAGATAGAGATAGATAGAGACAGATAGAGATAGAGACAGAGACTGATAGAGACAGATAGAGACAGAGACAGATAGAGATAGATAGAGACAGATAGAGATAGAGACGGATAGAGATAGAGACAGAGAAAGAGACAGAGATAGAGATAGAGACAGATAGAGACCGAGACAGACAGAGACAGACAGAGACAGATAGAGACAAATAGAGACAGATAGAGACAGAGACAGATAGAGGCAGATAGAGATAGAGACAGAGACAGATAAAGACAGATAGAAACAGATAGAGATAGAGACAGATAGAGATTGAGACAGCGACAGAGATAGAGACAGAAATAGAGACAGAGATAGAGACAGATATAGAGACAGATAGAGACAGAGACAGACAGAGACAGATAGAGACAGATAAAGACAGAGACAGATAGAGACAGATATAGACAGAGATAGATAGAGATAGTGACAGATAGAGATAGAGACAGAGACTGATAGAGACAGATAGAGACAGAGACTGATAGAGACAGAGACTGATAGAGACAGATAGAGACAAAGACTGATAGAGACAGATAGACAGAGACAGGTAGAGATAGATAGAGACAGATAGAGACTGAAACAGATAGAGATAGAGGCAGAGACAGATAGAGATAGAGACAGATAGAGACTGAGATAGATAGAGACCGATAGAGATAGAGACAGATAGAGACCGAGACAGACAGAGATAGAGACAGAGACAGAGATAGAGACAGCGATAGAGATAGAGACAGATAGAGACCGAGACAGACAGAGACAGATAGAGAAAGATAGAGACAGATAGAGACAGAGACAGATAGAGGCAGAAAAAGAGACAGAAAAAGACAGATAGAGATAGAGACATATAGAGATAGAGACAGATAGAGATTGAGACAGCGACAGAGATAGAGACAGAGATGGAGACAGAGATAGAGACAGAAATAGAGACAGAGACAGACAGAGACAGATAGAGACAGAGACAGATAGAGACAGACAGAGATAGAGATAGAGACAGATAGAGATAGAGACAGATAGAGATAGAGACAGAGGCTGATAGAGATAGAGACAGAGACTGATAGAGACAGAGACTGATAGAGACATAGACTGATAGAGACAGATAGAGACAGAAACTGATAGAGACAGATAGAGACAGATAGAAACAGATAGAGATAGAGGCAGAGACAGATAGAGATAGAGACAGATATAGACTGATATAGATAGAGACCGATAGAGATAGAGACAGATAGAGACCGAGACAGACAGAGAGAGACAGACAGAGACAGATAGAGACAGACAGAGACAGATAGAGGCATATAGAGACAGAGACAGATAGAGACAGATAGAGAGAGACAGAGATAGAGACAGATAGAGACCGAGGCAGACAGAGACAGACAGAGACAGATAGAGACAGAGATAGAGACAGATAGAGATAGATAGAGACAGAGACTGATAGAGACAGAGACAGATAGAGACAGAAACAGATAGAGACAGAAACAGATAGAGACAGATAGAGATAGAGATAGAGACAGATAGAGACCGAGATAGATAGCGACCGATAGAGACAGAGACAGATAGAGACAGATAGAGATAGAGACAGATAGAGATAGATAGAGATAGATAGAGACAGAGAGACAGATAGAGAGAGATAGAGATAGATAGATGGATGTGTGTATGCCGGGTCTGGTGGCTCAGTGGACTAATGGGTCCGCTGCAGGGGCCTGTGTTTGACCTCATGGTCACAGGTTTTTTTTTTTACTCTAGCCCCGCCCCCCACTGACCCCTCCCCCACCGGTGTGGCCCTCTGCCACAAATCACACTGTAAATTTGGCCCCCGAGAGAAAGTTTGTCAGTGCCCATGCTCTACACCAAACAAACCCTAACTCAATTGTGTCGGCTCCTACAATCCATCTCTTCAAAGTTAACTCATTCTGATGAGCCTGAATACCAACAACATTATTGGCACAGTTTGATTAAACAGTTGGAAACAGAACCTGCTTTTCTAAGCAGAGACTTCTTACTGTTTTTGATCCTCCTGCTCATCTTGACACAGCTCCATTAAAACAAATACTCTCTAGTGAGTTTTATCAAAGTCTGGTTCCTCATCCTTCTTCTTGTCATTCTTTTATGATGCTTCCTTACCATCCTCATATTAAAGGTGATGATGAACAACATCTTAGTGATGAGTCATTGTAATTGTTGGTAACCATCGCTGACTCTGCAATATATTTCACAGCACTGGAAGCACTTGGCACTGAAAGAACAAGGCATTAGCCCTAAAAGTTGGATTCCCAAAGTTTCAGAGACCCCACCTCTGTCTGACAATGCATAAGCACTCCCCCCCTTGTCTTCAGGGTGGATCCCTATTCTTTAATGAAGATCCCAAAGATACTACCAAAGCCATAAGCTACACTTGCAAAGTCTGTGGTTCCTGTGTATGGTTCCAAGATCCCAGCCGCCTGTTCTTCAGCTTGGATCTTTTGATCTGTGTGCATACAACTCTCCCAAAGTACCTTACTGAAAATGCAAGCATGAGGTTTACCTAAAAGCTGCAAGACATTTCACCTAATGAGTAAGAGGGATCTGAAATGGGGATTTTAGAGCTCAAGAGACCTGAGACTAGTACTGAGGTCGCAAACTCTGCTATTTGTGAAATCCTAGGGTTTGTAACACAAAAATAATGAATTACAATACACTAAGCGTTCTTTACATTTCAGAAAATATTTTTTGATTTCTAAATGACATTCTGTAACTCATTCTGCATTACAAAGCGGAGGGCATATGAAGGGGTAGCCACCTCCTCTTTGGCATTAGCATTGAAATAAATCTATGGTTCGTGAGCCCCATGTGAGTCATAGACCATTGAGAAGTTACAAACTTCCAGGTTGGGGTGGTAACTGATTTGCAATGAGTAAGCTGTCCTCTTTAGGTAGCTTCCCCTTTTAGAATCATGTTGTGGGAAGCAGCAGGCTGTGGTACTGGCTAGTACCCTTGACATCTACCCTTGACATCTTCCCAAATGGAGAAAAAAAAATGAAAGCAACACCTGTTCATTTAGTGGGTATGGGCTACTTTAAAACATGCTTCATGCTTCTCTTTTTGGATTACAAATACAAGGATAGAGGAGTTCTGTCCTTTGCAAGCCACCACCCCAGCTAATTCCTTGAGGTTGCAAATTGCAACCTGGCTATATTCATTAGACAGGTGATTGCGCATCCCTCTCTGACTGGACAATTTGTGATGTAACTCTTACTGCATAGGTCACATCGCACGTTCACAAGTCAGTTGGGATGCAATATGCACATCCTAGCTTGAGAACAGAGATTTGTACACGAGACCCTTAGTCCTCTCTGCTAGTTGCTTTATGATCTGCTTGTAGCAGAATTCTATCACTGCTAATGTCATAAAAGGAAGTAATGGGAAGAAGTATGGAGGAAAGTATGTTTTTTCCAGCATCTTCATTCAGTTGTTTGGATATGGAATTCTGTCGTACACATAAGAGAACTGTTTCTTTCTATAAGGAAGCGAACACGACGTCAGCTATTTTAGGGCCCATTCCAGGTAGATTGGTATTAGCGTTTTCAGCTTAAATCTTCTGCTTTCAGCCCCGTTATTTTCAAGCACATTAGCTGCGAAACGCAGATAGAAATATGCTCAGACAATGGCTTGAAATTATGGGTAAACATAGAAAAATTGGTGCAGTAACACCACATGATAATAAGTAAGTAATTATGCGGTGATATTGCTCTGTATCAGTACTATTGAGCGCGGTATTACTGTGCGTTAATACCGGGCCACTTACACTGGACTCTTCATGGTTCGTTTTTCAATGTTACCACTGATAAGGCAGGTGTAAAGAAATGACAATTGCATGTTGATTCCTCTGCTCCTAGTGAGCTTTTGTGGCTGTTGTCATGTCCTGCTACTCCTCGCCTTCTTGTTTCCTTTCTTTCCTGCCAAGTAAACATGAAGCACGTCACATGTGGAAAGTTCAGAGCAATAGCAGGGCACAAACAGTGTCACGTAAAGAGATCTCGCTGTATTGTGCCTTTTTATCTCTGACATAATTTGAAACAAGTGATGAGGGAATAGCATACCCTTTCAGCTGGCTAATTGTTTGAAACAGGATCCCGAGGCCGGGGTAATGAAGGCGAGTTAACATGGTGGGGGGCGGAGATAAAAGGTGCATTAAAGCGTTTCAGATTCGATCATTAGGTTTCAGTGCACCCATATGTTTCCAGAAAATATAATTGGAAACTTGATTCCTTGACCTTTAGCTGCCATGCCGTACCTTTGTTTTTAAATCCACATTAAGTGGTTCGCCCAATCGAGTTCATTGGATAAGAGCAACCTGTGGCACATTTTAACACAATTACATGCTTTTTGTGCAGACGCGGCCTTTTTTTTTCTTAACCGAGCCTAACGCGGGCTTCTGTTATGGTCTAGTTCATTCGAAGCAGTTATTTAATACCCTCAGCGTGCTCGGACGGAAACTCTCTTGGTCACTCGCTGGCCTTTCCCCTGGCGCGCTCTCGCGCCCTGCCTCTGTCGTGCCCTTTTTTTGCCGCCCATGTGGCGGGGGAGGGGGTAAGGGGGGGCGGTGTTAGCCGCCCGCCCTCTAGGGTCGGCTGCGCTTCCCGGTCAGCGGTTTATACCGCCGCTGTTAGGGAGAGAGGGTGGCACCACGTTTTTGTGGTTACTCGTGTGCATAAGCTGTAGTTTCAGGAGCCAGTACTAAGGGAATCGCTTGGCACATTTACGATAGCACGTTGTATAGCCCAGAGACCTACTGAGCCCTGAAATCAAAGCACGTCCCTTGAATGACGTTCTACGGTGGGGGTTTTCATAGTTAATGTCGATACTGTTCAGCACAGATGGTGTTGTCTGCAGGCAGAACGGCACAGAAGGTCCTTCCGCTACATGCACGCAAAGCAGGCAGGCTGTCTTTAACTTTTGAGTTGCATAGGGCGAGCAAGAATTGCAGTATGTGTTATTTCAAAAACTGTTAGGGTCTGATTATGAGTGCCCTTGTAAATGGTGATCCATGCACAACATTGTGCGGGGATCACAGTTATAAGTGATGCAATGTTTATTACATGCAGTAATTACCGGGTGCAATAAATTCTTCATCCTCCCAATTAAATTTGCCAGATGCTAACGACTGTCAAATGGCTGGGATGTACCAGCACATAAGGATTTTGGAGTGGTAATCAGGCCAAACTCTGAATAGACGAAAGTTATTGCGATATTTATCGCACCGGATAAATTCTGCACACCTGGGTGTCAGATTTTATCAGACACAGTAATTATCAGATTCATTAGCAGGGCATACGTAATCAGGCCCTTAGTAGTGATGTGCTGTTCTGATGCCTGAAGTTTATGCAACAGATAAAAAATTATTAGGCAAGTGTTGCATCCGACTGCAGGGTAGGATTATTCAAAGGATTTTGTATGACAGAACTAGTCCTGTACATTGTGACCCTATAATCTAGTTTTGCAAATCTTACAAATGCTGGGGAGCCTGATAAATAGGAGACCGATTATATTGACACAGCCTAACTCCATTAACAGGATTCAGATCTGCTTTATTGACAAGGTGGCGCTGTTAATATGATCTAGTATATTAAATTGGCTGGAAAAGTGGGACAGTAGAATCCATCTGCAGTCTAATTGACAGGGAAATTCTTTCAAAGGGTCTTTAATGGGGTTTTTATTGACAGGGTGTATCTGTAGTCAGTAAATACTCTTTGCAAAACATAGAACGAAAACATATCAGGTTGTGTCAAGCCATTAGGTTAGAAAATGGTCGTGTTACGTCTTATGTTTCACTTCTTGCAAAGCGTGTTCCTGATATTTGGCACCATTTAGCACAAACGTGCAATATGAAATTGTTCTTTTTGTATAAAAACAAACATGTTTTTTTAATTTTAAGGAAAACTAGTGCTTCATTTCAATTATTTTAAAAGTATTGTAAATCTATTCAGCTGGACTCAGGGCATTAGTATTGGAAGTTTAGAACCAGTGGTCCTTGTAGAACATAGTCTTAATGTAGGCAGTAACCAATCCTTTGCAAAACTCTCGGTGCACTCCTTCAGGCCCTTGGGTTCAGGTATCAGGGTTTCTATCCATTGAAAGTCTGTAGTGGAAAAAGAAAGTGACTGAAAATCAAAATATTTACCTCTGTTTCATTCCTATGAAGCAACACATAGCTTTGTGTCAGTTGTTAGAGATCTGGCGTTTTCAGAGGTCTGCTTTCGAGTGATTACCACCTTAGTAAATCTTGGGCGAAGTCAGGGTTAAACTATATAAAATGTTTTCTGGCCTAGTGAAACAACCATGGCGTTATTTCTTCCTGCATCAATGCTGTATGCCACTCACTTTATACAATCCTATTTCAAAATCACGAGGCCTTTCAATACCACTCTCTTGTTTATCCATTTGAAGAAAAAGGATGGCCTGTGATAGTTAAAAATTGTGTGCAGTAGTATCATATAAATTGTGAAAATGTGAGTAGCCCTCAGTATCAGAGGCTGCGCATAAATTGCAATTAAAGATTCAAAAGCTAGAAAGGAGCAGAAATCATTAGAGGATCAGCCATTATCTTTGATTTTGCTCTAAAGCCAGAAGATAATTGGTCCACTGGACCTTTCAGTGTCTTCTACAAGCTAACTGCAATTACACCACGATCTCCCATGGGGGTCTCATCAAAATCGCTAAGCGATGACCTCCTGTATTTTTTACAGAGAACAGTACTCTGGGCAAATATTTTTGTGATCACTGTTCTCAACTTGAATTAAATGCAGCCGGGACACTTTCTAACAGCAAATTATGGTCGTTCACCTTTATCCATAACTGTGGTATCCATAATCATAATCATGTTAAAACCAACCACCACAGTCAAAGAAAACAACAGTAATAATGTGATCAAACTGTGCCTACTTTTCTCATACCACAACCCATTAAGCTAATTATTGCCTTCCTCTTCTCACTCTAGTTGTCACTCAGAAATTCAAACTATTATAAAATTACACCTAAGAAAGATAACCATGAAACTGAAATCTTGGTAAACAAAATTTATTGAAGAGCTGTTCATCTTCCTGGACCATGGCCAGTCATGTGCTTTTGTTTTTCCTTGACTACTATGAAGCTTTTAATAATATTGATTGAATGACTATTTTCAGCTGCCTATTAATGGCTTCTTTTAAGAGTGGCACAGCATTGTCATCATTTAACTCTTTTAAGTGGAGTGAAATTAAACAGGTAAAATAAGCAGCCTCATTCTTGATTTCTCCAGACCTATTTCAAGGATTATACCTGCCACTGATAGTTTTGTTGCTTCTTGGCATGCCCTGGGAATTATCTCAACATAGGTTTTGATTTTGTTCGTACAGCAGAAGATAATGGCTAAAGCACTATTCCTAGCACAGACTGGCAGCCCATCTATCACAGTCTTACATAATGGTCACATTAAAATGACTGCGTGACAGTCTCGTGTGTTTTTCCAGAGACAAGAAGTCACTCCTGGATGGATTTTTCCATCACCATTGTGCCATACTCTGAAAGATATGAAGATTAGAGATCTTTGCTCCCTGCATTATATGTATTTCATTTATTCAACCTTGTCATAAACAGACTAAAACCATTCACCAAGCCAGCAGAGGAGTGCAAGACAAATATGTTGAAACTCTACCAGCTGACTTTCACACTACCGCTTCCATGTTCATTAGTGCCCTCCTCTTCTCTGTGAATGACCTCATAAAGTAAATATATGTTAGAGCTGGCATCCTTGGTGTTCCTCTCCCCTAACGTTTTGCCTTCAATCCTCCTGTTTTGCTGACTTTGTTTTCGCTGGCTTTAGGACTCAGTGCACTTTACCACTGCTAACCAGTGCTAACCAGTGCTAAAGTGCTTGTGCACTCTCTAGTTCTACCTTGCCAAGGAGTGCCACCCCAGTCCTGGACCTTTGAAAGTGGGCCTGAAGGTGCTCTGCCAGCCCATCTGTGGATCCAGCATAACCGATGCATCTCCTCTACTGCGCAGTGCAACCATGAGCAGAACTGACTCATCACCTCTGTTGTGTGGACATTGCCAGCGCAGGCCCTCACATCACAAGCTTCTCCTTGACGGGATCCTCAACGATGGAGGCCCTCACATTGCTCTCTTGCAGCTCCTCAAAACAGATGCATCGCCTCAGCTGCGCAAAGCATCCTTAACACAGGACTTCCCATCGTAAGCCCTCATCAATGGAATCCTCTGACGGCACAGGACCGCACACCACAAGCTAGCAGCTACTCAGAACCAACACATCACCTCAACTGCACGACACAGCCCCAACGTGGGACTCCGCAACTCTTCACAACCAGGATTCAAGGTGCTCTTTTTCAGCAAGCCTAACTGGGTCCCTGTAGCCAGCCATCGCTCCATCGCGGTCGACCTGAATTATTGACCTTGTCCCAGTTTAGCGTGACCAGATATCCACAGCTTGTGCTTTGTGCTTTTTGGTGCTATTTTCACTGACATCTTTAAACTTGCATATCTCCTTTTCTACTGTTTGGATTTTTGTTGTTTTGGTCTTGATTTATTTCTCTTAAATTTTCCTCTATTTTATGAAATTGGTGTGGAATTTTCCTTGTGTTGTGTTTTCACTTTATTACTGCTTGAAGTGCTGCATAAATGCATTTTACACATTGCCTTTAAGTTAGGCCTAGCTGTTCTGTGCCACGCTACCAGGGGGTTGAGCACAGGTTAATTTGGGGTTTGCTAGTGCCTCACTTTGACAAGGATTGTGGTTTCTGCTTGAGTAAGGGTTTCACCCCTCTCAACCAGTGGCCCAATTTCTTACAATATGCTATTGAAAAAGTGCTGTTAAACATAGCTAACCCTAGAATGGAGACACCAATCAACTGCATGTCAGTCACTTGTAATAAACATAGCTAACCATAGAATAGAAACACCAACCAACTGCATGTCGGTCACATTTACATGGAACAGATCTTTGAGACAGTGCTAGACGTGCAACACACCACCCGGCTGGAGCACAGCAGTCTCCTTCAGATCTCATTTTTATGCACTATTGGTGCGTGAGGAAAACTACCCATTACTCTGGATCTGATCCAGCCATTTGCATTGATCCTCCTTGATCTCTCAGTAGCTTTTTATACTGGCAATACCAAACCTCTTCTCGGATGCGTAACAATAAACAATTATATTGGAGAAACAGTGGTGCAATAGTGCGCCTCATTCATTTTGAACCAGAATTAACAGATACAATTGTCATTCTACCACTCCACCTCCATAGACATCTCAACAGTCATACCACATGGATCATCTGTGCCATCATCTCCATTGTCTACTTGTATTGCCTTCTGAATATTGTATGCATCTACAACGTTTATTATGCATGAGGTTTATACCTGTATACTCAGAATAAAACAGGAGCTTGTGAACAGCAAGAAGTCAGGGACTGCCCATAGAAATTCAAATTAGATGCTCCTTATTTGACTTTCCATCAGCACTTTTAAAAAGCAGTGGCCGCAATGTAATAAGTTACTATAACATGTTAGGATAGCAATACATTTGTCGTTTCATAATCCAATACAATGCAGATAAATTTGGTTGGTCCTTGAGCCTGCTCATATTTTCTTTGTGAATAATAGGCAATACATTGCAGGCACCTCTGTAAGCATGCGCTTCTAAACTATGTGATGATCCATGAGAACCGAAACTGACTACAAAACAAAGTGCACCAAGCTACTGTAGAAGTATTTTGCTGAGAGCAGTTCTATAGATGCCACTCTTTAGTTTCTCTTTGTGCTTGATAATAAACATAATCCATAATGTAGTCAGAGCTCATTCTGTGCTTTTAAGATATAATCTTTCATAGAGACTGTTTGTTCAAAACAAAACTTGGCTGGGTACAATTATTTTGTGATGGGAAAGATGCAGAACTGAAAGCCATAAATAATGTTGGGAGAACTTCTTTTGTCCCATTTGGACTTACATATTGAGAGGAAAGCAAGATCAGAAACTCCATTTTTTTTAGATACGTCTGCAGTACACTGTATCTTACTTTAACATATGTGGAGATCCAGGGTATTAATGCACTTGAACAAAAGGAAGAATACTGTGGTGTGATCTCCGTAGATCTCAGTGAATGATTCTTTTACATTTGTTATGAAGCTCCATCAAGAACTAATAGTGAAAAAGTTATTAGGGTGAGTACCTAATTCTTATGCAAAAAGGCAAAAGTCTTTAATTCACAAAACTTTGTGTTCAATGCTCAATTCAATACCAAAGTGCGTGTTTGAGAATCTGCAATTTTTCCTCAAGCACATTCTCAATGGGATCTTAATATATGTCTACTAAAGTGTAGAGGTTCTTATATACATCAAGGATGCGCTTTGGATTTTGAGTACTTAACTTCAAAAGACTTGTTGCCCTCAATCAATACCTTTGCAGAGAATCATTTAACAGTATCCCTGCCTCACCAACAGCAGTGGTCCACCAATACTCCAAAAGATAAAAAAAAGGATGGCAGTAGTCACCTCCGGTTATTAATGGCCTGACAATGTTGATGAATTATGGTGGTGTTGTTGTGGTGGAGCTTCCAGCTCAGAGCTGATGGTATCCCTGGCTCTCCATCCCCAGGGATCATGGAATCACTGTGAATTTTCCCAAACCTACCACAGACTAAAAATTGAGCATGATCTATCTCTGTGGATTCACAGGTTTACTGGAAGGGGAGAATGCTCTTTTCCCCCCACCATAAAATATCATAGCAATTACTTTCCAAAGTGTGCATGCACACCTGCAACAAGAACAGGATCCTGGTGATTAACTTGCCAATACAAGGCTCATAGATGGTTCAAGAAACTGAATCAAAAAATTCCCCTTTTATCAGGCGCAGTTCGAACAAACCACATAAGGTATCCTTGGTGAATACATTGCAGTCTTTAAATCAGCAGATCTTGTGTAATCGTTTATTTTCTCAGGGTAAGAGCATCTGTCAGTGGGTCTGCAGGGCTTCCAGACAGATCGAGCATAACTGTGCTTGCAGACCCAGGCCAATGTCCATCACTATCCCTCAAATGCACCCTCCACAGCCCAGCTGCCAAAATAATCGAGTGCAATTGCTATTACCTGCTATGACCGAGGGAACGGCAGGGTAATGGCAAAGTTTAAAATTGAGACGAGGTGTCTCCTGTGATTAATTGGAGCCAGTGGTTTCGGGGCTTGCCAAACACAAGGAGATGTTGAACAGAGCGCAGAAACTTTTCAGACACTCACCCCCCCCCACCCCACCCCCCAGTCACAGACCCGGGTTGAATCCATCATCGTGCTTTAGCTCACTTCACCACCCCAGTTCATACCCAGCCGTATGCAAATCAGTCTTGACCCTGTTCCTCTTGGGAACAGTCCAGACCAAACTGCCAAGCCAGGTCTTCCCTGGACTGGAAAGAAGCATCCTGGGACCGGTTTTGGGGTAACACCCCTCATCAGCCAGGCTAGCTTGAATCCAGTGGCAAAGTGAGCAAGGGACCCACGTCTGGGCATACCCTGCCAACTTAGGGTGAACAAAGCAAACACAGGGAGATGATGGACGGAGCGCTGAAACTTTTCAGACACTCACCCCGGGTCACAGATCTGGATTAAATCCATCATCGTTCTTTAGCTCACTTCCCCACCCCAGTTCAGACCCAGCCGTATGCAAATCAGTCTTGACCCTGTTCCTCATGGGAACAGTCCAGCCCAAATTGCCAAACCAGGTCTTCCCTGGACCGGAAACAAGCACCCTGGAACCAGTTTTGGGGTACCACCCCTCAGCAGCCAGGCTAGCTTGAATCCAATGGCAAAGTGAGCAAGGGACCCACGTCTGGTCATACCCTGCCAACTTAGGGCGAACAAAGCAAACACCCCAGTTCAGACCCAGCCGTATGCAAATCAGTCTTGACCCTGTTCCTCTTTGTCACCAGCACTTACTTGTCAATACCGGCTCTTAAAACGGTCTACCACGTGGATGGCGCTGTCTGTCAACTTTCGAGATAAACACAATAACAGTTGTTTATTCATTCAATACACATTAAAAGTGACTATACCGGGCCCCAAACCCTTCTTATAGCTTTGGGGGCCTGAAATAGTCTGAATTGTCACACTGGTAGGTGGGTGATGGTTGGTAGTGCTGGCAGGAGCAATGGGTGCGCAAGCTGCAGTGGCCTCTTGACAAGGGCTCTGACACTTATTTATTTATAAATTAAGCACTGGTCATGTCTCCATCAAATTCTGAATGGAGGCCTTTCTCTTTTAGCCCTCACATTTTTAAAGAAAAAGGAAGATCGCTACGCTAATCTTTAACTGAGGGTTATATTGACCTTTACACATACACTGTATTCAATGCTCAAATAGTCTGTTTCATGTCATTCAATAACAGTTTAAATTTTTACTTGTGTTGTGAATCTTGAACATTCTTAGAGACTATTTTCTTTCAACACACCCACAGCTTGCAGTGGAGGTCGTTAATAGGTTTGTTTGATATATACAACTCTCTTTCTTTATTAATATTACTTGGAAGCTTGACCTTTCACGTTTTTCAACTTGGAAGAATCTATCCTTGTGTAAAAACTACAACTCTAGAAGTGGTCTTTTCCAGAAACAAGGTTTTGTAACAATTAGTTTTTCTTTACAAAACAAAATTTTATAGCATCTCACTTGACTGTTTCATTACATTTCACAGTTTTTGATCCTTGTTTTAAGTTTAAGTTATTGGCTTTATTGTGAAATGATAATGATTGACAAAGTTTACCACTCATAGTATTTGTTGGAGGATGGGTTATTGGTAGGGGTAAGTATGCACCTACCACTAGCAATAAGACCACCCACGCAATATAAGGTCCCGAGAAGGTCTCAGTACATAAGCCCCTGGTTCAACACTTGGTTGCTGGTTGTGAGCAAGCAGGCTTAACTCAGGAGACAGGTATGTAAAGAATTCAAAGAAATCAATACATTAAATAAGTAAGAAACAACACAAAATAAAAATCTCATACCAATTTACAAAAATTGGAAATATTTATCTTTAAAATGACACCAAAATGACAAAAATCATACATAGGGAACAGGAGATATGATTTTTTAAAGATTAACCACTTTATAGTGCTTAAAAATATGTATCGTCAACTTGGGACATTTGGACGCGCTTGATCGGGACAAAGTCAAAGTTTGAGGCCGACCGCGGTGGAGCCCTGGTCGGATACACTAAGCAGGAGGCCCTGGTCAAAATGTTACCTTCGGACTTAGAAACATTTCTGGAGGATTTTTCTCCTGCCTTCATGTGGTCCCCTCCAGCAGGCCGATTTCGATGCAACATTGTCGGATTGCTTTTACACAAGGCCCCGGTCCAAATCCTGGAAGTCTGGAGCTCCGGAGCTTTCAGTGGGAAGAACCTGAAATCCGGGCCGGGTTGCGGTTGAAGGTAGTTAGGTTGACTCTTGACGTCCGGCCGGTCCACTTGTGTAACTTTTTCCAAAAGTTCCTCCAAACTTCTAGAACTTCTTCCTGAAGTTCCTCTTAAGGCTTGAAAGTGTCCAAAACACTAATCCAAGTACCTAGAAGCTCTGAGATCGTCCTTGAAAGTTTGGAACTACAATTCCCATAATTTACCTGCGCAAACCCTTAAAAGTCCACTGGACGCACTCAAGTTTGGGGACTTCTTGAGGAACATGATGCAGGGAAGCTCTGTTAACCTGTTGCTTTCAGGGAGCCCACTGCTTAATCCTTTTTGAGGCAAGGCACAGACTGTAGTTCCAAGTGTGCAACAGGAGCAGTCCTTCAGGTAGCAATCCTGTGTGATGCAGACCAGAGCTCCAGCAGGGTAGTCCTTCTTCTTGTAGTTTCTGTTAGTAAATCCAAGTTGCTATGCAGTTCTCACATATTTAATAAATGATCTGTGGCAACAAGCAGGGGGCACCGCTGTCCAATGAGGTGCCCGGTGCCATCCAAAAGCATGACAGCGTCTTCCAAAGTGTGGTATAATCTTGTCCCACTAAACACTGCACTTCAAAATTCAAGATGGAGATTTTGTCTCCTTTGTAGTAAGAGCTGGCTAAATCAACCAACTAGTGTGGCTCATTTCCATTAGCACTCCACCTCCTGCAAATTCAATTCTCAGGCCTGCCATCTGGCTTGGGTTACAGGAAGAGGGGGTAGGCGTGGCTGGCATTCCTTAGTGTCCTGCTCTCTTTGAAGCCCAGTTTGATTTACCCAGCCCTCGACCCGGCCCGTTCTGTGCAGCTTCAGAGCTCTCCCCATCAGATAACCTCTGGTCTATGTGGCCACTTATCACCTCATCAAAGCAGCCTGGCTCAGCCTTTTAAGGCTGACCAATCAGAATAGGCTGCTTGAAGGCTGGAGTTTGGCTCACAAAAAAGAAGGTCCTATAGTTTCTTTTCTGTACTAGTTATGATACAGTCAACAGTGGCAAATTGTTGGATTTATCACTGCCAATCTTTTAATTCTTTGAATCAAATTTTCAGCCTCTCCCTAGCAATATTTATAATTAAATTACATATTATAATGTTAGCATATGGAAATAATAATCTACAATGGAAAAAATGAAATTGCCAGTTTTCCCCTCACCAGGGCTTATAAAATAGCTTTTATATTGTCCTTGCTTACACTTACAGGGCACCTAGGGGAGATGTTAGGGGTGACCTATTTGTAAAAATAAGGTAGATTACCACTTTGGTAGAACATTTACCACCAAAGTTGAATTTGCATGAAATTTACTTTTAAAAACAGTCTGCAAAGCAGGGCCGCCTTTAAAAATGACAGGAGGCACAAAGCAGTGCACACTCCGGTGCAGGACATCTACTGGGCCTCTAAAGACCCCTACCCTATTATATACAAGGAACTTATAGGTAGTTGAATCCTCCCTGTCCTTTTATATACAAGGGACTTACAGGGTCTGTCATTGCCAATTGTAATTATACCTAATCACCATATACTTTTTTCATCAGAGCACTGTGCCCTGGGCCTGGTTAGCAGAGCCCAGGGCACAGTCATAATCCGTTACCACCAGTATCAGTCAAAAAATGGGGGTGAACAGGGTCAAAAAGGATGTCTTTCTCACAATATTAGTCTAAAAATATAGATTTTAGAATTCATACATTAATTATGGAATTTTAATATGCCTACCCAATATACATTCATCTTTAAATTAATCAGATATTAAAAGCACCTTATTATGCCAAAGTGTGTTTAGGATGCTTTCGATTTTTCTTGGAAATCTATAAATTATGAGGATTGTTTTCTGAAAAATGTCTGTTTATAATTTACAAATTGATCACCAGATCGTGCAATCTCGACGACCTTATATTATCTATACATTAGATTGTATTTCCTAAACATTATGCAGCATTTTTAGTCCGTTGTGTAAGATTACCTTTGTTACATTCGAGAAAACACTTGCAGCTACAATCTGCGAGCCGAATATATTTGAATTTAATATTAAGTGACAGTGTGATAAAGGGTAGAGATGTTTCCATGTTTCACAGAAATGCCTTATTAGATGTTACAGTAAGTGCTGACAGTCCACTATGCTAGTTGTGTTATCAACATCTACATCAAAGAGAACTCACATTGAATCATATATTCTGTAACGTGATACAGCTAAGGGACATGTTAATGAGTATTCAAATTGATAAAAATTCATAACTGATAAATGCATACATCCTTTCTTTTGAACTAATGATTCCTCTCAATCTAAAAATACCATATTACAATTAACAATTTCTATTGCTCTTGAAGATACGCATAGATATTTTTCATTTCAAATACAAAAATGATTGTTTAAGTGAGATATCATAGGTAGGTTTAATCTGTCTGTCATCTTGTAAGAGATGGTTCAGTTTGTGTTTTTTCACTACAGCAACCACTTTCCTGAAACCATAGGCAGGATAGTTTAACGCAAGAATACTCAGAGAAAATGATTACAACAATGGAAGCATTTGAATCTAGCAAATCTGAAAGAAATTATAGAGTAAGTAATATGACAGAGATAAAAATAAAGGGATACGCTACATTCCCTTTTCCAGAAAGAGAGGCAAAGCATAATACAATATGACTTAATTAATTAATTGCCCAGTTCGTTGCCACTGGTATTTTTAGATTACTTCTGCAAATAGTCTTTTTGTGAGTACAGACTCATGCTTGACAAAAAGTTGGTTTTACACTTGTAAAAACATTTATAGATGCAGATATTTTCATGGGAGGGCAAGGCATGTCATGAATGCTCTGTAAGTTTGTTGACAACCACAAATATACTTGTTATTGATATTAAGACCTTTTTTTGACCCATTCCTACCCGATGACTGAAGGATTTACTTCTGTCAAGTGCAGGAGTAAATCGGTTTTAAGAATGAGTGTAATCAGGGAACAATCACTAAATTGATGATGTAGGGGAAAACATGTCTTTATGTGGAACAATACTGTCCTCATAGAGAAAAAAGGAAAAAGCAAATATCAACTAGTATTATTTTGTAGTACCAAACCTGTAGAATGCATAAGAATGTTAGAAGCTGGACATGCACAGATAAAAATAAAAGTGGGGATGAGTCATTTTGCACATTAGGTTTCAAAATGTCAGTTTCATGGGTGGGAGTAGATATCTCAGTCTCGCTGTAGTCTATAGTTTTCGGAAGAGAAGGACAAAAGAAACATTTTATTCATACCTGTGGTTACGTGTTCTGTGAGTGATGTTGATGCTACAGCTATTTAATCATTATCAAACCAGCATTACTCAAAAGAAGTATTTAGTTCGTTGGGAGACTTCTTGTCAATTCTACTGGGATTTCAAATGGTGAGAAATTGATAACTTGGTATTAATTGCATTGATTGGTATCTTTTTATTTCTTCAGTCAATGTTGTTAAAGCCAACACAGAAGTATGGCTAGTAAATTTGCTGGGCATAAATGACCAGACACCTTGCTGTATGTTTTGCTAAGGATGGTGGTAATGATGCTACAAAGAAATCACAGGCACTGTGGGGGGTGTTTTTAATTCTTGCCACTAGATTGACAATAAAAAGTTCTCATGGCAGCCCCAAGTGAAAGAACAATATTAAAATGTTACTTTTGCCTGATTGCACCAACCTTTAATGCTAAGGTCTTCCTGGGCTAGGACTGGACAAATTAAGTAGTGGGTGCCATCTAAGTTTGCTAATGCTTGCCTGGCATACAGATATATAGCTGTAATAGAAAGACACTTAAGGCAAAGAATCGAGTCATTTGCTCTTTTTAAAATAGAGCCAGAACATTTCCTTTATTCTTTGAAAGTGGACCTTTTAAAAATAACTCAAAAACTTTTATATTTGAAATGATTTTTAAAAAAGCCGAAATATTTTAAATGTTCTTTCCACATTTCCACATTTCTATCTGATTAAATTTAGTTTATTGGTGGCTTTTATAAAAGCAACCACACCATCAGGGGGGATGCTTAAGATCACACTTAAAAAAACACAGCATCCAAATAAAGATCCCTGCACAGTAAATTACATTTATATTCCATGACCTACTTTTAATGTATCGTGACGAATATTAACCTGATTGCTGACTATATAGGAATTTATAGGATGATAGTATAGATTGTCCAGCTTTTTTAAGTAATCTTGGCATATTTTAATGTGTGTTTTGTTGTAGGGCAGTTATAAGGGAATACATAGGAATGTACAAACAGTGCCTAAGTGGCGCAAGTGCCTTGTATGTACTTCTCGGCATGAGGCTCCTCTCTTTTCAATGCCCCACCCCCTCCTCACACAGTGAAATTGTTCTTCAAGTTGGCAGGTATGATTTAAGGAATCCTCGGTAATGTAGTCATTCTCGGGTCTACTCCAAGGGTGGGATCTTCAGGCAAATGGTTCAAGGCTGGCTTCAACATAGCTTGTCATATTACCTGGCTCCTCCCACCAGTTTTTACTCCCATGATCAAATCCCTCACTAATCTGCACAGAACAAGTTTGTGCTGATTTTAATAAAAGCAATTTAGAGAGCGATGGAACCCTTGGTTTATATGAGCCAGTAGCGGCCACAGGCAGAGTAAATCGGTGGGGCAGCCCAGGGGGAATAAAAAATAAAACCAAACAAAACTTACCTGCAGCCTGACATCCACCGCCTCACCACCTCTTCAGGTTCAATGCTAACACAGGCTCCCAGACTCCCCTCCGCCTATTCAGATGCTACTCTCATTCTGGTGTTAACCAGCATGAGAAAAAAAAGTATAGGGATTGGGCAGTGCGGGCTGGTTCCACGCTCCAACTGGGACTGTGAGCCTATGTTCCTGAACTTGCCGATATAGCCAAAAAATAGCCTGGAGATATCCAAGTGCGCATGTCGGTTTGGCCGGCTGTGGACAGCCGGCCAAAGTAACATGCACACTGGCAGTGCGTGCCCTGAGCCCTTAACTCCTCCTGCTCCTGATGGCCCCGCCCTCAAGACTCGGCTGCGGGAGTAAAATAAAAAGATAATAAAGCAGTTTTGTACGTGCTTTATTATCATTTTATTTTACATAAGTCTGCTGTTTCCAGCAGTGGGGCGATGCTCCCCCAACATAACGGAGGAGCTGCCCCTTGTTGTGCCCTACACCAGTAGACACAGGTAGCCATGTTGAGTTCCAAGTCTTTTTTATTAGTTCCTGGTCAAAGTAACAACAATCTTAACTCCAGCCAGCTCTGGTCAAGTACCAGCCCTACCAGGAGCAGCCTGCCTAGCTGCTCAGCCCATCTCTAACTGTCCACACTCATCCACTCAGGCACCCAGGCATTCCACGCATCACAGTCACACCAACATTCCGTATCCAACTCACACTCTGGCTGAGCAGCTAGGCTGGATAACAAGCAAATACACATTAAGAGGATACAACACCCCTGATATGAACTCACTCATGTTAGAAAACTGAAGCACGGTACTGAACATGAGCGAAGCATCAGCCTAGTCCTTCGTCAATACTGTACATCTGTTTTCAGTTCCTTGGTTCTGCATCCCAAAAAATATATATTTTCAATTTGCCCCTGGGCACCAAATGCGCTAAGCGGCCTTACTGGTGGGTACTCAAACGATAATAAGTGAACATAGCAATATATACAGACTGCTTACACCACTGCCCGTTAACATGGGCTACCATTCCAGAGGAAGAGCAAATTCCCACCTGCTCACATCCAAATTTAATCCCCGGTGATTCTGAGCCAAAACTAAGAACAGTGACAAATCCTATAGGGAATACTACTATAGAATTTGACACTAGTGTGAACTTTTTTCATCCAATGATTAAAATAAAAAAGTACCCGTTCCTTAATTAGAACAGGCATGCCCATTTCCACCAGCGCCTGATACTCGGTTCTTGTTTGTAGGTCATGTGGAGAATGTTTTTTTACGGCTTCTATGTTTTATTACTCTGGATAGTTGTTCCCTTTTAATGGTCTTTGCCATTAAGGTTGTTTGGCATTAGTCAGACGTGACTGCAAATAGATTTTACAATTGGTCTCGAGCAGCGGGAGGTGTGTGCTGTTGCAGCCTGACATTGTTCCAAGCAATCCATCCGAGCGGGCGCTCCCCCACTAAACCTAAAGGCGCTTGCACTCTGCTTGCATGATTATGGGCCTATTTTAAAACTCATTTGTGATACAACATCTGTTCATTCAGATATTACAGTAAAGCTGTTCTTGACACTCATTAAACTTGTAACATTACATGTGCTTTACTGCTGCTGCTGAAACACAGAGCGACGGCACAGCTAACCTCTGTGCCAATTTGACAACAAACCACTCACTCTTCCTTTCACGTACTTCAAAAGCAGTTTCCGGTACACTTTTTTGGAAAGCACCCCTAGACTTCAGGCAACAGTTGCACGCACCCCAACTTGGAATCCTGGTTCACAGTGACGAACTCGTGAACTGTGCTCCATTGCTCAAAAGGTGTAACTGCAGAAAACTGTTGTCACATTGGATGCTTCTCTGGGGGGTTGTCGCAGAAGCTCGACGGTCTCTGCTGTAGCAACATGCGTTTTGTGGCATTCCCAAATGCAGGTGAAAGCTGCAGGTGCAGTATTCCACCTGGTTTTCACCTCTGTGGGGCTATCTTTCTGAATCAACTGTTGTTTTGAATGTTTGACTTTCTTTCTCACTCACTGCCACCGCCACGCTATCTGTGGGAAGCTGAACCGCCTCCATCTTAGGGCCTCAAGGAGAGTCGCAGATAATCGGTAAATACGGTCAGATACTCAGCACACACTGCACAGTTGATTAGATCAGTAAAGTCGCTACGTGTTTTGTTGTTTTTCCTCATTATTGGGATAAAAGTGCAGTACAGCACGGTAAAAATATGCGCCATTACCACCACGCATTTGGGTGAAATATATGTGTAAAATGTGCAAATATGTGCAGTAAAAGTTATGCATTATTTTTGACTTGTAACAATTTAAATCTCGCGCTAACGCTAAAGCTTTTTGCCTCATCATTTATAATTGTTTTATTATCGAGACCCTGTATGGTAACTTACATATGGTGTAGTTGAAGGGAAGTCTCAGCTGAAGATAGAAAAGTATAGAAACAAATGTTGTCTCGAGATAAGTATTTTCCATTATTTCGTATTGAAAGGACTTAAATGTTACAAAGATAGTCGACGTGCATGCAGGACACTCAAATACAGGGAGAAGTAGAGACTAAGTTCAATCTATGGTGTTGCGGCAGTAAAGGATGAACTGGGCATGTCAGAATACTTCGAACTTCCTAGCCTGCCATAAGCATCTGAGGCCTGATTTACTATTATTTTACCACAGGTAGTCAACCCTAAGTGGCGCAAACGGCAGCTTCAGTTATCCTTCAGGCACAAAATATATTTTCTGCTCAAAATTTGATGCAAGTGTAGTGCGAAATGTCTTTGCATCAAAGAGCGCCAACCACCACCGTTATTTATGCTAAAGGGGGTGAAATTGGGAAGGAACAGTGCAAACTCCAATTGGCTTCGCTCCCCCCCAAAAAAATGTTTGATCTGGTTTTGCGTTATTTATGCTAAAGAGGGTGAAACTGGGAAGGAACAGTGCAAACTCCTACTGGCTTAGCTCACAAAAAAAACGAAAAAGTGTTTGACTTGATTTTTCGTGAAATCCTATAGCCTAGAATGTTGTCCTCGCTTTAATACTTGTAATGCAGGGTATACTTCGAGTACAAATCTCATGCAAGTTAGAGCCTACTCGTGTTTGTGCCAAAGCACCGTGCACAGCAAATAGCACAGAGCAGAGCAAATAGCACAGATTTTTATAGCAAAAGCACCACTGAAAACATTGTCAGTGCAAGACTCTTACTAAGAATGGTGCTGTGCCACGTTTCCTCATTAGTTCAGCACAGTGCTACAGTTTTTCACACAACCCTGTGTGACTGTTAGTAAAGCTGGGTCTAAGTCTAGTGCTTAATATGAGCTGGTGAGTGCAGGTACGACACCGTCACTCAATTTTGGGGACTGACTCTTATTTTCACATCAGATTTTGATCCAGAGCAAGAGAGTGAAAAACACACAAAGGGAAAAGACGATGGAAGTGGAAAATGGATAAATGTTACAAAGGGAGAAAGCAGGAACCTGCAAGAGTGAGATAAAGGGGCATGGAGTGTATGGTGGTGGATAAAGAGGCATAAGGCAAACAGGGCTATGCAGGCTTGGTATTCCGCACATCAACATTCAGTAGCACTGGCTATTGTTTGGTTTGGATTAATTTGCTTCACTTTTGTTCATTAAACAATGACCCTTGGTTATCACTGGTATCTAGTTCATGTGGGTAGAGGTTACATACTTTTTCATTAAATTTGCCTGTCATCTGTCTGCTCAGTCACATTTGGTCCCCAGTTTTAATTGTCCAGCATTGAGCAATATGCCTAATGAGCAAACACTAATAGATATATAAGTGGGTTAATCATCATTTAAACCCGAGTCAAACCCCAATAGGACTCTGCTTCTGCTTACCTCCCCCAAAATTATGGTTGCCGATCTTGATTTGCCTGTTTGCCTGGGTTAACCCCATCCCCGCATCTTCCATTTGTAACTTGGATATTCAAATTGACTCCCATCTTAGTTTAGTGTCCCAAATTAACCAATACTCCATAACCTAGTTTTTTAATCTCAAAACCCTGCATCAGATTTTTCCATTTTTAGATCAAAGTCTTAAGGTGACGGTAGTCAATGACATTATCCACTTCAGGATTGGTTATTTTAATGCCGCACTTCTTGTTGGTCCTAAAAATCATGGTGATTCAGTGACAGTGGCAAAAAGAAATCTCTATTGACTTCCAGTGCATTCTCGAGTCATGTTAAGTTCCTGGCTGTTGTCCATAAAGCACTATATTCACAATTGCATGACTTCATAGCAAAAGCAAAAGACTTCATAGCTAAAGCAAAAGCATCTTAGGAATCTGAAATCTGTGGACATATTATCTTTCAAATTCCAAAATCTTGCCCCATAACTTAGGAGGATAATGCCTTTTCTGTTGATGCAGCGGATGCATGGGACACATTCTCTAGTCTATTGCATTACGTAAGCAACACTGGCTTACACATTTTAGAAAGACCCTTAACAGACAATCATTTACTTTGACTGTAAGCCTTTAAGTTTAGCACCAATAAACCATGACTGGTGAAGACGTTGCTGTATAAATTAACCTGACAGGTTGAGTGATCATCACACTGAATTTAAAAACTTCAATATCCGAGACATTCTTTTCCATCAAAATTCAAGGTGGGATCTCTCCTTAATGTTCTTTATGGTGAAGAAAGGTGCCCAATCACTCTCCTTCCTTCTATTGCACATCCTGAGTTGCTTCTTTTTCCTTCTTTTTGCACATTTCCTCTCTTGAACCTATAGCTATTTGAGGAAAGTTGGCACTATACCTATTTCTACTCAAGTTCAACCACCATGGTGCATCAAGATTATGAAGTGAAAAATCATTAAAAAGTTTGTAGTAGTTAAATTTCGGTATTCATTTTTTTCTGTAAGAAGATTGCCGTTGTGCTCAGGGGCGTAGGAGACACAAAATTTCTGGGGGGGGGCGGGGGTGGCGCAAAACATTGCGCGCGCGCGTGTGTGCCCGTGTGTGTGCGCACGCGTGTTTGCATGCATGTGTGTGTTTTGAGGATACTCACTGCAAGAGTGGTGAAGCACCTAGGCAAATACTGTATTTTCCCAAATCTCCTTACTTTACTTCAAATCTTACTGCTGCCTTCAGGCCTGGGTCTTCAAGGCGGCAGGTAGGGGTGGGCTGAGGAGGGGCAGTATCAGACAGCAATCAACAAAGGACCTCTCTCCCTTTGTTCTCAGAAGTGCAGACTGCAGGCAGCTGTGGCTGAGATTATAAACAATTCCTGGAGTGTTGCAGTGCAACAAAAGTGTATGGGGCGGGTGGCCTCTGTGACTGTCAGATTGGTCACAGGTAACTGGAGGCTGGTCACAGGTCATGTGCAGTCAGGGCTGGCCTTTCGAGCTGGGCCCAGGCCCTGGTCACCAATTTTCTGAGGGGCGCATGGAGCTGTGTGCATTATGGTTATGCCAACAGCAGCGCCCTTCTCACATTGCTATAGCCTTGTCCTGGTCCCTGCCTGTTTCTTTCTGTCTGATTTGCCAATTTAAAGTGGTTTTAGTACTTCATTATCATATGGCAGGTGCTGTTTTTAACACCCCTTTAGCCCCCTTCACCCTCTGACCCCTGCTGGCACCCATCATCAAACCCATCATTTGCCTGGGCAGCTAAGCTAAATGTGATTTAGGTGAGCTCCGGGAGGTCCGGGATGTTTGTGTTCAAGTGCGAGTCCCTGCTCATCCAGGTACTGAAGAGTGTACACAAAAGTAACCCTCTGCTGCTTCATTCAATTCACTACCATCAGCAAGGGCGCCAAATGTCTCTCGCCCAGGGCGCTATCTTAGCAAAGGCTGGCTCTGCCTGCAGGGCCATTAAAGGTAGCGCTTTTGCGCGCTAAAGGCCCTGTGAATTAAAGAAGGGAGACAAGAAATTCTTTTGTCTTCTCGTTCCCCCCCCCACCCTTGTCCCCTGCGTCCCCCCCACTCCAAAATCTGGGGGGGATATGTCCCCTACGTCCCCCACACTTCCTACGCCCATGGGTGCTGATTGCCTGTGTATACTTCCTTCAGGTACCATTCAGTCGCGGCAGTCCTTCTCTGATACTCGCCTACTTTGCTCTAAACCCGGAACAATCCCCAAATATGATCGAACCAGACATAAAGCAGCACACTCTCCAGACCTGGACTATCAGGCAGAAACCTGTTCGCTTCGTGTATCTCTTTTATACGCCTTCAAACTCTTTCTTGAGCCCTGCCGGCCCTGAGAAGGGAGACAGCCTTACACAGGAGACTGAAATAGACGAAACAACACAAACATGGTTCTTCAGTAAACTTGGTATTTTGGCAAGGACGTTCATTCGCGAATCTTCTTTTTCAAAGAGGGCGCGCTGAAGATTTCAGGACAAAGCGTGTTTAATTCGTCCTTAGACATCGCTGGATTCCTTTCTAATCACGCCCCAGCCCTCTCTCCTGCAGGATGAGGAGCAGCGCCCCCGCCTGT
Organism: Calotriton arnoldi; assembly: GCA_963921515.1. Lineage (NCBI taxonomy): Eukaryota > Metazoa > Chordata > Amphibia > Caudata > Salamandridae > Calotriton > Calotriton arnoldi. The sequence goes on from CAWUFW010003132.1 coordinate 940,952, forward strand.
GTCCTCTCCAAGTGGCTCTTTGTCAGACAGCAGGATTGGCATTGTTTAGTGCACGCCTGGTATTTGCACAGAGGCAGCTACAAAAGAACACATCCCGCGCCCCCTTTGAGCCTTTCAAGAAGCAAGGGCCAGAAACACCACTCTTCTTTCCAATTGAGAAGAATAGCAACAGGCTTTTTACTGTTGTTTTTCACCGGAAAAAAAACGTTTAACTTAGATTGTAGCAGGAAAGTGTCAGAAAAATAAATCACCCATGAGCCGATGCTTTTAATATATACAGACATTTTTGCTATGGTACAAGGAATATTTTAAATTTTGTTTATTAAATGAATAAGCACCTTTGAATAAAGAAGATTTTTTTTCATGTGCCCCCCTGTAAAATCTTGAGTGATTTAAACTAACCTTGGCACACAGAGACACGCGTGCACACTCACACACAGACCGCACCATATCAAGAGGTTAAATGGGACCATCAGCGATGTATATTCGGTCTAGAATTCGGTCTTCCATTTAGGCATCTTCAGAATAGCAGGGTTGTTTTGGACTGTTCTGTAACAGTGTAATTATTAAGTGATGCTGAAACACTGGTGCACAAAGCACTATGGGCCATATGTATCAAGCCCATTTCCCGTTCGCAAACGGGCCGATTCTCAGAATCGGCCCGTTTGCGAACGGGAAATGGGCTTGATTCTCAGAATCGGCCCGTTTGCGAACGGGAACAAGCCTTTTGGGATGTATCATCCAAAAGGCATTCGCAAAATAGAGAAACGCAAAAATTGCGATTCTCTATTTTGCGAATGCATTTAAGGAATCGCAAATTGCGATTCCTTAAATGAAATGTATGAAGCACCTAAGTTGTGCGATTATGGCTTAAGGAATCGCAAATTACCACCAACAGGTGGTGGTAACTTGCGATTTCTTTGAGAAATGCATTTTTTTGCATTTTTCAAAGTGGCATGTGGCGCACATACATGCCCTCAGGGCATGTATGTGCGCCACATGTGCACCCATGCTCATTTCAGGGGTGCAACAGGGTGTCCTTTGGACACCCTTGCAACCTTGAAAGTGCATTCTCAATTTGCGATTCTCTAATTGCTAATCGCAAATTGAGAATGTCCTCCCATTCATTCCTATGGGCCTCTAGGCCCATAGGAATGAATGGGGAGGGTTTCCTTAACTGCGATTCGCAATTTGCGAATCGCAATTAAGGAATATGTAGGATTCGCAAATTTTCTTGCGAATCCTACATACATCTCGTTTGCAATTCTCAAATAGCGATTCTCAAAAATTTGCTATTTGAGAATCGCAAACACAAACTTTGATACATATGGCCCTATATTCACAATCGCCTGCCTTCTTTGCTTAGAAATGTTGCTGCCTCAAGCCTCTTCGGAATCTAACTGAGCACTCAGTTCTCCTTCAGATTCCAAAATCCCTCCCCTTAAATTGTGGTGATAAAACCCTCCCTATAGCAACAGAATAGGCATGCAACACACTCCCCTTTGTACTATGAAATCAATGCTCCCTTAAATATTTTAGAAAAGCTCTCAAAAGCTTTTCTTGTCACCAATCTAGACTGACAATAAATCTTTAGGTTAAGCGCCAAGAAACCATGACTGGTGAACATTGAGCTGTATAAATATACTTGATTGATTGATATTAATATTGAATCTAAGAACGTCAGTGTTGCGGACATTCTTTTCCATCAATATTGAGGGAGGTGGCACTCCTTCATGCTCTTTATGGCAGAGGAAGGGCCCCAATCACTGTGCTTCCTCCTCTTCCACAGCCTGAGTTGCTTCTTTTTCCTTCTTTTTGTGCACTAGCACATTTTAAAGGGTTTGCACTGCGGAGTGCCCTACACTGAGCTTGCCATCCCCACCAGGCTAACACACGCCTGCAAGAATTGTAAACTCTGGATAGCCAAGAAAGCATACTTCAATTTACACCTCACCATTTACCACCTGTTAGGCTGCCTAGTTTGGATATTAAGCCAGAAAGCCTTACACACACCAATGGAGAAGTGGAGGCTGATACAGGTAAGAGAGGTGAGGCGGGGGCAGGGCGGGGTGGGGGGAAGAGGACAGATGACGGGATAGGCAAAATTAAATTAAAAAATAAATAAAACCACTTACCTTGCGCTCGCCACATCGCCGACTCGGCGATGCGGCGTTCGCAAGGTAAGTGGTTTGATTATTATTTTTATTCAATTTTACCTATCCCGTCGTCTGTCGATCCCCCCACCCTGCCCCACCTCACCACTCTTACCTGTGCCGGCCGCCACTGCCATTGAGACTGATCACGGGATCATTCAGAGGATTGGTGCAATCCAGGTTGGCATGTAGCCTTAGTGATAACCCCAGAAATTCTTCTGAGTGTTCCTATAAATGTTGTGATTGAGTGGTGATCGAGACCACCATGGTTAGCCGCTAATAATGCAACCAGACTGTGCATTGCAGCACAATATCATGGAGCACTCTATACATTGAAAAGCACTTTTTTTTGCTCTGCCGTGAGTGCAGGAAAAATTCCCAAGTGCCCGCCACAGTGAAAGTTCTGCATAGTCACTCTAAGTTTTTCATATTATGCAATTAATCACTATGGCAGAGGGTCAATGAGGTAAGAATGAAACATATATTACACAAATAAACAAACACAACAAGGATAATGCCGCATATGAGACCAACATTTGAAAACAATTCAATGGTAATAATATACCTAAACTTAATTGAGGAAGCAGGGGTTTCGAGTGCACAGATCTAAATTGGCATAGTTTCAATGTTATTCCTTACAATCAGTTCTAAATTAATGCCAAATCTTTGCCCTTAACCCCTTTGTAATACTTTTCATTGATGCGACAAAAGCTTGGGAAATGCTCTGTAGATCCAGTTACTTAGGGCCTAAAGTGAATCCAAGAGTATCTATCAGTCATCATGTCATAGTAATGAAGTGAACATGGGGCCATCCTGACTTTTCAGAACAACAGCTGATCTGCAAAGAAGACACACAAAGCAGGTAGCAAGAAAACTAGCCAACAGCCTTATAGAGTGTTTTTTCACATAGTTCACATGATTGATAATCCATGGGTAAATCGCCCAAAGTAACTAGTAGTAATAGTAGTAGTAGAAAACAAGTTTATTTAGACAATTGTCCATAAAACAATCTAAAAACACATTTGGCGATCAAACTCAATAAATGAGCCCCGTCTTGACTACCCCGCACCCCCCTACAATTCATCAATAAAACTCTGTTTGACAGTCCGTAAAATCCGAGCAATTCCAACTGCCACATCTAGATAATGCATTTCTGATAACAGCTCCACAGCTTTCCTCCTATGGACAATATCATGTTTAAAAAACAAGGGTCTTAAAACACTTAATGCGATTTGCGAGATAAAAGACACAGTCCATAAGTATAAGGAGCATTTTACATTCAAGGGGCAGGGGCAGAGACCGTGGTTCTCCTGAACCCTGGCCCACTATGGGCAGGATGAGTGAATTGGATTACATCCCACTCTGACCCTTAATATTTGATTACTCAGCCCTAGATCTGGTAATTGTAGCAGATAGGGAAAACCAGTGTCCTGGCCTAAAGTAGTGATTGAGAAGCTATTAGATGGTTTCTTGCTCAGGTAGAATAGATCATTGGTTTCAGACCCCACGACTGCAGACTCTTTCAATGCATACTTGCCCGGGAAAGGGGACCAGGATGTAATTGTACCTAGTACTTTTATATCCTTAAATTTTCTGAACCGCACAAGAATAGAATAAAAGTGTGCAAGACATCTTTAACTGGGAATTTCTGCCCCTAAGCCCTAGGTACTGCCTTTGCAAGGTGATATTTGCTTTATTGGAGCTAAAACATGCCTTATTAAAATATAGTTCTATGAAATAAAACCAGCAAAAAATCCAAAATGCTCCCATATTAAGTGCCTAGACGCTGACAGGGCCCTGTGCCATATAGACACTTTTGAAGTCGGCATATGGAAATGGAAAAGAGAAAATTACGAGACCTTTCCTGATATCTTCCAATTTAATCTGTCCTTTGTTTTAAACCACTAAATATCACATGTTTCATACAAAATGATAATGGCTTAGACTGATACATTAAATCTGGACTTAATTAGGACTGGGCGTAAATCGTGTAATTCCATGTAGAGTAATCACGTGGAATCACCTAAGAATACAGCGAGATTACATTTGAATTACTTGCGAAGAGTAATTCTGTTATTGGTGCTATTTTGTAGCTCAAAAATGCCTCCTTGCATTTAAAATGGATGCACGGATGCATTTTTCACTAAGAAATAGCTTTAAGTCCAACAGAACATGAATAGCGAGTGCGTGCAGCTGCTCGTGCTCGCTTGGTGTAAGATTTTTCCTCAATTCACTACTGTCATTTAGCACTAAGTGCTAAATGCAGACACGAGGATGCATTCTGCACTAAGAAACAGTGCTAAATGCTGCACAAAATAAATAAAGGGTGTGAGCGGAAATGTGCTTTTGTGGTAGTATTTTTCCTACCAAATAACTCTTAGTTACGCAAGCAGAAGTAATCACATATTATCAGTAATTCTCCGTCAAAGAGTAACACAGAATTACTCTGATTACTACTGCGTAAATTAAATTCTGCCCTGGCCTAAACTTAATCCTTAGACTGCGTGCTCTTTAGAAAGCAACCCTCTGTTCTATTCTTGAAGTTTGTAGGGAGCTATTCCATTTACATCAGATTTCAGTAGTGTGAGTACAGTGTTGGGTGGTTCATCTGTTAAGGCCCCGGCCAGGGGTATCTTCTGAAGTTGCCCAGATACATGATTCAATTTTCAAGCATGGCTGTAATAGTTACCCCTTTAGTGACTTGAGGTATTGCTCCACCTACTTTGTATAAAATCTTGCCAGATACAGTATCTTTCCTGCAGTTATCACTTAAGTGAAATGGTGATGTTCACATGGAGTCTTCTGAATGCCTAATATTGTATTTGTTCATTCCACAAATTAAATGGATGCCTTCACTAGAGATGATTTAACTATTATCTTCTTATGAGTAGGTCATGCATGCAAGAGAAGGAATGTGATGGGTTTGGCAGTAATGTTTTTGTTCTAAGCAGACGTTCAATAATTGGTACAGCAACATGGCATTCACACTACAGGGAATTTGCCTGACTTAATTTTAGACATAGCCCACATTTGTTGGTCACTAGATGTCTATGCTCTGTCTTTCCTTTTGTCAACCACAATAGTCAACAGTTTTTTCTAGTTGACAGATTGGGAAGAATGGCAAATATTTGCACGGTGTGGGAGTCTAACTGTGGCTTTTAAGTTGTGGTGAAAAAATGAAGGCTAATCAATCTGTCTATGTTTTTATCAGTCTAGTTTAGTATTGTTGACTGAGTTGATATAATATGTTTCCAAGAATTCCCAAGGCATTGACTTCATGCTATTTAGTGACAAAGCCTACCAGTGACCCAAATATTCTCCTCGTGAATGAATATGCATTACATTATCTCATTGTCGTTACTATGGGCCGAGTCTCCAAGGACATCAATGGGAACTAAACATATGACATTATTGAGTCAAAGGCCATTTTTGCATCAGTCACTAAAAAAACAAAAACATGTGGAGCATTCATGTTTACTGTAAGCTTTTACCTTCATTTTCTTCGTGTTTATTATGTTCCTGGCTCTCATGTGTTGGATGCTTTTCAAAGGTACCTACTTGTTGCAATGAATACTGGCATCTCATACAGCTTTGCTCAGAACAGGGAACCCTTTGTCTTTCTATCAGCTGCAGAGAGAGGCTTCTTGTATGGATGTATGGGTCGTCTTATGAAAGATTTTATCTTCCTTTATTTGTGTCCTCCTTCCTTTGTTCTGAAGGACTCTGAAACAAAGGTATCTCAGTTCTCGTGTGGCAGAACTCCAGTTCTGTTTGGATTCTGTGTGTAGTTGCAGTTGATACCATAGATTGTGAGCCCATCGTGGTAAAAATACTCCAGTGACAAGCAGCATTAGGAAGAAAATGGCTTCTGAGATTGTCTGTGTCATTTCTTGGCTGCTACTGTTATTCATTCTTTGTTTTCATGGAGCCACATTGCTAGGGAATGATTATTAATAATGTTAATTATAAAGATGAAATCAGCCATATGTTCAATGCTTCATTTTGTTCTCGTGATATCCAAGAGCAATGGTCTTGTGAGAATAAAATGTGTATTTCTCCAAATTTATAAGTAGCATGGTGCATTACTTATAATTATCCCGAAGCAGCATACGAGCAAGAATGCCACCAGTTGATGCAATTAAGAGCAAACGCAAGTTTTATTAAAGAATTGACTTTTTAAAATCTGCATCAATTTGGTTATTCTGCTCTTTCTCATCATACAAAGGTTTCTTCTCCATATTTCACTAATGAAAACGTTTAAATGCAGCCATTTATCAAGTTATAGGAATGGACTGCTTGCTATAGAATTCTGTATTGTTGATTCAACAGGTAATTTGTAAACCCAAATGTTGTAACTGCTCTGAGAATACAGTACAGTGCGGACATTTTTCACTTTAATTGAACTCAGAGTAGTTAAGATTAAGGAAATGCACAGCCTTGGTAATCAGCGCGTTGCTGTGTGTGCCTGAGATGTGCCCAGTGTACAACAATAAGTATTTTCCTTTTTTTTCAGACAGACAATTTCCCAGCAGAGCCCAATTACATGGGCAGCAGGCAGCAGTTTGTTCAAAGGTAAGGCCTATTAAAAAGCATCCTTCACATCGCCATTTGCATATCTGTCAGCATTGCTTTGCCTGAAAGTATTCTTCATATCAGAGCCCATGTGCTGACGTTTTGTGTTTACTATTTGTCTTTAATGTCTATTTCAGTAGCTCAACATTCAAGGACCCAGAGAGAGCGAGTCTGAGGGACAGTGGGCATGGGGACAGTGATCAGGCGGACAGTGACCAAGACACAAACAAGGGCTCCTGTTGTGACATGTCGGTTAGGGAGGCACTCAAGATGAAAGTAACCGCAACCAAAAGCCAACCATTGGAGCAAGGTGAGTGAGCGGCCATTGCCCCCACAAAGAGCAGGCACACAGGCGGCCATTACAAGCCTAGGAATGACGCCATGCCAGTTATCATGGCTGCCAAATTCACTGATAGAGGTATGGAAAGGAACGTTAGTAAGCTCAGAGCAAATCATGTTCACTGCTATTCGGGGGGAGTGAGGGTGGAAAATAATTTAAATAACATTTTAGAAAGGTTAACTGTATTGCTTTGTTCACTGCGGTGTACAATGGTCATTCAGTCTTCGTCCTCAGTGATAAAAGCAATTAGCATATTCGTTTTTAATTTTTTTTCTATGTAGGTTGGCAAAAACAGGACTGTGTTACTAAAATATCAGGAAATGGGCATTTCTTCAGATGATATTTCCTATCCAGAGCTGCAGTGTTCAGTTTGTAATGCTAACTGCTGCATTAATAGCAGTACCCAGACGTTAAGTGTCATATAATAGCACAATCAGATATCTAGGGTAATTGTTTCATTCACACCCTGAAGAAAGAATCACAGATAAAGTGACTGTGATGCCGATAAAATTCAAGTTATAATGCTACAGTGGGAGCACTCTGTATGCAGAGGCTCCGATAAATATGTTTATTTTCTCTGATTGTTTTCTCAAAATCTGTGTCCAATTCATTCGTTGAAGGCAGTTTTGTTTGAGCTAATTATTATGTCTTTCACAGCAAATGAAAGTAGACGTTTTCCAACCGTGCTGATGCAACCCAATTGTAGCGGCATTGTGTGGAGATGCACTAGCGTTTCTGATAGGCGTCCAGAAAAACGCTTCATACCTTAATTTGCATTCAGCTTCTGAATTCCCGCCAGTAGACTGCATTGGAAAGGGTTTTCTAATGTTATGCATAGACACGTTTCTCCGGGAGTTCAGTTTTGAAAAAGTAAATAAGGGCACTTTACAAAACACGAATATCTACACCAATCACTTATTAATTGAATGCATAGATAACAAGGCCTCCAGCATTCTATGGCCTATAGAACACGCCGCAGAAAAATGTAAGCTATCAAGATGACAGAGACACACGAGAATGGCTTTCCATCTCTGAAAAATATATTTAGAGGGTCGCCGTTTTATTTATTCCACACTTATTTGAGTGTTGACTTCACACAGGGCCTAGTTTTCAAAGTTATAAATGCCAGAAAGATTATTTTCCTTAACCTTTCATTACAGCGACTTTTTGTTTTTAATTAGACATTGATCGATTTTCAGTCACAGAACTTGGCCGCAACAAAGCACAAACAAATATTTATATAGACAGATAGATAAAAAAAAAACAGGCTAAAATCGAACATCTTTTCGTGGCAGTGTAAGGTGAGAGAAGAAACTCATGCAGGAAACAGGAGAGAGTTAGCTAAGAATCCCCACGCATGTGTGGGTATTAGTGTGACATTGCATTTTCTACCCCAGACTGTTTTGTGTACTACCACCTTTTCCGAATTCTGTAATAATGGCGCTACATAGATTTAAAAAGAGCGTCGCGTTTCAATGCTATAGATCATAATAAGTGCCTGTGTACTCGCCAATATGGCATACACGTGTCAACAAATGTACATGATGCCAAAAACTGTATTCTTGTTTCTCCTTAAAGAAGCCTTGACTGACCAGTGTCAGTAAAAGAGAAAGCTGCAACTATAAATACATCTGCACAACATATTACAAATTGTGATATTGATTAATTGGGGTAAGCCCAATACTTTGTAAACATGGATTTCTTTGTTGCTCCTTTCATTGAGCAGACAAAAGGGATGTGAAATCCTATTCATGTGAATGACATGACCTACTTCATCATATAGTTGTGCCTCAGCTTGAACACAATTCAAGGTGGGCCTTATTCTGGTTCATTGGTTCCCTGTGTGGATGAGCTGGTCTAAGAGTGGGTCCCAATGAAATGACGCCGGGCTTCAGATTTAGCCACTAGAAAAATCAAAATTGTCTGATTTTGCCTATACTCCTGCCCTTCCATACTGTTACAAGCTTCAGATGGGACAAACTCCAAAATGTACCACAATAGTAGAGAACACACTGTGTGCGTTCATCCCCAATGAATTATTCAGGTTACAGAGCTCCTGCCGAATCTTGGCGCTGATGAAAGCCTAGTGACCGCAGAAGGCAAAAATCATTGGTAGAAACGTGACTATCATGAAAGATAGATAGGTTCATAACATCCCTTTCACTTTTTGGTCTAATAAAAACAATTGGGGGCATCATCAAAACATTTTGCACACTTCCCTAGAGAATATTGCTTCTTACGACCCTCCACAATCTGTACCCAGATGACAAAACCACACTGAACAGGTCATCTAGGCAGGGAAGCAAAGAACAAGAATATGGCCTTTCTTCAGCTTTCATTGAAGATAAGGAGCGACACTATGATGATGCATGTCACCTTCTGTGAGTGATGGGTCATGGCCGTTTTTTGATCAGCAGAGAGAACAGGGCCATCCAGAGTTCCAAGTTATTGGAACTACCTCAATTAATTGGTTTATAATTATGATGCCTAAGTGTCTGGGGGTGACCTATCACACACAGAACTTTCTTCTTACTCTCTGTCCCTCATTTGAGACTCATTGGGTAAAAAAAGAAACCTCTGGGCACAAAATTATAGGAAATGTTGCTTACACAATAGGTCCCTTTTGATTTTATTGTGTGAGTTGGTCAGCATATTAATGATGTACACCTTAATTATGTTGTGTTCGATGGTGCGGTAAACATGGCATGGAAGGTTTGTGGCATCCACTGTTAAAAGATGAGGAATAGTCTTCGACAACTGGGAATGTTAAAATGGAATCTTCTTTGATGATAAAGATTATCATCTGTGAAAATTTCATTTTTATACCACTGCCCCATGTGGAGAGGGTCTGAATTTAGCATTGCTGCTCCAAACAATAGTCTTTCTGAAACTATGAAAATAGTACTTCACAGTGATTTTAGTGGAAGTTTAGGTTCTTATGGTGGCTTTATAAATGTTAGATTCTCTATGGTTTAATTCTGCTTAGTGAGGTACATTATAATACCTGAGTACATTAATGCTCATTAGAGTGCGAACAGCATGTAGGTATTTGCTTGCACACATAGGTCAAAATTAATATCACTATAAGTGCCTTTAAAAATATTGATGCACTAACTAGGGACATTGTCACAGCAAAAGTGTCAAATCCAACAATATTACTACTCTGCAAACCAAATATTGCTCTTTTATTGACACATGTCCTTTGCTCAGTCCGGCTGTAATCACTGGCTGCAATACAGTTCTGTTTTTCTGAGTTGCTGTCAATTTTTCTGTATTACTAAGTCAGCAGGTCATACCTTCTAAAAAAGGATTACCTTTCCACTGCACGTTCCTAATGAATCAATCCCCAGGGCAGCCTCATCACAGATTAACCACATCATTCCCGGGGTGGAGCATACCCCTTCCGCCTTTTTACAGTGAGCACATATAACATCAAATCTCCAAAACAGAGATTTGAATTTGCCAAGACAAATCTGCCTATCTCCTAATTTCCTCCTATTGTTGAGTTGGTGTAGCTATAAAATAGAAGATGGATCTTCTAAATAGTTGGACCTTTCTCTTTTTCCTGTTCTACCCACTCCACTTCCAGGACAACACATACCCCCAAATCAGAGCATTCCATGGGGGCGAGACCCATTTGATTTACCCATCTCTGCACATCTCATTTCCACATCTTAGTCCAAGCAGATCATTCTCCATGCTAATAAGAAGTCACTGGACAAAAAAGAAAGTGTGTGTTAAATGTCAAGGTCAAATGCATAATTGCAAATTTATTGAAGAAAATTGTAAAACAAAAACTATTAAAATTGATAAACACTGGTATTGCTCATACTGTGATTATATTAGAAGGGCACTACTTCAACCAAGATCTAATGTATTCTGAAATGCGAAATAGCACCTGACTCAGAAATATAATATATTTATTTGGGACAACCCCTGAACTCCCTCTTTAAAATGTACCCCACACTAACCCCTATGCTTATCCATTCCTAAGCTTTAAAAACCATTACTACCCCTTGCTCTTACCCATTCAAGAACTCTAAAGAAAACCCTTAAACTCATTACTACCCAATACCCTTACCCACCTCTAAACCATAAAATCCCTGTCAACCCCATAATACCCCTTACCCTTACCAACCCCTGAATCCTAAACCACCTTTTAAAACTCTTACTACCCAGTACCTTTGTTCACCGTTGAACCCTAAACCCCTTTTAAAACCCTTAATATCTTGAATTTTTACCCATCCCATAACCCTTAAATCCCTTCTTTTTAAGTGGCATACTAATTATGTCATTGAAAAATATGCCAGTGTGGTAAAGCAATGCATGGTAAAGTATCAAAAAAAGGCCTGCGTAGTACTTACCTACATTGGAAAGGCTTGCACGGCAATGTCTTGCGGTGTAAATACTGCAAGGAAATGGCTGTATACCATTAAATGCGCATTTAAACCCTAAATGAATGTGGGATTTCTACTTTTGAATGATGAAGCCATCACTAAACGTATTAAAAATAAAAAAATGTAATCACATTTTTGCTTATTGTTATTGTGTTCAACTTAATGAAAAATCTTCAATATCGTCAGGTTGCACAAACAAGATTAAGTTGAAATAAATAAAAAATATGCTTCTCATTGCTGCTTATTTCTCATTTTGAAATTTGGCAATACCAATATATGGGAATATTATACGGTGCACAATCGAAAAGATGAAATACAACGAACTCAAGTTCTCACCATTTTGAACTATTTTGCCATTCCCATTACTAAACGATGACAATAAAACATATGTTACAACATTAATATCTGCAGATGTGTGTACATAAGTATATTTTTTTAAAGACAAATAGATCGTGGTAAACAGTTATACAGCGGAAAAAACTAAGCTTCTCATCTACCAGTTAGTATGAATTGTTTTTGCACATCAATAGAAAAACATAGGCCAAAAATCATACAAACGCATCTAATATAGTATGTGAAGTTTGATTGAGCGAGATGAGTGATATCTCTTGTATATCGTAAGAGGTTTTAGAGATAAGTACCAAATTCATATCACTTCTATTTACCATTTTATAAGCAAACAAGGGGATCTCACATCAACTCCTGGCATATCTCATTGAATTGGACTGATTAAAGTCACATTTACACAATCACTGAAAAACGGGTGTGCAATCCCTCTTAAAGAAAAGTCACCAATTTGTATTATGATTATGTTTAGCTAGGAAATAAGTAAGCCATGTAATCAAGGTTACATTGTTCTTTCAATTTTGTTTTTTATACACAAGTTGGCCAGTGGATATTAAATGAGGTCTTCCGATGCATACCAGCGTTTACCAGTAGGGGGACTTTAGGTGAGTGAGGATTTTTGTGTGGGCATCTCATATGGGTATGGGGTACAGAGGAAAAACATTTATGTTTCGGACATATTGAAGGATTTATACAACCTGAAAGAGTTTCAACTGTTTTTCATTCTTTCAGAACAAGAGTTATCATCCATACTTTATGACACACCTGATCACCATCTATACTTTTTCTCTTGACTTCTTGATATTTTGTATCTGTAGGAGTATTGTGCATAAGCAGAAATGTATCATGGTCACTGCTTATGTGGTTTTGGAAGTATATTGGCAAAAGCCAGACGAATACATCAGAATGCAAGATATAAAATCATATCACATGTTTTCTCTGCTTCCATTGCAAAGTCTACAAATCCCAGCTTCATCTAATACTTTGATGATTTCATCTGTCTGCCACCATATTCTTTCAGGATGTATCAAAACATTGGGGCACTTAATAGCATGCATGCTGTGAAATGCGAGTGGAAGTTTTATAGCTTTCTACCATTTTGAAGTTAAGGTAAACTATTTTGAAATAGTAACCGTAAATTTGTTGGTAACCTCTGGATGCTTCAATACAGTAGAAATACCATCACTATACTTATATCATGTACTTGCTTATTAAACAATCCCAGGGGATAGGCATATGATTTATCACTTGCTTTTTAGTAGTGTGAGCAACTCCTTTATGAAATTAGACACTATTAGTTTCTACAATGTCCTAACAAATTGAGGAGATTATGCCTGCAATAAACCATGGACTACAGTTGATTCACTTTTGGAAAATTGCCTTTGAAGAAGTTTCTACTCCCACAGTAATAAAGCATGAAACCAATACTCAAAATTTCGAAATGTACCCCCACATGATTAAGTATATGTTTGAATAAAATTTCTAACTTTTATGGAATTCCAAAATATTTTCACAAATATTCTGGGCTATCTTTGAGAATCACATATTTCCAGGAGTACTGACATTTGGTAGAATTTCCGCACGTGGAAGTGAAACTGGTGTATATGTTCACACTTGGTAATGAAAAGCACAGGAGAACAAGTAATTCAAGTCTCTTTTTAAATGTTTACAAGGGGTTTCATTTTCTCCCTTATGAACTCTATTCCTCTACACTCATAAATATTGTACTGTTCAGTTTTAATTCTGACTTAAAATACACCTTTATTATGGCCATTGACAGTAATAAAGATACAAGGTCAATTGTGGTGGGACACTTAAAGTTAGTCAGTACCATTAAAGTAGCAAGGTGGTGTTTTCCATCTCCTACAGTTGGATTTACCCTTGAACATCCAAATCTCTATCACTATAAGAATATTTTCTAATTAGATGTTAATATGACCAAACCATTTTCTATGTAGATGTGAATGCTTATGTATGTTATGGCAAATAGATTATAGACATTTTTATGGAAAACAAAGGTAGGAAAAAAAATAGGCAATTTTAGCATTTTACTGTCACCGTCAGCGATACTGATGCAATTACTATAACTTATAGAACAAGAGAATAAACTTCAGGCAGAAGGAGATTTACTTAACTGTTAATCAGTGTATGTGTTTCTGTGTGACTCTGACTCAATGTGTGTGTGCGTGTGTATGTCTAGCAGTAAGTCTGCCATATTATGAGTAAGGGTGTATGTTTTACATGCATGTATGTCTCTGTGTCTGTGCATGTGTCTTTTTATAATTTTAGGCCAAATATTTTATTATATCATCTATGTGTAATTATTCTCTATTATTTTGTATGCCTTACGTAATATATTTTCCATTAAATAGTATGAAACAACCTGTGTGCTTGTAGGTAGTTGCATTGTTAGTTTGAAGAAAGTCTTGTCTTTTCTAATGAAAATGATTCATAAAAAGTAATGCAGTTACATATTTTAATGAGCATTTCAGATTTTTAAAAGCATTATTTTGCATGCAGGTCTTACTTAATATAGGACTTCAGTGTGAACTAGGTGGCCATGCTGGCAGCAGAAGTGCTTTCTGGCTAGGCCTACCACAATATGAAGCAGGACTAGGTCCACAGATGAGTTCCAGTCATGCCCCTGGCTCAATTTACGTTCGGAAATTGTGCCTCTATACCAGTGAAATAATGACATATGATTTAAATTCATGTACTTCACATACTTTACAGCGCATCTAAATCCATGAATTAGTAGAGCTTCAAAGTGAAATGGAGGAAAAAGTTTCATGGTGTTTGGATTGGCATGTTCATATTCTACAGATTACCAGTCTTCAATACTCTTGAAGCAGATGCATTGTGGTACAAATTAAATACCATTCCCATTTTCGCATGGCCTGTCTTAATTTCAAAATACATTATGTTAATTTACACTCATACTGGGGTGTCGTTTTTTAAAAAAGGGAACAGAGTATTTACAGATAAACAGTAGAAGATACATAGTTGGGTTGATGATTGGAAAGGTGTATATATCATTTTGAACAGTTTGGAGAATCTTTACAAGCACCGTGTCCCACAGAGATGATTGTGCAGCTGAATTAAGGCAGAGATGGTGAGAACCCATTTTAAGCAAATGTTTAAGGGACAGTTCAAAAGTGATCACAGCCTTGTAGTTCGATCTGGTCTTATGCCTGTGTATATTGCTATATGCAATTTTGACTCCAGTGAGAGTTCTGTTTGTCAAATAGGAATTCTTCCCTGGCAGCAGGGATTGACTTCTGCACAGACAAGCACACCTGCCTTGTGTACTAAACCGAACAATTATCCTTGTGATAGACTCTTGTCTTGTTTTTTAAATGAAAGAAAATAAAACAAAGGCAAAGTTAGTAGTATCACCAACGTTTTAAACAACTCAAAGCTAGAATTACATAAAGTAACCTGAACAAACAATATTCTCAGGCTCGTCATTCGTAGTAACTTTCTCAGATCGTCTTCTTTTCTGTAGAAGGTGAATGAGGACAGACCGAAATGAGGAGGTATTCTTAGAACAGTGATCTTTTATTTTGAAGTCACACTACAGAGATAGAAGGAGAGAAAGATGACTTTGAAGGAGATTAACAGAGCCAATGGATGAGGCTATACAAAATCAGAAAACAGGGGGAGGTAGAGGTATACGCTAGGTCCACCCTCCTAGAACATTAGTAGACAAACAGAATCCGGGATGTCGGACACAGGACCTAGCTATGGGAGATAGACTTTCGTTCAATTGGAGTGGGAAATTCTGTAGACAGGAAAGAAGAATTTCTTTCTTGAGTCCCCTCACTCACCAGGGTTTCCCCTTGGTGACATGCTTCATCATAGGGGCCATCTCAATCCGCTGTGGATTGAGGCATGCTGCGACTTGCGGAGTTACGTAGGAGCACTTTAGTGAGAAATATGTGTAGTGTGGTGATGATGTGGAGTGGGAGAAGTGAATTAAAAATACCTAACTAGTGGGTGTAATACCTTTATTTTAGCTCCTAGTTGGAATATCCAAAAACAGGGGTGAATACTGGAAAGAAAAGCCTAACCATAATGAGTTAGCAGTCCTCAGCATATGTCAACATGTTTCGAGCCTCCCCAAAGCTCTTCTTCAGGACAACACAGGGTCCAGCCCTGTGTGTACCACTCCAAAGGTGACCTAAAATCAAGGTAAAGGTGAAAAATATAAAGAAAACGCCGCAACTAATATGCATGTGTTAATAATGACATACATACGATTGACTCAATGGTAACGTAGTATCTGTAGGATAAAAAGAAGAACAATGTTAAGGTAACAGAAGCCTACTTGTGTAGGCTGGTATACTCAATATGGACGTTGGTTTCTGACATATAAATGCTCCTCTATAGTGTGTGAATCTTAGCAGTTATCTCGTGTTCAGTCGTGCTAGACAAGAGGAAAAACACATTGCTGCCTGCTCGAGTGGATATAGTGAGTGCTATTACAAAAACACAAACCACGTGACATAAACTACGTGACAAACGAACACCAAGTATGAACATGTACACAAAATCACATACTCATTTAGAGGCTTAGTTGTGCCCCGTGGTCTTGAGGGGTTGAGGGGCTCGTATTCAAATTCTGTAAGTAAGGACAAAGCATAATTAATGTCCTCCCTGTAAAGAAAGCTGTAAAAAATGCGAGGACTGTTGATTCCTCGACGAGGTATTTACAGTTGCCCGGCTTCCTGCTCGCCTACAAGGGAAAAAGAACTTACTTCAACTGAGCTCTCCTCGCCGGCAGACTACCTACACGCTCCCCTGGAGACCGCATATTAGCGTCTCTCTCCTCGGGAGCCGGTATTTGAGCTGGTGTTTCCGCCCGGTCATTGTGTAAAAGACTAGTGCGGAACACCGTCGAAAATGGCCGCCGTAAAACGGCAAAAACGTCCGCCATTTTAGGTGAATGATGTGCGTGACGTGTTGGTGTTTAGGCAAGGTTGATCAACGTTATTAAGGTGTAGCAGAGATGAATGAAAAAAAGGGGATAAATGAATATTGCAAAAATTGGAACTGGTTCCACTGTCCCGGCGAGATACCACCGGAAAAACATTAGAAGATGGCCACTTCTCTGTGGCTCTTTTATCGGCCATCTTGAATGTGGGAGCTCAGTAGCAAAAAAGAACAGTGGTTCAATTCGTTTTTTAGAAGGTTGCATAGAAAACGTTGGTCAAGTTTGGTCCTTGTGTTTATTCCCTGGGTTCCCAATTAACCTTGGTTTTCAGAAGTGTATAAACCCAGGCGGGCATCAGCAGATATAAGTCATGTAATATGTGCTATCCAGATGGCGCCCTTCAGCTTTAGTTATCTAAGTGAAGGCTAAAATTTGTTTTGTAGCGAGCCGCATTGGAAATTTTAACATCACTGTTATAAATCGCACATCAAGAAGAGTAAAGTCAATGTAGAAATAATACTGTTGGACATTGGGTTGCTGGTTGACGGGGGTGATTCTCACTCAAACAGCAGCCACGCTTTCTGTCAGAATCAAGTCACAAGAAACCCCAAATTAACCGTTGCTTAGCCCTCTTGTACCTTGGCACAAAAGCAATCATGGTTAACTTAGAGGCAATGTGTATTTATGCAGCTTTTCAAACAATAATAAAAAAAAACACAACACAAGAAAAGTCCCAAACCAATTTATAAAAACAGAGTAACATTTAATAAATTATTTGAGACTAAAACATAAAAAATGCAATCAGTAGGACCAGAGATATGGAATTTAAAAGATTTAAGTAAATACAGCACCAAAAAGCACAAAGCACCAACCGTGGCTACCTGGCTGCACTGGACTAGGACAAAGTAACAAGTTCCGGCTGACCGTGATGTAGTGTGGGCTGACTTCAGGGACCAAGTTAGGCCTGCAGAACAAAGTTACCTTAAATCCTGGTTGAGAAACGATGCAAAGTCCTACATCAAGGATGGGTCGCGCATCAGAGGTGATCTGAGGTCCTTGCCTGGAGGTGTGTAGCACAGTGAGAGTTTTGAGGGAGATGTGGTGGCGATGTGAGGTCCATGCTTGGAGGTGCATCACACAGCAGCATTTCCGAGGAGCTGTAGAGGCAATGCAATATCTTGCATGGAGATGTGTCTCGCAGCATCGCTTCCGGGGTGCAGCGGTTGCGATGCGATGTTCTGCATGAGGATGCATTGCACAGCAGCGGTTCACAGGGGCTATGATATGAAGTCCTGTGTCAGGGATTCATCACTCAGTGGTTCCGATGAGGAGTCTTGTGAGACAATGTGTCGCACAGCGTCGGTTCTGCTGGGACCACAGATGAGCTGGCAGAGCGTTTTCAGCCCACTTCCAAGGGTCAAGAACTGGAGTGGCACCACATGGGGGGAAGGACTTACAGGTGGCAGAGTCCAGGTGCTGGGTTCAAGATTGTTGGAGCCTGTTATGCCCTGAGGCTCTGATCAGGAGGCCAGCCAATTTGCCCTTGGAATCACTCTGTTGGTCCTAGGATCAAGATGTATATCCAGTCCTTCACTAAAGCAGCAGTGCAGCAGGCAGCAGGACAGCAAGACAACAGAGTAGCAGTGCTTCATGCAGAGCAGCACAGCAGTCCTTCTGAGTTTTCCACAGGGCAAGACGTGTACTGTAGAGTTGGGTCTGAGGATCCAATATTTATACCTGGTGCCCACTGTGAAGTAGGAGATGTTTCTAGAGGTTTCCATCTGCAGAGGTGCTTTGAATTTCCTACATCTCTGCCCTCGCCCCAGATTGTCTGGGATCACAACTGACTGGTGTAAAACCCTTTGGGAGTGGGCCCAGGCAGAGCCTTTCTGATGTGCAAGTGTGGTAGGTGACATCTCTTCACCCTCGTCAAGTCAGAGATACTCCTATGCTCCTTTTGTCTCACTGTCTGGGAACAATACAGTAAGACGGCCAGCTGCACCTAGTATTGTGACCCAGTGTACAGGTAGCAGACACCAAATGGTTGGGACTAAAAAGCACCAACCTTCTAAGAGTGGCATTTTCAGAATTGTAACTTGAAATCTGGCATTACCATTAAACAGGGCTTTACATTGCAATTCTTTAGACACCAAACTCGAGATTCCAACCTGCTCCCAATTGAAAGTAATCAATTATTAAATGTATTAACTTAACCCAATGTTATTGTATGGCAGAGATAGGCCTCTCAGTAGTGAAACATTTTTTAGGAGTTTTTCACTACCATGAAATGTAAAACTTGAAAATACAAGTCCAACTTATTAAATACACTGCACCCTGCCCTCTGGGTGATGTAGGGCCTAACCTAGGGCTAACTTATATGTATTCAAAAGGGAGGTTTGGACCAGGCTAGAGTTTTATCTTGTCAGGTCAAAATGGCAGTTTATAACTGCACAAGCTGGCTGCAATGGCAGGCCTGAGTCACGTTTAAGGGCTACTTAAGTGGATGATACAATAAGTGCTGAAGACCCACCAGTAACATTACATTTACAGGCCCAGGGTACATGTAGTACCACTTTAATAGGGAGGTATAAGTAAATTAAATATGCCAATCGTGTGTTAGCCAAATTTAAGAATGTTAAAGGAGAGAGCACAAGCACTTTAGCGCTAGTTAGCAGTGGTAAAGTGCAGAGAGTCCTAAAAACCAGCAAAGATGGGTTCAGAGAACAGGAGGGTGAAGGCAAAAGGTTTGGGGATGAGCCTGCAGAAAGGACCAAGTCCAACAAATACCTATTGAAGCTTAAATAATTATGCTATGTAGGGTTGCAACACAGACAATCCTGAAGCACACAGGCTTCCAAAAGAGGAAGAGGTTTGCTAACATGAAGATACTCTAGGGCAAAGTAAAGAAGTCGAAAGGGAACAATATGGAAATAGACATCTAAGAAGAAACTATACAAAGTCAGTAATGCAATAACTTTATACATTTTCAATTATTTGCATTGTCTGATGGTCTTTTTTAAGGTTGTGCTTTTGTAAAGAATGGTGCATTCTTTTTAAAGATTAATCATTCAACAGAGATGTTGTTTCCTGCATGACGGTAATCAGATGTTTACACTGTGAATTACAAATATATGAGACTCAGTCATTCTGTTTTTTTCAAGCAAGAGAAGAATACCATTACTAAAAATTGTTAGTGGTTTAAATGAGGTTGTCCTGTCAATTTTGATTTTTGAATTCTTTATGTGTGACATATAATACCATTCTTGGCAATCAGCAAGAGACTTCTGCTCTGTAAAATGGATTGTACTTCTGGTTTTAAGGGTTTAGTCAATAGTTAGCTAAATTTGCAGATTTGCATGTTTACTTCATTAATATTCATATATGAGCAGGATGTTTACTCCAAATTTAATGTGACTAATCATTCTAATTTGAGCTGAATAGGTTTTTCTTTATTTAGTTACTTTATTAAAAGCACACCAGAACATTTTTTAATATTCACAGCAATAGTGCATTAATAAGACTTGCTCATTCTGTGAAATGGTAATTAGCTAAATGAACAAAAGCAGTGGCAGTCATGGCAATTTAATTTGAATCAATGGTAAGTTATTATTAGTGTGTATCTTTTCTTATCATTTGCTGGTTTGTGTTTAAAAAAAATAAATTCTCTTCTCCTTTGCTCTGTTAAACTAATTTTTCTTATTTCAAGAACATCATTTAGCATTACAACAAGAGCCAAAATTAAAATAAATTTGAACAAATGAGGAGGCTAGATTCTGTGTCAGTAGTTAATTTGGTGGAGTTGTTACAAAAGTACAAATTGAACTGCAGTATTTCACTTCCACCTGTAGAACCAACACATAGAGACTAAATAAGAAATAGAATGTAATTGGAGCATTGAAGTGTGCAAATAATAAAATATTTTTTGTACCTGTTAAGATTTTTGCATCCCCCGCATAAAAAGGGTGTAGACTCAAATAATTAAACACTTTTAAACCATATCCACATTTTAACGTTTGCAATGGCATTGCAGTCAATTGCTTGCTGGGTTAAGTTTGATTGATTCCATCCTAACAGAAAGCATGCACAATTTCAAGTGAGTTCATGAAAAAAAATATGAAGATATAATGAATTCAACAAATGGCATGAGCAAATTGACAATACTCTTAGGAAATCTACTCTGTTGGAAAATCTGGCATACCATTCGCAGAAAAATTAACTCACTTTGATTCTCAAAATCCATATTCTAAAATATATTGGAGCCTGACCAAAGTCTGTAGTAGATTTCCAGTCATCCAGTGAAATCAAATATATCCAACTTGCCAGATGGCATCTTGCACAGTTAGTGCTTTACGTTTATGCTATGTCTCTTTTTAGGTGCTGCACTTCATACATTCCTAGGGCAGTCATAGGGTACAGGTGCCACAGACAACAACTTTATGTACATGTTGAAACAAATAACTTAAAGAGTGACAATAAGCCCCAGTATATGTAGGTGAGTGTATTCTTCAACACAAGCAGAGTTTTAAATATCTCATTACTCTAGCAATTAGACTGTGCACTCTTTCTAGTGTCTGCCTCCCTGCACAACTAGCAATATACAGTGTGGTTCTCAAAATCTTGGAATAAAGTAGACGATCAGCAGCTGACAACCAGCAGCTAGTAACATAATTTCTTGAATATGTGTTTGTAGTAGGATTTGTCCTTTCTCCAGGATGTCCTAGGGGCTATTGTTAGGACTTTGAATTTTACATAATCCTTCACTGGAAGCTAGTGAAGCAAAGCTTTTCTTGAGAAGTATGATCTTCAAGTTTTAGCTTGCAAATAGTCATGGGCTGGGTGACCCTGGCAGAGGGATTAGAATATGTATGCACATAGGGCATCAAGATGATATTTAATAAGCCCAGGAAGTAACCTCCCAAAAATTAAATAAAAAGGCACAACCAATAACCTGCACTCAGATGATGGATGCACTTCAGAGGCCCAAGAAATCTTCCTTTCATGCCTCCTACTGCTCCATATTGCACACATGTCCAAATGTTCCTGAATGGCAATGCTACAGTGACGGTCCATGACACCCCCCAGCTTTCCAGCAGGTGGGTACAGACATAAACAGAAGACCCTCAACGATAATTGTATCCAGAAATGGTGGGAACTCATACGCATAAATTCCTCATGAAAGTTCTCATCATTAAGCTTGTTCCATGTTTAATGGGTATATTTGGTGTATTCATAGTTGTCAAACAAAGACTAAATGTGAAATCCTCACACTGTTTAACATGGCTCCTGTCACATCTTCCAGAAAACCCCCATTGTTCTACAGCGGTGTGCCCTCTTCACACTAGTATAGTCCATCTCTATGAAATCCTGTTAAAAGCCAACACTGCCACCCCGAGGAGAACATCATAGAACCATGAAGTTGCCTATGGATAGGTCTTCGACCACTCAAGCACCCACCTGAGGTCTTTTGAGGCCATTCACAATCTACAGCTTAAATTCATGTGAAGAATTCATTCTGCAGAAACTGAAGCATTGCTCCCTTTATGATTGGCAACACATGCTTATAGGTGATATATTGCTATTAATGCACCCACATACCACTAAACTAATATGGATTTGTAAATTGATTTTAGCAGCTTAAGAAATGTAATCATATATCAAACTATCACAGAGCTGCTCAGGTTTAGCATATCTTACTTAGATACAAATGGGTGTGCTGTGGACATTTACTGATGTAGCTGCTACTATGTCTGGTACTGTAACTAACCAACAATATGAGACACAGTTTGAGAGTAATGAACTTGAGGAAAATTATTGGAATCCTGAATTAAGTGTAGCTAATTTATGACTTTAGTCAAAATCAAATGGTGAAGCAACACGAAAAATAAAATGTAATTGCACAAGGATGGGACATCCTTATTCTGTTCCACACCTTTTTATTATTATGTTAACGGCTTGCTATAAGCAGGTCAGGTATCCTTAAAGTGCGCAGAATTCTTGGAGAAAGACAAAGATCCAGAGGTTCAGTAGGTTACAAACTTCACTTTGGCACTTACCAGCACCTCCAATTAAAAATGTGCCTTCCATTTTCAGATTATACTGAACAGCAACTCTAAATATAATCGATTTGTATAAACTTTATTAGATCCATCACTGATTTGTTTATAGTGCATAATATAGAGCGGGACGTATCCGCATTTTAGTGTGTGAGTTGTTAGAGGATTATGTCTCATGAAATACATATTTAATGAGCATTTGTAGGTCACAGATGCTCCAGTTTATAGTTTCATGCATGAAAAAAGTAACAATGTTAACACTAATGCAGAGTATTAACACTAACACAGATGGTTTCACATTTTCTTACACAAATTATAAGTGAATTCAGGCCAACAGTTTGAAGTTAAAATTCTGGTACCTTTTAATCAGCTTTTCATTCACCCTAGGCAGTAAGGTTAGAGCTAAGTAACTTGATAGTCATCCAATTATAATGTGAATAACTAATTGGCAAAGTTCATACTGGTTATAAATTTCACTAAAAAGTTCAATCTTTCTTTCTTAATAATATTGTCATCACTTTCAGATAGCTGCAAAAGCACATTTATTTCTTTTTCATATGAACATCTATCTTCTATGGGTGAATTGTTTTGCTTCTGCTGCATGCTGAAATCTGCATTTACCGGAATGCCTCCTCCGTGCACTCGTGTAAATCTGATTTTGTTTTTAATTATGGATAAAATTTACAGTTTCCTTGGCACATAAAGCATTACAAAGTCAACACGAGCTGTTTGTGTGAGTATGTTTGTGTTTATGTTAATAGCCTCTTAATTGGTTGCGTGACCCATCTAAACACTTCTGTCATTCTCGCACAAGGAAGATTACAGTTTTGCCTCAGAGGTGTGGGATAACCCATGCATAAATATACTGACCCAGCACATGTTTTTCACAGTCAGTCTGCCTCTCGGAAGAGATGTGCTAGGCCTGGTGACAAGAACACCTTGCAGATCTAGGGCAAAGCGTCACCAGCGTTAAATTGCCCTGCTTAGATCTAGGCAGCCGCTGTAAAACTCAGTTCCCATCATGACTCTGTCTCTTTCCTTCCGTTCATGCATTAGCAACAGAATTGTTAGAAAGTAAAATACTAGAAAATATGTAATACAAGGGGTGACTTGCCAAATTGAGATTGCTATATTTAGAAAAAAACTTTATTTGCAGAGAACATTTGAATTAACCGGGCTAGAACATATAATACACACATGATCCCCATGCCATCATTGGCCTAATTAACCAATTTTATTTTGAATAATGGCCTGCTTTATACACACTGGATACTTCCAGATGCTTAGGTGGCTTAACAATAATTCCCATTAACTCTACATCCATCTTCCATGTTTTTGTACTTACTGTGTAGATCTAGTAAAAGCCTTCGATCTAGTCTTCTTTATAAAAAACAAGACAGTACAGTGTTCCAATAACTTACTAACCTTTATTTGATCTCAGCAAAAAGACAACAACATACCTCTATATCAAAGTTTTGGCCTACTACTCTTACTCCTAAAACCAATATTGATGTACACAGGTATGTTCTACAAACCATGTGTCCACCATGTACATATTTCCCAATGGAAACTCCTGTACGCCTGAACACTAAAAGGTCAGCAATCTTGACTTCACCTTTAAACTCAGAAATAGTGGCTTAGGGGTCATCAGGAGAGAGTATTATGAAAGAATGCCCAAAGTTCTCTTATTTACTGAAGCTCCCTTACTGCCGCAGAGATAGGAAAAAAAGCATGGGCATGCAATGATCCATATTCTCTTAATTCATACTGAATGCATTATCTAGGTAGGGCCTGCTTTGCAGAATTTTATTCTACAACTGTAGATTTCTGTTTCTGGGTGAGTTCTGTTTTAGAGGAGGACCAAAATAAGGAAGAGAGACATTGAATTCTGACTCGGTGTGTATGTAGACTAACATATCTAAGAGTAAAGAAAAACACAATGTACCAGTATGCAAACATCGACACAAATATTTAGTATTACAAACATGCTTTCAGTGGCATAGTCTTTGGCTGAATTTATAATAAATGCAGAGGCACAGCAGTGAGATTTCAATTACATTTCCCCAATCACCCTGGGCAAATGAAGTGGTTGTTCTGTCTTTCAATTTACTTGAAAATGTGTTTGAATTCTGAAGTATTTAACAATGTAATGAATACCAGAATGATTCACACCATGCCCCAGCACTGCAATGCAGCTTCTTACTTTTATTAGGGGCACCTTTGTGAGACAAAAACGACTTCAGTTGAGGTGAGAAACAGATTCTAACTTGTGCAACCTGATTGTGTACATTTCAGTCGCCACATAAAGGCTTTTCTGTCTCACCTGCAGACAACTAAAGCTGTCTATTGTCGATAAAACTATTGTGCATAATACCGGTACGGAGAGTGGGCTTTGGGTCAGTCCATTGCTAATGACTGGTTGTTTTTCTTGTTTATCTTGTTTTCTTTCTTCTTATTCAGTGGTTTTCTTTCCTCTTAGTATGTTTTTCACTCCCCTGGAGTACAATGGTTTTATAGTGTTTCTGACTAGATAGGTTGTAGCCTTTCATTGCATTTCAAGGGAGTGCATGTGTTTTTTTACTCTGTTCCCTGTGTCCTTCTGCCCCCTCACATCCTCGACCCGCTCACTCTCTGTGTTGCTGTCTCCCTTCCAACTTGTCTGTTAGGTCCCCTGTTGGCCCCTGTACGGCACAGCTTTTTTATTCTGTTACTGTTATTAATGTCTACTGTCTACTACTCTCCCCCTCTCCCATGTTGATCCATGACCCTCCCTGTGTTGCATTACTAATACCCTCCACCAAGCTATTCACTCAATACCCCCATGCCTCTATTGCTCCCTTACTCCCTCCTTGTCCTGTTAAACTTATTTGTTGCCTTTTATAGAGGGTACAACAGATGCAATATGCCATCAGGCCACTCCTTTTTCTATAATGCACTTTTTCAGCTGCACACTTTTTATTTTTTAATTGAACTCTTCAAAATGGCTATTCACCATCTAAAAACAGTTGTGATGTGTATGTGCACATATGTAGAGACAAATGCACATGCTAATTTCTGGAGCTGGGGCTGTCTGTTTGACCTTTTTTGTTTTTGCCAATGTTGTTTAGCATCTGCAGCATTAGCAGCAAACATTGGGAAAGCCAAAAGGTCAGATAATTCCTTTCAAATGTGAGATGTATTGATTTGCCAATCCTTGTTTTTAATTTCTGTTGAAATGATCTGTTTTTGTTTGTTAAATGAATACTTGAGTATTTTAAAGTCAACATATTTTAGATTAATTCACAATATCTGCTCACAATTTATCATTAAAACAAGAAAACATAGTCTATGATAGAATCATCTATGATGGCATCAGTTATGATAGGATCAAAATTGACCTGCCCTCAAACCTTTATATTTACTCAGAGAAAATTAGTTTAGCTTTATATAAAAAATGTATGTTCGTGAACATGATTCAAAACAAGAGCATTTAAAAATGCATGTAAAAATACAGAACCAAATCCCTATGTTTAATTGATTTCCGTGCATTCACCACTTTACCATTAATTGAACTGAGACACAAGATGGTGAAATGATTTACCAAGTATCATACATTCTGTGATTAGCTCCACGGTCTCTTAGTTTCACATTCAACAATTTTACTAGAAGGCCATCAGGACAAAAAAACTATTATTTTCTTCATATTCACAATTATTAAATTAGATGGCTTTTCGTACTGTAATCTAGTCCATTTAAGGATTGAAACAGACCCAATCACTGGACATGTATATATGCCGTACAGTAAAGGTATGAGAGAAGAACCTTGTCTCACAACACAGAATATATTTTGAATAGACAAGACCACAGTCATAATTCACATTTCTTTGCTATGGTTAAGTGAAATGACTAGGTCCAGTCTAGGGCCATCCCGGTGATCTCTGCCTATTGTCAGGGTCATTTCAGACTTACTTTGTTGTGAAGCATATTATATATCATAGGGAGGTTTTGTGAAGTAGCAGATTGGCTTTGTAATTTTCTAGTTGAGTTTCTAATTTTCCTGAAACCCGGTTTTGAAGAAGGTGATTTTGTTACATAGGGTTTTGTAATTTTTGCATCACTTCTCTTTAAAGAATGAAATGGGATACAATATGTTGCAGAACAACTACTAATTAGCTAGTCTTTTTGAAACTTGAAACTAGTCATTTTGGATGTACGAATAGTTTCCTCAGTACAGATGTATTATGGTATTCATTTCTGGTCTAGGTACAGATGAATCTTTCATGCAAGTGGACAGTCGAGCCTCCATCAGTCAGGTTAGAATCATTGAGTAGGGAAATAATAATGATTTGCATTTGATATAAAATGTTGATTTTTCTAATATCTGAAATAACTGATGGAAGTCTTACCAAATTTAATCGCAGTCAGTTTACCAACTGCTGAACGATGGAAAGCTGAGGTGGCCTTATTGAAAGTCATCTACATGCCAACAAGTAACAACAATATCAGGGACAAAGATTGAACTCTTCGAGCCATGCTTGGGCCCTAATTATGGATATCCGGACAAAGTTATATTAACTATCATAGTCTCAGAAGTTTATGAAGTTTTTATTTAGAGAATTGCATGAGATGAGTGTAGTATTGCCACTTTTTTGGCAATTCAATTTTCAGTTAATAAAGATAACCTACTAGAGTGAGTTTGTTTTGAGACCTTGCTACATAAACATAAAAATAATGCATGCTAAAACAACATTAGTTTTATTTAATATCACATGACAGTTTTTCATTTGATGGGAGAATTCTTCATAGTGTTTTCCTTTTCTTTTGTGGAACAAAATAATATGTAAGTGTCATGCTACTGCATTTTGTAAGAAAGTGTACACATCATATTTTTTGATAGGTATGACTCAGTGTTCTGTTTGAGATATTTCTAGGTTTCATTCAGTATGATTTCACAATATTCTGTCAACCTCTGAAAGCTTCCAGATTTCAGAGTGTCACTTTCCAGGATAAATGTTCAAAAGTTAAAAGTAAAAGCATGCAGCAATGTAAGTAATGCCATAAATACTGCAGCTATCAGAGTTGTAGACAAACAAATTGCCGAGCACATTGATAAGCATTACTATTTTACAAGGTGTAATTCCCTGAAATGGGGTACATGCTGGTGATGCCTTTAACAGAGGTAGTAATGGTACGAATGATTGGTGTGAACCGGGCATGAATAAAATACTGTGGCAAAACCAATGCTCTCTCATTATATGAGTGACTAGTGACCATATCAAACCTCCACTTCAGGTAGTGGTCTTAATTCAGAGATTAGCACTTTTTAAGACCAGTCCACAACCGATCATGTTTTTAGTGTTAATTACCATCATTGTTGAAGGTTTAGTTGAAACTGTGTAGTTGGTGGTAATGCCACAGGGAGTAATTTTACTACTGTTATTAATACGGTTGAAATCTTACATTCATGTGACAGGTTTGATTTTCATTTCCATATTTCATGATTGTTTATGCCATGTACCCATTCAAGTAACATTTTCTTAATTATGGAAATTCACCCTGAGTATATAAACAGAGCATCTAATTTGCTGCACAATGTTTTTATGGACCCAAGTGTGAAAACTACGGCAATGCCATAATGATAATATTCACTCACTGGCACTGCAACAAGCATTTAAACCTAGTGCAATCCTGCAGAAGCCATTTCATGCACTCTTTTTGGGCAATTGTGTGTCTAACTAATCCCATGAGGCAGGTGGATTTATAAAATTGCATTGTCATTAGATTTACAACAGATTTATGCCTTCTCACTCAGTCAATACATTGAATACATTACATTGGATAATTGTAACTCCCATTACTGATAAAGCAAAAGGCATAACTGAAGTAGTAGGCAGTATATACAAACCGGTTATAACTATTGTTCTGAGTTTAGTGATAGTAGTAGGGATGACAAGTAGTAGAAGCAGCAATAATAATTGTAGTTATGTCCAACCTTGGCAAATAAAAAAAGTAACAAGGGGCTTCATATGTGCTTGGGCATGGAATTATAACTCACCTATATATTCCTTATTAAACACACATTCACTTTGTTCTGAAGGCACGAGGTAGACACAGACATCTCACTGTGTACTCAGCAAATAATTGTATTCAGCAGTGCGAAACTGTTCAATCACTTGCACAGATTCTGAAGTAACTAGCCTTTAGTTGCTGGTTGCCACCTTATGTTATTGCATTTTATTCTCATCGCCGAAGACATAATAATGTGAGCTTGAAGTTGTCAGATCTCAAAAAAATCACTTTCAGCCCACGATCACTGGAAGTGTTGCCACTCCTGGGAGTTCGACACCGTGTTTTGTTTGGAACTGGCAGACAACACATTGCACAGGAAAACACAGAAGTCGTATTGCTAAAGAGGTTTTATCTCATTAATTTTTCATGATTGACAGTGGTATGAAATAACAGAAAATGCAATGAGGATAATGTAGCACAAATAACTAATGCCATATAGCTCATGACAGCTTGCCAGGATCTGTGAATAGTCTAGTTTCAGGACACTATCATGTTTTACACACATCCCTCAACAGTAGGACCAATTTCACATTGTGCTATCTGTGTATTTGGTGCACTAATAAGATACACTATGTAACCACAATTGGGCTTCAATGCGCATGTATTAAAGTAGAAGGAAATGATAAATGGTTCTTAAGGGGTAGGAGGAAGGGAAAAGCAAAACAATAAAATGATCTCCCTCTTTGTATAACAAGGCGAAGAGATGAGTAATATCATGCAATGGTCTATGATAATGCACATTTTTCTAACACAATCGAAATTCTTTATTTTATGACATGGGGCCTTATTTTAAGTCTAATGGATAGGCTGCTAATCCACTGGAGACTGGGGTAGCAGCAACCCAGACTCTTCCAGCCTCCTGGCATCTTGCCAGTGAAAAACTGCTTGGCCGGGCCCCAGGGGGGATGATGGGGGTGCGGCCGAGCTGTTTGCTTGAGCCGGTTTTGGCCGATTTTGTTACAGGGGCAGATATTGCCGGCCCCCGGTAACCAAAACGGCCCCCCAGAGGCCTAAAACTGGCCTCCAACCTGGCAGCCCACCGGGGAAATGCCCGGTGCCCGCTACGGCCTGTCCGGCCCTGATCGCCTTGTTGATGGGGAATTTGTCCCTAAAGTGCTTCTGCTGACCTAGTGGGAGCACTTTTTGCCCAAAACAATTGTGGTTAGCAACACCATGGCGACCCAAGCAACAATTGTTTTGTTTTTCAGAACCAACATGTCAAATGAATGCCCTTGACCTGCTATGAGTTTTCTCCAAAGGTGTGATAATATTTGTGGTTTTCCTGTTAATCAGAAAAGATCAGCATTCAAAGTGACTTTGTAAATAAGTCTGCATTCTGATAGCATCATCATGGCCGTCCTGCAGTGCAAAGCTTGTCAGCTGGTTTCTTCTCGCAATAAAGCTGGCACTGCTCAGCTGTTGGAAACTGAGCAGTTCCTTCACCTTTCAATGAGGAATGAGTGAGGAATGCTGCTGATGTTTGACAGAATACCCATTAATGTCCGACTCTTAATGTGGATCCTAGTTATAAACAGAATATAAATTATCTCAAGACAGAAGTCTTGTTAACTTTTGAAGCCTCTTTGGATCATGTATTAGGTACCTATTTATAAAAACTCGAATCACTTGTGAGATACATTAGTAAGGTAAATGCCATTAAATTGAGTACCATTGAATTGGGTAGTAGTGACATTTGACATAGATAGTGTTTAGAAACAGAAGAAGTATAGTATAGTATGAAGTGCTATATAAAATATACAACACAGCAAACCTCAGGAGTCTAGACGTTTAGAGTCATTCAGTTTCAGCCCTTGTTAATGCACTTATTTTTTTAATAGAGGGCTTTTAGATGGTGTGCTGTTAAAACGTTGTGCTCATTGGGAAACCAACTTTCTCTTATACAAATGTCTGCCATTCATGGGTTCTACTGTCCAGATTCAATACTTAGGGCCTGATATTGATCTTGGAGGATGGGTTACTCCGTCACAAAGGTGATGGATATCCCGTCCACCGAAATATAAATTCCATTATATCCTATGGGAATTATATTTCAGCAGACGGGATATCCGTTACCATTGTGACAGACTAACCCATCTGCTGAGATCTAAATCAGGCCCTTAGTTTGCAGTCTGAGCCTAAGTATCGCTTGAACTATTTTATATGACAGTTAGAGCAAAATATGTGAATCTAGCAGGTAGGATTTAGGTGGGAATATCCTTCACTTCAGTATCCCAAGTTACTTTCCTTTAATTGACTTTGTAAAATCTGCATTTGATCCCAGTATTAGATGTTTCATACTACATGCAAATTCAAAACACATCAATAACAAATACTTCTGCATGTTCAGTTACAATGTACTCAAATATGGTTTCCTGCCCTGATGTTTGCAGATGATACACTGCTACTTTCCATAATCACCTATGGGGTTACAGAGAATCCTTGATTTAACCACTTTTGCAAGTTAAGGGCTTAGACATTAATATTGAGAAAACCAAATTTATGGTCTTTAACCCATGTCACTCTACCGCCTCTGATCCCTTATTGAGAAGGGCTCCCTTGGAGTGTGTATGCACCCTTGTTTACTTGGGTGTTACCTTATCAGAGCATTTTGACTGGCAAACTCATATGGCAAAGTGCAGACTCAAACTAGAGCACACATCTGGGGGTATAGTGAACACGCATAAAAGCTCACAATTTCACCCACTCTCTCTAGCACTACAAATTTACAATAGTCAGGCCCTGGGAACTGCTTTGTATGGCATAGAGCTATGGTGCCACAGGGAAGTGTCCACTATGATTGCAGTCGAAAGCCGTTTCATGCACCACTTGTTTGATCTTCCCATTAGCACACCACTACTGCCCCTGAGGTTAGAACTGGGGCTAAAAAGCATTGCAGACAAAGCTAGTGTAAGGCCAGTCTTGTACTGGAGAAAGGTCTGGGCTACGCCGGAGCTTCGTCCATACCAGTCAGGCTTAGCCGAGGTGCTACGTATACCATGAGCAGCCAACATACCATGGCTTAGGCACATAAAAACAACTCTCACTAGGATTGGACTGGAGGGAATGTGGGATACTCCAGAGGAGGTCAGCTTGACCCCTAAAAAGCTACTTAAGAGAGCCTATTGCAGCATAAGCAGAGAATAATACATAGCCAGTCTAGCTTAGGCCCTTTGACTTCTAACTTTTTAATGATGAAAGATGGTTTTGAAGTGGAGAGGTTCATGGATGATATAGAACCAGTAACTGCCAGGACGCTCTATCTGCAATTCAGGTATGGAACTCTGACGCTCCTTTTCTTTACAGTGAGTTGGGGGTGCCAACCTGGGCCAAGTGACAGACAGTGCCCTTTTTGTATCAATTCGAAAGAATCACTAGAATGTGTCTTACTCTTCTGCCCCACTTACCAGTGTATTAGGAAAAAATGGATTCTACCACTCTGTCGGAACATAGGGTTCAGGGACTATAGAGAGGCTTTTCTAATTTTAAAAACCAATACAAGTCAGTGCGCAGTTTTTGTGTTCTCTCGATTTTTGCTAGCTATGTGGAGGATCAGGAGGAGAAATATGCCCTAATGTGTGCCGTAAGGGTTCTTTAAGTATACAATGACCTGAGCTCATTTTTATGCCTTTTAGTCTCTCATATGTAGTATTTTATAACAAAACCTAGACATTTTCAGTGGCATTTGTTATGGTTTTAAATGTTTATGCATATATATATTTATTTTAAACTATATCTTGGTTTTTACAACTGCACAGTGATATTTTATTTACTTGGATGGCAATTTCCCAAATAAAATGTGTGAATCAATAAAAATATGTATGCCATATACGAATCTGCATATAATTTCCTCCCTTACCACCTATTCGAAATTCATTAGTCATTGCACCCCTTCCTAAATAAACTTATAATGGAATGCTCTGGGTATCAGTTGCGGCAGTGTGTTTCTAACCCACTGATTCAAAGTAAAAAAAAGCTATAAAATTAGGTTTCTAATAGGTAATTAACTTAGGTGCTTTCAGGACAATGTCAACAGTTGTGTACATCTGTATACACTGTATTGCAGGTACCTGTGAATAAGTAATAATATAAATATTGTAGCAGTTTTAAGTCATCCTGTATTTGAGCAAATAGGGGCACATGCATCAAAGTAATCCTTTGCGATTACCAAATAGCGAATTTTAAGGATTCGCTATTTGGTAAACGCAAATGCCTATGCATGATGGATTTGTAAATATTTTTGCAAATTCTTAACATTCCCTAATAGCGAATCCCAAATTGCGATTACCAAATTGGTAATCGCAAAGTGCGAACGCAACTGCAAGGGTGCTAGGGGACCTAAGGCCCCCCTGATGCACCCCCAAAAAAGGTAAGTGTGCACATGTGTGCATGCAGTTTGCCACTTTGAAAAATGCACTTTTGTGCATTTTTCAAAGGATTCACAAATTACCATCAACTTGAAGTTGATGGTAATGTGCGATTCCTAAATGCAAAGTCGCTTTTGGGAAATGCTACATGCATCGCATTTAGGGAATCGCAAATTGCTATTCCCTAAATGCATTCGCAAATTAGGTAATCACAAAAATTGCAATTACCTATTTTGCAAATGCAATGCCTTTGATGCATCGGAAAAGGCATTTTACTGGTCGCATACGGGCTGATTATGCGAATAGGCCCGTTTGCGACTGGTAAAATGCTTGATGCATGTGCCCCAAAGTCCCTTTCTCCCACACACTATTGCCAGTATGAAAGACACTGACATTTGAACCCTATGCATTGTATACCTTTGTGTCCATCATACATCCTTCTGCTCTGTGATCGATACTTCTTCCACAAAATAGGAAAAGTAGGAGATAGGAGACCCATGTCACTGACACTAGACACATCTTGAGCACGAATATTTCTCCTGCCTCCTGTTGTTTCAGGTGGAGGTTCCGGGATATCTAGTGGGCATGGGATGTAAGGACGTTGACACAGAGAATGAATGGTAACAGAATTACAGTTCTACATGCAGATAAAGTAAGCAATGAAGTGAATTCTAAACAGGAGAGACAGGACACTGAGGGTCAAGCATAGGATTACAGGTCCACGAATATCTAGAAAATAGTAATATTTTGTGAGGGCCATGACAAAGTTTTGACTCTATGTAAGTTTACCCTGCCTAAAGAAAGATATTGTAAGGTATTCTTATGTTTGGAAGTATATTGTCAGGTTCTAAACAAAGAAGTAATGAAAAGTAAAGAAGGACATCAGAGTAGGTATCAGTGCTTTCAAAATATCTGATTGCATTGTAGTGAGGTCATAGACATTAGCTTAGATACCATGTGCCATATTGAGTAAAATTTTTGAAGTAGGGGCTTTTGGTTAAAAGTGCTCATATAGCGGCACACAGTGCTGCCTCACCCAGTGATAATTAACCGTACAACATTCACCCCTTTTTATGCTTGCCTTTGACCCTATACAGCGCTCTACTGCCTTTTTGGCTAGCTTTGCGCATACAAATACCACATACATGCATACCCCTGCAAATCTCATATGGGGCACACACACGAGTAGAAGAAATTGCTACAGCCTCACCTTTTCCTTCATTAAAAGTGACCTTCAGTAGAGCGCCCAAGATTCAAACTTAAAGGAATTTCTTTTTGCTGACCACACCTCCTATCTACTCTATAGACTTGATGATAATATACCATTTTGAAGGAATACCTGCAACTTTTTCAATACAATTCTTTCATCAATCCAGGCCTCTCAAAACACTTAAGTCCCCTTCAAACATTTAACTTCACTTTAAATCACTTTTAGTCTATCCAAGTTCAGAAGTGGCTGTTGATGGGCTCTGGCACTGAAGCGAGTTGTAAATACGAATAGATTAGTATACATAGCTATATAGTTATTTAATTGTGTGCAAAAGATTTGTATGTGTGTGTGTGGGTGTGTGTGTGCGCACGTGCACTTGCACACTCTAGTGCTTTGGAGTATTGTCAGGTCAGTCCTTGCTAACAAAACACTAACAATCAAAAAAAATGACGTGATAATTTCCTCATTCAAATGATACACTTCTGAACTTTACTGTTTTAAAATACGCAAAAGTAAATAATGCCAAGCACGCTTTTTTTATGCTCTGTTTAGAGAGAATTTTGATTATTTCTATAAAATTGACAAGCTCAAGTAATTCAAAGTGGTCCCACAAGTGCCTGCAGTGTACTGCATAGTGATGATGCTGGGTATGTAAAACAGTTGAAACTCAGTAAGTACACAAAGTCTGGTTAAAGCAAAATAAACTCTCATTGCCCGATGAGAATAGACTCTTCACACCACAGTGATACTTGCTGAGCATATATATTTAGCATCATAACTATATTTCTCAAAGGAATTAATTATATTCTGTTCGTGCGAAAAGCAGAACAGAGAGTAAGCAGGCAGCCACGACTGCGATTATACACCCAGCAGGATTTGATGTTCAGCTTTGAGTAGTCCTGTTACCGTCAGTAAATCTATGATGGTTAAAGAAGAAGTGGCCACTTTGGATATTGGCATGGGTGTTCAACATCCCCTGATGAGTTTCAGCACAAACAAAAGACAGGGCCTTTGTGTATCGCTGATGTTGCGAGGCGCCTCCTATGAGTCACAGGTACGAAGATAGAATTCAGCAAACAGGACATCAAGGCTCGCAATGGATGCCTAGCATCTCTACTGACGGATTTGAGGCCATTTAATAAGGCTTTTTGTTCACCTTTTAAAATCACCATAATGGTGTGCCGCTAAAATAAGCATAACGTTTGTCCTGCTCAAAGTAGAACACTATTTACATTGTGTTTTCAAGCGTTATGTAAAAAGGTTATCGTCTATAAAAAAAAAAAAACTGGCTAAATGAATAACAGATTGAGGTGTTTTGATAATTTAGAGAGTACAATATAAAATAAGTTCTATGGCTGTTGAAATCAGGTTTGTTAAATATATTAATTAACTTAATCACGTTACAATTTAAGACGTCCAGGCAAAAATATAAAAGCAAGGTAGGGATTATTTAGAAGAATGGCACCTAGACTGTAATGCTGAATTGGTCCTGAAAATGCTGATGGCAACATAAGTCACAGATTTCTTCATTTTGCTTCAACTGCCCTGTCCTAGGCAGCTGCTATTTTTTCTTGCATATTGTTTGGGTAAATACTGACTTTCAATGCTAGTTTATTTTAGACTATTTCTCAACTTGTAGCAGGAGAATGACAAGATCCATCAATTTAGGCAATATTTGGGTCTGCAAATATGGAGGGGCCCATTACGATGTGAGGGGAGAGACACTGACGTGCCGCCGGTGTCGGTCCCACCGACATCTCTAACCGCAGTCAGACTGCTGCATTAGGACGCTGTTGGCCGGACTGCACCGGCCCTGGGACTGACCGACAGCTTCCAACGGGCTTAAGGAGCCCGTCAGGCAGTCGGTCCAATTGAATTCCCCACAATGGAGACGGAGCCTTCTCAGGCACTGACGTGGGGTTTGCAATCCACCTTTCCTCCAGCCATTTCACGTTGGTTCTTCTGCTGTGAAAAGGCTGGCGGAAAGGCTTTTTGGGGCCCCTAGCAGGGCCCCTGTCCCCGTGCCCCTCTGCTAAGAGCCCTGGGGGTCACTTGTGTCCCCCCCTAAAAATCCCTGCATTGTGAGGCAGGCACCACTTGGTGCCTGCCACAGGATGCAGGGATGTTTAAAAACATGCCCATTTGCATTGGGGCTTGTGCTGCGGCCCTTTTCCGGGCCAATGCACAAGCCTCAATACAAAGAGGCATGTTTCCAACCGCCTCCACTGTGGTAGGATCCTCATTTGGAAGGCGGGACCACCGACTACCTGTCGGTCAGTCCCGTTCCTGCAATGATGGCAGTTGGACGCTCGTCCGACCGCCTTCATAATCGGTCCCTGAGTTTTGCGGAACTAATGTCGTAAGCATACAGTACGTATGCCGCTTACTGCCCATTCATAATGGTTCAATATGGAACCATTGTAATAGTGGATCACTGACAGAATAATGGAAATAGAAATATTGTGTGGACAGAATATTGTGTCAAGAATATCGAGGTCAAAATATTGAAAAGGTTAGTGTAAATAGGTAAGAATAGATTTACTATTCTTAACTCCACATCTACATACCT
Source organism: Calotriton arnoldi (assembly GCA_963921515.1). Taxonomy (NCBI): domain Eukaryota; kingdom Metazoa; phylum Chordata; class Amphibia; order Caudata; family Salamandridae; genus Calotriton; species Calotriton arnoldi. Next base: position 977,936 of record CAWUFW010003132.1, read on the forward strand.
CGAATATATATATCATCAAGGTACATCTATGTGGAGTTATGTGTAGTAAAACTTTGTTTACCTAGAGAAACTTTCCTTAATGATATTTTTGTCCTCAATATTCTTGACACGATATTTTGTCCCCACAATATTTTTTCTCCAATATTTTGTCTGCACACCGTAATAGTTCAGCACAGGTCTATGTGACTGGCTGGAAGGACGTGCTGTACTTGGACTGCTTTGAAGAGCAGCTCAAATAATTAAGAGTACTGGATCTGCAGACTCTCCCATGAGGAAAACGCTTTGCACTGTGACTAACCTATTATATTGAAGTAGAAATAGCAGAGATAATTCAATTTACATTCCTAGAAATGGATAGTGGACCGATGTTTTATCTAATGAATGCAAAGTACTGAATGGTCAATGGCTTTTGGTGGATATCCAGTGAATTCTTGTGTGGCTCTAATGTGCATGCTCTGTAACACGTTATTTTTAGCATTTAACTGAGTATTAGAAAATGGAATGAATTAAAAAAAAGAAGGCTGCACACAAAAAGGTGAAATGCACTTGTGAAAATCAGAAATTTGGATAGCTGTTTCAGAGAGGCAGATGAAGCATAATGGTTGCTAAATGAGGCAGCAGGAATGTTACAGGTATCACCAGCGGTAGTGGCTATTACAGAGTTGGTTGCTTTGATTGGTTAGTCTTCAAGATGGAGGAGTTGGATATTGAAAGCATTATTTAAATTTGGTGGGATTTGGCCTGCATTTTATTAGAGTGTGAATTTAAATGCATAGGATGTAGTTACATTCATCTGAGACAGGATAAAGTGCAGAGTGGCACACAAATGACTAAGTGCCAGATGCATCAACATTACAAATGACGATTTCCAAATTGCGTTTCTCATCGAGTCTCAATTAGGAAATCACAATTCCTAATGTCTGACACTTTTATTTTTAAAATAGTGATTCCTAGTGGGCCACAAATCAACCTACATCATGAATATTAATGACAATTTGCGACCCAGTAGGAATCACAGCCATCACAGGGATAGTGGTGGGCTCGGGTCAGAAGACCACCATGTCTGTCATTGCTTTTTAATAAAGCAATCTTTTTTTTTAATGCAGCCCATTTTTCTTAAAGGAAAATGGGATGTGTTTCAAAAAAGAAAATGAAACATTTAAGTTTCATTTTTTAAGATAAGACAGTATTCCGTGGGACCACTGACTGCTTTAACAAAATATTTTGTTTGACATTCTCACACAGGAAGAGGTCCCTGCCCATTAGAGGATGGATTACCAGCTATTTTGATTTGGTGGTAAAGTATTACTGTTTTGCAATCATAATTCAGTCGCAAAACATGAATACATATCACTGCGATTCATTATTTTGAAAGAATGCCCTAAACACACCCCTTCAAAATACCGAATCAGTTTTAGGTTGCAAATGCAAATTGTGATTTGCCTTTTCTACATTGAAAAATGGCTGTTTTCCCTTTCGCAAATGGCCTGATTCTGTGAATCGGACTGTTTTCGACCTCAAAGAAACTTTGTACATCTGGCCCTAAGAGATGATTGGTGGACTGCAATGCATTATATGGTGGGCAGTGTTAGTAAAGCAATGCTTTGGAACAGATAACACTGAAATAGGATTTTGTTTCTATTCTCTTCTGTATTATGGGCCTTTTCTAATTTAGTTTTTCCTCCATTTCTGGGAGAGCTTATCTTTCAAAATGCTGACCCTGCAATGCACTACATTAGAGTGTTCATCTTCTTCCTTCACCCGTTGTCTGTTCCTTGGGGCAGGGGGGGATGTACAGTATTCCATGTGTAAAAAGTGGAGGATTTATTCCTGCTGGGTAGTGGTATTCTTATCACAGCCCTCACTACCTTACGTTGTGAAAGCCAGCATGACACCCTCCCTCCACTAAAATGAAAAATCCACTATTTCTAGTATTTTTAGCACAATGTGACAGAGGCATGCGGTTGTCTTTTTTAAAGATCCTACTAAAGAGTTTGTAATTTATCCTATATTGCAGGCAGCCGTTCAACTCATTAGGTGCCCCCTACCAGGGAGTGCTAGCTGCCTATTAGCGAAAGGTCCTATTGTAGGCTTACAGTGGGCTTAGAGCCAGCCCATTGCTTACCATGAGTTGTCTTTATTTTCACTCGAATTTGCTTGCTTTTTATTCATTAGCCTATGTAGGCTTCACTTCCTATTCTTGTGTTTGTCCCTCCCAGGAGATGCATTACTTGTGTCCTTCCACTGCTCACATTTCAAACACTACTTTTGTTTGGTTACACACTCCACAGGAGTGCATGTGTTTTCAGCTGCTTCCCAAGTTCATTTTTTTCTCCTTCACTCCTTGTTGCTCTTCGTTGCCCATGTGCTTGTCCCCCACCTCCTTCTTGTTGTGCTTGCCCTGATGTGCATTTCCCCTCCACATTGCTTTCTCGCCCATGTGCCTTCCCCCAACAGCTCCACGTTCCTCCGTCTAGCCCTTGTGCTCTCTTCTCCATCACCCTCCATTGTTCTTCCCCCACCCACACGTCAGTGTTGTTTCCATCCCCCTCTGTCTTGCTTCTCCCCTATGTTGCTTTCCCCCATATTGCTTTCTCTCCTGCCCACATGCTCTGTGTTGCTTACTCCCACCCACATTCTCTATATTGCTTCTCTGCACCCATGCCTCAAAAAAGAAAAAAGGTTTTTGTGCTCCTTTTAATAAAAAATGTTTTATTTACAATCCAACTAAGATCGGTAAATAAAAAGAAAAAAGTGTCTGCATCATTTTGTTTACTCTTTAGCAATGATGCACAGCATTGGAGATGCTGAACAGCATCTCTAAAAACCAAGAGGTCCAGAAGGGAAGACCAATTGGCTTTGCCTATGTTTGTTGTCTTTTTGGAGTTAAAGAGGCTGTGTAGTGGAGCTGATGACTATCTCTGAGCTGAAGAGGAAATACAGTCTTAGGCAAGTCTAATGCCCTTTTAAACATGTGAAGGGGATTCAGCAGTCTGAAAGGAGAGAGAGCGTAGTGTGGTGGAGGTGGTCGTAATAAAAGACTGCAGCTTCATGATGAAGTTATATAGCATGCTAAGGTTCCTCAAAAAGGTAGTATGTGGGCTGAATAGAGCAATCAATGCAGAGAATGCAGGGATGTTTGTTTTTGAGGAGTCTAAAATGAATAAACAAAGGGTGATCTAGTAGTCAATGACTTCCTAGCCATTGGCAAATGATTTGAATGTCCTCCACGTAGAGGTGATAGAAGAACATGGTGAAGATGTCACTGACGTGGTGTATGGAGAAAAGAAGTGACCACCCACAACAGCACCTTGTTGGGATGCAAGATAGAAGAGATGTAAAGAATGAGAGGGAAGAGTACAAGGAGATGGAAAATAAGTGATTAGAGAGAATAGGATCCAGTCCAGCATTGTTTTAATGAGGTCTTGGAAGCTGATGGCTGCTACCATAGTTGTACATTAATGGTGTTGAATAATACTGAGAATTAAAATAGGGTGGGAGTCTATCAGACACGATTGCACAGCAGAGATGGCCAACTGTGTATGAGGACAGTCTTCATTGAGTGAAGTGCAAGAACGCCATATTGTAGAAGATTAAGGTTGTAAAAAGTGAGAGACAGAGTAGAAATATGGAACATTTGTTCAAAAATAACAAAATAACCTCCTTTCCAAATGTTAATAATTACATAGTCAGTGACATGAATCATGCTTTGTGTTATTTTTTTTAAATCCGAGACGTTGGGTCCTCTTTTTGCACCTTTGTGCACACGAAACAATGGTTTGTGAACTGGAGCTCAGCTGCAATGTTTGTTTATTTCACTCATATGCAGTTATATGTGATTGGAGCGCGATTTTACAGCTGGTTATCTAACAGCACATAATTCAAACACTAAAGATGATTTATGAGCGTATCTACCACCCTAATCTTTGATTGACATAAATAAATATTAGCAGAGTTCCTGGGAAATAGATATAGGTTTCCTTCGTTGTTGCATATTGCTTTGTATGTCACATGTAGACTTTGTTACCCTGCCACTGCTAAATACATCAGCATCTTTACCTACAGTATTAGACACACATTTTGTAACTTAATCAATGTAAATTTGTGTTCAAATAATTCACATTGTATATGATGTGCACAGCCATGAACAGTTTAGAACAATTATTTTTTGTCATCAGCTCCAACTGAGCTTGAGGTGACCTTCACCGATGTTTGCTCACTTAAGTAAAACTTTGATACAAAACATGCAATTTGTGATTCAAAGAATTTGTATTATAGCAAGGCCCACATGCAATGGTGGAACATTTGCAAGAATGTTGTACTTTTGCAGTTTAAATGTTTTTAGGGACACAAACGGCTTTATAAGTTTGTGTGTGTTCACAATATTTTTTCAGGTGATGTTTGACACTGGACTTGCAGTTAAAAACAGTGTTGGTAAAGGTAGGAACAAAAGCCTCTCCACAATGGCAAAGTTAAGAGAACACCCTTACATGGGTTTCACCTTAAGTGTTCCTTCCAGAAGCAGTCACACAGCAAACACCAATGAACAATAAGGAAGGCCGGCATTGGTACCTGTCTCTTGCTGTGTTTAAAAGAAGCAGTTCTGCACTATTGGAAGGTTGAAAGGAGTTCAGATGATTTACAAGTGAAGGACCAAACCATTAAAAAAAGGATATAATATGGGGATATTCAGGGAGTAGTCATATACAATTAGGACCTTTAGAAAGGGCCCTCACATCTTTGCACTTCTACTAATTCGGAGTTGGTTGTTTTGTGGCTGAGTCACATAATGTTCAGAAAAGAGCAACCTGTAGTAGTTCTTCCCATACTCATAAGTACTTTTGTGAATCAGTCCCTCCATGTCTAGTACTTTTGTGAATCAGTCCCTATATGTTGAATTTTAACATTGAGAAAATGGACTGTGGAACCATTTGCAACACATGTATTGCTTATAAGTCAGTGAGTCATCTAGATTTTATCTAAAAAAATCGTAACACATAAACAACCCTTTTTAGGTCTGGGGTTAGCCAAGACCTTTTGATTGAACAGTATAATATACCTGCCTATGGGGGCTTTCTGTCAGCTCTCTTCATTCAACGGCCTGTTATTGTGTCATTCACATTTTACTTCCACTCACTACAGTATATTATGAAGCAATGGGTCAGCCCACTCCAAGCATTGGCTAACTTCATTGTGAGTTACAGCACTCTGCCTTTTTACGAGGAGCATATCTGCAAAGAAATTCTCTTCGGTGCCAGGGACTACTATGCCAATATGTGTTTTTGAGACCCCAAAAATATTTTTGCTTTCAAACTGTGTTTTTTTTTTATACTGGTGACTGCTGAGCAGCTCGCCAAAATAAAGTTTTATAAAAACCATAGTAGTTTACAGAACAAGGCATTTACATAAACTGAATGCCGGCAGTCAATACAAGTCTATTGGCTTTGCCAATGCTTGTTTAAAAGTAAGGACATAGATTTCGTATTATTTTGCTACTTTTGTGATAACAAATGAGCAAAGTAATTTTGCCTGAAATGGAGACCAATCTATTACATTTGAAAATATATTTTATCGACTTATTTTTAAAATTAAAATATTGTCTCGGTAACCTATGTTTCACTGTTGAAATTAGTGGCTGCTCCAGTCTTGTTCTCTTGGCTCCAAGTTCAGCACTTAATACTCTATACCACGTTCCGCTCTTTTTATTCAAATTGAGACCATTCTTAAATGTAGGTTCGATTTTTCGAACTATATCTTATTTATGTATTGTGGTACGAAACGAAGCATGCAAAGATTCTAAAAATAGATATTTTGTAAATAAAGCATTAAACTGTGGTGTAGTGTAAAACATCGAAAATACATTACAATTCTCCACAGCTTCCATAAGGCCTGCATTTTCTCTAATCTGTTGTGGTTGTGCACGCAAGACGTGCCCGCCTGCTCTTGTGTGGATGCACAAATCTGCTATTGTGACCTATAGTGATGTCTAGATCGCTGATTTCGATATCTCCGTGATCTGTAATGACACCTCTTACTGTTGACATTGATGCAGTAATGGCACACTATGGTGTTCATTACGCTCACAGATCTTCTATTGTTTTCTCATTTCAGGACTGTTGGCTTCCTTGATTTGTTGTGATTATTTACTGTTAGTCGTGTTCTCCATCACACTGCAAATGCCAACGTCTGCTGTGTCCTGTTGCCAATCTTTTACAAAAAATTTAACCTTCCAGATATAAGCGCATACTTTTCTAACCCTGAATTCCAGTTTGAATATTTGATTTCAATTTTCTGCACTCTGTCCACCTCATCAATCTCTACCATTTCTATTTTACCCTACAGGCCAGTACTTCCATTTCTCTTTTTTTCCAGCTAGCCTTGGTCTATTATTTTCATAACCTGACAGCTGCCTCAGAGCCGAAAGGCACCCGGTAATCCCCTTGCTTATTTCTAGGCATGCATTTTATTAGCCACTTTTTTGCTTATTCTGTAGACTCAGTAGGGAATGGAGCTGAATTTTTTTGCTGACGATTAATTGAAATGACAACTTCCAGCAATGCTTTGTAGATTAGGGAGATACATGGGCACATCTTTCCATTTTTCATTAGAGGTGCATTCTAAAACTCGATGAATTAGTGATTAGATCAACCTTGAAGAGGATTTTTTTTCTTTGCCTCGTTAGAAATCATAGCTGGGGTGAAAATAAAGTGCACAAAAGTTATTGAATTTGGATAAAATAAGTTAATATATAAAGTGTGCGATTAGCGCAGGATTGTATGTTGGCGCCCATTTTAAGGTAAACACTAATTTGCATCAAGGTTTTATTATAACATGCAGGGTTAAAGGTAGACACATCTATCAGTGATGCCAAAGAGCCATAATGCACTAATCTAATGAGGTGTGTGTATGTGATTTTGTGTGCATGTGTGTGTGTGTGTGTGCACATGTGTGTGTAAGAGAGAGAGGGAGAGAGATCAAGCCGTGATTCGGATTACATTATCGATTACCACTTACGGCCCATAACCTGCATATGGTAGTTGTGCCACAGAAATTGCTTTCATGAATCTTTCACAGTACGAATGTCATAAGAAGTGAGTGCTCTTCATCGAAGGTGCAGGGAAGAGCCCTAACTTCAGCCCCCTGCATGAGTTTTGGGCAGTGCTTAATTTGTAAAATATGAAGTCCAGGTGCTCAAATGTTTGTCGGAGGCCACACCTACGTTTCCCCGGCTCCACCCACTTCCTCCACTGGCTCCACCCACTTAGTCTATTGGCTTCACCCACATCCTCAACTGACACTGCTAAAAGTTAGATGTAATACCCGATCTGAATTTCAGCAAGGGAGCCTTCCTCATAAGCAAATGCAACAATAAACGTAATTTTACTTAAAGTGATGAACAATGAAGTAGTGATGTCTGAGTTTTTCAAAACTGTTTCTGAAGCTCACTTGGATTATACCATAAAGAAGAATGCGTGGGGGAGTACTTGCCTGCATACGATTAAATATCTTCAGATTTGTGAGTTTGAAAGTTGCCTCTAACGGGTGTTCTACGTTTAAAAGAGTTGGACAGGCTTGTCAGGCACACTGGGACTGGCACTTTGGCAATGCCTGATATGCTAGTACAACACTGCGTTTAAAAACAGGAGTGCATTTACTAAAGCTATGGGCAACAATTCGTCTCTAGTGCAGTCTTTTAAAAAAGCAATAGTTGATGGTAAAAGGCAAGTGCAAAACCAGAGTAAGCCCAGGCTGTGCTCGGCTCTTAGGTTCTTATGAAACAATAGTACAAAATATACTGTTAGCACCCGTTTTTGCACTCCCTATGATAGCCCACAAGTACCTTTTTTTTCAAAATGATTTGCAAGGATTTTGATATTGTAAGAAAACCGAGATCTGGCGAACATAAAGGTTTCCACGTTCTAGCATGAACATGAGAATAAAGTCAAAGCTGTAGGTTGAGAAACAACTATCTATCTATCTAGGAAGAGGAAGCTACTGCCATTTTTTATGGATATCCTTCCTCTGGGATGATGTATACAAACTTCAGATTAAAAATCTATTTTTTAAGTGACATAATGCGTGCCAGTTAGGACAAAAACAAGTTGCCATGCTTTCTATATAATGACTTGCAGAAAAAACAACCAGGCTCGTGGGAGGGCCACACCATTTCCATCACCATCGTCTTTCACATAAAAACTAAATATGAGTCAGCACTTGATTACTCAAAATGCTGTCACGCTGTGGTGTTCGGTGAATGACAAGCATGTAATAAAAGAGAGAGGGAAAGGCTTCGACGGAAAACGAAAAATATAAGGAAGCATCAAGAGGGAGGCATGTAAGAGACAGAAGGCTATTAAGAAAGAGAGGAAAATACAAGAAGCAATAAAGAGAGCGAAAACAGAGTCAGAGGGGCAGGGAAAGAGAGGGAGGGGCAGAAAAAGATAGTGAAAAAGTGTGGGAGAGAGAAAGACAAAGAGAGACCACTTTCCAACTGTAATTGAATTAAAGGTATTTTCGTGCGGTGTATTCCTAGAGGAGGGAGTGCCTGATGCAGAACAGGAAATATCAGTACTTTATGACATTGTAATAGTATTTACCCTTTGGCTTCAAATCACGTTAATAACAGATATTACTTTAACATGAAAATATTAACTTGTTAAACTGCAGGATCCCAAAAGGCTGTGACACCCGCCAGGCCTCAAGTTTGTGCCCCTCCGGGTGCTTACATGTCTCTACCGCACACTTGTAATTCTCTAAGTTATCTTCACAGATAGTACGACCTTCCCGCGGCTTTAGGAGTGGAGTCAAGTATGAAAAGAGACCTTACAAATAGGACTGGATGTGTTTTCACGTCGCTGCAAATGTCTTATGTTCATAAAACGGCTTTGTGCTCGTCTTGTAAAGATAACGTTCTCTTAACCATCCAGCTGCGACTTGATTATATTTAACAGTAAGGGCTGGTCAGTGGCTATGTAGACAATTAAAATCATGGCAAGACGTGGCAATCTGAAAACAACTCTGCACACGCTGCCTGCCGCACGGCCACAGAACTAAATAATCCAGATTCCAGCCCAGGGCAAGGCCTTAACTTAACCGCTTTTCGGCCCTAAATTAAGTTCACACATACTATGGGAGCCAAAGTCTCAATCAAACCAACGTCTATATTTGGCCCTTTTGTCTTGATGCTGCTTAAGACCGTGTGTAGAATCTGCAAATTTGGATATTATAATGTGTACGATCGACGGCCGCGGGCCGCTACTAGGCCAGGGCAGGCACTGCAGTAGTGCATCATGGAATCTTGTGGAGCCGCCGCCGGAACTACCACCACGGTGACCGGCGTCACGCCACCACGCTAAAAAAACATAAAAACAGCGTTGGTATGGCAATGGCATACTTACGGTTTACTCGTGGTGGGGGTCGTGGCACTGCCTTATTAACTGGATATGCCTCTGCTCCTCAACACCGAGGGGCTGACTATGACTCGTGGGTGTGGTGCGGCCGCGGGGGTGTGCCAGGGCGTCACGTGGCACTCTGAAAAAAATCTGCGCAGGCTGCCTGCTGCACACAGCCCCGCAGAACCAAATACATCCAGATTCCAGCCCAATTCAGTGTCCCTACTCCCGCCCTCCGGCAACACTGAACCAAGGGCCGTGACCTCCTTCGTATAATATGAATTTTTCGCTTAGGCAGCAACTCTCACAGCCACAACACTTCACCGGGACTGAGTCTGGAGTCAAGATCAACACTTTGCGCAATAAAGCAGTCATGCCGATGTGACGTGCAGACGCCGCCATGTGTAGACCCGGCCCTTATAAGTAAGTGCCGGTGCTAAGCACCGGAAAGCACCGGCACAAATTAAGCACTGGTTTTGGGGCGATCTGGTGTAAGAAATGTATGTGGTGCCGGATGTGGAGAGTAATGCTGGAGAAGACTTGCCTGTGGGGGTTTCCTATTTTGATTTTCTCAGATTCATGCCTTGCAAAGTGTTGGCTTCTTTGAGTAGTTTTGTCTTTTAGTCATTGACTTGTTCTTGCTTGAATGCAGATGTTAACAGATGAGAAGTGAACAGCTACAGTTTGAAACATTTCAGAGACTGCATTGCATTCCAAATGTAGCGTCCTTGATTATGTTATAGCAAGAAGGAACTTTGTAATGATGGAATCCGAAGATTATGCACCATGTTGCAGACTGTCAATCAAATAAAGCCAATCCATAATTAATAATAGGATGAACAATCATAGAATTCTTGCCCTGATAACAAGTGGGAAGGTTCTACAGCAAGGTCATAGTAACTGACTGCTTATTTTAAAACCGATGGGTCACTATATTACACATTGAAGCATTAAATATGACCGCTTAACAGGGTCGCAAAACTACACTTTTCCTCTTAATAATTCCTTATAATTGCCTGTTTCTAGATAAACTCTGGTTGCAGTACATGTCAATATCGCTCACCTCAGACGTTTGGCTCTATGTAGCACTGAACAATTCTGAGACAATTTTCTTGTAATGCACATTTGTAGGTACAGTCTTTTATGCTTTTTGGAAACTAAGTGAAAGTGGGACAATATACAAGTCCTGCTATTTTCACCCAATTATTCATTTTGACTCTCTTACAACCTTAATGTGTTTCTCCAAAGCAATGCACTTTCCCAAGAGGTATTATTTTTCTCCATCCATTCAGAAACATAACACTGGACAGACCTTTACCAAATCCTGTCCTGTTTCCCATTTACTGCCCAACCTAGTACCAACATCCTTGTCGTTCCCATCCATTCTGCTCCACCAAAGAGACTGTTCCTTCTATTGAAAGACACATTGGGCCTAATTACGATGTCGGTCGGAGTTGCCTCGGGGAAGGAACCACCCGACCTTGGGTCGGCGGTTCCGATAACCCCATTAGGATGCGACCACACATGGTGCAGTCGCAAACTTCCATTTTTCAATGGGAACTTGTGCTGCGGGCTGAAACAGCCCGCAGCACAAGCTCCCATTGAAAATTGGAAGTTTGTACACATCCCTGCACAGTGTGGCAGCCTCACGGTGCCTGCCACATGCAGCAGGGATGTTGAGGGAGGCACCATAGGTGCCCACCAGGTCCAAATGCGGAGGGCTAGAGGGGAAGGGGGCTCTGCTAGGGGCCCCCAAAATCGGTTTCCGAAAGCCAATCCATGTCGGAAAGGCTGACATGGATTGGCTGTCAGAAACCGACATCATAATCCCTACAATGGAAATGCTGTCCTTAAGGGATTATAGTGCAGTTCCGACTAACTGACGGGCTCCATTGAGCCATTTGGAACCGAATCAGATTCCCCGTCTGTTTAAACTCGGCCCGCCATCATCCTAATGCGGCGGTCGGAGTTTAAACCTACCATGTCAGTCGGAAAGCCTCCGACCAGCGGTCGGAGGGTTTCTGACCGACATCGTAATTAGGCCCATTACGTCGCATCGACTTGCCATGCCACATGAAGCTGTTTTTCTCTTCCTTTGTCCACAAATCTGTGACTGCTTAAAACTTCTTGAAACCTAACTGGTTCTGTGTTTTACTCCAAGGATGGGGTCTTTATACAGGTGTATAATTCCCCATGCTACACTTTCTCTGTGTTACAGGTGTTGTATATGGTATTTACATTCGTTATTGGCATACTCACCCATTAAATCTATTCAGAGGAACCCACATTGAAGTTAGCACCAGATTATTTTAATGAGATGGCTTCTGAAGCCAATTTAGAATGATATCAATTTAAATCTGCCATACAAAATAATACTAAGAATGCTTCTTATAATTCCAAGCTAACAAATATATGAACAGAGCATACTACCAGAATAGCAAGTTTTAATTAACATGGTACCAAAGTACCATACTCAAAATATTTACCATCAAAATATTATGCAGGCAAGTGTATATAAGTAAGTATAGATTTATGTGATATTGAAGATAATCCAATAGACGTAGGTATTAATCCAAAGGAGGTTTTTGAGTACGCTTTCTTACAAGCCCCATCCACCAGGTGGCAACTGCTTCAAGCTCGACAACTCCAACAGTCGACCACACTTGAAGATATACATTCCTATCTCCAGCAGCTGTACTAGTTCAAAGGTTGACATCAGAGTGCTGATGTCAACCACACATCTGTGACAGTACAGTTGACTAGGATACCACACACCTCCATCTCTTGGCAAACAAAACATAACTTGGAATAGAACACAAAAGAAAACAAAATGTTCACAGAGAATTACATTATTAATACTGTACACATAGCATAGTCATTTCTAATTTACACATTAACAGAGACCATGAGAAAGAAAAGAAAACTCAGGTTAAACATAGTCCTTCAAATATACTGGTCTTCTTACGACCCTCTTACTACCAACCTTCCAGCCATGAGATTCATCCTGGGCATCAAGAGAAGGTTCATCACCTTCAATACCCTTTCTCTCACTAGCATGCTTCCACACAGTCCTGATTCCACATGTGATGATCACTCAACTTCACTGCATTCCTTAACACTTTCATGATTTCCATGGGTTGAAAACATTTGTCTGTAAGCCCCACTTTTCTTGGGATTCTTACTCTTACCCAGTCATCCACACACACCTGGGTTTCCTTCACAATCATCCTTCTATTGAAGTTTTTCTTTCTCTTCTCCACCACAGCAGACTCTTTCTTCATCCATTCCTTTGTGGTCACGAAGTTGTCACCAGTGACAGGCCCTTTCAGCTTGTTAACCCACAGGGGACCCACTAAATGGTGGGGTAATCTCTTCTTGAACAAGACAAATGGACACACACCCGTGGTGGAGTGAAGGGTCATCCTGTTCACATTGAGCTTCACTTTAATCTCCATCATCCAATTCAATCTATTACTCAAGGAGTGTTGCATACTTTCTTTTATCACCTTGTTAAATCCCTCAATTACGCCACTGGATTCTGGATGATAAAGTGCAGTTTTCCTGTGCCTTAGACCTCTCTCGCAGAAAAGGTTCTCAATGGAACTAGAGGTCAGTTGAACCCTATTATCAATAAGTAAAACCTTGGCAAAGTCCTCTCTACCAAGCAGCTCTTCCAGAAACTCTATCACCACAACTGTCTTCACAGAGTGTACCACATTAACTTCCAGCCAACGAGAGTACAGATCAATGCAGGAGATGATATAATTGTCACATCCCGAAATACGTAGCGGCCTTACAATAATGAATGCTACCTCAGTCCCTGGGCTAGCTGGCCTCTGTTTAATAACCATTGGTTGAGTTCTACAATTCAAAATGTTGTCACTGCAATTACACTCAAAACATTCTCTGACCACTCTCTCTATTTGCAAATCCAACCCAGGCCTTCAGTAACTCTCTCTCAGTCTTTTCTTTGTCTTAGTAATGCTTGGATGGCCTTTGTGAGCATTGTCCATCAACTTAATTGTGATATTTGTCAGAGGTATAAGTCTTCTTCCTCTTGATATCAAACCTCCCTCAACAGAGAGTTCCTCCCTAACTCTCCAAAATCCCTTTAAAACTTCATAATCCTTATCTTTGGCCAACCAGCGACCACTCACGCTGGACTTCACAGCCTGCAAGTCCTCGTCCAAATCCTGTCCACTTCTCAATTCTTCTTCTTGTACAATTCCTCCAGACACCTGACACACCTTGACCTCACCATCACCAAACACATCTCCACACACATCTCCTGTTCCCTTACCATCACTTTTCACAAATAACCTAGAGCAACAATCAGCCACTGTGTTCATTACATCAGGTAAATATACTACTTCAAAATCAAACCCGTGCAAAGCTATTACCCATCTTCCTATTCGGCTCAAAACTGCATCCGCACCCTACTTGCTGAAAATCTCCACCAAGGGTTTGTGATCCATCTTCACCACAAAATGAGTGCCCCAACTTTTTCATAGCCCAAAAAAACATCAATGCCTCCTTCTCAATAACTGAGTAGTTAAGCTCTGAATCCTGGAACCCCCTTGATATGAAAAAAATTGTGTTGTCACTTCCATTGACAACTTGTTCCAACTCTGCTCCTAGCCCTGTGAAACTTGCATCTGTCCTTAATATAGTTTTGGCTCCCAAGACAACATTGTCTAGCTTGGCTGCATCACACAAGCTCACCTGCACACCCTGAAATTCTTCCTTGCATTCTCTGGACTATATGAACTCCACCCCTTTTTCGGTAACATCATCATGTTTTCACACCTGCCTGAGAAGTTGGGCACAAACCTGTCATAGTACTCAGCTGTCCCAAGAAATTTGAGCAACTGCTCTTTGTTCGATGGAGAAAGCATGTCAGAAATTAGGCTTAATTCCTTCACCAGTGACTAAATGACCTAAATATTCAATTTATGTCAACCCAAACTCACACTTTTCCTGCTTTAGTCTTAAACCACTTACATTGATCTTGCTCAAAACTTCCTTTAGTCTCACATTACGTACCTCATTATTCCTACCATAGACAAGGATGTCGTCCTGGTAAATCTTCATCCCACACACACCTTCCAGCACTCTTTCCATAGACCTATAGAAAACTGCAGCCGCTGAGATTAGTCCAAATGGCATGCAGAGATATTTGTATGTGTCAAATAGTGTCACAAAAGCTGTGAGATCCTGTGCGGAAGGATGCAGGGTAATCTGATGATATGCAGAAGTTACATCAAGGGACAATAAAACCTTTGCCCCCTCCAAACTTCACAGCATCTCCGTTATGTTGGAAAGAGGGTAGGGTCTACCACCATCATCTTATTTAGCTCTCTCAAATCCAAGCAGAGTCTCAGATCGCCATTGGCCTTCCTTGCCATGACAACTGGAGACACCCACTCTGTGCCCTCAACTTCCTGGATTATTCCTTCCTTAGGTAGTATTTCTAATTCCTCCTTCATAGCATCCCTCACCATCAGGGAAACATTCCCGATCTTGCAAACCTTGGGAACAACACCATGTTTACATTTGATGAGATGTACATAGTGCCTCAATCATCCCATTCCCTTTCCAAAAACCTCAGGAAACTTATGTATAATGCTCTCTTGCATATCACCCTCAGCATTTACTCTAAAGATCTCAGACCCCTTTCTTCTTAGTCGAGCAGAAGGAACTTCATTTGGGTCCAAGTACACCGCCACATTTTTTTAGTGCCACCAATTAATTAATTAATCCCCTTTACTGGACACATACACCTTCCTAGGAATAATCCTGTCCTTAAATTCAGTAGTACCTTGAAAATAGCCCAAACCTTTTATGGACTTGCCACCATAACTCCTGGGTTTTATGTCCGGCTTCAATAACTCAACCCTGCCTTTGAGATGTTCATAAAGTAATTCTTTGGATATAAGAGTTATCTTGGCTCCTGAGTCAAATAGCATGTTGACAGGACTGCCATTAACTCGTACCAGCTCAAAAGGACCTTCCTTGGGTTTTTCATTCACCTGCAGAACAAACTCATCACTGACACAATAAACATTGTACAACGTCTCCCGGACTTTCTTCAACCCTTTACCACTTTTGCAGCAAGCGGAAAAATGCCCTTTCTTCCCACAAGCTTTACAAGTAATTTTCCAACAATGACATTCTTTGAAATTAGCAAAATGCCCAATGCTCCCACACTTGAAGCATTTGCTTTGTAAATTCTTCACAAAGCCTCCAGCCTTCTCCCCATCCTATTTCTAAGACCAACACTCAAACTTCCTTTCTTGCTATCAACCACTTGAACATTATCCTTCTTCTCTTCCCCAAGACTGTTCTTGCGAATGACATCCATACAAGCTTGAGAACGTTCAGTCGACTTTCCAATAGTTATTACCTCTCGCAATGAGGGGTTTGTCACTCAGCCACATTTTCTCTCTGACCATGTCAAGTTTACAACCTAACATGAACTGGTCATGTAGTCGTTCCTCCCCATCGACACCAAAATTGCAGGTGGCAGCTAATTTTCTTAGTATAGATACATATTCCTCAACAGACGCACCATCATGCTGCATGCTTCTTCCAAAATGGTATTGTTCTATTACAGTGCATAATCTGGGTAGACAGTGTAAAACTAACTTCTTAATGCAAACATCATAGTCATTAACATCTTCAGCTTCTTCTTGTGTTAGGTCAGGTAGGTGCTCAAAAACCTCCTGACCTTCTGAGCCCAAAAAGTGCATAAAAAGGGATGTCTTCCTTTCTACACTCAAAGAGGTGCCACACACTTTTGCATAGTGATTAAATTCTTTCTTCCATTTCTGCCACGGCAGCATAGGTTCACCAGGAGCCGACAGAAAGAAAGCAGGGGTGGAACATTCTGCATATTGCCATTTAGAACACCTGAAATTACACAGGCCATGACAGTGAAAGTAGAGTATCCACTGAATGACACTACAGAGAAATATAGCTGTAATTATATTTCCGAGGGGAGAAAACAGTGAGAGCACAGTATCCACTGAATAGCCCCACAGAGATATACAGCTGTAATGAAACTCCCCAGGTGAGATCACAACTTTTTAATCAGCAAAAAGCAAATAATAAAAAAATAATAAACAATTTATCAGCCAACATATGTCAAATCAAGAGTGCACAATATTGTATACACTGGTTTCTAACCCAAAGCACAAAATTGTATACGCTGGTATCCGACAAGATACCCAAGGACCCACCTGAAAATGAAAATGACTTAATTAACTTCAACGGATGCCTATCCTGTCACAAGCAGATGTAGATCACACCTGTGCCTTCCTCCTCTATTGTCTTGCCAGTCAGCCAGACGCCAATACCAGTGGGAGAAGACCTGCTCCAGAACTGGTTTTGAGTGATCACAAGGAAAGATTTGGACATTATCCTAGCCAAACCTCCGGGTAGACACATGGAGCTCTGCACAGGGGAAGAAAGGTTCTGCAATCTTGGTTTTTATGTAGAGAAGGGCACTGTGGCATATTTTACAGTACAACACATAGGACATGCTGCAAAGGTGGATAGGGTCACTCCTGGGAGCTTACGCCCTATTTGTTAGGGGGTGTCCAGGAGTTTCCCCTACCCACAGGCTAGCACGGAGCATAAAGTGGCACCCCCAGTACCCTCTTCAGAACATCTCCTGACCTGTGGAAGACAGAAGAAGGACTGCACCTGCTGCGGTGACCTGTGAGGAGAACCATAAGGGTTGGACCTGCTTCCAGTTGTACCATGACAGACACGTGGACTCCATGTGTTAGTTGGCTGACTTCCTGTTAAGCTACAAGGACACAAGAGCTGCAAGAAGCCTACTTGCTGAACGGTTTTCGGTTTGTATTTAAATGCAATTCATCCAAGCATCAAAGTAAAAAGAGAAATTGAGTTTTGCGATAATTCGTGTATATTCAAACTTCATCTTCTTTATACAATGTTTGTTTATTGTAATCCTGCTTTGCAGCTGCAATTTAAATAAAAAGGGAAACTGTACACTCAGCACAATACAAGTTTATCTATGAGACGGAGTGTCAAAAGTATTTTTCAACCAAAAGGTACAATCAACTAATCAAAAAGGCATTTTGGGTAAGGGGGGAGAAGGTTGGGCCTGTAACTCACAGCAATATCTACTATCCTGAAAGGCCCATCCGACCAGTTTTAACTGGACCAGCCCCCGGCCCTGGACCCTGCTGGTGGCTTCTACTGAAGTGAGTCCTGAACTCTAAGGGCCTGATTATGTCTTTGGCGGTGCAGCGCCAGGCACCACCAAAGCCATGTTCGGCCCGCCCGATTATGAGTTTCCTCCTGTCTGGCAGGCTTTTTTACGTTCCCACAGCGGTGCCCTGAAAATGGGCACTGCAATGGGAACACCAAAAACAGTTCCTGCACGGCATGGACTGTTAAGTCCATGCTGTGCAGGAACTTGGGTGAATGCATACAGGGGGGCACATGTTGTGCCCCCCTGTATGTTTCCACATGCGGAGGAGGCATGCCCCCCTTTTGTTTCCTCTCCATCACAGTGTTCATGGAGTAGGAACCTCCATGACACCGCCGGCAGAGAGGAAACTCATAATATGCTTGCCGGGACCGCAGCGGTCCTGCAAAGCATATTACGGCCTCCTGACCGCCGCAACACTGCCACGGAATGGCAGTTCCCTAGTGGCTGGGGCGTAGCAATGGCGATCCGGCCACTCTATTCGTATAGGGCGGTCGGGTGCCCGCCACTGACACGCCCCCACTAGTCTGGAGGTCCGTGGACCACCAGGCTCATAATAGAGCCCTAAGTGGTGTCCCTAAGGTCCTAGGACCCTTAGATAAGTGTCAGAGTGTACTCTTCATGCCTAATCCTAACACCTGGAACTTACAAACTTTTTCAAGGATTTTTACCTGGAGAACCGACAGAAGACCGGAACCAACTTTTCTAGCCGATCCACTGATGGTGCATCACTGGTGGGCCTGACTTCGTTGCAGCTCCTGCTACCTTCCTCTCCACAGCAGCATATCCAATTCAGTGGGCCTGACACCGAGTTCCATCTTATGACAATGGACCCTCTCCAGCTACAGCCTGCAGCCTTGCCCCACTGAAGTAATCTGACTTCCAGAAAAGAGGCTAAGTCCTAAGGTAGAAATATTCACTGTGTCTAACACTAAGCAGCATCCGATTGATGTTGATGGCTTCCTGGGTGCGAACTCTGGACTTTTCCCACTATGGTCTTTTGCCACCTTTTCCAGAAAAGAGGCTAAGTCCTAAGGTAGAAATATTCACTGTGTCTAACACTAAGCAGCATCCGATTGATGTTGATGGCTTCCTGGGTGCGAACTCTGGACTTTTCCCACTATGGTCTTTTGCCACCTTTGTCGACGGCTTCACAAAGACATCATCCTTTGCCAACCCATAGTCGATGAGCCCATCTTTGGATATAGCCTGCTGCCTTGCCCCGCTGAGGATCTACCATGTCAGAAAATTTCTAAGTACGAATGTAAATCATTGACTGAGATCTCCTGGCCTTGCATCCGACCCATGGTCCACCGCAGTAGGCCTCAAACTTTACCTTTGTCCCAGTCTAGCACGACCAGTTGTCCATGTTTGCAACTTTGTGCTTTTTTGTGCTAAAATCGTACTCAAACTTTACAAAATGTTTGGTCTTGTTTTATACATTAAAATATCCTCTATTTTCATAAACTAGAGAGTGAATTTTTGGTATTGTGTTTCAACTTTTATTTAAATTGTTTCCAAAAAGGTTTGTTAGTTCCTTAGTTTAAGCCTGTCTGCTCTGTGCCGTAACTATGAGGTGTTGACCTCAGCTTTAAATTACTGAAACCTTTACTACATCTAACAAGGACAGTAATATTATTGCGTGTGGTGCAATACCATCCAATCCAAGTAGTAATCCACTTTCCCACACATACATTTCCTCCTTTTGCATTAACAGTTGAGCTTTAATGGAGGTCCCTGCTATGTTATGCTACTTCGTGTAGGATTGCTATGATTGATATACATCGTTTATGCTCAATAATCATTCTAGCACCCCAAAATGGCACCTGGGACCTGCAGACTACATGTGTTGATTAGAAGTCTATCATAAACAAAAGCATTTTTACATTCTATACTAAAGTTAGGGATCTTCCTCACAGGAATCCTAATTTGTCAGGGTACAGGGCCCTGCCCAGAGTTTTCTTCAATGTCATGTACTCCATTTCCACCGCAAAACTTCCAGAGTTTGTGCATAGTTGAATGTATGGGTCCATTTTCTAAGTGCTTTCCTAATTTTCTTTAGGTGCACTGGACCGGTCTAATTTACAGCCCTGTGCACTATGGTGAGTGCCTTGAGTTTAATTCTCTTTTCATGACAGCCATGCAATGTCTACGAGTAAAGTGGTTATTTGGTTGCATCTTCTTTGATCATTTATGAATCGTATGGCTGTATCATTGACAGCTCACAGTATGGTAGTGAACCTCAAGGGAATTGCAAGATACAATGGTTTTTGAGCCAGAAAATAACTTTTTGTTGGATCTCTTGCATAAAAAGAAGAGACAAAATAGATTTGGGTTCCATAGGTTACTGACTTTAAGTGTTTCTGGATAGGACAATGCATTAGACTGAGGTTCTATAGACATTCTGTTGTCCATGAAACATTGAAGACTCTAGAAATTAATAAGCAAATGGCCTCAGATGTGAAACATTATTAGAGCACAAGGAGACTTATGTGTAGGTGAAAGCTTGTGTTTTGCATTCATGACAAAGTAATGCTATCACAAATAATGTGCTTCCACCTGCCACTAACCCTTGCCAAATATATAAATCCTGTCATATAAGGAATACAAGTCAGAAGAAATCATCCCTCACCTCTTGAGTATTAACACATCTAATTTTCAATTTCCAGTCTGCCTTTCTTCTTGCCAATAGGCGCCGGAAGTAGAGGTGATAGGGTGAGGAGCACCCCCAAAATAACAATGCTAGATTTCCAAAGGTGAATAAGAATACAAATTAAAATTTTATCTTGCCACATTTGCTCAGCCTTCAAAAACAGGGGTCAAATGTCAGTCTAGTCTTTGACAAATTGCTGTTTATTCTTCTAACATGGAGAGTGATGTTTACTTTTCTTTTTCTTATTGTAAAGTGTAAGGATTTTGTAAAGTGAACTATGTGACAGTTTTGCTGGTTTGAAAGGAAAGGTTGTAGGATGTTGTGTTCTTCTAACACACAACAAAATGTAAATACCTATAAATGTACTGTACAAATATTTCAAAATAAACAGTTAGGAAGTCAGAAATGAAGTGATTTTTTTTCGAATTTTGAAGTGTGACAGACAGAAAGAGTTTATTAGGATCAAAGCAAATCAAGACACTTTACTTGGTGATGCACAAATGACAAATATTAATTGAAACCCATTTTCCACACATGATCATATATGCACCATATAGTTTTCTCATTAAAACTCTGTGTCTTTGCAAATTTAGTGCCTGTTCAATGGCAAATGAATCTCTCTGTAAATGACAGTGTGCTATCACACCATGCTTTAGTAATATATTTGTGACAATGTGCTCATTAGTACAACACCAGCTACATACTATGCCCTTACTACTCTCTTGGTAAATGGTTGTGGCTCACTTGTGACAATTGTTCTTTGTGTGATGCTTGGATTTTACAGAATCCTATGAGTTCAGTGATGTAACGTTGATGGCAGCACCCCATTCTGAAATTTGTTCCAGCATCACTGTTGACTTTTCTTTAAAAAAGTAAATGTGATTGTTCATGTCAATTATTATCCAGCCATTAAAAACAGTGCCATCAAACATTCCTCAAGACTGATACACTCAATTCTGCATGAAGAAAAAAATAGATACTTAGCCGATTAACAATATTTTTTGTATACAAGTAGGGCACTCTTGCTCAGCACTCAAGATCTTTGAGGGTTAAGTGAAGGTGGCTATTCAGACTCTCATCATTTAGTATTCTTCGGAATAGATTGTGCATTAATGGGTTTAAAGACCCAATGTTGAGTAGTATGGAATGACCGTTTTCATTATAAGGGTCATAATATTATCTGTCTTTACAGATTAATACCTGGAGGGTATTCTACTGCTCTGTCCACAAACATACGTTTGGAGACATACAGCAGGCTAAAATTGTAAAGCAAAGAGCATAATGATGTTTTTGACAAAGACATTCACTTTACACATTTCTTTCAGTTTGCTGAAGAAGAACATTACCATACATGAGTACCTTGGAAAGTATATTCTTATATCTGTAAATCATGATTTTCTAAATTATCTGATAATATGCCATTTTATATTTGGAATACTATGACACATATTCGGTAATTAGTTGAACAAAGTTCTTGATTAATATCCTCCCATGGCTGGTTTATATCATTTAGAAGTAAAATGTGAAATGTGGTAAAACAGAAATAAGCATTTAAAAATCCAATTTCATTGTTTTCTATCAATTAGAGTGAAGCTAATTATACACAAAGACAGGGAAACAGAGTTGAGAAGGTACATTTCAGGGGAAACAGAGCTGAGAAACCATATTTTTGACAACTTTTCTAAATTTCCAGGGAGTGGTAGTGATAGATCATATCTCTTGTGCTTTAAAATATTTGTATTTTACCTTAGTGTCTTAATATTACTACAGTAGAACACTATGTGTAATCAGCATATTGCTTGTTCCAAATGCAATGACAGTAACTGTAGGTTGATGCATTCCTTCATAGATTTTATAAACTGATGGTAACAGGCTTGAATCCTGATGAGAGAATGTATCAACAGTGTGAGGTCTTTATTGATAAAGGCCTGCATCATTTTATGTGATGCAAGGCATGTAGGGGTGCCACTTCACCTTTTTGGTCAATTTCCCATTAATCTTGCATGTTTGTTCAGATAATGAGAGTCATAGTAGCTACAAAAATCAATGTCTGGGGTCCTTTGACTTGAGCTGCAATCATTTAAAACATTCAGATGACTGAGATTGCTTTTTCATAACCTTGAGCACCCATACTTCCTCTTTTAGAGAGAGTGCAGCTTATAACTCATTAGCTAATGTATATGTTGTGGGGAATAACATCGCAAAATAACACTGAACAGTGTAAAAAATGTGCAGTTCTGTATTCACCATGGATGTATGTAAGTGTGTCTTTGTATGTTTCTGTGTGCATAGGTGTGTGGTTGTGTAATTGTGTTTCAGTATATGCTAATGAGTGTTGTACCCCCAGCTAGCCAGTCAAAATGAAACTTACTCAGTCACCTGTACCAGCACCTCCATGGCTCTCTAGTCTGTGGCCGAGAATGACTCGAGGTGAAAATAGGAAGAAGATCAAATTGTCTACTATAAAAAATAAGTACACGTTGTCTCTCAATTTACCTACATGCCAGTGTCATGGGGCCCTGTGGGGTACATGAACTCTACACAAAACTGTAACATAGCATCACACTTCAGTAACTAAAACTGTAAAGACTTTTTTGATATCAAGAAGGCTCATAAGAATTGTCATCATGTTTGAATAATGAAAACTAATGGAAATCCTAATGGATTTCTCAAAATGTATTTGCAAGGATGACACACTCTGAGAGTTACTGCTTTTAGAGTTGGGAAGCAATATAGCAATGTTACTGTGACAAATACATTACTTTATTCACCAGCATATATCAGTCAAACACAGTAATCCAGTATCAATTTGCATATAGAAGAGTCAATGCACCTTATCAAATATACAAGACTTATGAAGAACCCTCTTAAAGGAGAACTACACCTTGAAGCATACTGTAACTTTGTGTCCGATTTCATGCTGTTGTAATACAAATGCCCTAGTTTCTGTCTAGTGATAATATATTACTAAATGATACAGTTTAGATCCAAGCTTAGTGTATAAAGTTATGTTAGACTTATAGACACGTCAGAGGATGTCTTTGTTCATAGTTTTATTGTGTGACCAAATTTCAGTGCAGCTGGGTGAATCATTTACGTTCTATGCTCGAATTCTTAATCTCTATGATATCAGTCCATCTTGGAGCCATTTGGTTTAAGTATGACGCTTGCCATCGAGATCTCAGTTGATCACAGTTGGTACTGAAAGCATCATCTATTCATCAGGGTGGTAGTGAATCGTTGATACATCAACCAGCCATTTTCCTGGAAGTATAGCAGGCATCCACTCTAATGAATCATTATTTATCAAATCCTGCTCAAATGGAAAGATGACTCTTCCACAAGATGTTCACGAAAAAAAGAACATTTGAACAATTAAAAAGGTGTTGGAGGTTAATTACATTTTTAGCACAGAAATATTGATCGCAGGTTATTAGCTACAACTTAGGTTTTTCTCACTCAAGCCATTGGTCGTTGTGATGTTTTGTAACCATGCTTCTTGAGCCTATTTGAATGCTTTCTTGCTATATCCTGAATGCTGGATAGTAAATCTATGAGTACTTCCATCTACCTAGAGTGTTTTCTTTTTTTTAATTGTATTCCTAGGTTATTTGGCCTCTGCTGTAGGGAGAGCCCTTTTAGAAGGGCTAATTCTACAAATGCTTTATCACAGTGTTGTGCCTTTCACTTTCAGTTTGGTCCCTGCCACTGTGTGTCTGCTTTGACTTTATGTCATAACCTCAGACTGAAACTAAGATCTGTGAAACCATTAATAACATGACCATTGTAAAGTAGCATTAGCAGTACACACTAAAATGTCTTGTGCTTCTAGATCTTTTTTCGGACTGTGGAAAAAAGTAATGTATCCTCTTAGTCCACAATAGGGTTCATGCAGCTTTGACTGCTACATTGGCAGCCTACAGCGCTACCATGGGTATATGTCTCATATAAAAAATTTCAAGTCACTCTAAATGTAGATTTAGAGTTTGTTGGTGGTTAGTAACATCATTATTTCAGTAAATAAAATATGTAAATGTGAAGCCTGAATGTCAGTACCTTTCTTACAATTGCTCTTCTGAGCTAATAGCGAAACAACTGGTATTCATACCAGAGTTCTAATGAGTAGATCCTGTTAACAAACCAAATTGCCCTGTCTCGCGATCTGCCACTGCCTCCAGTTCAAATGGTTACTAACAAGAGGTAGCAGTTAGTGGGAGGACCAGCAAGGGAAAATCTGCCCCCACTGAGAAATGTAGCTATTTTGTTCTCCATCACCGGCTCTTTTATAGATTCACCTGCTTAAAATATTGACGGATGTCAGGCTAGGAATCCTCATTAGCCAATATTATCACAGCAGGATCCAGATACAGTAAATGACATTGAAACAAACAGAAAAAGCAATGAACCACTAGTAGCCCATCCACCCCATTTTATGATCCAAAGTCAGGCAACAAGTCAAGTATGTGAATCATTGAATCATGCCAGTGCTGGAGAACTATACCTACTGGTAAGTAACATGTTTCCTATTACCTCTTCTAGCTTGAGACCATCCCAGGCCAGTTAATTACACTCCCTATAGGAAGTCATGCATTTTGTACTAAAGAGATTCCTGGATAGTAAGAGGGTGGGATTTTCATTTTAATAGACGGTGCAAGGTTGTTTGTATTACTTAAACTTGGTGTGGCAATGTAATTTGTAAATATATTTATCAGTATTGTTGCATGAGTTATTTGTTCCTGAGGACTATCTCACATGGTCAGGTCGACTTACCAAAATAGAGCCAAAATTATCCTTAATGAATTCCATTTGTCTCTGCAGATTTCAGTTTGAGGAGTGAGGTAGCACAGCCACAGTTCACAATAAGTCTGAAACTGCACACTCTCATAGCTTGACAATCAAATTACCTACACAGAACACCATTTCATGGTCACTGGTGCTTGATCAAGGACAAAAAAAGTTTTTGTTGACATGCCTATTTAGGAAAATCATATTAATGTTGTTTATCATCTGGTATTAAGAAGAGAAGAACTATATCAGAATATTGCTGAATGCATACAGAAAGTTAGATGAACTGACATTTATATGAGAAGAATTGTCCCAATGGCCCAACTTGCTAATATATGACGTGTTTCTTTATTGAAATGTGTCAAAAGTTACTGTCTTTATAATTAGAAAATGAGTAAAGTTGAGTAGGTAGAATGAAATAAGTTCTCTGATTATGATTCGATCATTTCCTATAGAATGCAAGTAAATATGTACTATTATTGGTACGTAGATTTAGTATTAACAATATCTTTGCGAGATATTAAAACTGTTTTATACCACATTTAATTCCCTCTTAACATATACTATAAGTAGCCCGTACACAATGAGATATAGTTAAAATATTACATATATACTTTCAAGTATTAGTATATTTCCAAATCACTTACATAGTGAAATGCCTAGTTTTACATACTCCAAAGCTCTGTACATCAAACAAATACTCCATGCAAGATTCACTAAATGTGTTTAGAAAGTCTAAATAGATCCAATAAAAGTCATATACTAAATGAGAGAGAAGTACTCAGATACTATCATAATTTCTCAAATATGCACACAAAGACTAAATAAGGGGTCACACATTTATACAAATATATATTATCAAACTGACAGTGAGAACATGGGTATTCACACCACTTCCATTTTCTCTCAACCATAGTGCACCAGGAGGCATGTTTGCAGAATAGTGGAGAAAGGGAACTCACATTTCACTTATACAAAACCATAGAAATTCAGGAGTTTTACTTACAGTCTGACCTGGTCAGAGGCCCCTCCCCCTTTCTCCACTGCTCTGCAAATGTGCCTACTAGTTAAAAAAAAGTAGATATTCATTTAAAAAACCAAAGGTTACAGGCACTTTATAGTTAGGAATTTGAATTTAAAAAGCCTTAGAAATTTACTGAAAAAAACGAAGGTTACAGGGACGTTATAATTAGGAAATAGAATTTAAAAAACCTGAAATTCATAGAAAAAAACAAAGGTATACTTGGTTATTGCGCAGTAGGGCGCACAATAAGGAGTCAGTGTGTGGATAGACATAATGCTAAGTTAATCAAATGAGGGTGCACACCCAGCCTGCCTCCTCCAAAAACACCCCATTAGCAGGTTTGTTTTTAAATGATCACAAAACCATATGTTCACAGAGCAGATGCTGAAAAAAATATAAACAAACTATTACTATCTCAGATTGAAAAAAAGTGTTTGTTATGCAGTTTGATTTGTTGCAACATACAGTGGCATTTTTAAAAGGTCGCATTTTAATGCGTTTGTTTTGTATGTACAAGATCTTAATGGCAGTCCCTTACAGAAAAATCCCTGCCAGCATATGTATGTCTTCCAATTATGCTTCTCTTCTTAGATCAACATGACAAGTATTGGGTTAACTCAAATACCAAGAGAGAATTAAATTAAACGGTTGTGTAATCCCCTCAAGGAGACTCTGTTTAGCTCTGGTGAATTCCCACCAGGAAACGTTGTAACCTGAGATGTTTGCATAGCTCTCAGGCGAGGTTATTCGAAGCAAAGATATTTGGGGCCGTATCGTGATGGTTTTCGGGCGCCTGTTTTGGGTGCCTGCAGTGCATAAAGTGAATTCATTTTACTCTATATTTCTCTGAGATAGGGGTTTATTTTCAGACAGCACAGCTCAGAAACAGAAAGCGCCAAACCTTACTGTTTCTCTGCTGTTATATCTGAAAAGCCCTAACTTAGATAAATATGGCGTTTCATGAATTCACTTTATGCAATGCGTCCCAGATTTACTAACATTTTGTGTCACTGTTTTTGGTGCCGCCAAGATGCAAAATGTGTTTCTTGATTTACAAAGCCAGGCATGAAAGTTTGGTGTACTTGGGCCTGCCTGCATGCGTAGAAAACAGGCGCTAGGCTCGAGCTGTCCCAGCAAAGCCTTTCGAGGTACGCCCCGGCTGCATTAATGAGTCAGTGTGTATTTATTTATTTATTTAATGCGATTTTATAGCGCGAACATTACCCGAAGGTGTCAGAGCGCTTTACAAAAGAACCAGTTGTGATACAGAAGGACTTTGGATTACATGAGTTACATAAGAGATACAAACAGAAAAAATTGCAAATGTACAAGTTGTAAAGTCACTCAAGGAAGGGATACAAACAGATAAACTCTTTGTGTATAGGACGCATCTCTCTGCCCTCTCTCTGGATAGCCAGCCCACAATTTTTTTTAACAGGTATGGTTATCCGTTTAAAAAAAAAAAAATCGCAGTTCAGTTATAGCACGTGCAGAGGTGGTTGATGTTGTGGTATGAATCATGACGCAGTACGTAATGAGTTCCACAGTAACCAGGGGAAACAGATAATTTCTATCCGTAACCGAACATCGCAGACGGGCGTTATTTTCTGTCTTGCTCGGCTCCGATTATGAATCACACCGACGCGGCAGTTACTCATTGAAGTGTTATGTTGCAAAATCTTTTTTGAGCACATGCTGACAATACTCCTCAGATATTAAATTCCAGAGAAAAGCTTTGCCCAGCCGCAGCAGTGGCACTGATGAATATGCTCGGTTAGTGGCTGACTGGGAAGTGAATGATTGGCTGTTGTGTAGACGCAGCTCTGCCTTATTAAAGGACTGCGAGCGAGGCGCGCTTCACATTTCCGCTTCAGAAATCAAATGGCCCTCTGTATCTCCTTTATAGGGAGAGATTTTAGATTTGCAATGTTGCCTTTCAAAGCGATTTGTCACCTTCTGCGCTTGTAAAAAGAAACAAGGGAGCTGTTTCAGGATGAAGACTAAGCAGCAAACGCTAAGATGTATGGGTGTGTGTGTGTTTTCCCCTGGCAACGCTCTGAGACATTCGGGAGTATTTTAAATTCACAGCAGATCCATTACTGGGCTACCGTTTGGCTCAATTTTATCTAAATGATGCCACGCTGTATCTGAATTTCTGAGAGGACGAAAACAGAGAAAAAATGGATTAGGTGTGTGGAGTATCTCGAAGCACCAGGAAATTAGGTTTGTGTTGACCTCGAGAGAAATTATTTATAAGGTTATCTTTTGTGAGCGAACAGACAGAAGAAAGCATACTTCTCAGAGGACCAATCACAGGATATTCTGTTCCATTAAGCAGGGAGAGTGTCCTTTTTCTACTGAACAACAAACAGAGAAATCAATGTACAACCGAAATCTACACTTTACACAAACCTGGCTAGGGAAGATTAAAATTAACATTTTGTGTTACATCGGCAGCAGGGAAGTGTTGTGTATGTGTCTGTGTCTCTATGATTTAGTTTGTGATGGGAATGAGAGTCTGCTAACACTGAAACAGTGTTATTTTTTTCAAAGTAAGGTAGCACAAACTACTACCTTTTAACAACAAAGAAGGCCTTTATCAGTTTGGTGAGCACACCATCATTTATCAACCTAGAGTACTGTAGATAATGTTATCTAAATTCAAGTACTAAGAACACTTGCCATATGCTTTCCAAAAATAGACTATCACTCAAGTTGCAGTATTTATAAAGATGTGAACCCTGTAGCATTTCCCCAGAGCTTTTATTCTTCCAACTCCAGACGTGTCACCCCTCTGTAGGCTATCAGATTAAAGACTAAAAATAGGCGATCCAATCTGAAGCAAAAATTCCACTGAACCACAGGGCTGGACTGGGAACCCAAAGCAGCCCTTGCAAACTCTGTCAGACCAGCCCCCATACATTGCATAGTGAGTGAAGCGAGCGAGCCTGGCTACTACATGGAGGGTTTGGTGGGGTACTCCCCCGAAGAAAATGTGGGCAAAATTGTGCATTCCATAACACATATAACATAATGCATTATATATTCAATTGTATTAGCTTTTAAAGCATAGTAAATGATGGCCTTACAGTGAACCTGGATACAACAATCTTTGCTGTGGCCCTTAAATGATTCCCTCACTATCACACTCCAACAGTACCCCTCATCTTTCCATAGCCCCTCTCTCACATATATTTAATTTGCTTTAAGGCACCTCTCATACCAGTGTAGGGTGTTGGAGCACTTTATATCACACACAAATAAAGAGACAATGAATAATACATGTGTAAATCAGTGTATAGAAAATGTTACATAAGACAAAGGGGACTACAAAGTGTTGGATTCATATCATCCATATTGGTAGGCATTTTTTAAGAGTGCTTGGTCTGGAGAAGCACAAAGTCAGGATTCAGAATCTAACACAGTGGCTAAGGTTAGCTTTACTAATCAGAATTTATTTCTACCCAAACAAACCTTATTTAGGATCATTAAAGGATAATGAAAACTCAGAAAAAATATAACTTTCTAACCTGAAACCTTGTAGTTTGCATGCAGTTCTTTGATGACACTTTATAGCTCGAACTGTGATAGATTATGATTGCAATTTATGAACTGCACAGTAACAAAAGGGTCTCTATGACAAAAGCATTAACCCACTAAGGTAGCCACATAACATGCTGTTCTGTGATATATGCATGGTACACATCCTTTGCAGCAGGCATATTAACCCTCTGTACTACCTTAGATGAGTTAAAAGAGAGACTAGACAATACTCAGATCTCTCTCGAGCAGGAACATTAATCAACAGAGTTATCTTGACACTTTTTTGTTGCCTGAAAACTACTGGATATACACGGAACTCTGCAGCAGGCGCCTTCAAAACTGCTGTACTGCTACAAAAACTGTCCCAGTAATCTTTCATCCTTCCAACCTTCCGGGGAAACAACCGATGCCCGGTCATGCTGGTTCAGCCATGTTCAATCACCTTTTAGTGGCATGTGCTTCATACCACCTTCTAAAATCCACATCTCCCCTTACAGGTTGAGATCATGACAGCCAATGAGGTTGGCCGAAATGTCAGTGGAATTGGCTTAAAATTCAGGAAAGTTGTAGCTCAAAGGTGGACAGGGACAGAAAGATTCAGTATGTGGTTAATCTGGTGGATAAATCTCAGAGGGTGTGAAATGCTTCAATTTTTTGGGACAAATAGACTGTGCTTCACTCACTTGTACACAGACCAAGCACGTTCTTAATTGGAGTTTGTCTACAAATAAGTGATTTTTTGCTCTGCTAAGCCGCTCGTTATCATCCTTTGATATTTTTACACTAGACACAAATCTAACAATTGGTTTAGCCTCACTACCTAGTGATCAACATGTGTGCTAAAAATTGTTACATTTAAAAAGTTTTTTTATGGCGTAAGATTTCAAATCCCAATGTCTATTAAAGAAAGATTTTACCTGGTAAGGAAGGATGTTAAACATAATTTTAAAGATTATATTAAACATCCATGTGCAATCTGCAGGTCAGATGTGTTGACTCAGTATGACAAATGTCTGTATCTGATAATGAGTGCATGTGAAATAGGTATATTAATACCTCTTATTGATGTTGGAAGGGAACAGTAAAAACAGGTAGCAAACACAATATATAAAAAACGTCTTCAATAGCACACCAATTAATGTTCTGCAAAAAGTTTTTTATACAAATTAACTACATCTTTCAAATTTAACATATTATGTAAGTTAATAATGCAGGTGCATTTTCAGTGTATTCTTTTATCTATTTTTTAGGTTAATATTAATTACAGTAAAGAGAGTATCTGTGTAAGAAAGTCACTGCTGGGAAGCTTTTAAGAGACAGTAGAGAAAAAATACTATCCTAGTAGTTCAACACCACCTAAACCCAAAATTCCCAAGCAGGAGCTAAACAAAAGCTTTCTAAGATGTCCCATTGCTTAACTTTTGATAAGATTGTGTGAGCTCAATGCTACATACTACATGTGCATGGTGCTAGGGATATAAGAAACACACAAGCATAGTATAAATCAATTAAGAAGAACATACCTGATGGTGGAAACAAAAACAGATCTAAAAATAAAAAAGTGTTATTATCTAAAAACTGTTCAAATATTCTTGAAAGTCATTTGTGTGATGAGGATTAAACATAAACTAAAGTTTATAGATAAATGCATACAAATCAGAGGCATCAAAATAATCACATTTGAAATACATTCCCTAACCCTGTACAGTATATGATTTAAATAAATGATAGAAAAACACCTTAGAATAATTCCCATCTAGTCACTGTCAGTAGACCAGCGTGGGAGCTGGTTTGGGGCCAACCAGCAGAAGGAATGGACACTTTGACTAAATGTTGTTTAAAACTGCGGGGTCTGCTAAGCTGAAGAGTTAAACTTGGACATGTCATACCTTGCCCATACACTAGGATGAATACAGTAGTACTGCCCCCTTTATGATAACAACCTGCAGCTTGCTAGGTATTCACTGGCCACATGAAGTAAATACAGCTTTGATCTAACAATGCCCCATGTGGATTTATACTGTACCAGCATTAGACGGTGTAGATGTGGTGCCCTTTCTTTTTCCTGATCAGTGTCTTGAGTTCCTAGATAAAGCCGTTGCCAAGTATTGAAGCAGGCCACTCTGAAATACTTTGCTCATTGAGCTGGCAGCACCATCTTACTGACTGATCTGGGAGCAGATAGACCCACTCACAAAACCTTTTCTCAGTCTTTTGCTAAGAAACTCTTGGCCAATCAGAAATCACTTTGGCCTTCAAGGTGGCTTGTGTACTCCAACCAAATGTCATAGGAATTTGGATACATTTCAGCATTTAGTACAAAAATCCCAATCTCGGGTTGGTGTAGTTCTCTTGCCACATAATTGGCAAATGTAACAAATTATCCTCTCCAATTTATTGCTGTGAAAATAGAAAGTGTAGAGGGACTGGTACCCTGCCTTCCAAAACCGATGTCCTCACACCTGCTTGTCAATCATGGCTGCTGTTTTGCCGGGCCTGACTCATGCCTCAAAAGCCTGCATTGATTCTCTTTCGATGATAGGTATATTACCTATTGTCTGTCAGGAAAAATCTGCTCTGATATTGAAATTCTGAAGCGGAAGACACCTATTGTAGATGTATCAGTATTCAAACCCTTTGCTATGAAACTGGAAGAAATGCTATTCTTGATTTAAGACACATCTTTAAAAATTGAAATTAAACATTGTAGCTTTCATTCAAGCTGTATATAATCTTTGACACATTTGCCGGACTGTCACCATCCGATGTATAAATGCAACTTTACTGTATGTCACTCCTCTTAAACCTAAGCAGTTCTTTTGTGTACAAGGTTCAGAGTAATGTGGGGAGTCAGCATCCTGGTACACAGTAAAAGTAAGCAAATATGCCCATAGAGCCAATTTTGACAGGTGGAGTGTATGACACACACAGACCCTGAAAGAAGATGCAGGCCATAGCTGTGTCTGCCAAACATGTATACACCAAACTCATAACTTAAGTCACAAAAGAAGTACTGAAAGAACATAAATCCTGTGGTTCCGCAAATTAAATTAAATCTCCAGCAATCAGTAAAATGTTGAACTGAAGTACATTTACTTTGAATCTGGAATAACCAATCAAGAGAATGGTCCAACAGAATTGTGTGCATATCATGCAACTAGATTCTCCATAAAAAAATGTTCAATGTCACATCACTAATATTACTGGTATTTTTCTGCAGTTTTCCGCTTGATGGCTTTATGACTTATTGTCATAATAAGGACTAATGTGTCCTTCCTAACAATCATTCAATTAATTCATGTTGCAATAAATATTTTTTTAATACACACACCTAAGATATATTTCGGGTGACATTATGTTGTGTCAGTGTCACTTTGAGGTTAGTTAACAAAAATACATGCTTGAACCCTGTGGTACCTAATAATTATTTGCATGAATACATTCATTATGATTGGAAAATGCCTGTTATATTATAGAACAGGTAGTTCTGACAGGTAGAAAACTTAAATAATGTATGTGCATTTCTCCAGGCTTTGTCGGCAGTTAAGTAACAATGAGTTAAGCTGTAATACCCATATCCTACAACACCAATAAACCATTGACACGGTTAATATGGGGAAAACGATTTTTGTACTATTAATGGGTCTTGTTTGTAGCACACTCATTTCATACAATGACTGGAAGCATTGATGCTGCTTAATGTCTTGCAATAACAGTATGTTAGTCAAAGGTGTTGCTGTAGATATGGGGCATTCATCCCATTTTTCAGTGCTGCCTTCCTTAACGCCATCGCCTTCTGCCTTTAAAAAAGCCCACAAAGGATATTACTATTCCTCGGCTCTTCCAAATTTTATTTATTACTTGTTATTAATAGTCCTATTGTCTGCCTCACTTGTAGGACTCGTACCTGCTCAGTGTGGTAGCTGATTACCTAGCCAATAGTCCACTTACAGATTATCACTTTTAAATATATATTCTGTGTACTTGAAAAAATCCTGAAATGATCTCAGTGAAGGCTGCTAAAAAGTTTGATTTGAGAGTTTATCAAGACTCTGTTATTTATTTCATTTATTAAACTAGCATGGCTATTGAAGATTTGATTTACATATTGTTGTGCAAATAATAGCTTAGTAGAATAGTGTCTGAGAATAATCTATCACAGTATTAACTGAACGAAATGACTATAGTTTTAAAATCCCAATAAAGAAAATCTTTATAACGAAAAGACTTCAGGAATCAATCACAACCAAAAACCGAACGTTAAGACAAAGAGTGAACAACGTCTGCTACTCGACACTGTATAAGCACATTCCTTGCACTATTTGTTATAAGACATCAATATTACAAGAGCAGAGATGAGTAAATAGTGGTTTATATGTGATTTTATGGTGAAACTCAGTTGTGATGTTCTAATAAATAGATGTTTATTCAAGAATGTGTATGTTATGATGAGTAGGTTCCATATAGATGTAATTTAAATGGCCACCAATTAAGGCTGTCTAAAATAGATACTTTGATTGTTGTGAGAGAATATGAAATCAGTTGAAGGAGCAGAGCAAAGCAGGCAAGAACAGGTATTGGTCAGTAACTTGTGGATTGTGGAGCACATTGTCCTTGAGTGTGATCAGAGATGAAGAATGTGATCATCTCGTACGGTTGAAAAACATGACTTTTAGCTGACTGGTAGTGCATCTGAATGTCTGTTGCTACCAAGAGGGCCCAATGGTGGATGTTACAACATATGTGGGATAGGTACCAATAAACAAAAAGTGCCCATCCGTCAATCATGGACTTGACTTCCACATCTAGTGGGAAAACAGAATGTTTTCTTTAGATAACCCTCACCCACCAGGGTTTGCCCTTAGTGGCATGCTTCATCATTGGGTCCTTCCGGTTCTGCTGTGGAAACGGGTGTGCTGCGACCTAAGAGTTACTCAGTGGAATAATGTTCCTGAGTGACCCATGGAAAGTCAGGAACATTATTCCATTGAGTTTCATTTCTTCCCCATTTCTTAATCATACCGACTAGAGGTACTCATAAAGTAATTTTTCCTACTAGGCAGGTATTTTTGTTTTCCACAAACCTCCCCCTCACACTCCTAGTCTTTACATCTTTTTTTAAAAATCTATTATAGTATACCTATGAGTGCTCCCACATAACTTGTAAGGCGCAGCACGCCCCGTTCTGCAGCAGAACGGAAGGACCCAATGATAAAGCATGCCACCAAGGGGAAACCCTGGTGGGTGAGGGTTATCTAAAGAAAACATTCTATTTTCTAGCCAGATATGGAAATCAAGTCCATGTTTGACAGACGGGCTCTTTTTGTTTGTTGACAAAATTGATAGGAGGGCAAGTCCCTCTTTCTTTCTCCTCTACCTCCCCCTTTGTTCGGACAGGTACCAATAGCCATAAAACTGCAGATTTTAATTGGTGTGTGGTTTCCATCTTCAAGCTTAAGAATGCCAAAGAAATCGATGATTTGCATAGATTTTGGTGTGTAGCATTTGGGTTTCATTAATTAATACTCTGTGAGTGAGGTTTACAAATCTAACAAGTGGATTCTGACAGTCACAGCACTTACATCTTATGTCAAAGAGAGAATTATAACATAAGGGAAACACAGCTTTATATTTTGTTGCTTTTTTCTTTGCACATGTCACAATCTCATTTTGATCAAGATCAATGGCGAAGAAAGAGCCAGTAGACTAAGTTGTAAAAGCTGGCCATTCTGAAGTACAATGTATGGAACTAAATCAACAGACTGTCTGAATTAGAAACTTTGCTTAGTTGACGGACAAAGTTAGCAATTTTTGCCGGCCAACTGCAGAACACTTCACCTAAGCAGTGACAGGAGCGCTATGGCAACTTCACTAAGGCGAAGGTTAACCTACCAATGTCCATCGCAAGTGCCGGTTTTCGAGCCTTAGGATGCACCACCTTTGAGACATATGATGTCTCAAAATTGCACCCAAAATATGGTGATTTGGGACAGGACTGGGGGCAGGGAGGTTAGGGCCTTGGGGATTCTATAAGGGACGCTCGGACATAGAGACCTTGCAGTGGAGACATAAATACCTTGCAGTGGATGAGGAAGCGAACTCAGCAGAGGATGATGCAAGGGATCCTGTCAAAGTGGATGCTTTGAGGCAAAATGCTGCTAAGTATTTGAATTTCAATTGCTGCTTGTGGCCTTGTGCAGCAATGTGCGAAGGTTTCTGTTGTCAGGAAGGGCTATTGACGCTTCCCTTGTCGTGTAAACATTACTAGCCTTGTGATTTTCAAAGCTTAACGATATCTGTGCAGTTGCGAGTCACTCAACTTCGCTCACATATATGCATTTATTTTGCAAATATGTCAAACATTACATAAATTGAAATATGTATATATATATATACATAAATATATGTATATATGTGTGTATATATACATATATATATATACACACGTCATCATCATACATTATAAGAAAATGCTTTATATTAAGCCTCAAAATGCCTTTCGAACTCACAATGCATTTCTTTTAATTTAGTTACTTTTTCATCTCTCTGGCCTGCATATAAGTCCAGTTCTGCCTCCATTTGAATTATGCTGAATCGCCTCATCTTGTGACCCAAATGTTCCTGGATTTGTCTCCAAGATGTTAGATTTTTCATTCAGCACATCTGCCTGCCTGTCGCACTTGAATCAAACACTCTGCTGCAGATCTGAATTTTTAAAGGTGTTAGAGGCTACAATGACATGCAAATGCCGATATCTATTCCAGCGGACAGAATTTTCTTCTCATAATGACACATTTGAATTCCATATTTTGAAATTGATTGCAATCTCACCCAAACCATGGGGGGTTAGCAAAGAAGAATTTGAATCAGATTCCTATCCATCTGTTCGCCTTAATACATTCATTTATTGCTTGCAATGCATTAAGAATTCGCAGACAATTTTAACATGCTGCTGCCTGATCATCTAATGGGCTGGAGAAAAATGCAACACAATCGCTCATCAACAAATGGATAAATTAGACAAAAGTAGGTAAGGTGACACATCTAGCACTCAAATGAATATCAGACTACAACTAAATTACACCAAGATATAGGCATCTGATTTTTCCCCTATAGTGAAAATTATTTTGTATGCTGTGTTCTGAATTTCGAACTCTTGATCATTAGAAGGCAACTAACTAATACAAGCAACAAGCAATGATAAAGCCAAATAGTTTGAACTTTCATGTCAGAAAATCTTTTAATGTTATGCTCTTAGGTGAGGGGGAGTGGTAGGCAATGGATAGCCACCTGGGAAGGAGTGGGGCATGTGTTGGTCGTGAAAAGCAGATGAAGAAATCCCTGAATAGATGTTAGTTTTTCACACCTCTCATTCTCACAAGATACTCACAAATGGGGGGTCAATAGGCGTGTTTAAAAAGGAATACAGGATGGGGGAAGGAGGAGCGCTGCCAGACAACGATAATGGTGTAGATTGGCATGGGGGTGGTAGAAGTGATCAGAAACCAAGGGGGTGTTTCACTCACAGGCTGATTTGTCAGAAGGATAGTTAAGTGATGCTCCACATTGATTAAGGAGGAGAAGCTGAAAGAAAAACACTAGAAAGGAACACATTGCATTAATATTCATGTTTTATTTCCGCTATTTGCCCTCAAAATAGTGTGACCTGCACCCTTAAGTCAAGAGACTTGATTGACGAGACATACTCTCTGCTCCCTGCCCTGCCTTCCAAAAACAGGGAGGCACAAAATGAGCGTGCCATTTTCAGGTTTTACCCTGGTCTTATAGTTCTCCCAGACCACTTTTGCAACACTGATGCAAGACTGCAAGTTCCATCACACCACATGTAATCTCCCTCACTGCTTCTTTTATAAATGGACAACCTTATAGTAGAAAGCTTTTGCTCTGGGAAAGAATGAATGGAAGCAAGCGCTTCAGTCAGATGATTACGGAGAAGCTATCCAGAGCCACGTGAGCCAGAGAGAAGTATCAGGTGGGGGGGCCACATTCCCTAAGAAGGTTTTAGGATTGTACGTTTTATTCACAATGAAGGACAGTAAGGCTACAGGGGTGCATGCGCCAGGGAACAGGACAATACTGTGGGTTACTGAAAAGGCACTGAGGTGCCGGCAACAGCACTGCGGGAGAAAGCACTGCAGCTCAAACTGCATGTAGGGAGTGGGAATATCAAACCCATGCACAAATCCAGACCCCTTCTCTAGAAACTTGTCTCACTAATCCCAAAACCTCGCAGCCTCTACTCACTGTTTCTCCTTGTTGCTTGTCCTCTTCAGTGGCATCTGAAGGAATCTCCCTCAGTAGTTCTGCATCTTCTCATCACATTTTTCGCCCATCTTCGTTTTCTACTTTATCTTGTTTTGCACAGGAAGTTCGAGGGTGCCCAGAATAAACTAAAAGTGCAGCAGTCTGTGGTCCAACAGTGGCTTCTGCAATGCGGATTTTTCTGACTGTGTATCACCTTCTGTACACAGGGTTCTGTGTTGTAGTCTAAGGCTCTTGACAACATGCCAAGACTTTGTACATTTTTTACCAAAGAGAGGAAGTGAGCATGGAGGAGACATCTTATATGGCCACAGTAAGGATGCCCCATGCAGTAGAGGCACACTACATAAAGGGTTACACCAAATGCCCAATTCCTCCAATCCATTAATGCTGATACAGTTATTTGCCGCTTGTAGCACTGGATCATTATTAACCTCAAACTAAAAAACA
Source organism: Calotriton arnoldi (assembly GCA_963921515.1). Lineage (NCBI taxonomy): Eukaryota > Metazoa > Chordata > Amphibia > Caudata > Salamandridae > Calotriton > Calotriton arnoldi. The sequence goes on from CAWUFW010003132.1 coordinate 1,016,305, forward strand.
CACATTTCATTGCTTTTCAGACTTGCTTAAGTGGCGCGGACTAAATCTATATTCATAAAAAGAACCAAACCATATCTTTGTAATGCAGTAAAAGTCAGTAGGTTCTTTGTCCATTTTGTTTTACCCCATGCCTCATGTTGGAAATGCAAGTAACATGAAACCCCTTCTGAACGATCTTATACTTGTTTCTTTACCAGAATACATACCAGGAGTATACATCAATAACCTGGGTGCAGCATGGCACCATTAGTTCACAAAAAATAAAATAAAAAATAAAAAAAACATCCATCCCATCAAGTTCTCCCAAGGAAGCCCACTAATCGCCTACATTTTAGGTAACAGCACCACGTCAATCATGGGTAATAGCAAGGAAGTACCCTGTGATGAAGTATGTCACTCGAAGTGTGTGAGGGTAACCGGCCTTTTTAACGGAATATCTTCACATGGGGTTTGGAGAAAAACAGTCATGACTGCCCTCTATGCCTGGTGCCTCTGACAGGGACAGGTGACCCTGGATTGTCACAGGTGTATTCAGGCTGAGTGATCCTTTTGTGTAATATATTTGTGTTCTGGGTGGCAGTATCAGGTGATTCTCTTAAGCTCCCCTCTTCCTCTTTTCTTGTTTATTCTGCCTTTGTGCTCTAATACTCATGCAAAAATTCGAGTGGATTATGTACACAAACAGGAGATGTCGAGAGCTTCTTCTGCCCTCTCTGGCTTCAGTTTATAGTGTTTTCTGTGTAGACTCTTTTTGCTGAGAAGTAAAATAAACAATACAGTAATATATGCAAATTTAAACTGCAGCTAATGTATAGAACAACTGTAAAATACTATGACTTCCTTCTGCAAAACATGGCATGATTATTATCTTGCTGCCAGCTACACATATCACCCATGAATATTAAAAACTCCGAAAAATGATATCTTTGCTTTAAGTGACCAGGGGCCTCTCGCTAGAATTGCTCATGGGCTTACGAGTATTCATTTTTCCATTTCCCAGCCTTGCACGTTTGTAGTGTAAATGTTTATATTTGTTTAACAGATTGTCTTCCATGCTTCCTGTACAAATCGTCCTGCGAATATCTCAGACCACCAGCCCCCCCTCTTGATGAGGGCTTGATGCTGTGGGCTACAAAGATTCCCATATTTTAAATCTTGACTGTCAACTTTTACTGGTAGTGTGTTTTTCCTCAAAAGTCTCTCAGGCCACAAAGAAAGAGCAGACTGGCCCTCCCTAAAGTGCATCAGGAAAGTGACCCGGATGTTATCTCTCTGCTCTGCTATGTTTGCATCGGCCCTGTCGGTGATCACAAGTCTTTGCACAAATGTTTAATGCAACTGGGAAGGAAAAAACATAAAATGGCGGTTATTCAATCACATTACCGCCTGTGTATTTTCTCCGCCTCCCTTTTCCGGGATCCTAAAAGTTCATGACTGGCTCAGCGTTGGACACGTTCAGTATTTAATGTCTATCCCTCCACCTCCAGTCTCTCCAGTGATCAGGAACATAAACAAGTTGATAGATCTCTCTGCTGAATCGGAACAAACCTCTCTTATGATTCATTTTTTGTCACAGATAAGTCATAAAACGAAGACAGCTGAATGATGACGTTTTAGTTTTCTGCTCTTATTTTAAACAGAAGATGTAGAACAGGTCTTCTCTTTTATGGCCTGCAGCTGTGCTGTCAACATAAAAGATGCACAGGCTTAATACAGTACCTGCACACCAAGCAGGAGAGCAACTTCCTCCAAGGACCCATGAAACTGACACACAGTTTGACACACCGACAACTAGCGCAAATATAGCAACATAGACACAATTGTTAGCCCTTTAGTTGGTCATTATGATGCTTTAATGGATGACAGCAATTAGCGCTCTCTCTCTAATCTATCTGTCAAAAGGTTTACTTTTAATCTGTGTCGGCCCCTGAAATCGCTATAAGAATTTTAAAAACGAAATTGTGATGGAAATTATCATTTCATACTGAAAGGAAGACGAGGACACGGCAACTTGAAGGTAAGGGAGTAGTTTATTCCCACCGACAACCTCCAGGTCCCGGCAGCAACTGCCGCTCCTGAACCCTACACTCTAAAGTGGAACACACAGCAGCAGCACGAGCTGACATCAGGTAATTCCCAACACACCCCCTTCCTTCACACATTACACAAAAGAAAAGGAAATAAGTTCTGAAATGAAGGTTAAAACAGGTGCTGAAATAAAGGTTGACAATAGGTGAACAGAGGACACATTAACGCATATCATAATCGATGAATCTTTTAGGCAAGGATCTAAATCTGGTAGGTGCACCTCTAGAATTGACATATTTGCGATGAACAGTTTCTTTACCGTGAATATTTGAAGGCATAACATAATTATGAAATCTTACAGGAACAGATTTCAATCTCGTTGACACACCCCTAGGAATGACCAGATCCTGAAGAACAGTTTCCTTGCCATGACCAACAGAGGTCGTATCAATCAAGGGTTGATGAACTCCCAACCTCCTGTTGACATAGCTGAGCATTGACTTAGGCACCTTGGAAATAGCACACTTGTTCCACACTTTGCCGTTCTCCAACACCACTACACGATCCTTCACCACAGACACTCTCTTGGGAGCTGAAAAGCAGAGACTCCCCTTGCGAAGGAAACCTGGTTTTTTGACTCTCACCCAATCCCCTGTCTTGACGGACACTGAATGATCAACCTCAGACTTGGTACTATACTTGGCCTGAACAGCCACCCTGACATCGGTTACTTTGGATAGTTTTTCAAGATCCACCTCCCTCCTAGACATCCATTCCTTATTTAACTTGGAACCAGCTATTCTCCCTCTCAACAAAGTAAACGGAGCGATGCCAGTGCTGACATGGGGGGTAGTTCTTACAGCCCACAACATGTCACTCACTGCTTGCCGCCACTGTAATCCGTTTATTAATGCTAGCTGCAAATGTTCCTTGACAACACGATTGAAGCGCTCAACCAGGCCGTTGCTGCGAGGGTGGTAAAGAGAAGTGAGAGTGTGTTTGACTCCAATTTCCTTAAGAAACACCTGCATCTCACACGAAACCAGCTGGGTGCCATTGTCCGATACTAATTCTTCAGGAAAACCTTCTCTGAGGAAAACATCCTGCAAAAACTTGATGACTGACGAGGAGTTAACATTCTCGACAAACCTTACCTCAGGCCACTTTGACATATAATCAATCAAAACAAGAGCGTATTTGGGAGAACTCCCAATGAGCCCAAAAGGCCCCGCAATATCAAAAGCCAATTTGGCCCACGGAATATTCTTCACAACAATGGGTTCAACAGGCGAAGGATGAGTCACTTGGGATTTGTCACTAGTAACGCACGTGCAACAATCTCTAACAAAATGCTCTACGTCCTTGTCCAGAGCAGGCCACCAGAAATCCTGTCTAATCCTACGCTTCATTGCCCGTATACCAGGATGACCCTCATGAGCCAAAATTAAAATTTTCCTGCGTAAGGACATGGGAACAACTAACAAACCACAACGTCTTAATGCGCCATTGACCACAGACAATTCATCCTTAATCTTCTTATAAGGAACCAACTCGGAGGGACAATCCTTGTCATTGGGCCACACACTGGCTATGAGGTCAATGACCCTGACCATATCCATATCTTCCGACACACACTCCAGCCATTCACGCTCCAACAAAGCCCCACCTGTGGTATCCTCCAGTGAACAGACCGCACACACCATTTCTAGATCATCACACTCCTCAGCCTCAACACCATTACTTGAAAGAGGTAGTCTAGATAAGCAATCAGCCACAAGATTCTTGGCCCCTGCCACATACTCAAGGCGATACTGAAATTCTTGCAACCTGTATTGCCATTTTGCAATGCGTGGTGTGGCCCTACCACCCCCTTTGGTAGTAAACAAATCGACTAACGGCTTATGGTCAGTTCTAAGAATGAATACATTTCCCCATAGGAAATTCCTGAAGTGTTGAACACCCCACCACAATCCCAAAGCCTCTTTTTCGATAGTCGAGTAAGTGCTCTCAGCGCCTCTCAGGGTCCTAGAAGCAAAACCTATGGTTTCTTCTCGACCATCACTCCTCCTTTGAAGCAATACTGCTCCCAACCCCACATTACTGGCATCAGTAGATACAATGCACAAATCATTTATGTCGAAGAGTTTGAGTGGACGAGCATGCACAATTTCTTGTTTGATGGATTCAAAGTTTTCATTACAAACAACATCCCACACAAATTTAGCATTTTTCTTGAGTAGATTGCGCATGGCAGCAGTTTTTGTGGAAAAATTGCTGACAAACTTGGCATAATATTCCACCAGACCTAAAAAGGAACGAAGTTGGTCCTTGTTCATAGGTATGGGCGCATTCTGGACAGCTTCAATTATTTTTAGCTTGGGTTCAATGCCTTTAATTGAAATATGATGACCAAGGTAATCAACACCTTCTTGCAGAAACTTGCACTTGTCTGCCCGTAATGTTAACCCACTAGATCTAATTATGGTTAATACAAGTTTAACTTTCTCATCGTGTTCAGATTCGGATTTCCCATAGATAAGAATATCATCTTGGAAAAATGCTACCCCGCTTATATCCTTGAACAACTTGGACATTAGTCTTTGAAAAACAGCAGAAGCTGACGCAAGGCCAAAAGGCATGCGAACATAGCGATAAGCACCCTCGGGAGTGACAAAGGATGTTAGATGTCTCGATTCTTTGCATAGCTCAATCTGATGGTACGCTGAAGAGATATCCAAAGAGGAGAAATATCTGGCACCTTTCAGAGTGGACAACATCTCATTTATGTTGGGTAGTGGTTGACGATCAATCCAGATACTGGCATTGAGGTCTCTCAGGTCAACACACATGCGAAGAGACTTATCAGCCTTACGTGCTAAAACAATGGGAGCCAACCACTCTGAACCTTCGATCGGTTCAATAACCCCCGCACTACATAGTCGTTCTAACTCGCATTTAAGTTCATTGCGTAAACTCAAAGGTACCTTCCGAACTTTGTGGGCCACAGCTTTTGCGCCATGTTTTAAGATGATGCGATGTTGAAATCCTTTGAGTTTTCCTAAATTAGCTTGGAAAACCTCTGGAAAAATGTGTGCCCACTTGTTATTGGAAACCTGGGAAACACTAGCTGTATTTAGGACATTAGGCTTGTAATGACATAGCGAATTACGGGACACAACCATATCGGGATGATTGGGGTCTAAGATTATGTTAAGAGCACCTTGTTCATCCCACCCCAGCAAGTTTGTACCTTCTTTAACCACGAATACGGTCCCACCAGCTTGGTCGGTGTCAAAAGCCAAACTCGCTGAGAATTTTCCAATGACATCGACTCTCTTGCCCCCATATGCGAAAATCTTGATATTCGACTGTTCCAAGTGGGCATCAGGCAATTTACCAAAATCATTCGCATTAATGAGGGTAAACGGTGAACCAGAATCAGCAAGAAACCCAAGAGAGGTGCCGTTAACAAGAATCTCACAAGAAGGAGATTTCCTTTTCTGCGATGCCCTTAACAAGGATAACTCAACTACACCTTCATCAGATGGTGAGGAAGATGATAACATCAGTAGCTCATAACCTTCCTCCTCAGAATCAACTGCATCTACTTCAATTGCCTTTACAACACGAGTCTGGTCTCTCTTGGTAATGGCGGCTTTGCACATTCTAGAGTAATGACCCTTTTACCACATTTGTAACATGTTTGATTAAGAGCAAAACAAAACCTGGCATTGCCTAAATGTAATTTGCTCCCACAACGAAAACACATAGTCTCATTCTGTTTACCCCTAGAAACAGACGTGCTGGTGCTTTGTTCGGATTTGTCTCTGGAAGGAAAAGTGGTCAATGGATTAGATAATGCGCTTTTTGTTCTAGGGACAGGTTTGGTATTAAGAACCTTAATCTCATTGGAAGAAACACAATTGCTCATTTCTTTCATGCAAAGCAAGGAATGTTCAACACTCCTAGCTAGTGTGAGCGCAGTTTCTAAATCAGGATCGTCGGAAGACAACAGTTTTTCCTGAATTTTCTTGTTGGAAGTTTTCTCAATCAACTGGTCACGTATGATTTCATCTCTAAATTCCCTAAAGTTGCAATTGACAGCTAACATCCTAAGAGCAGCCACAAAGTCATCGATTGACTCACCAGGAATTTGAGCGCGTTGTAAGAATTTGTGCCGTTCAAGGACTATGTTCCTCTTGGGACTGAACCTTTTGTCGAGAGTCTTAATTACAGTTGCGTAATCATCGACAATGATTGAATCGCCGCTGTCGCCACTTACCAGCGTACTGACAGTTTCAAGACGTAACGTTTTTAAAATATTTCTACCCTCTGCACCTAAATTGTAAACAAGGAGAGACTTTTTTTCTTGGAGGTGAAAGTTTCTCCATCAATGGCTTCAAGATATGCTTCGAAGGTGTCCTTCCACTGCTCCCATTGGACAGGAGGTGAACCAGCAGACTGTAAAAACGGTGGAGGGGCAGATATGTGATCCATGGCCGAATGTGGGTGAGTTGCTGCCTCAACCAATTCAAAACCAAAAGTAAAACAGTAACAGAAGTGAGCTGCAGAGTACGAGAGAGAGAAAAAAAAAAAAGGTATATATGCTCACCACAAATCAATTGACACAGTATGCTGAGCCAGCTGACCTTCAGTGCGAAAATTACGCAAGATGTTGACACAGCTGACATTCATTGTAATAATTGAGCAAGTGTGCACCTCACTAGATGCCCAAAACAGTTCCCTCGTTTTTTTTCGTTATTTTTTAAGACAGCTCCTTCATATACTATTCAAAACAAAGACAGTACCAGATAAGGTGTGCGCATCACCGGATGCGCTGAGCAGGAAGTTGTCCAGATGGAAAAGTGCACTCGTGAAGCAAATGAAACGAACGGCCTGACTTAAAGATGGCCGCCGGACGTGGATACGCTTGGCATCATCGACGTGACGCGTCAGACCTCAGAGACGCTCTGAAGGTGCGCGCACACTCGGGGGCTCGAGCGCTGGGGAAACGACCCAAATTAGCCCCGATTCACTACCTTCTTCCCTCGTTCACCAACCTTGCGCAGAACAGCAAGATGAAATGATGGCAGTGGAAGCAGCACAAAACGCCTGACGGACCAATCACCCGGTTTCTGGGAATAACCAAGGAAGCTTTACACGACTTCTGAGGTCCGCAGGGGAGTCCAAAATGCGGATCTGGAGGTGTCGGTTCCCGCTCGTCGCCACTGAAAGGAAGACGAGGACACGGCAACTTGAAGGTAAGGGAGTAGTTTATTCCCACCGACAACCTCCAGGTCCCGGCAGCAACTGCCGCTCCTGAACCCTACACTCTAAAGTGGAACACACAGCAGCAGCACGAGCTGACATCAGGTAATTCCCAACACATACCTGATGTTGATTAAGGTAAAGGTCAGACTCTCATTACTTTATCGCTAGGCAAAACTGCAAATGCAAAATTCAAGAATCACCAATATGAGAAGATGTTGGTTGCGCACTTCTAAAAGCCTTTGGCCTGTGCTGTGTTTGTGGGACTGTGAGTGTGTGGGCCCATGTGGTTGGTACCATTAATGCTATTGTGTCTTGCTTCCTCTGATATTCATGTCTGCTGGTATTTTTGTCCTTCTTGCAGGGGCGGCTCCTCCACTAAGGTAGAGGAGCGTCACCCCACTGCTCTGCGAGCAGTGTAAAAAGGAAAATGAAAACGATAATAACTTATGTTATTAGGGTTTTAGTTTTCCTTCCTGCTCGGGTGCAGGGCAGGGAGGGTGGGCTGGTCTGGCCAGTGCAGGGGGCAGGGGAGGAGTGTAAAGCACACTCTAAAGTGCACATGATGGTTTGACCGGCCCAAGATGGCCGATCGAACCGTCATGCGCAGTTTGCATCTTCCCCACCATGCTGCATTACACAGCCTGGTGGGGAACATGCAAAGCCTCCAAGCCCCTGTCTGAGCGCCGATACATGGCGCTCAGACCAATCACAACACTTCCTAAGGCAGCATTGTGATTGGACAGGGGATTCTGGGAGGCTGGGAGATTTCTGTTGCGGCACAGAGAAGATGGGCAGAGGCGGCAGCGCCCAGGTAAGTCAGTTTGTTTTTATTTGTTTTATCCCCCCCTCCGCTTTCTCTCCGCACCCCGCCTGCCCCACCATACACGCTTAGTAGCGGCCGCTACTGCCTTCTTGCTCTTCTATTATGTGATGAGGATCATCGCGTGTTGAGTATTGAGGAAGGAGAATGGGGTGTGGTGGAGTTAAATTCCCTGCTCGCCCTAGGAATCTAAAGGACTGGCAGTTAGTGCCCAGTGTTCTTGTGTATCTGTGGAAAAAATATTTTAAGATTGGGTGTTTTATGAGTAAATCTAAGGGGACAGTGTTTGCTTAGTGGCATCAGCTTCCTATTGACTGTTGCTGCTTGAACGTTTCTTGGAGAAGTAGTATAGTCTGCCACAAGCGTTCTAAGATGCAGAGAAAGTTTTTATGTTTTGAATTGGTCTTTGGCTCAAACTGCCCCCGTGAAGGTTTACAGGTAGCACTATGTCCTCAGTCACTTCCCTCTCCCCATCAAAATGAGGGAAAGGGTTCCCATTTCAGCACAATTAATCTAATCAAAGGTTTGTGAGTAGCTGTTAACATCTAGGACGTCTGCATGGCAGTATCTGATTATAATCATGTATTACTGTGTACCTTTAACCAATTTACAAAAAATGGCTCAATAGCGGTACGAACGCAGGCTTAATTAAATGTTGAATTATATCCGATCGTCATATTTCTTACTTCCAGTCTTCCAAAAATAACTACTAGCAAACTAGTGTTCCTTAACGCTATGAATTACCACGAAATTATCTATTAAATTAGACAATTTAGCCTTACCTATTAAAATTCAGGATTGTGTTATTTATAGTATATTGAAATAATAACTCTGCTTTCACTTTCACTCACTTTTCTGCGTTCAGTTTTTGAAGATCTTTGAGAAGATGGTTTTGTCAAATTACTTTTCACGTAAAAAAACTGCAGACTACAGATGTTCCTAATGTACATTCCAACTACATTCAGTGGAGCACAGTAAAAAAGGCTGACATGTCTTGTTTAAACTCTTGACTCACATTACCTCTTTTGGTACGTCGTTCTGAAAATCTACATTCTGAATAGTAAACCTGTTATAATTTAGTTTGATAATATTCAAATATCGCCAACAAGTAACATGCTTCGTCTGCTAACAGGTTCGTTACAGTTTTGGGACATAAATGGTCGTAGATCACCTGTTGTATGGCCTGTTACCTGTAGACTGAGATGGTAGTGCTCTTTTTTACCGTCCCTAACCTGGGTTCAGTTACTGAGGGACTGGTAAACATATAACAATATGTGCTGTATTGTACTGTACTGTTCTGCTTTCCCCGCTAAGAACTCGCTGGATAGTTGGATCACATTCTTGCTGCTGTATCCCAGATGTTATGATAATAGCCAACTACTCAACTACTCACCATCACAGGAAAAGCCAAAAGAAGGTCTAAGAAGCAACCATGCTTGGCTTTTACTTCTAATATATACACACAGCCATTAATGCCAATGGACAATGTTATGACCAGCTAGACATTTTTTACATTCAAGGTCAGTTAAATTCCATATACGTCCAAGCACTCACTCACTGAGTTACTCATTCTAAGCTGCTAATGATATTGTGCCGCTCGTTTTTTTTTTTTTTTTAAATTTTTATTAGAACAGGAGAAAAATACATAAAGCAAATATTTTACATGTCGGTTTACACTTTCAAATAGCAAGACCAATAAATTAAGCAAGCATGTTCAACAATTAGTGCCCCTCGTTTGTTGGATTGAAACTTAGCTTTCACAAGAACCCTAGCATTTCAAGGTGAACAATGATATCAATAATAGTAAATTATTCTCTAGTTCCATGGGCTGCTTTTTGTTTTTAGATCTCTGCGTTCTTAAGGGTAAATAGGGTAAATTCAAGGGCCGTATATTAGGTTCAACTCCTTACTCCGCTACTGGAAATCTTTAATTAGGAAGAGTTGGTGAATTTTCATTTGATGAAACAGCTTAGCAACAGACACAGAATTCCAACAAAGAAATCTGTCCAGCATCTATCAGTACTAGAAAAACAGCCATACAAGTACCGCTATCCTTCATCGTTTGATAAATACAATATATTCTGCTGCTTACTGTATCAAAGACCGAGAGTGTCAATGGTGAGCTAAGGCTTCAGAAGCATGATTGGGTCTGAGAAGCACATTGCGGTAACTAGTATGGCCCCGCTGTGCACACAAGATGGAGGCAGCATACTAGGACCAGAAGGGGGGCAATCTGCCTATGGGTGTCTTTGTTAAATTATTTATTTTGCTACAAAGCTATTTGCGGACTCTCTAGTCATGCACATGTGACATTATGGCCCCTTCACTGTACTAGGCTGTCCAACAGAATATTAGGTGAAAAGGTTTTGTAGCTACTTGCAACTGAGCCAGATGCGCTTTTTGGATGTACAATCTGGCATGCTTCAGTCAACAGTATCGTAGATGTCTTGTTCATCTGTTCCACTTTGTTAGCAAGAATCATTAGCAGAAATAACTACCTTAAAGAACTCTACTGTAAGCCAAGGCTCAATGAAAACGTGGCCATCTTTAGCAGAGGCCTGGTGAAGGGCAGGGCCATCTTAACAGCATATAGGCCCCGGGCAAAGCAGTGCACTGGGCCCTGCCTATACAACGACTCACAGGAATAAAAATGTTTAACAGGGAATTAGTGTTAAATTCTGGTCTGCATTGGGCCCTATGCTCGTGGGGCCCCCGGGCAACTGCCCAGCGTGCCCATGGTTTAAGACTGCACTGGTGAAGGGGTGAGTACAGGGGCCAATGGCAGCACTGTCAGAAGCTTTTGCGGGGCCATGGTAACTTGGCAGAATATGGTGCCACATTGTGGCGACTGATGTTACCTGCCTCATTACCAATGAGGCTGTGCGTGCTATTGTGATACATTAAAAAACATTCAACAGCAGCGGCGCCGGGCCCTGAAAAGAGCAGGGCTTGGGGCGATCAGCCGCTCTGGCCAAAGGTGACCTGCTCCAGCAGTAGAAGCAGAGGCCTCCCCGTCTGAGCCTTCTAATTAGCGCTAACCCTGCTTAGCAGGGGAGGGTGTCTTTAAAAGGGAGATTTGGATTTATACACGAAGCTGCCATGCTTGTTTGAGAATCACCCGTAGGCTGAGCTGTGTGGAAGCTTTTCAGATGCGGATGGGCTTTAGGAAGCTTATCAGATTCACAGGGCTCTGCACAAGCTTAGTCTATTCATCCGAAGAAAAGGTGACCTTATGAGGGATGCATTTTAATACCCCGTAATAGGTTCAGATCTGCTCCCTTATATCAAACTATGTACAGGAAGAAAGTTTTCAACACTGACACCAGCGTTACCTAAACTCAGCAGCAAAACGAGGAGCTGGTAAACTTAAATATTGCAATATTCATTTAAACTCTCAACCAAATGAAAATGCATGGCGTGCTTGCGTCCCTTCTGCATCTTTTCTCAGTGAACGAGAACTTAGGCACAGCCAATCTCCAGACGTTAATCCCAAGCGCAATAAATTCTAAATATAGGCCAGTAGTGGATTTTCCACACCTTTATAAAGTTCTCAGCACCAAATCTGCAATAGACTGTGGTCTGCTCTACATGGGGACACATTTCTTTAATATTAGAACATCACACTCTGCAACAACTAAAGTTGCTGTGTTGCACTGTGCAATGGGAGAAAGCAGTGCAGAGTCACATTTACTAAATATGACCTGCTGCTGCACGCTTCTCTGCACTGGCAGACAAACTAGATGCCTTGTGCCAAGCATTGCACCTTGCAATCTAGTGCAAAGGTGTGTGTGATATCTCCTGTAGAATTTGTAAATCATTCTATGCTTAAACACGTTTCTTACATTTCATACATTGATTGTGTGGTGTAGAGTGCATCACAAATACCAGCCATTGGACACCCCCTTGATGAAAAGAAGCACAAAACACTATTTGTATTAGCTTAAAGACTATTTTAGAGCACAACAAATGTTTTCATCATTCATACTTTATTTCGGCCGCTAGGGCCATCAAAGTGCATCAATAAAACAAACAGTATATACATCTGTATTAAAAAACAATAAATACTCACAAAGGATTTCATATACAATGATCAACCCACAAAAGAAAGTAGAGACAAAAACACATAGCACAAGCTTCATAGATACAGCAGGGATGAAAGTTGTATATATTAAAACATAAACAATTAAAATACAACCAGCCAGATAAAAAGACATTAAAAAGAATCACATCGAGTGCATAAAAATATCCAGACAGTAAAATCTTATACTAAAATCTTATGATAAAATAAAACTGTGGGACATCAGTGCAAGGCCTAAAACCCAAACAAAGACCTACTCACCCAGTCACCAGTTCCCCTAAACCCCCAGAAATCACTTTATGTAAGCCCGACGGGTGTGCCACATACAGTTTAAAAAGCGTGATATGGCAAAGACAATTGGGGGATGAGTGTCATATTTTAGAACTCTATAAGCCTCTATGGCGCGCACAAACCCTAAATTTTTACATAGTTGGATTAACCAACGCTTGCGCGGCAGCCGATAGGCGGGGCAGAGGAGCAGAACATGTATTTCAGACTCCACCTTATATTTGCACGCAGGGCATTCACCAGTTTGGTCTTTCAGCCATTTGCTGGAATATGCTGCAAGTGGGAGGGTCCCCAACCTCAATTGCATATACAATTTCCTTGCAATTGGGGGTTCAACAAAATCTAAAAGGTTTCTCTGCTATATACATCCTTTATCGCTAAAAATTCTACAGTTAAACGACCACTTGAGGTACTTTCTCGGATGGCCCTTAGCTTGACTACTCTGTAAGAATTGACTAGGTCCAACCTTGAGAGCTTGGCACACGATGTCTCAGGCGTGCTCCAGAGGTCCGGCTTGCCCATCTTGAGGGCGAGGTCCCTTATATGGCAGAGCCATGTAATTTTCTTTATATTACACATTGATAAAAACTCGGAGAGTTCATCCCTGAAAACAGACAGCTCTGGAGTCACCCACATCCTCCGCCAAAAAGCTAGGGGTCTTATAGCAATTTCTTCATCCAGCGGCCTCAATCCGAGGTCCATACGAAGGGAATTAAAGGGGTGCTGCGGGGTAAACCTAGTACTTGTCGCATGAAATTATTCTCTACCTTTGTCAGGTTTCCAGTTGGACAATGTCCCCACAGCTCTACCCCGTAGAGTGTAGCACCCCTCGCCTGGGCTTTATAGATTTCCACAACAGGGGCAGCTGGTTTAAAAACAGAAGATCTATACAATTTCATTATACCACCAACTGTCTGTGTTAATCTAAGCCTCGCTTTATCTATTTGAGGGCCCCATTCAAATTTCTCAGCCAAGGTAACTCCCAGGTAGTCAAATATCCTAACTCTTTCCAAGGCGATACCATGCAGAGAAGGGTTTGGCCGGGTTTTAAGAGGAGGGTTGAAGACCATATATTTAGTTTTATCTAGATTGATCTCCAGCCCTCTTAACTTACAAAAGTTTGCAAAACCATCTAAAATGCGCTGAATGCCCATAGGCGATTTCGAAAGCAACAAAGTGTCGTCTGTGAACATCAGCGCAGGAACCTTCCCTGAGGCTAACTTTGGAGCATCATTGTCCACAATTAATTTAAGATGGTTAATAAGATCATTAATAAATAAACAAAATAAAGTAGGAGCTAAAACACATCCCTGCCGTACCCCTTTTCGACTGGGAAGCGAGAAGTAAGTTCCCCGTGCCTCCCACAGCGCACTTGTGCAAAATTATCAAAGTGTAGGCTCTTAATAGCTTTTAGAAGATATGGAGGAATCCCTAGTTCACTCAAAACCCTCCATAATTTTTCTCTGGGTACAAGATCGAAGGCCGACTTCAGATCAACAAATATAGATAGAGGCTGCCACCCTCTATAGTCACTGTTTTCCAGTAAAGTAGTTGGAGTCTGAATATCTGGTCAACAGTTGACATTTTTGATCTGAAGCCGGCCTGATAGGGACTTAGTATTCGCTCTTCTTCCAGCCAACTCTGGAGACGGTCTAAGAGCACCCGACCATAAAGTTTTTGAGGGATATCAATTAGACTAATCGGTCTATAGTTGGAGGGTGTAAGGGGGCAACCTTTTTAAATATAGGAACAATCTCAGCCCCACGCCAAGTATCAGGGGGTTAGATCCCTGCAATACCGCATTGAATAGAGCACACAAATATGGGACCCATATTACAGGTTCTTTACGAAAGAGATCCCCTGGAAGTTTGTCTAGGCCTGGGGCTTTATTGCTATGTAGCTTATTAATGGCATTCCTCACTTCAGTGCTAGTGATCTCCATCTCCCCCTCTAGTTGTGTCTCGGAAGCCATACTGATGATGCTAGTGCTGGCAGAGCCGGCATCCCGATGGGAGTATAATGTCCCAAAGTGGGTCTCCCATGCTTCTGACGCTATGTTGGGCTCAATGGCCGGTCTCCCTTCCCCATCACCCGTACTCACTATTGCCCAAAAAGTTTTCAAATCCTTGTCATCCAGGGCACTCCTTAGCATTTCCCACCTTTCTTGCTCCCAGTTCTTTTTCCCCAGCTGAATAGACCGGTTGTATCTGGCCCTGGCAATTTTAATTTGCACCCTATCGTTATCCTTAACTGCTTCCAATAAACCCCGCTTGTCCTTACGGCACTGGTCATTAAACTAGGGGCATCTATTGCGACTGTTTGCTCTAACACGGCTCACCGGGTAGAAAACCTCCCCCAAATTGAGGGAGAGCTCAGAGTGTATTTCCCCTACAAAACAAATGTTTTACATTGGAAAGGAAATACTTTTTCAAGACGTCGTGCTAATTTGTGTTACTTTGTGCCACTTTTCACTGGTGGCAGCCCATAATGCAGAGTAATGGTGGAGCGGGCACAGGCACATTCTCTTCTACATGTGCACACACATACTCACAGCCTTCCAGATGCACACTCACTCCCACCCATCCATTCACAAGCTCAAACACACACACACACCATTCCAAAGCACAGACACACACATGTATTCACAGCACGCATGCACAAAAGCACAAATATTCATACACACACATACACTCACTCAACATTAAAAAAAATGTACCTCACCAGGTGGTGATCTCAGGTGGCGGAAGGGAAGACTCGTTGGTTCCTGGAGGAATAGGAAGATCTCACATCCTCCTCTCATTGGCTGACCTTGTCATGGATCAGCCAATGAGAAGAAACCTTTAGGTCAGTGATACTTGCTGATTCCACCCCACTCTGTGATGAGCGTCACTCAGCCTGGGCACTTCAGGGCTTAAAACGGAAGCACCTGGATCTGAATCTATCAATGACGTGCCCCCTCATCATGAGGAGGAGAACCTCCCAGTGCTTTTCTGGGCTTAGGATGTCATGCCTATAAGGCTACAAAATCTTCAGCTTGGCTTAATTCGGCTCAGGCATTTACAGTATGTACAGCTGTTGTCTGCCCGATCCAAACATAAAAAGTGTCTGTCAGGCTAACCTTTGCTCAGCCTAACAGACACTGTTCATGCAATGGAAAAAGGTGGGGGCATCGGTACGGGCAGGGCCTGTCTGCTGGCAAAGATGGTCCGCACCGGTGATAAAAAATGGGGGGAAGGACCCCCGAACCCCTAACAGTGGTACATTCCTGGTTTGCACTGGTGCAAGGTCTTGATAAATCTGATAGAGTTTTAACAAGCTAGACAGTCATTTATTTTATCCAAATATCCAGCTCCCAGCCTGTTGCTATAATAAACATTCCTCTTGCTTCCATTTCCAGCTCCTTCCTCAAGGAACCTGGTAGCTTTTAAATTTAATAATCCTTTAAAAGTGCATTTTGTCATGAGTGGATTGTATAGTAAGGCATCTGTAAATAAACATATGCCTTCTGTCTTTGTTGTAACCTGGACCGTGTTTCTGCAGGGGTTATACCATGAACACAAATAACTCCTCAAATATCCATGATAGCTCACCAATTTAGGAAATCCTTACAAACATGTTATGTGGTTATCACAGTGTTTTTGTAATGGTGTAATCTTTACCATTACAACTGGTATCTCACACAGCCCCCATAACTAATCACTAAACCCCAATTGCGAACACCTCCGAGTACAAATATCTTGGGGTAATCATTGACAAAGGTGGCCAATTTGCCAACCAACCTGAGGCTATCAAGAGGAAAGGGATGGCGATAGCGACAACTCTAAGGCAACTTAAAACAAAACTTACTGGACCCATATTTTCCCCCTTGCTTCAGGTAGCGCAAGCAAAAATTCCACCGTCGATCACTTACGGCAGCGAAGCTCTGAGGGGTAGGGACGCAAAATTGCTGGATACTACCCTGGCGAAAGCATATAGAGTTATGCTAAACCTCCGGTCTTACACTGCGCCTGCACAGATTCGACTTGAGTTCGGCCTAACCACACAACTTCTTGCAAGGCGAGGTTCTTACATCAAGTGTTGGCACAAAATTAAGAACTCTTCCAGGAATACATTGAATCATCAGCTCTGGCAAGAATTGTGCAGCACATCCACCTCGCAGGCCAAAAAATACTTGGAGGAATCACTGGCCATTACTAGATTAGTCGATTTATGGGAAACTCAAACTACCCACTCGCATTTAAAGCACGTAGTAAACAAGGTCATCAAGAAGCTCTCTCTCGTTGAAGACAAAGCTGACTTTACCCGTAGGAGCCACGCATGGATGACATTGAGCAGCTACAAACTACTTGGGCCACAGGCATATTTTTAATTAGGGTATTCAAGGAAGATCAAAGGGAAATATTTAAAATACAGGTTAGGAATCCTGCCAGTCATATGGCACCTTCCACCCTGGCTGAGAGAGAATCATGGGAACTCATGCAGGTTATGCGGGGACGGAACTGAGGACATAAAACATCTAATATGCTCTTGCACCAAATTAAAAGAGGAAAGGGTAGGCCTACTAAAAACCCATTTCAACGAACGAGGGATCCGAACCCGGAGACAGGCCGTGATTGCCTGTTTCGATCCTAAGGACCCGTAGCTAAATGGGAAGTTAGTAAAGTTCCTGTCATTAGCAGCATCTAAGCAAGGATCAGCGGTACCCTGAGCAAGTGCAAAAACTGTAACCTGTGTATAGATATTGGATTGTCCCCAGTACAACGTGAACAAGGGCCTCTCTTATACCGGAAATCTTCCAGCTTTTAGAAATGTATTTCTACTTTCTTTTAACATATAAGACTTTTACCAAAGTGCATTTTTGTAATGGTTTTAATTAATCAAAAACAATAAAATTTTACTTACTTACTAATCACTAAAGTATGATTGGCACTCGCTATACATCTATAGTCAAGGTGACTCTTTTAAGAGAAAAAAGAAGACCAGAAAAGAGAATGGCATTGCTTGAGTGTAGGAAGTCGGCTCTTTATGTAGTATATCAAAATGTGATATGCTATGCAAAGACTTCGGGGGTTCCCGCACGAGTGGGCAGGGCTTGCTCTAGCAATCCCAAGGTGCTCCTTTAGGGGGTAGTGTGGTCAAGCAGCCTTAGGCCTATCACCAGAAAGGAGCATGAGGCATCCGCAAATACACACAATAGTCAATAATTGATGCACTTGATTCTATAAGGAGATCAACACCAATTTATAAAAATAACACGTATCTTTATATATGTTTCGGCACCAGAATCAATACAATCAGGTAAGTACGTTTTTAAAGAGAAATGTGTTTCAATTTAAATTGTCGACCTTTAGTGCATTTTTCAGAGGCTGCAGTATTATCCTATGGGAAGCAAAACATACAGCATAAAAAGTCTTTGCAGCAACCTACAAGACCGAACTCTGGGACTTGAGATGTGTATGAAGCAAGGTCCAAGGCGCCCCTGCAGATCACCTCCAGATGAGGCCTGCAGATAGATGTTGCAGGCGGCATCGGAGAGTCCACAGCAGGAGACACAAGGTGGGCTTCGAGTCTGGAGGGTCTAGGGACCATGTTGGCACCGTTGACCCACTTCAACTCGGGCTAGGCAGCTCGGGTTCAGTGGTGCTTCCTGATGTCGGGCTTTCGCGTTCTTTGAGCCTCACAGCTCAGTCTTTGGTACCTCTGATATGCAAGGAAACTGCTCCGCTTTTCCACAGAAGTTTCTGTATCTTTGCAGAAGTGCTTTCAGTCCTCCCAGGCTTTGGAGGTTCAGCAGAATTCAGGGAGAGACAACTTTGGCGTAATTGTCGAGAATAGGCAAACATGGCAGCTGGGCTGGTGTCAAGTCAGTTGCTTCTTCTGCAGTTCTTGCTTTCAGGGCTTTTCAGCCCTTCTTCTTCTTTTGGTCAGCAGGATCTGATTCTCTGGTGCCAGGGGTTCTCCTAAATACTGAATTCAGGGGCGTTAGGGAAGTGTAGGTTAGCAGCCAATGGGATACCTACCTACCCTTGTGGTTACTACGCCCCCTATATGACCACTTCCTGGGGGAGGTGGTCATAACCTATCCCAAAATTGGCTGTTACAAAGATGGGTAAATTTGAAAAGCTGCCTTCACCTCAAATAGCCCACCTTAGGGATGGCACTAACCTGAGGGTGGATACGCCTATCGGACTGTGCTATTTTTCCCTCCAGTCCAGGTGCCAAATGGCTCTGGCCAAAGGGGTTGTCTTCTTCTACGGAGAGAGAAACCAGATTTGTATACCAAAGGCAGTAGGCCGTTGAAGATCCCGTACCTTGGAATGCTAGTCCACTGGTCATCCTGTGAGAGAAGGTGTACCTTACCCCCTGCCCAAGCAGGCTTGGTATATGGCCCCTGGAGAGCAAAGGCCTGATCACTTGTACTGGAAGTAATGGAACTGACCAGCACAGGGGCATACCCGCTCGTGCAGTTATGCCCTCCCATGTAGTATAGTGCATCATGCCTTCGGGCAGTAAGGCCTGTGGTAGGGGCGACTTACTTACACTGCTTGCTCTGTCCGCAGGCATGGCGCACAGGCTGTGTTCCAGGTCGCATTTTCACTTTTGTCTGCACCAAGAAACACAGCCTTCTGTGACCGTTTACATGAGCTTGGTGTAGGGTCCCTTAGGGTGGCACAATTCGTGCTGCCAGCCTGAGGGACCCTCTTTAGTACCTCAGGCCCTAGCCACCAGGGTTCCCATTTACTAGGGACTTTCAGAGAGTCCTAAAGGTATTGCCAATTGGGGAAAACAACTGTACAGTTTTGGGAAACAGGTCCGGCACTGAGGGCCTGGTAAGCAGGAACCCAGTGCGCTTCCAGTCATAATCACATCAGATACCAGGCAAAAGTGGGTGTGACCATGTCGAAAGGGGCACTTTTCTACATGGGGATACAAAGATAGAGACAGCTAGCCAGAGAGACATAGTAAGCAGGACAGTTAGAGTGACTGAGAGAGAGGTTGAGTGCGAGAGAGAAAGAGATAGTTTGAGAGTCAATGAAGAGTGATAGAGTCCAATGCATTTCTTAGCAACAGGTAAATATGTTAAGCAATCTTTTGAGTACATGTATTATTACTATGCAGTGGTTCTTGTACAGTGCAGCTTATGCTACAATGGACGTCTCTTGGCTCCATGAGACCGCCAATACTGACATGTATATATATATACATATATATATGTATATATATATATATATCACGACTCACCACACAGCAACGCTGCATAAAGCGCACACTCCTTCCACAATAAAACGCCAATCCAATGAGTGCTTGCGGTGATTTATTGCCATATCAAGGTTCCAAGCTGACAAAAAAAACCTATGCGTTTCGGCGCCTTAAACGCCGTGATCAAGGCGTTTAAGACGCCGAAACGCGTAGGTTTTTTTTGTCAGCTTGGAACCCTGATATGGCAATAAATCACCCCAAGCACTCATTGGATTGGCGTATTATTGTGGAAGGAGTGTGCGCATTATGCAGCGTTGCTGTGTGGTGAGTCGTGGTAATTAAGGTATCCTCGTACCTTAGCCGCACCCTGGCTATTTGGGTCCGGCAATTACGAGGTTCGTGGATCGGCTATATATATATATATATATATATATATAATGCAAAAAGAGTTGCCTCTAGGTGGGATGCACTCCCAGGTGGAAATTACGCCGAAGCAAGGGCACACGCCATGATCAAAGTCCTTTTCTGGTTTCCTGCCAGACGCGTTTCGGGTCAATGCCCTCTTCACTTGGCAGACCATGTGACGTGACGGCGTGTGGCAACCACCAGTAAATCCCCGTAATAATTATGCTCAGGTGGACCACCTGAAGCAATGCTTCCTGGGACTGGTGGTTCAGTAAAACCCAAGTGGGTCGCCGCCGGCACTCACATTCAAAAATGTCTTTAAAAGGATTGCCAATGTTCGCGCCGGCACCCCTGCATATAACAGGCACCTCCTGTTCCACAGTTAGCTGCCCCAATAAAGCAGCCGCGGACCCGCAAGTGTTTCGCGGTGGTGCAATCCCGCGACCAGACAGGCCGCTGTACAAAATGCAAAAAGAGTTGCCTCTAGGTGGGAATCACTCCCAGGTGGAAATTACGCCGAAGCAAGGGCACACGCCATGATCAAAGTCCTTTTCTGGTTTCCTGCCAGACGCGTTTCGGGCCAACGCCCTCTTCAGTGGCAGACCATGTGACGTGACGGCGTGCGGCAACCACCAGTAAATCCCCATAATAATTATGCTCAAGTGGACCACCTGAAGCAATGCTTCCTGGGACTGGTGGTTCAGTAAAACCCAAGTGGGTCGCCGCCAGCACTCACATTCAAAAATGTCTTTAAAAGGATTGCCAATGTTCGCGCCGGCACCCCTGCATATAACAGGCACCTCCTGTTCCGCAGTTAGATGCCCCAATAAAGCAGCTGCGGACCCGCAAGTGTTTCGCGGTGGTGCAATCCCGCAACCAGGCAGGCCGCTGTACAAAATGCAAAAAGAGTTGCCTCTAGGTGGGATGCACTCCCAGGTGGAAATTACGCCGAAGCAAGGGCACACGCCATGATCAAAGTCCTTTTCTGGTTTCCTGCCAGACGCGTTTTGGGCCAACGCCCTCTTCAGTGGCAGACCATGTGACGTGACGGCGTGCGGCAACCACCAGCAAATCCCCGTAATAATTATGCTCAGGTGGACCACCTGAAGCAATGCTTCCTGGGACTGGTGGTTCAGTAAAACCCAAGTGGGTCGCCGCCGGCACTCACATTCAAAAATGTCTTTAAAAGGATTGCCAATGTTCGCGCCGGCACCCCTGCATATAACAGGCACCTCCTGTTCCACAGTTAGCTGCCCCAATAAAGCAGCCGCGGACCCGCAAGTGTTTCGCGGTGGTGCAATCCCGCGACCAGGCCGGCCGCTGTACAAAATGCAAAAAGAGTTGCCTCTAGGTGGGATGCACTCCCAGGTGGAAATTACGCCGAAGCAAGGGCACACGCCATGATCAAAGTCCTTTTCTGGTTTCCTGCCAGACGTGTTTCGGGCCAATGCCCTCTTCAGTGGCAGACCATGTGACGTGACGGCATGCGGCAACCACCAGTAAATCCCCGTAATAATTATGCTCAGGTGGACCACCTGAAGCAATGCTTCCTGGGACTGGTGGTTCAGTAAAACCCAAGTGGGTCGCCGCCGTCACTCACATTCAAAAATGTCTTTAAAAGGATTGCCAATGTTCGCGCCGGCACCCCTGCATATAACAGGCACCTCCTGTTCCACAGTTAGCTGCCCCAATAAAGCAGCCGCGGACCCGCAATTGTTTCGCGGTGGTGTCTGGTTTTTATGGAGCTCAGAATTGGTTTTTAATATAATATATATATATATATATATATATATATATATATATATATGTTCTCATATTCCCATCACAATCGATGACAGGATTCCCAAATATGTACTCCCTCTCCGTACCATTGCACATTCACCTACCCTGTTCATTTGCACTGTTTTGTCCCTCTAACTATTACTGTCCGTTCTCATTTTCACAAAGTAACTCTCATTACTCTGTAATATTGTACCACATACTCCTACCCTCTCAATCCCTATTTTTTTATGTTTTGATTTCACTCACACCTTCAAACTAACAGTTCATCCCTAATTTTATGAGGTTCTCACTTGTTTAGTCCTCTCTTTCCTCCACTCGAACACATAACATGCTTTCTTTGCATCCTAGGATCCCCTGCACTCATTGCTTCTATATCACCAACACAAATATCTATAAGGTTTTGCACAAGGATATTGTTGTCAGCATATTTTCCACCGTAAATATTGCATCCTAAATGGTGTCTACAAAAATACCTCCCCATTGGAGTTAACGTGAAAAAATGTACACCAAATGGAATTATTTTTTTTCAGTGTGATTTAGAATACATATTTTTGTCAGATGATTTTCCTGTGTACGTTAGTCTGATGTACAACTCATTGATTGCACCACCTTTGTGGACCCAATCTTGCAGACACTCTTATCAGTTGCCATATTGTACCTCAACAATATTTATCCCCCAGCTTATTACTCGATCAAACAAAGCAAAAAGTTTGAGTTCTCTCCTATACAACCACTTTCATTTACAGTTATATGGAGTTGCTTCATATTAAAACACTTTTAAGGTTTAACATTAGAAATATGCCGCCATCTTGAGATTGAATATGGCTCTGCTTATTCCTGGATAAGTTAACGGTACATTGAATTGTGTATAACATTAAAGGAGTAAATTGCAATAATCCCTAACAATGATAATTGTAGCTGAAGAAAAGAAACAAGGGACCTTAGATAGCACTTGTCGTAAGTCATTGTAAAGAACGTCAGTTTGTTTTTGCTCAATGTTAGCTGCATTAATAAGAATAAAACACCGGTGCCCAACCAGGTTCTTTTACCGAAGCAGTATGCCATCCTCTCGGGGAAATGTAATTGAGTGCAAGCTAACCGGCAATTCTAATGAAAGGTGGCCAGGGCATTTTCAGAAACCACTTAATGTCTGGAAGAGAGTTTGCCCTAAAGCAATGCAGGTGTATGCCAGATGTTCAGACTTTAAATGTGTGTATTCTTGCATGTATGCATTTATATGGGGCCATCTGTGTTCGTGTTTCTATTTTAAACCACAGAGAAAAAAAAAGACATGCATTGAATCCCTGTGGTAGGTTACTTAAGGATGGCCTGAATCTTCTCTCACATACAGTGTATGGAAATGTTAATAAGTTAGGATTTCGCTTGAGGGGAGGAAACAAAATGAAGGAGAAAGTTGGTTGAAAAGGAATGGCGAGGGATGGAGTGAGCTTATGCAGAAAGGAAGTTTAAAGGAAGGGAGTGAAAAAAGGAGGAAGGAACAGAGGGAGTGGCGGTGTTATCTGTGCAAGCCCCCAAATATAAAATAATCTTTCACCTCACTTTCAACTGATCACTAACCACGTACACTTCTGGTAAGCCCTTAAAATATGGCTCTTTCGCTATAGTTATAACTTGTTTGTGCCCAAGTATTTCGCTCTCTCTTTCTGTTGCAGTTGAGCGCCAAAAGTCTGTCCAGATAGCAACATGTCTTTCTAAATCCTCGCAAATTGAACAGTCCCACTGCAGTGGCTATTGTATCATGGGTGAACTTCTAAAGGGAGCTGCTTCTAATGTTTGATTGGCACTTGTAGTATAGCCTTCTTTCTGAGATGCCCATACTAGGATGAATAATTGATCAGGCCATGAAGGCCTTTATTTAAGAGACAGTACTCAAGAGTGATGAAACTGATGAATGACCACAAGAACTGCAAGTCTGCACTATTTCCTCAACGTAAGTAATGTAGACTCTTCCATCTGAAGGCACAGGCTTTTAAAACTTCCCACCAATAACTGAAAATTAAAGGTGGCATTTATTTGAAACAAAAATGACAGCTTGTACACAAAGATTGGACTCGTTGCCTATGGTCACACTAGCCAATCTAAATTGAGGGTACATTGCTTACTGGGTAATTTAATTGGGCATGTAAATAATGTGGCATGTAGTTTGGTATGTAGGGCGTTAGGAGACAGTGTGGTTCATTTGTTGGGCAGCTGATGCCAAAGAAACTGCAAAGACTCGAGGAGGAAGTCACAGACCAAGGAGCAGCAATTTGTGTTGTGTCTGGTGACTGTTAATAGAATGTTTGGAGATGCGAGCTGAGTTTTGTTAAAAGGGATTCCCAATTCCTAGGCAGATAAGCAACCTTTTTATTGTGAACATGAATATTTCAATTGACGACAGTGTTTGGTTGTGTGCCAGTGCTGTAGATCCAGTGCTGTGGTAATGTGATCGAAACATTTTATTCAAGGTTGGAGAGTTGGGGCTACTCTCTGAACATTCCCTAGACATGTGCGTGGCAAAGAGCTGTCATCAAGATGGGGTTAACATATGCTCTTCAAATTCTTGGGATACATAAAAAAAGGAGAGAACAGTTTTACACCAACTTCATATCCTGCCTCATGTACATGATTGACAGCTTAAGTAATGTTTAGTTTAGTTTAATATTTTTTTATCTTTAACGTCAACTAAGCAGGAGCAGCAAGTTGCTGAAAATATTATTAATTGGGAAAATAATTCGCTCTTACCTAATCTATGTATTTTGTTACTTTACTTTCCTCGGCCTGGTTGTTCAGTTCTGTCTGACTTCACTTGCTTAAGTGCTTTTCTTTTGAGTGCTTTCCATCCAATTTCTCTTTAGTGTTTCTCACACCACAAGGCATACTAACGACTACCGATACAAATCCAACAACATGCGGTCGATTGCAGTCTGAATTTTCTGTCCAAGGGGTCAATAAGGCTGTGGCACCTTCTCTGGATGTGTTAAGGTGCATTGAACAAAGCTTACAAATGTTAACAGAAAATAGCCTGCCTGGCAGACAGCGTGTGATTTAGAGGACATGATTCCGCTGACTGGGTGCAGGCATTTTAATATATCAAGGCGAGTAATATCCTTAACAAAAGTACACTTTAGAGGATTGTTGTTAGGAAAATGTCAGGGATTTTATCAATGGTAGCATTTTAAAAATAAGCTTGCAAACATTTAAAGTAAATTTGTCAATAGGGCTAAAACTTGGCATCAAACATTGCTTATGACAGACACCCTTTTACCTTTAACCTATGTTGTTAATGTCAATGCTCATTCTTTCTATACTTAAGGTATATCTCAACTTCTGCATATCATAAGATAGGTTGACCTACATTGTCTGAGTACTCTGTGGGATTATGGTATTGTTCTTCTATTTTTTCTTTTTTGTTCAAAAAGTGTGACACATCTGGTGCATCCACCGTAGACACGATTACCTACTTTCACAACTTTCTCTATATTTCCCAAACCTATGACGTGCAAGAACAGACAGGTAGCTCTAAGTTTAAAGGACTTTAGAGCAGTAAACCTAAAATCATTAAAACAATCAATGGCTGATGCTCAATTTAAAACAAGTTGGGGTTTAATTTGGTGTGTAGCTTATCATATAAAAACAGCACAGGTCTAGAACAGGCTGGAATTCAGCTTTTGGGGAGATTATGGTCAGTTAATTTGAGAACACTCAAACAAATGTTCATTTATTAGTAGATCTAAAGAACCGTCTCACCTCGACACAACACATATGGCAGAAGCATTTCATTGGTACATTTCTGTGCAGTGAGACTTCTTCAGATTCACGCTCCCCTAATATGTACCCACCATAAGATGCATAAAACATATCCAGTCCTACAGTGTACATATTCAGATGTTGAGGGACCATTGAATTATAAATGTCAGACCACCTCAAGATACTTCGATCTTTACTCACCACTATCTGAAAGTTCCATTAGGTTAGGGTGGGATGAACACTTGACGCAGACGTTTTTGCGACGTCTATAGATGTTTGACGTAACCGCACATCTTACTTAGTCAATATAATGAATAACATTTTCTTTGTTGACATTAATACCTGTTGCTTAAGTATCAAGAGAATGCAGTTTATGTTTGATAAGCCAGATTTATTAACTCGTTTCTTGACCCATTGATGTGAAAGACTGATAAAAGAAGCAGTTTACCAATGGCCTAATTCAAGAAGTGCAGTTTAAATCGCACACTAGGTCTGGATCATAGTCTGGGAATAAGCAGACAAGTCATGCACAACATTTATACAAGGGGGCGTGCTTTGTATCCCCAAACACAGACGAAGCCCTGTGGGTGGCAACTTGCCCTGGCCATGTTCTCACCTGCATCAAGTTATAAGAGGAAAGGAGAAGGTACTATGCATTTATAAATGTATGACAGTGCTCAGTACATCAGAGCTTATGTGAACCATGTGTAGTTTACTTAATTTCTACCTGTGTCTACAGTTATAAGATGAATTATTAACCTTACCCTCGACAAACCTTGTGTGCCAAGTCCAAGAAAAAGTGTTTGCTCATCCTCTTTTATGGAATTTTAGGGATCAAGCTGGTGCACACTACGTAAAATTGTGCACTGTCCCTGAACTGGCCAGAATGGATGCGCCCAGCACCCTATCACATACAGAATGTACCATCCCCAGTTCTGGAATAGCGCCAACACAAGGTTGAAAGGCAGACCAGTGATTTGAAACAGTCTTCTCAACATATAGGCTTCTTAAGGAGGGCTAGATGAATGACAGCAGGATACAAATTGTGAGTAGTGCTTTGTGAATCGGGCCTCATCTAATTTGTTGAGTGTCACTTGTAGCTTCCACTTTAAAGGAACTTCTCATATTGGTCTTAGAAGGAGTAATAGCCTGGTGGGTCCGCCTGAGTTTGGAATATGTGACTTACAATTCACACACTGATCTTTACAGAATTTACTAAACCTACTGACCTTTGTATCCTCCAAATTAGGATAATTTCCAATTCTAATTTAATCACCTTCTCCTTGTGAACTAATGTCTGAAATATTAAATGAAAGCATAATTGTACTGCACCACTTCACTAATTAAAACGGAAATGAGTGTATTCAGCAAACAGCTAGTGCAAACAGACATCCCCTACTGTGCTCACATATAATTATTAGTCTGGGCGAGCCATCTGTCTCATATTGTTAATTTTAGGACTTTTATTTTATCTTGACTTCAACACTGTATTTATCAAAAGGCTGATGTCTGCAGCTTGCCCCTATTCAAATAGGTGTCTTGAAGTTGACCATGCCTAACTGATGAGTTATCGATATTTTAAGTCCAATGCCTTGTCTAAGGATGGTGAACTTACACTGGCTTAAAGATCAATCTTGTACGGTATTTACTTTCATGGACTGACATTCGTACCGAAGCTATTGACATTGTTGCACCATTAAAATCAATGAAGTCTATCAAAGCTATTGACATTGCAAGCGGGATGTAATTCACGCCAATGTCTCTTTGCAATTAATAGGATGGAGGCAGTGGTATATTTTCACATTAACCGTCGGAACCATTGCTATATTTACACCGCGCAGCCATTTATTGCAGATTTAGTGTATGTATATAAAAACATAAATTGGGATCACATTTTTGTGAACATCCGCATGAACTCAAAACAAATGATCAGATTTAATCAGTTTTGAGAGAAAATATTGTGGTGTCTAAATGGTGGGAAAACAGACATTTCATCTGTTTTGAGTTAAACGCGAATAAAAATTGCTAATCTGGGATTGGTAGGCGAGTCCTAACTAAGGGGGTGTGAAATGTGCTTCTCTAGTATTCCAGTAATAGCTGTGAGACTAAAGAATTTGCATGCTATAATAAGGTAGCACAGTTATTCTGATTGAAAGCATCAGACCATGGAACATATTCACTTCATGTGACGTCCAGATTTGTATGTCCTAAAGACAGCCCATCTTCTGCAACAATAGGACTGGGGCTGGAATACAGAAGGCTGCTGACTGCCTTCAGTAACATGACCACAAGTGACAGTTAGAGATTGTGAATTTAATTTCTGAATTTCATATTTTATGAAATTATGTCACGTGTGTACCTGCATCAGTAGATATCTGTCTATCAACTTATTAATTCCATTTTTCACGATTATCTAAGCTTAAAACTGAAGACATTTGCAAATCCATAAAGGGATGCGATAGTCAGTCAAGTAGGGTTTTTTATGTTGTTGTATTGCCTGCATAGAGGACAGGGTAATGTTTATCTGCCTGAATAGAGCTCACATTTGAATTTTCTCCTTGTTGAATGGTTGTTTTTCAATAAAACCATAAATGCATTTGTTTCTTAATAAGCACAACTTGTAAGGACATTTCAAAGTCTGAATTTCGAAGTTTCATTACCTTTTTATTTTTCACTTCATATCCCTCTCTAGAGATATTCTTTTTTATAGTCATCTACGTAAAAAAAAAAATCAATCGCCTCTTTTCTCACTAATGCAGACTCTAACTTAATGGCACACATATAACTGTGTTCTCTCTAAGTACAGTTATGACACTGGGACGTGAAAAGCTTAATTGAAGGCTATGGAAGGACAGAAATCAAATAATGGCTGCTCCAACACTGTTCCTCATTCTGTTTCCCCGTACAACTTAGAACATTTTTCCTTATTAGGTGGAATGTTCTGATAGTATTATAGCTTTCTGCCTTGGGTAGCATTGGTTTTTAAATCACCTCTTCCTTTTTATAGATCATCACCACCACCTCAACTTTACATCTCTGAGAGAAGAACAACCGTATAACACTCAACAGCAGCCATAATGCTATAATCCAGAAGGGAAAGTTGATTGTTACGTCCTGGTCTTTACTTGAACAGTTTAGAACCCCAATACCCATGAAATGGTGGACTTGGTTTTGTTTGTCCATTTACATAAGACAAGCCATGAATAACATTTATTCAAGGGAGGTGTGCTTTGCAGTCTCAAACACAGGTGAAGCCCTATACAAGTAGTGATTGTGCACTGTCCGTGAATGCGCTAGAAAGGATGCACTCACCACCATATTACTTCGAATGTGCCATCCACAGTTCTGGACTGTCCACAACGTCGGATTGAAAGGCTTACTAGTGGTTTGAAACAGTCTTGTCAACACATGGGCATCGTGAACCTCCCACTTTAGCAGTTACAGCGGGATGAGGTTCTTTATGGGCCTCTTCTGACTGCGCTATAAAGGAATATCGTGTCAATTATAGGGCAAACAGGAGCAATGAATAATGAAGGATTGGTAAATAGAAAAGGGAAAGAAGGAAGAGTGAAAGAAAAGATGGATGAGTGGGTAGATGGATGAGTGGGTGAAAGGATGAGTGAATGGATAGATGGATGGACAGGTGAAAGGATGACAGAGTAGTGGGATGGATGAATGAATGGATAGGAGATGGATAGGTGAAAGGATTGCAGAGCAAAGGGATGGACAAGTGAGGGAATAGATGGGTAGAAAGCTGACAGGATGGCAGAGTGAAGAGATGGATGGATAGATGTACAGGTGAAAGGATGGCAGAGTAAAAGGATGGATGGATCAGTGGGTGAAAGTATGAATGAATAGATGACAGATTGGATGGATGAGGGAATGGATGGCAGAGTGGATGGATCCATAAATGGATGGCAGAGTGGATGGATGGCAGAGTCAATGTTGAATGGGTGGATAGCAGTGTGGATGGGTGATGGCAGAGTGGATGGGTGGGTGGCAGAGTGGATGAGTAAACGGCAGAGTGGATGGATGGATGAAAGGGGAAAGGTTGAATGATGGATGAAAGAATAAATGGATCACACAATGTAAAAGCGAAATAATGGATATCAGTAGATGGATGGAAGGGAGAAAGGATGAATGGAGAGATGCTTGGATAGACGAGACAAGGGAGCTCTCTCTTCTAGTGGGGATTGAGCTCACTTGCTTCACTTGCTTGGTGCAATCAGAGTTTTATTCCAAGTTGGGGGTATTTTCATTTTCTTGCTACTCCCTTGTCTCAACATATACGCTTATTAAGGAATTCTAGTTGAATGACAGCAGGGCACAAATTGTAAGTAGTGCTTTGTGAATCTGGCCTCATTTAATTTGTTGAGTGTTACTTGTAGCTTCCAACTTAGTGGTATTGGCCTAGTGGATCACAGTCCAATGAATTATCTGCTGATGGTTACAGAAAATAGACCCATAGTTGTGTACATTTCTCTAAGTGCTATTACATCTAAAAGGAAAATTAAGGAATCAATCAATAGGAGAAAGTATGCACAGGATTATAAGTATGGAGAAAAATAAAAAAGATTTCAAAGACACTTCTGTTTTGCTGTAACTGAGATTCTCATGAGAGTTTACCCAATTGGAGGAAAAAGAAGATAGCTAGCGGGTTGTTTTCAAGCTTAGAATATTTTTTTCCATTTGTTTATTGACCTGGTATGATGGGGTGGTATCCAACTAGTAGGCATAGTGTCGGATGCCTCTTCCTTCTCCATAAAATTTGGCCAGCTGAAGGAGGCCATGGCTACCCGTCAGGTCACTACTTCTGAATGGTGAGAAGATGAGAGTGCTCCTTTATTCTCATACCCCCAAGGTCTTTTGCAGAACCCTGATCAGTTGGGACTGAATCTTGAATCCATTAGGCAGCACACAAGCATCTTCATAACCTGGCAGTGAGGATTCTATGGCATGCTAGATTTCAGCTATTTAGGATTGGAGCCCTCCATGTCTCTCGTCATGTATGTATGTAGGTATATATATATATATATATATATATATATATTCACTGAAAAAACCATAGGTTTCAGATATGTTATAGTTACAAATTAGCATTTAAAAAACCTTTGAAATTCACTGAAAAAACCATAGGTTTTAGGGACAGTTATAGTTAGTTGGACATTTCACTCGTACAAAACCCGTGAAATTCCCCGTTATAGTTAGTTCAGCTAACTATAACTCGCGCCCCGCAATGCACTGCTGATGACGTCACATATTACATCACTCATGACATGGTCAGTGACATCACTGATGACATCACTGATGACATCTCAAATGACATCACTGATGACATCATCCAGTGACTGTGTGTTTCTGTAAAGTTTAAATATTTTTAATATATATAGGAAAAGACGTATTGAAGAATGAGTGGGTGTGTAAGTGTCTGTATGGATGATTTAGTAGGTGCGTGACTGACTCTATAAGTGAGTGATTTAACGTATCTTACTGAATGCATGGGTTAGTGACTAAACTGGGTGAATGTCTGTATCCGTCTGTCTGTTGCTGTGTAAGTGGCTGCATGGGTTTGTGAATAGCTACATGAGTGTCTATATGAGTTATTGATTGGTTGTCTGAGTATCTGTATGGGTGCCTGAGTGTTTGTGTGGGTGGGGTGTGTGCGACTCTGTGCATAGATGTGTGAGTGGGTGATTCACTGGGTGGATGGTTTCAAGAGTGCATCTGTGATAGACTGTATGGGTGGGTAAGTGTGTGTAAGAGTGTGTTAGTGAGTGAATGTATGTCCCAGTGGTACATGTGTGAGTAACTACATATGTGAAAGGCAGTATATATGTGTGTTGGAGTATATAAATAGCTATAAGCGAGAGTGAGTGATTGTGATAGTGGCTGTATGGATGAGTGTGTGCTTGTATCAGTGATTGTATAAGAGCGTAACAATGTGCTAGTATTTGTATGATTAAGTGAGCTGGTGTGTGTATAACTGTATAGGTGAGTAAATGGCAGTGTGTTTAATTATTTGCATGACTGACTAGGTGTGTGAGTACCTCTATGGATGAGTGGCGGTGTTTGAGTGTCTATATAGGAGTAAGAGTGCATATGATAGTCCTGTACTGAGTGACCATAAGTATGAGTGACTGTACGGGTGAGTGAGTGGATGTGTGTGTGTAGACCTAAGAATCAGTGAGTGGGTATGTAGTTATTGGTGTTGGAGTGTCTATAGTTTTGCGAATGGCAGTCTGTAATTTAGATTGGGTGTATCAAAGGTTATATTAGGGTGTGAGGAGCTGCATCAGATTATCACGTGGATGATGTCATCAGTGATGTCATTTGAGATGTCATCAGTGATGTCATCAGTGATGTCACTGACCATGTCATGAGTGATGTAATATGTGACGTCATCAGCAGTGCATTGCGGGGCACG
The DNA here is from genome assembly GCA_963921515.1 of Calotriton arnoldi. Classification (NCBI taxonomy): domain Eukaryota; kingdom Metazoa; phylum Chordata; class Amphibia; order Caudata; family Salamandridae; genus Calotriton; species Calotriton arnoldi. Next base: position 1,048,351 of record CAWUFW010003132.1, read on the forward strand.
AGTTATAGTTAGCTGAACTAACTATAACGGGGAATTTCACGGGTTTTGTACGAGTGAAATGTCCAACTAACTATAACTGTCCCTAAAACCTATGGTTTTTTCAGTGAATTTCAAAGGTTTTTTAAATGCTAATTTGTAACTATAACATATCTGAAACCTATGGTTTTTTCAGTGAATTTCAAAGGTTTTTAAATGCTAATTTGTAACTATAACGTGCCTGAAACCTACGGTTTTTTCAGTGAATTTCAAAGGTTTTTTAAATGATATTTTTTAAATGTATTAATTTTTATATTAATTTTTTTCATACTGATTTACTACATTTTTAGAAACAATTTCTTTTACATATTTTATTTTTTAAATTACATTGTAATTACATTATACATTACATTACAAAAAATACTTTCTCAGAATGAATTACTTTAGTTTAAATACTTAGCACATAGGCAATAGACTTTTAAGTACAGTAGTTACAGTTGTTGCAATGGGCAACACATTTTCAAACACAATGCAACATTCAGCTCAATGTGAATTTCTAGTTAAATGCAATTAGTTACTTTATGGATTACTTTTCTAACCACAGGACTGGATCCTAGATTCAGTCCTGGGACATCTCCTGTAAACAGTTGAGTAAAAGCGTTTTGGTTACAGTCGTGATTTTTAAGGAATATTATTGTATTTTAAAAGTTGACACTTAGAAACTTTTCCTCATAGAATCACCAATGTTATCCTATGGAAGGAAATTCACTTAGCAGGTAAAAACTGTTATCGTTACTTTTTCTTACTCAGTGTTGGATCCTGGATCCAGCACTGGTGCATCTCCTGTAAACAGTTGAAAAAATGCGTTTAAGTCATACAGGTGATTTTTAAGGAATATTTGTAGTTTGTGAAAATCGACACTTTGAAACTTTTCTGCTGAAAACCAGACAATGGATTCCTATGGAAGAAAAGATAAGTTACTGGTAAGTACGGTTAAAATTACTTTTCAGGGTCAGTGCTGGGCTAAAAGATGCAGCACTGGGTTCTCTCCTGATAACAGGTGAGTAAATCGGAATTCAGTATTTCGGCTGATTTTAGAAGAATAATTTAAAGTTCCAAAACTCCACACTTAGAAGAATTTCCAAGTGAAACCAGTCAATGTTAGCCTATGGAAGGAAATTCAAGTTACTGGTAAGTACGGTTAAAATTACTTTTCAGGATTAGTACTGGGCTGAAAGATGCAGCACTGAGGTCTCTCCTGATAACAGGTGAGTAAATCGGAATTCGTATTTCGGCTGATTTTAGAGGAATATTTGTATGTTTCAAAAATCAACACTTAGAAACTTTTTCAGCAAAAAGCAGGCAATGATATCCTACGGAAGGAAATTCAAGTTACTGGTAAGTACGGTTAAAATTACTTTTCAGGATTAGTACTGGGCTGAAAGATGCAGCACTGAGGTCTCTCCTGATCACAGGTGAGTAAATCAGAATTCGTATTTCGGCTGATTTTAGAGGAATATTTGTATGTTTCAAAACTCAACACTTAGAAGACTTTTTCAAGCAACAAATAGCCTATGGAAGGAAATTCAAGTTACTGGTAAGTACGGTTAAAATTACTTTTCAGGATTAGTACTGGGCTGAAAGATGCAGCACTGAGGTCTCTCCTGATAACAGGTGAGTAAATCAGAATTCGGATTTCGGCTGATTTTAGAGGAATATTTGTATGTTTCAAAAATCAACACTTAGAAACTTTTTCAGCAAAAAGCAGGCAATGATATCCTATGGAAGGAAATTCAAGTTACTGGTAAGTACGGTTAAAATTACTTTTCAGGATTAGTACTGGGCTGAAAGATGCAGCACTGAGGTCTCTCCTGATAACAGGTGAGTAAATCAGAATTCGGATTTCGGCTGATTTTAGAGGAATATTTGTATGTTTCAAAAGCAGGCAATGATATCCTATGGAAGGAAATTCAAGTTACTGGTAAGTACGGTTAAAATTACTTTTCAGGATTAGTACTGGGCTGAAAGATGCAGCACTGAGGTCTCTCCTGATAACAGGTGAGTAAATCGGAATTCGTATTTCGGATGATTTTAGAAGAATATTTGCACAATGGTGAAGGGAGGGCGGGGCCTGAGGTGACATCTGTGCAAACGCGCCCCGTGGCGCGTTTTAAGTTGGGGGATTAAGTCCCCTTGAATCATGTGGGTCCCTGGGGGCCAACTAGCCCACCAGGAACCTCCAGTATGCGCCAGGGGCTGCGTTGCAGAGACGTGTAGAGAGGCCACACCCCTTTTTACACCTCTCTGCAACGCAGCTCTGTGGCGCTTTCTGGATGTACCTGTTGGGCTAGTTGGCCCCAGAGACCCTCAGGATTGAAGGGGATTTAATTCCCCATCTTAAAACGCGCCACGGGGCCTGTTTGCACACATGTCACCTGAAGCCCCGCCCCCTCCCTTCACCACTGTGCAAACGCGCCCCGTGGCGCATTTTAAGTCGGGGGATTAAGTCCCCTTAAATCCTGAGGGTCCCTGGGGTGCAACTAGCCCACCAGCTACCTCCATTAAGCGCCACAGAGCTGCGTTGCAGAGAGGTGTAAAAGGGGCGTGGCCTCTGTACACCTCTATGCAAGGCAGCCCCTAGCGCATACTGGAGGTTCCTGGTGGGCTAGTTGGCCCCAGGGACCCCAGTATTGAACGGGAATTACTTCCCCATCTGCAAACGCGCCAGAGGCGCGTTTGCAGAGTGGTGAAGGAAGGGCGGGGCCTGCGGGCCCGATCGTTTTAAAAAATATAATATTTTTGTCCCCTGAAGGGGGGCTCTGTGGCCCCCTTCCTTTTCCAGTTTTTATGCCCTGGGGACCCCATCCCCCAGGGCCTTACCCCCTTTTTAAATTAAATATTTAAAAAAAAACGGGAAGGGGGCCGCGTGGCCCCCTTCCCTGGGCCTGTATTGGCCCCGGGGACCCCATCCCCCGGGGCATGGCCTCGTTTTTTTTTTTTCTTTGGAGGGGGGGCTGCGTGGCCCCCCTCCTCAGGCCATTTATGGCCCCGGGGACCCCATCCCCCGGGGCCGGCCTTTCCGTTTTTTAAATTTTTTTAATTTTTGGGGGAGGGGGCCGCGTGGCCCCCTCCCGAGCCACTACTTGCCCCGGGGACCCCATCCCCCGGGGCTGGCCTCTCGTTGGGGACTGTGGGGGGTCCCCAAACCCCCACAGTCCCGCCGGCTCCCCGTGTCCTACGGGAGCCGGCATTGCTTACACATGGGGAGCAGCTAACATGCTGCTCCCCATGTGGAAAAGCAATGTGCTTGGATATTGGAAGAGAGCAGGTTTCCCTGCTCTCTCTTCCAATATCCAAAGCAGTTTGCTATGGCAGGACGGGAGCCGCGAGGCTCCCGTCCTGCCATAGCAAACTACAGTGTCCCGGGGGTAGGCACCCCGGGACACTGCAGGAGCCGGCCCTGGGGGTGGCGGTCCCCAGGGCCATCAAGGGCTCCAGGAGGGGGGCCGCGCGGCCCCCTCCCTTAAATTGCACAGCCCGGGGAGGTGGTGGTCCCCGGGGCTCTGGGGGTCCGTGATGGACCCCACATTTATTTTATAAGTGCCCCGGGAGGTGGTGGTCCCCGGGCGTGTGGGGGCTGGAGCCCCCACACCTTATTCAAATTAAAAAAGAAGCCCCGGGGGTGGCGGTCCCCGGGGCTGCGGGAGGCAGAAGAGCCCTCCCGCACTATTTTGCAATAAAGCCCCGGGGGTGGCGGTCCCCGGGGCTTGGGGGCCTTTGAGGCCCCCACACATAAATTAACCCCCCCCACCATGCCCCCGGGACTTGGGCCACCCGGGGGCAAAATACAATCGAAGCGCTGGAGACCGCGCTTCGATTTTTTTCGGCAGGATTCGCGCACCCTGAGCGCATCCTGCCGATTTTTGCCCAGGGGTCCTTGTGGGACCCCTGAGCAAACCTCGGGGGTCAGGGTGTTTCTACCCTGCCCCCTTTGTGCGCTTTGCGCACTTGTTTCTGTCCCTCGGTTCTACCGAGGGACAAAATGGCTGCCAACATTTCCTGAATCGGAATGTTGACAGCCAGCTGACAACCAATTAACATGCAGCTCGTGATCGGGAGGGTACGCGGACCCTACTCGGCCATAGATATCACTATCTTTTTACTTTTGATTTTCTCAGCAACTACTGAACGGATTTACACCATTTAACAAAAGGGTTCTTTCTGAACCAAGAACTACCTCTTTGCCAAATTTGGTGTAATTCCGTTCAGCAGTTCGAGCTGTAGCCGTGTCTAAAGTTTCCTATGGAAAATTGCATGGGGAAAACGCGTTTTGGGACCCCCCTTTTTCTCAGCCCCCGCTTGACGAATCCCCCGAGACTTTCAGGGTAGGAGCGGACCGGAGCGGGCCATAAAGTTTGAAAATTTTGCGAAGATACGTCAACCGGCAAGAGAGTTATTTCAAATAGAATGTCGCGGATTTCCTATGGATAATAGGTTGTAACTATAACTATCTACTGGCGACCGCCAGTAGATAATATATATATATATATATATATATATATATATATATATATATATATATATATATTTATATATATATATTTATATATATATATATATGGTATTTCTATACTGCAAACGTAGCCAAAAGGCAGCAGAGTGCTGTACATGGTCACACACAAGCACAGAGTCAATAGGAGAGAAAGGTGGATTGTGGACTGTTAATGCATTATGATGTCTTTTTCAATCAAGAAGTGAGCCTTCAACTCTTTACTAAACTGGAGCAATGATGAGACAGTTCTGATGGATACAAGGATGTTGTTCCAGATCCTCATTGTATCAATGGCAAAGGCCTGCTGTCTTATTTTTTCTGTATTGCATTTCTTAGTCTGCAGTGTGATGGGATCCTGGCTGCGGGTGTGCTGAGAACCACCAGAGATGGTGATATTGTCTGCAAGATAAACAGGGGTGCTGGATGGATAGTTTTGTAACTGATGGAGCTGGTTTTGAAGATGATGCTAGCTGGCAAGTGGAGAGAATTGAATTCATTAGGATGGGGGTGATGTGAGCATATTGCTTCGGGTCTGGAATGAGATGTGCTGTGGCATGTAGAATGCCCTTAAGGAGAGCCAGTGTGGAGTCTGAGAGGTCATGAAGTAGGGCATTATCACCGTCCAGATCCAAGAGTACAGGAATTTGAACATCTAAACTGTTTTCCTCTGTCACTATGATGATTAATGCATGTGTTATAAAAGAGCTTACTTACTGGTGAGCTTCAGTAAGAGAGAACAATGTGTCAGCTTAATTGCCATCAAGTATCGATTCTATCATTGAAGTGTGATAGGTCATTAAGTAATATTGTTTGTAAAAAAAAAAATAGTGAATATTTCAAGCTTGATATTCCACAATACTCTTTGGAGGTATGGTATGGTTACCAACTAGTTGAAAATAGTACCTGATGTATGCAAACTCTTTATATCAGGTACATTAAACAATTAAATAATTGAGTCATTCTTCTAATTGTCAGATAAATAAGATCTCCTGAACGCCATCTTGAAGAGTAGTTATCAGGTTAGCCTTTTTGAGAGAATGAACTCCTCTATTGTTCCTCTGTGCTCTGAGTCACCCTTGTATGGACTTGAGCCTGAGCAAGCCAGAGTGACCCTGTCTCTAAAGCATGTAGGAAAGTGTATACAGCTAATTTTGTCCTCGGATGTGTAGGAAAGAGGACTTTACTAGGAAATGAACAAAAATTGAGTGTTCAAATCTGGCAATCATCCTACTGTATGCATGCTTATTCTCTGCCATAGGAGGTTCTGGGCTCAAATTATTAAAGGAAACAGGCATGCACCAGAAAACTTACCAGCAATGAAAAGTTTCCACCATTCGTGTAAAATACATATCCAACAAGTGACAGTCATCAGATACTGTCTAATATAGTGCATTGTTAGCAGGAAGTAATTTATACCATAGCCCCTTTGAGACTAATAGGATGGAGGTTGTTGGTATATATTCTGCTTAACTGTCTGAGCATTTGGTGTATTTACTCCATGCCAGTCGCGGCCGGTGCAGGTAAGCGCGGTGGGGCGGTGAAGCGGGGAGGGGCGGGAAGTCGACAGACGACGGAATAGGTTTTATTTATTTAAATTTACCTATTCTGTCATCTGTTGACTTACCCCCCTCCAGCCCCCCCACCCCTCCCTGCCCCACTGCCGCACTGCACATACCTGGCTGCCCACCGCTGCTCCATGCAGATATTTATTGTGGATGTACTGTATGGCTGTATAAAACATAAATCGTGATCACCATTGTGTGTGCATCCACATGAACCAAAAATAAATTATCGAATTGGGTAAGTTGTGTGAGAAAATATTGCTGTGTTTATATGCTGTGAAACCAGCCTTTTCTTCTGTTTTGAGTTAAAAGTGAATATAATTGCTAAACTGCATGAGATAGGTTGGAAAGTCCTACCTAAGGGCCTGTGAAGTGTGCTGCTCTAATATTCCAGTAATAGCTGGTAGACTAAAGACTTTGCATGTTATAATAAGGTAATATGGTTCTTCTAATTTGAAATCATCAGACCATGGGACATATTTACTTCATGTGACTTCCAGAACTGTATGGGGCCGATTTACAGAACTAATCTGAGATAAAATCCTAAACATACTACTTTTTGTATTCACAGAAGGCATTTAGTAGTAGTAAAGTTAGGACTCCTAACTTTACTACTACTAAACTGAGATAAAATCCTAAACTTGCTACTTTTGGTATTCACAGAAGGCATTTAGTAGTAGTAAAGTTAGGACTCCTAACTTTACTACTACTAAATGCCTTTTGTGAATACCGAAATTCGTAAAATTAGGATTTTGTCTCAGTTTAGTAGTAGTAAAGTTAGGAGTCCTAACTTTACTACTACTAAATGCCTTCTGTGAGTACCAAAAGTAGTAAGTTTAGGATTTTATCTCAGATTAGTTCTGTGAATCGGCCCCTATGTGCTTAAGACATCCCATCTTTTACAACAATAGGTGTAAAGCTGGAATACAGAGGGGTGCTGACTGCCTTAAGTAGCATCTCCAAAAAGGGACTTTTAAAGATCGCTTATTTAATTTCTGTCAATATACACCACACAAAAATTACCAGCATTATAAAGTTGCGTGCCATTATTGTAAGAGATTTGTCCATCAATTGCATAGTCATAAGAGACTGCCTTGCATAGTGCGTGGTTATGTATCCAAAGGGTCATATGTATTTGTTAAATTAGACTCCAAAAATACATTTACTAAAAGGTAATTGTAATGGGTTTTAGAATTACTTTTCTGTGGCTGGGGGACAAAAATATAAAAACGTAATATTAATTTAGTTGAATAGTTGCTTAAGGTCACTGTGCCCCCCTTATGTGTATGGGAGACTTGGTTGCAACAATCCAAATTATATGTATTGATTTTTCTTTACTTAAGAAGTATATTCTTCTGTTTCCACCATAAGTCTGTGACATAGCCACATGTGGGGGCAATTCTGGGAAAAGGTTGTTTCCGCTCTCATTCTTGGTCTCCAGGCTAGGATGGACCCAGAAGCTTGTTTGGTACTCTACGGGCTTCTACAACAGAGTGAGCGCTCCAGCATTGGCAAATGGGGGCAGGTGTTCATATCAACTGCATTTTCGATTGCTCGCTCCTTGATTGTACAGAAGTGGAGAACATGTAGGGTACCAAGATACCAAGAGTGGCTTAATAAAATGCTCATAAAAAAAATATGTTTGAGGAGGCGTATGCAAGACTGGGTGGGGGCTTGAAGAGATTGAATGCATCTTGGCAGTTTATAAATTGAAAAGGCGGACTTGACCTTCTAGTAGGACAATCTGAGATAACTTGAAGTCTATGTATATTCCGGATTTTTAAAACGGTGTAGGTGGTGTCATTAAAGATACATGTCAACTGTACATTTAGAAACATGAGTAGGGAGTCACGGCACAATTGCACGTTAGTATTTCGTTAGATAGTTCTGTAATTGCTCTAGCTGTTTTTCTGAGATCTGGGGGCTCAGGGATGCTTTGCTCCTTGATACTGACATTCTATGTTGTTTGGCATTAGAAGCTTGGTTTTCTGCTTTGCTGCTATCGTACTTTCATTGCGTACAGGTGGGACCATTGAATAGATGAGGTAATTTTATGAGTAGTGATTTTATGAGGCACCATGGCACTTTATGCGTTTAATGTCCATTGATAATAATTTGATTAATTATGCGATTTTTGCTATTTCTAATGTATTGACTGTCCAAATGCTAACTTTTATGATCTTTCTTGCATTTTTGTATCATTTGTACAGGTTTTGTACATTTAAGGTGGATAACTTGTCCCCATGTGACGCTCTATACCATTTTAGTGTATATTTTATCTCTTCTTTATGGCAATACCTGTACTTGTTAGTATACTGTTCGATTCTGCTCAAATTTAAAAAAGCATGCCCTAGATGTCAGTGACATAGCATGAATTTGTTTCTCTTTCCATTTCATTTTGCCGTATGTGAGAGGTTGATGCCTCTGCTGTTAACAATCAGTAGGACGGCTCCATTAATTCTATCACATTATAGACCCTAATCATGTCAAGTGATTACCCTGTATGGCTTTTAATGGAACTGACATTTGCACTCCTATATATGCGATAGGCAGCACGATTTTACTGGCTTCCTGCATCACCTAAAGCCAGTACTTATGCATGTTTAATGTAAAATGGCATTTCCACCGTTACTATATTGATCACTTCCACCTTTAATTATTCTTCCTTCAAGGCCTATATCTAAAGAAGGTTGTCAATATGTTAATACATTTGCTGACAAATATTTTGCATTGCTTAGCATTAGACAACGTTCAGATAAATCACAATTATGTTTCTACTATGAAGAGTAGAGTGAATACCATAGGAATAGGTCACACACTCCAGAGGGCAACGACCTCCCGTGCATTCTTGCAGCCTGCATTTTCGTCGAATAATCAGATAAAAATGACCCTGTTTGTAATGTAGAATTGCTTTTTCGATTCCTAACGAGGAGGAACGTTTTTGCCAAATCCCTCTGTTTCTATGATATTCTTTGTTTTGAACAGTGCCACTTCGCAGCAGGTTGTGTTTTTGTTGAGTTCTGTGTTGGAGAGACTCTTGTGTTAATTTAAATCCATTGTCTTGGAATGGGAGCAAACACCTGCTCGAGTAAGGTTTGTCTCGACCACAATTCACTGCTGTGCTGCTTTCTGGGCTCCTCTCTTTGCCTGGCTCTCCTATGGTATATCTATGTGAGACATCAAGTAGGAGATAAACTGGCATTATTATGGAGTAGATGACTACTCATTGACTAGCAATGTACATGTATTGGCAGGGAGTCCAGTGCTTAATTTGTGAAAGAATGAGTGCCTGTGCCTAAAGCTCTCCTCGGAAGTCTACAAATATATGGCAGAGCACCGAATACCAAGCCTGTGTAGTCCTAAATCCACCTCATTACCCCCAGGTCCATTATGTCCTCGTCCCATTCAGTAACAAAGTGGAGATAACCATCTCCCGACAGAAAAAAAGACAAGAGGAATGCTGGGACCCTAATACTGCCCCTCCCACCGGGAGTACATAAGCAGTACTTACCCAGCATCCCGCCTGTTCTTTTTTTCTGTCTGCCGACAGGATGGACGTGGATGTGCTGGAGCTGCTCCTACTGGACTGGAGTGGCGTGCTTCTTTCCTCCCCCCGCCCGGCTGCCTGGCTGTGCGGGCGCGAGGTTTCCTGGGTTGTCTCCTGGCCTGCCGGGCTTGCTGGGAGTCAGCCACTGTTAGAGCTGGTTTCCTGCCTGACCTCCCGGCCCTTTGCGGCTGGGGCTTGGTCTCCCGGTTTCTTCCGGGTCGCGGACTCGTCTTCCCGAGCCTGGCCGGGTGGGCGTGCCGCCCTTGGAGTGTCCTGTCCGGTCTCCTGGAGTGTGGGCGATTGTGGTGGAGGCCTTGTTCCTGGGGTTGGCACCCACTCCGGATGAGTGCCGCTTGCCGGTTTTTTTCGTTTCCCTTTTCTGCTGTTGCTTTGTGTTGCTGCTGACGGATGGCGTACGGGTGCCGTGTCCGTGGTTTCCCTTTCAGTGCCTCCGATGCTGTTCGCCGCCATTGCCTGGCTGTTTCTTCCGATGACTGGGCGTGGCATGTGGGCTGGTGTCTGCAGCTGCTTCCTTTGGAGCCTGGCGTCCCAGGTTCGACTCCTGGCCCATGCGCTTGTCTCCATGTGATTCTGCTCACTTCCCTTGCTGTTCCAGTGTTTCGTACTGGCGGCTCCGTGTTCACACGCACCCTCACTGTGGCATGATGGACAGGGATGGGTCGTGGTTGTGTCAGGAGTGGAGCCATATTCTTGGGGCGAGAGCAGGATTTCCGTTGGCGGCGCCCGGGGTGTTTCGGCGGGGCTGGTGTGGACGCGGTGCAGTGTTTCTCCGTGCCCGTCTCGCTTCCTTCCTGTTGGCCTGTGGGATTGTCCGCTTGCTGCATGGCCCCGGTCCGCCCGCCCCTGTCCCACTGCGGGGCGGCGGTTCTTTCTCTTTTTCCTGCCCTTGGGGATGTTCCGGGGGGTAGCGCTGCCTGGTGCATTCCTTTGGGGGCGTGGTCCTGGTCGTTTGGGGTCGCTGGCATCCCTGCTGCGGGGGTTCGCATGCCAACTCGTGCGCGCATGGCGTGATGGGGTGCTGTGTTTGTGCCTCTGTTTTTGGCGCTGGGGCCATGGCGCTGGTGGGCTGCCTGTTTGTTCCTGTGAGTTGCTTCTTGCCTCCCTCTCCATCCTCCTGGTTCGGTTCCCTGGATCGGTGCCGGTTTTTCTGGGTTGTGGCCCCCCTGGGTGGTACGGCTGTGTCCGTGGTCCTCTTGACCTAGGCCGGTGCTCCTCGCGCTTTGACTTGTGTGGGAGGTTGTTCTTCTGCGGCGGCTGTGCCTCTCCGCCACGCTGGTGCTTACCTTCTCTGGGGCTTCCCCGTTCTTTTCGGCTGGTCCGGCGCAGTCCTGCTCCTTGGGTTGTTTCTGGTGCAGTTGCTGTGGTCTGGTCTTGGGTGAGCTGGGTCCGCGGTGGGGTGCGGGTCCTCTCCTGGTTCCCTTGAGCCGCGCCTGGTTCCTCTCGGGGCTTCCGGGTGTCGGGCCTGGGGCTCTGTGCAGCGCTCTGGCCCCGCTGCCTTCGGTCCGGTTGGGGCTCAAGGCTGCTGTAGTCCCGTTCTGGGGGCTGTCCTCCCTGTGTGTCTGGGGTTGGTTCTGCGTCTTTCCCTGGTGCTGCCTCCTCGGCTGTCCTGTTCTCCTTCCGCCAGTCTGAGGCTGCCGGTGTTGTCCCGGTTCCTCCTGTGTGCTTGGTTTGCTTCCTGGGGGCTGGCGGGCTGTTGCGGTCTCCGGCTTCTGGCCTCTTCCGTGCTGGTTGCTGTTGTCTCTGGTTGCTCCCGGCTCTGGTGCTCTCTTTGAGCTGTTCCTGGCTTCTGGGGTTTCCTTGGGGTCGTCCTTGTATTCCCCTGCTTCTGCTGCGTCCCTGCTGTTTTTCTGGTGCTTGCCTACGGGCTTGCTTCGGTGGGTCCTGGCCGCCCTTCCTGGTTCTGCCGTCGGTTCTGCTTGGTCTGGTTGGGTGTCTGGCGGGCCTGCGGGGTGCTGTGGCTTGCTTTGTTTTTCTGGCCTGCGGCCTGCCCCTCCCTGGCGTTTGGCTGGTGTGGTTGGGCTCCTGCTCTTCCTTTCCTTGCTTTCCCTCCCCAGGTTGTGTTCCCTGGGGTGGTTCGCCTGTTTGGCCCTGGGATTTTTGCCGCTGATGCCGGAGCCTTGGCGTTGGCGCCTGTTTTCCCCTCTTCTGGCCTGCGGTTCTCTCTGTTGGGGGTCCGTCTGGGCTCTGGGTGCTGTTGCTCCCTGAGGGGTCCTGGTCTCGTCTGTTCCCCGTGGTGGGTGCCTGGCCGGGGGTCCACTGGGGCTTTCCAGCTCCTGCGATTTTCGGCGCCTGTTGGTTGCCTTCTTCGGGCCTGCGTGCTTGCTTGTGCTCTTCTTGGGTGTCCTGGCTTGGGGCTTGGTTGGTCTCGGGCCGTGTCCTTCTGGCCCTGCTCCTGCCGGCGGATCTCTTCCTGGACCTGGTTGGGTGTCCGTGTTTCTGCCTGGTCATGGGGTTTCCGTTGGGTTCTGTTGGGCTTCGGGTTCCCCCGTTGCCCCGGGGCTCCTTCTTCGTTGGCCCTCTTCCCTGTTTCCCCTGGGCTGCGGCTGCCTTGTTCGGGTCTGTACGGGGTCCGGGTGTTGGGTGCTTCTGGGTTGGCGTGTCCGGCCTGTTGCTCCTGGTCTGCCGGTTTCCTGGGGGTTTGGTGTGGCCTCTGGCTGTGCCTCCTTGGTTTTGCTGGCTCTGCTGTGGCTTCTCTGCCGGCTCTGGGGTGTGTTTCGCGGGGCCTTCCCGGTTCTTTGCTGGTTCCGCTGTCCTAGTTCGCTCTTGCCTTGCTCCCCGGGCTGTGCTTCCGGTGGGTGTCTGTTTGGGGTGCCCCCCCCCCTGGTTGGGGTGCGGTTTGGTGGGTTCGTTTTGCCTCTGTGGGGTCCGCCCTCCTGGCTGTCGGTTGTCCGGGGTCTGCTGTTGCCTGGCCCTCGGCCTTCTCTGTTGCCTCCGGTTTCCGCTTTGGCGGTTTCCTGTGTTGAGTTTCCTCTTCCGACCTCCTGTGTGGTCCGGCGGTGGTGTGCTGGGGGTCTCGGTCGGGCTCCTTGTCCTTGGCTTTGGCCTGGGCTCTGTGTGGGCTCCTTCCGGGGCTGGTTGCCTGGGGGGGTCCTCCTGCGTTGGCGGGTTGCTTGGCTTCTGTCCTGGCCTCCTGGTTGCCTTTTGCTTTGTTGCCCTGGTTCTGGCCGTTTTCTTGTCTCCTTTCCGGCGTTGGCTGGGGTCTGGCCTGGTGGGTTCTGGTCGGGGTGCTGTGCGCCCTGGTGCCTTTCCTCTGCTCCTGCCCTTGTTGCGTGCTGGGCCTGAGTGTTGGGTGCCTGTGCGGTCCTTTGGCTTCTGCCCCGGCTTTGGTCCTCTGCCCTGTTGGCTCCTGTTTTTGTCTGCCCTCTGGGGTTCGGCAGGTTCGTGCCTGGTTGGTTCCTGGTTTGGGGTCTGCCGGGGGTTCCCGGTTGGCCTGGGCTTGTGCCCTGCCTTGTTTTTTTTTCCTTCCCTTTGGGGTTTGGGGTTGTGGCCGTTGGCCCTGTCCCCCGTCCTTGCTGTGGCGGTTCGGTTCCGGGTTGTTTCCCGGCATTTGCTGGCCTCGGTTGTTTGGTCGGATGTCTGTGGGGTCTTTTCTGGGGGCGTCTCTGGCCTGTGGTCTTTGGGTTGGCCTCCTCTGCTCCTGTTGCTGTGCCCTGGTTTGTTTTTCAGCCTCCCTCCCTGTGGGTGCTTTTGGCCTCCTGGGGTTGCTGGTCTTTGGCTCCTTTCCGGTCCTTTTCTGTTGGTTGGGGTCTGGCTCCTGGTCGGTTCCTGGCCTCTCGCTGTGGCTCCTCCCTCTGGCCTGTGGTGGTCTTTGGCTGTCCTGGTGGTGCTGTCCTTTCTTTCCTGGGGCCTGGACCTCCTCTGCGGGGTTGGGTTCGTCCTCTGGTCTCTCTGGGGGTCGGTTCGTTCGGTTGGTGCGGTGGCCCTGTGTCTGGTCTGTGCTTCCCTCCTTCCTTGTGTGTCTCTCCTTGTGTCTGAGCCCTGTTGTCCGGCCTTGGCTTCTTTCTTTGGCCTTCTCCGGGTTGGTCGGGGTTGCTCGGTGTCTGTGCAGTTGCCGGGTCCTGGGTGCCTTCCTGGTGGTTCCGGGCTGGTCCTCCTTGTCCGGTGGGTTCCCTTGACGGTGTCCTTTGTGTTTTGGCCTGGTTGCTCTGTCTCCGGTTTTTCTGGTTGGCGGCCTCCTTGTTGTGGCTCTGGCCTTCTGTTTTTTCTTGGTGGTTTCCGGTCCTTGTTTGTGTCCCTGCGGTCCTGTTCTGGGTTGCTGGCCGGTTGCTTCCTGCGGTCCCCCCCCTTTCTGTGCTCCCTTGGGGCGCTTGTGGGTTCGGAAGGCCGGTTTTCTGCTTTGGTATTCTCCACTTTGTTACTGAATGGGACGAGGACATAAGGGACCTGGGGGTAATGCTCTATTACTTACCGGTAATCTTCATTACTCCGGGTCCCGTTGTCCTCGTCCCATTCATACGCCCCTCCCTCCCTCCCGGGCGGCCGGCCTTCCTCTGGGGGCTTGGTTGTACAGGCGGGATGCTGGGTAAGTACTGCTTATGTACTCCCGGTGGGAGGGGCAGTATTAGGGTCCCAGCATTCCTCGTCTTTTTTTCTGTCGGGAGATGGTTATCTCCACTTTGTTACTGAATGGGACGAGGACAACGGGACCCATGGTAATGAAGATTACCGGTAAGTAATAGAGCATGCCTCTTTAGTCCATTACCAGATACATCTCTGCCCTTTTATCTCACTTTTGCAGCTTCTTGCTTTCTCTCACTGTGACGGTTTTTGCATCTTCCTCTTCCTCCGTCTTTTCACTTTCTGTGATTTTTCCTCTCCTGCTCCCAGTGAACATCTGATACAGAAGAATAAGTGCCAGCACCCAAAAAATATGCCCTTGTGGCCCCAACCGGCAACCACCTGCTCAAGTATACACAAGGAATTCCAGTACTTTTTTGAGAGTTTAGAAAAAGATGGGCAAGTTGCAGCTGTTTTACTTTAAGATCAAAACTCTGGCCTGAGCCCCAGCCCATAGACACAGACAGCATGCCATTCTCTTTTCCTTGGTCCTTTTCTTAGTGTTGTTGAGCTGATATTAAATTCAAGGGTTTTGATAAAACTATGGATGCTAAACTCAGCATGGTTCCTCAGGTCAACACTGTAGTTCAAGTTTTCCGTCCGTGTTTAAGCCAGATTGGAAATATCCCTCCTATCATTCTATCGAATGGCAACACTGAGATGTTTTTGGATAAAACAGCCATTATAAGCTGAAAATCCGCAGGCAACCACTTTCTTTCTCTTGCCTACATGTAATACCTCAGATGAGAGCTGCTGTGATTGATGGTGTCAGATTCCACACAGGCTGAAAAAGTGCAGTTCAGTTTGTCTTATCTTTTGTTTACTACCCCTCCTCACATGTGAAGTATTGTGGATATATGAACTAAAGTCAAATGCTATTTTTGCAGACCAGCCACATAACACTCTAGTCGTACAAATAGACAGGGGCGTCCCTGGAAGGGATTTTTAGGGTTGGTGTGCATTGGGCCACAGATAAAACTGGTGGGGCCGCCCACAAAAAATGCAAATGTTTATCTGTGTGTTTGCTTAAAATATATACACACACATCCATACAAAGTCAGATTTAGAACATTTTAAGCAAGCAATCATGAAGGCTCATGTATTGACTCAAGAAACTCACTGCTTTGCAGTGAAACGTAGTTATGAATCACATATGTGTGTTTCAAGTGTGCTGTCTTTTTTTTTTTTTTTTTTGGTCCTGGCACATTCAATAGCTGTTGTGGTGGGGCACAGCGATGGGCCGGGACAAACAGAGCAGGGGCATGGACCCCCTCTGGCCCCCGACTAGAGACACCAGTGCAAATAGACAGTGGCCGCTGTGTTAGCCATACTCAATTTTTCAGTCAGTAGTTCTATAAAGGTGCTGAAGAAATCCATAGCATGCATATTGACTTTTGGCATGGAAATGCATTCACCTTTCTTTGACATGTGAAATATATCCAGAATATGCACGTTGGGCTTTAACTGTACTCACCTTTCCTTTTATATCCACTTAAAAAGGCGGGAATATATCCTAGGATGTCTTTTTTAGGCCTGTAAATGTACTCAGCATTCCTTGATAGATCAACATTAAAAAAGCTACCTTAGACAGGATATAGATCTTGGGTCTGTAACTATACTTACCCTTATTTGACATATCAAGATATAAATGGGTCATGTCGCCCAGGATATGCACGGCGGGTCGGAAAATTTACTCACCCGTCCTAAATAGATCGACATAAAAAGGAGCCTTCTTACCCAGGATATCCATTTTGGGCCAGTAAATGTGCTCACCCTTCCTTTAGAGCAGCCATATTACCCACAGGACGTGGCCCAAGAGGGTGCCATCCCCTTACATATTGATGTCGTCTTTGCAAGAGCTCTCTAGGTGCAGACTACTTGGCATGGTGCCATATAGAAATACCATTCCACACTCATTCATTTACTACGTGACACTAATTGCCCTCAGACTTTCTGATGCTCCATTGCCAGCAACGCTGTCAGTAATGATGCATAATTTGTCAAGCATGTCTGTCGTCTGGGCTCAGCCCAGCAGCCGGAGTGCGCTTGACAAGAGAGGACGTAAATGATTGACAGTCGGCTCTCGGTTCTAGAGTGGAGTTACTGTAAAACCAGAGAACAGCATGCTACATCACCAATTCACCTGCGTAACATTGTTTATGAGCCTTTTACTGCATTAGAAAAAAGCATATGCTACAAAAGGTAAAAGCTTGCAGTACTTAAATGCTTGTCTAGTTTGGTTTTCTGCCAGTTGCAATGCTAATGTTACCAGTCTGAATATTGCTTTGCCCAGCCGAAAGGAAATGTTAAATAGCTAAGACAAAGGGAATGTGCAGATTGCTTATAACTTTGTTTAACAACTGCAGATGTCTCCCAAATTCTTTGTTTATCTTTACTTTTTATGTTAAAATTAATTTCAATTAAACGTAGTTTTCTAGGGTTTGAAGGAAATGATTGAATTTGTGAATTTCTATCAAAAGGTTGCACCTTGGCTTTTGGGCCAACTATCAAAAAATATTATTTGTGTCTGTGAGCCATTTACTAATACGTGTACCTATCAGGAATTCGTTCTCGCTGATCCATAGACCACGGTCAGTTTTCTCTGGGTGCTGCTATCTTTTTTTCTCTGTGCAGGGCCATCAATAAGGAATTTTAAATAAACAAATATGCTAATTTCAGTTCATAGTAAATTTTACTAAAGGACTAGTGCCCACCCAGAAGGAATAACAACCAGTCAATTGCATTCCGTGTATTCGATCTCTGGCTGTACCGGTGTACACCCTCATTTCTGGAACATGCATCTGATCGGAAAAAAGGTGCTTTCTTCACTTCAGGTGCAAAGTCTCGAGAACTTCGCATACTCACAGAAGGGGGCAGGAGTGAAAGATAGAGCAGCAAAACCCTAAAAACCCTAGTAAGTTGGCTTTTTAATAAGTAACGTCTTGGTCTTCTTGTTCCCATTTTCTGTTTTTCCTTTTCTTCTACTTCCCTCCTTGTTGGAGCATTAGCGCCTAGACACCTCTGAGTAGTAGAGCACTTTATAAATTTAAATTTCATTTCATTTCTCGAGCTGTATATGAACCTGGCCTTTCTTTATAAGGCAGCAGGAACCCCCGATGCCTCTGTATGCACACCCTAAAAGCGATGCATGTGGGATCACTGGGAAACATTATTCTTCCTCCCAGAGGGCACTAAAAGGGTGCACTTTTTATGCCACACCATAAATGGCTCATGGTATGCCCCCAAAGAACCTTTCTACCTCAGCACTGGCACTAGTAATGTGGCATGGGCACGCGGGCAAAGAGCATTCCCTGATTCACATAGGACCACGTTTTATTACAAATGGGGGAATGCCCCAGGATGCTCTGCAGACATTTCATGTGCACCTGCACAAGGTTCTGTGACTCATTCTGTAATAGGAACATTTCCCAGGGGCACCAAAGAAAGTTCCCCAGGGGAACAAAAATACACAGCTGTAATGCTCCAAACAATGCTGTAAACATATTAAAAGTTATTTTATGGAGAAAAATTTGGTGTCGAACAGTTGTTTTTTGGGGGGAAGCATGAAGCAAATATTATTTCTATTTTGTCTTGCGTGTGCTTGGAAGTATAAAAGAGGCCCAGCTAGAAAGAAAATAAATAAATATAAGTAGGCCGCTTTAGGCAGAAACCCTGGGCCATCACATTGCTGCAAGTTTATCGAAGAGCAGAGATGAACTAAACTTGATTTTGACCTATGACTGGTGTTTGGATGTTGTGTAGAGAAGGCGGAATATTTTAATTGTGTTCCGGTCCAGTTCATGTTTAACACATACATCTTCAGAGACTGGGAATGATCAGCAGGCATTAGGCCAGACTGGTTGTCAGGGCAGCACTGGCTGTGCTACTTCTTATATTTGGTCTATCAGTTTTTACCAAGACTACTAGTTACTCTCAGAATTGATTAAAAGTGTCCAGGGCGTAGCATGGAGAACATTAACTGACTTACGGAGAAGCAAGCCGTGGACACTTGCTAAAACCAAAATATGGGTGACGAGTTATAGATGTCTGCATTTGTGGACTGCACACATTTCCAAATCCTAAAGTTCATGCTTGACAATCCAAGGGCCAGTAAAAGGCAGTCCCCGGGTTATGGTAAACCCTCAATTTGCATTCCCCTATGCGCCAGTGCTCCAGCAAGGAAATCTAAACAACACCAGTGCTTAGAGGTGTCGCAAAGTCTTCTCCCCAAAACTGTCTTCCAAGATGTGCTACTAATCTCCAGGGTTAGGGACAGCTGTGAGGCAAACTCAAAAGCCTGCCCGTGAATGAGACTAGCTCCGTGCTCTCCACTTTTCCAGCTACCGCCCTGGGCCTGGATAATAGGATTCTCGGAGCATGGACATAGAGACACTGGTATTCTTCCAAAGTTATGGATGACTCATAGTAGCACCAGGGAAAGGACTGGACTGGAAAACAAAATTGGCTCTTACAAAAATGTTCACAACAACAGCCCACCCTGCAGGAATGTGTGACAAGATTGTGGACGAGGGGGTCATATTCTGTCAGGACAGCTCTTCCTGATTTGAGAGAAGTCCCCTAGCATGCAACCACTTGGGGAAATGACAGAGTGGCTAAATGTTTAGTCCAGTCCCCAACTAGGGAACTAGCCAATGCCCAATCATATACCAGTAATATTTCTGTTACCGCGTAGTAGTCAGAGAACCTATTTACAGATGTGACAAATCATGCTTACTTTCTCTTCACAATTTTCCTCCTAAAAGACTAAATTGAAATTTGATCTTTTATATTAGAGGCACAAACATATTTGAAACGAATTAAAATAAAATATCAGGAGAGTCTTAATGGGAGACACGGATCTATGTTTACATCCTACCCAGCTCTATAAACAAGAATTGGAATGAGACTTTGTTTAGACCTGAACGGTCTTCGCATCCAGATTTCGTTGAATTGCCCAGTCCTACTCCCATATATTCCCATTTATTTCACCTTTCCCACTTTGAGGTGAATTCACAAAGCAATACAATTAAATAAATGGAAGAAAGCATACCTTTTGTGTGTGTTTTAAAAAAAAGATTTACATGTAGGGTTGGGTTTCAGAACAGGATAACTGTATGTGTGTTTTCTGCCTTCTGATGAAAGATGTGGATTTCCCGTTCCATGGCAAGGTGGCATTTGTCAGACAGAAGCAAAACACAAGACTAGGAAAGGAAAATGTTTCTTTTTTGGTGGCAGTTCCCGTGCTGTCCCAAGACAACTGTCAGCATATATGAGGAGGAAGGTTAATTGCTTACAAGGAAATAACAAGCAAGGGGTTTTGCCTTCTGAGTGTTCTGCGTGTAGCCTTTTTTTCCCTGTTTTAGGCCTGAACAGAGAACCAATTAAAATGAAATATGATCACGAAGCTAGGTCAGCCCCACTGAGCTATTGCTCACAGAGGAAAACAGTGATTGGTTATGCGTTCCACTTGTGACCCAGGCAGGAGACTGCAGTTAATATATGAGTCATACCTTTATATCGCTGCTCAGCCAATCAGGAGGCAGAACTATTATAACCCTCGGGTATCCTCTGTAAAATGCCTATTTTTACTGTAAATAATTATGACAAGTATGTTCATGTTTTTCAAATTCCCTTTGCCAAATCTGCAGAAAAATATAACATTGTTGTACAATTGCTTATCCTTCCTCCTACAACCACCACAGCAGGTTAAGTCGCTTTTGTTTTTTATTTTAACATGGTTAAAATAGATTTCTTCAAAGTTGCCAAATCACGTGCGTGCTACAAAAGATTTTTTTGATTTTTTTATCTCGGTGCATAAGGAAAGAAATCATATGCTGTTTTACAGCAAATCATTCTGCCTGCAATAGTGTTGGGCAGCTAGTAATTTTCCAGGCGGAGATAAAAATAGGTGCAGGTGAGATTTGCATGATGCTTTGGCAGGGCTTATTTTATATTTTAAGCATCGAAAATATTTTATTGTTTATCCCCGAAGCTCCAGAGACTCGCAGAAGCCTTCAGGCTTCAGCTGTTGATTTTGCACACTTGGAGTGTTGAAGGTTTATTTTCTACACAAGACAGACAAGGCTGCAGATAACAAAGACCGATGGAGCATATCTTCCCACTGGCGCGTCCTTCTGTAGAACTCAACATGCAGCTTTTTCTACCTTTTAAATTGATTCTGCCTTCTCATAAATACTAATTTTACCCTTGGCGGTGATAGTTCACTTCGTGTTTATCATTTCTGCTGCTAGTACAAAAGTGCCTGTTCGATTTTCTTCACTGTCTGCAAGATGCAGCAGTCAAAATTACAGGCTAATGGTGAGATGAGGAGCTTATAATGTATGATAATCAATACACCGAGTCTGTTCCTTATGATGTGACACACATGAGTGAAGGAAGAAGCCCGCGCTTTGGCCTCATAATGCAAGATCTCCTGAAATACTGGAGGTTTTCTCATCAAGGTCACCTCATATTTGCTTCCTGAAATAAGCATTTTTGTGCTTCCTATTTATTAAGTTATTGTCACGTGGCAGTAGGAGAGTTTAGTCAATATTGTTAATGCGAAGACACACTTCTAGAACCATTGCAGTCTCCCACTATATTAAATTAGGCCTTTAGCAATTTATCTATAAATGTTTTCTGATTAGTTAGAAATAAGTAATTATGTGTTGACAAAACTTTTTCATTGACATAAACCAAATATAATAAATATCAGAAATTAATTTCTAGGACTCCTCTTTTCTTGGCAGTGAGATCCAACTTTAGATAGTTGCTAAACAGATCATGTCTGCACATTAAAAAATGCAATTGTGAAAAGGGGGACAGGTGTGAATAATGTTTCTATACTTCCCCACTATATCCTTTTCACACAGGGATGTCCAAAGTAGGTCCAGTAGGCTGGATCCATACCACATTTTCTGGATGAACAATGATTATTTAAATCACTTCCATTCAAAATCATTGTATGCACAAGAATTCTATGGGAATACTTTGAACATCTTGCAGGCACGCAACGCCCATTGGGCTCAAAGGGCTTCAGCCCTCCCCGTCGTGTGTGTCAGCCCGTGCTGAGACTGCTTCCCGGGCACACACACAGCCGCACCCGAGTACTTCACAGGTCTTTAAAAGACCATTTGCTTGTTAATGAGGCTTTGCTGTTTTTTCACCTCTTCTTAGAGCCCCTGCACCTCACCTCTGCCTATTCTTGGAAGAATTAGCCCCCCCGAAATTTTTTCTTAGCAAGCCCCCCCCCCCAAATTTGGCTTTGGTTACGCCTCTGACATCTGGCATACCTTTCGCGTCCTATACCCACATTAAACACTACTTCTATATTAACTATGGTTGTGAACATAAACAGAGTGAAAGAGCCATAGATGCCAGTGTAAAACTAACTTAAGGAAATAAGCCAGCAGGTTTTTCACAAGCAATTGTTTTAAATGATGGTCATTTGATTGTGCCCAAGTATCCAGGCCCACATTGGGCAAAGGTGATACAGCAGCAATGGGGATAGAAATAGATGTCTGATAAGCAGCAGGTGTGGTGATTTCCAGTACTCTCATAACACTCTAGCACAGTAGCAGGTGATGCCCTCACCTCCAGGTGAGCAAAATGACATGCTGTTTTCCTTATTCCATTTAGTAACACCACGCCCCACTAGTTTCACTGCCTGGTAGTGTATCATGGATCCACAGGAAGTGGTTTTCAACACCAAAACATATGTGCATCCACAGAATGTTTTATTTTTGGTTGTGTTGCCGACGGAAATGTGTCAGAATGCGGAGCTTCAGCAAGGTGTACAGGTGCCAAGTGGGTTCCACCCAGCAGTGTCCAGTTGATGTGTACTGATAGTACACTGAAAGAGAGTGGTAAAACAGTCTATGTGGACTCTTTTGCACTGTTGTTAGATGAGCAGGACTACGTTGGCTTTATCGAAAAGAGGTATGCAGTTCCTATGAAAAGATGAAGTTCTACCAGGAGAAGATAAGGGGGGGTACTCCCTTAGGAGCAAGGGCCCTCACACACCCCAAGGGGTGTTATGCTTAATCATTGGGCAGCTCCTCGTTGGGCCACCACTGCAATGCCCAACGGGCCCTGCAGGGAGGCTCTTTGTCGGAGTTCTTTTCTTTTTGCTGATGTGAAGCATGGGGTGTGATAGAGTAGTGTATGAATAGAGTGAGTAGATTGGAGGAAATGTGTAGTAAAAATAACTATTTAATCGCTGGGTTCCTATGTTATGAATAAAAATGTGGATTCAGACGAGAGATGGATATAATGGTCCACTCTAGCACGTTATAGGTAAGGCAATAATCAGTCGACATATTTCATGCCTGGTATTGTCTAACAGATCATGGCACTTCATCAGGACCAGTTATCCTTATTTACTCATGTATGGGTGGTCAGTGCAAGTGTATAGTACCATACCCAATATTAGTCACCCTGCTATAGTTAAAACCACTAGAAGCAAAAGCGCACACATGCAATTCATTATCACCATTATCGGTACGGGGAAGTGTGCCCCGGTGATTAACACATACAAACAACTTGTCAGCCAGTCACACATGTCACCTGTAGCGTATGCCCAGCTGATAAAGAGCCATATGGTATTAGCAAAAGTGTGAGGGTCCCTCG
Source organism: Calotriton arnoldi (assembly GCA_963921515.1). NCBI lineage: Eukaryota > Metazoa > Chordata > Amphibia > Caudata > Salamandridae > Calotriton > Calotriton arnoldi. The sequence continues at coordinate 1,071,194 of CAWUFW010003132.1, forward strand.
TACAGGACGTGTGGGCCAGAACATATGACCTGCTTATCTCTGCTTATCTTTTTCAATCAATGATATAGCATGATGACAGTGTATTTTAATATTCTGTTTTTCTGTTTATCCCTTATTTTTTGATAGGTCTTACCCAGAAGGTATTCTATTCATCCGTCTGATTAATTTAGGGTGTGGTACTGTACACTTGCACTGACCACCCCTACATGAGTAGATATGGATAACTGGTCCTGATGAAATGCCATGATCTCTTAGACAATAACAGGCATGAAACATGTTGGCCCAGTATTTCCTTACCTATAACGTGCTAGAGTAGGCTATTATATCCATCTCTCACCTGAATCCACATTTTAATCATAACATAGGAACCCAGTAATTAAATTGGTTTTTTGGGCTCCTATAGTTATTTTTACTACACATTTTCTCTAATCTACTCACTCCATTCACACACTTCTGTATCACACCCCACGCTTCACATCGTCAAAAAGAAAAGAACGCCGGGAAGGAGCCCCCCCTGCGGGGGCCGTTGGGCATTGCAGCGCCGGCCCAACAAGGAGCTACCCGATGATGAAGCATGACACCCCTTGTGGTGTGTGAGGGCCCTTGCTCATAAGAGAGCACTCCCCCTCACCTCCTCCTGGTAGACCTTCATCTTTTCATAGGAACAGCATACCTCTTTTTGATAAAGTCATTAGCTGGGGCATGTATGCTGGGCCTTTTGTCGCCCCCAGCCCCCCCTCATCTTGTTTCAGGACTACGTTGTGACATAAACTCAATCGACTCCAACTGCCTGGGTGGTGGAAATACCTTACCTCAAATAAAAGGCTATATTTTCCTAAATTGATTTGTGGTTGCATATTAAAGGCACATTTATAGTGGAAGTTTATTAATTATCATTAATTAGTTGCATACCAACTTTGTTTTATCAATAAACATAGTTGCCAACACTGTTAAAAGCAATTATACAAATTATAGCAGCCATAGCTGTTGAGCTTCACTCACATTTATGAAGAAAATTAATTTTATATTTGCCAATTTGGATTTTTCCTTTCTCATTTTGTGTGCAATTCAGTATTGTTTACAAGGAGACCTTCATGTAGGTGATTATTCCTATTGTAGAGGAATGCAATGTTCTCTGAAGATATGAGTCTTCAGCTCCCTGCAGGAGACTAGGGCAGTTCTGATGTTGATGAGAATGTTGCTCAGATCCTAGAAAGGTAATGGGAAAGGCATGTATTCTGGCATTCTCTTTTTTGGATGTTTATTGCTTTCAGTTTGATGATGTCCTAATTTGTAGCATGGCGCTGGCTAGCTGAAGCGGTTAATTTTTCAGTCTAGTATGCAGTGGTGCGATTTCTGGTGGTCTTGTATGCAATCTCGAGTATAACGAAAGTTTGAGGGAGACTCCATGCAATATAGTACCTTCGGGGCTGGAATGCTATGCTCCCGGTTTTTTCGGACTTGAATGAAATGTGTTGCTATATGTAGGGTGCCTTTGGGGGCAGCGGTTTAGTGTCAGAGAAACAACATTTTAGGGTTTTGCCTCTATTTCGATGTAAGCAAATTTACAGCCTTATTTAGAGTTTGTCAGCTGTGGAATATGCACCAAAAACCAACAGATGTCCCGTCCACCCTATCTATACGGCATAGATATGAATACACTCTAAATAGAGTGGACTGGACATTCACCGCTTTTTGGAGGGTGGCCCGGATCTTCCAAACTCTAAATCTCCCTCTTCGACTCATATAGTTGTTCTAAATTGGCTTCTGGAAGAAAGGGCTTTTCTTTCTTCAGGAAGGTGAGCTGGGGTTAAAATTAATGAAAGAGTTACAATTAAGACAAATAAAAGAAGTAAAATGAAGCCTATATATTGGACTTTTAATTTAGGTGTTACCTGCACAACCTGTATTTTCACATAATTTCAAGTCAACTATTGTATTTGTAACTCTAAACATGCTTGCTTTAGCATTTCAGTTTTGGAATGATTGAGACCAAAAGCAAGAACCAAGAAGTTTAATGTTTTGCATTGTTCATTCATCCATTGTTTTTATTTGTGTTTTGTGTAATTGGTTTATGTTTCACCATTTCGTCATTTTCTTTCGCACAGAGAATCTTTTTGTCTAAAATTGCATCTTATTACACGAAATGAGAAGGCAATACAACTATGATTGGTCATACATGGGTAAATCTAGCAGTTAGTGGAAAGACGAGCATGTTGAACAATAAACATCAACCTCGGAGATTAAAAGTGTGCGAGAAGAATGCTTTCCTTATATCCTTTTACACATACACTTGCAATATTTCTCTACTGTTTGTGTACTTAAATGTAAGCAATTTTCCTTTTTTTCCTGCTTTAAAAGCTACAGCTATTACTGAAAGTATGATGATAAGATTGATTCTTTAGACATTTTAGGAAATGGAGAACTATGTTCTGCTAATTAGGCTTTCACATTTGGGCACCAAAGTGAAGAAGAATTGCTTAAAATGCTTCTAGAAAAGTCTCTGAGGTTCTGAGAACTGAAGAGTGCATTTTAAATAGAATTGTTCTTGAAAATGAAAGGAAATATTTTATATTATTACTTTTATTTTTCATTTTTACATTTTGCTTAGCCTCCAAGAAACTGACAGTCTACATCAAATGTAGGGGGTATCGTTTTGTTGTAATAATGATAATAACAATAAACAGATTCAATAGTAATAATAATAATAAGAAGGAGAATAAATCATTACCACCATTCTTATTAATTCTATTAGTATTGTTTCTATTACTAGGACTTATATAATACATACTACTGCTAATAGCAACAACAGCAGCAACACCAGTAACTGTGTTGACAATTATAACAACAATAATACAGGCAGCAAATACCACCTATATCATTAATAAAGAATAAAAAAGATTATTATCATATTTCCTTTCATCTCGCCAGTTGTATGGCAGGTCATGCATTTTCACAACTTCTTCATATCTGAGTCTCCTCTGACAAGTATGAATTTTAGGATTTTCCCGTTTTTACTCTGATATCTCAAGCCTTTGATAATGCCACAGAGAAAAATCTCATTATTTTGATCTTCATTCCAGTCTCCCACCTCTTTTTCCGGTTACTCCCATATAAGCCCATATGCTTTTCATCATATGGTTTCTGATGTAGACCTTGTGAACACCTGCTTGAAATTCTCGATATATAATTGTAAGGCATAGCATCTAGATCTTGACACAATACACTAGGCTAGGTTTTTCAAATACTTATTAAGAGGTTCACGGTCATCTTTTTCTTGGTGGTTTAATTGCTTCCCATGTACTCCAAAGTGTACTACAGCATTGCAATGTTAATAAATGATTGCTCATAGGTTACTTCAACTGGTATGTGTCTAGCTGTATGAGTCTCCCTCAACCAAATCTTAATTTACTAGATTCTCCATCTGCCTACAAAACTAAACTGTAGCACAACTCCTCCTCTCTTATGGTTAAGTCTCCTCATATCCATCTGAGTTACAAATGCTAGGAAGAATAATGCCCAAAGTACTATATGTAAAACAGTGAACACACATAGGTTGGTGCTTTCCAAGACTAATACATGCATACTTATTGTCAGATGTCTCCTTGGGGCAGCTGACTAGAAAAGAGTTTATAGGTAAAGAGAGGCCTAACATAATCCTGTGCACGTGGGAAAAAAGCATAGATATTATGTGTGAATGTCAAGCAAACAAAAAGAGTTAAAACATCTTTGTGAATTACTATAGTAAGGGTAACAGTAATAAAAACAGTTCAATATGTAGAAACCTATGACTCAAAGACATATTGAAGAATATAAAGTAGCCAAAATAAGTATTTGAGTTAAAGACGGCAACCTCTAGCTAAATTTGCTTTTGTACAGTGGATTCTCTTGAGATCAAAAACACAAATCATCAAATTGACTTACACGACCAAAAATCAAACCTATACAAATACACAACAGGAAAAAATATTATGTGAAATTAAACAATAGTGACATACCAAATGTTCGAAACAATTTTGTCTCTTCACGATACTACCACAAACTAATTGTCAAATGTCTTCTTCTGCACACCTTTTCTATTTTGGGAATACATGTCTGAATTTGTTGTAGTTACAAATAAACTCACTAAGAAAATAACAAAAAAACTCCTGTATTCCTGGAAATCTTTGACAGACATAGATTTCCAGAAGTACTCCAGCTTCCTGGGATTTTCTAGTAGGTGGAAAATCTGTATGAGTCGATCATGACAAATTTGCATTTGTTTATATAACATTTTATTTTTTTCTCCATGGATAAAGCGTCTTCATCCTCCCTTATATGGCAATTACTTCTGCCTTTTACTGAAGTAAATATGTTTACATTTTCAGGGAAGGAAACTATCTGCAAAGCGTTCATAAATACACACAAAGGTGTTGGTTTGCTGGTGATAACTGCATTTTGCATTACTTCATGAATGTCCCTTTCATGTCTCTGAGCACTATGGGCCTCACTTATGAGGAACTGGCGTAGGGCCAATGTAAAAAGACAGGAATTCACCGTATTTATGAAATACAGTGCAATCTTGTCCTTTCCCCCTGGGCTGGCCCCCAATGTGTTGCCTAGCACCAATGTACAAAAAAAATCTAGAGACATGGAAAGAAGAAAAAATTAAGAGAAATAAAAATGTTTCTCGTCGTTACGGCTGCAATGGAGAGGCATAAGGTTTTTTGGGCTGCCCCAGGTTTATGTGATCAAGTAAATCTGGGGCAGCGTCAAAATCTATAGGTGCTGCATGGGAAAACCCACCATAACACCCATGGAAGGTCTCTTTGATGCTGAGTAAGGCAAAGCAGCGACTTGCGCTTCTTTGTCTTACTCCATTTCTATGAGGCCATGCAAAACCATGCAAAGTGGCTTTGCGTCACCTCATAGATATAATTAAGAGGCTTACAAGCCGCAGAGTTAAAAAAGTGATGCTCCGGCGCCGCAAACCTCTCAGAAATAATCCCCTAAATGTATATTGGTTAAAAATCTACCATATTTGAATAATTTCTACCAATTTAAGTACAATATACGATTGTAAAGTACTACAAATACTAATTTTGTAAAACAGGATGAGGAATGTTCTAAAGCAATTTTATTTCTGTTTATCGGAGGAACACCTAGTTAACACTTCTCTATGCAAACTCCTCTATTAATTTGGTATCCAACTTAGATGAGGCTAATATATATTTGTGGACTCCATACTTGTACAATAAACTCCCAACACTGCCCTGCTAAGCAACCATGTCACAAAGCACTAAAACCATTATTAATTCATAAGCAAGAAATCGCATTCTGCCAGATTGGAATATCGATCAGATATTTTTGGTACAATGAAAAAAATCATGCATTTTTCCCCTTTGTCAATGCTTTCTTTATTTCTCTTCCACTTCAACAGCTAGTTCCAAAATTAATCGCTACTCCAAATTTTCCCTTGATACATATTTGTTATGAGTATTAGAGCAAAATCTGTCATAGGATTCAGAAGGTCTATGAAGGGCTTAGAGCGTTGACAGTAATAGTTACGGAAACAAAGTTGGTGAAAGATCTATTGAATCTAATGATGACTGTATTTAAATGAACATTGGTGATAGTGCTGACGAGGTGGAGAAGAGTATGGGACAGAGAGTAAGGAGACCCCTGGTGTGGTTGAAGGATTTTGTGTGTGGTGAGAAAGAATTCTTTGGTAAGGATATGTAGATGCATTAGACATGAAGTAATTGTTGGATGCAACTTTTTACAGGGTGACCTCCTTTTCTATGGTGTATTTTAGTTTTGTATTTTAGTTATGGTCAATTGTCAGTGTGTATAAAAAGGGGGGGTGTTATGTTCTGTAGATGTTATGTCATTCCTGGAATGATTTGATGTTCCATATGGAATGTGGAACATCAAGTCAGACAGAGGAAGGCAAGATAAGCTGTAAGGAGGACGTGTTACCAGGCGGCTTCAAGATTAATAAAGTGTGTACTTCAACTGCCTGTACCTGCGTTTATGTATTGCGTACACACGACAATTTATTGCCAATTTTTTTAATTCGGCAACGTAACTGTCCACCGATTCCCCCACTTCTTGTTTCCACTGGAAAAAATTATATCTGGTAATTCCAATGCACACCTTGGGAGCAAAGTAATTATCAAGATCATTCAATGCTGTTTCAAAAACGTTTGCATCACCCACAACTGGAGCTTTTAACATTTGGTTGAACACTTTTAAACCATGCGGTCCCAAAGAATGTAGAAGGATTCATTTCTTTTGTATTGCAGCCATTTTACTAGAGTCATCTATGGCAGCCACATAGTTTAAAAAATATTCTTTCCATTCGGTCCATTTTAATGTAGGTTCTGGTCCAGCTGGCCAGAATGCATGAGGTGTAGAGATACTGAAATTTTGTGATGCCATAGTCAATAGTGGAAGAAACTTAGAGGTGCTTGTTTTTTGTTCTCTCCTTATCCTCTCTTATTTTTTCTTCCCGTGAAAGTAAAACTACTGTCACTGAGGAATGCACACGTTATAATCCGTAGTCAAACTCACCTGATATTTTTTTTTTAAATAATTGTAAAAGTTACTATGTGTAAGTCGTAGTTAATTCCATGCGATGTTCTCTGTGTTCTCTGTGCGTTGCTATGCCATTAATTGGTCCAAAATGGCTGCACGGTGGGGACATGTAGCATGACCTCGTAAATTGCTGACGTAATGCTGTGTGCGACCTCGCAGAGATCAGAGCTCTTGCACGTCACATGGTAACTGCACGGAACGATGAGCATGGACACAGAATGTAACAGCAGGACCGCGGGGCATAGATTCGGCAATATAATGATAATTAATTCAAATGCTGCACTCCGCTACCGGTCTGCATTCATAGCCATAAGGACAAATTCTTGCGTAATTCTGATAAAAAAAACATTGTTTGGATCCATGTAAACTCACGCTACAATGTGAGTTCAAAACATGCCACCACTTCATTCTAATATCGTGAATCGCTCATGATTCCTTCCGTTGAGCGTAATGAAGAATTAATTGCTTGTATTCTTTGTGTGGCTACCGGCTTCAAGCTCGTCGCCAAATTGTCGTGTGTACACGGTACATAAATGCAGGAACAGGCAGTTGAAGTGCACACTTTATTAATCATGAAGCCGCCTGGTAACACGTCCTCCTTACAGCTTATCTTGCCTTCCTCTGTCTGACTTGATGTTCCACATTCCATATGGAGCATCATATCATTCCTGGAATTACATAACATCTACAGAACATAAGAGAAATCTTTGGTTACCAGTTGCACAGTCCTGGGGTGCTGGACCTACCAGATCCAAAATTAGTAATTCCAGCCACAATATTGCATCCCTGTACCAGCTGAATATGAGTTTTTGTTCCCAGAATGGGTTATAAACATTTGCTCCTGGAACTACCAGGTTCTTTTCCACAAGGTTTTCCCCAATTCCTAAAATAAATCCAGTGTCATTTACCACTCCCTATGAACAGAAGGGACCAATAAGGATTGAGGGGTGGAAGCTAGGGGTGGAAAGGATGTCCGAGAAAGGGCAGTGTAAAGCCTTGCTCCCCCCGCCCTGTAGTAAGGGGACAGGCAGAGTCTGGGCTGCAGGTGAGCACACAGTCCCTTCCCTGACCGCATGAGGTTTTCCCAAGGGTAGTGGGCCTTGTGTTCCTGCAGCCAGCAATCCCATGCATGTTAAGACTGTGCCAATTGTGATTGGCTAGAGTGACATCCTATCCGGGGACACTGCTATGTATAACTTGTAATTGGCCCCAAGGTATAGTGGGTCTGTCACTGCAAGTGGGACAATAGGCAGGCTTACTAAAGGCCGACTTTTTCATGCCATTAAAATGTCTGCTGTTCTGCATTTTTTACTGTACAGGTGTATTTTCAAGCCAATTAAATGCTGTTTTAGGATCAGTCCAGTTATGAGTCATTGTAGCTAGCTCTCTGAGCACTAAAAAACCTGTGAAATGGCTTTTCTAGTTACAAAATTAAAGGAGGGGTGAAATGGAAGTATTTTCCATAAAACAGCATCTGAAAAAGATGTTTTTGTTTAGTTGTCTTTCCTGCATTTAACAGATCGCAAAATATGTTACATAAATCATGAAATTATAACGAAAGCATACCAATGAAAGGAAAACAATTATTGAATTTCTGTTAAAAATAGAACGCGAAGTCTAATGCAGCTGTCAGCAGCACACTACAAGGAGCTTATTTCAAGGCTCTTAACGCAATAGGCTGCTGTACCTTTTTACATCTCTTAAGGCAACAAAAATCCTTTCTATAGCTCAGCACCAAGAGGCAATTAAAACTGAGCTTTATAATATGGCCATACCTACTTGATACTAACTAGATTGGATAACTTCGGTTTGATGAGTTCAGTATTTTTCTAATACTGCATACGTTGGTTTCACTCAAGGAGATTCCAGCAAATAGCCTTATCTAGAAGTCAGAATCTTGAATTTCATGTCCACCCCCACTAAGCAGCAAAGATGTCAGAGGACTAGTGTACTGCCCTGTTCTAGAAAGCAGTAAATAACTGCAGCACAAATTACATTTTTTATAGACGGAAAATTGTGCTATTTTGTTAGAAATTGGCATTATTATGATATATTTTTTATTTTAATACTGTATATTCCCAAGACTGTGTAACTGACACCCATAACCATAGCAGTGCCAATGTTGGTGTCTGGCTCACAGCCGGTAATCAAAAAGATGGTAACTTAAACTTTTGCAAGTTAGCAAGTATGGAGAGACAGAGTGGATCAATAACCAGAGGTTTCGAAGATAACATTGAGGGGGAGGCAGGACATAGGAGAAGGTTAACCATCAGAAACAGATACTATTGGAAGTGAAGATTGTTGGGTGGAATACTTATTAGATTGGACATTTTTCATTCTTATTTATTTATTTAGGTGTTTTACGATGGACTGGTTGTTATCTGGTTATAATACATGGGATGCTGCAATTCCTGTATAAAACCCGTCTCTAATTTCTTTATAACAGGCGACTGGTGACGCATTCTGTCACCTATTATAAAGAAATGATGTAGCCGCTCAACTGTAATAACCAATTACAATTGAGTTCTGAACTCACAATTTTTGCTGCCAGTAGATGAGAGAAAAGGCAGGTCAGGTCACGGATCATAAATAAAGCAGATGTTTATGGAAAAAAAAGGAAATTTGGCTTTTTTTCTTCTGCTCTGTTTTTCTATCTTTTGACAAGCTGAAAGAAAATATTTATGGCATGATTTTTACTTTTGCACTCCTTAGGTAATTATTGACAATTTAGAACCTTCTGCATGTTCCTGCACATTCAGAGCTACTATACCATTTTTGTAAAACTAATACCTAACAGCCTTTTCGATGTGTTTAATTATGCGTTTAGAGATTCTATTTTATTCTCCATGTTTGGAAACATGCTCTCTCTTTCATATGAACGAGCTATGCAACAAGGATTTAAGTGGTTTATGACAAAGGTGATGGTGTGACCATGTATTATAAGGAATAAAGCAGGTGCTGCCAGGCATGATACGGATATTACAAGTCATCTCAGAGTTCCATAACCTTATAAAGGAACTTGACCTTCCGCCTTTTTTCTCTATATGGTCATGGAACTCCTCTGTGACTTGCCATATCCTTATAAATTACTGTGGGGTACTTTATCACGTTTAATTTCAGTATGCAGTGGAAAGATAGATAAGAAACAAAGAGCAAAAGGATAAAGCTAGGCTGAAGTAAGTTTAGGCAAATATTATTATAAAGCATTGTTCGATCACGGCTCATGGAGAGATTTAGCCAAATGAGTCCTTAAAATATTTGGATTTAATAAAAGAATGAGTGATTGAGGATATGGGTAGGTGAGTATTTATATATGTCTAAAGCTAAATCTGCCCTTCCCTATCCTACAGTTGTAGCTATATCAAATAGTTTGTTCTTATTGTAGCTCGAGCCTCCATTAGCCAGACCTCAAACGAGAAGTTATTTGCTTGGGTGCCATGTCAGGGCCAGGAGGATACCAGAGTGCTGGATCATGCAGACAGAAGGGCAGTGATGAAGCACATCTGCTCAATGCTCATGCCCAGTTTTCTGCTCTTTAAATGCCGCAGACTTATTAGTTGACATTTGCAGTGTTGTGATGAAAAACAACTGTTTGATTGGCAGGTAAACCTATTAATTTACGCCAAATGAGAAACATTATTCCAACACATTATTAAATATCAACATCTGCTAACTCCTGCACCATTTCCCTTCCTGGCCTGCAGAGGCAGATATTTTTCTGTGTTTTGTGTGATTTTTGGCCACAGACTAGTAGTGAAAGGGGTTTCCAAGTCAACTATGTGTATTCTTTGCTCATAACTTGTCAGCCTTGTGTAACTCTTATAACCATGAATGCAGCATAGAGTGTAAATTAGTCATTGCCTATAGTTAATCTTCTTGTTTAAAGCAGATAAGTTTTCGCTCACCTACTCACTGCCTCTTGGTGGTAAAGATGAAGCATTTCCTGAGGCTGGATGCTTTTCACATCCTGTGTGTATATTTGTCACAGGACCAGAGAAGAGTGCTGTTATGAGGTGGTTGTGAGGAATTATCTCATGCGCTGCCACACTTCTTCATCAGCACAATAGGTGGAAGGATGGAGTATGCAAGTGTGATACAATCTTAATGTAAATGTGCATAACATCCTGAGGAGCTTCCTAAAGTCTGCCTTACAGGCAGGAAACCTCAACAGCCTGTTTTTAGATAAAGGGTAATCTTCGAGCTGCAGGGCGGTATTGCATGATTGGACATCTGACTCTGTCATAAGGTGTTCTTTCAAACTTGAAACATACTGCTATGTTTATCGCAAAATAAAAATGCAAATAAAAGACAAATCCAAAATGTCTGCTAGCGGAGCAGTGGAGAGCCCTTTAGATGCCTTAGGTGGCATTGGCCACTGTATCGGATATCTCATAACATAGAATAGCATACAGTCATACATTCTTCACAGCTACAGTCACACATGCTGCTAAGTTTAGAAGTCATTTGACATATTTTCAGCAGAAATGGCACGCAATTTAATTGACTCTCTCACGGGGGTGTCTACCATCAAAGAGCTCCAGTCTAAGCAGGTTGGGTAATGGAAAGTCATATGCAAATTCCCTCTGTTCATGTTTGCTAAGCAGCTTAAAATTTGTGAGTTGAACAATGCTGACTTCGCATTGGCAGCTCACCTTTTTTAAACAACAAATGAATACTGATAATGCCCTTTAAGATGCTTGACATGGAACTGTGTAACGCTACAGCAAATTAGCTTGTTCAGTGGCACAAGGCAAAATGATGGGCCCCACCCAACAGCAGAATGTGATGGGGGCCCCTGAGTCTCCTATATCTCACAGATATTGATTGACTTTGGCTTCAATGGAGGCTCGCTGGAGGATAGGGTCTTTGAAGGGCTGAAGCCCCCTGCGCCACAGGGGCTGCAGGGGCTTGTGTTACGCCCCTGAGCTTGTAGAGCACATTTTGTCTGAGAACTGCGCTCAAAGAGCACGGTTAGGCCAGCTCCAGTGGCTTTGTACACTAACGCAGTTTTGTGCACTAATGCGTCCACTGCTGGACCACACTAAGGGGCATATGCACAAGCCCCTATCGCCATGGGAACGTCACTTTTTGTAACGTTCCTGTGGCGATAGGGGCCTTGCCTTATGTACAAGGCAGCTTTAGGCCACTTAACGTGGCTTAACACTGCCTTGTACATAAGGCCCCCTTCCACGCTATGCTTAGCGTGAAAGGGGCGTGCAGTTGGTGTTTGGTGGGCGTTCCACCGCAACACCCATTGTATTTGACGCTGCCCCCTATGTACAAGGGTGGCGTACATAGGAGGCAGCGCCAAAATTATGACCAGGTAAACCATTATCTTAAGGTGGCGAAATGAGGAGAAATGCCTTATTTCTCCTCGTTTTTGCTTTTTCCATGTGTGCTGCCTTGTGCAGCACACATGGAAAAAGCAAAATGCCATGGTTTGTTTATGTACAGGAAGGTGTCCCTTCCTGTACATAAACAAACCTTTTAAAATGCCATTTTGTAACTTTCATGTGTGTTTCATGAAGCAGCACACATGAAAGTTACAAATGAGCATTTTAAGATTGTTTATGTGCAGGAAGGGACACCTTCCTACACATAACCAATCCTCCCCTGCACACAGACACCCTTGCACTCTGGTGCAAGGGTGCCTGCGTTGGTTCTAAGTTGTGAAACTTAGCGCCATCGCAGGGGGAAACGCAAGGCTGCACCACATTCTTGTAAATACGGTGCAGCCTTGCGTTTCCGAAGTGGCGGAGCGTGTCGTTAAGCCCAGGAGGCTAACGACACGCTCCGCCACTTTGTCGTACATATGGCCCTAAGTTTATATATTCGTTTTATTCTACGCCAAGATCACATATTCGAATCTTGGTGGTGGTTCTCAAATACTTTCAGCCTCATGAGGTGGATTATATGAGAACCTTTGAGTTGGGTAAAAAAGAACATCTGTTATGTAGTGTCAGAAACATGACTGAATGTTCGCTTTACAAATACACTATAGGCCTGCTTCACAAAGGTACACTTTTATGTAAGTTTACGATTTTTTGCAATTCACAAAGCAATTTTACGCGTACAACCTTGACAACTGCCTATCCTTTTATATTCGGAGTCTCCGCAGTTGTAAATATATTGCTTACTGAATTGCAACAAATCATAAACTTACACAAAAGTGTAAGTTTACATTTGCGAATCGGGCCCTCTGTGTTCCATTTCCTTCACGCTATTTGAACACTTACATATGGGAAGTACAGAGCAGAAAAACAACCCATTAACACAGCGAGCCGCCTTTTGTAGCCCCCTGAAATGTTTTACCGGTTCTGTTTCTGTGCTCTAATTAGAAGAGACAAGAGGTCGGTGTTGCACTCGCTGAGCTGATAGCTGCTTTCGTATTGTTATAAAGGGATCGCAACTGATTAGAGCTGTTGTCTGTTTGTCTTTCAGAGCAAGAAGAGTGTGTTAATTGCACAGATGAATGCCGAGTGCTCGGTCATTCAGACAGGTGTTGGATGCCGCAGTTCCCCCCAGCAAATCAGGCGGAAAATGCAGATTATCGCACAAATCTCTTCGTACCCACGGTGGAAGCCAATGTTGAGACTGAGACATATGAAACTGTGAACCCCACTGGGAAAAAGACGTTTTGTACCTTCGGAAAAGACAAACGAGAGCACACCATTCTCATTGCCAATGTGAAACCTTATTTAAAAGCCAAGCGTGCCCTGAGCCCCCTCCTCCAGGAGGTGCCCTCAGCATCGAGCAGCCCGACCAAGACGTGTATTGAGCCTTGCACCGCCACAAAAGGACCCATCGAGGGCTGCGAAGTGAAGCCCGTGGCTCTGGCGGAAACAAGCAGCAAGTACTTGGCGACCGACAGCCAGTACCTGTCGCCCAGCAAACAGACAAAAGACCCTCAGTACATTGCGTCAGATCCCATGGCGCGGGCCTTTGCAGATGTGCACTCGAGGGTGAGCCGAGATTCGAACGAGATGGACTCTGTTCTGGAGCAGCTAGACCACTCAAACCGGGACCCCGGTCGAGAGTCAGTGGACGCAGAAGAAGTGGTGCGAGAGATCGACAAGCTCTTGCAGGACTGCAGAGGATGTGATCCTGTGGCTGTGAGAAAATAGACCCGGAAGTCGATGTCGCTGCCTCTTCTCTGGAGGAAACAGTCTCTCTGCCCCTGGTAACCTTGGCTACACAGGGACAGTCGAAGGCCACTGCTGCTTTTTGGCTTTTCGTGAACATCTAAAGTGCCCACAATATATTCTTTCCACTGCTGTTCCCTTTTCACTGACAACACTGGTTACATTTTGACCAAAATGACAAAATAACTGAGTCAATGAAACAACGAGGAAATAAATATTGTGACAATTAGACAATCCGATAGGAAGGTATGGGGAAGCTAAAACAAGGACCACCTTCTGACATTTTAAGACTGTCTGCTGTGGTTGATGCTGAATTCACTGTTTACTGATAAACCCAATGAAAAGCAGGGTTGACTTATTTCTGTGATGGGTTACTAGCGCACATCACAGGCTTCGATTGAAAGTCTGAAACGATCTTGGCGTCGTTCTAGCTACACCAAACATCAACACACATTTGTGGTACACATTTCTGTATAAAGTTATCTGCCACAAATAACGAAAATATCGACATTCCAGATCATTCTTCAATAAATCACACCCTGCCCATTTAGTAATGCCACATGTCACATGAAACGTTAAATGTAAAATGATATAGTTCATCCTGTCCTGCCCATTCATATGCTAATTCACTTTTTTAATAAGATGGCATTTTTTTGTACACCTCTTTAGCATTTTAGTGTCCAATAAAAACAGAAATATGTATCCTGTAAATGTCAGATCTAAGCTAATTGCAGATTTGATGATGTAGTATAATGTGAAGGTAATATACTGAGAATATTGTCAATATTAACCCTTCCTTATTCCTTTTTTTTTGGACACTAAAATAGCTCAGAAACGTGGAAATGTCCTAACCATCAACACAGATCACAACGTCATTTAAATGTGCAAATGTAAGAAGATTTAATGTGTTTACATCAAAAATGACATATTTTTATTGATTTATTGCAGATTCAGTGCATATGAGCCAAATTGTTGAGTGTATAAGAGCTATATTGTGTATTTTATTAAATTAATATATAGTTGTGTTGCAAAAATATTTGGGCTTACGTTGTAAATGACAAGTGCTGCCGCAGTAGCTGTCGACCTCTATGAGTTTTTCCTGCTTCCTGATCCTTGTGAAGTGTGGGAAACAGTGCCTCTGAGTGAAGTCGTGTTCAATGTACAGTCTACGCCGCAGTACATAGTCTGTTGGAAATGTGTGTCACTGCCTGGGCTGAGGGATCCAAATGAGTGAGTTACAAACACATCCATTAGTCATGGTTATGTATGAGGCCTAGTAGAAACCTCTGTTACAACCCATATTTAATAACAAAAATTCTGCTTGAACTGGTTCTCGAAACCTCTCGTTTTTTTTTAATCAAGGCGATGCAGCTGGTAACACACAGATATCAGACTGCGGGTTGAATTTGCAAAGGGTTCTAATATTTCAAGATTTTTGCCACCTTCCAGTTCACAGGCCATGGCCATGTTTCAGGTCATGTTTGGAAATAAATATGTATCCTGCTTCCTGCTCCAGATGAGAGTGGGTTGGCGTTGTTTCATTCTTGCTAGAGATATGGAGTCCTGCTCCCCGCTGACGCACCCACCCGCTCACTCTGTATTTTGACAACAGTGTAATTCCTTCCACAGGAAACTAAGGAAGCCAAAAAACAACAGATTTTTTTTTCAATGGTAACCAAAAATACATTTGAATAGCAGCGTCAACTACCTAGGGAGAAATGCTTAGCTAATGGTTTCAGAAAAGCTGTGCTAAATTTCTAATATATTCACCAGGCAGAATTTTCTCAATAAACTACGAATAAGCTATAACATAATGTCATCATGCGCAATCATACATTTATGCACAGATGAACTGACTTTGGCAATTGTTCTTCGTTTTGTTGATGACGTCACTACAGTGTCATTGACATTCAATATTGTGCTCACTCTTTTAAACAACCAACCACTTTCCAATCATATTCCATTGCCTAGATAACTTGAATTTGCCCTCTACGAATCTAGGGCCAGGAATTTATTGTATGTCCATGACGTACAATAGAATAATGCTGATCTGAAAGAGACACGTTAGTGATAGATTCCTTACCTTAGAATATCCCCAGGCGTCAGGCTGGATCCGGAAAGTTTTGCGTAGCAGTACCCTTGCGCGTCGGTAGGCGGCGTCGTGCGGCTCCGCGTCCGTCGTCGGCGTCGTGATCGCCGGGATGACGTCGCGGGCAGTACTTAGGCGCCGCCCCTGCGCGCTGACGTCAGTTCTTCTTTTCCGCGCCAGTAAGCGCAGATCCGGGAAGAGCAGTGCCCTGGTCAATTTTTGACCATACTTTTTGGTGATTTTTCACTGTGTTTTTCCAGCCTTCAGGTGTCGTAGGGATGCCCGGCTTCAAGCGATGCGGCGCCTGTGCGCGGATGATGTCCGTCACCGACCCGCATTGGGAGTGTCTCTTCTGCCTCGGCCGAGGCCACGACACCGAGTCTTGTCCCGAATGCCAGGCCCTCAACCCGAAGGCTTTGCGAGAGCGGTCTCGAAAGCTCCTCGAGGCCCGGCATTCGGCTCCGCGGAAGCCCCGGTCGCGTGAGAGGTCCAGGGGTCGCTCGCGGAGTGCACACCGGTCGTCGGCGTCGAAGTCTTCTTCGTCCGGTAAGTCTCGACACAAGAAGTCCAAGAAGCATCGTCGCTCTCGGACTTCGCCTCGCCGGTCTCGCGACTCGGCTGAGGCCCCTCCCGGCACCGTCCCCGCCCCGCGGCCCCGGACTTGCCTGTGGAGTCGCCCCCGTCATACCCGCCCTTCCCGGGTTCGGGGGCGGATCCGGCCAAGGTACAGGAGTTCCTGTCGGCCATGGCCCGCCTCTCGGGCCTTCAGGCCCCTCCGGTGCGCCTTCGGGCCCCGCGGGCCCTGATGGGGTTGATCCGGCGTCGCCGGCGGCTCCGGCCCCGGCGTCGCCCGAGCCTCCAGCCTCGATCCCGGCTCCGGCTCCGGCCCCGGCCTCGATCCCGGCTCCACAACCCCCATCGACGCCGGTCGACCTCACGACACCTCCGCCGGCGCCGATGTCTCCGGTGCCGTTCTCGACGCCGCCCTGGGCTCCGGGCGGCGTCGTCCCCCAGTTCCTTCCGGCTCCGGACTTGGACCCGGAGCGACGTCGCTCGACGCCGGCTCCGGCGCCGATGGGACCTTGGGTCCCAAATGTCCCTCCTCCTCCTTATTTTGAACCAGAGGAGGACCAGGAGGACTGGGAGGGGTCTGATGACCCTCTGACACGCAACTGTCAGTATGATGAGGACTGGACAGAGAGTCTAGGGGAGGCCAGTGGTCTGGATACTTCTCCTGACACTGGCATGCTGTCTCCTCCCGTGGCTACGGAGGAGGGGGCCAATTTTGGTACGGTGTTGCGTAGGGCTGCTGGGGCCTTACGTCTCCAGCTCCCTACTTTGACGGTCAAGCCTAACATCTTGACAGAGGTGCTTCAGCCGGCAGCCTCCTCTGCGGAGACTGTGCTGCCGTTTAACGACGCCCTCACGGACGTTCTTTTGGGCGCCTGGTCCAAGCCCAACACAGGGGCTCCTGTGGATCGGAACGTGTCACGACGCCATCGCCCCGCTCCGGGCGACCCCCTGTTTCTTTCTGTCCACCCCACTCCTGAGAGCTTGGTTGTCCAAGCCTCCGCTTCCCAAACCGCCTTCCCTACCGCTCCTCCGGATAGGGAATCCAAACGCCTGGATCAGTTTGGGAAGAAAGGTTTTTCTTCCTCCAGTGCTGGCTTGCGGTCCGTTAACACCGCTTGTCTTTTGGGCCGATATACCCACTCTCTGTGGGATTCGGTGGCGGATGTTTTGCCCCAGTGCCCTGAGGAGGTCCAGGCACTGCTTTCCCGCGCCATTGCGGAAGGAAGGGATGCGGCCAAATACACTATCCGTTGTGGCCTTGACACCGCCGACTCGCTGGGCAGGTCGATTGCAACGACGGTGGCGCTCCGACGCCACGCCTGGCTAAGAACCACTGGTTTTTCAGGGGATGTCCAGAATACTCTCATGGACATGCCCTTTGATGGAGTCGGTCTTTTTGGGTCCAAAGCAGACCATGCGTTGGAGCGCTTTAAGGACTCACGGGCTACTGCCAAGTCCCTGGGCCTTTCTGCTACACGCCCTCCGCTGCCTTCTGCTTTTCGCCCCTATCGTGGCCACGGTAGGGGCGCCCTTCACGTCAGCAGCCCAGCCACCGGCCCGCGCAGCAGGCGTCTTCGCGTGGCCGAGGACGTGGATTCCGCCGTGGCGGATCGGGCAACCAGCGTGCGGGTCAGGCCACCACCTCCAACCCGTCCGCGGCCTCCAAGCCCTCCTAGTCCCTCCTTTCAGGTGCACGGCACGCCAGTAGGGGGCAGGGTCCGCCATCACCTTCCCCACTGGCGCACCATCACCTCGGACAGGTGGGTCTTGGACATTGTCCGAAGGGGCTACTCCCTCCCCTTCGAGACCACCCCCCAGCCATGCCACCTCAATTCCACCGCATGTCAGGGGATCACTTGGTGCTTCTACAGAAGGAAGTCACGGCCCTCTTGACCAAGAGGGCCATCGAGCATGTTCCGACCCCAGAAGTAGGGCGTGGTTGCTACTCCCACTACTTTCTGGTGCCCAAAAGGACAAGGAGGACATGCGTCCTATCTTGGACCTCCGGAACGTCAATCGCTTCCTCCGGAAGGAGAAGTTCAAGATGCTCACCCTAGCTCAGGTCTTGACTGCCCTCGACCCTGGAGACTGGTTGGTAGCGTTGGACTTGCAGGACGCGTATTTCCACATCCCCGTCCTGCCGGCCCACCGGCGTTACCTTCGGTTCACGGTAGGCCCCGAGCATTTTCAGTTCACCGTGCTCCCCTTTGGCCTTACCAGTGCCCCTCGGGTGTTCACGAAAGTGATGGCGGTGGTCGCAGCTCATCTGCGCCGGGCAGGGGTTTCAGTCTTCCCCTACCTCGACGACTGGCTGCTGAAGGCGGGCTCGTCCCAGGCAGTCGTCTCCCACCTCCAGACTACGGCCGAACTCCTGCACTCGCTGGGGTTCTCCATCAATGTGCCGAAGTCGCATCTAATTCCTTCTCCACAGCTCCTTTTCATCGGAGCAGTTCTGGACACGACGCAGTTTCGGGCCTATCCTCCCGAACGGCGAGTCCGGGATATTCAGGCTATGATTCCGATCTTTCGGCCTTTATCCTGGGTTTCGGTACGGATGACCCTGAGGCTGCTGGGCCTCATGGCCTCCTGCATCCTGCTGGTCAATCATGCCAGATGGCATATGCGGGCTCTGCAGTGGGACCTGAAGTTCCAGTGGGCGCAGCACCAGGGCAACCTGTCCGATCACGTCCAGATCTCGGAGGGGACTGCAAAACAGTTGCAGTGGTGGCTCTCGAACCGGCAATGGGTCATGGGCAGATCCCTCTCCCTTCCCCAGCCAGAGCATACAGTTGTGACGGACGCGTCCCTTCTGGGATGGGGCGGTCACATGGGAGAGGCGGAGATCAGAGGCCTCTGGTCTCCGGCGGAGTCCCGGCTCCATATCAACCTTCTGGAGCTCCGGGCGATCCGGCTTGCACTCAAGGCATTCCTTCCCTCTGTCAAAGGGAAGGTAGTGCAGGTGTTCACAGACAACACCACCGCCATGTGGTACTGCAACAAACAGGGCGGGGTGGGGTCTTGGACCCTTTGTCAGGAGGCTCTGCGCCTCTGGACATGGCTGGAACATCAGGGCATGTTCCTGATGGTTCAACACCTGGCAGGTTCTCTGAACGCCAGGGCGGACGAACTCAGCCGCAGGTGCATGATGGATCACGAATGGCGTCTTCACTCGGAAGTGGCGCAAGGACTCTTTCTACAGTGGGGAGAGCCTTGGTTAGATCTATTCGCCACCGAAGAGAACGCGCAATGTCATCGGTTCTGCGCGTTGGAATTTCCAAGGCGGCACTCGCTCGGCGACGCTTTTCGTCGCGAGGTGGAGTTGCGGTCTGTTGTACGCCTTTCCGCCTATACCACTTCTACCCAGAGTGTTGAAGAAGATTCGGCACGACCGGGCCCAAGTCATTCTTGTGGCTCCGGACTGGGCTCGAAGAGTTTGGTATCCCGAGCTACTCAATATGAGCATAGATCCCCCGATCCGTCTGCCTCTTCGGGAGGATCTTCTGTCGCAGCAGCAGGGACGGTCCTCCACCCGAACCTGTCCAGTCTACACCTGCTTGCGTGGAGATTGAGCGGCGGCAGTTGATTCCTTTCGACTTGCCTCCCGAAGTTTGTGATGTGATTCTGGCAGCCAGGCGTCCCTCCACTAAGGTGGTATACGCCTGCAGGTGGAACAAATTTGTGGCATGGTGCACAGCAAAGGCTGTGGATCCCCTTTCTGCCCCTCTTTCTGAGGTCCTTCTGTTCCTTCTCTCTCTGGCCCAACAGGGTTCTGCCCTGGGTACCATCAAGGGTTATCTTTGTGCTATCTCGGCCTTCCTCAGGCTCCCTGATCAGCCCTCCCTTTTCAAGTCCCCTGTTGTTAACAGGTTCTTAAAAGGCATTACTCACCTCTTCCCTCCTGTTCCGTTTGTAATGCCTCAGTGGGACTTGAACTTGGTTCTTACCTTTTAATGTGCGCTCCCTTTGAGCCTCTGCATAACTGTCCTCTTCGTCTTCTGACTCTAAAGGCAGCCTTTCTGGTGGCCATCACCTCCGCCTCGGCGGGTGAGTGAGCTCCAGGCTCTTTCTTGCAAACCTCCCTTTCTGTCTGTTCATCCAGACAAGGTTGTTCTTCGGACGCGTCCGTCCTTCTTGCCAAAGGTGGTTACTGCTTTCCACATTGGGCAGACCATCACTTTGCCCACCTTCTTTCCGCCTCCGCATCCTTCCAGAGAGGAAGAGAGGCTCCACCGTCTGGACCCAAAACGTGCGCTCTCCTTCTATATCGACCGCACGAAACACTTCCGGGTGGATGACCAGCTCTTTGTTGGCTACGTGGGCGCCAAAAAGGTCGGGCGGTGCACAAGAGGACCATCTCCCGCTGGGTTCCCTTGTGCATCAAGACCTGCTATTCTTTGGCTAAGAAGGAGCCTCCTGTTGGGCTGCGTGCCCATTCCACCAGGGCAACGGCTGCTACCACGGCCTTGGGCCGCGGTGTTCCGCTGCCGGTTATCTGTCAGGCAGCTACGTGGGCCTCGCTGCACACGTTTACTAAGCATTACTGCCTTGACAGTCAGGTCCGGAGGGACGGCTTCTTTGGCCGTTCTGTCCTCCA
Source organism: Calotriton arnoldi (assembly GCA_963921515.1). NCBI lineage: Eukaryota > Metazoa > Chordata > Amphibia > Caudata > Salamandridae > Calotriton > Calotriton arnoldi. The sequence continues at coordinate 1,092,168 of CAWUFW010003132.1, forward strand.
GGACTTCCTTGTCTGATCTTTGTTCGCAGACCCACCACCGGGGTTGGTATTGCTGGGGTATCTATTCTAAGGTAAGGAATCTATCACTAACGTGTCTCTTTCAGATGCACAAGTTACTAACTTGTGTAACGATATATCTGTAAGAGACAGTAGTTAGTGATAGATTCTTACCGCCTCCACCCATCCTCCCCGTTCTGCGAACTGATTTCTAGGGTTAAGGACATCCCTTTCAGGGCCCTAGTATTTTTCAGACACCTGTGTCAGCTTCTTGCATGGCTCTGCGTTCCTGGCGCGGAAAGTCGTGTACAGAACTGACGTCAGCGCGCAGGGGCGGCGCCTAAGTACTGCCCGCGACGTCATCCCGGCGATCACGACGACGGACGCGGAGCCGCACGACGCCGCCTACCGACGCGCAAGGGTACTGCTACGCAAAACTTTCCGGATCCAGCCTGACGCCTGGGGATATTCTAAGGTAAGGAATCTATCACTAACTACTGTCTCTTACAGATATATCGTTACACAAGTTAGTAACTTGTGCTTTTGGTATAACTCATGGTTTCATACATGTTAGCAATGTTTGTAAATTAATTGTTGTAGCCGTTGTTTTACGTAAGGATTTTTGTGGCCCTGACGGTGATTGAAGCAGACAGAATGTTTGCTGCCTGTTTTTTGCTTGCCCACGGAGTTTCAGAATGTGAAACCTATCCTATTTTTCACTCCTTGTGAATGAGGTCATCCTGTGGTCAATTTTTCGTATTTTGTTGCAGAGTCAATGCAGTGTTGTGTCTCATTTTCTTGAATATCCAGATCACATTTTTGACAAATATCCACTCTCTCTGCTTTCCACATCTGTGTCAACATGACTTCAGTTGTAAAAAAAATAAATAATAAGTGCTGATGCCCAAAGATTTTTGTAGGAGGCTAGAACTGGTGTTGCTGAATGCCAGGATGATCAAATACCAAGGTGACCTATTCTTGATTGACCCACATTCCTCTTTCTTCCATCAAACTACAATTCCTATGTCTTTATCACAGTCTTGCAACTCCTTTTCCAAACCTTCTTGCTTCCTTTGTCACTCTTTTCTTATCTTTTTCTACCTCCTTATTTTTCCCTTTCTTTCTCCTGATCTAGTGGAATCTCATGAAAAAAAATAAACACCGACTTTCAAAATAAGTTCTGATGCCCATCATCAGCAACCATCTCCAGAATATTAAGCACTCAGTGTCACCCTAATCTGTGGTCATGTTCTTGTACTTAATCATTGGCTGCGTCTGTTTAGGTTTCATCACTACATTTAGATATTCTGGAATTTTTTGCATCATTTTGTAGACTTTCATTGTGTTATATCTGTATCAGTTTTCCAGTTCCATACAGCTTAGCGACTTGCATTCTTCAGTAAACTTGATTTCTTTGTTGATGCCCAAACATTGTGCTTTTGGAACATCTGAAAGTGTGCCAAAAAATCCGAAAATAGGAAGAAAAAAACCAATTTGGACTTGTGAGCACTTCTTAGAAGCAATTAATGCGTAGCGAGATGCATCCATTCGAAACCAGAACCATTAAACATCAGAGGAACAAATCAAAGATGGGGCTGTGGAAGCACTTTCCCATAAGGCTTTTTGTCACCAGTGATTTGCTTGTTTTTGCTGTTACCACGTTCTTTGGGGCATATTCTCAAGGACTTATCGCAGAGTTAGCGGCACTTTATCGCAGCCAAAGTGGCGATAGATTTATCGCCCTATTCACAAGCTGGTGCTAACAGCTGATATTGCCAGTTTACCTGCGATAGCAGCCGCAAAAAACATCGCCACGGATGACACCGGCAATTAACGCTAATGAGATGCAGAGTAGGCGTTCTCGTGCAAAAAGCCGCGACAACACCACTTCGCAACATTCTCAACGACCATCCAGATCGGCGATAAGATCACAAAACACGCGATAAGGCGCGCTATCAGCAGGGAATTAACACCTGCTCTTTCCTGGTATTAAGTCGGACGATAACCTGCACCAGAAATGGGAGCCCAGCCCACAGCCACACTAGAAGAACAACAGATGCCATGGAGCTACTGATCATGCAGCTCGGACACCCAAGAGGGCCACAACACCCACCGCCACAACCCCCAGGACCCCCCCGGGGCCCTACCCCGGGCACCCCCCACCCCCGGACAAAGATATTTTACACCAACTTTACGAAATCATGAACAAAACAATTCGCCTGATGTCGCACAATTACAAAAATTAACATTCATGTGTGGTCCGAAAAAGGAGAATCATTCATTCATCTCTGAATTTCCAAACAAATCATTTAATCCAAATTTAACTCAAAACAACTATTTGGAAGAGTCATGGCGGGTCTTCCCTGGACAATCTGTAAGTCACAGCCTGCAAGACAAAATTCAAGCTAAGAAGGTGTGTCATGCGCTCATCAAAGGACAGAGAGAGAGAGAGAAAGAGAGAGAGAAAGAAAGGGAGAGAGAGAGAGAGTGAAAGAGAGGGAGAGAGAGAAAGAGAGAGAAAGAGAGAGAAAGAAAGAGAGAGAAAGAGAGGGAGCGATAGACAGTGAAAGGAAGAGAGAGAGAGAGAGAGAAAGAGAGAGAAAGAGAGGGAGAGAGCGACAGTGAAAGGAAGGCTCTTGGCACATTCATGCCAACTGTTGTGTGTGTATCGCTATTGGTGCACCATAAGCCTAAGGCCTAGCCCCAAATGCAGCGCGAAAGCCACATCACATTTCCAGAATGCAAGCAGTAGTCAGACTAACATTAGGGATGAAAGCTCCTTTGTCTCAATACATAAGGCGGAAGGACATCTGCAGCTCCGACCTTGGTCTTGCATGCGGCAGGCACCCCCTGAGAGAGATACCATAGCAGATGATGACGACTCCTACACTACGCACAGCGCCAATGAAAGACCAACGTATCCACACCCCACACACAGAAGTCCTTGCTCAAGGTACTCTTGCATGGAATGCCCTTGACACTTACGAACACAACAACCCTGTTAGAAATGGGATCTCTAGTTGGCAAGGGCTTGCTCCTTTGTCCAAGTAGGGACCCTTCTTCCTAGTCAGGGTAAGGGTGTTACACTCGTGAAGTAACCCCTGCTCACCCTCGTGGTAGCTTGGCACGAGCAGTCAGGCTTAATTCAGAGGCAGTGTGTAAAGCATTTGCACAGAACCAACAGTAATACAGTGTAAGCACTACAAACGGACACCACACCAGTTTAGAAAAATAACCAATATTTATATACTCAAGACAAGACCAATTACGACAAAAGTCCACAATACTATACTTTACAAACGAATACTTGATAAGGTAACTTCTTCTTTGCAGGAATAGTTCAAAAACAAAGTTTGTACTGAGTCGGTAGCTCCGTCCGAGCCTACCGCGATGCTGAAAACCACAGAGTCTAACAGTTCCAGCCGGCCGCGTCGATACGGGCCAGCAGAGTCGTGAACAGACTCGGTCACAGTACCTTTCTCGTTGTGGCTGGTGCGGAGTGTACGAGCCGGTCGGCGTTCGTCGCGGTTGCGGTGCAAGACGGAGCGATGCAAGGTGCGGTGTCCTCGATGCGGTGCAGGCAGCGGCTCGATGAGCGTCGTGCAGACGGAGTCGGTGAGTCCAAGGCGTGCGATGCAGGGTGAGACGATGCTCGATGCGGTGCTGACAGGTTGCGATGCAGGCGACCAAGCCGGAGTGCGGGAGCTGGCGTCGGACAGCGGTGCGAGTCGGAGCGGTGCGTCGCAAACGTGCGAGCGGTGCCCCAAATGCGATGCGGTCACGACTCTTGAGCCAGTTGCAGCGTCCGCGTCGGTCGGGTCCGGCTGGTTCAGTGAAGTGATGCGATGCGAACTGCGGTGCCCACAGGTCACGGTGCAAGCAGCGGCTCGGTGTTGGCGGCGTCGGACGTCGCCCACGGTGAGACCAGGGTTGCGATGCGAAGCGGGGCGATGCGGTCTGCGGTGCAAACAGGTCACCGGCCAGGGATGGATTCGGTTGACGGAGTCGGTTGCAGTTCCCTTCCTCTGTGGCGACTGAAACAGCGTTCCAGAAGCGGTACCCAGAGGCTTGTGAAGTCTTTGTAGTCCCTGAGACTTCTTAACAGGAGGCCAGCTCGGTTCCAGGCCCTTGGAGATACTCAGCACAAGTTTGTAGAAAGTTCAGTCCTTTCACTGCCCAAGGCAGAAGCAGCAGCTGCAGGCCAACCCAACAAAGCAACAACACAGCAAAGGGGCAGTACTCCTCCTGGCAGCTCTTCCAGCTCTTCGTCTTGGCAGGTTCCTTGATTCCAGCGAGATCTAAATTCATGGGGTCAGGGCCCCAATATTTATATCCCAAATTCCTTTGTTCTCTGAAGGCAGAGAGGCCTTTGCCTAGTCCAAACCAGTTCTGGAGCACTTTGTTGACAAGTCTCCGTCCCTTCTTTCAGTGAGTAGGCCAGGGACATCAGACGAACCACAGGAGGTGGAGCCAGCATTGTGGAGGGAAGGCACTGTCCTCTTCAGGGCCCAGGTGCAACTCCTCCCACCCATCTACATGTAGATCTTGCTATTCAGCCCTGCGCTGACTCACCCTGTCTCCTGGCATCCCCCAGTCCCTGTCACTCACACTCCAGACAAGGAATACACAACCTCGCAGAGGCAGGCTTGGATGGTTAGACAAGAAAATACCCACTTTCTAAAAGTGGTATTTTCAAACACAGAATGTTAAAACCAACTTCACTAAAAGCTGCATTTTATCATTCTGAGTCCAGGCATACTAAACTCGAATTTCTACCATGTTCCCGGGGTCAGTTAGGATTATCAGCTGTAATAATCCAAACTGCCCATTCTGCCCTAGGGGGAACAGGTAGCCTTGCAATAGTGAAAAACGAACTAGGCTGTAATTCACTATCAGGACATGCCACACACACCAGGGCATGTCCTACCTTTCGCATACAACGCACCCTGCCCACAGGGGTACCTTGGGCCTACCTTAGGGGTGACTAACATGTAGCAAAGGGAAGGTTTAGGGACTTGCAAGTGTGTGCACTTGCCAAGTCGACATGGCAGCCCCAGGCTGCGCACAGGCTCTGCGGTGGCAGGCCCGAGTTATACTTTACGGGCTGTTTGCGTGGGTGGCACAATCCAGTGCTGCAGCCCACCAACAGCATTTGGTCTATAGGCCCTGGCACTCGCAGTGCACGTTACAAGGGACTGACACATAAACCAAATAGGCCAATCATGGAAACGCCAATCCATAACACATTTTATACAGGAGCACTTGCACTTTCCCACTGGACAGCAGTGAGGAAAGTGCGCAGAATCATTACACCAGCAAAAACAGAGTCAAAACCGGGAGGTCAGAAAGCAAAAAGTCAGGGGAAACACGCCAAAAGATGCCAAGTCTAACACATGACCCCTCCAGCTGAAATTAAGGAGAACTACCCAACCCCATTGGAGTTCTCTTCACTAAGGCGGAAGAACCTGGACAGACCATCTGCGTTGGCGTGTTCTGTACCAGGACGGTGTTCCACCGTAAAGTCCATTCCCTGTAGGGAGATGGACCACCTCAGCAGTTTTGGATTCTCACCCCTCATTTGCATCAACCATCTGAGGGGCCTGTGGTCTGTCTGAACCCGGAAGTGAGTCCCAAACAGGTATGGTCTCAACTTCTTCAGCGCCCAGACCACAGCAAAAGCTTCCCTTTCTATGGCACTCCACCTCTGTTCCCTGGGAAGTAGTCTCCTGCTAAGGAAGACTACAGGCTGATCCAGGCCCTCTTCATTCAGTTGTGAGAGCACCGCTCCCACACCATGCTCTGAAGCGTCAGTCTGCACGACGAATTCCTTGGAGAAGTCAGGTGCCTTGAGCACGGGCGCCGTGCACATGGCTGCCTTCAGGGCATCAAAAGCTTTCTGGCAGGACTCAGTCCAGATCACTTTCCTGGGCTGCCTCTTAGAGGTCAGCTCTGTTAAGGGGGCAACGATGGTGCCATAGCCCTTAACAAATCTCCTATAGTAGCCGGTGAGACCTAAGAAGGCTCTCACCTCTGTCTGGGTCTTGGGGGGCTCCCAAGCCAGAATGGTGTCAATCTTGGGTTGTAGGGGCGCCACCTGGCCGCTTCCTACCTGGTGTCCCAAGTACACCACCGAACCCTGCCCGATCTGGCACTTACTGGCCTTGATCGTGAGGCCTGCACCTTGCAGAGCCCTCAACACTTTCTCAAGGTGCTGTAAATGTTCTTCCCAGCTGGAACTGAACACAGCAATGTCATCCAGGTAGGCGGCACTGAAATCCTCCAGCCCAGCCAACACCTGATTGACCAACCTCTGAAAGGTGGCAGGGGCATTCTTCAACCCAAAGGGCATCACCCGGAATTGGTAATGAGCTTCTAGGGTTGGGAATGCTGATCTCTCCTTGGCCTTATCGGTTAAGGCAATCTGCCAGTACCCAGACGTTAAATCAAACGTGCTGAGGAACCGGGCAGCTCCCAACCGATCAATGAGCTCATCAGCTCTGGGGATGGGGTGCGCGTCGGTCCTGGTAACGGCATTGAGCCCACGGTAGTCCACACAAAACCGGAGTTCTGGAGTGGCACCGGGCGCAGCAGCCTTTGGGACCAAGACCACTGGGCTGGCCCAAGGACTGTGGGAGGGCTCAATCACCCCTAACGCCAACATCTTAGAGACCTCCTCCTTGATGCTGGCTCTGACCCGGTCAGTCAACCTGTAAATCTTGTGCTTCACAGGAGGGCTGTCACCAGTGTCCACGTCATGGGTACACCAGTGAGTAACACCGGGGTCAGAGAGAACAGTGGGGCGAACTGTCCCAACAACTGGCGACAGTCCCCTGCTGCTCCTGAGTCAGAGTAGGGGAGAGGATCACACCCTCTACTGACCCATCATGCTCCTTGGTGGACAGGAGGTCAGGGAGAGGCTCACTCTCCTCTTCCACCCCATCATCTGTCGCCAAGAGCATACTCACTTCGGACCTCTCGAAGTGGGGCTTGAGGCGGTTCACGTGAAGGACCCTCAAAGGGTTCCTTGGAGCCTGCAAATCCACCAGGTAGGTGACGTCACTTTGCGCTCCTTTACCTCATATGGCCCAGTCCACTTGTCCTGCAAGGCACAAGGTGCCACTGGGGCCATGACCCACACTTTTGCCCAGGTTGAAATTCGACCAGAGTGGCATTCTGGTCATACCATCTCTTCATTTCTTCCTGGCTTACTTCTAGGTTCGCCTGAGCGAGTTTCCTGAAGCGGGCAGTTTGGTTTCTAAAGGCCAGCATGTAGCTAAATACATCCTGGGGAGTTTTCCTGGGAGCTGCCTCCCAGCCTTCCTTTAACAAACTCAGAGGTCCTCTGACAGGGTGGCCATACAGGAGCTCAAAGGGGCTGTACCCAAGAGACTTCTGAGGCACCTCCCTGTATGCAAAGAGTAGGCATGGCAAGAGGACGTCCCACTTACGCCTCATGGGTTCTGTTAGACCCTTGATCATGCCTTTCAAGGTCTGGTTGAATCTCTCCACCAGACCGTTTCCTTGTGGGTGGTAAGGAGTGGTGAACTTGTAGGTTACACCACACTCCTTCCACAGGGATGTCATATACTTCGATATGAAATTGGTCCCCCTATCAGAAACCACCTCTCTGGGGAATCCCACACGGGAAAAGATCCCCATTAACGCCCGGCCCACCACTGGCGGCGTCGTTGTCCTGAGAGGGATTGCCTCCGGGTACCGGGTGGCATGGTCCACCAAGACCAGGATGTACCTGTTGCCCATGGCTGTCTTGGGATCCAGTGGCCCCACAATATCCATCCCTACCCTTTCAAAGGGTGTACCAACAACAGGAAAAGGTTGGAGAGGAGCTTTGACCTTCCTCCCACTCTTACCACTTGCCTGGCAAGTTTGGCAAGACCTACAGTGGGCATCTGACTGCCTTCGCATTTGGGGCCAAAAGAAGTGGGTGACAAGCCTGTCAAAGGTCTTGTCCTGCCCCAAATGTCCTGCCAAAGGCACGTCATGAGCCAGACCCAGTAGGAAGGTCCTGAAGCGCTGGGGTACCACCAGCACACGGGCTGACCCAGGCTCAGCAACCTTAGGCTCACTGTATAGGAGACCACTCTCCCAGTAGATCAGATGTGACCCGGACTGATTACCAGCTGCCTGGTCTGTGGCCTGCCGCCGCAGACCCTCCAGAGTAGGGCACTCGCTCTGCTCCCTGCAGAACTCCTCCCTGGTGGGACCCCCTTCTTGCTGCCAATGGGTCAGCTCAGAGATGTCTCCCAGTTCGGCTACCTGCTCCCCTGTAGGCACCGGGCGTCCCCTCGAGGTCCGCCTCCTCCCGGTCCGTGGGAACTCCGGGGCCGGTTTCCCGCGCCCCTGCCCTTTCTCTTGGCAGGGACTTGGGCCACTGTTCCAGGCTCCAAGTCCTCTTGATCACCCTTTCTGGCTGCCATTGACCGAGTGGACACGCATGCCCACTCTGGCAACCCAAGCATCTCCAAGTGAGACCTGAGCTCAACCTCCTTCCATAAGGACTGCTCCAGGTCGTTTCCTAGCAGACAATCTACAGGCATGGTAGGGCTCACAACCACCCTCAAGGGACCTGAGACCCCCCCATTCAAAGGGAACCTGCGCCACCATACACTGGCGCTCAGAGTTGTCGACAGCAACTACTTGGTGGAATGCTCCTGGGACTACTTGCTTCTCAGACACCAGGTGACACCGGACTGAGGTCACACTGGCTCCAGTGTCTCTGAGAGCCTCTACCCTGTTCCCATTAATGGTCACCCAGGTGCTATATTTCTTTGTGTTAGGGGCACCTGGTTTCCTGGGACCATCTCACTGTCCCCTAGTGAGACAAGGGTCATTTCTGCGGGATCCCCACCCTCCTGTGGGCACCCCTCCTCCCCAAGCGCTACACTAGCCAACACTTTGGACTGTCCACCGGTGGGTGGCTGTGTCCCCTTCGGGCACTTGGGGTCCTCCTTAAAGTGACCTACCTGGTCACATGCATAACACTTGCGGGGCCGGTCTCAACAGGCTTTCCTGTAGAGACCCCTTTCTTCTTATCACCGGGGGCTGGGAACCTTTACCCTGGGTACTAGTTTGGGGCCCTTTAGAGAACTCCTGTGCTTTACCCTTGTCCCCCCACCTTTCTGCTGGGGACCCTGCCCACCTTTGGCTGAGTCTCCCCAAACGCTTTCTTGTGGACCCTGGTACTCACCCAGCGGTCCGCTTCCATAGCAAGCTTCCTGGGGTCAGTTAGCTTACTATCAACTAGGTGCTGGCGCAGATCTGCAAAACATAGACTAGACAAGTGCTCCCATGCAATCAAGTTGTAGAGCCCTGAAAATCTGTTACACTACTGCCCTCACCCAACCATCCAGCGACCTGCAGAACACATCCACACATTCCAACCAAGTGTTGGCATCAGACTTCTTACTGGACCTGAACTGATCCCTGTACTTTTCAGGAGTAAGACCATACTTCGTGAGAAGGGCATCCTTCATGTCAGCATAGGTGAGGTGATACCCCTTACCCAAAGCTATCAGAGCATCCCTTGCTTCTTCAGGGAAAAGTGGCCACAATCCTGCTCCCCAATTCTCCTCAGGGACCCCATTCATGTGTATGGCTGCCTCATAACCCTGAAACCACCTTTGTATGTCATCCCCCTTCTTGAACTCCTTGCCTACATTCTTGGGAATGTGCACAATCCTGTCTGCCTTTCTGGACGAATTGCTGCCACCATCTGAGCCTGACTTACTCCTAAGTTCTAGCTCCTTCAGTTCTCTCTCATGCTCTAAGAGCATCTTCCTCTCTCCTCTATGGCCAATCTCTTCTCCTCCCGCTCACTCTCCAGCCTGAGCTTCTGCAGCTCAAACTGCCTTGCCTCCCGCCTGTCCTCCAGCTCCTCTGGGGACAGACTGCTGCTGCCTGACCTGGCGGGTTCCCCCTACCCAAAAGCATATCCACCCTGGAAATAGGCTCCTCCACCTCCTCACTGAGATTACCAGGCTGCCCACTGGCATGTCTGGCTGCTACCCAGGCCCTCAGCGCCTTCTGTAGCTCCTCCTTCCTTGTGAGGCCTTTAATTTGGACTTTCAGGTTTTTACAAATTGCTCGTAGTTCCTTTACGGCGTAGGTTTCCAACCTATCCTCCTCAAAGATAATTTCCAGAGATGCAACGGATGATGCAGCTGTGTCAGGCATGACAAAAGTAGTGAGTTGAAAACTGGCAAGATCAAAAATAGGCCAAAAGAAAAAGAACCAGTATGTGGTACGTAATGGTCTGCGATATGGTAGTAGTGCACACCAATCACTGTAAGTCAAGTGCAAACACAAGTCCTATCCTCACCGCTGACAACCAATGTTAGAAATGGGATCTCTAGTTGGCAAGGGCTTGCACGTTTGTCCAAGTAGGGACCCTTCTTCCTAGTCAGGGTAAGGGTGTTACACTCGTGAAGTAACCCCTGCTCACCCTCGTGGTAGCTTGGCACGAGCAGTCAGGCTTAATTCAGAGGCAGTGTGTAAAGCATTTGCACAGAACCAACAGTAATACAGTGTAAGCACTACAAACGGACACCACACCAGTTTAGAAAAATAACCAATATTTATATACTCAAGACAAGACCAATTACGACAAAAGTCCACAATACTATACTTTACAAACGAATACTTGATAAGGTAACTTCTTCTTTGCAGGAATAGTTCAAAAACAAAGTTCGTACGAGTCGGTAGCTCCGTCCGAGCCTACCGCGATGCTGAAAACCACAGAGTCTAACAGTTCCAGCCGGCCGCGTCGATACGGGCCAGCAGAGTCGTGAACAGACTCAGTCACAGTACCTTTCTCGTTGTGGCTGGTACGGAGTGTACGAGCCGGTCGGCGTTCGTCGCGGTTGCGGTGCAAGACGGAGCGATGCAAGGTGCGGTGTCCCTCGATGCGGTGCAGGCAGCGGCTCGATGAGCGTCATGCAGACGGAGTCGGTGAGTCCAAGGCGTGCGATGCAGGGTGAGACGATGCTCGATGCGGTGCTGACAGGTTGCGATGCAGGCGACCAAGCCGGAGTGCGGGAGCTGGCGTCGGACAGCGGTGCGAGTCAGAGCGGTGCGTCGCAAACGTGCGAGCGGTGCCCCAAATGCGATGCGGTCACGACTCTTGAGCCAGTTGCAGCGTCCACGTCGGTCGGGTCCGGCTGGTTCAGTGAAGCGATGCGATGCGAACTGCAGTGCCCACAGGTCACGGTGCAAGCAGCGGCTCGGTGTTGGCGGCGTCGGACGTCGCCCACGGTGAGACCAGGGTTGCGATGCGAAGCGGGGCGATGCGGTCTGCTGTGCAAACAGGTCACCGGCCAGGGATGGATTCGGTTGACGGAGTCGGTTGCAGTTCCCTTCCTCTGTGGCGACTGAAACAGCGTTCCAGAAGCGGTACCCAGAGGCTTGTGAAGTCTTTGTAGTCCCTGAGACTTCTTAACAGGAGGCCAGCTCGGTTCCAGGCCCTTGGAGATACTCAGCACAAGTTTGTAGAAAGTTCAGTCCTTTCACTGCCCAAGGCAGAAGCAGCAGCTGCAGGCCAACCCAACAAAGCAACAACACAGCAAAGGGGCAGTACTCCTCCTGGCAGCTCTTCCAGCTCTTCGTCTTGGCAGGTTCCTTGATTCCAGCGAGATCTAAATTCATGGGGTCAGGGCCCCAATATTTATATCCCAAATTCCTTTGTTCTCTGAAGGCAGAGAGGCCTTTGCCTAGTCCAAACCAGTTCTGGAGCACTTTGTTGACAAGTCTCCGTCCCTTCTTTCAGTGAGTAGGCCCGGGACATCAGACGCACCACAGGAGGTGGAGCCAGCATTGTGGAGGGAAGGCACTGTCCTCTTCAGGGCCCAGGTGCAACTCCTCCCACCCATCTACATGTAGATCTTGCTATTCAGCCCTGCGCTGACTCACCCTGTCTCCTGGCATCCCCAGCCCCTGTCACTCACACTCCAGACAAGGAATACACAACCTCGCAGAGGCAGGCTTGGATGGTTAGACAAGAAAATACCCACTTTCTAAAAGTGGTATTTTCAAACACAGAATGTTAAAACCAACTTCACTAAAAGCTGCATTTTATCATTCTGAGTCCAGGCATACTAAACTCGAATTTCTACAATGTTCCCGGGGTCAGTTAGGATTATCAGCTGTAATAATCCAAACTGCCCGTTCTGGCCTAGGGGGAACAGGTAGCCTTGCAATAGTGAAAAACGAACTAGGCTGTAATTCACTTTCAGGACATGCCACACACACCAGGGCATGTCCTACCTTTCGCATACAACGCACCCTGCCCACAGGGGTACCTTGGGCCTACCTTAGGGGTGACTAACATGTAGCAAAAGGAAGGTTTAGGGACTTGCAAGTGTGTGCACTTGCCAAGTCGACATGGCAGCCCCAGGCTGCGCACAGGCTCTGCGGTGGCAGGCCCGAGTTACACTTTACGGGCTGTTTGCGTGGGTGGCACAATCCAGTGCTGCAGCCCACCAACAGTATTTGGTCTATAGGCCCTGGCACTCGCAGTGCACTTTACAAGGGACTGACACATAAACCAAATAGGCCAATCATGGAAACGCCAATCCATAACACATTTTATACAGGAGCACTTGCACTTTCCCACTGGACAGCAGTGAGGAAAGTGCGCAGAATCATTACACCAGCAAAAACAGAGTCAAAACCGGGAGGTCAGAAAGCAAAAGTCAGGGGAAACACGCCAAAAGATGCCAAGTCTAACAAACCCATATGTCCAAACGTTGCACACACATATGACTCATTGCTCCGAGCTGTGGCATATCATCCACATAACTGCCGCAGGTCAGAAGAGTGCCGGTTCTACGAGAGCCACCAACGCAATGGCAGAACGTCCCGGGTACATGCACAACCCCTGTCATGTGGAACTGTACCGTGCACGTATGCTGCATTTGTTGGGGGCACTGCCACTGGCAGTGTTGCGCATCAGTTACCGTCTGAGCTTCCGTCTTGCGTACGTCACCTGCGTCCAGCCCTGGTTCCACCGTCGATCATGCATATTCGAGTGGCCCATGTATGTCTGCCTATCCAACACAACAGTAGCTGAACTGGATTATGACTTGTGTGTGCGCCCCCTGGAGGCCCACGACCAGGAGTGTATCCGTGATACCCGGTCATGGGATGCCTTGATATTCGGCGTATGTGCTGGCAGTTGGGCATGGGAGATTGCACAAGTCCTCGTGTGCAGTGACCACATCGAAGCGCTCCCCTATTGGGCTGTGTTGCGGATTGGTGAAACGGCGTGGACGGAGCACATCTGTCTGGACCAGTTAATGGATTGGCTTGCCCTCGTGTTCGTTGAAGCCTACAACGACGTACTCTTGGAACTGATTGCCCAGGAAGCTGCGCTCGCATTCATGGACGAGTAACTACGTTCCTGCAGCCACAACTGCTTGTAACCCAGAGCACAGGTCCCAACACCTTGTTGCATCTTGGAGAAATGGTCACATATCCCACCACAACAGTGGACATGGCTGCATTCGCCTGGACTCAGAATGCATGTGCGTGCACCTACGCATGTTGACACACACCTGTGCAAGGTGAGGCAGTCCCATGGGCGGAGCTGCACAGCGTCGCTTGGCAAGGTTCCTAAATCTGACATACTGCTGGAGGGAGAGTACACACATGGCAATGTAGTACTACATGTGACCTTGTTGGACCCTTTCACCTGCTCACTGTCAGCAGAGCAGACAGTCTGCGCAGTCCGGTGGTACAGCACTATGCAGATCCCATGGGCTGTGAGTCGTGTTCCCTGACACGGGGCAATGAGCATACGCCAAACATCACATGACTCGTCCAGCAAGGCAAGGTGGGCTGAGACCGTTGCCATCCGTAATGATTGGTGTTCATTTTTGCCTCCCCATTTCTTGCACCTCTACATGTTCCCATGCTGCCTGTTAGTGTCTGAAGCATTGGTCTGCATGTTGTGGCCCTTGTCTTGCCCGTACTGACACGCACATGCTAATAAAGTCTACGCCACTTCACTAGTGTTCAACTGTGATGAGTGTTGATTAGAATGACAAATCGTGTGGCTCAATGAGCATTGTCCGTGCACAGGGAGGGACTGACTGACGCATTTCACTTAAGGGTGAGTCCCTATTGCCAGCTCCACCTCTGTGAGCCAGACATTGTGGTTGGGATAGTTGCTGGTAGACCTGTGCTCTTACGTGTCTTCAGCAATGTGAGTATGGTGTCCAACTTCTTGCCATGTGGATCACTGTGATCCATCAAAACAGGCTGTGTCCACACAGTTGAGTGTGAGTAGGTATGCAAAGAGATGTCCTGTTGCCACATGTGATGGGGGACACTACATTAGGCCTGCTACCAAATTAGACATTTTTACACACAGCCCCACTTAATACATGGACGTGGGGCTACGTTGGGGGGTTGCGAGATTGTTGTTCATGAGCAATGAGGCCACAGCTAGTTCACACCTTCACAGTCATCTAATTGGCCATGTGGGTCAGGGTCAAACATGCGCATTGATGTCATTTCCCAGGGTGTACCTTTTTGTGCAATCAATGTCCCTACATTCATCCATACTTTTATACTTGATTGAACATAGTCATGACACATCTGTGTGATTTGGATTTTTTTTTTTTTTTTGTCCTCATTTGCCTTATTTTCACCCTTCTTCCTTCTAACGATGCCAACCTTGGGTTGTCAAACCTCATGTGATGGAAAAGGGGTAATAAGGTGAAGGCTCCCAAGACAGCATCTCTGCCATTTTTCAAAGAGACCTCCTCCTTCAATCGACCGCAGACCCTTCCCCATGTCCTTCCGCTCACACAGAAAAGACTATAACCAGCAGAGGCAGGAGTAGGCTTAATCATTGGACCGATTTTTCTAGTTCCCCCACTCATAAAGTTCCCCTAGACACAAAGGGAGTCCAGAATTCGTATTTCCTTTTCCCCTGATCCGAAATATCCAAATTAGCAATGTAACTCATAGATTTCAACCAATCATCCATTGTTGGAGGAGTCGGAGATACCCACAGTTTACATATCTCCCTGCGCGCTAGAAGCATAGCATAAAATACCAATTTTGCACAGTCTTTAGTAACAATACATTGGCATTCCAATCCTCCAAAAATAACCAATACAGTGCTTACCTTAATCTGCAGGTTTAAAACGCTAGCCAGGCATTTACTTACGGCCTCCCAGAAGAGCTGTAGCTTCGGACAGTATAAAAACATGTGTAAGTCGTCTGCATTCTGACTGCTGCACTTAGGACATGCCACCACTCCTCCTGACCCAAATTTAGAAAGCCTTCGTGGAGTCCAGTACGCCCTATGCACAGTAAAAAGATGGTTCCTTCTCAGATACGCAGGTTTAACTATTTTGTAAAGCATAGACATAGATACTTGCCATTGGTCTTCCAGCTTGGTCTCTGGCAAGCATCCTCCCCACAGATCCACTGGCAGAGTAAACGCGCCGTCTTCCATCTCCAGGATCATCCAGTACCATAGTGTGATTTCTTTTTTGAGCACAACAGCAGACAGAAGTTTTTCCTCGAGTTCATTAGGATCTCCTAACGTTGCACCCATCGCCAGGAACCAACTTTGAACCTGAAGGAATTTAAACCTTGAAACCGTTGGGCCTACCACCTGCTCACACCAGCCCCACGAAACCATCTGACCATCTGGCAACAACTGCTTCCACCTAAAAATACCCGCTTCTTTTAAGGGTAAAGCCAATGTGTCTTTTGTCCATTCAGGAGAGCCTGGTGCATCCCAGATCGGGGCCCAATGACTGAAATAAGGTATATTTAAGGCCTTTCTAACTTTGTACCACATTTCCGCCATGTCCTTTAAAATCTTTAGCCTGACCTTCTTAAAGTATTTCGGATCAGCATATTTATACATAAAACCCACGTCAGCTCCCTTTTCCTTTGTCAGCATCACTCTAAACATCCTGCCTATCTCTGAATCTGTGGGGATGTCCAATAACATTCTACCGTTTTTTAACAAAAAGGCCCAGGAATAAAATAATAAATCGGGTAGCGCTAAATCCCCCTTCACCAACCTCCTCCTAAGTTTACGCCATGATATTCGCGGCCCTTTAGATGCCCAGATAAACAAACTTATATCACTCGGTAATTTAATGAACCACTCTTTTCTAAAAGATAAGGGGATTGTTTCAAACAGGAAAGTTAGTTTCGGAAGCACGATCATCTTTACTAAGTTCACTCGGCCGAATAACGTTAGTGGAAGATGCATCCAACCCCGTAAACTGGCACAAATCTCCTTTTTAACCCTGTCAAAATTTGCCTTAGTGAGCACCGCAATATTTTGAGTGATCCTATCTCCTAGATATCTCATTCTGCTCTTGGTATCAATCCCTACTGCCCCCATATTCCAACTCATTACTTCCGTCTTATCTTTATTGATATCATACCCTGAAACTTTACCAAACTCAGTTGTTATTTCCATCACCACTCTCAAGGATTGTGGAAGGTTCGTTGTGAAAATTAGAATATCGTCTGCATACAGCCCAACCTTCTTTATCCAGCCCTTAAATTCAAATGGCAAGATATCGCTACTGCTCCTTATTTTCCTGGCCAACGGCTCAATATAAAGATCAAACAAAAGAGGAGACAGGGGACAACCCTGCCTGGTACCTCGCATAATCTTCACTGGCTGAGTCAAAACCCCATTAACTAACACTCTGGCTTCCGGGGCAGAATAAATACCTCTCAATACTCTACAGAAGTTTGAACCTAAGTTAAGATGTTTAACCACATTCTGCAAATAAGCCCAGTTAACGCGGTCAAACGCTTTGGCTGCTTCTAACGCTATAACTGCCAGGGGAAGACCGTAGGCAGTTGCCATATCTATAGAGCCAATCAATGAATACGTCAGCTCTTTCAAGGCTCTTCCTCTTATAAACCCCTTTTGATCTTCATTTACCATATGAGGCATAAAACCATTTAGCCTCCCCGCCAAAACCTTTGCAAAAAGCTTATAATCGGAGTTTAAAAGGGAAATAGGGCTATAAGAATCAACTTTTCTTGGAGATTTCCCAGGCTTAGGAATTAAAGTTATAATTGCCTCCTTCCAAGACTCAGGCAGAGCAGTATCTGACAAAAATATTGCATTAAAAAGCTGCCTCAAAATAGGAATTATAGTACTGGCCAAGGCTTTATATACCTCAAGTGGAAGGCCATCTGGTCCCGGAGCCTTCCCCCTCTTACCACCCCCTATCACCTCTTCAAGCTCCTCCAACGTGATCTCCTCATTCAATTCCTCATTGCCTCTTCAGATAAAGGTTCTATGTGATCCAGCCAAGTCAACACATCATCCTCATTTATAACCAGATCTTCCTTATAAACTTTCCCAAAATGTCTATAAAAAGCCAAACTAATCCTTTGGCTGTCACTCAGAACTGCTCCTGAATCTTTACAGCTAATCTCTTTTATAAGATTTCTAACTTGATCACTCTTCGCCTTCCACGCTAGTAATTTACTACAGCCTTCACCGTACTCAAAATGGGCCAACTGGCTAGACTCCCACCTCTTTCTAACTCTGTCAGCTTATAACTGCCGATAGACTAGCTTTTAGCTTAGTAATTTCGGCCAGCTCCTTCTCGCCTCCATCCGATCTTCCTAAATTACTCAAGACCCCTTCCAACTTCTGAATCTGCTCTTCTAATTCCAGACTTTTTCCGTAATAAGCTCGCCTTTTCCCTGCCGCTAAGGTTCCTAGTCTACCCCTTAAATAGGCCTTATAAGCATCCCAGACAATCCCAATCATAGCTGAGCCCTGGTTTCTCTCAAAGAATTCCTTGGTCTCTTCTCTTAGAATCTCAACAGGCTCATCCTCCAATAAGATTGTGCGATCTAACGTCCACCTAGAACTTGCCATTCCTACTCCTAACCTCATATGAAGGAGGATAGCTGAATGATCTGACAGGTGTACACCAATATGTTAAACTTCCACCACGAAGTCCTTTAAAACCCTGTCAATCAAAAAGTAGTCAATCCGAGATTTATGTTTATACTTTTTGTTATAATAAGTAAAACCTGATTGCGACCCCGCCATACACCTCCATATATCACAGAGACCCCACTGGGCCATCAACAATCGCACCCTGTCCGACATCTTAGGATTAACTGCTGCTCTGCTATTCTGGGATCTGTCTAATTTATGGTCCAGAACGGTATTAAAATCTCCTGCCATAATAATCTGATCCGAGAAACCCAAAAGCTCATTAACTAATTCGTCCAATGGACCTGTTTCATCCTGATTTGGACCGTAATACCCCACCAAAGTATAGTTCTGACCAAATTTTTTTAACTTTGCTAAAAGCCATCTTCCTGCAATATTTGAAACACTACTTTCTACCGAAATAATTGTACCTTGCTTAACCAATAGTGCTACCCCCTTTGTGACCATTGTCTGCTTCGTGTAGACTGCATGTGCAACCCACCTCTGTGATTTAAAAAGCTTCCTACTTTCCCCTTCCGTTAGATGTGTCTCTAACAAAATAATAATTTGTGCTGGGCAGTCTTTCACATATTGCATTATCCTATCTCTCCTACCCTTTACCAGGAGCCCATTTACGTTCCACGCTAAAACTTTTATCTCATTTATTCTATTCCCGGTCATCCCCTAAAAAGCTGGCATTGCTGACTAATTTGGCGAAAAACAAGACATTTGAGGTATTTTTATTTTTAATTTTTTCCCTTATGCTCCCCACCCTGTGCTCCCCGCACCCCACCCCCCACCCTTGGAAAACCCTGCCCAACTTCCCATGGCAAAAGCCCTATGGGGGAACCACTAGGCGTGCAAATGGAAGTTACCACCATAAAAAGTGCACAATAAAGCATCTGAGTGGGACCTTATTAATGAGCCCCAGATTGGAGCTCCTCAATAAATTTATCAACCTCCTCAACAAATCGAAAAGAGTGCATTTTGTTATTTAACATCACTTTAAGTAAGGCTGGAAATTTCAACTGAACCGAAGCTCCTAACTTTCTTAAAGGCTCCATTCTTTTCCCTAGCTCCCATTGCCTGTTAGATGTTACTACTGAGAGATCCGATCTTATTTCAATTCTTGCTCCGTCCAGTTCTAACGATTTATTCTTCAGGGCCTTAGCCAAAATCTTTTCCTTCAACGAATAAGACAGGAAATTAACTAAGATTCTCCTGGGTTTAGATCTATTTACGTTTAACCTGAACGGGTCTCTATGGATCCTTTGAATGTCTCTAGCAATTTCATCCTCCGTTTCATCCAACTGAAGCTCCTTTTTAAACATTTGAACCACAAAACGTTTAATATCACTACCTTCCTTACCCTCAGGAAGTTTTAGAATTTTCAGATTATTTCTCCTCTGGAAATTCTCCAGCCGTTCCACTCTTTCATCCTGATCTCTCTCCCTTGCCCTATGATCTTCTATCTCTTTTCTGTTGACTTGTACTACTTCTTTAAGGTCTCTTACTTCTGCTTCTAATGCCAAAGTCCTTCCACTTAGATCATCCATCTTTTTCTCTAAAACATCACACACAGATCTTATTTCTCTTTGATTCAGCTCTGAGGTTTCGAATCTGTTTCGTATCTCAAGCGTGAGAGTGGCAAGCAGACTGCTGATAGAAGGGTCCCCATTCTCGGGGTTTATAACGACATTACCCATCTCTTTCTGCGCACCCCCGGCGTGATTCCCAGACATTGGCTCAATCTGGCCCGCGTTGCTGTTTCGGAATCTCCCCTGTGAATCAGGAGGGGACTGGTCTAAAGGACCCGTATTGGCATTTGGAGAGACTTCCCCCTCCGGAGACTCATCTACTCCCCCCATCTCTGAGGCCAACACCTGAAAACGGTTTGGGCTCAGATGCGCAGTCCATTCCCCCAGATTTAGAGCTCCACTTATATTGCCTTCTTCAACTGGTTGGTATAGTTGATTGTGTTGGGACTCACTCGCCGCCATTGCAGGATTACCCCTTAACACTAGGGTTTTTGGTATTACTTTAAAGTAGGTCCTGAGAGAGGGGGTCACTTTAATCTTATGCTCGACACTACCCCTTTTTAGATTTTTTTTCCGAGCTTTGCTTTCCTTACTCAATAATCCTCCCCTGGATTTTACTTCCTTTACTTCCTTCCTGCTCACCCCACACACTTTAACACAGTTAGGAGTATTCTCCTGCAGCTCGTGGAATTCCACTCTACTCCCCTTACCCACACTTCTCAACGCGTATCTTGAAATTCCTTTTGCTCTAGTACTAGTGTTGACATCAATGCTGTTCCCCCTTCCTCCACTTTCTGTACTTAATTTGATTTTTACAGCTCGTTTTTCCTTACCGTTGGTTTCCGGTTCTGGGGCCGCTGCAGAAAGCGGCAACGCTAATGACTGTGCTTGTGCCTCTGCTGTACCATAAACTAAGTACTCCTGTAAGGGCTTGCTACTACCATTTCCCCCTCCACCCTCCAAATTTCTGCTGCCTCCTCCACTGTTTCCCCGGAAGAGAACCCTTGCAGCCATACGACGCCCCCGGCGCAGTTCCAGAGCCGCTCTCAGCCACGGCTGCTCTGCCGTGGTTGCTCTCTCCTCTGGACGCCTCCCAACTCTGCACTGAACCTCCAGCTGAAGGGACTCAAGAGAGCCGTACTTGCTCTCTCGCCTGGACGCCTTACACCTCCGTAGTGAACCTCCGACTGAGAATGACAGAGCCGCCAGAGCCGTAAGAAATACCGGTAAGCTTCGTTAACTTTTAGTTATAAATTCTTTTCCGCTTCTGTACGAGGTCCCGTTTCTCGCCGCGTTTCTCGCCACATTCAATCACACCTCCCACTCTCCACTGTCCAAAAACTCCGCTGCACGCCTCCCGGTTCACCCGCGACCTGCCTCTAGCCGGCCGCCATGTTTTCCCTCCCAAGATGTCAAGAGATTTGGAATGTTTTATTCACATTTTGTGGAGTGTCGGAGCTGGAGCAGTACATGGCCATGCAAACCCCACATTACATGGTTGCCCAGTGGAGGGCCAACCAGAGTCCTTTCAGGAATGACAATTTAATTGGAAGAGGAAGAGTTCAGTCCACAGCCTGATTGCTGTGTCATTGGTAACCAGAGCAGATATGGCAGTCCATGTCGGGGTCCAGGTGAATGTCGCTGAGTGTTTCGGGGGACAGTGGAAGGTGTTGTTCCCGGGCATGATGCAGAGGGCTGAACCAAGCAGGAACAGGCCATATGGCGGGGATGAATGCTACAACCTCCTTTCTCACACAGAGTCATTGCCATCCACATCTTAGTCCTCTGATATGTCTTCTGTGTCAGGTGTGTGAGGTGTGTGTGGTGGTGTTATGGCTGCATCACTGTGTGCCACTGACACATCAGGGGGCGGAGGTGGTATGTCTGCATCACTGTGTGCCACTGACACATCAGGTGGCGGAGGTGGTATGGCTGCATCACTGTGTGCCACTGACACATCAGGGGGTGGAGATGTGTGTGTCGAAGTTCCTGCAGCAGTCATCTGGGACAGGCTCTGTGGCAGCAATGGCAAGATGAGGTTCTGCAGGGCATGGAAGGTCCCAGCTACATCTCGCTGGTGTACAGCCGTGGCAGCCATCCTTCCAGCCTGCATCCGCTCCATGTTCTCCATTGTCCTCCGCATCTGTGCCATCTCTGTGCTGTCATCGCTGGAGCCTGTCTGACTGGACAGTTCTTGTATCCGAGTAATGGCTCCAGTGAGGTCAGCCAAGGATTGTTGTAGAGCATGGAACGGACTGTGGGTGTCCGTTAGGGACTGTAAGTGGTCCTTGATGGGACTCATACACCCACGTATGGCATCAAGTTTGGCTGCCATGAGGTCGAAACCCACCTGCACCTGTTCAGCCAGCCCCCTCTGGCAGTCTAACACATGGCGTTGGAATGCCATGTGTCTTTCCGTGAGGTGCTGGGAGCAAGCCGTGGTGGTGGGTGCTTCCTGCTGTGTGGGCTGTGCAGAGGGTGGGGTAACCTCGATGCAGCTGGGCTGCCCTGCTCCTGGAGGTGGGGTGCGGAGGCTGTCCACGATCCGTTGGAGGGTGTCGGAGCAGATGGTGATGCAGCGCGTACAATAAAAACTATTTTCCTCCTAGGTCACTTATCGGTCATCCAGGGGCGACTTATATTTTCTCACATCCACATGACGATGGGGCCCATAACATCGCCTATCACACACACACACACACACCTGGATTTCCTCTACACCTTTACGAAATTCTATACTCCTAGGAGAAACATGAGAACTAAATGAAAAACATCATTTATGTACCGCTGGAAGGAGCCGGGATACCTTATTACCTTAACCTATCGCTTTCTTAGTTATTTCTTAAGATATTCCTGCTCATTGTTTTGTCGATGGATCATCTAGTAAGAAATCAGTTTATAGTGATTAAGACCAGCTAAATCACAATAACCAATTACCAGTGTCACAATCATTTAGTAAAATAACCACTGAGTCGTTTGATTTAAGAATCTTAAATTTTATATAATTTTAAAAGCATGAGAAAGAATTTAGACTTTTTATTCAATTATTCATTCATTATTAATTCAAATATTTATTAAGCAAAATCAATTTTATTGCAGAAAGGAAATTTTGTCATGAAGCAAAACCCTAATTACCTGCCTATCTTTCCTAATTTAGCCTAATGATTTCTA
This sequence comes from Calotriton arnoldi, assembly GCA_963921515.1. NCBI lineage: Eukaryota > Metazoa > Chordata > Amphibia > Caudata > Salamandridae > Calotriton > Calotriton arnoldi. The sequence continues at coordinate 1,114,836 of CAWUFW010003132.1, forward strand.
ACCTAAGTTTAAGAATTAAAAATAACCTGATTCTCATACTCAACTGGAAAAATAAGACAGCAACAGAAACTTCAGCTCGTCAGCATCAGCTACCGCAACCCGTCTCATCTAACAGTCTTTCAGCATCTCCCGCTCAGTAAAATGGATCGATCTGGATCACCAAGCACTGGAAGCCACCAACTCCAACACCGACTCTGACTGCGACTACCCCTCCCACTAAGAGTAGGCCTTCTTATACCCTAATTCTAACTTTGCTAACTAAATTGTTGCAACATTAATAACGCGCTTTTCTTTCATTGGTTCACTCATTTCATCTATTCATTCTTAATCAAGTTCTCCCGGATCCAGCTTGTTCTTTTGGAATGTATATGTTCATTTCCTTTCTCACAGTTCAAGACATGTTTCCATCCGCTTCGATCAGTACATTTGTAACTTCTTTCGATACATTCGAGAACTCTGCAGGCATTGTCCTTTCTCTTAAAACGGTTTCCCACGACTCTTTGCTGATCACCACGGCACACTATCAGTTCAATTAGGTCACATCAGCCTTGACCATTCTTGCATCCTAGCCTCTCAGCATCATCACGTGGTTAGCCTTTCTCCAACTTTTTCTCCCTTGTCACGCGTTTTCCCAGCACATGCGCACTCTAATAACCGGCAGCCATTTTATATCGCCACTCGTTTATACTTAGAAGCACTATTTAGAAATAAACAAAACATAATTAAAATAGAGAAACATAGCCTTTTCGTTTCCCTCCCGTCATCTACGTACCCCAATTAGTTATTACCTAGCAGAAAGCAACATTTAAGCTGTTCCTTACTTACCATCACTATTGTTTTTGCAACGTCACGTTTATATTCTATGAAGCACAAATCATGCATTTATTATTTATTTAGTACGCAATTATTTTATGTTATAATTAGACACACAGACATTTGTTAATAGATTATTCAGCCCATATACTTGCGTGTTACCCTTCCCTCACGTACATTGTTGATTAATACATTTAAACGAACATTTTATTAATTATTTATAAAATTTGTTAGGGGTTAAAATTTTTTATTTTCTCTGCTCCATCAACTCCCCCTTTGGTGATTTTTAAATCACCACATAAAACCCAAGTTATACTTCTTTTTCAGGCAGCATATGTCTTTCATCCTTTTGCATTTTGTTAGTTATACATCTGTTTCCATTTCATCTTGTCTTCTTGTCTCTTTATACATGCTTTCTTTCATTTTCTCTAACTCAATTTCACCCATTTCTCTCTCTCTCTCTTTCATTATTCTGTTATTTCTTTTTATCTTATTTTGTCTTACTTTTCTTTTTATACACGTTATTACAATTTTCAACACCATGGCTAACAATATTGCTACAGTTGCTATTATTATAACTTTCCCTATCATTAGTCTACTCATTCTTGTTAACCAATTTGCTACTGAAGAAAACCCTCTACCAAGTTTTCCCAAGACACTTTCAACCTCCAGTGGAACTAGTTCTTTGTGCAAATTTGTAATATTTGTAATATACTTTTGTATATTTTCACTTTTATCAGGAATGTAAGTGCAACAATGTTGGACTTTCAGCATTCCACAAACTCCACCCTCTTTTGCCAAAAGAATATCAAGGGCAAGCCGATTTTGCATCACCATAGCTCTCATGGCAACCATTTCGGTATTTACCATCAAGAACCCTCCCGCAGTATCTGTAGACAAACGATCTACTACTGTGGATAACTTCCGAATTTTAAATGCATTCAAAGATATTCCCACTGCTGGTATTAATGCTCCAAAAATATCACCTACAATTTCTGAAAAACGTTCCCTCTTTCTACGTGTAAAGCTATTAATCATCTTGTATGTTCCTTTTTCTTCTCTGTCCATATGAAAGATTTTTGGAAAGACCAGGCCTACATAACAAGTTCCATACCAATGGTCCGGTAACCTGTAATAAGCTCTATTCCCACAAATATAATAGATACCTGGAAATATTGGATCTTTTCCACCTTTGAATCCCCAACCTCCCAAAATTTGATAATTGTCATGGCAGATACTGGAACCTACAAAATAATTGTCATAGACTGTCTTATTTCTCCTAATACACAACTTTCCTGTTTGCGGCCAATCTAATGTCATTGCTGCATTTATCTTTTTCCCTTCATGATTTCCTTCCTCAAACGTCCGTAGATGTGTTCCTTTCTCTTTTATTGCTTCTCTTTGAAATTTCATTCTTCTTTCTTCAACCATTTCTAAAAATACCTTTTCTTCTTTCTTTAACTCACAGGTAAGGTTGTTTTTAGCTATTTCTTCTAATGTTAAAATTCTATGCTCTAAAAAGAATTCTCCTAAAACCTTTGCTTGTTTTACTTTGTTAAGTTCTGGAACTACAGGAACATTTGCAAAAATCTTATCTATATCAGTGTAATAAAACTCTAATCTACCTGTTTTATAAAATAAACTTGCTATGACACTACAGGTTATTCCATAAGTTAGAGGTAGGTGATGATAAGTCACACCTTCTGACACTGATGCAGGCAACTGCATACAAACATAACAATCTCTCACATCCATTGTCTCTACATATTCGTACAACAATTTTGTAAAAACATTTTTAGAAAAGTCTGTTACTGACTTATCCTTATGTAATTCTGCACTACTTCTTAAAATAACTGGTTCTTTAATATTAGTTTCTTTTTCTGGTTTAGTATCATTCTTTGCTTCTATTACAGCTATACTAATAGGAATTGTGATTGCTAAAACTATCCATACTGTCATTAATAAACCTGTACAAAAGCAGCACATTTTACACCATCTTTTTACAAACTCACATTTATCCCTTCTATCTCTAGTATTTTCCATTTTGCTTTTATCTTTTGTTAAATCTCAGAAAATTGTGTCACTACACCTCAGAAATGACTTAGATGCCACTCTGCTTTCAAAAGTCTTTGCTTGGTACTTTCTTTTAATTCTTTCCAGAATTCTTTCGTTGTCACATCCGGTGATTTGTCATATCCAGTAAAATTGTCACATCCGGCAGAAGCACTTTAAGTCTTCACTTCAGGTTTGTTGCATCTCACCTTTACCCATTCGGTTTCTTAGTCTCGGGTTCTCGTGAGTGTTTCCTTCTTCTTTGTAATCCGTTAGAGCGATGTACAGCCACTCAGGTGACTTGTATTTCGAATTCACTTTCTTTGTTCTTTTAGACTTTTGCAGTCGTTTTCCACTTGGCTTTTCTTGTTCCTTTTGACTTGTTATTTCATTCACCTGTTCAGCACTTTTTTCTCCTGTTCTGATTATTCTGTATCTCAATTTTCTTATATAGTTGCTGGGCCAATTGTCTCCTTTTCTTGGCCTTTTGGCTTCACCTTCTTTTTCTCCTCTTTCTGATTTCCAGTTTCTTTTTCTTGATTCAGTTTTTGTTTTCTCTTCTTCTCCACTTTCTTCAGATTCTGTTTCAACTTTTTCACAATTGTCTCTTATTTTGAAACTTATGATCTCATCTTCTCTTACTGGTGGATCTGTCTTCTCCTTCTTGTGTTCCCTTATTACTGTCCCTCCTCGATGTTCTTCCGAATTGGTATTTTCCTCACTTTCTGCTTCTAATTCTCCCTGTTCTTTTGTTTCAGTATCTGTCCCTATTGCTCCTCGGGGTTCTTCTCGATTTTCTAACTTTTTATTTGTCTCTTTCCCTACTTTGTCTATTAATATTACTTTTGAAGGATTTCCACCATAACTTGTACTTGGTTGCTCATTTAGATCATTTTCTTGTTCATTCTCTTCTCTAATTGGTTTAAATCCCCAAGTTCTCCTTCGAAATTCTTCACAGTTTTCAACTGAATCATCAGATCCTGAACTCGTGTCAGATATTTCCAGATGTCGACTTACAGGTCGATCTTCAGGTTCTGGAATTTCTGTAATTCTTCCTTCTTCTTCTTCTTCTTCCTCTTCCTCTTTAGAGGTGCTTGCAGTTGGGGTTTCCAGATGTCGACTTTCAGGTCGATCTTCAAGTTCTGGCACCCTTTCTCTTATTCTTTCTGTCCCAGTCGCTGAACTCTTATCCCACACTTCCAGACGTCGACTCACATGTCGATCTGCAGGTTCTTGAACTCTAATTGTGTGGCTGGCATGGACCCAGTTCTTCACTCCTGCACACTTGACTGCAGTTGTTGTCACTAGGATTACCTGTCGTGGCTCGTCCCAGCGAGGAACTAGACAGTTTCTTCTCCTGTGGATTTTTATGCGGACCCAGTCTCCTGGATTCAAGTCGTGGGCTGGTTTTCTTTCAAGAGTGGTCGCATCCGGTCCAACCTGATGAAACACAGAACGCACCACATCAGCCAGTCCTTTGCAATAATCCAGTACTAGATCATCAGTTATAGTCAATAACTTGTTGACAGGTACTTGTGCTTGTCTCATTGCTCGTCCCATGATCACCTCATGAGGACTAAGTCCAGTTTTCTTTTCAGGAATGCTTCTGATGGTCATCAGGACAAGGGGCAGTGCATCGGGCCATTTGAGTCCTGTAGCTTGACACATTTTTCCTAACCTATTCTTAATTGTTCCATTAATTTGCTCTACTACCCCAGAAGCCTCTGGTCTGTATGCACAATGCAGTTTTTGTTTAATACTTAATGCTTCACAAATTAATTGAATCAACTCATTTTGAAAATGTGTTCCTCTATCTGTCTCAACCGTGACTGGAAAACCATACCTTGGAATGAACTCTCGCAGCATAAGTTTTGCTACCGTTATTCCATCATTCCTTCTAGTGGGGTATGCCTCCACCCAACGAGAAAACAAACAGACGACCACTAGAACATATTTTAGTCTGTTACAAGGGGGCATTTCGATGAAGTCTAATTGCATTCTAGTGAACGGACCTCCTTCTCATCCTATTGTTCCTAGACTCACTATTGTCTTTCTTCCTGGATTAAACTGTTGACAAATAAGACATCTTTGACAAAGACTTTCAGCTATGGCTCTGAATTTTGGGTTATACCATGTTTGTCTAAAAAGTCTGATCATTGCATCTCTCCCAATATGAGCTTGTCCATGGTACATCCGTGCCATGTCTGCAATCATGCTATCAGGCATAACTGGTCTTTCATCTCTGTAAACCCACACACCATTGTTTTCTTGTCTTCTACATCCTGCTTTTATCCAGTAATCTTTTTCCTCATCATTTGCAGCTTCCTGTAACTGTCTCACCTCATCCCATGTCTCGACAGTGTTAGTAAAAAGCAAAGGAGAAGAGATATGCTCCCTTTCGCGATTCTTGTTTAGGGATACCATGTTCTCTGCACAATATTTGGCTATCTCATCCGCATAATTATTACCAACAGCTATGTAATCTTCATTTTTCTTATGTGCTTTGCATTTCACTACAGCTATCTGCTTAGGCAGCTGTATCGCCTCAAGCAGTTTCTTAACAAAATCTCCATTTCTGATAGCTGTTCCTGCAGACGTCAAGAAACCTCGTTGTGACCAAATCTGACCAAAATCATGCACGATACCGAAACCATACTGGCTATCGGTCACAATCGTAACTCGTACATTTCTTCCCAACTTACATGCTTGAATCAAAGCAATCAGTTCTGCAACTTGGGCAGACCTTATTCCTTTCAGACAAGACGCTTCCATCACAGTTGCCACTGTGCACACTGCGTAAGCTGCGCTTAAAACTCCTTCTTTCGTTCTCAAACATGAGCCATCCACAAACATGACATAATCTGATTCCTTTAAAGGCTCATCTTTTATGTCAGCTCTTGGTTTTGTGCAATATTCCAGCACATTCAGACAATCATGATCTACTTCATCTTGTTCAATTATACTCTCTTCATCTGGCAATGATGTCGAAGGATTCACATTCATACATCTATCTATGGTCACATTTTCTGCACTCAAGATTACTTTTTCGTACTTAGTCAGCCGACTATGTGTCATGTACTGTGTTTTTGTTCTTGTCAAAAGAATTTCTACTGAATGGGGAACATATACTCTCAGTGGATACCCCATCACTATACCTTCACTTTGTTCCAGACTTACACAAGTAGCAGCAACAGCTTTCAGACATCCAGGCAACGCTTTTGCTATAGGATCTAAAACAGCTGAAAAATAAGCAATTGGTCTCTTCATTGTTCCATGTTTTTGTACCAGTACTGAAAATGCACATCCATCTCTTTCACTGCAGTACAATTCAAAATCCTTTTCATAGTCAGGCATTCCTAAAGCAGGGGCCTCACACAATTTCTTTTTCAACTCTTTGAAAGATTTCATTTCTTCGTCATTCAATTCAAAAGGGTCTTTTACATCCTTCTTGGTCAGTTTTTGTAATGGTTTAGCAATCAAGGAAAAACCACTTATCCATTGTCGGCAATATCCAACCATTCCCAGAAACATTCTTACCTCTCTTTGCGTCATTGGTGCTCTCATTCCTTGAATCATTTTTACTCTTTCTGTCGCTATCTTTCGCACTCCTTTCTCAATTTTATGCCCTAAATATTGGACTTCTTTTTGGCAAAATTGCAATTTCGAAGGGGACACTTTATGTCCTCTTTTCTCTAGATGGTTCAGTAAAGCAATTGTATCGCTTACACATGCTTCTTTTGTTTTCGATGCCACCAACAGGTCATCGATATACTGCACCATCACTGACTTTTCTGGCATTTTCAAATCTTCCAGGGACTTCTTTAAAATCTGATTAAAGATTGAGGGGCTTTCTGTATACCCCTGAGGAATTCGGCACCATGCCAAAATACGCTCTCCGAACCGGAACGCAAATAATGGCTGGCTATCTGGATGCAAAGGAATAGAGAAAAATGCGTGACACAAATCTATCACTGTGTACCACTCAGCTTCATGTGGAATTTGGTATAGAATTACTGCAGGGTTTGGCACTATTGGACAACAAGGCACAACTATTTTGTTGATCTTTCTCAAATCCTGTACTATTCTATATGTTCCGTTTGGCTTTTTCAGTCCCATAATAGGTGAATTACATGGACTGCTCATTATTTCTTTTAGAATTCCCTGTTCAATCATTTTATTTATTACAGGAGTTATTCCTTCAATTATTTCTGGAGTCAATTTATACTGTGGCGTATTTGGGTAAGTTGTTCCTTCTTTTACTGTTACTTTTACGGGATCTACTTCTTTCATCAATCCAATATCTTCCCCTGTAAAATCCCACACATTTTCTTTCACTGCATTTTTCAGTTCTTTTGGAAGTTTTTCTGCATCAAATGCAGGAAACAAACCATTCATTTCAGGTTCCTGATTCATCAATGTTACTTTATACAATACATCTTCATCTGGGGTCTGAAATCCAATTCCATCTGGCGTACAATAAATTGTGCAATTCATTTTGCACAAAAGGTCACGACCTAAGAGATTTACAGGACTACAATCGCACACTACGAATCTATGCATTTTGCTAAAAGAACCAATTTTTACTTCCACTAATTCAGTAAGTGGTGTTTTAATCTGCTGATTTGCTACTCCTACTACTTGGATGTATTCACCTGAGAGAGGAAGGTTTGGAATTTCCACTGATCTAACAGTAGAACGGGTAGCTCCAGTATCGACAAGGAATGTTACATTTGCACCATTCACTTCTCCATCCACAAAGGGACCAGACTGATCTACCTCTAGAGTTGCGCCAAGTACGCACTCTTTTCCCTCTCCTAGGCACCGTCAGGAACTTTCATCCGCCTCATCCTCACTCTGTCGCAACCAATACTGAGAAATGTTAGCTGCTCGCGGCAACTGTGTTACCTGCTCTCCTCCGTAGAATCCTGTTTCTGTACTGTATCTTTGCTGGTTAACAGTGTTGGGAAGTGGTGGTTGTGGCACCTGACCTTGTTGAACAACTACCTCATTCTGCACCTGTGGAGTTAATGATTGATTTTCCGGATTAGGTTTAGGTGGGAACTTACACTCGTTTCTCCAATGCCCTAATTTTCCGCAATTATGACAGGGCCATTTCTTCTTTGCCTCCTCTAGACTCACTTGACCTTTCCCTTTACCTATGTTAGGTCGCGATTTATTCTGTCCTGTTTCATTCCCACTATTATTGTCCAATTGAGCTTCTTGCTTTTCTGCCACTTTCACCTGTGCCCACATTGCCTTCTCTTTCAATTTACGCTGTCTACTCTCAATATCATCACTACAATACTTAGCATACCTCAGTACCTCATCTACCGTGCCATTTTGCCAGTTAATCATATGTTGTTTAATCATTTCACTAATCTCTGGTTTCAGCCCAAACACAAATCTGTATACGAAATGACTCATATCTTTTTCTCTCAACTCCTCATATCCACTATACTGCTTGAAAACCAACAACTACCTTTCATAATAGGCATGTACAGACTCCTTACTTTCCTGTGTAGTTCTATCGATTTTTACCCAATCTGTTTCTTTAGGAGGAATCTTATTTTTCAAAAAGGTAATCACCTTATCGTACTTGCTCATCACCTCAGGACCTGGAGCTCCTGTCTTAGGATCTCTTGGATATTCTGTAGTTGGCCAGTCAACTGTAATTTTACACTCAGACCACAAATCAGTTGGCACCACTATGTCAAACAATCCATCTAAATCTATCCACAACACTTTTGAAACCTTCACAAACCTCTCCACTTGTCGGTACCATTCAACTGGTTTCTCTCTCAGCTTCGGGAATTCATTTGTAAATGACAGTATATCCTGTCTAGTCCAGGGAACATGCACATAACTACCACCTGGAGTTTCTCTCATAGGGTATTCTCTTGCAACAGGTTCCTTTTCAGTTATCATAAAAGCCAAAGAAGCTTTGTCTGTAGTTTTCTCATTCTTTTTTGTCCATCTAACTTTTCATCTGTCCACATCACCCCATTTTCTCAGTAAAACAATTAACTCTGTTATCTGTGTCAGCCTTCCTGCTGTGTTCAAGTTTTCAATATCTTTCTCACAAAAGTCTACTCTGTATGGTTTCTGCAATGTTTTCACTTTCGCAAAATCTACTCCAATTTCACTTGCTATCTCTTCTAGTTTGTCATGTAAATTTTTAGCTCTCCATGTAATACTTTTGCACAGAAACATTATTTCATCATCCTGGTAATTTTTTAGCTTTTCTGTACCAATCGTCCCTAAAATTAATTCTTCCATGTCAATTTTTAACCTAATTACATCTAATGGTTTTTCTTCTGGTTCTTTTATTTTAAATGCCTTCATCCACTCATTTAACTCATCAGGAGTCGGACCTATGGGTGTATTATTTAGTTCTATCCAATTACCACTCTTTTCAGGAGTCTCTGTTGCAGATTCTGTTACCATATGCATTTTTCTACCATTACACTCATTCACAGTCAAATTTGTAGGTGGACTTGGTCTGTAAGTACTAGCCAAATTACTTGTACTTGCACTTGGTTCCATCCTTTCTTTTTCTCTCTGAAATTGTGAACTCATAGGAATCACTAAGGACCGTTCATCAATTTTCTGATTCTCAAAAACTGGTATTACTGGACCTATTGTTACAGGTACAGTCACAGCTTCCATGTTTTTCGTTAATTCCCTAATTTTCTCAGTCAGTTCTTTTGTTGTCCTTGCTAATTCACTTGCATTGTCACTTTCTACTCCTTCATTTTGTGAAGTTCTTATTTGATCTTGTGACCTATTTATTTCAATTCTTTTTCCCGGACTTTTATTTCGCACAGTCTCTATTAGCGGCGCATTTGGTGTCACCACTGTAGAACTCTGCTGATACGGAGGGGATTTCTATTTAAAATATCTTCCAGCAATTCATCATCCGTTTCACTCTCATGCATATATTTTTCCCTCTCCATATGTTTCTTTTTCTCAGTACGTTTTCTCTTAGTCTCTTCCTCAACTGTAAAAGCCGGAAACAAACCTCCTGTCATGTTAGCACATCTCCATCGTTTTATTCTATCCTCATGATTTATTCCCCACATTCTTCCAGGCATAAACTCATGATCCCTTAAACCTCTGAATCTCTCTCGCTCATACATCTCATCCTCCCATTCCGTCAATGCTTCAAACTGTGTCGGTCTAGGTCTAGGTTCTAGATTTGTCATCTTTTCTCGCAAATTTCGCAAAACCGCTACACTAAATGAACCATTCTCAGGGAAAGCTAATGCACCATCATTCTTCGTATACTTTGCCCAATTTTCTAACCATATGCATGTATGATATCCATATTTCAGCATCATATGTGAAGCTGCTGATTTCGGCGGAGGAATTACTTGTCCCTCTCTAGTCACAACCTTTTTGTCTTTCTTAAAGAAATTCTTAATTTTTGTCGTCCATGACGTTCTCTCCCTTTCATACTCGTAATACGGCATGTTTTCGATTGGTTTTTCTCTTCAAACCAGCACTGTTCCGTGTACGGAACTTCAACCAATCACAGCGCGACTCACAGCTAACACACCAATCAGAACGATTCCCTTCGTCCGCGGACCAACCAATCCTAGCGCGGCACTTTTCTACGTCACTCTTGACTCTGTGTTCACGTGACTAGCGCACTATCCAATCCTAGCGCGGCACTGTCGATGTCACTCCTGCTCTTTTACCCCTCCTTTACAAAAATTATCGGCAATTTTTCTTTTCACTGTTTCTTCGTTAGTTACAACAATTAAAACAATTCCATAGTCTGATTCGCTAAACCAAAGTGACAGCTTTGTCCTTTTACACAAGAATCCTGTATTTCCAGTAGGCAGCGCTTACCTCTACCCTACCACAGAATTATTAACTCTCGCCGATAAAGTAGCACTTCCCTCTACCTTACCCTTCTTTCAAGCAAACAATTAACCTGTTTCTCTGGGGATAAGACACATGTGGAGACTATGCTCCTGAGAATTAAGGCCAGAGTTTCACAAGAAAACGTGATTTGCTATCTCAGTTACACACCTTTCATACAGAAATCCCTAACATAACACAACCTGTGTTATTACCAAAATTTGAATTCAGACCATGTACCAAATTCCATGTGACTTCTCTTGCCACACGTGTTCCACTTCCTACATCCCAGAAGCGTGAAAACTCACATATAACATAACACGACTCAACATATAGTATTAGTCATCAAAAATAATCAATAATCAATAATCAATAATCACCAAACTAATCTATAGAAACCATAACTCTGCTACCAAGAAATCTGATGCAGTGCGTACAATAAAAACTATTTTCCTCCTAGGTCACTTATCGGTCATCCAGGGGCGACTTATATTTTCTCACATCCACATGACGATGGGGCCCATAACATCGCCTATCACACACACACACACACACCTGGATTTCCTCTACACCTTTACGAAATTCTATACTCCTAGGAGAAACATGAGAACTAAATGAAAAACATCATTTATGTACCGCTGGAAGGAGCCGGGATACCTTATTACCTTAACCTATCGCTTTCTTAGTTATTTCTTAAGATATTCCTGCTCATTGTTTTGTCGATGGATCATCTAGTAAGAAATCAGTTTATAGTGATTAAGACCAGCTAAATCACAATAACCAATTACCAGTGTCACAATCATTTAGTAAAATAACCACTGAGTCGTTTGATTTAAGAATCTTAAATTTTATATAATTTTAAAAGCATGAGAAAGAATTTAGACTTTTTATTCAATTATTCATTCATTATTAATTCAAATATTTATTAAGCAAAATCAATTTTATTGCAGAAAGGAAATTTTGTCATGAAGCAAAACCCTAATTACCTGCCTATCTTTCCTAATTTAGCCTAATGATTTCTAACCTAAGTTTAAGAATTAAAAATAACCTGATTCTCATACTCAACTGGAAAAATAAGACAGCAACAGAAACTTCAGCTCGTCAGCATCAGCTACCGCAACCCGTCTCATCTAACAGTCTTTCAGCATCTCCCGCTCAGTAAAATGGATCGATCTGGATCACCAAGCACTGGAAGCCACCAACTCCAACACCGACTCTGACTGCGACTACCCCTCCCACTAAGAGTAGGCCTTCTTATACCCTAATTCTAACTTTGCTAACTAAATTGTTGCAACATTAATAACGCGCTTTTCTTTCATTGGTTCACTCATTTCATCTATTCATTCTTAATCAAGTTCTCCCGGATCCAGCTTGTTCTTTTGGAATGTATATGTTCATTTCCTTTCTCACAGTTCAAGACATGTTTCCATCCGCTTCGATCAGTACATTTGTAACTTCTTTCGATACATTCGAGAACTCTGCAGGCATTGTCCTTTCTCTTAAAACGGTTTCCCACGACTCTTTGCTGATCACCACGGCACACTATCAGTTCAATTAGGTCACATCAGCCTTGACCATTCTTGCATCCTAGCCTCTCAGCATCATCACGTGGTTAGCCTTTCTCCAACTTTTTCTCCCTTGTCACGCGTTTTCCCAGCACATGCGCACTCTAATAACCGGCAGCCATTTTATATCGCCACTCGTTTATACTTAGAAGCACTATTTAGAAATAAACAAAACATAATTAAAATAGAGAAACATAGCCTTTTCGTTTCCCTCCCGTCATCTACGTACCCCAATTAGTTATTACCTAGCAGAAAGCAACATTTAAGCTGTTCCTTACTTACCATCACTATTGTTTTTGCAACGTCACGTTTATATTCTATGAAGCACAAATCATGCATTTATTATTTATTTAGTACGCAATTATTTTATGTTATAATTAGACACACAGACATTTGTTAATAGATTATTCAGCCCATATACTTGCGTGTTACCCTTCCCTCACGTACATTGTTGATTAATACATTTAAACGAACATTTTATTAATTATTTATAAAATTTGTTAGGGGTTACATTTTTTTATTTTCTCTGCTCCATCAATGGCCAGGGGGTCCTCCTCATCATCACTGAAGAGATGCCTGGTCTGCTCTGCAGGAGGTATTGATTGTCCCTCTGCAATGTAAAGGGGACATGCAGGTTAACAGTGTGTTCCATGTATGTTGACGCATTGTACATGTTTACATACAGACTGCATGACAATGTACATTGTGACTGTTTTGGATGGGCTGGCTATTTGATGGGAGACAGTGGACATTTCGACTACATGACGGATGTGAGGTTGTACTCGTACATTATCATCTCACAGTTTCCTGCTATGCCAGATGTGATTGGCCAGTTGTGTCCTCTGTTCTGTAGTGAAAGTGTTGCACTTTGTACCACATTGTCGTCAATGTTGATGTGCTGTGATTGCTATGTGTGTGTGCTGCATTGTGGGAGAGTCGCCCCTGCAGCTCTGATTTAGTGGCCCCTTATCCCTTTGAGGCAGTGTGCCTTTGACTTGTGTGCTTTTAAGGTGCTGAGATGTTGGCAACTTGGGTCATTTGTGCTCTTGGACGTTTTTTTTACTCTTGTGCATTGTTTGTCTGCAGATGTGTTGTTGACGTCAGGGGTTGTATGTGCACGTGGATGTGTCAGAGTGTGACCTGCTCCTTTGAGGATGTGATCCACACTGGGCCACCTCAGTGTCGTGTCGTGCACCATGTCATGTATTTTGACTGCAGCCATGCTATTGGTCATGCAGTGTCACTTGCATTGTCAGTGTGGCTCACAGAGCCGCTGCTTTGCTGGATTCAGCACATGTGCATGGGTAGGTTGTGAGATTGGTGATAGGGATGGAATGGAACCTGCACCCCCCCCCTAGCGCCTTGAGACCCTTACGGGTGAGTAGTCGCGCTTTAACAAACCCCTGATTGATTGATTTGAGGGAGGGGGGCCCTTTGTGCACATAGTGGACGGGGGCCTACTTGGTGTTTCTATGTGTGCTGCAGTGTGCCAAGGGTATCAGGGACATGTTCCACAATCATTGTGGGTGTGCAGTGTGTTACACATTATTGTGCATCTGTGCCATTGTGCCCATTTCCCCCCGTCCCCCCAATCCCTGGTCGTTACTCACCCTGTTGCTGTTGGGTCAGGTCATATCGAGCTGTGTCCGGACCCCCAACTCCTTGTACCGTCTCAACACTGATGACTGTGGCCACCATTTCCTCCAGCTCATCCAGCTCCTCCTGTGGCGCAGGACTCCCACCTCCAGTCGCCGTTGCTGCCTTCCGGTTGGCAGCGAGTTTCTGCTTGGTTTGGCTATTCACATCATGCCAGCGCCTCTTGACCTCCTCCATTGACCTCCTCAACACTCCGACTGCATTCACGTTGTTCACGATCGACTGCCATATTTCCGTTTGTGTTGCCAATGACACAGTGGAGGTGACGAACAGTTGTTGGTAGTGTTCTATCACCTCCGTGATGATGATCCGGTTTTCCTGCGGACTGAACCCCGTCTTCCTCTTCCTCTTCTCCTTGCCCTTCCCCGAGGTTCCTTGCTGGTCGTCTGTGGGGCTTGTGGGGTTCGCGTTGTCCTCTGCACTCGGTCCGGGTACATCCATGGTGCTACGCAGTTTCAATTATTTTGTTTGTGTTTTTCGGTGCTTTTATAGTGCATTTTCTCGCATGACGCATGGGAATTGCAGGCCTGTCGCTGGTTATCGCTGATTTTTGTATCGCGATTTGGGGCATAGCAACTTTTTTCGCGTTCGTGTTTCGCATTTTTTGGCATCGCGTTCATTTTAACGCGGTCATTTGGCGCGTTATCGTGTGACTATCGCATGGTGCCTCCGGGTTGAGAATACACCGTTAACACGGCGTTATTTTCCCGCGATGGACTGCGATGTGCAAAGTTGCGTTAAGCTAATTTCGCGATAATTATCACACGTTCTTGAGAATATCCCCCTTTGTGTTTAGTTATGAGTACTTATTTACCATCTAAGAAAATGGTTTATGTACAACACACAACATTACATCCGAGGGGAGAAACTGTATTTTCAATTGGCTCAAACTGTGAATCATTTGCCCGTTAGAATTCGGTGTTTTTACTACAAACATCGATTTTTAGAGACTATGAGTTATCATAATTGTGTCATGATGTTGTTGCTCTGACTAAATCTCCTTCTTAAAGTACAGCAGCCAATTGTGCATTATCAATTAAACGTCTGATGTTATACAAGGTGTTTTATAGAATGTGCAGTGCTACCTTACAATCCAAATGTGTACTGAGATGTAGAAACGTTACGAAACTGTGATGAATAAGTTATTCAATCACCACCGACAACCCAAAAATGGAAACAGCACCTGCAACTGTCAAACCATGAAATTGTAGGACACCGAATTCTGGGAAATGATGTTGTGCAGTCACTAGGCATATTTTCACATTAAAATCATAATTACTTAAAATTTTAAAGTATAGGTTGTGAAAAAAACTAAAAGTCAAATTCGATGTTCGTGTCCCCTCTCTTCTCCATACCTGGAATATGTTAAACGAAGGAAAAATGCCGAGAAATGCAATTCAAATTTTAAAGCTGCTGTCTAAACTTGGAAGATGAGATCAGACAAATGACGACTAAATGAGATCATTTCCCATAGAGACTTCTGCGCTCATTGCAAAGGTGTAAAAGGAGTAAAAAGTAACATCTTTCTACTGTAATATATAACACTTTCCGATTGATATGCCATCACTCAGATGTGTCACTTGATCACCTCTCACTAATGAAAGTCCAACTCCAAGAAAGAAAGAACTTTTTACCTCCAACTCAGTATTCACCTTTAGCCGTCAATGTTGCTACATGAATCATATCCTTCTAAATTGCTCATACTTACATTGTTCGTTTAGTTTAGTTCAAAAAAAGGAAAGTTCTGCCCAAAACCAGCGTGCTCACGTACAGAAACTATATATTTATTGTTCTTATACTTTGTGCATGAATCTGTGATACCACTAGGAGTTTTCATTCATACATTTGCACGGTTGTAAGAAGGGAAATACTCCCATAAGGTCTACAGCGAAGACTAAGTTGAAGCAGTGAGCACACATTAAGGCTTGACAGATATTGCCAATGAGGTAAACATAGATCACATTCTGATCCGCAGTCTTGAGGATTAAAGGCATTGAAATGGTGTAGACATGGTAAATATTTGAAAATCTCTTCTGTGATAGATGTTGTAGCTAGAAAAGTTTAACAGCCTGTACATTTCATTGGTGTGCTCCTCTTAATACATGTGAATCTACATGTTGTACATGTTTGGTTGCATTACTCGAAGGAGGAGCTATAACTTGTTCCTTTAATGTAGCTTCTTGTCAATGTATATGTGAGAAATGGGGTTACTGGTTGACTGGGAGGTGAGCCCTGGTCAAGCAGCAACCAAAATCCTTCTCGGGGTAAGGCATAAGCAAACCCCAAATTAACCTGTGCTCAACCTCCTGATAGCTTGGCACAGAACTGTCAGGCTGAACTTAGAGGCGATGTGTGAAGTAACAGTAAAAAAGTGAAAGCACCACATAAAAAGATCCCACACCACGTTAGATAAATAGAACAAAATATATTAAACTAAAAAAGACCAAAATGACAAAAATCCAATCAGTAGATCTGGAGATATGCATTTTTAAAGAAGAAAGTGTAAAAGAGTGCCTAAAAGCAAAAAGCACCAACTCAGGACATCTGGTCGCTCTGGACCGGATCAAATTCAAAAGTTCAGGCCGACACAATGGAGTGCAGGTTGGATACAGTCCCAGGTTAGTTATGCTGAAGGTTTACAGTCTCAAGTTTGTGCCAAGAGTCCAGCTTGCGTTGCAGAGGGCCATGAGAAAGGTGGGCGGGCACTGCTGGAGCTTCACGGTGGCAGTCCGCTCGATGCTGCAGTAAGAAGAGTCGGGATGACGGAGCTTTGTGCTGATTTGTGGTGCAAGAGATGAGGTCTTGGTGTGAACGGGCCCGTTTTGCATTTGTGAAGAGCCCAAAAGCTTGATTTCAGCATCCGTGAGCCACACCAAGGGTCCAGTGCCTGAGGGGTACCACTTGGGGGTCTGTAACTCACTGTAGCTGGGTCTAGGGGCTGGTGTAGTATGTTTGGGACCTTTTATCTTCCTGAGGCTCAGATCAGGAGGCCAGCAGACTAGCCCATGAAGTCACTCTGGGGACCTGGGTGCAAGATGGAGTTGCATTTCCAGTTCTTCCCCAGGCAAGAGGGCAACAGGCAGTAGGACAGCACAGCAGGGTGGCAGTTCCATTAGAGCAGCAGTTGAGCAGAGTGGCAGTTCTTGTAGGAGCACATCAGTCCTTCTTCGTTGCAGAGTATCCACAGGTCGAGAAGTGAAGTGTACAGGAGAGTTTATATCTGAGGTCCAGTATTTACACACAGTTATGCTTTTGAAGTGGGGTGAAGCTTCTAGATGCAAGCCTTTGAAGTGCACAGATGCCCTGCCTTCCTGGCCCTGGCCCCAGACTAACCACAGGGGTATGCAGCCCTTTATGTGGA
This sequence comes from Calotriton arnoldi, assembly GCA_963921515.1. Taxonomy (NCBI): domain Eukaryota; kingdom Metazoa; phylum Chordata; class Amphibia; order Caudata; family Salamandridae; genus Calotriton; species Calotriton arnoldi. The sequence continues at coordinate 1,132,146 of CAWUFW010003132.1, forward strand.
GAAAGGACACAGCCTATTCAAATGTAAGTGGGGCTGGTCTCAGCTCTTCCCACCCATCCTGCCAGTGATGGCCCATCCAGTCACACCTAACTCCCCATTTTGTGTGGCCATCTAGGAGGAATTTGCAAAGCCCGAATGTCAGCCACACCCAGTCATGTGACCCATAGACAGCTGCAGGCACCAAATGGCTAAGGCAAGTAAATACCAACTAGCTAAAAGTGGCATTTTCATTATTGCAATTTAAATCCAACTTCACCATAAATTGGGATTATAAACTGAAATTCCAGAGACACCAAACATGAACTAATTACCTATTCCCATTTGGAAATTACACTTATAAAATGTAACAAGGTAACTCTAATGCTATCTTATGGGAGAGGTACGCCTTGCAGTAGTGAAACATGGATTTGAGAGTTTTTCACTACCAGGGCATGTAAAACTTAAAAGTACTTGTCCAACCTGTAAAATATATTGTACCCTGCCCTCTGGGCTGTCCACGGCCTATCCTAGGGGTTGACCTATATGAATTAAAAAGGAAGGTTTGGGCCTGGCAAAAGGTTTATTTTGCAAGGTCGAAATGGCAGTTTAAAACTGCGCACAGACAGGCTGCAATGGCAGGCCTAAGACATGTTCAAGGCTACTTAAGTGGGTGGCACAATCAGTGCTGCAAACCCACTAGTGCATTTAATTTACAGGCCCTGGGAACATGTAGTGCCACTTTACGAGGGACTTATATGAAATTAAATATGCCAATTGGGTATAAGCCAGTGTTACCATGTTTTCAGGAGAGGGCAGAAACACTTTAGCACTGGTTAGCAGTGGTGATGTGCACAGAGTCCTATGGCCAACAAAAACAAATTCAGTAACAAATAGGAGGAGAGGGGCATGGCCAAGATGGCGTCTCGATAGGACGCAGCCGTTCAGCTCTCCGCTCCCACTGGGCCCTTTATCGCACTTCCAGAGGCCGTAAGTGCACCGGAGCCTGCCTGAGCAGTCGATGGAGAGTTGCGGCACACCCTGGGAATCTGCTGTGATCTGGATCCCCGGGAGAGAGGCGGCAGTGGGTCCTCGACGGAGCGGCTGGGGACGCGCCGGAATCCTGGGAGAGGCCGCAACGGTGAGCCTTAATCTCAGAGCGCCTACGCAGGTTTCCTGGTGGTCCCCCGGAGCTGTATACGGGGGCCGCCACCGCTATACGACACCCGCCACCAGACAGCATTCCCAGCGGCAACTGTGCAGTTACGCACCAGAGGCCGCGGAGGTGAGCCCAGGCTGCGAGTTCTACGTGAGGCCCTGCCTCGGCCGGCCTGGTTGGGCCTTCCCTGCGGCAGCACTCACCCGAGGGAGCGGACGTCTGCGCCCAGCAGATAAAGGGCCCGCTGCACCGTCTGGCCTGAACAGACTCTCCCCCAAGGCCACAGCAGACTTCCTGGCAGTCCCCGGAGCTGTATAAGGGGGCCGCCACCGCTACACAACTTCCGCCATCAGACTGCTTTCCTGGCGGCATTGGCATGGACATACACTAGAGGCTGTGGAGGTGAGCCCGGGCTGCGTGCTCTACGCGAGGCCCTGGCTGGATCGGCCTGGCCGGGCCTTCTTTGCAGCAGCACTTGTTTGAGCGATCGGACGCCTGCGCCCAGCAGATAAAGGGCCCGCTACATCATCTGGCCTGAGTAGACTCTCCCCATGGGCCATAAGTGAGGCGATTCCTGTGGGGCAATAGATATCAGCCACATAGGACTTTGGGATCTGTGCAAGTCCAAGGGCCTCACCGGAGGAGAACCACTGCGGTAGGCCCTAAAGCAATGTGCCTAGGCATGCCACTGGATGGACTCCCAGTGCTGTGAGGAGGGGCCGCCACCACTTAGCGACACTCACTAGACTGTGCCTTTAGCCCCGATTGTGAACTCAGGAGTGGAGATTCTAGTGGGAAGTAGGTAACTGCCCCCTGGGACGTAAGGAGACACGTGCAAAACACAGGCCATGCTGGAGAAGACCTTACCGGGGGTCCTGGCCACACAGGTTCTGCTGGACCCTTAAGTCGGCCACTTGATGGTCAGCTCTGCAGCTGCCTTCACCGGTCTTGACGCGGGGAGGTCTAGTCGCAGGGCCTCTGGCGGAATAGCGAATGCCCCCCTGCTGGTAATCATAGAGGGGCGAGTGGGACGAGCTCACCGCAATAGCACCTTAGCATTACTGAGACTCCACTGCACCGACTGGCCCGTTGGGCCTCCCGCTCTGGGCTGGCACCCGTACAGAAAGGCTACACAGTGACTGCGAAATGGCAGCCTCAAAAGGCAAGAAAGACAGATCGGTAAAAGACTTGCTCCTCAAGCTGACGGCTCAGCAAGTGGAGGGTCCGCCACTGACGAAGCACCTGGACGAGGCAGAAGGCGGTGAGTGACCGGAGGGCCCGATCAGCTGATCTTTCATGGAGTCGCTGTTTTCTTCGCTCTGCGAGGATTTGTCCACCATGAAACGCGAGCTCTCAGCGGACATGAGGGAAATCCGACGGGATGTGGACTCGCTGGGGGAACGGATTAGCACTTTGGAGGAGCATGAAGCAGGCTGGGACGAAGAACTCAAGCACCTCCAGCAAGAAGTCCTTAAACTGCAAGAACAGAACCTAGTCCTCCAGGCCCACACGGAGGACCTGGAGAGCAGGTCCCGCTGGAACAATATCCGTATTCGTGGAATGGCTCTGGGTGAGGGAGATGGCGACATTGAGGCACTGGTGGCAGGCCTCTTCCGCTCCATACTGGGAGAGACCTCCGAGTTCCCCATTGAATTGGATTGCACTCACAAAATGGGCCCTAGGAGAGCGGCCCGGCCCCACCAGCGCATACCCTGACGTGCATGCACGATTTTCAGTTAAAGGAGAGGATCCTCAGAGAGGACCGGCGCCGTGCGGATTTCACCTACAAAGGCTCAAAGCCTACACTATATCAGGACTTGGCGGCCTCCACCCTACTCAAACGCAAAACTTTCCCCCGATCATGTCCTACCTCAGAGACGCTGGTATCAAATACTCCTGGGGACACCCCTTCAGACTGATCTTTCAATTCAAAGGAGAACTGAGGCAAATCCGATCCCTCTCTGTTGCTTGTAATCTTTTGGGCATCGAGGACCCTACAGCAGGCACGTCGCTCCAGCATAACCTCCCACGCAGATGCCGCAGTGGTCATGGGTGGACCACCATTAAACCTCCCGGACCGTCAACACGCCCTGACCCGGACACTATGGCCAGAGAACGCCAGGCAGTCCTGGCGTCCCTCACAGGGGCGTCTTCAGAGTAAATGCACACACCAAGGCAGAAGCTCTGAGATTTGCAGTTCTAACTCTTGATGGCCGCCAGATATAGTTTACTTATTGATGTGGGCCTTGCCTGGGGGAGCGGGGAGCTGCTGGCCACAGGTACCCTAAACTACTTCTCCAGGGAGCAGTACGCTCCAGACACTGACTGTTTGCAATTCTTCATCATTAATGTTTTTGTTACGTTGGGGTGTTTCTCTTGTTTATAATGGGTGAAGGAAGTGGCCCGATTAGGGCTACCCGGGTCACTCGCGACCTCCTCTTAGCCTTCCCAAAAATGAAGAGTCGGTGACGCAGTAGAGAATACAAACAAAGTTAGTTTATTGTAAAATACGCTGCAGCGGAGTCCAGTCTGACTAGCCTCCTTAGATGCTACCGAGGGGACTGACTGACAAACATTTGGTAACATGGGATAAACCTTCCAACACCTCTCGAAACCCCGCCCCTGAAGGAAAAATACTGCTTGGGCAGAGAGACAGACAAAGGAGGCACTGAGGATGAGCTACCACCTGCGGAATGGGTACACGTTATCAGGCTCCCAAGGCCATCCTACTCGGTCTCAGCTCTCTCTGGTGTGAGAGCATAGCTATGTCCAATGATAGGAATGCAGAGCTGAATAAACCATTCTCTTCGTGCATCTGAGTCCCGACCTTGGATGAGATATGGGAACTTTCTAAACAGCAGCTTCTGCTGATTCAGTAGGAGAGAGTGAGGGCACAGAGGCTGGGGATTGCTCACAGCACAATATGAAGGCTCAAGGAGGTGAAAATGGGGTCCCAGATGCTAACTTAGGCCTACACTATCATACAAAAGATTGATACATACACATTTGCAATCACGATTATATGACCTAGCTACATGAATACTCACATAGCACAGCATACATCATGAAGGACGGGGAATGAGACATTTTCGATTCTAACAATGTGTTCCCTCCCCTCTCCCACGCACATTTCTTGGCCTACTTGTATGCCTGCAGTTCTCACCTAGCTAGAGCCTCATTGATGCTGTCCCACAGGGGCCCGGTCAGGGGAAGCATGAACTGCTCCGAGGCAATTATCTCGCGTTATGTCTCCTTCATCTGCTCGGATGAGTATTAAAATCATGACCCTCAACGTGAAAGGGCTTAACAACCCTATTAAACGCAGAGCCATCCTGTCTTATTTGGAGAATTCCAAAGCAAACATTTGCTTGTTACAAGAGACCCACCTATTGCGCAGCGACACACACAGATTACGCTCTAAGGCCTTTCCTCAGCAATATTTTTCTTCACTTCCCACTAAGAGAGCTGGGGTTGCCTTTCTCATTTCCCGCACTTTCCCTGGGGTGGTGGGGGCAAAGGTGCTAGAGATAAGAGGGAGACTTTTGGGGCTTTCTATGACTGTGGGGTCGGACACGCTCATGCTAGCCAGCATCTATGTTCCCCATGAAGGCCAGGAGGCGTTCCTAAGTGAAGCGGTGGCTGACTTGACGTCCTCCTCTGATAGGCAAATACTTCTGGGGGGCGATCTGAATATTGTGTTTGACGGCCAGCGAGATCGCTCAGCTCAGAGGCAGGGACAGACTGGTGCTCTCTCTGACAGCACTCAGAAGTGGTTTCATGACCTGGGGTTATCCGATGTGTGGCGTCATCTCCACCCCCATTCAAATGACTACACCTTCTACTCCCACTCCTGCAGAACTTATGCCCGCTTAGATTATTTCATGGGATCCCGATCCCTCCTTCCCTTTTTACAGGACTCGGTTATCAAACCACAGGCGCTATCTGACCACGCAGCATTGACCACGACCCTGCTGTCTCCCCCAACCTCTCGCCCATCCTTTTCATGGAGGCTCAGAGACACACTCCTCCATTACCCCGAAGTTATTGCCCGCATCACTAAGACACTAAAAGACTACCTAGCCGAGAACGACACTCCTGAAACATCCATAGCGTCCCTATGGGAAACATTCAAATTAGTGGTTAGGGGTGACTTAATAGCTACATCCTCCGCAGACAATAGGATACGTAGGGGGAAAGGGAGGAGCTTTCCCGGCAGGTCTCAGAATTAGAGGGGATCCATAAAAGAACAGGTGCTCCGAAGGTATGGAGGCAACTAAAGACTGCACAAGTTCAATTAGCCAGCTTGGACTTGGACCGAGCTGAGTACGCGGCCCTCCGACTCAAACACATGTTATACATGGGAGGAGACAGGTGTGGCCACTTGTTAGCGCATAAACTTCATGCGCAGCGCCAGGCAGCGGTGGTCCCACTGATCATCGATGAGAGGGACTCTGAACTTTCCCGAGAGGCGGACATTTCTCGCGCCTTCAGGGATTTTTACGCCAGTCAAATACCAGAACAAAACTCACCTGCATACTTTCAGGGCATAACATAATCTCGCTTGTCACTGGATCAGGCCGCCTCGTTGGATAGCCCGATTCGAGCTGAGGAGGTAATTTCAGCTATCGCCAGGCATAAGCTCCTTAAATCCCCCTGCCCGGATGGGTTCACAGACATTTTTTATAAAACCTTCTGCTCAGTCCTAGCCCCAATATTGACACAGCTATTCAACGCGATCAGAGACACCTCAGATATGCCCCCCACGATGCTCATGGCATCAGTGGTAGTCTTGCCCAAGCCCAGTAAGGACGGTAGGCACTGTGCCTCATATAGGCCTATTTCCCTGTTGAACATTGATCTTAAGATCTTTACTGGGATATTAGCGGCCAGGCTAGGCCCGTTGATGCCTGGACTAATAGAACCAGATCAGGCCGGATTTGTGGCAACGAGGCAGTGTAGCGACAACACCAGGAGGCTGCTCCACCTCCTAGACAAGGTGCACCACCAATCAGTAGAACGAGCGGTACTATCTGTCGACACCGAAAAGGCGCTCAACAGGGTACACTGGCCCTTCTTAGAGACCACTCTGGAGCAGTTTGGGGTAGGGAGCCGATTCCGCAGGTGGGTGCTTAGCGGATATAGCCATCCCTCGGCCACTGTTCGAGTGAATGGCTTCACGTCTGAACCCTTTCCGATAGCCAGGGGTACGCGACAGGCTGCCCGCTCTCCCCACTCCTGTTTGCCCTCTATATGGAGCTGCTGGCCTAGAGGGTCCGGGAAAATCAGCGGATCAGCTGGGTTCTTTTTGGAGGGGAGAGGCACACCATTAGCCTATATGCAGATGATATCATCGCCACGCTTGAGTCCCCCGAGTCCTCTGTCCCGGACTTCCTCGCGGAACTGGAGGAGTTTTCCACCGCCTCTGGCTTTCGTGTAAACGTGTCCAAATCGGAGGCCTTGGGTTCCTCTTTGCAGCCATCAACTATTGATGCCCTCGTCCAAGCATGCCACATCAAGTGGGACCAAAAAACCATCCCCTACCTAGGTATAACATAGGCAGTTTCAACCGCAGAGATAGCCTCCTTAAATTACACGCGTATATTAGCACAGATACAGCGTGACCTACAGTGTTGGCACCCTTTTGGCCTCTCGTGGCTGGGCCGGGTAGCAGCCCTTAAAATGAATATACTCCCTAAAATTCTTTACCACTTTCAGACATTGCCTGTGGAGCCGCCTCCGGGCATGCTGATGCAGCTCCAGGCAGAGTTCTCCTCCTTTGTTTGGGCAGACAAGAAACCACGGATGATCAGGGACATGAGTTTTAGATCCCCAGGTGAGGGGGGTTTGGGAATGCCCAACCTAGACTACTACTACAAGGCTATTCAGATCCGTTGCTTGTTGGAGTGGGCTCAGCCGGAGTCCGAGAAGCACTGGCTCTTTATGGAGCGAGCACTGGCTGGGCAGTCTCTGTGGAAGATCCCTTTTCTCTGTAGAGCTTCTAGACCTTCAGGACTATATGGCTCCCCGATATTGCGAGCCACTCTCAACGCTTGGGACGCTATGGCCACACGCAATGGCCTCACCACATTCCCATCGCCTCTCACTCCCATCACTAGTAACCCTGACTTTACCCCGGGCCTCGATCAGACTGCTTTTTGCCATTGGGACAAGGAAGGCCACAGATCTATAGGGCACTTTTTTAATGAGAAGGGTCCCATGTCTTTTGAGGATTTTAGAGCTGATTTTGCTATGCCCGAAACCGAGTGGTATCATTACCAACAGATACGACATTGGGTGATGCAACCCCAGGTGTGTCAGGGAGCCGAGAGAAGGCTTACCCCTATGAACGATGGTTATTATCCAAGCAATCCACCAAACGACTCATCACAGAACTCTTTCACATTTTACGCCCCCTGGAACAAGAGATTAAATCTGCAAGCCAGAAAAGGTGGGAGGCAGAGCTGGGGCGGAAATTGACCCAGAAAGAATGGAGTGACATCCATTATAGGGCCCAACACTCAGCGCGCAACATCTCCAGCGTAGCGTCTGCTACCAAGATAGCGACGTACTGGTACCTCACCCCCCCCTGGGCTGCATAAGAGCGACCCCAGTCGCTCCCCGAGCTGTTGGAGGGGATGTGGAGCCGTAGGCACCCTGCTGCACATATTGTGGGAATGTCCCATTCTTAAGGCTTACTGGACACAGGTCCTGGATGAAATAGACCAACACTTCGATACTACTATCCTACGTTTTCCAGAATACACTGTCTAAGGCATCTCTGATAGACTTACATTTCCCTTCAAATCACGTAAAGGGAAGCAGATGTGTATAGCCCTGGGGGCGGCGCTACAGAATATATTGTCAACATGGGGCTCGGATAAGGCACCTTCGATACAGGGGTGGCTGCACGGGTTGTGGTATGTGCTGGGTATGGAGCGTATCTCCTTCTCTCTCCAGGGTGAAGGAGCCTCTTTTGCGGAACTGTGGCGCCCTTTCATCACCCTCCTATGCTCTGCATTTCGCGAACTCACTTGCCCTAGGTACATGTGCCTATTGCGACTCACTGCACTATCGCAAGATTCCACCCAGCCTCAGGGCCGCTAACTTGTTTGCTGTCGGCCTCAGATACTTCCTTGGTAGCACCAGGGGTGAGGGGAGGGAGGGGGAGAGGGGGGGAAGGGCGGGACAAGGGGGAAGGGGGAGGTCAGGTTGTTTTTTCTTGACTGTTCTGGATGCACTATGTAGCGTTTAATTGCCTATGGCCCACGAGCTGGGCATTAATGCTTGATGCATCTTGTTCTGTCCTTCTTGTCTTTCAAACCAATAAAAAGATTTAAACCTAAAAAATAGGAGAAAGGCAAAAAGTTTGGGATGACTGCAGAGACGGCCAAGTCCAGCAGTATACTTCAGTGTGACACCCTAAGTGCGACAGGCATTCCCATATATGGGTCTCGTGCTCACTCTGACACATCCTCTGACACATCCTACAGAGGAGCCCCAATCAGGTGAAACTGGTCTTGTGATGCTTATGTTCTGGTTCTGGATGGTCTGTGCCTGTCAGTTCAAGTTGGATTGTTCCTATTGGAGCAGAGTGAAGATGGATTTGCACATGGGCTTATGATGGGATGCGACTTTGAGAAACCACCAGTGATTGAGATTAATTCAAGCATTGCACCCATCAATCCTTTGTATACTACTTGTGAATGTGCCCATGGCAATAATTACCTAATGCATGTCTAAAAAGGAATAATGTGCTTCTAGTTTACTGTGAATATTTTAGCGTGAGCCAGCAAAGGAACTGCCTTGTTCTTTTGAAGAATAGCATTGATTCTGTAAGCGAAACCTACATATTTAAACATTCTTTCTATTCTGTAACCTTCATGACTGAAAGAATGACCTTGGAATAAATTATTCTCAGTCAAGTCTGCCCTGACATGATCCAATTTGCAACTTTCACAGATTGCCCTGTCAGCTCTGTCAGTTGGTCATGTACCTAGTTGTTGAATATCCTTAACAGACGTGCCCCACTCACCAGGTTGACCAGGATTAAAACCATATTGTTCCAGTGGGGTCACTGTGAGTAAGATTTGTTACCTTCTCCATGTCCAGCTCATGAGCTTAGTGCTGTGTGAATTTGGGGAAAAATAAAAACATAGATAACAACAGCAGCTCAGTCTATGTCTAAGCGAAGGAAGTGCCACAACTCCTTAACTGTTGCTGGAGCCTGAGTATTAGCCAAGAACGGTTTCAAGTTTAAAACACCTAACTTACAGACTTCGTCCTTGGTAAATCCTGATGGATCATGATAAGATCAATGGACCTTTGCCACAGTGGTATGAATGGAGCTAGAACAAAACATAAATTATGCATATATCATCGGCAATGGACTTTAAATGTTCAGTCAATGATGAGAGTTTGGTGAAGTTTCAACACCTTTATTTATCTTAAAAGATTAGTTTTGTTTTTTGTCATCTTTATTCAGATTAGTCGGTTTACAGAAATATCAATAAAAGATTGAGTAGTGACAGCATAAATCAATACACAGTGTTCCATAAAGGAAAGCATCACTAAACTAGTTAATTGACATATTTATTATAAGTAGAACCCATAAAGAGTCCTTTTCGGAAAAGAGCAAGAGTGAGAATAAAAGACAAACTTCTCATAAAGAGTCGTTCTGGAAACTCAGCCGAGTTCCCCACAGCTGCAGTAGCAACCGTCAATAATAGAATGATCTCTGTCGTAGCATCGATCATCGTAAAGTCCTTAGATAAAAAGAATAAGTCACCTTTCGCAGTAGCTATTGGTAACAAAGCAAAAAGATCAACTCTCCAAGAGAAATGTTGCAAGGCTGAAATATTGGGTCTGGATCTGGAGTCTCCGACTCAGTCGAACTCCAAGTGTAATTATCCTACTGTCTCTCTAGGAACACTCCTTATTATAAATTAATTATAATTTTGTATCAATAATCTGTTAGGTGTCAGCTCATCCAGCCAATGGGATCTGCTCATCCGATAGTGTTGTTAACTTCGAATGTCTTTTCACTTGATTTTCACGGTAAACATTCACACCTGTACATTAGTATAACACTGTTTCAAATGTTGTTACATGGAGGAATGTTCTCATGAGAACCTTCATACCTAAGCTAGATGTGCTATGCGTTTTAATATGAAGACAAAGAGTTTTCAGAGATGCGGAGGCAAACTATCAATATTTCTCTGATGAAGCATTTATAAATGTCTAAATCATTATTTATTTTAACAAACACAGCAAGGTCTCATTGCATTATAGTCAATGACCTAACACGGGGTGAGGGAACTAAATGTATCCTGGGTCTGAAGTCAGCACATTTTAAGCAGGTTGCTGGTGATAGCGAAAATATTCTAATACTCGTCTATTAAACAGTGAGCAAGAGTCGATAGAAAAAGGCTTTGAGGCCTAAACTAAATGTGCACATGGAAGAATGATAACTTAGTACAAAAACTTTTAATTATACTATTTCATGAACATTTCGTATTCACCACTTTAAATTTTATATATGTATATATATACATACATATATATATATATTTACATATATGATGTGATCAAAGCTCGTCAGAGCCGAAACGCGTAATGGCTGTATAATCAATAATAAATAACTGCACAGATATCGTGATCCGTGCCCATTTTGTGGAAAATTCTGCAGTTTTTGACAGAATCCAAAGTGTATATATATATATAAATCTACACTACTTCAATTCATAGGTTTGTGCATTAGATAACAAAATATTTTTCTTTTACAAAAAGAGACAAAAATGGTTAGAAACAGATCAAGGGAACAAAAAATATAAATTTTCAATATTTTGAAGCTCAGAAAATGCCCATAGAACAATGATATTATAAGAGTAAATTTTATTTAATGTGTATTACTAAAAATGATCACTGGATGTGACTCTTACTCAAAAAAACAATATTAGGAAAACTTATCTGCAAATGTTTCTGCATTACAGTGACCAGGATGATAGAGGCAGATATAGTTGCTTTTCAATACGCCTGGGAGTAATTTTAATTACATCGGAGCAATTGGAGCAATCAGAGTAACATCAGTAATTCCACATTACTCTTTGAAGCAGAATTACCGAAAATGATGCAATAATGCGCACTCGCATAATTTGGACTAAAAATTCTCCCACGCAAACACATTTAGTGAGTGCTAGTGGCTACATTTAGCAGTGTTTTCTTTGCGCAAAATGCATTCTTGCATCCATTTGGGTCAGAAGGGTGCATTTTACACTAAGAAACTCGTGCTTAATCCCGGGACTAAATTGGGGGGAAAATACTACCCCAAGTGCAAATTCAACCAGCACGAGCAGCTGCTCACGCTGCTATTTATGTTTTGTTGCATTTAACACTAGTTCTTAGTGCAAAATGAATCTTCGCATCCATTTTAAATGCAAGGGGATATTTTTGCTCTAAGAAAATAGTGCTTAATGCAGAATTACACTTCTCATGGAATTTTTGGATAATTCCGCGTGATTACGCTACCCAGAATTATGCGAGTTATGACCACCAATACCTTTTAGACTGGTTGCACTGAAATCTATTCAGTCTTCCTGGTGCTTCTCTGTAGATCTCAGTCACAGATCCTAGGATAAAAAATCCTGCTCTGCCTGTGCTTTCTGCTCCAAACAAGTGTCTCAGTTTCTTGAAGATGCTGGTAAAGTTAGGTTTGTTCTCTCTAAAACTTCTAGACTTACAGGGAATGCTCCTTTGGTCTAGATCTCTCTCTCGCCACGTCCCCATAAGGGTCCATTGTAGTCCACTGCTGACCTGGCAGCTAGCTCTCCCTCACAAGATGGAGCCTTTCCTCAGCCTTTTGTGCACCTGAATTAGTGCAGTGGGATCAGTGGTGTACAAGCCAGGCGGCACGAGTTTTGGAGGCGGTGGCCTCCCCCGCTCTTACATGCATTTGCCGCAGGGCGGTAAACGCAGGACTCGCCAGCACCCCCCCCTCGCTCTACCATGCGGCCACCGCGGGGCGGCAAAGGCAAGATCAGCCACGGGTGGCAAAGTGTCTAGCTACACCATTGAGTGGGATTGTCAATTGACCCTTGGAGTTTAATTCACTTGAACTGGAGAACAGGTTACACTTTAGTCTTCTTCACCACAGCAAGCACAATTTCTCTTTATCTTCTCTTCACAGCTCACCTAATGTCCAGGAGTATTGGATGAACTAGTGGTGAGGTCCCCATTTTTATCCAACACACTAGCCAGAGATTGATGAAATTCACTGGACCGGTCACTGCCGCATTTCAATCACTACCCCCCCCTCTTTTTCACTAGTTCTTATCTTGCTGTCCTGAAAATTATATCAAAAGTCTTTACCACAAATGGCAGCAGTCAAGCTAGTTGTCAAGAGCTCCTAGTTTGCATCCCATTCCATCTCTATGGAAGTGAAAAACCTTCCTGATCTGTGAACAGGTTTCTCCCCCTTATGAGAGCAGGTACAAGTGTCTGAGAAGGGCCCCTGATAAAAGGTTTGTCACCTGAGCTTCATTTTGCAATAACCATATCAAAGTTCAAGCCTCAGCCTCGTCCCTTTGTTAGGCTACCTGTTCCTATCTATCTCAAATGGAACTACCCTAACTAAGTGACCAGAAATTACCCTTTCCAAGCCTTCCTGCCTTCTGAAGGAGTCCTATTATTCTAGTAGAAAATGAAGGGTTCAGGCCTCATCAAGGCTTACCACTACCATGATGCAAGCCCAGCGGAATTCAATTAAAATTGGAGCTTCTGAAAAGCACAACATCTATTGTTTAAAAAAAAAACTACCATTATTAGGGAAATATATTCATGATAAACAATAAAAACAAAATTAAGTCATTTTTTCTATCATTTTACTGAGTGAAACTTCAAAAACAGATTGTAATTCACAACCTACCCTCTCCAACAAAAAATGCCACTTTGCCTATGCAGTATTTAGGAAAAACAGGACAACCCAATATTCAGTGTGAAAAATGGGTGTAAAATGTGTAGTGTAAAAACAATGTTGCATTGCAGAACTACTGAAAAGGTTTACTTTGTTAAGGAATAACCATTTTGAATTAAAGTGAAAGACAATATTCAGATACAACAATAAATAAAAAAGGTTTTGTATATTCTACAATTTAAATGCAATATGTTTTATTTCTTTTTATTAAGAGGTGTACTATCACAGCTATTCTTTGACAAAGTAAAACTTTTAAATGATTCTCCACGAGGAACATTTCCTTTGCCCTACTTTGCCTATACAGTGCAAATAAGATTTTGTAGCTGTTTATTTTTTTTATAAACAGATTTTATTGTGTCAAACGTCAAAGACAATGCAGAGCTCTGTAACCCAGAAGCCATCTGCCACAGTATAGAATGCAGAATAATTGCATTGACATTTAGAATATACATTTCCAGAAAAAAACAATAGAACATAAACAATATAACTCCCCCCATTGCACTTTTTCAGCACTGCATCTTAAACGCCACTCCAACACCCACTTTACCAAATGAAAATAATCACTGAATCGTTGGTCCCTCACTCCACCGCCCTGAACAATCAACCCGAAATCGAGGCATCCTTAGAGGGAATTGGCTCGAGGTATAGGCCTCAATAGTTTGCCCATCGCCTCCAGATCTTTGGATGTTTTTGCGGGCAGCCCCTAGCCTTAAATATTGGAATCTCTAACCCCATACATAAATCCAGGCCATTTTTCCATGCTGACAAAGAAGGCGGGACTACTGCTTTCCATTTCCGTGCAATATCTCTTTTAGCCAACATGAGCCCCAACAACATTAAATGTCGCTTATAAATATTTCCCCCGATACCCTCCATTATATGTAACAGTACAAACTTTGGCGAGAAGGGAAGCTCCCACCCCAGCACCTCTGCAAGGCAGGCCAAAACCCCTCTTGTAGCTGTTTATTTTAGTGACTTAATTTTCTTGAATATTTACATGGCCCATTTTTTTACATTAAGAACCTAAGTCTGGTTAACTGCCAGGTAAACAAAAAGAGCTGATGCGGCAATCTGATGTTCTTGTCCAGCTTTGTGGTCGTTTGAGGCATGGAGAGCTGAAACACAAGTGGATTTCCATGTTTAGTTCCAAAACCTATCCCTTCATTTTCTCCCACCTGCACAATAGATATTGGCAGTTTCTCCAAAACAAAATGTACTTTGGGGGCTAACGAAAACTGAAGGTGAATTCACTTTATTATTATTAAGCAGATGGGTATGCCCACACCTGCTGAGCACCTCACTGTTGCTAAGGTTGAAGATTAATTTCTGCTCAGTGCCACTGCTTTTTTCCATGCCTAATGCCTGGGTTGGTTTGTCTCAAAGAAGACTACTTTGTTTCCTCATTTTCTGAGAACCTATGGTTTGAGGAGGGTGAACCTATGGATGAACATTGACACACTTTCATCTTGTGACATTTGACAACTTCATTAGCTCTAATTTTGTTGAGGGCACGCATATTTAGGCCTCTACCCCATAAGAGAACAAGCGATTTTTATGGTTCTTACTGCCATACAGTAATATTAAACACATTTGAGAGAATAGATGGAAGGGGCATTTAGAACACTGTTTTGAACAATGAGAATTTTTACATTGCTTCTATTTCTCCAAGTACATTTGACACCTCAACATGAAGTTCGGCAAGTCCAAGCTCCTTTATTTGTAAGAAATTTGTTATGGTTAAAACATAGGCTTTGAAGCACATGGCACATTGTGGAAATACTGCTATGTAATGTATTATTCCAGCAGATGGTAAAAAGGAGTGGACATTTGGAGACAAACAATGATTTTTCTATTCACATTTTGAATGCTACCAGTTTTGAGAAGGGACTATTGCGCATGGTTGAGGAGCTCACTGACATGCTTAATCTTTTCTATAAATTTTTACCTGAATTGGAGTTTTAAGAGAAGGTATTTTACAAGAAAGAAAAGATCCAAGCACATGTAGTTCTATGTTCTCGAAGGAAGCCTTCCTTTGTATTACATCTTCCTGCCATGTTACATGTTTTCACTCTCTCTCTATAGCTCAATTGAAATTCAGGACCATCGTGGTAACAGGGAACTCTCAAAGTGGATTTTCTCTACCCATCACATATATTCTGCCATTCATTATCCTTTAACTTAACAAGCCATAATTCTATATTACCCAAAAAAGGCAAATTAAACACCCTTTTAAAAATGATATTTTAACTCTCTCATAAACCATCCAAATCTCAGCCAGTATCTCAGCTTCTGCTAGCCAGAAAAAGCTATGGACAGGGGTTACATATAAAAATAAAATCTGTTGAATTTACTAATTCTGTAAATAACTTAATGTCGATTGTAATTCGATCACATGGACCAACTTGGTTTTTAAGTTAATCTTGTACAACTTTAGCATAGTAGTGAATAGAAAGAGTGTCATAGATCTGATATAGTGAGCTGCTCCCCAAACTGATGATCACGCGATCCTGTTCGACTGGATTGGACAAGTCAGTTTTTGAGAGACCTCACATAAGTTGACTCATTCCTTTATTTCTCTCTGGACGTATTCCTTCATTTTACACTGTTCATGGGCAATTTTCTATCTAACTATTATCTCTCAGGCTGATTGGTTAACTGATGAGTGCTGGAATGGAAATGTCCCTTTTAGAGTAAACAGGCATATTTCCCTGCCCTGAGTGACCCCACTGCTTGCGAAACTGATATCCTTACTTTTGTTGACCCAGCTGTCACACCAGTCTTGCATGTGCTCTGAGGCGTAGGCCTATACATAGTTTTACATAGGGCCAGAACCTGTTTTGTGACCAAGAGGGGGGAACCAAGTGTGTCTCATTGCTGACATGGAATGTATACCCATGTCCTGTGTTGTTGATATGTAGTGGTTACAGTATACCAATGTTTGTGACTTGATAGAACTGGACAGACGTTCTTCTCTTTTTCAGAAAGGTTACAGACTTCCACACCCACTCCTCTAAAGTTCCACTTTAATGTGACAACCAGACCCATGTGCTGATATCCCCTATATGTGAGTAGAGTGCATGTATTTATGGTATGTTTTGTGGTAAGACTCTTTGTTGTGGTGAGAGTATGTTTGCTAGGTCCAGTGGATAGTATTTAGAGAAACCCTGGTTTGATATAGCACAAGATGGTATAAGGAATACCGCTTCCATAGACAGTGGAAGTGTATTGCCTGCCAAAAGCTGAAAGGAGACTCAGACAATGAAATGAAGGAGTATGGAGAAAGGGCTGCTGCAAGAAATTCTTTGATGGCAAAATTCAATGATGGCCTTTTAGCTAAGGATTGTTGATTTGTGTTTCATAAGTCCTGCTATTTAATGGGTGGTAGTAGAGAGAGGATAAGGCAGCAAATTCTATTGTCAAGGGTGAGAAAGTCTTTAGGCAAGGCCTGCCCTTTTTTTCTTTCCTTTATTGGTACTTCAAGAATGCTGATGACATCCAGGAGCAAACACTTTACACTTAGGGCCAGATGTACGACTGTCTTTTGCGGTCACAAATGGGAAATCAGCCCGTTTGTGACCGCAAAATTGGTCAGGGCCATGTACAAACCCTATTTTGCGAGTCGGTAACCTATTACCGACTCGCAAAATAGGGTTTGCGACTCGCTATTAGGAAGGGGCATGCCAAGGGCATTCCTTCCAAATAGCAACTCACACTTCAATGTACAATTGTTTTGCGACCGCAATTGCGGTCGCAAAACACTCAGTTTACCACTACTTCAAGTAGGTGGTAAGCCACTCGCAAATGGAAGGGGTTCCCACGGACCACTGCCTACTCTTAAAAAATGAAACAGAAACGTTTCATTTTTCTTTTTTAAATGCATCCCGTTTTCCTTTAAGGAAAATGGGCTGCATTAAAAAAAAACATGCTTTATTTAAAAAGCAGTCACAGACATGGTGGCCTGCTGACCCCAGCAGGCCACCATCCCTGGGAGTGCTAGCCATTCCCAAGGAGGTTGCAAATTGCACCTCCCTCATGAATATTAATGAAGCATGCAATTTGCGACCACATTAGGAATCGCAAACAGTGTCTGAGACACTGTTGTAAATTACAATTTGCGAGTCGCAAATTGCGAGTCGCAAAACGACGCAATTTGCAACTCGCAAACTGTAAGGGTCGTACATCTGGCCCTTAATTCTGGCCATGGTTTGGATACTCCTTCTTGGAGCCAGCATCATCCCTACCTGCTGTGTTAGCCAAAACCTTATGCAAATGCTATCTCTTCACCACAGCCAGAAAATGACATTTGCACTATAGGCAGCGGCTCAATTTAGCAATTACATATGTTTGCTATTTGAGAATGGGAAAATGTTAAATTATTATTTTTTTAAACGAAAAAACAAAGGTCATAATCACTTTGGCCAGCGGAGATGGACACATGTCTAAGAATTATGCACCCAGTAAAACTGGAGCTCCAACAACTATGCTAAGTTATCCATGATCTTAAAAGTATAAACCATGGCCACATTGTGTTTTTACAATTTTTTTGCTTCATGAATTAGATCTTGCTATTCCTGAATCAGGCCTTCATGGAAACAATCATTCCATTTTCTCAGATTGAAAACGAAAACATGACTAGAAGTAGATTTCTGACAAATCCGATGCTGCAAATTTAGCTGATACAGAATGCAACTGCTCACCTCTTCACAGAAACTGGGTCTCTAAACAACAACTGTACCACTTGTTGAGCCCTTCATTGATTACCTATGAAACTGTCACTGAATATAAACATCATACACTGTGCTTTCCTTTTTTTCTTTAGGTCTCGCCTAGGCAGCTCATGCGCTGTCTCTTCGAGACATGCTGTATACACTGCATGGGCTTAGAGCACACCCATCATTTTTGATTTGTTCCTTTGTGTGTCCGCTAGCCTGAAGGAAGCCAGGGTCATCCCCCTATTGAAAAAACCTGCGGCAGATGCAGCCAATCTTAAGAACTATAGGCCCATCTCCCAGCTCGCCTTCCTGGCGAACGTAGTGGAACAACATGTTCTCAAAACACTCTTGCTGTTCATTGAGGAACAACAGCTACTCCAGGTACGGCAGGCTGGCTTCAGGGCTCACCATAGCACAGAATTGGTGATGCTGTCAGTACTGGACGAACTCAGATTTATGGCCGACAACAGGAAGCCGAGCACCCTGATTCTATTAGACCTGTCAGCGGCGTTCAATACGGTCAATCACGCACAACTTTTGGCCCGGATCTCCGATTAGGGTATCCATGGGCTGGCACACCAATGGATTGCGTCCTTTCTGTCAGGTCGGTCCCAAAGGGTCCAACTGGGTGAGCAGGTGTCTAATATCAGCCCACTTACCTGTGGTGTCCCCTAAGGCTCAGCGCTGTCCCCTCTCCTTTTCAACATCTACCTCCAGCTACTTGTGGCCGCGTTGGTCCACATGGACTGCCAAGTGTTTAACTATGCGGACGACACACAATTAATCCTTCAGATCGATAATTCTTCCCAGGCCCACGCACGTGTGCAAAACATACTTAGATACACAATCAACTGGATGACAGCTAATTCGCTGAAAATTAATCCCGATAAAACCGAGGTCCTCGCCATCCCCACCAAAAACAACCCCTGAAATGACCATTTCTGGCCACAAGAGCTTGGTACCACCCCTATGCCAGTTCCAGTTGTAAAAAGCTTAGGCATCAAAATTGATGCCAATCTCTCCATGACAAACCAAGTTTCCACCGTGGTTGGAACCTGTGTGGGCCTTCTGAGACAACTGCGGAAACTAGCCCCTCTCCTCTCATTTGCCACACTACAGATGGTCGTGTCGGCAATGATTGTGTCAAGGCTGGACTATGGCAATGCCTTATACATCGGTCTCCCTGAGAAACTGATCAGTAAACTACAAGTGACCATGAACGATGCAGCTAGGCTGATCTTCAGGCTCCCAAGACGGGCACACGCTACCCCCCTACTGCAGCAGCTGCACTGGCTCCCCATTAAACAGAGAGTAAGGTTCAAAGGCCTCTGCATCGCCCATAAAGCCATTCATGGCCAGGCCCCAGTATATATCAAGGAGCGCCTAGGGAACTATGTGCCGGGACGTACACGCCGGTCATCCGAGGCAGGCCTTCTGGCCTGTCCGCGGTTTAAAAGTACATCTAAAGGCGGTAGAGCCTTTTCTGTTTTGATTCCTCAACTTTGGAATCTGCTACCGGAGAACCTACATAAGGAACCCGCACTCCTCCCTTTCAGGAAACAACTCCAGACTCTTCTGTTTAGGGAGGCTCTGGACATAGCATAAAGCCCCTCCGAGTGTTGTACTTGTGACTATTGGTGGGATTTAGCCACTCTCTCGAAGCGCTAAGAGACCTGCCGGTGATTATGCGCTTCACAAATCCCAGTTAACATAACATAACATATCATTGTGTGCCCTTAAAAAATCCTTGCTTTTTGTGGTCAATCACTTACATTTGTCACACCTCTTGGTGTATTGTTACTGCCCTTGGCTACTGGCCCTATTACTTGTAGGCTTTCACTTCTGCTCATTTATGTGTTTCACCGCACTATTTGATTCTTTTGCTTCAGCTCGTGTTATAGGATTGTCAAAAAACAAGCTCAACCTACCCTGAAAATCAACTCCTTATCTCGTTTCTTGTTTTCCTTCCCCTGTCGTCGGTGTCTTTGATATTTCCTGTCCTCGGCATGTTCCCCCCTCCTCCCTGCTTGTTTTTTGTTGTTGTAGTTTTTATATCGCACGTTCTTGATCCAAAGGTATTGGAGTGCTTTATATGAGCACCAGTTACATTACACAAGGACGCATTCATTTTTAGTAGGCATGGGGAGATTAAGTGATTTGCCCGGAATCACAGGATGTTGAGCCAATGCCAAGACTTGAACCAGGATCCCCAGTTCCAAAGTTAGCAGCTCTGGTCACTATGCAACATCCTCTACCCAAGTCCTTTCTTTATTTCCATATGATTTGTACTTGTTTCATGGGTGCAAATTATCGGAGTTGGGGGATCTCTTAACTAATAATTTCAGAGTGAAAGAATTCTAGGTCAGTGCCATCAGGCATCAAAAACGAGCGTGACCCTTCTGTTATCAACACGGTAATCTTATCACTACTACAGTCAAAAACCAGTATTCTGCCTAACTGTACAATGGCCCCTGTTAAGGACTATGACTAATTCGTGCACGATGACCTCTGCCTGACTATCGAATGGAAGTGGTTTTACTTTAGAGCGGATATGTGCCAGATGGCATGTTCCTCAGCCAAGCATGGGAAAGATATGGTATGCAAACTGTAGCTCAGTGGAGATGAGGAGAGTTTGCTCTGTGCCAAAAAAGAATGTAACTAAATCACTAACATCTATCTATTATCGGTTGCCTCGGTTTGGGATACCCCTTCCTTATTTCCCCCTCCCCTAGGAGGCATGGCTGATTTGCGTGCTTCCTTTCATAGTGTTCTATGAACGCTACATTTTAAGCTTTGCAAAGAAGTGGCCCTGTTGCCTTGCTTGTTGGTGACAGGTGCCCCTTGCAGAAAGGCTCTGGGCATTCAGGTACTAGTTACTGGGTGGGCAACTGCTTCTGCTGCTCTCAGTGTTACTTCTGCACTGCGTCTCCCACATCTCCTCTAGCAACAGCAGCACTGCCGCATGGCCCACATCTTCCCCGGTACTGCGGCCCCCAACCTTGGCACCATGCCTATCCTAGACAATGAGTACCAGGACTCGCTCAGCCCTCTGGTGCCATCAGGCATCAAAAACGAGCAGGACCCTTCTGTTATCAACACAGTAATCTTATCACTACTACAGTTAAAAAACAGTATTCTGCCTGACTGTACAATGGCCCCTGTTAAGGACTATGACTAATTCGTGCACGATGACCTCTGCCTGACTATCGAATGGAAGCAGTTTTATTTTAGAGCGGATATGTGCCAGATGGCATGTTCCTCAGCCAAGCATGGGAAAGATATGGTATGCAAACTGTAGCTCAGTGGAGATGAGGAGAGTTTGCTCTGTGCCAAAAAAGAATGTAACTAAATCACTAACATCTATTTATTATCGGTTGCCTCGGTTTGGGATACCCCTTCCTTATTTCCCCCTCCCCTAGGAGGCATGGCTAATTTGCGTGCTTCCTTCCATAGTGCTCCATGAATGCTACATTTGAAGCTTTGCAAAGAAGTGGCCCTGTTGCCCTGTTTGTTGGTGACAGGTGCCCCTTGCAGAAAGGCTCTGGGAATTCAGTAACTAGTTACTGGGTGGGCAACTGCTTTTGCTGCTCTCAGTGTTACTTCTGCACTGCGTCTCCCACATCTCCTCTAGCAACAGCAGCACTGCCGCATGGACCACATATTCCCCCGGTACTGCGGCCCCCAACCTTGGCACCTTGCCTATCCTAGACAATGAGTACCAGGACCCGCTCAGCCCTCTGGTTCTGTTCCTCTTCGTGTGAGTATGTGGGAGGAGGGAGTCTGATGCACAGTTGCTAGGAAAAGGGTTAGTGTGTAGCGAATGTGACAGAAGTGTATAGGTGAGGCAGAAGTCTGTGCACATCTTTGGTAGAGTCAGCTCTTGTTACAATGGGCAAAAGCCCTTACATGGCAGTGGCTGCTCCTGTATGACAAATTCATCTATACTCCGTATCCTGATCCCAGTGGAAATGGCAATTAGAGTGCACTGGAGATGGTATTTGATTTTTGTGAGGCTTATAAGCACAGGAGAAGGTTGTTCTGGCCCAGATTTAGAGCTCCTTCCTAGCCCCATTTTACTAGGGCTTCAGTCCTGTACTTTTCTCTTAAAGCTATTCTTATCAGATCCTGTGTTCAAATTGGTACAGTTGAAGCAAGCAAAGATTGATGCTGATCAGGGAACAAGTTGTAACAAAAGAGGTGGGGGAACAAACCAAATTGAGCAGTATGCAAGTGATATAATGGCACGTGACATTGCACTTGGTATCACAGGAAGTGACATCACAACTAATAGTGGGCAGTAAACTCTGCTCCGCCAGTGGAATACACAGAGTTTTGCCCACTTCACGCTCCGCTTGAAGCGTGGAGTTTGGCAAAAAACTCCGTCAGCCGTGCACCGCGGAGTTTATAGGTGCTAGGAGTGGGAGGGAAAGGTTTATGATTCCTTAGGAGTTGAGAGGACGAGTTCATAGTACTGTGGGCTGCGAAGGAATGTTTCACAGCGCATTGGGTGGTAATGGTAGTGTGTATAGGAATCCCAACCGCATCACAGGAGGCACGAGACGTGACACATGCTGACACCTTCTGGGAACCTGGGTGTTATTGTTAGACCAGCGCATTTGTCTGTTATAAAAAAATAGACACTTGCCGCTTTCAAGAAGAAAAGCTCCTCGAAAAGCTCCTCTCAGTGCCAGTGTACCCCTCCCCATGGGATCTGCATCTGTGCATTGTTGTTCCCTCGCACCATCTGTCACTGTTAAGCTCCGCCCCATTAATTGTGTTAACCTGGAAGTACCCCCACATCCAATGTCATAATAGCTGAACCCGCCGGGCTAAAAGTAGCAAATCAGGGGCCGTCTAAGATGTTGTTTTGTGCAGGGCGTTTGCTATTGGTTGAGAAGGCTGTGAGGCAGTGCTAGACCAGCCCAAGGCACAAAGGTTTTGGAAACGGGCCGTTGATCCTCTTCAGCAGCAGGCTGGGATGTATCAGATGACACAAGTGGCACCTTCCGCAAGTGGCTGAGACGACAGCGGTGGGACTGGTGTGAGCTTCCAGGTTTCAGGTGGCAAATACTTTTTCCCTGTGACTGACACCTCGTCTCCAGATTAGTAGAGACCATTGAAGAGCCAATGGCTGGCATCAAGAAGACCGTGGTAAATTTCCTTTGTGGTACAGACTAATTCAATCAACTTTACCCTTTATCTTTATGTCAATGTAGCGGCAATATTAAACCATTTTTAAAAGTACTTTATTGGTCGGTAACAATGAGCATAAAAAAAGGACAAGTGTTTGACAGGGTTATAACGCCACTTCCTTAAACTCCCTAAAGCAGTCCAGGCAACCAGAACAAACAGTGTATATTTTTCAGGCGATATGCAATGTGTGACACATGTCTACACAGATTGGGCAGAGGTTTTCTTCCCTTGATGTGCCACGGTGACATCCAAACACAGGCTTTGCAAAGCTTGGTGTCAGCTTCAAGTAAAGAATGGACTTGAGCTGACAGGAAGCATGCAAAAAACAAAACACTGCAGGTTTTTTTTATTTTTTAAATTTAAAACAATGTTGTAGATCTATGTTTCTGCACCTGGTTACAAAATCTTTTGGCACACGGGCAGCTGTAAGGAGTTGTAGTTATGCGCTTTGAGCCCACATTGTGAAAACTTCTCGAGTCGTCACTACGGGTGAGCGGAGCTCGGCGGGATTTCACTGAGTTTTTAGTTAACTCCGCGGAATTCCGTGTAGTAGAACTCTGCAATATTCGCCCACCCTTAATCACAACCCATGACCTCACACTAGGTGACATCACAAAAGCGACATCAGATCTTAACATCTCACACATATGTTTAGCAGGTCTCTCATGAGTATATTTAAGCACATTAAGAGATTTAACAAATGAGATTTTGCATCAGGGTTATGCCAAACAATTGATGCAACCCAACACAAAATCTGGGCCTCAATTTATACATTTATTTAAAACAAAACTCTGCCACAAAGAAATTGACAACAAGGAGAAACTTGGCAATAAATCTGTTCTGCTTCATTTATTACCAAGTCTGCATTTTAAAATATCTTCTGGGGGTAAGGCATCTGCTGCAGAGATCGTTGTGTGCCAGTAAATTGCAGGGAATAAAACTAGTGGTAAGATAACTCTGGAGGGTAACACATTTGCTAGTTAGATCTATATTTTGTCTGGACCCTGTTCTGAATTAAAGTAGCATAGATGGTTAATGTGTCTCCTCTTACCTGCAAATCACATCATGTAACCTGCAGATGACAGATTTTTGTTATTTTATGGTGCTAGGTAAGGGGGTTACTGTTTTAACCCTGAAATCCTTTTGCTACATGCAGTTCATAAATTGTCATACTTCTAATACAGCAGAGTGAGCTATGAAGGACATGTGACTCATACACCTTGTAATACCCACTGTCTTATTCAATACACCCTATACATTGATTTGCAGACTTATATAATTTACTGTCAATGTACAATGTGTATGTGTAATGTAAAGCACTCTGACATCTCCCCATTGGGGCTAGTAGTGCTTTAAAAGAAATAAAACAAAATAATATTTAAATTATTTGTGTAAATACTGGGACAGGCCAACATATCTGACATTCGTATATCTATTATATACAAGGACTGATCAAATTCAAAACCTTGGCTGGTACTTGTGAAGTGATAATATGATGTGTGCCTTGGTTTCTCCTTAATGGCATTTGCATGCAAGTGTGAGGCTCCATATAGCTCCCAGCCAGGATACTCAACAAAAGGAGGCCTTATGGCCCCTTAACTAAGCTTTTTGTTTTGAGCCTGTCTGGAATTTCAAATAACGAAGCCCCCTCACTGCCTCCATGTTGCTGCTCAAAAATTAAAGCAGACAACCTGCATACAACAGCTTCAAGATGGCCGCACATAGAATGTTATAGTGCTGTTGAATGTTTTTTGTTTCCGATCAGCTTCAGCTTTGCCCGTCATGCCTACTTCCCCACACCTCCCACAACAATGCTTGCCCGCACCCACCCCTCCGAGGTCACTGCTTGTTTTAATGTACATTGGTAAAGTACGAAGTAGGTATCGGAGTGCTTTACATGAACACTAGTTGCATTACACAAGGTCATATTTTTTTTGTACGCATAATACATAAATAAATAAATAAATAGGGAGATAAAAAGTGTTTTTTTGTTTGGTGAGGTAGCCCACTTTTTTGTCATTACGTACTCTACATTCGACTGAGATTATCAGTGTTGTTGACATCCGCCATGCTGGCATTTGTAAAGGGAAGGGCGTTGCTTGTTCGTTACACATGTTCAGTGTTTTTGATATATGCCTGTGATCCTCTCTGTGGTGCTGCACATGTGCAAAATTAGGGAAACCCATCTACTTAGGTAGCCTGCCCCAATCCTCGTGCTTACCTTGTTTCATTCCAGGAATATATTCTACTAATTCTGTTAAGCAGAATTAAACCAGTTGCAAATTGCAGCTTTTAATTGCCTCCACACACCCCAATGCTACCATAAGTTAGAAACCTATGCAACCACTTTTTCAGAATGTTCCTTTTTTGATATCGCGTGCACTTATTTTCTAAATGAATACTTCACTGCAAACAAAAAACAAAAAAAAAAAACATTGCCATTTACAACACCAATAACTCTAATTTTCACAAATGCGAGACCAACTGCATTGTAAATGCTTATTATCACACTATAAAGTAATACAGCCATGATAACCCCAGCGCTTCCAGGAGAACAATTTACTTTGTGTTTGCTGTTATGATGGGAAAAGGGAAAGGCTCTAGTTACTGTTCAGTATTGGTTGTTTCACTTTGAAGCAGGTTGGAATTGTGTTCTGTTGACAGCATGTTAAGTTTCACAAAAGAACTATAACTCTGGCTCTTGAAGTCCAAATAAACAAAGCAGAATAAAAAACAAATCACAAACATATTAGAAAACTTCAAGGAATTGTGAGCAGAAGGCAAGAGTTTGTGGTTTGAGACAAGGTTAGAGGTGTAGGGTATGGTAATATACTTTTAGCATCTACCACACAATTTCATCAGGATATATCAACTTAGGTGGACAGGATTTCTTTAGTTTGTCTCATTGCTTTCACTTGCCAGTGGAGGCACAAACTAATTTTTATTAAAGGCATATTACCTCAACTAGGATATTAACAAAATCACTGTTCCCTAACACACCTCAGAGAGCCAACTTCATCTCTTTGGTCTCTGGATTCCTGGAGAACCACTCCCTTTGTAAACAAATTCCCATACATTGGTGTAGCAAGGGGCGTGGTCAGCCCCGGGCAGCACGAGTTTCCTCCACTCTTATCTGCAGCCAGCGCGGGAATCACCAGCACCCCCACTCTTACATGCCGTGACTACGGGCGGCAAACACAGGGACCGCCACGGGTGGCACACGGTCTAGCCACAACACTGTCTCCATATGGTCTGAAGCACTTGTTCTACTCCTGCAAAGAAACTGGATGACGTTGGGTGTGGAAATTCGAGGTTGGGTACTTCTGGTGGTATCTGTGTAAAGGAGGGAGATTAAAAAACACAACACAGTGTTCATTGATTATCGTTTATTGACATTTTCATCGGAATAAGCATATGAACAATGGCCACAAACGTTAAGTTATTGTACACTGTCCTCTTTAATACCAGAAAGTGAGGGTTAGTGGGAGAGGTCAATATACCATAATGAGTAGTATCCACTTGAAATAAACTAGGAATATATTTCTCAGAATGTGGTAAATGAAATTATAGGACCCCAATCTTGTCTCAGGGGACAGAAAGACCATTAGAAACTATGGATTTAAAATAAGACAGAGGTGGAACAGCCTGCACTGGTATCAGACCTAGCCTCTACTTTCTAAAGGGCCCTATCGATTTCTACCCACTCCCAGGTGGGTCACAGTGCACTAGAAACCAGAGATAATGTAAAAAAGAATAGGGTGGGGTTGGCCTGCAATGGGCCATACCCCCAAACACTAAAGTCCCAACAGTCTTTCTGCCACTCCGGGAGGAAAATTATAGGATTTAGCACCAATCTGCCCCTCGGGAGTGGGCAGAAAGCTCACTGGATGCCAAGGGTCTTTAAACAGATTTTTTTTTTAAATTGGTGCTAGAGCCTATTTTGCCCTTCGGCCAAACCACTTTTCTAAAGTTGTACAGTTTTTCTGCCTTCCCTGTGGTGGTGTTGTTAGTTGTGCGGATCCCATTGCATTTTCTTACCCAGAATGCCTAGAGAAAATTAAAGTATGTGTGAAAAAAGGCTCCTTTCCCAAATTACTGAGACAGAAAGCTAGAGCATTTCTTGCCAATGGCCAACGTATCACCACCATGCATTTCCATACTTCTACTGACTTAAATGTAACTGTGGGCGGGTAACTCTGCTCCGCCAACGGAGTTTGCGGAGATTTGCCTACTCCGTGCTCTGTGGCGAACGCGGAGAGTAGGCAAAAACTCCACCTCCGTGGCAGAGCGGAGATAGCCGCTCCCTCCCCCCTCCCAAAGTCTTTAAAAATGTAAAAGAAGCCACTTACCTGTTGTCTGCCGCCTCCCCTGCCTGGCCGCTCTCCGTCCTGCTCCTCGTGTCCTTCTGTAATTACGCGCATCAGACGTACAACGTAGTGTTTTTTTAATTACAGAAGGATGCGAGGAGCAGGACGGAGAGCGGCCAGGCGGGGGGGGCGGCAGACAAAAGACAACAGGTAAGTGGCTTCTTTTAAAGACTTTGGGAGGGGGGAAGGAGGGGGGAGGGAGCGCAGCGTATTTCCAAGGAGTTTTTTTAAAACTCCGTGGAAATACGCATAGAGGAACTACGCCTGCTACGCCCAGGCCTACTTAAATGCTTCTGCCCATTTGTGGAGTGATCTAGCACACACAAAAGGAACGGCCAAAACTGTAGCCACATGAAGAACTCATTGTTCCTATATTGACTTCTCACAGTTCAGTTTTTTAACAGCTGCTGATGCGGGCGATAGGCCCAGTCACACTTGTTGGTTACAATTTTTATTAGGAGAAGTGTGAATATGCTGGGTGGTAGGGATGTTTTGTATTCCTGCAGATTCTGGGGCTTTCCCCTGCAGAAATGTGGGGAAACTGTGCCATTTTCACCAGTGCATTCTGGGTAATAAACATGTAGTGGGATCAATTTGAAAGTAACACCACCCTGCACGTCCCTTGGTGCCTATGTGTCAGGGTCTAGTATACTTACAGGGTGATTCCCAATGCTTCACGGGAGCTGAATGATGCACAATTCCCAACTCCCCACCTAGAATCTCCTCAACCCTCACTATTGTCATGAAGGGCAAAGAGTGCTCCAAGGGGGAAAAGAGGACGGGGAAAGAGAGAAGAGACTGCCTCGTCTAGATTCTCAGGTTCCACTCGCTATTCACCACAGCCTGCTATTACTGCCCTTAAGATGTGCTGGTGACGCTGCATGAACTGTAACACAAAAGCACACCATTAATACCCCTACATTTTTCCCTATTCTAGACAATTTTACTTTTATTGATAATCTTTTGTTTTGCTTCTCATACCCTCTAAATCAAGGTCTTTAGCTTCTCTTCTTTGAATAAAAATGCCTTGAAAAGTCTTTGAAATGCTATGTGTTCTTGTTCACCTTTCTATCTTTTTCTGTTAGTATTTTCTTATCATTTCTTACTTGTGATTTCTATTGTTTCCTCCTGTAAATTCTATTGTTACACATAGAAACTCTTTTTTGCTCTCTCTAAATTAGGCATACATTGTTGTCATAAAATGTATTCTGTACTAATATTGATATATACATTTTCTCTTTCATCTATAGAACTTGTGTGACCCAGAATGACGACCCGCTGCTGCTGTTCTTTTCTTCACCTGGACCACCACTTACAGTTAAGTAATTCTGTTTACTGGATATTGTATTCTCTTCTTCACAAGAAAGTCCTTCAACTCAAGACTTTGAGTTTTTACTCGTTGAACAAGGACCAATGCCAAAACAAGACACTACTTCCCTGGCACACACCCATTGAACGAACCACACTACTCTGACTAAAAATCTAACTAAACTGCGCACACACTGAGGAATGACACTTCTGAGGTAACTACTGAGGTGAAGTGCGCCACTCAGAACGTTGCAAGTGCACTTCACTGTCTTCTTTGAACTGTCGCGAGATCTCAGTGAGGGAAACACTACACCTGCCACCTTTACTTAATGTGGATGCCATCTTACTGATCCGCTGATGCCACTTGGAATACCAGGTTGGTAGATTGCAGCACTTTGCAGCTATGAAGCATTTTGAGATAGCCCTACTATTTATTGCACAAATGCTCTGCGGGGCTACAACAGTATTAGGTTGGCGAGACCTTAGACTATGCTTTCAGAATTGCCTGGGTTTGATAGGTTTCCATGGGTGGTAGCTGAACCAGGTCCTAAATAACACTACCCCATCACCAGAATGGGACAATATGCAAGGAAAATTTTGATGTCTACGTGTTCTGTTTTGCGCCCTTTCCTGTCACAGGCAATAGTCCCGCCACACAAGTTAAGCAGTGTTTTCATTAGGAAAAGTGAAGGAACACAGAATAGGAGAACATTTTTTATTATCATTTGAAGCTCTCTCCATGTTTGGCATGCAATTGTAAGACAGTGTGCAAGGAGTAACATGATAGTATGGGTAACTACAAATTCAGAGTAGTACAAGTAACCACTATTTCTAAACTCAATATCTTGGGCACATTTAAACATTGCATAGGATTCCTGCATACTCATTTTTTATTTATTAGAATAAATTGACACTTGGTCGGTATCCTGTCCACACCTAGGCCCCCCTTGAGTCACTGCAGAGCCATCACAGGATACTGGCAGAAGGCACAAATGGTTAGGACAAGAAAATGCCAACTTTCTAAAAGTGTCTTTTTCAGAACTGTATCTTAAAATCTGACTTTACCATTAAAGAGAATTTTAAATTACAATTAATTTTAGTGTAAACATAATTTTCCTATCTGCTCCTAAACTTTTGCCTATTAATTGTAATAGGTTAACCCACTTATTATCCTATGGGAAAGATAGGCCTTGCAATAGTGGAAAAAACTAAAAACTACTTTAAGAGTTTTTCATAAAAGGACATATAAAACATAAGCACACATGTCCTGCTTTTTAAATACAGTGCACCCTGTCCCAGGAACCATTAGGGCCTGCCTTAGAGGCGACCTGTAAGTATTAAAAAGGAAGGTTTGGTCCTGGTAAAAAGTGAATTTTGCCAGGTTGAAATGAAAGTTTAAAATAGCACTACAGGCTGTAGAGGCAGGCCTGAGACATGTTTTACAAGGCTACTTTACTAGGTGGTGCAAAGAGTGCTGCAGGCCCTGGGTACATGTAGTGCCATTTACCATGGACGTATTTACTAGGAACGTATGGGTAAATTAAGCATGACAATTAGGTGTAGGCCAATCGTAGCAGGTTTTAGAAAGAGAGCAAAGGCACTTTAGCACTGGTTAGCAGTGGTAAAGGGAACAGAGTCCTCAAACCAACAAACTTCAGGAAACAGAAGAGGTGTAGGCAAAAGGCTTGGGAGACTACCACCCAAGGGTGTCAGGTCTAACAATAGGTACTCATTTCACCCATGCTGTAGTTCAACAGGCTAAACCTAACATACTCTAAATAAAGACTAACCAAGGAGATTTTATTTCATCATAATGTAAAAGACAAACATTTGTTGTGTTCAATGTTTTCAACTTCAGTGTGCCTTTGCAAAGCTCCCTTTTTATAAACCTTTGGTTTATTACTGTAAATCTGGAATTCTGGTCTTCACTGATTCGTTAGTTAAATGTCTCCTGAAATTCAATTGATCTTAGTAAAATAATCAACTTGATTCCTAAGTTGCAAATTTCGAATTTTGATAATTTTATGTTCCCAGCTTTTACATGAAAACATAAAAACAGTGGCATTCTCAATAGAATTGATCAACCATCATAACTTTGTTATCAGCTGAAAATACATTCAGCTCTATTTAAAATTTATATTGGCATTTATCCATAAGTGGTTCAATATTACTATTGAGCACTGTGAACAAGCTGCATCCCACTGGAATCCTGTTGTCCAAGTGCTGAACCACATCCCTCTGAGCTATCCAGGAGACTACACAATGTGCTAAAGTATTACTGAGTCTCCACAGCATTACCAATATTTTTTATTCTTGAGATCAGTCCCCTCCTCCATTCAGAATGGCTGAGCCTGAGGTCAGCAAATGAAACCCATAATATTGTAAGTCTTCCACTAAGAGAAATGGATCAGGAGTTTTAACTGTGAAAATATGTGCCTGTTACACATATACAAATTAAGCTGTCGAAAATATAGGAGATCAATACAAATGAATCTGACGCAAACTAAGAAGGACTCATCTGAATTAATCTCTCACTCCCATCACAGCTCTGTGCTCTTTTACTCAATCTTCCTCTCCTCTCTCTCACTATTCCCATTCTAATCTCCAAAATTACATAGTTCCTTTCACAATTTGTAGTGGTCAACCACTCAAATAGCTGTCCTCTCTCCTGCATCCCTGTCCCCACTAACTGGGAAATCCCTGCCTTGTATGAGAATGTAAACACTTCTGTAACCTGCTTATCTCTTTACCATATCCTATCGCTTACCCTCCTCTGCAGCTTGTACCACCTGCAAGCCTCTCTCCCCTACTTTGCACTCAATTGTCAAATAACCCCAATTTCAAAACACTGTTGTTTCGAGCTAGATTTCCAATTTGTAAGCTACTTATGTAGATCAAGAGGAAACATGACAAAGCAGCCTCGTGTTTTCTAGTGATAGTGACAACTCATAATTTAACCTCAAAGTTCAATCGAACAAAGACAGGAGCAATTACATCCATGTTGTACTAAATAATTTCAATGAGACATCACAATAGTATACATATAGACCTTTATGAGGATGTTCTTTAAGCTCTCTTTTGAATGAACATTTGACACAACATACACTCACCATTTAGCATCTAATTGAATTGAGGGTTGGTTAAAACTCCTGTTGTGTTATGCTTTTCTCTTGTTTAGGATGTTATGAGGTTAGCCATGGAATGTACTGCAGTGTAGGGTGTAGAATGTACTTTAGTGGAATGTATTAGGTCATAGTAGAATGTGGGAGTGAGGAGGAGAAGACAGTTGGTGTACAGACAGTTGCTGTTGTTCCTGCTGATGCCAAGGGTTTTGACTCTGAAGAATAAACCTTAAAACGACAGTGCATGTTGGCTGGATTTATACTTAACAACTCCCAGGTGGGGGATAAACTAATTAAGAGTTATACAGATGACACTGCAGTGTCCAATGTTCCCAAGCCTCAGAAGTGTCTAGTACAATGAGAGACATAAGGTAGTGGAGACTTCTTGGGCTAGGTTGAGACTTGGGGTGTGTGAACAGATTTTCTCATCTTTTGTGCCCTGGTGTTTCTAAAGATGATCTGTGTCCATATGTTTCAGGAGACCCAGGTGTTTCTGTTTAGTATGGACGTTGCACTGACAGGTGAAAATATGTTTACCAGTTCCTGTTGAGTTCTTTTCTTTCAGGAAAGACTTTTATAATCATGGATAGTGCAATAAGTGGTCTATCTGTTTCTCAAACCATGAGGTAAATCGCACAGCTCTGGGAAGAATTTAATGGGTCTGGATAACTTAGTTCTGAGGGACGGTCTCTGAATAGATGATGTTGCAGTGGTTGCCTGACAGAATATCACTCACAAAAATATTGTGTCAAAAATGTTGAGGACCAAAATATCATAAGGTAAGTGCAAATAGGTAAGTACAGATTTACTATTCTTAACTCCACATCTACGTACCTTAAACATATATGTATCAACATCTTTTTAAATGCCTGAAAAATCCATTGTGAATATCTGTTGAATGTTAGAACACTCAACTGTAGGTTCAATGGCAATGTTAAGAACTGTTAAAATAATCTGACATTGACATGCATGTTAGATGGTGTACACTGAAATTTAATGGGATAGTCTACAGTCATTTAGCAACCTATTGCTATTGTGCAATTCCCTAATGATCCTGGGAATATGTATAAACAGGCAGCAGCCATGGAAGGTATAATGAATGTAATATGAGCAATCTCAACAGGGCTACCTCACCCTTGTCCAACCAAAAAGGCTTTTTTATTAAAGCTCACAAACATACTATCTTTTGGGCAATCAATCAATCAGGGGTTTGTTGAAGCGCGACTACTCACCCGTAAGGGTCTCAAGGCGCTAGGGGAGGGGTGTGCAGGTTCCATTCTATCAAGGAGGGGGTCTGTTGAAGAGCCAGGTTTTGAGGTTTCTTGCGAAGATGGGGAGCGATGTTGTCTGTCTGAGGTGGAGCGGAAGGGCTTTCCATTCTTTGGCCGCGAGGAAGGAGAAGGAGCGGCCTCCTGATCTGGTCTTTCTGGTGCAGGGGACCACGGCGTAGGAGAGCTGGGCTGATCGTAGGGTCCTTTGGGGTGCGTGGAATTTGAGTCGGCTGTTCAGGTATGCTGGTCCGGTGCCGTGGAGGGCCTTGTGTGCATGGGTGAGTATCTTGAAAGTGATTCTCGCCTCAACAGGGAGCCAGTGGAGTGTGCGCAGGTGCTGGGAGATGTGGCAGTGTTTTGGCTGGTTGAGGACTAGTCTTGCGGCGGCGTTCTGGATGTTCTGTAGCTTGCGAGTGAGGTTTTTGTTTATTCCGGCATAGAGTGCGTTGCCATAGTCGAGTCTGCTGGTGACCAGGGCGTGAGTGACGGTCTTTCGGTGTTCGAGGGGGATCCATTTGAAGGTCTTACGGAGGAGGCAGAGGGTGTGGAAGCAGGAGGACGAGACGGAGTTGATTTGGCGGGTATATATATAAATATAAACACCTAAACGGTTAGAAAATATGATCTAGCACTCTGGATACTGTATATGCCCCTAAAAGCTGCATGCACAGATAGTAAGAGCAAATAGGTATGTATAGATTTACTATACTTCTACGTACCTTGAATATATATATATCGCCGAGTTACATATATGTGGAGTTAAGTATAGTAACAAAAGTCTAGGGCTGGAAACACTGTATATAATGACCAGGAGGGAGGTGTTCACCGTATCAATATTGCTTAAAAGTCTTTCAAAAAGTGAGACACTTTATTTAAAGCATTATCATGCAACCATGAGTGACCATTTAATTTATTTTCCTTGTTTTCTTTTCTTTACTTTCCTCCCGTTATTTTAGGTATTCTTTGGTTACTGTCTTGTAATACATCTCAGGCATGATTGCGAATGTCCTGATGATGATCCTCTAATTACATATGGACTGAAAAGTCGTCGACTCTGACATACTAACTCCATTTATCATGTGTAATTTGTTGTAGGAGCAGTGTTGTCTTGTGTATATTTTGTGACACAACATTTTTCAAATTTTTGTTACATTTTACTGCCTGAGACACTGTATGTTAGTTGATGTTTTGTGCCCCTTGTGGGTTCTTCCCACTCTGAAAATTGTTTTTTCAATTGTATTTATTAATAAATGTATATTTTTAACTGTTAATTGAACAAATTGTCTGGGATTATTTGTTTTCCCAGTACACTAGCTAATATATGACTCATCGAGGGACCTTTATTCTTTTAAAGTTACTCCTAGTATTTTGATACTTGTGAGTTTCCCTTGTGCTCCTAAAACACTATTAAAGCAGTAGCAGTAACAAGAAACTGTTGCACATCCTACTTAACAGAAAGGCAGTAAGAAAGAAAACATTTTTGAATGGAGAGTAGTAAGCCTCTGGTTTGCAATGTGATGCTCAGCAGACCAAAACACCCTGTACCTAGTGTGTTATATTAGGTTTCTTCACATAAAGTCCCTGAAATTGAAGATACAAAAAGATAGATTTGGCACATACAAATGAATTGTCAAATCATCGGTGGAAATAGTCCACAAATCACTCCTGAATTAAACATTAAGATTAACTGTATTCTTTTATTGATCTTCCTTGATTGCTATGGACACGCAGATGGTACAATAAATGACATCCAAGGCAGCCAACACGTTTCATCCTAGTGGACTTTATGAAGGCTGCATTTGGTCACATTGTCTCCTTCAAACATAGTATTTTTTATCAGTCCGTGTTTTGCTGCTCCTCACAGCTAATTTATAACCACAACTATACCATCAATGCTTATGGGTTCTGGATAAAATTTGGGTTTCTGATGTGTATTTGTAAGGGGGAACATGCTTGTATCTAAAAGTTGTTTTTGAAAAAAATACTTCCATCTTTTCAACTGTGAATTTGGGGTTCTCTCAATTTCTGGTTTTAGATACAGCTTTACAACTTATAGCATTTAATGGGGGGCTATGGTTGCCATATTACTGGTGACTGCAATACTATTACCTTGCTCCAAATATAGAGATGTACACTTCCACAATGGGTACAATATCAGGACCATTGTTAATTACTCCTCTGAGGAATGTGTGTTCAGACAGAGATGTATAACACGGTCTCATCATATTTTCAAATTTATGTACTATCTTTATACTCTTTAATTTGGATTGTGAAATGTAATCCTAAGTTATTGTGATGCCTACCTTTCAACACTTTCTTTCTTTTACCTTCAATGCCATATCTAGAGATAGTGAGTGTGTGTTTGTGTGTGTGAGGTGGGGTAAGAAACATTGTGATGCTGTGCTAACCCCATCATCCCCATCATCTGAAGGTGCTATTCCTATACCCAGTGCCAGCCTGTGGAAGAAGGGGTAGCCCCTATGTCTAACCATTTCCCTTTCCTTGGTTTGTCTCCAACCTGTTCAAGGTAACAAAGGGCAGGCAGTCCTAGGTCTGAGCTGCATTTGTCAGTGGGCAGCCCTTAAAAGTCAGGTAGGGGTGGGCATAGCTCTGAGGCTACACTTTGAAGCACAGGAGGGGCTGAGTACAACTCCCAGGGCAACGTGCTCAGGAGGAGAACACACTGCCCAACACCCAAGTCCATGTATCCCCATGTCTGGAAGAAATACACACTACAGGAGAGCCTTTCACAGTCATCTGACCATAGGCTGGCAGAAAGGTACATTTGGCTTAGGAAGAAAAATATCAACTTTCTAAAAGTGGCATTTTCAGAATAGTCACTTAAAATCTAACTTTACCATTAAACATGCTTTTAAGATACAATACATATGAGTGGGAGAAGCATTTCTCTCTCTGTACCTAATAAAAGTGATCGCTCATTGATTGTTATAAGGAATGTCTATGAGAATGGTAACCTTACCATAGTGAAAAGTGATTTTATGAGTTTTTGACTGTTAGGAAATGTAAACACACGTCCTACTTTTTAAATACCATTCACTCTACCCTATGAGCCTTTAGGGCCTGCCTTATGGGTGACATATAAGTATTAAAAAGAAAAGTTTAGGCCTGGCAAAAGGTTTATTTTGCCAGGTGAAATGGCAGTTTAAAACTGCACTACCGGCTGCAGTGCCAGGCCTGAACATGTTTTACTGTGCTACTTTAGCGGGTGGCACAATGAGTGCTGCGGCACTCTTGTAGCATTTCATTTACAGGCCCTGGGTACATGTAGTACCATTTACTAGGGATATATAAGTAAATTAAATGTGCCAGTTAGGTGTAGGCCAAATTTGCCATGTTTAAGGAAAAGAGCACAAGCCCTTTACCTCTGGTTAGCAGGGGTAATGTGCACAAAGCCCTAATGCTCACAAAAATAGATGGGTGTACGCAAAATACCCCAAAAAGGATGTCAGGCCTAACAAAACCTATTTGCTATCACATAACAATGTGTGATCAAAAAATCAACCTTAAGTTTGTCTATAGGTTTAGACATTTAATTCTGCATTATTTTTTCCACATTGCCTGGCTCAATTTGGAACAGTGTCACCTTGGGTAGCATACAGCACCCCCTTGATTATGTGACAGACATTTCACAGTTGCACATGGTGGATTTTGGATACGGATCCTGAATATCGAACACAGAATATTCTGGGACTCCAATATCATAGTCAAAATATCCAGTGACAACATTTCAAAGGTATCTATAGTCTTTTTTTTACCCAAATCAACATATATGTACTTTGGCAAAACTTACCTTTTGGTATTTTGTGCCTCAATATTTTGTCTACGATATTAGTGTGCCACAATATTCTGGTTATTCGATATTCCAAACTGCAATCTAGACATTGCACATACTGTCCATGTTAGAAATGGGATTCCTGGTTGGCTGAGGTATGCACCCAGGCCAGGCAGGAACCACCACTCTAGTCAGTGTAAGCTAAGAATGCACTAAAAGATAATCTGTGCTCACCCTCTGGTAACTTGGCACAGAGCATGCAGGCACATCTAAAGAGACAATGTGTATTTGTGCAACACACTCACACAGTACCACAATGAAAACACTACAAAAAGACTCCACACAAGTTTACAAAAATAGATTATTATATTATAAACAAAACAAGACCAAAATCACAAAAATCCAATGTATAGAAGTTGAAAAATCTAATTTTTAAGGAATTAATGCAGTAAAGTGCTCAGAAGCAAATAGCGCTAAAAGATTAAATTAGGTCATGCTGGACCGGGGCAAAGTCAAAGTTCAGGCCAACCACCATGGTGTGCCGGCTGGCTCCAGGACCCATGCAAGCCGTGGTGAACAAAGTACCTTTCTTGGTCGCAAACAGCGAGATGCGTGGGTGTTGAGACACGCAGGCGCAGGATGCCTCGATCTTGTCCACGCAGTGAAGGCGATGCATTAGTTATCAAGATGGGTGCCAGAGTCGAGAGGCATTGAGCGATGTGCCGGGTACTGCCATGCCATTGAGGGGATGCGTCAATCTCACCAAGCTGGAGTTGCAGTGATACACTGTCTGATGCGTCGGTCTCTGGAGGCAAAGCGCTGGTTCCAATTTTACTCCCGCATCCCGGTCGATGTGCCGGTTCTGCTACTCGTGAAATCTGTGTTGCAAGTGTCTGGGCCACTTCCAGTGAACCAGGCAAAGGAGCAGGGTTAGAAACTTTGATACCCCTAAGTCTCAAGCAACAGGAGGCAAGCCAACAAGCCCTTGGAAATCGCTTGGAAGAAGGCAAAGTCCATGTCTCCTTTGGCAGAGTCAGAGACCATCAGGCAGCAGGGCAACAAGCAGAAAAGCAGGTCTTCCAGATCAGCAGTCCAGTTGAGTCTTTTACGCAGCACAGCAGTTCTTCTGGCAGAGTTTCAGTTACAAGTCCAGTAGTGCCTGAGTTTAGGGGGCCAGAGGGGCCAGAGACCAAGTACTTAGACCCAACGGTGCCTTTGATTTGGGGGTGACTTCAAAGCAGCTCTCCGAAGTGCACACATATCCCTTTCAACCCAGTCCTGTCTGCCAGGCTATCTGTGGGGGTAATCCCCTCCCTTCCATAATGTCCAGGCAAAGCTATCAGAATGCAGATGTATGTAAATGGGTACTCTGACACACCTATCCTTCCTGTGTTGTGGCTGTTTAGAAGGAATGCACAAAGTGTAGCTGTCACCCTCCCCAGACGAGTATTGGAGACAGGCTTTCAGGTACACACAGCAGTAAGTGAGGAGAAATTCCACTTTCTAAAAGTAGCATCTCTAAACCAGTAATGTTAAATCCAACATCCCCAGAAAGGAGGATTTATCATTACCATTCCAAGGATATGAAACATGAAAAAGCTACTAAGGCCAACACAAAGAATCAGCAAAAACAGGAGGTAAAGGCAAAACGTCTGGGGAAAGACCATCCTAAGTATGCCAGATGTTACAGTCCATCATTAACAAACTGCAAATTCTTCTTATTAGTTTTGTACAGGATTATATGCTTCCAAGAGGTAGAGTGAAATGTACCTTTATTTTACATGCACCAATGCAATTTATGGTGAATTCCTTTTGATGTTTAAGTTTACTTTAAATCTAGTCATTCCAGGTCACCGTTTCAAATGTCAACTACTGAGAAATATGGGGTTACTTAAAGGCTTTCGAAACTGGGGAGATAGAGGAAAAAGGAAAGAGGAAGGCTCGTCCTCATAAATCAACACGTACTAATCATAGAGAGCCCCTGTGTTAGAAGAAGGGTTGGTGGCATGCTCCATAATCGGGTTCTTCTTGTTCTGCTGCAGAATGGGGCGTGCTACAACCTACAGGTATGTGGGAGCACTTATAGTTGGTACTATGTGTTTGGATGAAGTGTTGAGGTGAGAGTGGGGGGAAAAAAGAAAATTAAAAATACCTGGCTAGTAGAAAAAGATTATTTACTAGTACCTCTATCGGGTATGGTTAACATATGGGGAAAAAATAAAATGAAACTTTAAAGCGGACAATGTGCCTAAGTTCCGCTGGTCGACATGTTTCTAGCCCTACCCCAAGGCTGTTTTTCAGGACCAAAGATTGTGAGTTCCCTGGTACCACTCCTACATCTCCTAATAGTCAGGAGGAAAACAAATATGTGAAAAATAAATGTAATAAATGTATACAGCACCAGCACCCATTGGTGGTAATGTCACAATAGATATGTATCAACTAAATGGGAAAGAAAAATGGAGAAAGCATGGTTATGGTAACAATTCACGAGCACATATCTTCGTGCCCCACAATATAATCAAAATTCACTTGTGTACTGGGGTAGGGCCGACAATGCACCTGTCTGGCCCCCTTAACCCTTCACATGGTGCGGAGTGGGGAATAAGTACTCGGTAAAGACCAGACTTGGGTGAATGCGCGTGGATCTCCTGGCTTAGAAGTGAAGTCAATGAAAGATCAGCCCAGGCCCCATTGCGCATCTTCATCCGCAGAGGGCAACCTGTAGCGCAATCGCAGTGCGGAACACCTGGGGCTGCTGGAGTCCCCCCTTCGGGACTATCTTCAAATATATTGCCCCTGCTGCAGCTACCTGCGCCCTGAGGAGGTCCTGGTAGCTTGGCACACCTTAACACACGTATACTCGGCAGCCATTGTGCTAATCATGGGGCGCGACAACCCCGAGCAGGGACAGCTCTCGTTCGACACTACTAGGACCCCCAGACGAGAGGGGGAGATGATGCCACCCGTGAAGACCTGTCAGAGCGTGCCAATCCCCCTGACAGCGAGCGACCGATGTTGGAGGGCGCTGCAGCTATAATGGCAGAGCTGCGGGCTGGCTTCAAGGCTATCAACGCGCACTTCGATGAATTGGACACACGAATAGACACTTTTCAAAATCGGGTAGAGCAGCACGAAGCCCGAATAGATACAGCAGAGAAGCGTATCTCCATCGTTGAAGGCGCGCAAGCAGCTTTGGCCAAGCGCCTGGAGCGCACGGAGTGCCTTCTTAAAGTCACGGCGATGAAAGCGGAGGACCTGGAAGCGAGATCACGCCGCAACAACCTCTGAATCGCGGGAGTAGCTCAGTCAACCAACACTGGCTCTATGGAGCTTTTTGTGGAGGGTCTGCATACCGACCTATTGGGTAGGGACTGTTTCTCTACTACATTTGCAGTGGAATGGGCCCACAGATCTGTTCCTCCCAGATCTGCTCCAGGAGCTCCTCCGCGACTTATTATAGCACATCTCCTTAACTTTCGCGACCGCGATGCGGCCTTGCGCAGGGCCAGAGAGGTGGGAGATCTTCAGTACAGGGGATTGTCGCTGTCCATCTACCCTGACTTCACCCCAGTTGTGCAAGAGGCCAGGCATAAGTTCCAAGATATCAAATGCACACTGCGCAATGCCAATGTCTGTTATGCAATGCTGTACCCGGCGTGCCTA
This sequence comes from Calotriton arnoldi, assembly GCA_963921515.1. Classification (NCBI taxonomy): domain Eukaryota; kingdom Metazoa; phylum Chordata; class Amphibia; order Caudata; family Salamandridae; genus Calotriton; species Calotriton arnoldi. The sequence goes on from CAWUFW010003132.1 coordinate 1,172,681, forward strand.
TACATACAGGTGGACGGGAAAACCTCCATTTTCGACACCCCCACGGAGGCGGCGGAGTTTTGGAAGCGCCACAAATCGAATAGAGGAGCCTCTCCAGGAAAATGACCCATAACTGTCCGTAATGGAAGAAGGCTTGGTGACCAAACACGCTGGACATGGGTGACGAACGTCATGTGGGCAAATTCTGTAACTACTTCTAAGATTACTGCAATATCTCTCTGTCTATCTTGCTAGCTGACTGATATGACTGTGGCTCAGACTCTCCTCAGTGAGTAGCAGCATGTTTATTTGCGAACAATAACTTTTATAGACAGCGGTCCCCCGGGGCGTTGATGCCCCCCAGGAGATCTCCTAACTTTTATACTCTTTTGTTGTACACTTTCTCTTTTGGCGTTTGTTTGACGTGATGGGTTGGGATTCACCGGATCCAAGTTGGGTGGTTACCCGATATCGGAGGAGGGAGGGGGGGGGGTTGAAAAAGATGTATATAGTTCTAATTGTTTATGCTTTGCAGGTCCTCTATAAACTCAATTGCTCACCATCCACATGTAATTGTATTGTCGCATTGCATCATATGAGTCTGCGTCCCACATGAAAGGCAATGTACTGGGAGTGGGGGATTGGAGCTTAAATGCATAACATGGAATGTAAGGGGGCTATCGAATCCCCACAAGGGACGACAGATATTAGCCTACTTAACAAGACACAAGGTACATGTCCTTGTCCAAGAGACCCATTACGCCCCTAACTCGAACAATCGCTGTGCGGCCTCCTGGGGTGATAATAGATTCTTCTCAAGCTATAGCACTTATTCCCGCGGCGTATGTGTGCTCATACATAAGACGCTCCCCTTCGTATCCCAGTCTGTTATTGTGGATCCTGACGGTCGATATCTACTGGTCGCTGGAAATATTGGAGCAAAACGCATACTTATCATTAACGTATATGCCCCCAATGTAGATGCCCGTGGCTTTTTTGCCACAATATCCGCACATATCACTACCATGCCGATAGACTCGGTTATACTTGACGGGAATTTTAATCTTACATTGCACCCAACCACAGACACCACCGGAGCAGGCCATGTCACAAATCCAAGTTCCGTGGCGGAACTTGATGCGCTATTACATGCACATTTACTAGCAGACGCATGGCGGCACTTGTATCCCATGGACAAGGGATTTTTGTTTTATTTTGCACCGCACGGCACGTATAGACAGATGGTATGCGACACCGGACCTAGTGGTTTGCCCCATACCCTGTCCGATCATTCACCTGTGCTTTTGACGGTACTGTTACCCACTGTTACCCGCCCCTACAGGCACTGGCACTTCCCCACGGATGCCCTACTGGATACTGTATTCTGGAGTGAAGTCCAAGTGGCAATAGTGGAATATTTTCAGACCAATACGGGGTCGGTGTTGGTTGGTAATCTGGGCTTTATAATGGATGACAAGCTTTCAATGTCAAGGCCACATGTGGTAACTGCTTTGGCATATTACGCCTTCTTAGAAAGGTGTTTTCATGGTTGCCTTTAGATTGTAGGAAGCAGATGATGTAGGCACTTATCACCAGTCACCTGGATTACAATAACGCCTTGCTGGTGGGCATTAATTCTTCCTTTAGGACTCACCTTCAGTTGGTCCAAAACTCGGTAGCCCTGTTGGCCTGCCACCTACCTATTAGCATCACAATAAGCCTGATGCTTAGCTCCTGACACTGGCTACCAGTTAGGAAAATGTGCATTTTCAAGCTTTGTTGTCTTGCTGATAAGCAGTGGAGGCCAGCATGGCTCGCGGGTGGCGGGGCAGGTGCGGCTGGGGGAGGGGGGAGGAGAGGGCACGGTTTGCAATGAAAACATTTTTTAAAACTTACCTTGCCGCCCGGGCCCCCCTCTCTGCTCCTGCTCTCCTGCGATGACTCTAGGGACAGGAAGCACAGCCAGGCTCCCCTGACCAATCACAATGCTGCAATGCAGCGTTGTGATTGGTCTGAGCACCGTTAAACGGTGCTCAGCCAGGGGCTGGAGGGGTGAGCATGTTCTCCACGCAGGCTGTAATGCAGCCTGCATGGAGAACAGGGAAAGTGCGAATGACTGTTTTGGGTGGCCCAAGAGGGCCGACCAAACAGTCATTGCGCACTTAGGAGGATTGTACCACTCCTCCCCTGCTCTGCAGCCCCGCCCCACCACCTCACGCAAGCTGCCGCAGCAGGAGGACAAAATAAAAGGATAATAATATTAGTTATTATCATTTTATTTTTTCCTTTCTTTTGCTGCTGCAGAGTAGTGGGGCGATGCTCCTCCGCCTTAGCGAAGGAGCCACCACTGCTGATAAGGCCCTAAATGGGGCTGGCCTTTTGAATCTCTGCTCCTGTGTCAGTTTTTATACGATCCAACTAGGGCTCTGAGATCTGCTGACAGTGCTCTGAATGCTCCCTATAGAATTCGGACCACTCGAAATGACAGATGTTTCTCCTCGTTTCTTGCTCCTCACTACTGAAATAAGTTACCTGTTCACATTTTCTCCTGTATCTCCCTTTTGCTCTTTTAAGTTACTTCCTTTTGAGTGTCAGGTCGAGTTCTGCTTCCTCTCATAAGCTCGTAGCGCAGGGATACTCCGTAAAGATTGCGCGGTTCTGCGCTATACCAAATACTCAAAACACAAAATAACACTGCTGATTTTGCACTAGGGGGCTGCCATTTCCGCTCTTTAGGACCATCATGTGTTCATGTAATCTAGGACAACACAAATAAATATGTATTTATTTACACAGATTGTCGTTCACAGGGTTATGGCCCTGAATCAAGCAGAATCACTTTAACTATCTGCTTGTGAGTTTGTCTGGTTATCCCCTTCCGTCCCCTTTGTTGTTCTTACTATGGTTTCTGCTCTCTGGTTACTCTTCTACTTCACTGTATTCCTCTTGTTATTTGTAAAGCGAGCTTTACACCTCCTTGGATTTAGCTGCACTGCAGAAAACCATAAATAAATAAATAAGTAAATAAATACATAAATAAAATACAAGGTGTACATTTCTACTCAAAGAATGGCAAGCGACATTCAGCCGGTATACTGATAACACATCATTTGTGTCACAGACGTGTATGTCTATGGGTGTGTTACGTTTGCTGTTGCAATGCACGTTGGTGCAAACAACATGTGTTGGTGTGAAAAGCATTTTCTTTCAGTATATTTAATGTAATTTGTCAATTTGAACTTAGCTGCCAGTCCTATGATCTGATTACTTGACGCCTGGGAAGCAGCAGAAATAGAAGCGTGTCATCATTCGATGACGCAAGAAACGCAGCTCGTCAGTATGTTATCAGCAAGCCTGTCTCACAGATGACTTTCCTGCTATGCTGTGTTGCGTGTTCCTGTTGTGGAAGAAGGGCCCTTTCACCTTCAGCAGTGGCAGCTATACTGACCATGGCAACAGTGACCTTAACGGAACCAGTCACACCAAAATGCAGCACTGACTGACTACTCTTTCACCTTCTTTGCAACAAAGCATCAAAGCTGATGGTGCTGTTCTACGTCACGTCACCCCATATCCCTCAGTGTATGATGTACTCCAATACCTAGAACTGAATTAAATTCTAGATTTTCTTGGGTACTGATTCTGCCTCCTGCGGACATGCATGCAATGATGATTCTGCTAGGTTGTTAGGGACAGGAATTGTGAGATGTGTTGCAGTGTGTGACACTGCAATCATACACGATTCCATTTTGTTCTCCGTTATTACTCATCTGTGCTTGAGAGCAGTTTGAACGTCCAACGTTTAGATTTAGACCCGTCTGGTACATAGATCTCTCTCTGAAGTCATCACTTCCGGCCCATTGGTGCATGATATATATGGTTGCTGTTTATATACCTCATTACAACTGCTTGCACTGGGGTACTGCTTGTCATTTGTCACATTCACTGATGCAGACAATACTAGTGCTTCCTACGGGTGCAATTTTGTTAAATTGTTAACCTTTCAAAACATTAATTCTTTACACAAGTAGTATTATAATCTTTCACTTTCTGGAATTTAATCAATATTCAAATGAGCACTCAGTGGTAGAAAAAAACAAAATATTGCTTGAGAAATGCCTCCCGAGTTGGGTACAGCTTTTTAAAAATTAAAGTTTAAAATCTATGCACTGCAAGTGGAGCTTCTTTGGAAGGTAGTACCCCACTTAGTAAATACCCATACCAGTAGGAGGTACCCTCTCCAAGCCAAGTTCTATGTCTCGGAATGAGGGACCACAAGGGCATGTTTTCAGCCCATTTCAAGAGGTACACCTGGCCATTTTGTGGTATTTTCACTTACGAATTTTTAGATTTTATCTTGTAAAATATGTGAGCGGGAAAAATGTGACGTTTGCACACGTTGTCATCGCATTTCGTGACCCACCTTGAATTTGCACACAAATCGCGATTACCACCTGACTCTGAAAGGGTTGTTCAGATTTGGTCACACAGAGAAGTGTAATTATTGTGCAAGAAATATGTTTAAAAACTGTACAACCCAGCAAGAGATTTATCATCACAAATATACATTTGTATTTGTTGAAATTGATTTTTACTTAATGTGATGTACGTAAAAACTAAAAATAATAAGCAGTGGCAGTGTCACTAGGTCTGGCTTTAAAAGAATGTTGTATGGTAATGTGAAGTAAATAGCATGGAAACGTATATGTATTTGTGTCATAGTAAAGAACTGTAGAATAATTTTGGTGTAGTTTGAAAGGTCAGCTGACAGTTGCACTGAAAAGCCAACCCCTACAAATCGATGTAGGTTAATGACTGTCCTCCTCCATTATGTGCTTCTGCCAGAGAAAAACAATTATCTAGTTATCTAAGACACTTTAATAGCATTACAGTGTGGAGTGTGTGTCTCTGAAAATTTAAGCTCAGGCAACCTGAGAATAAAAGAAATATCACAGCTGTGTGGAGTGCAAGCACACAATTTCTGCACAATTTAAACATACTCATGGCTCCAACATGTGGGTGGAGCCATAGCCCCTCTCCTGGTGATTCTCATGAAATTTTCTGGCGACAGCTGCGGTGTCAAGTCAGACTCTAAAAATGAAAATGAACTTATTGTGGTATTGCCTACTGTAAAGTGTAGCAACTCCAAATTTTTTGGCCAGGTCAAATGACAGAGTAAATCTTAGCTATTTCTTTTGTAAAATGGCAAACTGCAATTTAACTGTACAACATTGGCTGGGGTGCATAAACTGTGGTGATGGACTGACTTTGAGCTTGGTGAACAGGTTACTCCTTCACAAATGTGATGGATATCTCATCCCTATATTACAAGTGCATTATATCCTATGCCACTTTGTTGGAAAGTCATCCTGTGCCCTGGAAACCCCCCAACTTTTTGCTGACTGGTACTGGTGGTAACTGACTCTGACTGACCCTGGGCTCTGCCTAACCAGGCCCAGGGCAAGTGCTATGCTGAAAGAGACACATTTAGAATACAGTGAAAACACCTACATACAATTGGATGCACTATGGGTTGGGGTACCTCTGTGATTGGCATGACCTACCCTATAAGGCCCAGCACATAACAGGGCAGGGGGATTGAAACTACCTCTCAGTCCCTAGTATATAATAGAGCATGGCAGTTTAGAGGCCAGCAGCCCTCTCTGCACTTGCATGTGTGCACTGCTGAAGCCTGAGGTCAGTTTAAAAGTGGCTCTGTGTTGCAGGACTGCTTTTAAAAAATAAATTGTGCCCAAACTCGACTTTGGTGTTTGGGCACTTAAAAATGGATAACCTACAATGTTTGGGCATATTAGGTACCCCCAGGGTCTCCCCTAGGTGTCCCAGGGTTGGGGTGTCAGGTATTTATAAGGTGGACCCTTATAAAATGAGTTTTATATGCCCTGGGTTAAGTGAAATGGCACATTTCACTCTCCACATTGTGATAAAGTGCTGCACAAAATCGACTTTGGTGCTAGGAGCACTGTGGAGGGAGGATCTGCAATATTTCTACATATTCAGCCCCCCTACAGTCTCCCCTAGGTGTTCCAGGGGTGGGAGCTCCTGAAGATATAGGCAGAGTACTTATAAAAATAAGTTTTTGTAAGCCCTGTTGCTGGAGAAAGGGCCCAAGTCATTTTTTCCATTGCAAATCCCCTGCCACATAGGTTAACATGGCAAGCAGTTATTAACTACTAACTCTTAATAGGAGAAGGCTAAAAATACCATTCAAAGACTTCCCAAAATGGTATTAATAAACTTAAAAATATGATATTGTTGAATTTCTCCTAAAATGTACAGACAAGAAGTTATAAGACTTTCTTGTCTGTAAGCTCAGATTCAGCCTTCTAGTTGTCTGTCCTGATTGGTCAGAGTTAAGTGGAGTAGCCAGGCTTCTTTGAAGAGGTGATAAAGAGCCCCTGGGGTTCACCAGCTCTGCTGGGAGGGCAGTGTTCTGTTACACAGGAATGCCAGAGCACGGGGAGGAGTCGCAAACAATGGACTTCAAGGGAAGGGGAAGACACCAGTGTCATTTACAACTCTATTCTTTTGAACCCAGCCAGATGCTAGGCTTAAGGAAGGAATGAGCAGATGCAAGGGGTGAGAGATTATGGAGATTAGCCATCCTAGGGGTGTGTTTAGCCAGCTCTTCTCTCCCTGTTGGAAAATCAGCCATTATGAATTTGGAAGAATTGGTGCACTCTGCGACAAAATAGTTCCACACTCTTCAGGAAGTGGTCATAGCTTGGAGCGGTACCCTACACCCCATTGGACAGGAGTGACCTCCTGCTTGACCCAGAGAACTTGGAATAAGTATCTGAGAGGGGCAGAGCCTCTCAGATCTGCTGCTTGAAACTTAAGAAAGCAAGACAGGCTATGCTGAGAAGTTTGATGTGCAGTTCCTAAGGCCTACACTCTGAAGATTGCATCTTCTGCACCATCTAGAACTACATCCCTGTGGACTACCTTGCTGTAAAAGGACTAAAGAGTGGATTCCCTGCAAGCTACAGATTAACAGAGCTCACCTGGAACATCACCACCAAGAATCCTCAATCTGGAGAACTACCAGTGGATTTGTAAGGGTTTTGTCCAAGTGGATTGTGGGAACTGAAGTCCTCAACTTTCAAGGACCATCTTGGATATTCCAGACCCTTGGAGTGAGTTTGAGACACTTTGGGACCCTTTGGGGAACTTCAGGAAGACGTTCCAGAAGTTTGGAGAATTTTGGAGCAACTTTGGAAAAAAGCTCCATAAGGGGACCGACTCAACCTGGCCAGCCAAGCCGCCTGCCTTCAACCGCGAGTTGGTCTGCCGTCCAGGTTTGTCCCGCTGAAAAGATCAGTAGGTTTTTGTTCCAGAGTTTGATCAGGAGTAGTCGAAATCCGAGGCCGGCGAACCCTCACCGAATCCAGCCTGGTGAAGAGAATCGAGGGACCCCGCAAGAAAAAGCTCTGTAAAAATTTCTAAGTCCGAACGAAGAAAAGGTGACCGGGAGCAACCGCAAAAGCCAAGCTGCCTGCCTTCAACCACGAGTCGGCCTGGATCCTTGGTTTGTCCCGCTGGAACGCTCCGGAGGTTGGACTTCCATAAGTTTGACTGGGAGCTCGTCGCAAGGCAATCCGGCGAACCCTCACCGAATCCAGACTGGCTGAGAGCTTCGAGAGACTCCTGGGAAGAAAAGCTCCAAAAAAGTTTCTAAGTCAGAAGGTAAAAACTTTGACCGAGACCTACCACGAGGGGCAAACTTTGACTTTGGCCCGGTCTATCGCGACCAGATGTCCCGAAAAGGCACTATAGGTTTCTATGTGCTAGATAAGGCTAAATCTTTAAAAAATCATATCTCCAGTTCCCTACATTAGATTTTTGTCGTTTGGGTGTCATTTTAAAGATAAAAATATTTCCTATTTGTCTAAATTGTTGTTGCATTTTTATTGTGCATTGTGTCCTAATTATTTACTGAATTGTTGGTTTTAAATGCTTTACATACCTGTCTTTGAAGTTAAGCCTGCCTGCTCACAGCCAAGCTACCAAGGGTTGAGCATGGGAATAATTTTCCTGAGCCCTGCACTGTGTTAGTGGCCTTATTGCCAATGGCAGATATACATTCGCCCCTACTAATAATCCACTTTCCAACACACTTGTATTAAGGCGGATGGGATATCCATCACTTATGTGTTGAGTATCCATCCACCAAACTCTAAATCTGGCAACTGTAAAAGAAAAAGAAGCAAAATATAATTCTCTTACATTCTTGATAGACACATTTTAAATTATCATAATTATTATTACTGCCATGCTCCTTTTTCAATCAAAGGCTTATAACATCCTGTTAGAAATTGGGTTTCTGGTGGCAGAGCTATGCACCCTGTCCAAGCAGGAATCACAATCCTAGTCAGGGTAAGTAGAGTACAAACTAAAGGTCTCATTTACAACGAATTGGCACAGGGCAGCGCCATAAGTCTTTTTGCTTAGCTTCTCTATGCCAATTTAAAAGGGCAGGAAAGCAGAATGCAGCAAACACAGAAAGAGGAAAAAGCGAGGAGAAATGAAAATATTTCCCCTTGTTACGCCTCCCCTGGGGAGGTGTTCAGTTTTGGTGCAGTCCCAGGTTTACAGATCCGTGTAAATCTGGGAATGTGTCAAAACCTATGGGTGTTGCTTGGGAAAACCCACTGCAATGCCCATGGAACGCTCCTTTGAGTCAGTGTAAGGCAACACAGCAACTTGAGCTTTGTTGTCTTATACCATATCTACGAGGCCATGAAAAGCAATACAAAGTGGCTTTGCATGGCCTCATAGATATGGGTCTCCATGCTGCCGGAGATTCATGAAAAGCGACGCACCGGAGGTGCAAGGGGCTTGTAAATAAGCCCCCAGAAGTTTAGCTGTGCTCATCCTCTGGTAGTTTGGCACAGAGCAGTCAGGCTAGATGAAGAGTCAATGTGTAAAGCATTTAGACACACACAGTAACACAGTGAAACCACCACAAAAGTACTTCACACTGGTTTAGAAAAATAGCCAATATTTATCTGAGTAAAGCAATACCAAAACGACAAAAATCCAACATACACAAGTCAAGATGTAAATTTTTCAAGGTTAAATCAAAATGCAGTGCTTAGAAATCTATAGCCCCAGCGGGGCTATCTGGTCACGCTTGACCAGGGCACATCCAAAAGTTCAGTCTGAATGCAATGGAGCCCTGCTGACAGTACCTTGGATACTTCGATGCTCGGAGACGATGTGTTTAAATACGGAGGTGATGTGTCACTGTCGCAGGTGATGCACCGGTTCCAAAGTCAGGTAAAGTTGTTGATGTGTTGATGTCATGAGCACTGTGCGTCGTTTCTGAGGCATTGATATCGAACTGCTGGGCTGTAGGCAATACGTTGTTTTGAAGCCACACAGGGCCTGGAATGCATCAGAGTCAGGGACGGGGAGTCTCAGACGTCGGTGATGCATGTTCCTAGACTTACGCAGCAGTGTTGATTCAGAAGCGCTGCATCAGCAAAGTCGGGCTGCCCTTGTAAGTCGAGGTTATTGGTCACGCACTAGGCAGATGGTGTCCACGGCTTCAGTGTAGGCAGCAGCAATGCATCAATTTCGAAGGGAATACACCAGTTCCGAATGACGCTTCCGTGTTAATGCATTGATTTATTTGGTAGCAGCACCAAACACTCACTTCTAAGGACCCAGGACTTGATGTGGCACCACTTGACAGAACAGGACTCTCAGCAGAGGAGCCCATGTGCTGGTAGCAAAATGCAGGTGAAGTCTTTGATATACCTGAGAATTCAGTAACAAGATACAAGCCCACACAAGCCCTTGGAGAACCTTTAGAGATGAAAGATGTAGAGAGTCAAGTCCAGTCCTCTCACTCCCAGGCAAGAAGCAGCAGGCAACAGGGGGGCGTGGCTAGCCAGCCAACATGGCGGACGCGAGTCCCTAACGCTCCGACCGACATCCCCTCATTATCCGGCAAAATCATCCTCAAATCGTGCCATCCATGCTGGAAACACGCGGGACCTGAAAGGTGAAGGGCCGCAGACACCGGAAAGTCCCAACAAACGCCATTTCGCTAAATACAACTGCGGCCGGGGTGAGGAGCGCGGCCTGCACGCTGAGCGGATGCGTGGAGACAGTGCGCGGCGGGGGGCGGCTGCTCGTGCCAGAGCTGTGGCCTCTGACTGAGTCAGCGGTCCACCGGAGCGGAGGGACGACCAACTCCCTGTCGGACCACCGGGAACACAGGTTGCGTGACCGAAGCAATCGCAGCAATGGGGGCGTGTGCATGAGGTCGATCCGGAGCGGCACCTACCGGAGTTGACTGCTGTGGTGAAGGCCTTCCGGATCGTCGGACTGCCAGCAAAACAGATCTTCGTCACGGTCCTGCCGGTGGAAGAGGCGGGCGGCTATCGGGAGGAGGACAGTGATCCTCGTGGAACAGTTCCGGGCTGCCGTGGAAAGGCCGAGGTGGCTGGTGGTGGCGAGCCGGAGAGCAGCGCTGGGAAAGCCCTGCCCCTGGGGCTCCTGGTAGACGGCACGCCGCAGAGACGTCCGTAATGACCCGGATAAGCGGACAGCGGCCCACGGAGAGGGACACGGATTGCTTACCGGCGGGACTATGCCATAAGAAACAGTGGCTGAGGCAATAGGCGCTGACAAAATAACACTGACCTCGTGCCCCACCGGAGCCGCAATAAGTGGTGGAGCGCGGGCCCGCATTGCCGGGAACTGAAACTGGTAACTGAGTTTGGGTGCGTTGGCCCACATCTGCGGGCCGCGCGCATCGCCCCGGGCGCGGAGGCTGATAGCGGCGGACGACCCCCCAACTGGAGAACAGCCCGGTGAGTGCGCACCATCAGAGCCGTGCGCGGGAGATCTGTTGTCGCCGCACCAGCGGGGCAGGTAATAAGCAGCGGAGGTGCGGTGCTGGGGGTGGCCTGCCCTGGGAGTGACGGCATGGGAGAGGGAGCACCCCAAGGCCTATAAGGTGACTGACACAGAAGTGAACCTCAGGGCCTATGTAAAGCCAGCCCAAAAAGAGCAGAAGAGCTGAAACAGCGGCTGCTGTGTGCCGTGGGAGGGAGCGACTGAAGCAGTGGCAGCTGGTGGAATTCACCTGGCCTGTCCCCCGCGAAGGCGCTGAGACCCGTAGAGGCAAGGACACAAGCAACCTGCCGCTAAGGAGAGACATCAGCAGAGGGGATGGCGACCCGCCACTGAGAGACACCGAAACCTACCACTCTGCCCGGCGCCCAGATAGTCCATGCCACAGGAGATCCGCAGACGCAGCGCCGCTGCGCCGCAGGCCTCACTCCTAAGGGCGGGACACCACACGACGTGGAGCCGCCTTCACCGCGCAGATCCAAGCGTGCGGCTCAAAACTGCTAACACGCCAGACGGGCCCTGGATCACACATAGTGGCCGAATATCCGACGAGACCATTAACACTATAGGCTGACCGCGAATGCCAACTGCGCAGCAACTTGTGATGGGCCGTATGTGCGCCAAGATGCAGCAAGGACCGCTGCGTGTGGGTAGTTTATACCCCCCCACGCATGAGAGAGGAAGTGGAGACAGAGCCGCAGACCACGGCCCTGGCAGCCAAAATGGATTGAGTGCTTGCGGCGGTGGAGAGGATCGGTGCCGCGCTAGAATAAACCAGAACCTCCCTTGAAACACGGATCGATAAGGTCACCTCGGACTTCACCCTGCTACACGCAGACCACCGCAAACTGGCCGAGAAAGTCACCCTCCACAGCCAGACACTTAAGGAACTTCAACCTGTCACCCAAAGCCATGCCGCTGCCCTGCAAAACATGATGGATCGCATGCATGCACTGGAAGATAAAGTAGAGGATGCGGAAGGGCGCTCCCGCCGCAACAACATTCGCGTGGTGGGTCTCCCGGAGGGAGAAGAGGGAAGGAATCCAGAACAATATGTTGAGCGCTGGTTACGAGACATATTACCCCAGGGAACATTGTCGCCAAAGTTCGCAGTGGAGAGGGCACACCGCGTGCCGGCACAGAAGACCCAGCCGGGAGCCAGACCGCGCCCGTTCCTCTTTAAACTCCTAAACTATAGGGACAGGGATGCAGGGATGCAGTGCTGCGTGAAACCAGAAAGCTAGAAAGCCTTAAAGTGAGCGGCAGCCAGGTCATGCTGTTCCCAGACTACACAGCACTCGTGCAGCAACGCAGAAGCAACTACATGGCAGTGAAGCGCCAACTTAGAGACTTGGAATTGCCCTACTCCCTACTATTCCCTGCCAGACTGAGGTTGGTAACAAAAGGAGGGACCCGCTTCTTTGACTCCCCTACGGAAGCATGGGACTGGCTGGAGGAGTCAGGACTATGGACAGTAACGCGCCCCCCGGGCCCAGATGTCGACAACCCAGCAGGCAGAAGAGCTCGACGACGGGGGAGACGCGGGGCACTAAGAAATGCAAAACTGGGGGCAGTGGCGCCGAGCCCGGAGAAGATCAGAATGGAACGACAGGGCGTCCTGGAGGCGGTTGCGACTCTTGGAACCGCACAAAGTAGGGAGCGTTCGGAAACATGCTTCAATGACTCAGCGGCGGCTAGTGGCTCTTTGTCTCCGTCAACAGAAGAATCTGAAGACATGTGCCTACCTGTGGTGACCCCACAGACTGCTGATGGCATCATATGATGAGACACTATTACGTTGAACTATATCACAGACAGCTCACGCAAGTAGAGACTTGTTTATGATGTTTGTTTCTGTATCTCAGTGCGTGCTATAGTCAGGGGGTGATGCTGCTGGGTCAGCAGCCACACAGGGTGCATCACACGATAGCTGGGTGCCCACTGGGGTTAGGACCAGCCGCACCGCGCATACCACTGCAAAGACTAGATGCATGCGCGGCGACACTCAACCATGATTCACAGTGAGCCCGCACACTGACCTAGATGATTAACCGGATGGCACATCTCCTGACCATGAAGGGGGGAGGGAAAGTCACGGTAGAGCGCCGATTGTGCACACGACCCCACCAGGCAATATACTGGGATAGTTTGTTATTATAATTTGTTAAAGACGTTTGGACGGACATCTCCGCAGAGTTCGCCCCAGCTGTTATAATGTTCGAAGTTGACTTAATGTTTTCGTTACAACAGACCGGTACACAACTGCTTACCCACGACACACTCGCCTGCGCAAAATCTACTCCCGCCACCCCGGATGACTAAATGCACTAGTAATGGCACGAGCTAATGTACTAACATGGAATATACGCGGCATGCACACACCCACGCGGCGCTACTCCATATTCGCCTACCTTCAGAGACACTCGGTAGGCATTGCCCTATTGCAGGAAACACACATGACACAGGCAGAACTAGATAGACTACGCAAGCGTTGGAGAGGGCAGGTATACGGTACTGGGTACTCAGCACATGCGAGAGGCACGTTAATTTGGGTGAGGGCGGGCACCCCGTTTATTTGTGAGGACGTGGTAACAGATCACGAGGGCAGATACACCTTAGTGCGTGGGCGACTCAATGGTCAAACAATACTGCTGGGATCGATATACGCTCCAAATGTAGACCAACCCTCATTTCTGGTGCGGTTATCACACGCTCTGACCCCCTACGCTGGGCTTCCCTGGCTGCTGGGAGGGGACTTTAATTCGGTACTTAACGTTGACACGGATAGATCGTTCCCCCCTCTTCACAAAACCTCAGCTGTGTCTAATGCTCAGCCACTCACAGACTGGCTCTCACACTGGGCATTGTTGGATGTGTGGCGTGTTCTTTATCCTACTGAGCGTATCTACTCCTATTACTCCACGGTACATAACCTACATGTGCGTCTTGATAGGGTGGTGGGTTCCCAATTCCTGCTCCCACTGGTCACGAAATCAGAATACCTAGGGCGGACACACTCCGATCATAACCCCCTGTGGATCCAACTCAGCTGGGAGGCGGATCGTCCCCCCATACCCACATGGCGTCTCCAAACAACTGCGCTAGAAGACCTAGAGTTTCGTTCATCGCTGGGGACGGCCGTCCTCACATACTCAACGAGGGTACAGCAAGCAATGCACTAGTAGAATGGGACGCCTTCTAAATAGCGGTCAGGGGGCACTGTTTGGGGGCCACGTGGAATATACGTAGGCAGCTGTCAATCTCACTTACGAAGTTGGAGTCCCAGCTACTGAAGTACTAGCGTGAAGGAGAAGGGAAGGGCAAAGACTCGGGTCGCCTGGAGAGGCTCCGCGCCCAACATGCGGAGCTACTGGAGCGACTGCGATGCCACAACTACGCAGCTCATACAGCTCGCATGCACGCCTCAGCTGATAGAGCAGGCCGACTGCTTGCCTGGCTACTGAGGCAAGAGAACAACCACGCTCCGATAGGGGCCATACGCACATCGGAGGGGACCCTAGTGTACACGCAACGCGAGATACACAGGGCTATGATGGACCATTATGCCCAGTTGTACCAGTCTAGGGGGCGCTGCCCAGGTCATGTGCTAGAGAGATTCTTATGCTCCGTCCAACTGCCCATAGCCTCAGAGGCACATCAGCCGGCGCTTGGCGGCCCACTCACCTTGAAAGAAATTGGGGATGCGATTGGGTCCATGGCATCTGGGAAAACGCCAGGGCCGGATGGCCTGCCAGCTGAATATTACAAAGCCTACCGTGAATCTCTCGTGCAACACCTCCACACACTATATACAACGGCGCTGGAGGAGCAAGAATTGCCCCCCTCGATGCGAGAAGCATACCTGGTGTCCCTACTAAAACCAGATAGGGACCCCACAGCCCTGGGTTCGTATAGACCCTTAGCCCTACTCAATACTGACTATAAAATACTCGCTAAGGTGTTGGCAGACAGACTGGCACCAGTAGTCCCTGAACTGATCCACACCGACCAAAATGGATTTGTACCTGCACAGAGCACATCGCTGAATCTGCGGCAGTTTTTCAGGGTGGCGACAGATGCCATACAGGAATGGCCCAGAGCGGGATGTCTCATACTAGACCTGGAAAAGGCATTTGATTGCTTAGAATGGGGCTATCTGTCAGCAGTGTTGTTGCGGTATGATCTGGGCCTGGGGTTCCTTCAGATGGTCGATTTGCTATACAAAAATCCCACGGTCCGGGTGCGACTGGGGCCGCACATATCCAATGCCATACCGGTGTGCAGAGGTACTAGGCAGGGGTGCCCCCTATCCCCCCTCCTGTTCACACTTGCGATAGAGCCCCTAGCGGCAGCGATACGTACAACACTGGGGGATGGTATACCTCTGGGGGATGCGATACACCAAGTGTTGCTTTATGCGGATGACCTACTGGTCTATGTGAAGGACATAGGAAACATACCTGATCAACTAGCACACCTATTGCAAGACTTTGCTGCCATCTCGGGACTCCGAGTGAACGCTGGCAAATCCTGCATACATGCGTTCAGTGAGGGAGGCCGCGACCCAAGATACACTCTGAATGGTACAGGGGTACAATGGAGAGAGTGCACCTTCCGCTACCTGGGGATCCAAATATATCGCCAGCCGAAAGACTTGTTTGACGGAAACCTGGGGAGGGCCTTAACAGCAATCAGGTCGCAGATGCGATTCTGGAACACACTTCCACTGACGGTCACTGGCAGGGTAGCGTTGGCTAAGATGGTGATCCTTCCCCGACTCCTGTACTATTTCGCTAATTTGCCTCTATATGTTCCGGCAACCTTCTTTGCTATGCTCACTAAATTATTCAGGGACTTTCTCTGGGGAAACGCCCAGCATAGAATGGCACTAGCGAAACTATATTTGCCCACTGACCAGGGAGGCCTTGCTGCGCCTTGTTTTGAACACTACTATTTGGCTGTCCAATTGCAGTGGATAGCCCGCTGGCTCGCGGATAGGGGCCGCGAAGACACGGCGACCACGCTGCCGCCATACTCGCTAGAGCAAATAGCCAGGCTCTTCCACCCCGCCACTAGAGCCGCGCCGCCAACGCCGCTTCTACTAGCAGTGGCATACAAATGCTATCGCAGGTGTCTATACATTACTAGAAATGTTGTCCCCTACGCGCCACCAATACCACTAGAAGGATCTCCTAGCGGGCCCATGGTACTCACGTCCCTTTCGCTCACGGAATGGCGGGAAGCCGACTTGCAGACGCTAGGAGATCTGTACCGAGATGGGGCACTCATTCCGTATGAGTCATTAGTAGAAGACGAGGGACTCCCACCGGGGCAATTCCTCACACACCGCTCACTAGTGGTGACACTGACGGCCAGATGGGGGGACATAACCACAGAACCGAGTCAACACCTCACCATGCAGTATTTACATGTCATGGGACGTGGAAGACACCTTATACACTGGTTCGCGGCGCCCCTCCGAACTCATGCAGCGCTAAGTTTAGATCCACTCCGCCGTAAATGGGAACTGGACTTGGGGCGACAATTGGCAGATAAAGAGTGGGAGAGGATACTTAAAAGTCCAGTGCGCATACCCAGAAATATGAGATTTCGACAAATACAATTATTCATTGTTCATAGAGCATACCTCACGCCTGCGATGATCAACAGGTACTTTCACCACACGGATGCGACGTGTCCGAGATGTGCCGAACAAGGGGCTGAGTTGATACACATGCTATGGAGCTGCCCTAGAATATACACATATTGGCACACAATAAGCAGACTGTTACATGCATGCACAGGCCCCGACATACCCTTTGAATGGACTGTATACCTATTGCACCACTTTAGGAGGTCCTCCGCCACAAAGGTAACATCCTGGTTTCTCGACCTGGGGATAGTGGTCGCTAAGCGCCTTATAACTAAACGATGGAAAGCGCAGGATCCACCACATACGCTCGCATGGCGTTGCTCGCTGTTAGCATGGGTCAAAGCGGAGGGGATTGCCATTCAACGGGAAGAAACACTGGGACTGCATAAAGAACCCATAGCAACCCAATGGGAGGGACTCCTCCATGTACTACAGCAGACGGAGGAGGAAGGTTCTGAAGGGCGATCTGAGCGGGAGGAGGGTGAGCAAACAGAGGGAGACGCACACACCATCAGGGAAAGGCCGTGATATTCCAGGAACACATGGTAACTACTCGATTGCCTACATAGAAGCAGACGTCGCTAATAAGGGGGACAACTATCAGGTTGATTAGAAACCGCTGGGGAGGTGCGTACCGGGGGGCAGTGGGGGGGACAAGTGCACATAAACCGGTCAATGTTGTTGTTTCTGTTCTCTGTCATATCATCTGTTTGGAAGCCCATGGTGAATGAACTGGAAGGACTTTGTGGAACGTCATTACGGTACTTCAATATGATTAAGCTGTATCCTACGCAATATGTAACATTGATTGCACATCAGGGGCTATGCTTGATCCCCCACGGAAGGAACTGTATGTTATTAACGGTACGCCCAGCACATACACAAAGAGAAATGTATGTCATATTGCTGATTGATGGTTATATGTATAGACAGCTATTCAAATGTCTGTTGCCTATCATAAGAATGCAAAAAATCAATAAAAACAGATTTAAACAAAAAAAAAAGAAGCAGCAGGCAACAGACCAACGCAGCAAAGTAAGCAGCAAACTGGCAGCCCCTCCTGGCAGGACAACAGCTTTTCTTCCTGCAAGAATGTCCTCAGTCCAGACGGTTATGTAGCTCTTTGTGTTGGGACAGGCACAGCCATATTCAGGTACAGGTGATAGCTCCTCCCTTTCTCTCTAGCTCAGGAAGGCCCATCAGCCTGGTGATGGGCCATCAGGATATGTAGGGCACACCTCAGCTCCCTTTCTATTTGACTGTCAAGAGGGAATGCACAAAGCCCAGCTGTCACCCAACCAAGACATGAATTGTAGGGACAGGTACAGAATGGTTAAAGTAAGAAAATGCCAACTTCCTAAAAGTAGCAAAACCAAAGGGGATGATGGACGGAGTGTTGAACATTTCAAGCACTCACCCCCAGTCAACTGATCTGGGTTTAATCCATCATCATTCTTTAGCTCACTCCGCCACCCGAGTTCAGACATGGCCATATGCAAATCAGTCTGACCCTGTGCCTCATGGGAACAATCCAGCCCGAACTGCCAAGCCATGTCTTCCCTGGACCGGAAACAAGCATCCTGGGACCGGTTTCTGGCTTACAGCCGTCATCAGCCAGGCTATCTTGAATCCAGTGGCAAAGTGAGCAAGGGACCCACGTCTGGGCATACCCTGCCAACTTAGGGCGAACATAGCAAAACCAAAGGGGATGATGGACGGAGTGTTGAGCATTGCAAGAACTCACCCCCAGTCAACTGATCTGGGTTTAATCCATCATCATTCTTTAGCTCACTCCGCCACCCCAGTTCAGACATGGCCATATGCAAATCAGTCTGACCCTGTGCCTCATGGGAACAGTCCAGCCCGAACTGCCAAGCCATGTCTTCCCTGGACCGGAAACAAGCATCCTGGGACCGGTTTCTGGCTTACAGCTGTCATCAGCCAGGCTATCTTGAATCCAGTGGCAAAGTGAGCAAGGGACCCACATCTGGGCATACCCTGCCAACTTAGGGCGAACATAGCAAAACCAAAGGGGATGATGGACGGAGTGTTGTGATGGATTAAACCCAGATCAGTTGACTGGGGGTGAGTGCTTGCAATGCTCAACACTCCGTCCATCATCCCTTTGGTTTTGCTATGTTCGCCCTAAGTTGGCAGGGTATGCCCAGACGTGAGTCCCTTGCTCACTTTGCCACTGGATTCAAGATAGCCTGGCTGATGATGGCTGTAAGCCAGAAACCGGTCCCAGGATGCTTGTTTCCGGTCCAGGGAAGACATGGCTTGGCAGTTCGAGCTGGACTGTTCCCATGAGGCACAGGGTCAGACTGATTTGCATATGGCCATGTCTGAACTGGGGTGGCGGAGTGAGCTAAAGAATGATGATGGATTAAACCAAGATCAGTTGACTGGGGGTGAGTTCTTGCAATGCTCAACACTCCGTCCATCATCCCCTTTGGTTTTGCTAACTTCCTAAAAGTGGCATTTTCAGACCTTCAATTTATAAGCCAACTTTACTAAGAGATGTGTTTTTTTAATTGTGAGTCTAGAGATATCAAACCTACTCTTTATATCTTTTCCCAATTGGATGTTACACTTATAAAGTGTTACAAGCAGCTTCAATGATAACCTGTGGCAGAAATAGGCCTTGCTGTAGTGAGAAACAAATTTAGCAGTTTTTCACTACCAAGACATGTAAACTCCACAGTCCATGTCCTACCTTTTAAAAACACTGCACCGTGCCGATGGGGCTACCTAGGGCCTACCTTAGGGGTGACTTATATATAATAAAAAGGAAGGTTTATGCCTGGCAAGTGAACTTGCCATGTCAAAAGTGGCAGTAAACTGCACACACACGCACTGCTGTGGCAGGCCTGAAACACGTTTGATGGATGACTCATGGAGGTGGCACAATCAGTGTGGCAGGCCCTTTAGGAGAATTCGATTTATAGGCCCTGGGCACATGTAGTGCACTGTACTAGGGACTTCTTAGTAAATCAATTATGCCAATCATGAAGAAAACAAATGCCATTACATCTTAGACAAGGAGCACACACATCTTAGCACTGCTCAGCAGTGGAAAAGTGCCCAGAGGCCTAAGACCAGCAAAAACGAAGTTCAGCACACAGTCAAAACAGGCCAGAAGTCCAAAAGTCAGGGGAAATCACGCCAAAAGACATCAGGTCTAACACCTCCCTTGTGCCATGCCCCCAGAGCTCGGCATTCACATCATTTCCTTCAAGGACTGTCTTGTTCTGATGATGATGCTTGTTAGAAATAGAGGCCTCTAGTTGGCAGTGGCTTGCACCCTGTCCAAGTAAGGATCCTTCCTTCGAGTCAGGGTAAGGGGATTACACAGCTAAGATAACCCCTGCTCTCCCCCTTGGTTGCTTTGCACGAGTAGTCAAACTTATCTCAGAGGCAGTGTGTAAAGTATTTGTACATACACAGCCAGTAAGACAATGAAAACACTCCAGATGGACACCACACCAGTTTAAAAAAGTAACCAATCTTTACCTAATCAAAACAAGACCAAAAAGACAAAAATCCAACTCACATAAATCAAGATATCACTTTAAAAGGTTTAAACAGTTCAGTTCATATAAAACAATGTATGCGTCACTTTTTAGCGAAAAGTATCTGGGATGCGTCAAAATCAAAGACAAAACACACGCAGGGAAGGTGATGCATGGGTTCCTTACACGCAGGGAAGGGGATACGTTGTTTCCTTGCTCCCAGGGGAAGTGATGCATCGGTTCCTTATTGCCACGCAGGGGAGGTGATGCATTGGTTTCTTACTAGGAGAGGAGTTTTTTACTGAGCGGGACGGTGATGCATCGGTTTCTTACTGTGCTGCCTCTGTTCCTTACTGAAGCCCAGCATCGATGTTGACTTGGTGCACAGGTCCGATGTGTGGAAAATCCAGACACGCCTTGGTTGATACGGCGGTGGTGAAACAGACTTTGCGTTGATTCTCCCAGCTGTGTTGATCCTTTGACCGCAGCCGGCGATGTGATGGCAAGAAAAACTGGCGCGGAGGGTCACCGCATGGATTTGCTTCTTCTTTGCAGGTAAAGCCTTTGATGGCACTGAGACATCTTAACAGGAGGCAACCACACACAAGCCTTTAGAGAATCTTCTCAAGCAGTATACAAAGCAAATTCCAGTCCATTTTTGTAGGAAGCTGGCTCTGTATATAGTGTACAAAAGTGAGGTATAGTGTGCACAGAGTCCAGTGGATCCCCAAAGGTAGGCAGAGGTAAAGTTAGATAGCACCTCACTCTCTATTTGTGGTAGTGTGGTCGAGCAGTAAGGCAGTATCAGAGGACAGTGTTAAGCATTTGTTGTACACACTCAGTCAGGAAATGAATTCAACACTCAAAGACTGAACTTCAGACCAATTGGTTTGTATCAAAAATATTCTTTTAGGTATTTTATTTCCTAGAACCAAGCAAGCCTGGCACAGGTAAGTGATAAGTACTTTGCAGTAAATATACAGATTGTAACACAGTTTGGATTGCAATTGTAAATGTACTTTGATTAGATTACACTAGTGTTACTGATAATGCAATGCTTTTCAGAATACAGTACATATACTTTGAATGGGATTTTCAGTAAGATTACAGGTAAGTTACTTTTGGATTACTTTTCTTACTCAGAGTAGTATACCTGGATACTACTCTGGGACATTTCCTGTAAACTGGTAAGTAAAATTGTTTTGTTAAACAGTACAATTTTAAAGAATTTCTTTAGGTTTTCATAGTCCACACTTGAAAACTTTTCACAGAAAAACAGTCAATGTTATCCTATGGAGGAAAATAGTGTTATCGGTTTTCAGGTAAGTATTTGGTAGTGGGAGTTGAGGTTCTGGGGGTAGACTCAGGGGTCCCCCAAGGTCAAGGATGCACTCTAGTTACAGCCTCAGCGGCACTAGGGTGGCCGGGTGCAGAGTGCTGAGGCCCAATGTTATCCAATGGGGGATAGGGGGCCTCCGGTTGGTGGCTGCTGGCAAGCAGGCCACTTGGTTGTGAGAGCAAAGCTCCTGGACTTTAGCTCAGGGCAAATAGGGAAACAAAGTAGCACCACAGGTGCACCCTCAGCAGCACTAGGGCGGCCGGGTGTAAGGTGCTCTTTCAACTTGGGCTGCCCTGTTGTTTTCAATGGGGAACCTCCGGTTTGCAAAGGCACTGCAGGCTTGGGGACGAAGGTCTTCTGGGTGCGACCATCAATTCGAGAGGTAAGTTGGGAAGTTAGGGGTTGGTTAGGCATTGTCGGTTTGGGCACACAAGGCAGTGGGGCATCAGGTGCAGGGGTGCCTTGTGGGGTCAGATCATCTTACCAGCTCCTGGTTGCGGTTGGGGGGACCTTCTGGATTTAGGCTGCAGGCGTCGGCTGGAGGCTTGAGGCAGGTCAGGAGTCGCCGGATCTCGGGTCGGAATCGCCAGGGGGACCTCCTCGTGGTGTTTGCCCTCTCGAGCTCGGGCCGTGGACGGCGGGTGCAGAGTGGGGCGGATTCGTGATGTCCGGCCGGAGCCAGAGGTTGCAGATGAACAAATCTGGTGTTCACGGGAGACAAAGTCTTTGTGGTTGAAGGCAGGCAGGTCCTCTGGGGTTTTCGAGGTTGCTGGCTGCAGGACACACCGGGATTTTGCAGGAGCAGGTTCGAGGTGGAGACAGGCCGGTAGGGCTGGGGCCAAGTCGATGAGCGTCTTCCTCTTGCTAGATGCTGCACAGCTGTTCGGTCCTTCTTCTTCTTCTTCTTGTAGTTTCTTCTTGTCTGCGGAAGCAAGGTTCAGGGGTGCCCCTAAATACTAGATTTAGGGGCGTTACAGGTAGGTAAAAGGCAGGGACCAATGGGTCCCTTCCTTGGGGTGGGTACACCCCCTATTATGCCACCCTTCAGTGGGAGGGGGGCATGAGCCTGTCCCTGGTTGGCTGAGTCCCCCAAGTTGAAGATGGTGGGGACTGGGAGTTGTGCTTCACCTCACCTCCCCACCTGAGGGGTGGAGTTGGCAGAGGTGGGCACACCTCTCTTCCTCACTTGTTTTTCCCGCCGGTTCTCCCGCCCAAAGTGGGGATCAGAACCAGTGGGGACCAGTTGCTGAAAGCAGCAAGTGGCTTGGGGAAGCTCACAAAGGCGGCAAGCCTTTGAAGCTTCCCTTCGTGAACCCTGCCCATTCTGGGGAGGAGGCTTGGCACCTCGTCCCAGGATGTGCATTGTTTCAGGCCCCAGAGAGCAGCAGGCTCTCGACCCAGGGGTCCAGAAACATGTCTGGTGGTGGCAGCTGAAAGCAGCCACTCAGCCTGGACACTAGTGGTAGGTTAATTTTCAGGGGGCATCTCTAAGTTGCCCTCTGTGTGCATTTTTCATTAAATCCCACACTGTCATCAGTGTGGGTTTAATGTGCTGAGAAGTTTGATACCAAACTTCTCAGTTTTCAGTGCAGCCATTATGGTTCTGTGAAGTTCGTAATGTCAAACTCCCAGCACCATATACTCTTAATGGCAGCACTGCACGTACAATGTCTAAGAATGGACTTAGACACTGTAGGGGTACAGGGCTCATGCACCTGTACCCTCACCACTGGTATAGGGCACCCAACTAGAGGGGTGACTGATCTATGCCAGGGCAGTGGGTTGTAGGCATGTCACACAGGGATGTGTGCAATGTCGACTCTTCACTTTGTTCTGCACCAAAACATGCAGCCTGCAAAGGCAGTGTGTGAGTGTAATGGTACAGGACCTCTAAGGGTGGCACAATAAGTGCTACAGCCCTTAGGGGTCTTCCCTAGTCACAGTGCCCTGGGTACCTGTGGTACCATTTACCAGGGGCTGACCTGTTGCCAGAGATGCCAATAGGGATAGTTTTGGGGAAAGAACACAGGCCCTGGGAACCTGATTGGCAGGGACCCAGGGCACATCAAGTCAAAGTGCATCAGTAGTCTGGCAAAAAGTGGGGGGGTTACTGCAACAGAAACCCACTTTCCTACAATTTTCTCTCCAAGACAGAAGCAGCAACTGCAGGCCAACGCAGCAAAGCAACACAGCAAAGGGGCAGTACTCCTGACAGCTCTCCAGCTCTTCCTCGTGGCAGAGTCTCCTCTCGATCCAGAAGTGTTCTAAAAAGGTGGGGTCATAGCTCCATTACCAGTACCAATACCAGTTTCTGGCTTTGAAGTAGGCAAATTTCAAAGGATAGTCTTTGTAGTGCGCAAGGCCCTTCCTAGCCCAGACCTGGCTCCAGACACACTACAAGGGGGTGGAGACAGCTTTGTGTGAGGACTGGCACAGCCCTATTCAGGTGTCAGTGACAACTCCTCCCATCACTCTAGCTCCGGAGGGCCCATCAGCTTGGTGATGGGCAATCAGGATATGCAGAGCACACTTCAGCTCCTTTTGTGCGACAGTCTAAAGAAAATACACTAGCAGCCCAACTGTCAGTCCAAACCAGACGTGGATTCTACAGGTCGTCAGAGGTACAGAATAGTAAAGCAAGAAAATGCCCACTTTCTAAAAGTGAGGAAGCAAAAAACACACAATTGAACGACAGAATGCAGAACAAATCAAAACATTCACCCCCAGTCAAGAGATCTGGGTTAAATCCATCATTCTTTTGCTCACCATGCCACCCCAGTTTAGACCTGGCCATATGCAAATCAGTCTTGACCCTGTGCCTCATGGGAACAGTCCAGCCCGAACTGCCAAGCCAGGTCCTCCCTGGACCGGAAACAAGCATCCTAGGACCTGTTTCGGGGTTTCACCCCTCATCAGCCAGGATAGCTTGAATCCAGTGGCACAGTGAGCCCGGGACCCACGTCTTGGCATACCCGGCGCACCTAGGGCGAGGAAGCAAAAGACACACAATTTTCTAAAAGTGCCATTTTCAAACACTCACTTTAAAAACCAACTTCACTAAAAGATGCATTTTTAAATTGTGAGTTCAGGGACCCTAAACTCCAAATCTCTATCTCTTTCCAATTGGAAGTTACACTTGTAAGAGGTTACAAGGCAGCGCCAATGATAACCAATGGGAGAGATAGTTCTTGCAATAGTGAAAAATAAAATGGACAGTATTTCACTATCAGGACATGTAAAACACATCAGTACATTTCCTACCTTTTTTAATATACTGCACCCAGCTCATGGGGATTCCTTGGGCGTATGTTAGGGGTGCCTTACATGTAGTAAAAGTGAAGGTTTGGGCCTGGCAAGTGGGTGTACTTACTTGGTCGACATGGCAGTTTAAAACTGAACTCCCAGACACTGCAGAGGCATGCCTGAGACATGTTTGCAGGGCAACTCATGTGGGTGGCACAATCAGTGCTGCAGGCCCACTAGTAACATTTGATTTACAGGCCCTGGGCACACACAGTGCACTTTACTAGGGATTTACCAGTAAATCAAATATGCCAATCATGGATAACCAATCCTAATCACAATTTACACAGGAAACACTTACACTTTAGCCCTGATCAGCAGTGGTAATGTGCCCAGAGTTTAAAAAACCCAGCAGAAACAAATTCCACCATACAGTCAAAAATACAGGAGGCAAAAGCAAAATGACAGGAGAAACTACGCCAAAGATGCAAGGTCTAGCAATTCTCATACACTATTATGGAACTCGAATATTCAGCTAAGTTGGAGACACCACACTAAGGGGGATATTCACAAGGACCGGCGATACCTATCGCAAACGCCAGTTAGCAGCAGTTTTTTCATCGCCGCCTAACCCTGAAAACTATCGCCATGTTAGCGGTGTATTAACAAGCCGTCACTACATGGCGATAGTATCAGGGACCGGCGGTGAAAACTTCCGCTAACATCAGCGCGATGGCGATAGGAAATCCGGCGTTAGCAGGCGATACTTAGCAATACCCCCATTAGCGGCCAGAAAACTCACGCTAGTCAGCCCAACTTGCGTTTTCTTGACTCTAATGCAAAAAATAGCCTATCAGTCAACCTCCAATATAAAATAGGCATAAAAAACAATTACATGCATAATGGAGCAGCCAGGGCCAAGTGCAGCACACATCAACAACCCCTGCAAGCCAGCCAACATCCAGGATGACCAGGATGAAAGCCTTGATGCCTCGCTGGACCTGCGCCTGGAGCCTGGATGCCTCGCTGGACCTGCGCCTGGAGCCTGGATGCCTCGCTGGACCTGCGTCTGGAGCCTGGATGCCTCGCTGGACCTGCGCCTGGAGCCTGGAGGCCTCGCCGGACCTGCGTCTGGAGCCTGGATGCCTCGCTGGACCTGCGCCTGGAGCCTGGATGCCTAGCTGGACCAGCCTCTGGAGCCTGGAGTTGGATGTGGAGGAGCTGTGGAGTCGATGAGCCGTGGTGGTAGACATTGAGGCGCGACGATCGCCCGTACCTGGTGGTGAAGTCTGGCAGGTTGCATGGAGACACGTTGCTGATCTGTGTGAGAAGACCGCCTTGCGACCCTTGGAGCTGTTAATGGTAGAGGCGCTCCTGCGCACCAACATAGTGAGGTCCGCATCACATACTACGATCCACCACTACACCGGGGTGCACAAAGGGGATTACCAACGCTGTGTGCCGTCTCCCTGCATCACAGGCCCCATGATGTTGTACTGGCCGTATGCTGTGGACGGTGTGGCCCCTGTGCTAAGCCGAACTTGTGTGGCGTGAGCGCTGCAACTTCACGCCTAAGGGGGCCCTGCTGCATCAACTGCATCGGGAGGTCCAACAGCGGACTAGGCGGCGACTGTTGTACCCAGCCTAGTGAAATCACACTGAGCTGAGGCTCCTGCTGGCTGAGTCACAGATTTGGAGACAGTGCAGTGGATTGCGCCACGGTGTCAATGTCCAGGTAAGGAGAAGGTGGGACGCGTAGCGCAGGAGGGCCAGGGGGCGAGTGGCTCAGGCCTATCACACGTAGATGACGCACCCCCAGTGGTGGCACTTCCGCAACGTCGGAAATCATGGGAATTGTAAGCGCGCTACTCACTCGTGAGGGTCTCAAGGCTCAGAGGGCGGGGAGGCACAGATCTGTTAGCAGAAGAGCCATGTCTTGAGTGTCTTCCTGAAGGTGTTCAGGGAGGGGGCACGTCTGATGTCTGCCGGTAGCTCGTTCCAGGTCTTGGCTGCAATGTGGGAAAAGGATCTTCCGCCTGCTCTGGCTCTGTGGATGCGCGGGGTTTCAGCCAGTGCGAGTTTGGAAGATCAGAGGTTTCTTTTGGGTACGTGGAAGTTGATTCTGTCGTTGAGGTATTTGGGTCCGTTGTTGTGTAGGCATTTGTAGGCGTGAGTGAGGACTTAGAAGGTGACTCTTTTCTCCATGGGGAGCCAGTGGAGTCTTCGTAGATGTTAGGCTGATGTGTCCGTGCCGGGGGATGCCGAAGACGAGTCTGGCGGCGGTGTTCTGTAATGTCTGGAGTTTGCGGACTAGGGACTTGTTAATGCCGGAGTAGAGTGCGTCTCCATAGTCCAGTCTGCTGGTGATGAGTGCATGGGTGACTGTCTTCCTTGACTCCAGGAGGATCCATTTGAAGGTCTTGCGGAGGATGTGGAGGGTGTTGAAGCAGCTGCAGGTGACGGCGTTGACCTGTCGGTTCATGGTGAGGGATGAGTCGAGTACAAGGCTGAGGTTTTTGGCATGGTCCGAGGGGGTAGGTGGGCCTCCAAGGGCGGTCGGCCACCAGGTGTTGTCCCATGCTGAAGGGGTGGTTCCAAGGAGGAGGACTTTGGTCTTCTCGGCGTTGAGCTTCTGGCAGCTGTTGGTCATCCCGACTGCGACGTCTTGCATACCCTTCTGGAAGTTGAGTCTGGCGGTGGTGGGGTCTTTGGTGAGGATGAGCTGGGTGTCATCAGCATAGGATACGATGTTGAGGCCGTGTTGTTGGACGATGGCGGGGAGGGGGGCCATGTAGATCTTGAAGAGGGTCGGGATCAGAGATGACCCCTGTGGTACTCCGCAGGTGATTTATGTGGGATCGGAGAGGAAGGGTGGCAGTCTGATCCTTTGGCTTCTTCCGGTGTGGACTGATCGGATCCAGTCTAGGGCTATTCCTTGTCTGCCGGCGTCGTGAAGTCTGGCAACTAGTGTGCGGTGGGAGACAGTGTCAAAGGCCGCTGAAAGGTCAACTAGGATGAGGCCTGCAGAGTGGCCTTGGTCCAGGAGGGTGCAGATGTCATCTGTGGTGGCGAGTAGGGCCATGGGGTGTTTGTGCACGGAGCGCACGTTGAGGAGGATGCATCTTAGGGTGTCGCCAGTGCTGGCGTCGGATCTGCTGGAGGCCGGGGTGGTGGTTAAGGTCTGGCGGCTGGAGAACTGGCCGTGGGTCGTGTTTGGCGAGGCCTGTTGGCAGTCTCTGAGTTTTCCGGGGATGAGTGCGTGGAGGGTGGCTGTGCTGTAGCAGTGGGTGACTCGAGATCCAGGGTTCCTTGCGCTGGTCGCGGTCGGGTCGTGGACGGGTGCAGACGGGCTTGCCTTAGGAGCGCCTTTGGCGCGCCAGGGGCACGCACGCTGCGTGCGACCATGCAGCGGCCGCCATTTAGTAGGGGAGGGGGAGGAATGATCAGCTGGGAGGCGGGAACGGGCGAGGACAGGGGGGCGGGGCCGCGGGGGCAGCAACGGCGGCAAGTGGGAAGCGCGGGCTCAGAGAAGCCAAAGAAAATGAATCAAAAGGGTAAAACAAGGTATAACTGACTGATGTAATCATTCTATGTATCCTCATGGGGTGGGAGGGTGGGTAGGACTGCTTCAGACACGGAGCAGGGCATGGGCGTATTGGCATGCCCACTCAAGTGCACAGTGACTGTTTGGCCGGCCCACTCAGTCCGCCCAAAGCAGTCATGCACACTTCCCTGTTCGCAATGCAGGCAGCATTACAGCCTGCATGGAGAACATGCACACTCCTCCAGCCCCTGGCTGCATGACTTGTCCCGTTGCCAATTACCAATCCCACCGCCGCATCGCAGCGTTGTGAATGACTCATGGGAGGGAGCCTGACTGCCTACTCCCTTTTCCTGGAAGCAGACACAGGAGAGCAGGAGCTACGAAGACACAGGACCCGGCTTTGAGGTAAGACTTCCCTCATAAACATTTTTACAACACCCGCTCACACACACATCCCATGTCCATGCCCCATCCAGTGTTCTTTCCAGTGTTTACCACCTCACAGCTGTCCAGCCCCCCAGCACTTCTCAATGGTGGACGCTGTGAGCACATGCAGAGCGGGCGTACCACTCGTGTGCCAAAGGCACATACGTAGTTGCGATGCATGCCATAACATTGCATTCCATTCCAATGCATACTAATACTAGGCACATTGCAACAGTAGAGTAGGTGTTGCATAGCGGAGACATTAATATCACTATTCCCACTTCAGTGAGTGCAACCCAAAACTAACCTTTGCACCCCAAACCCTACCGTGAACCCTGGAATTCCTTTTGAGCCCCCATAACACACCCAAAATCAAATTTGACCCAAATGCACACGCCAATTTCCATATTTTACCCCAAATGCACACCCCAATTTCCATATTTTACTCCAAATGCACACCCTAAATCCCATTTCTTACCCCAACACACACCCCAATTTCCATATTTTACCCCAAAACACCCCCCAAATTCCATTTCTTACCCCAATACACACCCCAATTTTCATATTTTACATCCGAAACCCATACCCACCCGAAAAACTTTAAATTACCCCATTACTGACCTCACAATGCGTTGTAATCAAATGCGATGTAAAGGCACCTGCGTTGTCAGAGTTGCGTTGTTGACGATGTACTGCCTGCGCTGTAATGATCGTCTCCCGTGTCAAAGGCAACCCATAGGCTACGCCGTTTGCGTCCGTCTGCCCCTGGACCGCGCTCTGCACCAAGGAGCCTTCCTCTTGGACACTCCACCGCTACGACGCCAGCACCCTCCTCGCCATCAACCGTGGACGCCAGCTCGCCTGCCAGGACCAACCTCTGCTCCGGACCGGACATCGCCATCGCCATCACTGACGGCTGCAGTATCGCCTGCAAGGAGCACCCCGACCATCATGGAGGAGGAATTGCCATCACCTACAGAAGCACACTCCGACTGAAAACGCACTATAATGTCCCAAGGGTGACCATGGACCACCTCAACTCCCAGATACGGACCAAGCCCAAGCACATCCTCTGTGGCACCCTCATGTGCAGGCCCCCCGGGCCCTGGCCCCCCATTCTACAATACCATTGTAGACCTCATTGCAACCCAGGGTCTCCCATCCACCAACGACATCCTACTCGGTGAACTCAAGTTCCACCTGGACAACCCCAGTGACCAGGACACCACCGCCTTCTGGGGAAGGTCACCTACATCAGACGGAAGCAGCAACTCACATCAACAGGCCACATGGCAGGACACACGGTCGAGCACGTCACCTCCGCCAGCGGGTACTTCAAGTAGAGCCACAACACCGGACTCTCCTGGACCGGCCATCATTGGTAACATCACGTCTTCACCTTGCCCACCGGACGCCACCGTCATCATCGCACCCCCTCGCAGCTGGATTAAGGCCACCGAAGAACGTCTCGTCCACTCCCTCCGCAACAACACTCCACCAATGCTTCCAAACGATAACACCGCAGCGCGCAACCACCCCCCATGGATCTCCAACAGTGCCGACATTCGGGCACCCCTCATGAACGGCACTGCGTCAGTACCTTCCGCCTGCCTGATGGCAGGCGTGAGGGTGACGCAGTGCCACAAGGATAGGCTTGCCCCATGCATTGCTGGAGTTGCGTCATGGTTGTGACACTACTGCAGCAGTGTGTGACTTTAGCGCAGACAGATACGTCAGGATTCCTGACGTATCTGTCATTACTTGCGCCATGGAGCGCTGTCCAGTGAATACAGCGCATCCATGCTGTCGCAAGAAGGGCGTAGTGAGAAGTGTTGCAACGCTGTCTTGTTGCAGAGCTGCAACACATTTCATGACTGGGGCCCAGGAATGCGCACTATGTTATTGATGGTGCGCATTCCAACACTGTAGATTTGTCGCAGGGCAGCGCTGCAACATTGCTTGCAGCGCTGTCCAGCACCAAAACCGGCTGAGATGTGGCCCCAAGCGTTATCCCCATTTTTAAGACCATCTATTTTCTGGTCTTAAGTAACTGGCTTTAACTGCAGTTTTTTTGGCCTTCAGAAGTTCAAGGATCCCCTTGTGAATATGGAGTAGTGGTGTTTGTGGGCGTTTTTGCACGGGAACACCTCTCCTGCATATAATTATCGCTAGCAGAAGTAGCGATCTTTCTAACGGACATTTTCGCCTAAAAACTGTCGCTAACGGCTGTTAGCGACAGCTTGGTAATAGGGCGATAAAATTATCGCCGCATTAGCGGCAGAAAAGTGCCGCTAACGCAGCGATATCTCCTTGTGAATATGCCCCATAATATTTAAATCATCAGTAGAGGCATGGAAAAGCAACTGGAATTTGACAAGCTTTCTGTCATCTTTTCAGCCATGGATGTGTCTGACATTTTTGAAAATCCAATCCAATATGTTCAAAAGCATGATGATGGGAACCTCATCTATAAGTTTATAACTCTATCTTTGCCTTCAATTTCTAGGAGAAAATTCAACCCAAAGTGAACAGGTGAAAAGCCTCAAATTCATCATGAACTAAAATCTGATCTTGTTGGCACAAATCACTTGCATTACTAAATCAGTTTTCCTCATGTTTCACTAGCAACATCGGCATTGGTAACAGATAACTGCAATAGCACATATTCCAAAGAAAATATGTATGAGCAGCACAAGAACTATACTGCGACTCAAAAAGACCTGTTTCTTCAGCCTTTCATACGCTCCACTGGCTGTCAGTTGTTAACAGCAATAATTTTAAAGCACTTTGTGTAGCCCATGAAGAACTACACTTTGGTTCAGAAATTCTCTTGCTATGTCCAAAACGAAAAATCTCTCTTCCACTAAACATCAATTTTTAGAGCCTAATTGAAAGTTTAGCGAATTGAGTAATGTCCATCGGAATGCTGGAGGATATTTCTTCTGAAGGTACTCTACCCGCCAAAATTTGAGATGCTCGCCGGCCCTGTGGACATCACTGTACATTAAATGATACCCTAAGTGAAAGTTGGTTTGTAAAAGACAAAAACAACCCTCAGAAGGTGGAAATTTTCTCCCAGGGTGTGGGGGTAATTATTGTGTTTTTTGTTTCCCTCACTCCCAGTTTTTTTTTACAGTGATGGAGAGGAAAACACAGACACTACATCATTAACCCAAAACAGGGGAGTGGTGTAATGTCCTTTCTCTGGCAGCCCCTACTCCATTGGGCACTGGAGGAAGTATCCAATGAAAGGAGCTAATGGGTGTCCCTTCAATAGAATACTTATGGTCCATTCGTCTTTAAATGAGGTAGGCAGACCGAGGGTTTGGCGGGCACTGTCCTCCATCATGTTTGCAATAGAGTACCCTGTCTGGTAAACTCTAAATCTGGTCCTTAATTTTTAAATATCATAATAAAGGAGTACAGTTCAGAAACTAGGACTTCCATCTAATAAAGATAAGGAAGAATAGAACAAGCCATACAAACATTGCTATTTCCAGTATGTAGCACTGAATTTATTCAAACAAATGCGTTTAGCAAATAGCAGTTTATTTTGCTTTTTCATGAGACACTGATTCTTCAATAAAAGTCATTTAATTTAATTTAACCTAAGATTATGCTAAATATATCTTAGTGGAAATTAGCATTAGCTGGACTCTTGATATAATCCCGCTCCTGATCACTTCATCCAAAAATCTATCAGTCTACATTTTTAGCAAAAATCAATAAGAGCGTCTGCCCACCAGAAGACAGTAGTGTTGTGAGAGGGATTTGTATTACGCCTTCCACATTCAGAAAGACGAGCCACATTTTGGTATTATATCCCCCACTTAAATGTCTATAATAACATACTGTGTTTATTTCATGGCATTTGCTAGTAACTGCCAGTGGAAGACTAAATTGTAGGAATATGAATTTTAAAGTAAGTTATCATACCAGAAATATAAGTGGTTTCCTATAAGAATCAATAATGTAAAACAACTTAATTCAAGAGGAAGACTGTACAATTTCATTATAAGACAGTTCTAACAACTTGCATTATTCGACTGTAGGCACAGATGTCTGCTTCTTCACTGACATATTACCGCTCTGCAACCGGAACCAGTTTTCTTTTGTAAAGCGCATAGTGTGCTTAGTTGTACATATTCTAGGGGTTAACTTTCCCTGAAGTGCCATATTTTCTGGTGTTATTATACAATTTTGTTAGTTATCCCCCTGATAATATATTCTGGTGAGGCATACAAATGGAGTATGCAGCCCTGGTTAGTTTATGCTCGTACTTGTCAGTAGTTACCATCAGCACTTTTTTCAAGGGACAAGGAGTCATTGCCGGCTCCTGAACTACTTCAGTCTTGGACTGCCGCTGCTTAACTTAATAGGGCATAATACTAATAATTATTTTATTTCCAGCGGGCATAGATACAGAATAAGGATAGCCAATACCTTCACCATTTCATTGCCTTTGCATTCTTTCTTTTGTATGTGCTCGTAGTCTGAAAATACGATGCTTGGAGAAGGAAAGCTTCATTGCAATCACAGTCGTATAAATAATTTTTAAAAATGACTGCTGCTCTTTTCCTCCATATTCCGTAAACAATCTTCAGCAGAGAAAAATTAGAGAGAGTGATAGAGAAACACAAGAGCAGTGGTAGAAATATGCTGATATGGAAATGTTCAAGAGGCGCGGATCCCTGCATTGTATCCCCATCCTTACTCATTGCTCGCACTTTTCAGAATGATTCCAATGTAATGAACATTCATATTGGGGCCACTGCCATGAGTGGAACCGTATTCTTCTGGTCAAGGGACTCTTTAGGGATCCAAGAGGGAATGTGAGGACAATGAACAAAAATGTCTGGATCTCTTCTGGGAGAGTTGACCCCTCATCATCAAGATAAATGAGAACTTTAATAATCAAATATTTTATAGGAAAGACTGAGGCACATGAGCCTGCTGTAATTTTAGCTGTCTATAGTCCCTGAATTTAAATAAAGTGCTCTGAGTTGATCAGGGCAGCCATAGTCATAGAGTCATCAACTCAAAGTACACACTGCAAGAAAATGCCTATGCGAATATATCCAACAAATGCCTGTTGCACTTCAGGCTGGATGTGGTATGTAGTTGCAAGGAGAGTTTCTAAAACAAAGTCTGTTTTCCCACAGCAAAGTCTCACCACTTTTTTCTCCTACAACCACAACAAAGATGCAGCTGTGGCTCCTCCTAATACTGTGTGTATGTGTGTGTGTGTGCGTGTGCGTGTAAATGTGTGTGTTTGTGTGTATATATATATATATATATATATATATATATATATATATATATATATATATATATATATATATATATATTAGTCTAGTGCTTGACTTCCTTTTCACCGACAAACGGAGCCCACTTCAAAATGCGATCAAAAGTTCTTTTTATTTTCTTACAGGTCAGCCATGACGCGTTTCAGCCGTCAAGGCGGCCTTGTTCACACAGTTTTTATAGCATCTCTTGTCAGTGGCCTTTAAGTATCATGTGGTTGAATTACAACGAGAACAGACTCACTCTGCTTGTCTCGCTGCCCATAAGTAATTACATTTTATCTGTTTATAACCTGACAAGTTAAATAAACACTCGCCAGGAATAGAAAGGTTAAAAGTAAACTTAACAAACTGTGAAAGCGTCGCGCCATTAAGAATTCTCTCAGGCATGTTATACATTTTAATATTTTCAAGATTTTGGATGATTTCAAAACACTTAAGTATCGCACTGCTCATGCTGTAAATGACAAGTGCCATTAATATACACACAGTATAGTTACCTAGCGCTGCAGAGCTTCAGCGGTGGTTACACCAATTATATTCCCACAATTCTTTTAAGAAATCATAGTTTGGCTTGAATTATTCCTAAATAATAATGCAACAGCAACTCACAGTATTTAGACATTCGGCAAGTGCCTCAGTCTGATAAGTAATGCAAACCTTTTCAATTTAGATAACATCTTGGGTCAGTGCCCAACTCAAATACCACATGATATAGGCCAGCAATATAGGGAGTTATCCTACCATCTTGTGTTTGGATACTAGTTCAGAAAGGAATTTTAGTGCATGTACAGTGTAATTATTTCTCCCCGCTACAGGTCTTTGGCTGATTATCTATTGCATCTTTTAGAGGCATGAATGAAATTCTTCATCATAATTGAGCCCTTGGGGCATCTTACTATCGAGCAGCAGAATATACCTTGTCTCAAGTTCACGTAATGCTCTAACTCTGTCACCCCCTCTTCTGTTTTGAGCAATAGCATCAATTACAAAGTAAGTGATTTGCATAGGGTCCTTCTGGTGTGTGATTTCACAATGTCGGGCTACCGGGTATGACCTATCCGCATTCGTTATTGCCCGCATGTGTTGCAGGATCCTTTTGTGCACTTGGAGCGTAGTGCTCCCTAAATACTGCATATTGCAGGTGCAAGTTAAAACATAAATTGCAAATTCAGTCTTGCAATTAAATGCACCTCCAATTTTCATCTGCCGACTGCAGAAGGGGGTAGAGTATGTTGTTGTATTTCTGCCTATAGTATATGCTCTGCATTTGCTGCACTTTTTAAAGCCAGGAGCCACCCAAGATCCCTGTTGTTCTCTGGACTTGAATCAACGACCGCATCTCTCAGTGATGGTGCTCTTCGATATGTTAGAGGCGCATATTTAGGGATCAACTGGCCAATCACTGGATCTGATTTTAGGATTTGCCAGTTTTTGTTAAGCAGATCTCTAAATACTTTATTTTGGCGGCTAAATGTGGTTATGAAACGCATCTGGGGCTCACCTTTAGCTTGTTTATTTGTACTTTTAAGAAAACGAAGGTCCTCACATTTCTTTTTATTTGCCGTCTCTTTAGCTGATTCAATGGTAGCTTTACTGTAGCCTCTATCCTGAAACCTTTTAGTCATTTCCAGTTGGCATTTAATTAGCTCCTTGGATGTGCTACAGTTCCTCTTTCCTCGTAGCATTTCACCGCAAGGGATACTTTGCTTCGTGTGTGTGTGGTGAAAGCTAAAGGCTTGCAAAGTTGTCTTCCCTGCTGTTGATTTTCTAAACAGTCTGGTTTCCAATTTGCCTGCCTCTACAAATATCTCAATATCCAAGAATGTTACTTGGTGTGTACTCACTGTGTGTGTGAATTTTAGGTTTAAGTTGTTACAGTATAGACGAACAATAAACATTTCTGCCGATTCGATAGACCCTTTCCAGATTACAAATAAATCGTCTATAAACCTACTCCACAATATGATATTATTTTCCCAGATAATGCAAGAAAATGCCTATGCGACTATATCCAACAAATGCCTGTTGCACTTCAGGCTGGATGTGGTATGTAGTTGCAAGGAGAGTTTCTGAAACAATGTCTGTTTTCCCACAGCAAAGTCTCACCACTTTTTTCTCCTACAACCACAACGAAGATGCAGCTGTGGCTGCTCCTAATAGTGTGTGTATGTGTGTGTGTGTGTGTGTGTGTGTGCGTGTACATGTGTGTGTTTGTATATATATATATATATATATATATATATATATATATATATATTACCTACTGGCGGTCGCCAGTAGGTAGTTATAGTTAGGACCTCGTTTCTATTCAAAAAGCATTCTTTCTTTTGCCAATATCTTTGGTGCCGTTTGATGAATCTTCGCGAAATTTTCAAAAGTAATGGTTTGCTCAGGTCAGCTCCTGTCTTGAAAGTTTCGGGGTGATTCATTGAGCAGGGGCCGAGAAAAATGGGGGGTCCAAAAACGCGTTTTCTCCATGTTAATTTCAATAGGAAACTTTAGACAAAGCTACTGCCCGAACTGCTTAACGGAATTACACCAAATTTGGCAAAAAGGTAGGTCTTTTTTCAGAAAGCTTTCTTTTTTTAAATGGTGTAAATCTGTTCAGTAGTTCCTGAGAAATTCAAAAAATAAAAAATATTGATATCTGGTGACCGAGGAGGATTAGCGAACCCTCCTGGTCATGAGCTTCATTTTGATTGGCTGCCAACACTGCAAACCAGGAAGTGTTGGCAGCCATTTTATGACTCGGTACCGAGTCAGAAGAAAAAAGGTGAAAAAAGGATAAAAAACAAGAAAATGCGGCAGGGTAGAAACACCCTGACCCCTAGGCCTGCTCAGGGGGTCCCACAAGGACCCCCAGGGCCAAAAAAAGCAATTTAAAAATATTTTCAGCCGGATTCGCGCTGGGTGCGCGGATCCGACCAAAAAACCCCAAAAAAACGAAGCACGGGCTCCTGCGCTTTGTTTCTTTGAGCCCCCAGGTGAGCCAGGTCTCGGGGGCAATGTGCCATATATATGCGGGGGCCGCACGGGCCCCAGCAGCCACCTCCGTGGGGCTTTATTTATTATGCGTGGGGGGACCGTCAACTCCCCGGGGCTTTATTATTTATGGGAGGGGGGCCTCGCAGCCCCCCCAAGCCCTGAGGACCGCCACCTCCCCGGGGCTTTCTTCATTAATGGGCAGGGGGCCTCGCGGGCCCCCCCAAGCCCTGGAGACCACCACCTCCCCAGGGCTTTCTTCATTAATGGGCAGGGGGGCCTTGTGGGCCCCCCAAGCCCTGGGGACCACCACCTCCCTGGGGCTTTAATTAATTATGGGCAGGGGGTCTTGCGGGCCCCCCCAAGTCCCGGGGACCGCCACCTCCCCGTGGCTACTTTACAAAACTGTGTGTGGGGGGGCTCGAGCCCCCCACACTGCCCCGGGGACCACCACCTCCCCGGGGCTTTAAACTTGTTGGAGGGGGGCCGCTCGGCCCCCCTCATGGAGTCCTAGATGGCCCTGGGGACCGCCACCACCCAGGGCCGGCTCCAGCAATGTCCCAGGGTGCCCACCCCTGGGACATTGCAGTTTGCAATGCCAGGGCGGGAGCATGGCTCCCGCCCTGTCATTGCAAATTCTGCTTCCCTTCATGGAAGCGAGAGCAGGAAACCTGCTCTCGCTTCCATGAAGTGAAGGAATATTGCTTTTGGACAAGGGGAGTTGCATTTCAGCAGCTCCTCTTGTCCAAAAGCAATGCCGGCTCCTGCAGGGACTGCGGGGGCATTGGGGCTCCCCCCACGGTCCCCAACATTGAGGCCAGGCCCCAGAGATGGGGTCTCCGGGGCCAATAGTGATTCAGGGAAGGGGGGCCACGCGGCCCCCTCCTGTATTAATTAAAATAAAAACAGAGGCAAAGCCCCGGGGCCCTAATTGGCCTCAGAAGGGGGGGAAAGCGGCCCCCCTCCAAAATATAAAAAAACCCATAAAGTCTGGCCAGGCCCCGGGGGATGGGGTCCCCGGGGCCAATAGTGGCCCAGTGAAGGGGGGCCATATGGCCCCCCTCCCGTATACATAATAAAAATTAAAAAAACGAGGCCAGGCCGGGGGGATGGGGTCCGCAAGGCCAAAAGTGGCCCAGGGAAGGGGTGCCACGCGGCCCCCCTCCCGTATAAATAATAAAACAAAAAATAAAAAACAAGGCCATGCCCTGGGGGATGGGATCCCGGGGCCGAAATCGTCCTCGGGAGGGGGGCCGTGCAGCCCCTTTCCCATCTTTAAAAAAAAAGGGCCACACAGCCCCCTTCTAAAAAAATAAATAAAAGAGAAGCCGGCATCTCGCCGGAGGCCCCGCCCCCTCCCTGCACCACTCTGCAAACATGCCTCCAGGCGCATTCTGGGTTGGGGGATTAAGTTCCCTAGAATCTTAAGGGTCCTTAGGGGCCAACTAGCCCACCAGGTACCTCCAGTAAGCCCAACACAGTGGGATTGCTGAGAGGTGGTCCGAGGCCATGCCCCTTTTTACACCACTCTGCAAACGCGCCTCTTGGTGCACTGCTTGTGAGGCGATGAGGTCCTCTTGTGTCCTGAGGACCTCAGGACTGAAGTGGACTTCATCCCCCGAGCAGCAGTGTGCCAGGAGGCGTGTTTGCAGAGTGGTTGACAAAGAAGGCATGGCCTGTCTCCACCTGTCAGCAATCCCATTATCTGGGCATACTGGAGGTATCAGGTAGGCTAGTTGGCCCCTAAGGACCCCCAGCAGCGAAGTGGACTTTAATCCCCATCCAAGAGCGCACCAGGGAGCGCGTTTGCAGAGTGGTGCGGAAAGGGGAGTGGTCTGCTATGAGGACTTAGCAATCCTGCTTTGTGGGACTTACTGGAGGTAATAGGAGTGGTAGTTGGTCCCCAAGGTTGTCCTTGGGGGCCAACTACCCTCCTGTTACCTTCACTAAGTCCCACACAGTGGGATTGCTAAGAGATCTTCGGAGGCCACGCTCACTTTGCTCCACCACTCTGCAAACGCGCCTCCTGGCACAGTACTGGTTGGGGGATGAAGTCCACTTTACTCCTGAGGGACTTTGGGGGCCAAGAAGCCCTCCTGGTACCTCTTGTAATTCCTATGCAGCAGAAATCCTGAGCGCTGGTCGGAGGCGCAGCCCCCTTTCTCCACCTCTCTGCAAACACGACTACTAGTTAAAGAAGCATTTGCTATGTAATAGGTTTCACATTTGCGAGAGTTAGAGCTATAGGCGTTGTAAATGTAAAAGTGTTTTACTAATGTTTCTTGGAGTGGAGTGCATGTAGGTTGTGTGTAGTGGAATTATGTGCTATGATGTGCAGTGAAATTATGTGGATAGACTTTCACTTTGATGTGGATAGAATGTATGTGGTATTTAGTGTATAGGAATTATGTAGAGTGGGATTATGTGTTATGGAGAGTAATTATGTGGTATGGTAGTCTGTATTGTGGAGTGGTAACCTCAGGTTTAGTCTTCCTCGTTTCTATAGAAGCTAAACTATAAACTCAATGAGACAAAAAAAAGAAGAAACCACTGAGGAGCACTTCTGGACCTAGTCAGAGGTATGAGCAGGGCCACTGGAATTATGCGACTGTTTGGCTGCACCGACTTTCGCACAGTTATACATTTTCCGCATTTGCCACATAATCTATGATCTGCTGCATAATCTGCAGATTTGAACAAAAAAAACCTTGTTTCTAGCTCAAACTGCTCAAACGCTACAAAAAATGCAGTGACAAGTGTTACAGCGTGGTGGAAGGCCCTTTGCAAACCTAGAATGGTCACCTGTTACTTATTGCTAAATGTGGGTATTAAATTGGTACTAATTGTGTGCAAACCACTCTTGCTTCTTTCTGCGCCTCTCTTGCCTCTTTCTGCATTTCTGTTGCTTCTTTCTGCACCTTTCTTTTTTTTCTGCACTTCTTTTGCCTCTTTCTGCTCATCTCTTCCACTTTCTGCACCTCTCTTGCCTCTTTCTGCACCCGTGTTGCCTCTTTCTGCACCTCACTTGCTTCTTCCTGTACCCCTCTTGCCTCTTTCTGCACCCTTCTTCCCTCTTTCTGCACCTCTCTTGCCTCTTTCTGCACCCCTGTTCCCTCTTTCTGCACCTCTCCTGCCTGTTTCTGCACCTCTCTTCCCACTTTCTGCACTTCTGTTGCCTCTTTCTGCACCTCTGTTGCTTCTTTCTGCATTTCTCTTGCCTCTTTCTGCACCCCTCTTGCCTCTTTCTGTATCCCTCTTGCCTCTTTGTGCACCTCTCCAGTCTCATTCTGCACCTCTTTTGCCTTTTTCTGCAGTTCTCTTGCCTCTTTCTGAACCTCTTTTGCTTCGTTCTGCACTTCACTTGCCTCTCTCTGTACCCCTCTTGCCTCTTTCTGCACATCTGTTGGTTCTTTCTGCACTGCTCTTGCTTCTTTCTGCACCTCTGTTCCAAATGTCTGCATCCCTCTTGCTTCTTTCTGCACCCCTCAAACCTCTTTCTGTACCTCTCTTGCCTCAGTCTGCTCACCTGTTCCCTCTTTCTGCACCCCTTTTGCCTGTTTCTGTAACTCTCTTGCCTCTTTCTGCAGTTCTCTTTCCTCCTTCTGCACCCCACTTGCCTCTTTCTGCACCTCTGTTGGTTCTTTTGCACTGCTGTTGCTTCTTTCTGTACCTCTCTTGCAAATTTCTGCACCCCTCTTACCTCTTTCTGCACCCCTCTTACCTCTTTCTGCACCTCTCTTGCCTTTGTCTGCACCCCTGGTCCCTCTTTCTGTTCCTCTTTTGCCTGTTTCTGCAACTCTCTTGCCTCTTTCTGCAGTTCTCTTGCCTCCTACTGCACAAATGTTGCTTCTTTCTGCACTTCTCTTGCCTCTTTCTTCACCCGTGTTGCTTCATTCTGTACTTCTCATGCTTCTTTCTGCACCTGTCTTGGTTCTTTCTGCACCCCTGTTGTCTCTTTCTGCACTTGTCTTCCATCTTTCTGCACCTCTCTTGCCTCTTTCTGCACCCCACTTGCCTCTTTCTGCACTTCTCTTGCTTCTTTCTACACCTCTGTTGCTTCTTTCAGCAATTCTCCTGCCTCTTTCTGCACCTCTCTAGCCTCTTTCTGCACCTCACTTGCTTCTTTCTTCACCTCTATTGCCTCTTTCTGCACCCCTTTTCCCTCTTTGTCCATCCCACTTGACTCTTTCTGCATACCTCTTCCCTCTTTCTGCACCACTCTTGCCTCTTTCTATACCTCTGTTGCGTCTTTCTGCACTTCTCTTGACTCTTTCTGCACCGCTCTGCCTCCTTCTGCACCTCTGATGGTTCTTTCTGCACTGCTCTTGCTTCTTTCTGCACCTCTCTTGCAAATTTCTGCACCCCTCTTGCCTCTTTCTGTACCCCTCTAACCTCTTTCTGCACCTCTCTTGCCTCAGTCTGCACCCATGTTCCCTCTTTCTGCACCTCTTTTGGCTGTTTCTGCAACTCTCTTGCTTCTTTCTGAACTTCTCTCGCCTCTTTCTGTACTCAAATGGGAAGTGCAAGCTGTCAAGTTTAAAGGTCTGCGTGCTCTCGTGACTATGTCTACTTGTATATGTATTCTTACATGTGTTATGCATCTGAAGATGGTAGCTTAAAAAGCGGGTAACTTCTCTTAGAGGTGGTCAAATCTTCTCATTTCTACTCTTTCATTCGGTTGCACAGGCAGACATGTCTTATGTATATATGTGTTATAGAGCCCCTCAAATATACTATTGAATACGCATGTGCCCTGTATTGTGAGCAGAAAGAAATGCATACACCTTTTTACACAAATTTACAGAGTATGCTGTTTGAAACACAGGTATTCAAGTGTTTATATGTTTATTTTCATTTAACATGTCACTAGGTAAAAGCATAGACACGCATGCATACCTTCACAAACTTGGTCATACTTACAACAGTGATATGCTTAGGATTACTGTTTTATATTTGGTAGGCCTAACATTCTGAGCAGTCGATTAATAGTGAACCTTCAAGAGAAAAGTGAGGTTTAAGACATCTTCCGAGAAGGATTAGTTATTAGGGTACTGTGTATAAGTCTGTTGTAAGGTGCAGTCAAAGTAGGCCTCTTTCTGCACCTCTGTTGGTTGTTTCTGCACATATCTTGCTTATTTCTGCACCTTTCTTCCGCTTTCTGGACTTCTGTTGCCTCTTTCTGCATTTCTCTTGCTTCTTTCTGCGCTTTTCTTCCTCTTTCTGCACAAGTCCTACCTATATGGGGATGGGGATGGGGTACCCGGTGCCAATAGTGGCCAATAGTGGCCCAGGGAAGGGGGTCCAAACAGCCCCCCTCCCGTATACATAATAAAAAAAAAAAAACGAGGCCAGACCCGGGGGATCGGGTCTGCAGGGCCAAAAGTGGCCCAGGGAAGGGGTGCCACACGGCCCCCCTCCCGTATAAATAATAAAACAAAAAATAAAAAACAAGGCCATGCCCCGGAGGATGGGGTCCCCGGGGCCGAAATCATCCTCGGGAGGGGGGGCCGCGCAGCCCCTTTCCCGTTTAATTTTTTTGTTTTTTAAAAAAGGCTCATGCCCCAGGGGATGGGGTCCACAGGGCCCACAAAATACTAAGAGAAGGGGGGCCACACACCCCCTTCTAAAAAAATAAATAAAAGGGAAGCCGGCATCTCACCGGAGGCCCCGCCCCCTCACTGCACCACTCTGCAAACATGCCTCCTGGCACTTTATGGGTTGGGGGATTAAGTCCCCTAGAATCTTAAGGGTCCTTAGGGGCCAACTAGCTCACCAGGCACCTCCAGTAAGCCCAA
This sequence comes from Calotriton arnoldi, assembly GCA_963921515.1. NCBI lineage: Eukaryota > Metazoa > Chordata > Amphibia > Caudata > Salamandridae > Calotriton > Calotriton arnoldi. The sequence goes on from CAWUFW010003132.1 coordinate 1,215,347, forward strand.
CACAGTGGGATTTCTGAGAGGTGGCCTGAGGCTATGCACCTTTTTACATCACTCTGCAAACGTGCCTCTTGGTGCACTGCTAGTGGGGCGATGAGGTTCTCTTGTGTCCTGAGGACCTCAGGACTGAAGTGGACTTCATCCCCCGAGCAGCAGTGTGCCAGGAGGCGCGTTTGCAGAGTGGTGGACAAAGAAGGCGTGGCCTGTCTCCACCTGTCAGCAATCCCACTATCTGGGCATACTGGAGGTATCAGGTAGGCTAGTTGGCCCCTAAGGACCTCCAGCAGTGAAGTGGACTTTAATCCCCATCCAAGAGCGCACCAGGGAGCGCGTTTGCAGAGTGGTCTGCTATGAGGACTTAGCAATCCTGCTTTGTGGGACTTACTGGAGGTAATAGGAGTGGTAGTTGGTCCCCAAGGTTGTCCTTGGGGGCCAACTACCCCGCCTGTTACCTTCACTAAGTCCCACACAGTGGGATTGCTAAGAGGTCTTTGGAGGCCACGCTCACCTTGCTCCTCCACTCTGCAAACCCGCCTCCTGGCACAGTACTGGTTGGGGGATGAAGTACACTTTACTCCTGAGGGACTTTGGGGGCCAAGAAGCCCTCCTGGTACCTCCTGTAATTCCTATGCAGCAGAAATCCTGAGCGCTGGTCGGAGGCCCCGCCCCCTTTCTCCACCTCTCTGCAAACGCGACTACTAGTTAAAGAAGCATTTGCTATGTTATAGGTTTCACATTTGCGAGAGTTAGAGCTATAGGCGTTGTAAATGTAAAAGTGTTTTACTAATGTTTGTTGGAGTGGAGTGTATGTAGGTTGTGTGTAGTGGAATTATGTGGTATGATGTGCAGTGAAATTATGTGGATAGACTTTCACTTTGATGTGGATACAAGGTATGTGGTATTTAGTGTATAGGAATTATGTAGAGTGGGTTTATGTGTTCTGGAGAGTAATTATGTGGTATGGTAGTCTGTGTTGTGGAGTGGTAACCTCAGGTTTAGTCTTCCTCGTTTCCATAGAAGCTAAACTACAAACTCAATGAGACAAAAAAAAGAAGGAACCACTGAGGAGCACTTCTGGACCTAGTCAGAGGTATGAGCAGGGCCACTGGAATTATGCGACTGTTTGGCTGCACCAACTTTCGCACAGTTATACATTTTCCACATTTGCCACATAATTTATGATCTGCTGCATAATCTGCAGATTTGAACAAAAAAAACCTTGTTTCTAGCTCAAACTGCTCAAACGCTACAAAAAATGCAGTGACAAGTGTTACAGCGTGGTGGAAGGCCCTTTGCAAACCTCGAATGGTCACCTGTTACTTATTGCTAAATGTGGGTATTAAATTGGTACTAATTGTCTGCAAACCACTCTTGCTTCTTTCTGCACCTCTCTTGCCTCTTCCTGCATTTCTGTTGCTTCTTTCTGCACCTTTCTTTTTTTCTGCACTTCTTTTGCCTCATTCTGCTCATCTCTTCCACTTTCTGCACCTCTCTTGCCTCTTTCTGCGACTCTGTTGCCTCTTTCTGCACCTCACTTGCTTCTTCCTGTACCCCTCTTGCATCTTTCTGCACCCTTCTTCCCTCTTTCTGCACCTCTCTTGCCTCTTTCTGCACCCCTGTTCCCTCTTTCTGCACCTCTCCTGCCTGTTTCTGCACCTCTCTTGCCACTTTCTACACTTCTGTTGCCTCTTTCTGCACCTCTGTTGCTTCTTTCTGCATTTCTCTTGCCTCTTTCTGCACCCCTCTTGCCTCTTTCTGTATCCCTCTTGCCTCTTTGTGCACCTCTCCACTCTCAATCTGCACCTCTCTTGCCTTTTTCTGCAGTTCTCTTGCCTCTTTCTGAACCTCTTTTGCTTCGTTCTGCACTTCACTTGCCTCTTTCTGTACCCTTCTTGCCTCTTTCTGCACGTCTGTTGGTTCTTTCTGCACTGCTCTTGCTTCTTTCTGCACCTCTGTTCCAAATTTCTGCATCCCTCTTACTTCTTTCTGCACCCCTCAAACCTCTTTCTGCACCTCTCTTGCCTCAGTCTGCCCACCTGTTCCTTCCTTCTGCACACCTTTTGCCTGTTTCAGCAACTCTCTTGCCTCTTTCTGCAGTTCTCTTTCCTCCTGCACCTCACTTGCCTCTTTCTGCACCTCTGTTGGTTCTTTTGCATTGCTGTTGCTTCTTTCTGTACCTCTCTTGCAAATTTCTGCACCCCTCTTACCTCTTTCTGCACCCCTCTTACCTCTTTCTGCACCTCTCTTGCCTTTGTCTGCACCCCTGGTCCCTCTTTCTGTTCCTCTTTTGCCTGTTTCTGCAACTCTCTTGCCTCTTTCTGCAGTTCTCTTGCCTCCTACTGCACCTCTGTTGCTTCTTTCTGCACTTCTATTGCCTCTTTCTTCACCCCTGTTGCTTCATTCTGTACTTCTCATGCTTCTTTCTGCACCTGTCTTGGTTCTTTCTGCACCCCTGTTGTCTCTTTCTGCACTTGTCTTTCCTCTTTCTGCACCTCTCTTGCCTCTTTCTGCACCCCACTTGCCTCTTTCTGCACTTCTCTTGCTTCTTTCTACACCTCTGTTGCTTCTTTCAGCAATTCTCCTGCCTCTTTCTGCACCTCTCTAGCCTCTTTCTGCACCTCACTTGCTTATTTCTTCACCTCTCTTGCCTCTTTCTGCACCCCTTTTCCCTATTTGTCCATCCCACTTGCCTCTTTCTTCATCCCTCTTCCCTCTTTCTGCACCACTCTTGCCTCTTTCTATACCTCTGTTGCTTCTTTCTGCACTTCTCTTGACTCTTTCTGCACCCCTCTGCCTCCTTCTGCACCTCTGTTGGTTCTTTCTGCACTGCTCTTGCTTCTTTATGCACCTCTCTTGCAAATTTCTGTACCCCTCTTGCCTCTCTCTGTACCCCTCTACCCTCTTTCTGCACCTCTCTTGCCTCAGTCTGCACCCCTGTTCCCTCTTTCTGCACCTCTTTTGCCTGTTTCTGCAACTCTCTTGCTTCTTTCTGAACTTCTCTCGCCTCTTTCTGTACTCAAATGAGAAGTGCAAGCTGTCAAGTTTAAAGGTCTGCGCGCTCTCGTGACTATGTCTGCTTGTATATGTATTCTTACATGTGTTATGCATCTGAAGATGGTAGCTTAAAAAGCGGGTAACTTCTCTTATAGGTGGTCAAATCTTCTCATTTCTGCTCTTTCATTCGGTTGCACAGGCAGACATGTCTTATATATATATGTGTTATAGAGCCCCTCAAATATACTATTGAATACCCATGTGCCCTGTATTGTGAGCAGAAAGAAATGCATACACCTTTTTACACAAATTTACAGAGTATGCTGTTTGAAACACAGGTATTCAAGTGTTTATATGTTTATTTTCATTTAACATGTCATTAGGTAAAAGCATAGACACGCATGCATACCTTCACAAACTTGGTCAGACTTACAACAGTGATATGCTTAGGATTGCTGTTTTATATTTGGTTGGCCTAACAATCTGAGCAGTCGATTAATAGTGAACCTGTAAGAGAAAAGTGAGGTTTAAGACATCTTCCGAGAAGGATTAGTGATTAGGGTACTTTGTATAAGTCTGTTGTAAGGTGCAGTCAAAGTAGGCCTCTTTCTGCACCTCTGTTGGTTGTTTCTGCACATATCTTGCTTATTTCTGCACCTTTCTTCCTCTTTCTGGACTTCTGTTGCCTCTTTCTGCATTTCTCTTGCTTCTTTCTGCACCTTTCTTCCTCTTACTGCACCTCTCTTGCCTCTTTCCTCACTTCTCTTGCTTCTTTCTGCGCTTTTCTTCCTCTTTCTGCACATGTCCTACCTATATGGGGATGGGGTACCTGGGGCCAATAGTTGCCAATAGTGGCCCAGGTAAGTGGGGCCGAATGGCCCCCCTCTCGTATGCATAATTAAAAAAAAAAAACGAGGCCAGGCCTGGGGGATGGGGTCTGCAGGGCCAAAAGTGGCCCAGGGAAGGGGTGCCACGCGGCCCCCCTCCCATATAAATAATAAAACAAAAAATAAAAAAGAAGGTCATGCCCCGGGAGATGGGGTCCCCGGGGCCAAAATCGTCCTCTGGAGGGGGGCCGCGCAGCCCCTTTCCCGTTTAAAAAATAAATTTTTTTTTTTTAAAAAGGCTCACGCCCCGGGGGATGGGGTCCACAGGGCCCACAAAATACTAAGAGAAGGGGGGCCAGACAGCCCCCTTCTAAAGAAATAAATAAAAGAGAAGCCGGCATCTCGCCGGAGGCCCCGCCCCCTCCCAGCACCACTCTGCAAACATGCCTCCTGGTGCTTTCTGGGTTGGGGGATTAAGTCCCCTAGAATCTTAAGGGTCCTTAGGGGCCAACTAGCTCACCACGCACCTCCAGTAAGCTCAACACAGTGGGATTGCTGAGAGGTGGTCCGAGGCCACGCCCCTTTTTACGCTACTCTGCAAATGCGCCTCTTGGTGCACTGCTAGTGGGGCGATGAGGTCCTCTTGTGTCCTGAGGACCTCAGGACTGAAGTGGACTTCATCCCCCGAGCAGCAGTGTGCCAGGAGGCGCGTTTGCAGAGTGGTGGACAAAGAAGGCGTGGCCTGTCTCCACCTGTCAGCAATCCCACTATCTGGGCATACTGGAGGTATCAGGTAGGCTAGTTGGCCCCTAAGGACCCCCAGCAGCGAAGTGGACTTTAATCCCCATCCAAGAGCGCACCAGGGAGCGCGTTTGCAGAGTGGTGCGGAAAGGGGAGTGGTCTGCTATGAGGACTTAGCAATCCTGCTTTGTGGGACTTACTGGAGGTAATAGGAGTGGTAGTTGGCCCCCAAGGTTGTCCTTGGGGGCCAACTACCCCACCTGTTACCTTCACTAAGTCCCACACAGTGGGATTGCTAAGAGGTCTTCGGTAGCCACGCTCACCTTGCTCCACCACTCTGCAAACGTGCCTCCTGGCACAGTACTGGTTGGGGGATGAAGTCCACTTTACTCCTGAGGGACTTTGGGGGCCAAGAAGCCCTCCTGGTACCTCCTCTATTTCCTACGCAGCAGAAATCCTGAGCGCTGGTCGGAGGCCCAGCCCCCTTTCTCCACCTCTCTGCAAACCCGACTACTAGTTAAAGAAGCATTTGCTATGTAATAGGTTTCACATTTGCGAGAGTTAGAGGTATAGACGTTGTAAATGTAAAAGTGTTTTACTAATGTTTCTTGGAGTGGAGTGCATGTAGGTTGTGTGTAGTGGAATTATGTGGTATGATGTGCAGTGAAATTATGTGGATAGACTTTCACTTTGATGTGGATAGAAGGTATGTGGTATTTAGTGTATAGGAATTATGTAGAGTGGGATTATGTGTTCTGGAGAGTAATTATGTGGTATGGTAGTCTGTGTTGTGGAGTGGTAACCTCAGGTTTAGTCTTACTCGTTTCCATAGAAGCTAAACTATAAACTCAATGAGACAAAAAAAAGAAGGAACCACTGAGGAGCACTTCTGGACCTAGTCAGAGGTATGAGCAGGGCTACTGGAATTATGCGACTGTTTGGCTGCACCGACTTTCGCACAGTTATACATTTTCCGCATTTGCCACATAATCTATGATCTGCTGCATAATCTGCAGATTTGAACAAAAAAACCTTGTTTCTAGCTCAAACTGCTGAAACGCTACCAAAAATGCAGTGACAAGTGTTACAGCGTGATGGAAGGCCCTTTGCAAACCTAGAATGGTCACCTGTTACTGATTGCTAAATGTGGGTAGTAAATTGGTACTAATTGTGTACAAACCACTCTTGCTTCTTTCTGCGCCTCTCTTGCCTCTTTCTGCATTTCTGTTGCTTCTTTCTGCACCTTTCTTTTTTTCTGTACTTCTTTTGCCTCTTTCTGCTCATCTCTTCCACTTTCTGCACCTCTCTTGCCTCTTTCTGCACCTCTGTTGCCTCTTTCTGCACCTCACTTGTTTCTTCCTGTACCCCTCTTGCCTCTTTCTGCACCCTTCTTCCCTCTTTCTGCACCTCTCTTGCCTCTTTCTGCACCCCTGTTCCCTCTTTCTGCACCTCTCCAGCCCTTTTCTGCACCTCTCTTGCCACTTTCTACACTTCTGTTGCCTCTTTCTGCACCTCTGTTGCTTCTTTCTGCATTTCTCTTGCCTCTTTCTGCACCCCTCTTGCCTCTTTCTGTATCCCTCTTGCTTCTATGTGCACCTCTCCAGTCTCATTCTGCACCTCTCTTGCCTTTTTCTGCAGTTCTCTTGCCTCTTTCTGAACCTCTTTTGCTTCGTTCTGCACTTCACTTGCCTCTTTCTGTACCCCTCTTGCCTCTTTCTGCACGTCTGTTGGTTCTTTCTGCACTGCTCTTGCTTCTTTCTGTACCTCTGTTCCAAATTTCTGCATCCCTCTTGCTTCTTTCTGCACCCCTCAAACCTCTTTCTGCACCTCTCTTGCCTCAGTCTGCCCACCTGTTCCCTCTTTCTGCACCCCTTTGGCCTGTTTCTGCAACTCTCTTACTTCTTTCTGAAGTTCTCTTTCCTCCTTCTGCACCTCACTTGCCTCTTTCTGCACCTCTGTTGGTTCTTTTGCACTGCTGTTGCTTCTTTCTGCACCTCTCTTGCAAATTTCTGCACCCCTCTTATCTCTTTCTGCACCCCTCTTACCTCTTTCTGCACCTCCCTTGCCTTTGTCTGCACCCCTGGTCCCTCTTTCTGTTCTTCTTTTGCCTGTTTCTGCAACTCTCTTGCCTCTTTCTGCAGTTTTCTTGCCTCCTACTGCACCTCTGTTGCTTCTTTTTGCACTTCTCTTGCCTCTTTCTTCACCCTGTTTCTTCATTCTGTACTTCTCATGCTTCTTTCTGCACCTGTCTTGGTTCTTTCTGCACCCCTGTTGTCTCTTTCTGCACTTGTCTTCCCTTTTTCTGCACCTCTCTTGCCTCTTTCTGCACCCCACTTGCTTCTTTCTGTACTTCTCTTGCTTCTTTCTACACCTCTGTTGCTTCTTTCAGCAATTCTCTTGCCTCTTTCTGCACTTCTCTTGCCTGTTTCTGCACCTCTCCTGCCTCTTTCTGTACCTCTCTATCCTCTTTCTGCATCTCACTTGCTTCTTTCTTCACCCTTCTTGCCTCTTTCTGCACCCCTTTTCCCTCTTTGTCCATCCCACTTGCCTCTTTCTGCACCCCTCTTCCCTCTTTCTGCACCACTCTTGCCTTTTTCTATACCTCTGTTGCTTCTTTCTGCACTTCTCTTGACTCTTTCTGCACCCCTCTGCCTCCTTCTGCACCTCTGTTGGTTCTTTTGCACTGCTGTTGCTTCTTTCTGCACCTCTCTTGCAAATTTCTGCACCCCTCTTATCTCTTTTGCACCCCTCTTACCTCTTTCTGCACATCCCTTGCCTTTGTCTGCACCCCTGGTCCCTCTTTCTGTTCTTCTTTTGCCTGTTTCTGCAACTCTCTTGCCTCTTTCTGCAGTTTTCTTGCCTCCTACTGCACCTCTGTTGCTTCTTTTTGCACTTCTCTTGCCTCTTTCTTCACCCCTGTTGCTTCATTCTGTACTTCTCATGCTTCTTTCTGCACCTGTCTTGGTTCTTTCTGCACCCCTGTTGTCTCTTTCTGCACTTGTCTTCCCTTTTTCTGCACCTCTCTTGCCTCTTTCTGCACCCCACTTGCCTCTTTCTGTACTTCTCTTGCTTCTTTCTACACCTCTGTTGCTTCTTTCAGCAATTCTCTTGCCTCTTTCTGCACTTCTCTTGCCTGTTTCTGTACCTCTCCTGCCTCTTTCTGTACCTCTCTATCCTCTTTCTGCATCTCACTTGCTTCTTTCTTCACCCTTCTTGCCTCTTTCTGCACCCCTTTTCCCTCTTTGTCCATCACACTTGCCTCTTTCTGCACCCCTCTTCCCTCTTTCTGCACCACTCTTGCCTTTTTCTATACCTCTGTTGCTTCTTTCTGCACTGCTCTTGCTTCTTTCTGCACCTCTCTTGCAAATTTCTACACCCCTCTTGCCTCTTTCTGTACCCCTCTACCCTCTTTCTGCACCTCTCTTGCCTCTTTCTGCACCTCTCTTGCCTCTTTCTGCACCCCTGTTCTCTCTTTCTGCACCTCTTTTGCCTGTTTCTGCAACTCTCTTGCTTCTTTCTGAACTTCTCTCGCCTCTTTCTGTACTCATATGGGAAGTGCAAGCTGTCAAGTTTAAAGGTCTGCGTGCTCTCGTGACTATGTCTACTTGTATATGTATTCTTACATGTGTTATGCATCTGAAGATGGTAGCTTAAAAAGCGGGTAACTTCTCTTATAGGTGGTCAAATCTTCTCATTTCTGCTCTTTCATTCGCTTGCACAGGCAGACATGTCTTATGTATATATGTGTTATAGAGCCCCTCAAGTATACTATTGAATACCCATGTGCCCTGTATTGTGAGCAGAAAGAAATGCATACACCTTTTTACACAAATTTACAGAGTATGCTGTTTGAAACACAGGTATTCAAGTGTTTATATGTTTATTTTCATTTAACATGTCACTAGGTAAAAGCATAGACACGCATGCATACCTTCACAAACTTGGTCAGACTTACAACAGTGATACGCTTTAGGATTGCTGTTTTATATTTGGTAGGCCTAACATTCTAAGCAGTCGATTAATAGTGAACCTTCAAGAGAAAAGTGTGGTTTAAGACATCTTCCGAGAAGGATTAGTGATTAGGGTACTTTGTATAAATCTGTTGTAAGGTGCAGTCAAAGTAGGCCTCTTTCTGCACCTCTGTTGGTTGTTTCTGCACATATCTTGCTTATTTCTGCACCTTTCTTCCTCTTTCTGTACTTCTGTTGCCTCTTTCTGCATTTCTCTTGCTTCTTTCTGCACCTTTCTTCCTCTTATTGCACCTCTCTTGCCTCTTTCTGCACTTCTCTTGCTTCTTTCTGCGCTTTTCTTCCTCTTTCTGCACATGTCCTACCTATATAGGCATAGTTAGAAATTAGCATTTAAAAAACTTTAGAAATTCACTGAAAAAAACACAGGTTTCAGGGACGTTATAGTTAGAGATTAGCATTTAAAAAACCTTAGAAATTCACTGAATAAACCACAGGTTTCAGGGACATTATAGTTAGTTGGACATTTCACTCGTATAAAACCAGAGAAATTTGGCCGTTATAGTTAGTAGAGTTAACTATAACTCACGCCCCCGCAATGCACTGCTGATGACGTCACATTATACATCACTCATGACATGGTCAGTGACATCACTGATGGCATCACTGATGACATCTCAAATGATATCACTGATGACATCATCCAGTGACTGAGTGTTTCTAAAAAGTTTAAGAATGTTATATATATATATGCCAAGGTGTATTGAAGAATGAGTGGGTGTATGAGTGTCTGAATGGATGATTTAGTGGGTGCGTGACTGACTGTATAAGTGAGTGATTAAAAGTGTCTTAGTGAATGCATGGGTGAATGATTGATCTGTGTGAATGTCTGTATCTGTCTGTCAGTTGGTGTGTAAGTGGCTGCATGGGTTGGTGAGTAGCTACATGAGTGTCTACATGGGTTAATGATTGGTTGTCTGAGTACCTGTTTGGGTGCCCGAGTGTCTCTGTGGGTGGGTGGGGGTGTGTGTGACTCCCTGCACGGATGTGTGAGTGGGTGATTCACTGGGTGTATGGGTTTATGAGTGCGTGTGTTAGGGACTGTATGGGTGAGTGAGTATACGTATAGCTGTGTTGGTGAGTGAATGGATGTCTCAGTGGTATATGTGTAGGTATCTACATATGTGAAAGGCAGTATATGTGAGTGTTGGAGTATATAAGTGAGTATATGTGATAGTGAGTGATTGTGACAGTGGCTGCAAGGATAAGTGTGTGCTTATGTCAGTAATTGTTAAAGAGAGTATCTATATGGTACTATCTGTATGAATAAGTGAGGTGGTGTGTGTGTATAACTGTGTAGGTGAGTGAATGGCAGTGTAATTAATTCTTTGGTTGACTGACTAGGTGTTTGAGTAACTCTTTGGGTGAGTGGCAGTGTGTAAGTGTATATATGGATGTATGAGTGGATATATCAGTGGCTGTATTGATGAATGACTGCGTGTATGAGTGACTGTATGGGTTAGTGATTACATGTGTGTGTAGACGTATGAATCACTGAGCGGGTATGTACTAACTGCTATTGGTCTGTCTATGGATTCGATATTGGTAGTCTGTATTTTAGAGTGGGTGTATCAAAGGTTATATTAGGGTGTGAGGAGGTGCATCAGATATTCACATGGATGATGACATCAGTGATGCCATTTGAGATGTCATGAGTGATGTCACTGACCATGTCATGAGTGATGTAATATGTGACGTCATCAGCAGTGCATTGCAGGGGTGCGAGTTATAGGTAGCTCTACTAACTATAATGGCCGCATTTTTCTGGTTTTATACGAGTGAAATGTCCAACTAACTATAACATCTCTGAAACCTGTGTTTTTTTCAGTGAATTTCAAAGGTTTTTAAATGCTAATCCCTAACTATAACGTCATTGAAACCTGTGGTTTTTTCAGTGAATTTCTAAGGTTTTTTGAATGCTAATCCCTAACTATAACGTCCCTGAAACCTTTTTTTCTCAGTGAATATATATATATATATTTATTTATTTATTTAAATATATACACACAAATATGTGGTAAAGGCATACATGGTAAAAAAAATGTGTGGTATACAAATGTATTGTCAAGTCATACATCTGCCCTGGAAGGACCCATGCTAGACCGAGGGATCAGCTAGAGTTCATTTGGAGTCAGTACTTTGTTGAATTTATATCATGACCTGAAATCTGAAGGCTACAAATAACACACTTTTATAACCATAAATTAATTAATGTGATTGAAGAAATTGCAGTTTCTTTAGAACTTTGAAGATTGCATATATATTGTACCTAATTAATAATCAACCGATTTATTTGGAAATCAACAGTCAATGTCTGAAACCAAATGCATCACAGAAGAGAATATTTTATAATTGTACGCGACCTTTCTCTCTGAGTAGGCTCTATCTTTACTTATTTATATTATGTTAAGATGGCACTTCCCTGACATTTCAAGCTGCAAGCATTGTGGGAATCTTAAAGAAGGAAAGTTTAAAGGAGAGCTCATTATTAATTGCTAGAAGCTCAATGAGTGCTTGTTACTCTATAAATTGCTTTCCAGCATTGGATTGTTCATAGATTTGCATGCTTGAGTCATTCACCATCATCAGGCTGGGAACCCCCTGTAACTTTGAATAACTTTGAATATCAATAAAAAGTGTTAAAATGGTAACAGATTCAAAAATCGTGTTTGCTTAGAAGCACATCTAGCTCGTTTGACACAACATAAACTTTAACCGCTGAGTTGGATCTGCGGAGCTCTTTAGTGCCTCTATAGGCCACCAAAGCTCAGATCTTTACTGCACTTTGTATGTGAGGTAAGCCCTGCAAAGAGCTTTGCACTTCACTACCTCAAATCTTACTTTTATGGGATTTTGACTTCTACTTGGTCCTCTCTGAACTTCACCTAGCCTTATCATGAGCTCCAAGCAACAATGAGGCTTGTATCCATCTGTCATCATGGCAGGAAAAGAAAATAGATCTCTTGTCTGATTCTGCACACCCTATGGGCAAAAGAAAATGTATGCAGATTATGAACGAATGAAGCATTTGTTAAGTGCAACAGTTGGCCAACAGAGCATCCCAGTGCTAGGTACAACAGTTAAAACACAAGCTGCTGAATTAGATGGAAGAAAATAGCCACGTTTTCAGTTTAAAAAAAAAAAAAGCTCTTATGAAATAGCACGAGCAAGAAAGGAATCTTATTCCCCAATTTAGGAGCCAGAAAAGGAAAAGAGCACCCATGTTTCTAGTATGACTGACTTTTGAAATTTGAAACCATGGCATATGAGATGATCCGAGGGATCTATGAGAGGGCTAGGGAGAAATTCTGTCCCTCAAGTTCTTAGGATCTTTAATATGGAAGGCTCTGAACATCAACATCAGGCATTTAAACAGAGCAAACACAAGGAGATGATGGATGGAGCGCTGAAACTTTTCAGACACTCACCCCCAGTCCCAGATCTGGGTTGAATCCATCATCAGTCTTCAGCTCACTTCGCCACCCCAGTTCAGACACAGCTACATGAAAATCAGTCTTGGCCCTGTGCCTCATGGGAACAGTCCAGCCCGAACTGCCAAGCCATGTCTTCCCTGGACTGGAAACAAGCATTCTGGGACCGGTTTCAGGGTAACACCCCTCTTCAGCCAGGCTTGCTTGAATCCAGTGGCAAAGTGAGCAAGGGACCCATGTCTGGGCATACCCTGTCAACTTAGGGTTTTCAGATGAACAATTTGCCCTTTTGGTAGGGGACCAATCAGCTCCTGGCCAACCATCTAAATCATTAGGTAATACAGCTAATAATGAAGATATACATAAGTTATTAGATTTGAAAAAGAAAATTAAAAGGATAGAAATGCATGGGCATTTCATATTGGAATATCTTAAGGCAGGCGTAATACCTCAAGGCCTGAGAGTTCGTAATATACCGGGGCTCTTTGTACAAATCAAGGAGTTCCTGGATAAATGGTCATTAATAGCAAACAGATGTTCACGTGACCTGATGATGCTTATAGTTGCTACTGCCAAAGAAATGATTCAAGCTTTAATAGAAGAAATGACGTTACTAGAAGATAAGATCAAAAAATGCAATGCAGTGGAGGATGCTAAGAAAAAACTTGAGGATCTGAATCAAGAGGTTGATTCTTATAGCGAATACTTGCTAAAACGTAAAACAGAAAAACTAAAGAAGGATATAAGGTTTTACTCAAAGGAGAAAACCTACCCATATCTGAATGAGCATTTCTTTACAGATACACGGTATCAAGAATCAGACATTTATGGACCAGCTCCATCAAGACATAAGGTTACCACTTTTTCAGATTCGTCCGATACAGACAACGAGTCTAGCCCCCATCAGTCTAACTATGGATCAGATAGAGGTAGCCATCCTTTAAACTATCAAAGAGGCCAGTTGCCTTTTTTAGGCAGACGAGGGCCACGGAGAGGCCCTTGGAAACCGAGGTATCAGTCGAGGTTCAACACGAATTACAATCATCACGAATACCCTCAAAGCAATGCACAGTACCTAGTGACCAGGAATGCTCAGTACTGGCGAACGTAGATACAATACCTATATTTAATCTATCTAAGAAAAGACTTACAGATCCAGAGGTTAAAGTATTATCTAAGGGCCTATCATTTGTTCCGTATACAGGAGCAAACATTTTTGAGATGTTTCAAGATATACATTCTTTTTTTCGAAAAATACGATTAAAAAAGTTTTTTGAAAACAGACCTAATCTTATTACATATGAAGAGAACCAATCAGGTCTACGCCCGATCTCTGTATTTACTCCAACTCTAGATCAGGTTGGACCAGAAGTAGGAATCTTTGAATCGGTTGTTATTGCTAAACTTGAAAACATCGTAAAATTTGTTCCTAAGCCCATCCCTAATTTACTTAGAGAAGAACTGGATGCCCTCAATGCTTTAAAAATTCAGAAAAATATCACAGTGAAAAGCTGTGACAAAGGGGGAGGGATTGTTGTAATGGATACTGATGTATATATCTCAAACATGAACACACTATTAAACAATCCCTTACATTATCGAAAAATCACCATGGACCCAACATCTAGAGTCCAACGTAAAATTTGTACTCTTACACACAATGCTGTAGAACAGGGCATAATATGTCAGCAGGAAAGTGACTATATGAATATGTCGACACCCCGTATGGCCAGTGTCTACGGGGTTCCGAAGATTCATAAAGATTGTAACAACCCCCCATATAGACCAATCGTCACCACTATAGGATCAGTAACGGAGCATATATCCAAATATATTGATCAAGTGTTACGACCACATGTCTCAAAAATGTTATCTCATGTTAGAGACACTAAGGACATGATATATAAAATAGAAGGTTTATCCTTCAAAAGACAAACAGACACATTGGTATCATTGGACATTGAGTCGTTATATAGCAACATCCCTCAGCTTGAGGCCATCACAGCGGTGGAATGGTTTATATTAACCTTTTCAGTCGATTGTGATGTGCCTTTCATTATTGATCTCCTTACCATCGTTCTTGATGAAAACACTTTTGAGTTCAATGGGGATCTTTATAAACAGATCAAGGGCGTGAGCATGGGGTCATCTTGTGCCCCCACTATAGCCAACATCTATATGGCATTTTTTGAGCACCAATTTGTCTACAATGAGATGGCCCCGTTTTTTGAGTCGATACACTATTGGTCCCGTTATATTGACGACATATTGTTTATTTGGAAGGACGAGCCTGTGAAACTTCAAGAATTTTTGGAATGGATAAATCTTTGTGACACAAATTTAAGTTTCACAGCCAACATTGGAGATGGGAAAATTGAATTTTTGGATATTGAAATTAAAGAGGTAGACTCCGTTCTCCAAGTAGATCTCTACACTAAACCAACAGCAAGAAACACGTTATTGCATTTCTCTAGCTATCACCCAAAATGTCAACGAGAAAGCATTCCTATGGGGCAATTTTTACGTGTCCGACGTAATTGCACCAGTGTACATGACTTTGACATGAGGGCAATAACAATGAAACAAAGGTTCATAGACCGTGGCTATCCAAGGAGACTTGTAAGAGAGGCATATAAAAGGGCCAGGTTTTATGATCGAGATCATTTACTTCAAACCAATACAAAAAAAGATCCTCCGAAATTGGTATGTGTTACTAGACACTCATCCTTGAATGAGAAGATTCGACAAACCATTAATGCCCAATGGCATATTCTTAATGTTAATTCAGATCCAGAGAGGGCATTTCAACGCCCCATGTTTGCCCACAAGCGAAATAAGAATTTAAAAGATCTGGTGGTTCACTCTAGATTGCAAGTTAAACCACCATTTATACAAAAAACTTTGGACGGTAGTCACTCCATCAACGGCAATCACAAATGTTTTCATTGCAAGGCATGTGATGGGGCGATAGTCACAGATAAGTTCCTTTATCAAAAAAAGGAAATAAAACTTAGATCTTTTACTAACTGTAAAACAGATAATGTCATATATCTGTTACTTTGCCCTTGTGCAAGGGATATGTTGGCGAGACGTCACGACAATTTTCGGTCCGCCTGACAGAACATCGCACGGCCATTAAAACAAAAAAACTTACGGCACCGATAGTCAAACACTATTTGGAAATGAACCATCGTGAGACTCAAATAAGATGGTTAATCTTGGAAAAAATTGAAATAAAAAACAGTCCACAAGCAGAATCAATAAGAAAACGCAGAGAGGTATTCTGGATTTACTCTTTGAGCTCCCATATCAATGGGCTAAATTTTGATATCCCATGGGACCAAGCGATTCGCTATAATGACTAGTACGGTCAATATTTCCTAAGTATAGGTTATTTGTTTTTATCTATAGTTATATTTATCTCTTATATCTTACTGTTGGTTTTCTTTGGACATATGCACAGCCATTGGGTAGCGATACTTATATGTACTCTTAAATATACTGGACCCCGGCACCGGCTATTGAAATTTTTCCAGTGGTATATTCTACCAGTTTTTTCAATTTTTTCTGTACATCTATGGATATATGCGTAGGTTTTAGGTGGTGATGTCCTTCTGTATTTCTCCCAATTATCGCTGGTTGTCCATATATATGCCTTGGGTACCGCATTTTTTGTATATATCTCCTTTAGGGTTTCCCTTTGAAGGTTAGTCGCTTTTGTCATTTGCTGTACTCATTATTAATTATATTCTGCTGTGCATATATGCATAGCTAACTTTAGTTGCAATGTTTATATATTTGTCTGTATATTGTTAGAGTACGGCATATATATATTAGGATTTTGGAGTATGTATTCATATACACTGACACTTCCAATTTTACATTCTTTGCTATTAAGATCGCGGTACTTTCTGAATTAAGTATTTCTTCACCCTTTGTGGTTGACCAGTGCTGGTCCAGCCCTTTTCCATCACGTGACAAGGTCACATGACTGTTTCTCGACAGTATTTAAAACATACCGTCTTTTTCGCGCCATCGGCATTTCGGCGTTTTTCAGCTGCTTCGGTAGGCTGCTAAACAGAGAACAGAGCTGTTCAACGTTTTGGATTGCTAATATCGGTAAGCACAATGTGAGAATTCGTGGATGCTTTGCAAAAGCCTGGGTGTTTGTTGTCTTCATTGAGTGTTGTCATAACACATGTATATCGGGATGCATTTTTCTTTGTTTGTTGCTCTCGTATTTCCCCTGTTGCTGGATTCTGGCCGGGCATTGCTCCGCCTTTTCCATCATGTTGATAATGTTATAAGACTGGTTCTCTGATACCTGTAAGCATCTCGTATTTCCCCTTTTGCTGGATTTTGGCCGGGCATTGCTCCGCCTTTCCCATCATGTTGATAATGTTATAAGACTGGTTCTCTGATAACATTATAACGTACCGTCCTTGTTTTCGCAGTTTTTTGGCCGGGCATTGCTCCGCCTATCCCACTATGTGTTAAGGTCTTAAGATGGATGTTTCGATAGCATTTAAACGTACCGTCTTTTCCTTCTATCCTTTTTGGCGCCATCACCTTTTCGGCGTTAAACTTTGATTAGAGCTTAATTGACAGAGTCAAACATTGATTAGAGTAGTCTTGTTGTTATTTGAATCGTTGACATCAGTAATCCGAGTGTGAGATTCCCGCAGGTACTTAGCAATTGCGGTGATGTCCTGCTGCTATCAGTCTGTTGGCAATGATACACATGTATTGGGATACATCTCTTTAGGGGCGTTTACACCCATATAAAATAAAGACTATTGTTGGTTCATGTTAATTGTTCGCATACATATGTTTTGCTTCGATTAACATTTACTCATTGTTGAGGGTCCAAACCAGTCTCATTCGTGAGGTGTCATTGCTGTAACCGTTTTCTTTGAGTGATTGCCCATACAGATTTTTTCACTATATACCTGAGATACGATTCTTTTTGGACGGTTGCGGTCTCGCTGAAATGCTTTAGATAATTTTATCATTATTATGTAAGGCATTATGTGTCACTCTAACTTTTCTGCCAATAAAAATCAGCAACCATGTTTCGAGTACATTCTATTTTATGGAACACTTTGTTCCTGTCTGTTGCTTATTTTCCAGCATCCATTTCTAACCATCTGAGGGACTAGCAGCTCGTCTCTCTTGTTGGATACATTTTATCAAGTAGGTACGATCTGCCCTTGCTGATACTTATAGAAAATGATTCAACCTAGACATTTTCACAATTATTTTGGTTTGTGTTTTTATATATGGTGTTTTGGGTCTGTTTATCTGTTTCAGGGCCTTCTTCTTGAGGAGTCGGTTAATATACTAAATCTGTTCCCTTTCGAGACAGGCCATTATCAGCACAAGGTAAACAAGTATTCTTAGTGGTTGGTTAGAATATCTTCTCATATTCAAGGATGTACCTAGTTAGTACTGGAAAGATGATTTATTCTTTCCATTTTTCTGTTTTGGTGCACCGCTTTAGAACCTTACAGGTGTATCCTGGATGACAGACACAAATTCTTGAAGATATAACATCTTTGTCTTGAACTGAACCATTTAAACCTCTTATCAGCCTACGTACAGATGCTGGATAGTTTTGGTAATACACATTTTTCTATTATTGTTTCGGTTATAAATTTTATTTTAGTATTTTATATTTATCTTGGACAATATGCATTTATTTTTTCCAATCTAAATGCCTTTTAAAGACACCAATTATATCTTCCTTCAATAAGGGGATTTCAGCATTGTTGATATGGTATGCATATAAAGAATGCAGATCATTGGCAATAGTTTTCCATTGTATGTTTGTAGTGTTATATGTTGTTTGGGAGATTATATGTTTGTATTTTTGTTTATAATTTGTCAGGCTCGTTTTCAATTTTCCAGTTCTATAAAATGATAATAAGATATCATACCCTCAGTCCAATTATGGGTCCTTATTATCACATGTAATCATTATAATTATTAACTATAGTGACACTTAAAATCATATTTAAAATTATGTCTTATATGTATGTGATATATATATATGTTATTCTTTACAGAGCACAACATTCTGAGGTGGAACTCCTGATGAAGACAGTGTTTCTGTCGAAACGCGCGTAGAGTCATCTTTGAAAACCACCCTAAAAATGCAAACTTCTCATTTAAGTGTCGTTGTGGTTTGTTCGTTATAGTCTGTATAAACTCAATCATGTGGGACGGAATAATCATGTATATCAATTTGATTATATGTATGTAGTATGCCTCTGATTGTGAATGAATGTGGTCAGAATGTTGTATAATTGTTAGTCTCTGTATGAATATCTTTATGTCTAATATGTGTTTTTATAGTTACCTACCAATAGGATTAAGATAATTTATAAATAAACTTTTTTATATATTTCCAATTTTTAGTGTCACTATAGTTATTTCTCAGCCTTTTCATGGTTTGAGGGTTCATGGTCTGAAGTAGCCCTAGAGTATTTACATTAATGTCTTTTCCCTGTCTAGGTGTACTTCTCACTAGTGTCAGGGGGCCCCTTTTCTTTGCAATTGTATGGGTTAGTGAGTACATGTGTGTGTAGACGTATGAATCACTGAGCGGGTATGTACTAACTGCTATTGGTCTGTCTATGGATTCGATATTGGTAGTCTGTATTTTAGAGTGGGTGTATCAAAGGTTATATTAGGGTGTGAGGAGGTGCATCAGATATTCACATGGATGATGTCATCAGTGATGCCATTTGAGATGTCATCAGTGATGTCACTGACCATGTCATGAGTGATGTAATATGTGATTGCAGGGGTGCGAGTTATAGGTAGCTCTACTAACTATAACGGCCGCATTTTTCTGGTTTTATACGAGTGAAATGTCCAACTAACTATAACATCTCTGAAACCTGTGTTTTTTTCAGTGAATTTCAAAGGTTTTTTAAATGCTAATCCCTAACTATAACGTCATTGAAACCTGTGGTTTTTTCAGTGAATTTCTAAGGTTTTTTGAATGCTAATCCCTAACTATAACGTCCCTGAAACCTTTTTTTCTCAGTGAATATATATATATATATATATTTATTTATTTAAATATATACACACAAATATGTGGTAAAGGCATACATGGTAAAAAAATGTGTGGTATACAAATGTATTGTCAAGTCATACATCTGCCCTGGAAGGACCCATGCTAGACCTAGGGATCAGCTAGAGTTCATTTGGAGTCAGTACTTTGTTGAATTTATATCATGACCTGAAATCTGAAGGCTACAGATAACACACTTTTATAACCATAAATTAATTAATGTGATTGAAGAAATTGCAGTTTCTTTAGAACATTGAAGATTGCATATATATTGTACCTAATTAATAATCAACCGATTTATTTGGAAATCAACAGTCAATGTCTGAAACCAAATGCATCACAGAAGAGAATATTTTATAATTGTACGTGACCTTTCTCTCTGAGTAGGCTCTATCTTTACTTATTTATATTATGTTAAGATGGCACTTCCCTGACATTTCAAGCTGCAAGCATTGTGGGAATCTTAAAGAAGGAAAGTTTAAAGGAGAGCTCATTATTAATTGCTAGAAGCTCAATGAGTGCTTGTTACTCTATAAATTGCTTTCCAGCATTGGATTGTTCATAGATTTGCATGCTTGAGTCATTCACCATCATCAGGCTGGGAACCCCCTGTAACTTTGAATAACTTTGAATATTAATAAAAAGTGTTAAAATGGTAACAGATTCAAAAATCGTGTTTGCTTAGAAGCACATCTAGCTCGTTTGACACAACATAAACTTTAACCGCTGAGTTGGATCTGCGGAGCTCTTTAGTGCCTCTATAGGCCACCAAAGCTCAGATCTTTACTGCACTTTGTATGTGAGGTAAGCCCTGCAAAGAGCTTTGCACTTCACTACCTCAAATCTTACTTTTATGGGATTTTGACTTCTACTTGGTCCTCTCTGAACTTCACCTAGCCTTATCATGAGCTCCAAGCAACAATGAGGCTTGTATCCATCTGTCATCATGGCAGGAAAAGAAAATAGATCTCTTGTCTGATTCTGCACACCCTATGGGCAAAAGAAAATGTATGCAGATTATGATTCAATTCAATTCAATTCAAATTCGCTTTATTCGATTTTCATTTTTGGATAAGAAAAATCATAAAAGCACAGTACACAAATACAAAATTACAGCATTATACATTTTAAACATTCAATTTTAAAATCATTATTAAAAAAGTACGAACCACCAGATAATAATAGTACTTCTTTGTTCGATTTTTCAAGTATGAAACGACTGACCAAATCAGGCTGAGTTCATTAAAACAATTTATACAGATACAACCAATAGATAAAAATATTACAATTGTTTCCTACACTTGATTACCGCTTTTAAAAATATTGCAATATTTCTAGTAAAACATTCACTATCCAATAATTGCAATGCAAGATAGGCGGGGCGACATTGCCTCAGACCCCAGATTTTTAAAATAGGGTAAATCCACCTTTTTCTGCATTCCCTGTAATATTTACAAAATAAAACAGTATGAATTGTCGTTTGGGATGCTTCACCATCACATGGGCAAGCTTCTAAATTTTTTGTCCAATCATTTATTATGGGAAACGCTACCAAACGATGAAAGGAATCTAATCTAAAACGTGCAAGCACGAATCTGTCATACCCAGTTCTATAGTAGGTCAAATAAGGTTGCATTTCAGTGGAAACGAGGATCATCTGGTTTTGGAGAACTGTCGGTTTGTGGGCTTCGCTTTCATATCTAAGTTCTTCCAAGTGTGACATACATCGTTTTTTAAAATCTTTCCTAGAAATATTAGTCATCTTTAAAGGATCTTCAAAAAATTCTAGCTGTCCTAAGTCCCCCATAAAATCTTTAATGTACTTCAACCATTTAATAGTTAAGGCTTGGTCCAATTTAAGAGAATCTTTTAAGACCCTTTGATTAAATGTAGTTTTTGTTGAGGTCCAGATTCGATGCCATAATAAAACTGTCTGGACCCTTATTTTGTCCATGATGTATTCTAGCCCCAACTCCTTGTGACATACAAAGGTTGAAGTCGAGCGAGGGACAGCCAATATATAACGGATAAAAGCATTTTCCACTTTCTGTATGTCTACTATGTTACAGTATCCCCAGATCCCCGCCCCGTACAATACAGCACTGACGCACTTGGATTGGTAGATTTTAACCAGTTCCAAAGGTGGCCGTTTTCCTAATTTCTGAGCAAAATTTACAAGTGCTGTTGTAGTTTTCATAAATGTCAATTTTTTTGCCCTTATAGCCTGCAGCCATGTACCCTTATTATCCACAAGAATACCTAAATAAGGATATGTTTTTGTTGTTTCTAGCTTAGTATTTCCAATAAAAATGGGTCTTTCTTTCTTGGTAGTTTTCCCACAGCTCATTGTAAAAGTTTTAGTAACGTTGATCTTTAGGTCAAGGCTTTCCATATAAGCATTGTATTTATTTATAGCCCGCTGTAGCTCAAGTGGTGTTCGGGCCATTATCACCGCATCATCGGCATAGAGTAAGATAGGAATGGGTCGACCTTCCACCTATGGTAGATCCTGGCACCCCTCAAGCATCACCTGCTCAAGGCCGTTAGTATACATGGTGAACAAGAAGGGTGCCAGGACACAGCCCTGTCTTACCCCCCTGTCTACTGCAAATGTAGCTGTGTATTCCCCATTTGGTCCATACCGTACTCTAGAACTAGCCCCAGAATATAATTCTCTCACAACTTGAATTAAGGCTAGTTCGACTCCCATTACTTCGAGAATCTTCCACAATTTATTATGACATACGGAATCAAACGCAGTAGAAAGATCTACGAAGGCTAAGTACATTTTTCCTTTTTTTACTTTAACATATTTCTCGGTCAGGATTGTTAAATTAAGGCCCTGTTCTAATGTTCCTAATCCTTCCCTGAATCCGAATTGTAGATCCGTTAATACGTTGTTTTCTTCAGCCCATTCTTGGAGACGGTTTAAAATAATACGGCCTAAGACCTTTCCCACTGAATCTAATAAGGAGATTGGACGGTAACATGAAGGATTTTGTCTGTCACCTTTCTTAAAAATTGGGACCATTAATGACTCAGACCAAGATCCTATGAGTCCTACCTTGCATGCTGCTGCAAGGACTTGTTTTATTAAGGGGCCCCATAGCTCCGTATTTTGTTTAAATATATCTACGGGTACCCCATCTGGTCCTGGTGCCCTTCCGCCCTTACTAGCTTTCACAGCTAGTTCTACTTCTTCTAAAGTGAAGTCTATATTAATTGGGAATGGATCGTTTATACGGGTAGAGACACAGCAACCGGCGATTTGAATACTAGACTCCTGTTTCTTGGCATACATTTTAGAAAAATGCTCAACCCATTGCCCTTCATCGATTGCAATTTCTATTCTTGGCATTAACTCAAATCTCAAAAAGGAGATTTGACCACGCGCCAAAATGCAATATTATTACCCTCTATGGCAGCCTTGTGCAAATCAGCCCAAGCGTTCGCTTTGATTTCCCTCTTTCTAGTTTTTAAAGCTAGGTTATATGCTCGCCTGGATTTGGCTATTTCTTCTCTATCCCGTTTCTTTTTGTGTAAAACGTTCTTCAAGGTGGCATATGCTCTCGTGCAATTATTGTCAAACCATCCAACCTTCTTCTCCTTCCTATTTCTCATTTCTCTTTTCAACATGTTCCTAATATTTTCCGTTATACAAATATAGGATCCCAATATATCTTCGTGTGGCGCAGTCACGTCGAGACATTTCATAATATTTTCCCTACTGTTTTCCACCACTTCTTTCATAATTACAGATGGTTCTACCTGGGCCCACTTTAAGGAATATCCATTTATTTTGTTTATTTCTAAACCCTGTAGTCGTTGAGTCCTTTCGGGGTGTACTATCCGTGTTTTTGATGCCAATGATAAACTCATGCTTTGTGGGAAGTGGTCACTTAAGACGTTTTTATGGGTTTTAAAACTCAAAACCCTGGAGGCTGATCTATTTGTTGTTATTATAAAATCTATAATTGTATTCGCCCCCTTCCATGAAAAGTCTGTGTAAACTGGATAGGAGGCGAAGTCAACATATTTACAAAACTCATGTCTAAAAAGAATAAAATCTCATTTAGGGCATCACCCTGTAAATTGTGTGAAAAATGTGGGAGATTACATTCCCTTTCATCTACTATGCCACATAACGCGACATCATTATGCGGACACAAAGCAGTATTAAAATCACCTCCCCAGACTAATAGACCAATTTCCCTATGATCATTCAGAGTACTCTGCATTGCATTTCTAAGCTGTTTTAACATTTGAAATACATGTTCCCTTTGTGCATTGTTATAAAAATTTACAAGAATAACTGTATCTCGCTTATCTATGTTTATGACCAATACTTGATAATTTGGTTCTGAGAGAGTCAACCATAGTTTGGTTATCTTTAATAAATTCGACACATACATACACAGGCCACCCTTTGGCCTCCCACTTGCCGATGGTCGAGCAGTAGTGTTAAAAGTTTTATAGCCTTCAATATGATTTTCTTCCAACGACCATGTTTCCTGCAGGCAAAATATGTCAAATTTACTCACAAAATTTAGCCATAGCTGATTATGTAGTTTAGACCGAAGTCCTGCAACATTCCAGAAAAGTACCGTAATACTATTTGGATTAGCTGATTCCTGTGTCTGATTATCAATATATGAGGAACTATGTAACGTCCGACTATGTGCTACATTTTGTGGAATAACTGGCTCTCCTACTATATCAGTATTTTTTACTCTCTGTTTATCTGTTTGGTACTGGAAACTTGTTCCTACGGATGGGTGTAGATTATAGATATTCCCTTCAGTCATGTCTTTTACTAGGATGTTCTTAAAACGGAGACTGTTTATAATTGCTCCCTCTACTGGATGAATTACTTTAATGTTATTATTGGTTGGGGGTATCTGGCCCTCTAAACAACTTTCAGCATATAATGGGTTGGCTTGACGTCAATCACACTCCTCTAAACCAGATAGGGGTGCAAAGCGGTTCTGATGGTTCATATCTAATGTGCCCCCCTACCTTGAACCCGCTGCGTGTTCAAGCCCCTCTGCATTTTCAAGCCCCTGTCATCGGTATGCGGGATCTGTGGCTGAAATCTCTGTGGTCTGGGCGGCCTATAAAAATAACCCAAAGGTAAAGCTTTAATATTAGAGCTACTCGGGAACATCTGGCCTAAGTGTGCTAAAATAAATCCTACGACGTGCCTACTATTAAAATTTACAACCACGCAATCCCCCTCCCAGTGCTTCCTTGTCGGCCCCACCCATGCAACCCTTCTTGCCATCAATATTTGGTTCGCTTCCAACCCTCCAAACACTCCTATTTTGTTTAGATTTTGATTTAGCCAATAAAAGGCTTTCAGTATCAATTGTGGGGTAGACTCAACTTGATCCCTCCTTAACTGGGGAACATTTCCAAGTACTAAGACCAAAGGTGCTGCCGCTGGTGGGAGATATAGCGTTTGGTCCATCCTCCCCACCCCCCCTTTATTCAAACCTGTTTCCCTCCGTATGGCATCCCCACGTAGGCCCACTTCCGCCGACCCCTCAACCATTCCAGGTACACTGGTAACCCTACTATTGTTACCTAGGTGCCTATCCTAATGGCTCCCTATCAAGCCAGTACTAGTACTTTCAGTACCCCTTTGAGCTCTGTCTACATCTGACAGCCCAGTGTTGGAAGCAATAAGCAGCTTTACATTCTGGACTTCAGAGATATTCGACTCTGAATTAGACCCTCTTAACCTACTCGAACTTGGATCATTTTGCCACATTTCCGCGGCCAGGGTGAGGGGATCCTGCTTCTGTATCTTATTCCTTCGTACCTCCATCGTATTGTGTAATTCCAATACAAACACCCCAAGATCAGTAATTTTTTGATCCATCTGGGTCAGCCTTTCTGTAATAGGATTTAAAAGTAAAGAAACCAGTGTTTCAAAACTAAGCCATGACGCTTCATCAGTATCACAAATTACAGGTGAATTTATACCGTTTAAAATATTTGTCTCACCAAGACTACTCCCACCTCCAGCGTCTCCCTCCTCCTCACGCATGATTTTACTTTTGTTTAATTTTGAGACCTTTGCTGTATTAGCCCTTTGCGGTCCCCCACCCCTCTTCCTTTTTGTCCCCGTGTCCAATTTACTATCTTGGGTTTTTTTCCTGGTTTGAGTCCTTGTGGAAGTCCTTTGTGTGTTCTCACTGGATACTGTTACTTCCAGGATTTGTGATGTCACACCCTCTGGGGCCACTACTATTACCTCCTCTGGGCCCACTTCAATAATCTCGTGGCCCCCTAAACCAGTGTTATTCGCAAACGCTCCTAACGATGATCTTTTCTGGGGTAGAAATTCCGTCGAGAGACGGCGCTCAGTCAGCGCTATCTCATTCTTCAAGATGTTTGTCGCTCTCGTCAAAAAAGAGTCCAAAGTATTCACTATCTTCCCCGTCGTCTGTGGGTTCGTGGAGTTTACTGCACCTCTAGTACTCATCGTGGCTTTTCGTGATCGCTTATCTAAAAGGCCCTCTCTCACGTTATATTTAATACCTGGGGCTCTCCCTGTGCAGATAGTGTTCAAAACGGCCACGTCAATGAAATAAATTATGATTTGACACACCCAGATGAACTGATTATTAATTGTCCCACATTGACCTAAGACCAGGCCTATTACTTTACCTAGGTGCAGGAGTTAGAGAGTGGGCCCAGCCCGGCCTCTTTCGGGCTCCGACGGGCGTGGACGGGCCCGCCCTTGGCCCGGGCTTCGCCCGCGCGCGTCCCGCGAAGCGGGTGCCGCGAGGCGTTTAGTAGGCCCCCTGGGCTCAAAGCGATGATGTCAGCGCCTCCAGCGCGTGCAGCAGGTCTCCCTGGGACTTGGAGTCCCCACAGGTGCAGTTAGCGGCGATGCGGCTCCCGCGAAGCGGGTGCCGCGAGGCGTTTAGTAGGCCCCCTGGGCTCAAAGTGATGATGTCAGCGCCTCCAGCGCGTGCAGCAGGTCTCCCTGGGACTTGGAGTCCCCACAGGTGCAGTTAGCGGCGATGCGGCTCCCGCGATGCGGGTGCCGCGAGGCGCTTAGTAGGCCCCCTGGGCTCAAAGCGATGATGTCAGCGCCTCCAGCGCGTGCAGCAGGTCTCCCTGGGACTTGGAGTCCCCACAGGTGCAGTTAGCGGCGATGCGGCTCCCGCGAAGCGGGTGCCGCGAGGCGTTTAGTAGGCCCCCTGGGCTCAAAGCGATGATGTCAGCGCCTCCAGCGCGTGCAGCAGGTCTCCCTGGGACTTGGAGTCCCCACAGGTGCAGTTAGCGGCGATGCGGCTCCCGCGAAGCGGGTGCCGCGAGGCGTTGTAGCATGCCCCCTGGGCTCAAAGCGATGATGTCAGCGCCTCCAGCGCGTGCAGCAGGTCTCCCTGGGACTTGGAGTCCCCACAGGTGCAGTTAGCGGCGATGCGGCTCCCGCGAAGCGGGTGCCGCGAGGCGTTTAGTAGGCCCCCCTGGGCTCAAAGCAATGATGTCTGCGCCTCTAGCGCGTGCAGCAGGTCTCCCTGGGACTTGGAGTCCCCACAGGTGCAGTTAGCGGCGATGCGGCTCCCGCGAAGCGGGTGCCGCGAGGCGTTTAGTAGGCCCCCCTGGGCTCAAAGCGATGATGTCAGCGCCTCCAGCGCGTGCAGCAGGTCTCCCTGGGACTTGGAGTCCCCACAGGTGCAGTTAGCGGCGATGCGGCTCCCGCGAAGCGGGTGCAGTTAGCGGCGATGCGGCTCCCGCGAAGCGGGTGCCGCGAGGCGTTTAGTATGCCCCCCTGGGCTCAAAGCGATGATGTCAGCGCCTCCAGCGCGTGCAGCAGGTCTCCCTGGGACTTGGAGTCCCCACAGGTGCAGTTAGCGGCGATGCGGCTCTGAACGAATGAAGCATTTGTTAAGTGCAACAGTTGGCCAACAGAGCGTCCCAGTGCTAGGTACAACAGTTAAAACACAAGCTGCTGAATTAGATGGAAGAAAATAGCCACGTTTTCAGTTTAAAAAAAAAAAAAGCTCTTATGAAATAGCACGAGCAAGAAAGGAATCTTATTCCCCAATTTAGGAGCCAGAAAAGGAAAAGAGCACCCATGTTTCTAGTATGACTGACTTTTGAAATTTGAAACCATGGCATATGAGATGATCCGAGGGATCTATGAGAGGGATAGGGAGAAATTCTGTCCCTCAAGTTCTTAGGATCTTTAATATGGAAGGCTCTGAACATCAACATCAGGCATTTAAACAGAGCAAACACAAGGAGATGATGGATGGAGCGCTGAAACTTTTCAGACACTCACCCCCAGTCCCAGATCTGGGTTGAATCCATCATCAGTCTTTAGCTCACTTCGCCACCCCAGTTCAGACACAGCTACATGCAAATCAGTCTTGGCCCTGTGCCTCATGGGAACAGTCCAGCCCAAACTGCCAAGCCATGTCTTCCCTGGA
Source organism: Calotriton arnoldi (assembly GCA_963921515.1). Lineage (NCBI taxonomy): Eukaryota > Metazoa > Chordata > Amphibia > Caudata > Salamandridae > Calotriton > Calotriton arnoldi. The sequence goes on from CAWUFW010003132.1 coordinate 1,242,893, forward strand.
CTAGAAACAAGCATCCTGGGACCGGTTTCGGGGTAACACCCCTCTTCAAACAGAATCCACTTGCGTACCAGGAGCCAATGTAGTCTTTCCAGGTGCAAGATGATAGATTGCTGCCAGGGAAGATTTAGAAGCAATCTAGCAGCCACATTCTGAACAACCTAGAGTTGACAGATCAAGTAGTCAGGCAAACCAAGGTATAAGGCATTCACATAATCTTACCATGATAGTGGAGTAGACATTGGTTTTACAAATGTTTCCAGGCAAAATTTTAAGAATTTTCTTCAGAGCCCAGCACAGAGGGAAAACATGTATCATTCAACATTATTATCCAGGGGCAAAAAGTGAGATCTCTATCAACATTGAATTCCCAGGGTCCTCAGAGAGTCTACTGGGGATGTAGACACTCCTAATTCTGCTGATCTCCATATACTGGACCATATGAATGGAAAACAGCAGGAAAAAAAAGATTTTATCTGAATTCAGCTTCAGACAATAATCCTTCATCCATTTAGCTACTCTAGTGAAGCTGGATTTTAAGCAATTCTAGAGCTCACCATTAGCCTTTTGAAAGGAAAACATAAGCTGTGTGTCATCAGTAACCCTGGGTGAAGCAGGCGTAGTGCCTCCTCGAGTATTTCCACGGAGTTTAAAAAAAACTCAGTGGAAATACCCTACGCTCCTCCTCTCCCTCCCCCTCCCAAAGTCTTTAAAAATGTAAAAGCAGCCACTTACCTGTTGTCTGCCGCCTCCCTGCCTGGCCGCTCTCCGTCCTGCTCCCCGCGTCCTTCTGTAATTAAAAAAACACTAAGTTGTAGGTCTGACGCGCGTGCGCACGCGCATCAGACGTACAACGTAGTGGTTTTTTTATTACAGAAGGACGCGAGGAGCAGGACAGAGAGCGGCCAGGCAGGGGAGGTGGCAGACACCAGGTGAGTGGCTTCTTTACATTTTTAGAGACTTCGGGAGGGGAGGGAGCGGCTAACTCCGCTCCGCCACAGAGGAGGAGTTTTTGCCTACTCTCCGCTTTCGCCACGAAGCGCGGAGTAGGCAAATCTCCGCTGGCGGAGCGGAGTTACCCGCCCAGGGTTAGTCATCAGCACAGGACACCACTTTAAAGTGAAATGATTGGTTGATATCAATAAGGGCACCAATATAAACCTTAAATAATGTTGGGCTTAAAGAGGAGTCCTGTGGAACACCGTGTCTCAGTGAATTAGTAGATCAAGAAAAAGGTGGAAGATGGACTGTCTGGCAATGGTCAGATTAAAATGGCCAAAGACACGGTAGTGCTAACATATTCCACTATTGGCCATGGGCGCAATTAAAATGGAATGAGATATGATGTCAAAAGCACCTGAGAGATTTAATAAAGCATGAGCAGCAGAGTGTCCTTCATCCAGTCTTAGCTTTATAAGTTCAGACACCTCTAGAAGAGCTGATTCTGAATTGTTGGTAGGTCTAAAGCCTGATTGGGTGCTGTGAAGTAATCATGCATTTCCAAGTACTGGGCAAACTGAGCCTTAATGATTGTGTTAATGAGTGGATTGGTTAGAACGCCTGTTTAAATGGACTCACATTTTCCAAGCATCGAATATTAACAATAGTAGCAGGATCAACGTCTTGATTCTAGAGATAAGTATGGCGCCCAAGCTGATTCAAGTGATTGGATCTTGATGGTAAAGGCTTGGACTTCCTGATTAACACCCAATTTTGTAGATATTACTTGCTGTCTAGATCCAGTCCAGACACTTAGATGTAATGACGTTTCCATGAAGTGGATGATACTTCCTTTAATACTGTTAGTAGGTTCTGAGCCAGATGACTTAGGGCCTGATTTAGATCTTAGCGGGGCTCCCATCATCCCTCTATGGTGGCGGTCAATGGCGGTCGACTGAGGGATGATCATCGGCTGAGGTGCCAATGCTCCTCCTCTTTACCACGTCAGGACACCAAGCAAGGCTTGGTGTGCAATGGACGCTGTTGGCGGCTGCAGGCCAGGGTGAAAGATTGAGGGGATGACCGGATCCGTTCTAGGACTGGCATGTGACAGCCATCTGGAGCCATAACTGCGTGGACCGCGAAAAAGAAAGGGGAAAAAAGTGGCAGACTTTTTTTCTCTCTCTCTCCTCCATTCCATACTGGATTGGCATCAACCAGGGCAAAGGGAATTACTACTGGCTACAGTGCGGGGGCACGAGGAAGGTGTAGTGCCCCCCTTGGTTGATTTGAGCAGAGAGAACTAGCTGCACTGACGACAATATGGATGGATCATTATTTCCAATGTAGCAAAACCAAAGGGGATGATGGACGGAGTGTTGAACATTGCAAGCACTCACCCCAGTCAACTGATCTGGGTTTAATCCATCATCCTTCTTTAGCTCACTCCGCCACCCCAGTTCAGACATGGCCATATGCAAATCAGTCTGACCCTGTGCCTCATGGGAACAGTCCAGCCCGAACTGCCAAGCCATGTCTTCCCTGGACCGGAAACAAGTATCCTGGGACCGGTTTCTGGCTTACAGCCGTCATCAGCCAGGCTATATTGAATCCAGTGGCAAAGTGAGCAAGGGACCCACGTCTGGGCATACCCTGCCAACTTAGGGCGAACATAGCAAAACCAAAGGGGACGATGGACGGAGTGTTGAACATTGCAAGCACTCACCCCCAGTCAACTGATCTGGGTTTAATCCATCATCATTCTTTAGCTCACTCCGCCACCCCAGTTCAGACATGGCCATATGCAAATCAGTCTGACCCTGTGCCTCATGGGAACAGTCCAGCCCGAACTGCCAAGCCATGTCTTTCCTGGACCGGAAACAAGCATCCTGGGACCGGTTTCTGGCTTACAGCCATCATCAGCCAGGCTATCTTGAATCCAGTGGCAAAGTGAGCAAGGGACCCACGTCTGGGCATACCCTGCCAACTTAGGGCGAACATAGCAAAACCAAAGGGGATGATGGACGGAGTGTTGAACATTTCAAGCACTCACCCCCAGTCAACTGATCTGGGTTTAATCCATCATCATTCTTTAGCTCAATCCGCCACCCCTGTTCAGACATGACCATATGCAAATCAGTCTGACCCTGTGCCTCATGGGAACAGTCCAGCCCGAACTGCCAAGCCATGTCTTCCCTGGACCGGAAACAAGCATCCTGGGACCGGTTTCTGGCTTACAGCCGTCATCAGCCAGGCTATCTTGAATCCAGTGGCAAAGTGAGCAAGGGACCCACGTCTGGGCATACCCTGCCAACTTAGGGCGAACATAGCAAAACCAAAGGGGATGATGGACGGAGTGTTGAACATTGCAAGCAGTCACCCGCAGTCAACTGATCTGGGTTTAATCCATCATCATTCTTTAGCTCACTCCGCCACCCCAGTTCAGACATGGCCATATGCAAATCAGTCTGACCCTGTGCCTCATGGGAACAGTCCAGCCCGAACTGCCAAGCCATGTCTTCCCTTGACCGGAAACAAGCATCCTGGGACCGGTTTCTGGCTTACAGCTGTCATCAGCCAGGCTATCTGGAATCCAGTGGCAAAGTGAGCAAGGGACCCACGTCTGGGCATACCCTGCCAACTTAGGGCGAACATAGCAAAACCAAAGGGGATGATGGACGGAGTGTTAGAACATTGCAAGCACTCACCCCCAGTCAACTGATCTGGGTTTAATCCATCATCATTCTTTAGCTCACTCCGCCACCCCAGTTCAGACATGGCCATATGCAAATCAGTCTGCCCCTGTGCCTCATGGGAACAGTCCAGCCCGAACTGCCAAGCCATGTCTTCCGTGGACCGGAAACAAGCATTCTGGGACCGGTTTCTGGCTTACAGCCGTCATCAGCCAGGCTATCTTGAATCCAGTGGCAAAGTGAGCAAGGGACCCACGTCTGGGCATACCCTGCCAACTTAGGGCGAACATAGCAAAACCAAAGGGGATGATGGACAGAGTGTTGAACATTGCAAGCACTCACCCCCAGTCAACTGATCTCGGTTTAATCGATCATCATTCTTTAGCTCACTCCGCCACCCCAGTTCAGACATGGCCATATGCAAATCAGTCTGACCCTGTGCCTCATGGGAACAGTCCAGCCCGAACTGCCAAGCCATGTCTTCCCTGGACTGGAAACAAGCATCCTGGGACCGGTTTCTGGCTTACAGCCGTCATCAGCCAGGCTATCTTGAATACAGTGGCAAAGTGAGCAAGGGACCCACGTCTGGGCATACCCTGCCAACTTAGGGCGAACATAGCAAAACCAAAGGGGATGATGGACGGAGTGTTGAACATTGCAAGCACTCACCCCCAGTCAACTGATCTGGGTTTAATCCATCATCATTCTTTAGCTCACTCCGCCACCCCAGTTCAGACATGGCCATATGCAAATCAGTCTGACCCTGTGCCTCATGGGAACAGTCCAGCAAGAACTGCCAAGCCATGTCTTCCCTGGACCGGAAACAAGCATCCTGGGACCGGTTTCTGGCTTACAGCCGTCATCAGCCAGGCTATCTTGAATCCAGTGGCAAAGTGAGCAAGGGACCCACGTCTGGGCATACCCTGCCAACTTAGGGCGAACATAGCAAAACCAAAGGGGATGATGGACGGAGTGTTGAACATTGCAAGCACTCACCCCCAGTCAACTGATCTGGGTTTAATCCATCATCATTCTTTAGCTCACTCCGCCACCCCAGTTCAGACATGGCCATATGCAAATCAGTCTGACCCTGTGCCTCATGGGAACAGTCCAGCCCGAACTGCCAAGCCATGTCTTCCCTGGACCGGAAACAAGCATCCTGGGACCGGTTTCTGGCTTACAGCCGTCATCAGCCAGACTATCTTGAATCCAGTGGCAAAGTGAGCAAGGAACCCACGTCTGGGCATACCCTGCCAACTTAGGGCGAACATAGCAAAACCAAAGGGGATGATGGACGGAGTGTTGAACATTGCAAGCACTCACCCCCAGTCAACTGATCTGGGTTTAATCCATCATCATTCTTTAGCTCACTCCGCCACCGCAGTTCAGACATGGCCAAATGCAAATCAGTCTGACCCTGTGCGGGAACAGTCCAGCCTGAACTGCCAAGCCATGTCTTCCCTGGACCGGAAACAAGCATCCTGGGACCGGTTTCTGGCTTACAGCCGTCATCAGCCAGGCTATCTTGAATCCAGTGGCAAAGTGAGCAAGGGACCCACGTCTGGGCATACCCTGCCAACTTAGGGCTGAACATAGCAAAACCAAAGGGGATGATGGACAGAGTGTTGAACATTGTAAGCACTCACCCCCAGTCAACTGATCTGGGTTTAATCCATCATCATTATTTAGCTCACTCCGCCACCCCAGTTCAGACATGGCCATATGCAAATCAGTCTGACCCTGTGCCTCATGGGAACAGTCCAGCCCGAACTGCCAAGCCATGTCTTCCCTGGACCGGAAACAAGCATCCTGGGACCGGTTTCTGGGGGTGAGTGTTTGATTTGCTCTAACGCTCCATCCATCATCCCCTTTGGTATCGCTTTGTTCGCCCTAATTTGGCAGGGTATGCCCAGACGTGGGTCCCTTGCTCACTTTGCCACTGGATTCAAGCTAGCCTGGCTGATGACGGCTGTAAGCCAGAAACCGGTCCCAGAATGCTTGTTTCCGGTCCACGGAAGACATGGCTTGGCAGTTCGGGCTGGACTGTTCCCATGAGGCACAGGGGCAGACTGATTTGCATATGGCCATGTCTGAACTGGGGTGGCGGAGTGAGCTAAAGAATGATGATGGATTAAACCCAGATCAGTTGACTGGGGGTGAGTGCTTGCAATGTTCTAACACTCCGTCCATCATCCCCTTTGGTTTTGCTATGTTCGCCCTAAGTTGGCAGGGTATGCCCAGACGTGGGTCCCATGCTCACTTTGCCACTGGATTCCAGATAGCCTGGCTGATGACAGCTGTAAGCCAGAAACCGGTCCCAGGATGCTTGTTTCCGGTCCAGGGAAGACATGGCTTGGCAGTTCGGGCTGGACTGTTCCCATGAGGCACAGGGTCAGACTAATTTGCATATGGCCATGTCTGAACTGGGGTGGCGGAGTGAGCTAAAGAATGATGATGGATTAAACCCAGATCAGTTGACTGGGGGTGAGTGTTTGATTTGCTCTAACGCTCCGTCCATCATCCACTTTGGTATCGCTTGTTCGCCTCTAAGTTGGCAGGGTATGCCCAGACGTGGGTCCCTTGCTCACTTTGACACTGGATTCAAGCTAGACTGGCTGATGATGGCTGAATAGCCAGAAACCGGTCCCAGGATGCTTGTTTCCGGTCCAGGGAAGACATGGCTTGGCAGTTCGGGCTGGACTGTTCCCATGAGGCACAGGGTCAGACTGATTTGCATATGGCCATGTCTGAACTGGGGTGGTGGAGTGAGCTAAAGAATGATGATGGATTAAACCCAGATCAGTTGACTGGGGTGAGTGTTTGATTTGCTCTAACGCTCCGTCCAACATCCCCTTTGGTATCGCTTGTTCGCCCTAAGTTGGCAGGGTATGCCCAGACGTGGGTCCCTTGCTCACTTTGCCACTGGATTCAAGCTAGCCTGGCTGATGACGGCTGAATAGCCAGAAACCGGTCCCAGGATGCTTGTTTCCGGTCCAGGGAAGACATGGCTTGGCAGTTCGGGCTGGACTGTTCCCATGAGGCACAGGGTCAGACTGATTTGCAAATGGCCATGTCTGAACTGGGGTGGTGGAGTGAGCTAAAGAATGATGATGGATTAAACCCAGATCAGTTGACTGGGGGTGAGTGTTTGATTTGCTCTAACACTCCGTCCATCATCCCCTTTGGTATCGCTTTGTTCGCCCTAAGTTGGCAGGGTATGCCCAGACGTGGGTCCCTTGCTCACTTTGCCACTGGATTCAAGCTAGCCTGGCTGATGACGGCTGAATAGCCAGAAACCGGTCCCATGATGCTTGTTTCCGGTCCAGGGAAGACATGGCTTGGCAGTTCGGGCTGGACTGTTCCCATGAGGCACAGGGTCAGACTGATTTGCATATGGCCATGTCTGAACTGGGGTGGTGGAGTGAGCTAAAGAATGATGATGGATTAAACCCAGATCAGTTGACTGGGGGTGAGTGTTTGATTTGCTCTAACGCTCCGTCCATCATCCCCTTTGGTATCGCTTTGTTCGCCCTAAGTTGGCAGGGTATGCCCAGACGTGGGTCCCTTGCTCACTTTGCCACTGGATTCAAGCTAGCCTGGCTGATGACGGCTGAATAGCCAGAAACCGGTCCCAGGATGCTTGTTTCCGGTCCAGGGAAGACATGGCTTGGCAGTTCGGGCTGGACTGTTCCCATGAGGCACAGGGTCAGACTGATTTGCATATGGCCATGTCTGAACTGGGGTGGTGGAGTGAGCTAAAGAATGATGATGGATTAAACCCAGATCAGTTGACTGGGGGTGAGTGTTTGATTTGCTCTAACGCTCCATCCATCATCCCCTTTGGTATCGCTTTGTTCGCCCTAAGTTGGCAGGGTATGCCCAGACGTGGGTCCCTTGCTCACTTTGCCACTGGATTCAAGCTAGCCTGGCTGATGACGGCTGAATAGCCAGAAACCGGTCCCAGGATGCTTGTTTCCGGTCCGGGGAAGACATGGCTTGGCAGTTCGGGCTGGACTGTTCCCATGAGGCACAGGGTCAGACTGATTTGCATATGGCCATGTCTGAACTGGGGTGGTGGAGTGAGCTAAAGAATGATGATGGATTAAACCCAGATCAGTTGACTGGGGGTGAGTGTTTGATTTGCTCTATCGCTTCGTCCATCATCCCCTTTGGTATCGCTTTGTTCGCCCTAAGTTGGCAGGGTATGCCCAGACGTGGGTCCCTTGCTCACTTTGCCACTGGATTCAAGCTAGCCTGGCTGATGACGGCTGAATAGCCAGAAACCGGTCCCAGGATGCTTGTTTCCGGTCCAGGGAAGACATGGCTTGGCAGTTCGGGCTGGACTGTTCCCATGAGGCACAGGGTCAGACTGATTTGCATATGGCCTTGTCTGAACTAGGGTGGTGGAGTGAGCTAAAGAATGATGATGGATTAAACCCAGATCAGTTGACTGGGGGTGAGTGTTTGATTTGCTCTAACGCTCTGTCCATCATCCCCTTTGGTATCGCCTCATTATTTCCAATGACCAGGCTGTGGAGCTGTCCGGTTTCTTTCTTGCTGTGGCCACGAGGTTTCTCGCCAGGGGGGGTAAGTGCACGCGCTCTGCTTGTTATTGCTGCAGGGTCTGGTGTTGCTACCCGGTAGAGGGTCACTGGGAGGAGCCACAGCAGTGATAGTTCTCCGCAAGGCATTCAATAAACTGTAATATTGGAGGAGCAGGGGAGAGAAGAATAAACAGCAAGATGCAGGACTGGTTTAGCGGGTGCTAAAATGCCAAGCCATCCAAAGGCCTCAGGCACCACAGCCCATTTTGATGCATCGTTCCTGACCCAATGGGTCAAAAAACGAGTGGGACAAGCTACAGCACAAGCGAATCATACCGCCTCGGTGCATAAATATTTCACTTTGCCTGGCAATACTGAAGATCACGAAGAAGGTGAAAGTATTGTAGAAGACCACCATTGCCAGGAAGGGGACCCAGAATTAGTAAACACCAGTCGTACTTCGAGCGCTAACAGCCCAGTAGTAGGAACAGCTTCACCCAATCAGATGTTAGCAAACAATTCAGTGGAGGCCAATCTGGGACCAGAGGTCAGCATTCCAAGTATTCCAAAAACTAAAGAAGTTATAGAATATCCTCTTTTTATGAAGGTCAAGCCAGGCTTGAGCTCGGGCACAGATCTCAGGGCTGATCTAGCTGAGAAGTTACAACCCCCACAACCTTTTTCTGCTCTCCCCTTCAGGGGAAATTTGGATATATTTCCACCACTTGTGCCTTCAATTCAGCCGGCAGCAATCCTGTGTCCGGCAGATACTGTCTAGGATGACTCTAGATGTGAAAAGGTGCAAAGTGAGTCAGGCTTAAATCTCTCAAGTAATGAAGCACTGCAGCGGAGTATCCTGCCCACTATGCAGTGGGATGCTAAGACTATGCTAAATCTCATCCTGGAGGAAATACGGGATCTGAAAGCCTCACAAACTAAAGAAATAGCAGCTCTACAGTCATGACTCTGTAAGATTGAGGAGACTGCCGCCCACATCCCGGAGATGTTGAAAGAAGTGGAAGTGAGGATTTCTCGGCTAGAGGATCAGGTTTCCATATTGCAGGAAAAGGCAGCCATTTTTCAGAAGCAGAAATCTTCAATAGAGTTCAAGCTATAAGAACTGGAGAACCATTCCTGGCGCACCAATCTATGAATTATGGGGGTTCCAGAGGGGCTTGAGGGACATCACCAGTGGGTGAATACTTTTTATCAAAACACATGTTCTTCCTGAATACTCTGGGTACCTTACACTCACAAGAGCACATCGAGTGCCAGCACACCAGCCCCCAAATCAGAAATTCCCTCGTACAATACTGGTGAACAATTGGAGATTATAGTGTGAAAGAACAAGTATTCTTTAAAGCTATTAAGCAGAGACAGTTTAGTACACCAGAGATTCCTGATATGTCAGCCTCAGCAATTAAACGAAGGAAAGAATTTATTAAGATGCTTCACCTTTTTAAAGCGAAGGGCACCCAGGCAAGGATTGTGCAGCAATCTAAATTGAAGGTGCTGGTAAAAGGGCGAATTCATGTGCTTTGTGATGTCTCTGAGGCCCAGTAACTGCTACAGCAAATCTCAAATAAGTCTTAGCTAAATAATGTGTGGTTGGAATCAGGATCCATAGCTATTTAGGGGCCGATTCCGATCTCGGCCGGTAGGGCTCCGAATCGGATTCGGCTTAAGCGGATCCGATTCGGAGCCCTATTGCCCGACCGATTCGTACGCGCGTCCGGGCGAGCGAGTACGATGCAAAATCGTCGACCGACTCGTCCGGGCGTCCCGACCGCTCCGACCGACTCGTTCCCGGGTCGAACCGCACCGACCGACTCGCTCGGACTCGACTCGCACCACACAATGGAGATGTTTCCCGGCCGGGTAAGTACGATGCGCGCCGCGAGCAGTCCGACCGAGCCGCGCACTCCGGCTCGAAAGAGCAGTCGGAGCCCTACTTTGGGGGTCCGTGTCGGATCCCCCTGTACGCGTAGCCGCGCGAGTCGCACACAGGGGGTCCCATGGGGCCCCCCTCCCTATGCGTGTACGGCGCGAGTCGCTTCGCCGCGTACACGCTGTAGGGGGCGCCCTTGTGCGCCTCGCACCCATTGAGTCAATGGGAGCCCGCGTACGTGTTGTACGACCGGCTCCCATTGACTTCAATGGGAGTCCGACCGACTCGAGTCCGATGGCATACGTGCGCATCGTACTCGTTCGGTCGGGCTGCACGGGTCCGATTCGGTCGGAAATCTCTCCGGGTCCGGCTTGGTCGGAGAGATTTCCGGCCCGAATCGGAATCGGCCCCTTAGTGTTGATTGGTGTTAGCAATTTCTATCTTAAGATTTATTTCCTGTTTTTTCTATGCTCTAATTATTTTCTTTTTGGGGCTGGGTCCTCGTTTCTTTTTATTTCGTTTTTTTGTGTCCTGATGGGATAGGAGTGGCAGGGGTAGGTCGATTGAGCTGGGAACAAGGTCAGGGTGCAAAACACACAAGATGATGGACGGAATGTTGCACATTGGCAAACATTCACCCCCAGTCACAGATCTGGGTTTAATCCATCGTTATTTTGCTTCACCACGCCACCCCAGTTCAGACATAGCCATATGCAAATCAGTCTTGACCCTGTGCCTCATGGGAACAGTCCAGACCGAACTGCCAAGCCATGTCTTCCCTGGACCGGAATCAAGCATCCTAGGACCGGTTTCGGGCTTTCAGCCCTCATCAGCCAGGATAGCTTGACTCCAGTGGCGTAGTGAGCACGGGACCCACGTCTGGGCATACCCTTCCCACTTAGGGCGAAATGCAAAACACACAAGATGATGGACGGAATGTTGCACATTGGCAAACATTCACCCCCAGTCACAGATCTGGGTTTAATCCATCGTTATTTTGCTTCACCACGCCACCCCAGTTCAGACATAGCCATATGCAAATCAGTCTTGACCCTGTGCCTCATGGGAACAGTCCAGACCGAACTGCCAAGCCATGTCTTCCCTGGACCGGAATCAAGCATCCTAGGACCGGTTTCGGGCTTTCAGCCCTCATCAGCCAGGATAGCTTGACTCCAGTGGCGTAGTGAGCACGGGACCCACGTCTGGGCATACCCTTCCCACTTAGGGCTGAAATGCAAAACACACAAGATGATGGACGGAATGTTGCACATTGGCAGACATTCACCCCCAGTCACAGATCTGGGTTTAATCCATCGTTATTTTGCTTCACCACGCCACCCCAGTTCAGACATAGCCATATGCAAATCAGTCTTGACCCTGTGCCTCATGGGAACAGTCCAGACCGAACTGCAAAGCCATGTCTTCCTGGACCGGAATCAAGCACCCTAGGACCGCTTCGGGCTTTCAGCCCTCATCAGCCAGGATAGCTTGACTCCAGTGGCGTAGTGAGCACGGGACCCACGTCTGGGCATACCCTTCCCACTTAGGGCGAAATGCAAAACACACAAGATGATGGACGGAATGTTGCACATTGGCAAACATTCACCCCCAGTCACAGATCTGGGTTAAATCCATCGTTATTTAGCTTTACCACGCCACCCCAGTTCAGACATAGCCATATGAAAATCAGTCTTGACCCTGTGCCTCATGGGAACAGTCCAGACCGAACTGCCAAGCCATGTCTTCCCTGGACCGGAATCAAGCATCCTAGGACCGGTTTCGGGCTTTCAGCCCTCATCAGCCAGGATAGCTTGACTCCAGTGGCGTAGTGAGCACGGGACCCACGTCTGGGCATACCCTTCCCACTTAGGGCGAAATGCAAAACACACAAGATGATGGACGGAATGTTGCACATTGGCAAACATTCACCCCCAGTCACAGATCTGGGTTAAATCCAGGTCCAGGGAAGACATGGCTTGGCAGTTCGGTCTGGACTGTTCCCATGAGGCACAGGGTCAAGACTGATTTGCATATGGCTATGTCTCAACTGGGGTGGCGTGGTGAAGCAAAATAACGATGGATTAAACCCAGATCTGTGACTGGGGGTGAATGTTTGCCAATATGCAGCATTCCGTCCATCATCTTGTGTGTTTTGCATTTTGCCCTATGTGGGAAGGGTATGCCCAGACGTGGGTCCCGTGCTCACTACGCCACTGGAGTCAAGCTATCCTGGCTGATGAAGGCTGATAGCCTGAAACCGGTCCTAGGATGCTTGATTCCGGTCCAGGGAAGACATGGCTTGGCAGTTCGGTCTGGACTGTTCCCATGAGGCACAGGGTCAAGACTGATTTGCATATGGCTATGTCTGAACTGGGGTGGCGTGGTGAAGCAAAATAACGATGGATTAAACCCAGATTTGTGACTGGGGGTGAATATTTGCCAATGTGCAGCATTCCGTCCATCAACTTGTGTGTTTTGCATTTTGCTCTATGTGGGAAGGGTATGCCCAGACGTGGGTCCCGTGCTCACTACGCCACTGGAGTCAAGCTATCCTGGCTGATGAAGGCTGATAGCCTGAAACCGGTCCTAGGATGCTTGATTCCGGTCCAGGGAAGACATGGCTTGGCAGTTCGGTCTGGACTGTTCCCATGAGGCACAGGGTCAAGACTGATTTGCATATGGCTATGTCTGAACCGGGGTGGCGTGGTGAAGCAAAATAACGATGGATTAAACCCAGATCTGTGACTGGGGGTGAATGTTTGCCAATGTGCAGCATTCCGTCCATCATCTTGTGTGTTTTGCATTTTGCCCTATGTGGGAAGGGTATGCCCAGACGTGGGTCCCGTGCTCACTACGCCACTGGAGTCAAGCTATCCTGGCTGATGAAGGCTGATAGCCTGAAACCGGTCCTAGGATGCTTGATTCCGGTCCAGGGAAGACATGGCTTGGCAGTTCGGTCTGGACTGTTCCCATGAGGCACAGGGTCAAGACTGATTTGCATATGGCTATGTCTGAACTGGGGTGGCGTGGTGAAGCAAAGTAACGATGGATTAAACCCAGATCTGTGACTGGGGGTGAATGTTTGCCAATGTGCAGCATTCCGTCCATCATCTTGTGTGTTTTGCAACAAGGTCAGGGTGCCAGATCTTTTGGGGAGAGGAAGCATGTCAGGTGTGAGTGTGATGGCACACCACTCACCACAGTTTAGGGGAAGGGAGTGTGGGGTAGTTAGAGATGGGGATTTGGGAAGTGGTGGAGGAATGGGGTCAAAAGTTCGATAAAATGGTATCCAAATTTTCTGTTGGTTAGTTCATGCACCATGGCTAGTGGAGTAGAATGTTAACCTCTCTTAAAGGGAAGAACAACTGCAGAGGTGATTTCTTCATTAGTCTATGGCAAGATAAAGCTGAGGTTCAAGTGTCTACCTGTGGGAAAGGGCAATTACATGGTTTGTGTAAACCTGATCTGTACGTCTGTGACGGGGGTTAGTAAAAGAATATTTTTTACTACAGGCGTTTGAAGAGTAACATATCGATATGAATAATACCTTGAAGGTAGTTTCTTTTAATGCGAATGACCTTGATACTAATAAGAAATTTTGGCCCAGAGTAGCTTTTATTTAAGCCGAGAACCCAGCGGTGATTTTGGTTCAAGAGACCCATATTGCGATCAGAAAGTTGTCAGGATTTTCGATGTTTAAAAGTTGGGCAGCATACAGAGGGTTCTCTTCCTCTCAAGCTGCCCATCAGGGGGCTGATATTTTTCTAGCAAAAGGGCTGGGGGCTAAAGTTGTAAACAGCACTAGCGATAAAATTGGTCGCTGGTGCTGGGTGAGCTGCACGGTGAGGTCAAGGCTTTTATCATTCATCAGCTTCTATGCCCTAGTCGAAGATAATGTTATGCCATGTGAGGACCTGTTCCAGTCATTATTACAAAATCTTGGTGAAATAATAATTGGGTGGGATTTTAATGTGTTGCTGATCTCAAAAATGGACTCTTCTGTCAATTTAAAAAACAGACAAACCCCAAATCTCTGAAAGTTATCAGAAACTTTCAGAAAAAGTTGGGATTAGTAGATCCTTGGAGGGCGGCTTTTCCCACAAAAATTATATACACTTGCTTTTCAGGGGGATTTCGTATCTCTTTGCGTATAGATTTCTTTTTAATCTCTAAAGCCTTGAATTTTAAAGTGCAGTGCACTTTACCTAATGGTTTCCCAGACCATGCATTGATTAGTCTTGAGATGTGGTGATAAAAACCTCTGTTACGTCCTAGACATTGGGTTTTTAATAAACAATGCCTGCAGGAGGAAGGGTGGGTGAAATTTGTAAGGAGGAGATAAGGGAATTTTTGACAATTAATCATAAGACAGCTCCACCAGATATAGTATGGGACAACCTGAAGGCATTTATTAAAGGGGGAGTGATAGGCAAGGATTTAGAAAATAGTAAAAAAGCTAAATTACAAAAGCAAATTTTAGAACGAAATGTTCAGCAGAGTTATGCTACATTTCTGAAAAATTCTTCCAGGGCTAATAAAAGATAATTTGATACTGCTAGACAGGCATTAAGTGAAGCATATTATGTAAAGTGTGCCGCTTTAAACCGGGCCTATTTACAAAAAGTGTAAGAGGAAAGCAACTTCACTGGAAAATTCGTAGCTTCTCAGGCATGTGAACAAGCGGCCAACAATATGATAGATGCCCTGAAATACCCAGCTTCTAGCATTAGGAGTAAGGAATCAGAGAAGGTGGGGGAAATCATGCTGGAGCATTATAAACAGATATATACACAAAATCAGTTTGTTGACATAGCCTCTCTAGGCAGGTTTTTAGAGGATTGCAACATTCCAACATTAACTAGAGAAGCGGGGTTAATATATCTCAGTCCTTCTTTAAAGAAGAACTGACGGAGGTCATTAGGAATCTCCCGAATTGTGAAGCCGGACAGTTTCCCGGGGAATTTGTTTTAGACTTTTTTCCGACGTCTTAGCTGATTATCTTTTATTGGTCTCTAATACAATGCTAAAAGGGGGGCCTATAGCATCATCTTTTTTTAAGGGGAATGTAGTAAGTTTTTTAAAGAGAGGAAAGAATGCCAAAGATCAAAACTCATACTGCCCTATTACATTACTAAACACTGATTATAAAATCATTACAAAGTTACTAGCCAATAGATGTAATTTAAGAGCCTCAGGATTAATCCTTTCAGATCAGAATGGCTTTATAGCTGAACTGCAGTTGGGGACAAATACACATTATTTGGTGAAGCCCTGGATTATTTTGCAGCTAATGATATACCAGCTGTGGTGCTTCTGCTAGATGCAGAAAAGGCATTTGACCTCGTGGTCTGGGACCAGATTTGGTATTCCGTACCAGATCACAGGGATTACATATATGATGTAGCGTAATGCAGAATCCAGTATCATCATTAACACAATTGAAGTGGGGCAAGTAAAAGTGCTATGCGGAACCCGGCAGGGATGCCTGTTATCCCCCATTCTATTTGCTTTCCTTATTGAGCCATTAGCTATAGCGATCTAAGGAAATAACAGTATCTGCCTCCCTCTGCCACAATTGGGTAAAATAAAATTATATGCCGATGATATTATGTTAATTTTAGACAGTAGGAAGGAGACCCACGAAAAGGCTTTTGAGATCTTTAGACAGTATGAGAAATTAGGAGGGTACAGAATTAATAAGAAGCAAACAGAAATAATAATATTATGCGGCTGTGATCCTGATGTTTTACACCTGGACATTGTCTCATGTGTTAATTCTCAGCCAAAACAATACCTGGGAATCAGGTTCACATCGAAGATTGAGGAACATTATGATATTAATTTTGCCCCTCTCCTTTTAAAAGAACAAGATCTATTCTCACGGTGGAATTCACTCCCGCTGACTATTTTAGGGAGAGTCTCTCTGAATAAAATGTCAGTTCTTCCACTGTTTATTTTTTTGTTTTCGGCTATTCCATGTGTTGTAACTGCCCCTTCTTTAAATCGGTGGAGTCTATGTTTTTATCATTTATTTGGCAAAAAAACTGCTAGAATTGCACTATGCACTTTATATGAACGACGGGAGGATGGAGGGCTGGCACTTCCCAACCGTAAGGATTACTATTTTGCCTATTTTGCACAGTATATGTTCAGGTTCAATTCAAAGCTTCACGAGGGTATTTTTATGAATAATTTTATGCAGCTGATCTTCAAAGAGTATCATATTCTGGATGTGCTAAAGTCGGTAAAGTCACCTAAAAAAGTTCGATATAAGAGTTTGAAGTGTTTTTTCTGTAGGCGCAGGGATATCTACAGGAGATACTCCATTCCTTATATTAATGTGTCAACACCCCTGGCTGAATTAGTCATCGAGCCTGTGGTGAATCTTGCTCCTGATATTGTCAAAAAGTGAGCTATGGTGGGATATAGGCAAATTTCGGATTTTCTCTTGGGGGACAGATGGCTAAATATAGCGGAAGTCCGACAGCTTATACAAGATGATTGTCTGCTTTTGGGTTTGTTTAGGATGCTGAATAAGATTTTCTGTAAACTAGATATAGGTCAGATCCTCGGTAGCAGAAAGGTGGTTTCGCACTAGTGGAAGATGGTCTATATGAAAAGCCAGGGGAATGGAAAGGAATGTTTGCTTCTATTCAATGTTCTGACCTTACTCAAAAAGCCACAAAGAAATGGGGAAAGTATGAAGGTCTGAAATTGACAAGTAAGATGTGGGAAGTAGTCAATATATTGAATTTTAGTGGTAACTAGTCACAATATCGAAAAACAAATATCGACTGGACAGAATATCGAGTTTTTAATATAGAATGGACAGAATATCGAATTGCAAAAATATAGTGGTGCAGAATATCGAAATGTAGGTAAGAAATATCGAGTTCCACAGTATCAAAGTCAGTAATATCGATTTTTTTTTTAGTGTTTTAAGTGTGAGTATATGTGTTAAAAGTATGTATTATTTTTGTAATGTATGTTTGAATTTTGTAAAAGTAATGAAGTTTATGTTTATTAATTTTTGTGTAATTTAATTCCGTAGCGGGTTATGGGTTTATAGGGGAATAGGGTGGGAAGTAATTTAATTATAATATATATTTGTAGCATTATTTTGAATTAATTAATTATATGTTACATTTTTTTTGCGTAATTTAATTCTGTAGCGGGTTGTGGGTTTATAGGGGAATAGGGTGGGAAGTAATTTAATTGAAATAAATTAATTTATTATTTTATTACTTAATAATTTAATATTCAATATTTATATTGTTAATTAAGTTAATTAATTTATTATTAATTCATTAATTATAAGTTGATTAATAATAATTAATTGGCAATTATGTTAATTGTGTGATTTTTTTCATTAATTAGATATGAATTATTAACAATTAATTTGTAAATATGTTAATTAATTATATTGTTAATTGTAATTAATTAATTAATTAATTGTTAATTAATTATATTAATTTATTAATATGTTACAATATTGTAGGTGATGTTTATAGGGGAAAATGGTGGGAGGTAAATTAATTTTTACAAAATAATTAATTGTTAATTAATGTTAATTATATTGCAGGAGTGGGTATATTAAATTATTCCCCTACGCTATCCAACACTTTCCTTACTGTTGCACTCACTGGAGTGGGAATAGTAATTTTTACCCTCCCGCTATCCAACGCTTTCCCTACTGTTGCACTCACTGGAGTGGGAATAGTAATTTTTACCCACCAGCTATCCAACGCTTTCCCTACTGTTGCACTCCCTGGAGTGGAAATAGTAATTTTTACCCTCCCGCTATCCAACGCTTTCCCTACTGTTGCACTCACTGGAGTGGGAATAGTAATTTTTCCCCTCCCGCTATCTAACGCTTTCCCTACTGTTTCACTCACTGGAGTGGGAATAGTAATTTTTACCCTCCCGCTATCCAACGCTTTCCCTACTGTTGCACTCACTGGAGTGGGAATAGTAATTTTTACCCTCCCGCTATCCAACGCTTTCCCTACTGTTGCACTCACTGGAGTGGGAATACTAATTTTTACCCACCCGCTATCCAACGCTTTCCCTACTGTTGCACTCACCGGAGTGGGAATACTAATTTTTACCCTCCCGCTATCCAACGCTTTCCCTACTGTTGCATTCACTGGAGTGGGAATAGTAATTTTTACCCTCCCGCTATCCAACGCTGTCCCTACTGTTGCACTCACTGGAGTGGGAATAGTAATTTTTACCCACCCGCTATCCAACACTTTCTCTACTGTTCCACTCGCTGGAGTGGGAATAGTAATTTTTATTTACCCGCTATCCAACATTTTCCCTACTGTACCATTTGTTGGAGTGGAAATAGAAATTTTATCTTTTACGCTATGCAATTTTTTTAGTATTGTTATATTTAATGTAGTGTAAAATATTATTTTTTTTTAATTAATTTTAATGTTTTAACTTATTATATATAATTTATTTTTATATTTATATTATAGGTTTATTTAGATATATATGTAATTATATTTAAAATTATTTTTTTAACATTTAATAATTAAAAATATTGATTATTTTTTAATATTATTAAGTCAATATATATGTAATAAAAATAAAAATGCATGTTTATTTTGTTTTTAACTTACATTTATTATTTATTAATTTTAATGTTATTTTAGTATTTTTAAGTATGTTTTACTTAATTATAGTTATAATTTCATTAATTTTACATTACTTTTAAGGATTTAAAAAGTCGATATTTTAGCAAACTATATTATTTACAACGATATTTAGGATTCGATATTTTTGTACTTACCTGTTTGTAGATAGGAATTCGATATTCTGGTAGTATATATTTTGTCAGCGATATTCTGGCAGCTCGATATTTTGATCGTCGATATTCTGTCAGTGATTCAATTTTAGTGTGTTTTGAGGGGCCAATTGCTGTCAATTTTTATTTTTTAGCAAATGTTTGCTATATAAAACTCCATCCTTTTAAACACAAATTAACCCCAGTCTTCCAGGCCACTGTTTTCGATGCACAGATCAGTCGGTCGCCAACTTGGTACATGTTATCGGGCACTGTTCATCCATTCAGGGATTTTGGAATTTAATATTCCAATATCTTGCGGGGAATGGCAGGTCAATTTAGTCCCAAATACTTGGTTGAAAGTTTTGGAGTTAGATGCGGCACTTGGCCTACCTAATAAATGGATAAAGTTATTATATATAGCATCAGCAGTAGCTCAGTCCCTATTGCTTCAAAAATGGCGAACTCAGTTAGTCCCCACAACGAGGGACTGTCTACAGAAAATGGGGCAAGTTAGAATCAGTGAGCAATAATACGCAATACACAATATGGGTGTGTGAAGAAAATTGAGAAACTTTGGGGACAATGTTTCTTGCTCGAAAACCGGGGTTAGATTGAATGTTTTGATTAGACCACTTAGCTACGTCTGCCATATTACGCCCTTATGTACATTATGAACAATCGCTTACTTGATTTTAAGCCAACTGTATTTATGGTATTTAGTGATTTGTTAATCTCTTTGTTGACAGCTATTTATTAAGATTTCTTTTTACCATGGACCCATACTAGGCTATGAAATATGTATTTATAATTATTGTATTTATGCTTGGTTCATGACTAAAATTGCTTGAATATATGTATCTGTAATGCAAATTTTGGTTCAAAATAAAAATATATAAAAAAAATCCCTCTGTGGCGGCGTTTCCAAGTACTACGTCGAGCTGACGGATTCCCGCCTGCTGTATTTAGATGTGGACTGGCTGATCGTCCATACGCGTTGTTTGGGTGTTTCTGTCGCGGAACCGGCTCACCACTGTCGAAGCGACCGACTCCTCTGCTGGCTAACATTAATCCACCCCCATCAGGGTGGCAGGATTGCGCCAAACCTATTTAGATTTCACAGATGTGCTGGTGTTGTCCTAGCGGTGGATTGCAGATGTAAGATGACACGTTCAACATTGTTCTATTCCTGTGGCTTTTGGATGGATGCTAGCATCACACACTTGATTTGTTTTGGATAATTATATTCACCTGCATACCCCACTATAAAACACAATCCATCTCAGACCATGATTCTTTGTCATTCCACTGCAGCAGAAAGATATTAAGGAAAACTTTTTTTCAGTGGTCAGGTTTTTTATTGCTTTCTCTCTTTCTCTCTTTCTTGTTTCTTTTTTCTTCTTTCATTTATATTCTTGTAGGGCATAAAATGTATTTATGTTTATTTTTTGATAAATTCAGGGAAGAGAAATCCCCGTTTCACTGAGGGATAATTGTCAATCATGGTGAATGAAATTATTATAGTAGAGTCACATGTTTGGAGCCCAAGCAAAAAATACGACTATGTCAGAAAAGGCAAATGTGGGCCAGAATAGTTGACAGAGTGAATGCTGTAGCAAGCAACCTGGCACACAGGAGGATATTAGGAAGATGTGGAACAACCCGCAGCAGAGAGTGCATTCCCTGGCCTCTAAGCGTCACCTGGAGGCCTATAGGTCTGGTGGTGGTTCTTCCAGCCCCCTTACAACTATTTCCCTGGGAGGAGAAGGTCTTCCAGATCCTACATCCTGAAGGCTTTGCAGGAATCCCTGGTGAAGTGGAGATTGGTAAGTTATATTTTTGAATGTGTCACTTAACCTACATTTCGTTTTTGCTTTTAATTAAATTTTAATTTATCTGTTGCTAAAGTGTTGTGCACTATTTTTAAACATATAAATGTATATATATAAGAAATTATTATTTGTTCTATTTAGGAAATATGTAGCATTATTGTTGTTTATCTTGTTTTACTAAATCTCAATATATGTTGTCAACATGTGTGTTTTTCTTCATGTTCTTTGTTTGATTTTGCATTGTTTGTTTGAATGTGTTTTGTTGTACTTAAGATTACAAGTGTCATTTCACATGATGTTATGGTGCTTCTAACAGTTTTTTCCCCCAATAACATATTTCATATATGTGTTTTATATTTTAAATATCTGTTCATTTTAGTATATATTTTTACCAACTATGTTAAACTTGCAATTTTGCAAGTGTTGTTAATGTTTAATTGATATGACTGGATTTGCACTATACCTTGGTTGATTAACTTGGGGATGGAGCACATTAAATAGGATCCCCATTTTAACTCTGTTATCAACACCATTTACAGTCCAGAGCCCTTCTCTCTCTTTTTTTTAGGCTACATATTTTGTAGATGACATTATGTTATAGGGACTACATTTTCCATGACTCCATCTCTTTTTGAGTAGTCCTCCCTCAATCTCTCTTCTCTCCCTCCCCACGGTTAGATGTGCAACCAGAGCAGACTCTATTTCGAGCGAGCACTGCTGGCTGCAGGGGACTGCTCTCCACACGGCGGAGTGTCTACACATCAGGCTACATGTTGCCTGCAACTCAATCAGATGGGCATACACTCGAGGACCTAGCTCCAACATGGCACTGGCCATGCTCATCCCATGGACTTCACTGCGCATGTGCCATCCCACCACATATTGACACATTGTTCTCCCAGCTTGGCTGGGCCCCGCAGCCTACAACATGATTGACCATGATGATTCTACCATCTCCAATAATTCAAACCATTACCACCCAGCGCAGCCGGACCCCGGGGCTACTGTCATTTATGACCATGTTGCCCCCTTATTCCTTGACCTGGGGATTACGGTATAGTTATTCTTACCTTCATGGAACGTGCAATCGGGCGCTTTGTTTCTTACCACTTCACAGCCTTAGCAGTGACATGGTGATTGCAAACACTTGCGAGAAAGGCACGCAAGAGCACTTAAAAACCACATCTCCCGAGTTGGCAGAGAGTGGGTTGGTCATTCAGTGCAACCGTCACTACGATGCTGTGAGTACTTAATTAATGATTTGATCCATAGGTCATACATTGCTGCTGAAAATCCAGGACAATTATGTACATTTTTTAATCTTTATTTTCAGGATGCTAAATGTAGCGTTCTCTCTGTTTTTACTCGAGGAGGCCTGAGAGCCACCCAACTTGGGTGAGTTAATTATTCCTTCCATCACAGTGCATGAAATCTATTTGCCTGCATTTACCCTTAGTTGTGTCACTGCGCTATTTGCACTATACCGATAACAGCATGTTAATGAGTCTGTCGCATGCTGAACCATAATGAGACCTCTGACTTCTTATAGCTACTGGAGATCATGGTCTCTGAGGTTAGACATTACTGTTTTTAACTAGACAAGTAGTCTCGCTCATTAAAACTTGCTTTAAAGAACTACTTAGTGTATTTTAACAAAACTATCCCAATGCACCTACACCTTACAACACTCATCTACACATCACAGCCCTACACCCCTACTTCAAATAATAGCTTTGAAATAAAAGTTCTCTGATAAAGAGCCCCTTTACTGGTGCACATTCGGGCATTACAGCACCGGCCTGATGAATAGCAAGCCCTATGATGAAGCATGACACCAAACTGGGTGTGTGAGGGCCCAAATTCCTCAAGGAGCCTACCCCGTCTGCGCCCTTAGATATCTGACCAACCACTCATATTCTCTCTCTTACTTCCCTTAAGGAACTGCATACTCATTTGATATGTTTGAGATTCATTAGGGGCACACAAGCTGGACCTACAAGCGCACTTGGTCCCCTCTTTCCTTTTGATACATGATTGAAAT
The DNA here is from genome assembly GCA_963921515.1 of Calotriton arnoldi. Classification (NCBI taxonomy): domain Eukaryota; kingdom Metazoa; phylum Chordata; class Amphibia; order Caudata; family Salamandridae; genus Calotriton; species Calotriton arnoldi. The sequence goes on from CAWUFW010003132.1 coordinate 1,265,618, forward strand.
GACTACAACTACCATGATGCCTTATTTTTGTTTTGTTAAAATAACATTGCAATGTAATTTTAGAAATTCTCTCTTTTTTCAGATTTCACAAATGCTAAAGTGTTATATATTTATCAATCTCTATTTTATGCTATGTTTTGAAATGTTTTTGTTTTTAATTTTGTATGTTGTAATTGTCTTGTTATGTTATTGAATTCATGTTATTTGTTTCACAAATCAAAGTTTGTTGACTTAAACATTTTAATGTATGTTAATTTTGTATGCTGAATATAAGTTGCTTTTTTAATAAATTTACTTTGCAATGGTTATATGATGATTAATGCTACTTATTCTTCTAGATTGTCTAATTTTCAGAATTTTAGCCTGCTAGTCCTTGGAATGGTTTCTTTCACATATCTCCTCTCTACAGTGCTCTGTGGTATGTATTATGTATACTGTCTAATGACTATTTTTCATTTCTGGTCATCATTTTACCTGCGTTTATTGAAGTAGTTTTGTGCGTAAGTTTGTGTAATTTCTTAAAATGGTACTGAAGGGTATAATAATCTAAATATTTTTATTTTCCCTTTTAGGTTGCTACATTTTTTGCTACAAACTCATTTGATGTATAATCCAGACTTAAAAAACATAATATTTTTGTTTAATTTATTATAGGTCCAACACCCAGAGTACCTGGACAAGCATCTGCCACTGCTACTGATGATACCTCCACTCCAGACCAGGAACAAGCCTGCAGTGAGGAATCCTCTCCTGCAAGTCTGGATGATGAGGAGCAGGCTGGTCTGTCTGGACAGACAGCTACAGTGAGTCTCACTCGGCCCACACCTACACCTCCCCCCCAGCTGTTACCACACCTCAGACTCTGGGTGCTTCAATTTCTTGTGCCCAAAGGAATATCAGTCCAATCTTGTGCCCCCAGTACTAGCTGCTGTTGATCCAACACCATCACCACCTCCAGTTCAGCCAGGACCCAGTAGGATGGAGCACACTGGGTCAAGGGCACAGGGTAGTGGGGGTAGGGTATGTGGGAGGGAAGCTGTGGGCCAGCAAAGCGAGTGTAACCCAGGCCACCATAGACCAAGTCTCGGGATCCCTTAATCAGTTTCAAGACATGATGGGCCTGGTCCTTACAGAGCCTAGGGAGATGAAGCAGTTACAGGGGGAGATCAATGTCCATATAGAAAATCTCAACTCCAATTTAGGTTCCTGACTGGGGTGCTGCATGATTGTTTTATCCATATGTGCATGGCTTTTTCAGCAACATCGTCCCCTTTCTGTGGTCCAACAATATCTGGGGCTAAAACATTTTCCTCAGCCACAGAAGGGGAGGCCCTGCCAAAAGAGGAAATACCTGCACACACTTCAGTTCCTGCAACTGTGAATCCACCAGTTTCCCTCCACCACCACCAACAAGAGACGGAAAACCTAATTTCCTTCAGTGTGCGACTTGCATTCACTCTGAGGACTATTTTCTGGACACATTTACCCTTTTGATGCCATTTATATTTTGTACATTGAATTTCAAACAATTTTGACTCTTCAATACTAATTTCAGTCACCACGATTTTCCTTTTTTGGCTTTTATTTTTTTATCTTGAAATTGGTTAATTGTCTTATGTTGAATTAAATAGAAAATTACAAAACAAAGACTGGTGTTGTATTTCTTTTCTCAGTTTGTTCAAGTTGTTTGTTTCATCCTACAGTTTAAAAAGGTAAAATTAAAAAGATTATTCATTCATGAATAAATTACATGTAGGTAATACTTTTAACATTTTAAAAAATGTGAAAAATAAAAACTACAAATCAAAAAGTATTATTTTATTAAATTGGAAGAAATAATTTGTTTTTCAAATTTTTCTAATACATTAGAACCCTTGCACAATCCAAATACTTCATGCTCTAGTAACATTTACAGTTTCAGACTTTCCAACCATGGAATAATGCTATATAATCAAATAAATCAGAATAATTTACCAAACTATTATTGATGTATGCCATCAGCTGGAGCTAGATCATTGGCCTCACAATAAATATCCCACAACAATGACACCTATAGTGAAAGTAATGGCAGTACTCCATTTTGTGGGCACAGGATCATTCTAATACACTGTTGCAGTATGTGGTCGAATGTCACAAACAACTTTCAGTGGTGAACTGCAAGAAGATATTGCTTCATTGATGAGATACATCAACAGCTTAATTCACACAAAATGAGGATTTTGCCTATGTGAAGGGAGATTTTCATGCTTTGGGACTCCTACCACATGTGTTTAGAGCAATTGATGGGAGACATAATTCCTCAGTGGCAACATTCAACAGAAAACAACTCTAATGCAATCTTAAAAACTTCAGAAACATGCCTGCCTAAAAAAAATGTAAACATGAGTTTGTTTGATGTTATAAGGGATAGTTGTAACAAACAGGCCACAATTTATGCTTGTGTCATGTGTGATGCTCCATCACAATAGTGAAGGATGTTACGTTCCCCCATTACAAGTGAAAATTAACAACAATGTCTCAACTGGATTCAATAAAGGAGGCAGATACACTAGCATGTACACGACATTGCAAGAAAAAGAAAGAGAGACTACTAGTTGTTTATATAAAGGTGCTCATGGCATCATATATTTAAAGTACACAGTTTTTCATAGTAAATTCAACAGCACTGGAAACAAAACTTGTGGTGGCAATCAAGGTGGCAAAGTGCACATTGTGCTCGTGACAAGAGAATAAACGGCGCAAGTGACTAGTGTAGAACACAGGGAGCGGCGCAAAGTGACAAAGTGATAAAGAAGCTATATACAGTGATCAGGGGTTCAACACAATTAGTTATATACAATGACCGTACAAAAACTTTTTTGATTTGGAAGAACCAAAGCAAGAGATGCGCCGTAAGTTGTGCTGAAAGGAAGGTCGACGGCGTTTCGGTCCTATCCATTCAGGACCATCATCAGGACCAGATTGCCCAATTTTAAGAAGTGCTGCATACCGACCAGGGTTCAGCAAAGCTAGAAGAAACCCAGTGGTAATACAGCCGAGATCTTCGCTCAATTGATATCACGGAGTCCTAGATGGCTAGGTATGCAGTGTCGGAGCCCCAATCAACTGCAAGGGTCAGTTCAAAAGATCCAATGATAGACAAATGGTAAAGGTCCAACAGGAACGTAAAGGCAGGGTCGGATCCCCGATCCGCTGCAATGGCCCAAATAATGTTACCGTGTTGAAGCCTAGCTCGAGTGAATCTGAGATCAGGCCGGAACCGCCACCACCGTGTGCGGTGTGAGCTGTTTGTGAAAAAGCAGACCCGATTTTTCCTGGTCCTGATGATGGTCCTGAATGGATAGGACTGAAACGCTGTCGACCTTCCTTTCAGCGCAACTTACGGCGCATCTCTTGCTTTGGTTCTTCCAAATCAAAAAAATGTTGTAGTCATTGTATATAACTAATTGTGTTGAACCCCTGATCACTGTATATAGCTTCTTTATCACTTTGTCACTTTGCGCCACTCGCTGTGTTCTACACTAGTCACTTGTGCCGTTTATTCTCTTGTCACGAGCACAATGTGCACTTTGCCACCTTGATTGCCACCACAAGTTTTGTTTCCAGTGCTGTTGAATTTACTATGAAAAACTGTGTACTTTAAATATATGATGCCATGAGCACCTTTATATAAACAACTAGTAGTCTCTCTTTCTTTTTCTTGCAATGTCGTGTACATGCTAGTGTATCTGCCTCCTTTATTGAATCCAGTTGAGACATTGTTGTTAATTTTCACTTACTTACCCGATTCTAAACCTGGTTTATGGGGTATACTCCTGTGGTTTTTTACTACCCCCATTACAAGTGACATAGCATAAAATGCAATAATGATACAGTGGATGTTCCAAACGTTACATTAGTGAGTTAGTATCATAAAGAAACAATAGTAAACATGTGATCCAAAATTACTAGAAATGCAAGATTAAATGGCTACTTTTTTGATTGAAAACATATTACAATTATGTTTTAAATAAAAAATGCAATTCAATTTATGTTAAAAGTGACAGATTTGCATGATGTCTTACTCATTCACAAATGTGCATGTAAGCTAGTCTAGTTATTGAAAAATGATTTTGATAGGCATACATTTTTTTAAAAACACAGACAGGAATGTGAACATAAGTGACAGAGTAATACATACCCCAAAACATAAATTTGATGTCCTTTGTTAGTCCAGATGATAAATCAATAATGAACTACATATAGATGATTTAAAGGGACTTTTTGCAGATGGAATGTTCCATCACATATATGCTGGAGTATCCCATCTGCAAAACTCAAAATCAGGCACAAAAAATTATTGATTAGAAAATCTTTTAAATGCATCAAAGTCAAATGTTTTATTGCAAATTGCATTTTTATTTTTAAAAATATATATGACTCCATGTTTGTAAAATTTACTGTAATGTTGTACCAATTTTTGACTAAACTGATATCCGGAATATTTTTTAAATTTTTTTCATAATGGTAAAACAAACTAAAAGTAACTTAAGATAATTTGAGGTCAAAATTAATTTGAAACTACCCCAAAAATTATTTTGGGATTTCGTCCACAGCATACGTAAATACATAGGGCATGATACATTAATATCAACTTAAGTACTGAATCCACAAAATTAGTATTATCATTTGAAAAAAACTTAAGTTACTTACAGTTAATTTTACCATTGTGAAATGCCCATCGAAAAGAAACAGGCTTTCAGTACAAATATTGGTACAACATGACAGTAAATATTAACACACATTGATTCATATTTTTATTTTTAACAATAAAAATAAACCATCAGCTTTTTGCCTTGTACACACATTGTACAAAGGATTTTTTGTTTTAAATACATTTTTGTGACATAAGTGCACTATTCAAATGAACAAACCACAAGCATCCAGAGTTGTAAAATAGTTCGTGGAGAGAATTGAAAATGGTGAAGAAAAATTATCAAAAATACGATAGGAGCAGTATTTAAAAATGACAGCACCATAACCAAATGGTTTCTAAAGATATTCCCTACATGCAAGAGATAAAGATAAAAATAACCCAAATTTTAAAGCCTTGAAGCAGGTGAAATATGAAAATTATGAAAATATTTTGAGAAAAGACTTCATGATCAGTTATCTTCAGGAGCAGGCGAAGGAGACATTTGCCAAGAAGACCTGGAAGCAGCTGGCCACTGTGTTTTGGGTGGTGAAACATCTGGCACCAATGGGCACAGTGGCACGGAGGGTGAGTGGACTGAAATGAAGTCCACTACCTCATCATCTTCTTTGGAGTCTTCCACAAGTGACAAGTCCCTAGTGTTGGTGGACCTAACTGGAACTGTACCACCATCATCCTTGTCCATTACTCAGAGTTACATCTCCGCCCTCCCTCTTGTGCCCCCCTCCAGCTGGCCAAACACACCCCCTAAAAGGGCTGGGATCTCTTTTGCCACAGGCACCGCATCCCCTGACTCAGGATGCACTGAGTGAGGAGGCTATTGACCTCTTACACATCATCTCTGTAGGCCAGCCTGCAATAGTGATTGGCATCCAGTGCCTTACCTGCCAAATGCAACAAATGGTTGCATTTCTGGATGCCATACACAGGTCAATGTGTGGCATGCAGAGATTGCTTGAAAAATAGCAGCCCCCTCACTCACCACAGCCTCCCAACCAGCCAACCTTCTGCCCCAACTCAGGTTCCTTCCTCAACCCCAATCCAAACTCCCACCCCAATCACAAGCACACTCACTTCTTTGCAGGCACCCACTTCAACACACACAAGCAGCCCAATCACACACACACACACATAAACACAAACACACAAAGAAACACACTAACAACATACGCACACTATTGAGACTACACCCACAGGAACCACAAGCACAACACCCACAATCACCATAACCACCACCACACCCACAACCATGACAGCCACCACCACACTCATAACCACCACAACCACCAACACACCCACAACCACCACAACCCCCACCACCACCACAACCACCAGCACACCCACAAGCACCACAAACACCACCAAATCCACAACCATCAGCACACCCATAATCACTACAACCACCACCACCACACCCACAACCACCAGCAGACCCACAAGCACTACAACCACCACCACATCCACAACCATCAGCACACCCACAAGCACCACATCACCACTATGCCCACAAACATCAGCACACCCACAAGCACCACAACCACCACCACACCTACAACCACACCAGAACACCTACAAGCAGCACAACCACCACCACAACCATCAGCATACCCACAAGCATCACAGCCACCACCACAACCACCACAACCACACTAACCACCAGAACAACATACTCATCAAAAACAACACAAACACACAAAAGCACACCTACATACAAGACAACACTAGCAAAAAGCAAACACACACACACAGAAGAATATCAGACATCAGCCAAAAAACAAACTTCCAAACATACACAACAAACACCAGACCCACATGCAACTGCCAAACATATGGACACAACCACATCACCCACTTCAGCTACCTCTACCTTCAAAACCCAATCCTCTACCATACCTCCCACCCTTTCTCCTCCCTCTAATTGTTTATACTATCTGTCCCTGGCCCCTTCCAAACCTAAACCCACTCCTCCTAAAAAAAAAAAACATTGAGGTGACTGCTCTGTGCCCAATAGATGCCCCTTCCAGAGGAGGTTACCCTTTGGACTATGTTTGGGAGGCAAGTTATGGGCAACAAAGTCACAGGTTGTTATTGTGGGAAACCTCTTTGTTCTTCTTTTTTATTTTTGTTTGAATAAAAGTTAATGAGAGAAATATCTCATTTATTAGTAAAAAGAATTTAATTTTACAAAGTTTGTCCTAATATTATTATTCATTTACAATTCATTGATTCTTGAATATTTTAATGATGAAAATGTGAACATGTTCTTTCTTAAATTTATGACAGAACATACAATTTTTTTTAAATGACATTTGTAAAGTCCAAATATTAGTTGCACAAAATAAACAATGGGCATTAAAATATTGGTGCAAGCATTCATCATGATAATGGACACTTACACCAAAAAGAAGATTTTTATTTTAAATTGTTAGTACAGGTGTGTTTATATTAACTTAATAAGTAAATAAAATGAACACATATGCATTACACCCTAAAATAAAATGGAAATTAAAATTTACTAAAATGCACTGGACAAGGGGAAATGTTACATAAACAAATTAAATAATTGATTTGCGTTTAGAAATAACTTTGATTTTACATTTGTTTTTAACGTTTTACCTTGTCTAGTGCAATATCTAAATTATTTCAAATGTAAATTTTTCAAAACATGTGTAAGGCATATGTTTATGATTTGATAGTTAAAAAAAAAAATTAAACACACCAGTATAAATACATTAGGAATTTTGATTAATGTCACATTTTGTGTGTCTATTATCATGAAGGAAACTTGCACCAAATTAAAAAAGACAAATACATTATTAATACAGGTGTGTTTTTTTTAAATTTCTTAAACTGCAACATTATACACACATATGCATTACACATTAGAACATAAATTGCTTTTAAGGGAAATTTCAAAATGCGCGAGTTCAAAGCGAATGTACGCAGACAATTCAAAACAAAACATGGTGACTGGGTTGATTTGCTTCGTGGTCAAGAAGCAGCAGAAAAGGAAGGACTTGGACGATTGGGTTCATGATGGTAAAGGAAGTGGGAAAAGAAAAAAAAGGTAAGTTTCTATCTTGTATCCCTTCAAAACAGCCAACTCAGGTGTGGAGGTTTACCCGCCACAGATACGTTGGCAGGACGGCACATCATGATTGACCCAGTGAAAATATAGTCTCTACTCCCTCCGACAGCCAGCCGCTTTTGCCTATGACACTGTTGAAGTGTGAGGAAAAATCTGGCGGAGTCGGCAGGACTCGGACGGACTATCATCCATAGACCCGCCAACATTTAAATAGGTGGGCAGACCACCTAGTAGGCAGGTGGAGAAACTAACGTGAAAGTGATGATGGGACCAGATCCGCCAAGATCTAAATCAGGCCCTTAGTCCTGAAGAGACCCTTCTAATCAATTAGGGTTGAAATATCGAAATCCTTCCCCTTGGTTCTCAGATCTCATATGAACCCTATGAATGTATAATAATTCAGTATCATACCTCTTTGAAACCATGTACTGAACCAGGGTTTTTACAGTGTTCTATGAATATGTTTTATGTATTTATGCACTCACTTGAGCGCTGCATCATCTGCACTTTATACATATCTTCATATTGGCTGCTGCATATGGTTCAGAGAATATACACCATCAACAGAAACCTGGTCAGTCATGTTCCTTCTGTTACTCTATCTGAAGGTCGAAGATGGGACTATGTACATTACTACACGCCCAGGTATCTTCACAGAGAACCTCCATTAATGGAGGTTCAGCTCCCCTTCTTGACAACTATTCCAGCACATGATGGAAGCTTTTCAAAGCTGCTGCCACTGCCGCAAATTATTATCCTCAGCAAGGACCACCACAAGAGCTACCTCAGCTATATATTCCAGTGACACATCAGCTACAGATGCCTGTGCCTCAGATGTCACTTCCACTAGACCTGCTAGCACCACCTTCAGTGCTATGATCAGTATTTCCAACACCAAGAAATTTGGGAGGCAAAGACATACCAGAATGTGATCAGCACACAGACACTGATGAGGAAGAAAATAATGTCTTGGATAATGAGAAGGATTACAGTGATCACCAGGAGAAGGAAAAATGAATGGACTTCTTCCTAACTGAAAAGGACACAAAACATATACTAAAAATTCATTATCAGCTCACAAGTTTACTACATCAGACGCTGCACCATTTGTCCCCATTTGCACAACAAAGTGCTAAATATTTTCATGCAGCGCTGCATTGACTGAACAATAGTACATTAGATCAGCTTTGTTTTTAGAAGTCTATTTTTTAAAGGTGTTTTGGTTGGCAGTGCATTGCACACAATTCTGTAGGCTTGGTTAAGGCACAATGCACTGAGCAGTAAGGAGCCTATCTTGATAGTATGTTGCACAAGCAAAATTGAAGATTGCAGTACAGACAGATGCAGCCTTAACTCGGCATGCACTGACTTTGGCCTTGACTGAGGGTGCACTGCACAATGTCTGTAGGCCTAGATTAGGAGTCATGATGCATTTTACCTCCTTTTATGTTTATTTGGTAGGTCCAATACAGCTGAGAAATATGGCAAAAGAGGAAGAAAATATACCTCAATGCTTAAGGAATAGGCTCAAGCTGTACTGAATATAGAAGTGAAGAGCAAAACCAATGGTAGGGAACCTACAATGAAAAGGGAGGTTGTGGTTATAGACAGGGTCAAATAACCAAGGAGGCTGCTGAGAGCTCAACTTGACTAAGACATGGGAAATCTCTCAATAGAGGTCCAATCTCATGGTATTTCTCTTTCTTATCACCTCTGTTGAAAACCTGACATTGTCTGCATGTCATCTCCATGGGGACACAATGCTTTAGAAAATGGCTTGTCTTTTGAGCATATGTTTTCAAAAATTTGAAACACAATCTTTCTTCTAGATATGTGTTATATGGAGATCGAGATGCAGAGAACTTCACTGCTGCCTTCCAGCAACAAATAATGTCTAAGGATATATGTTGCTGGTGTGTGTAACTGCCGCAACCCTGCTTGCTTATATACACAGATGACATAAAAATCCCATTGCTGAGGCCATCATTGCTAACATCATAAAATAAATCACAATTGACATCACCAGTACTGAAGCTACAAACAACTACTGTGTTCCACATCTGTTGTGGAGATACAGCCTAGTATCCAAATATACCCATCGCAGCTCCATCAAGATACAGAAAGTGAAACCATAGCCTTCTAATTGGTCTTAAAGTTAATTAAGATTTCTTTTCGCAGTGGGTAGAAATGCAGCAACCTCTAGTTTCTCTACACATTAGAGACATTAGAATTATCATCAGTAATGATCAGTGTTCAAAATACCTATCATATTAACATAATTAAACGATTGATGATATCAGTGAAGCTAAAGGCCACATCTTACATGCTTTGGCAGCAGAGTCAGTGGGAACACTTTACAACTGGAGTCTACATCCTGTGCCTATGACCCACTGGGCATGGCAGAAGACTATGTTCACTTGATACTGTGGGACAAAGTGCTGGGCAAAGGGATTGTCAGAAGGTCAAAGCCTGTACTCAGAGCCTGTCTATATCCTTTGCCCAGAGCTTGATGACCATGGCCAAACACATGACCTGTGGAATCCTGGTTTCTTGCAATGTGTGTCATCAGGTCCTAGCACATGACCTGAGCCTACTAGTCTTGGAGTGAGTTCTTCAGAAAGTGACTTAACATGTGACCGCAGGTCATGACCTGCAACCAGGGCCTACATGACATGGCATCAAGTAGTGTCCTGCTAGGTTTATATGTATTGCCACATTCAATATGGTCTCAAGCCAGTCCTCAAAGAACATAAAACACAATTGGCATATCCTTGCAGATGACAGTCAAATTGCAGCAACCCATGTTTGCCTCTGAGAGATTGTGTAATCTGAAAGATCTTCTAATACATGCTTCCTCTTTGGCTGTAGCATTATGGCTGTTGGTGGCACCTGTCATAGACCATTACAAATACAGGAATTGCATGCTATGCTGATTCACCAAAGATATTAAAGTTTTCAAGCATAAATAACTCACTCCATCATGCTTGGGAATGTGAGCCTGAGACTGGGTAGAAATGAGGTGTAATGACATCCACTAAAACTCTTCGGGCCCAATTCACAAAGGTAAAGTTAGACCAAAAGTCTAACTTAGTCCAAGAGTCTAACTTGACTACTTTTCGTTAATTCACAAAGGTAAGTTACTTCTAGTAACTTTACTACTAGTAATTTTACTAGTAGTAACTTTACTACTAGTAACATTACTACTAGTATGTTTACTAGTAATAAAGTTACTAGTAGTAACCTACCTTTGTGAATGCCGAATAGTAGTCAAGTTAAACCTTTGGTCTAAGTTAGACTTTTGGTCTAACTTTACCTTTGTGAATCGGTCCCCAAGTTTAGACCTGGAACCTGAAGCCTAAAGTTAGACTTCAGGTCTAAAGTTAGACTTTAGGTCTAAACTTAGACTTCAGATCTAAATTTAGACTTCAGGTGTAAAGTTAGACTTTAGGGGCCTGATTCACAAAGGTAAACCTAGACCAAAAGTCTAAGTTTAGACCTGAAGTCTAAGCTTAGACCTAAAGTCTAACTTTACTACCTGTAAAGTTAGACATTTGGTCTAAGTTTAGACCAGAAGTCTAACTTAGACCAAAAGTCTAACTTTATTACTACTAAAGTTAGACCTTTACTAGTAGTAAAGTTAGACTTTAGGTCTAAACTTAGACTTCAGGTCTAAACATAGACTTTTGGTCTAAGTTTACCTCTGTGAATCAGGCCCTAGGTCTACAGTTAAACTTTAGGTCTAAGTTTACCTTTGTGAATCGGACCCTTCAAGCGCCCTAGATTGGCCCAAATTCTGGTTAGGGCAAATCCACCTACCTCTTTTTCCAGCACTGCAGCATTGCTTTTGGGATGTAAAAACTAAAACCCCAGTGGTATAAGCTCACTACTCTCTCATCACTCGCTAGCATCAAGGAGCAAAAGGACCCATTTGGCAATATCCTCTTTCTTTCATCTGTAGTCTCTTGAGCTACTATTGTCATTCCTAGGAAACTCTCAGTGATAGGAAGTGTAGGCTGCTGCCATTGGGTGGGACAGCTGACAACTGACTCGACCATCATCAGACATGACACTGATGAATGCTGGCTATTAAATACTGAATGGGCAGCACTGCTTTGTGTCCATTTCAACTCCCGTCATGCAGCTTGATCATGTGGCATGACGAAAGATCCTGTCCGCAGTTCTCAACAGAACTAGTGGGCACTTGGGCGGCATCCAATGTTTATCATTATTTGCAATAAGGATTCGTGATCACACATTACAACAGCAGAGTAGGGCGATAAATGGAACATTGTATTGATAATTAATAAAGCTGTATTTCCTTAAGCAGTGCCTTTAATTATGCACAGAGCAATCTAGACCCCACACCCACTCCATAAGACAGAACGTGGTGCTGCCAACTTGCTGGCATTGTGGGGATTCCCAAGTTAATTATCAACATATGTTCCCTAATTGCCCTATGCTTCACTACTTTTATTTTATTGTGTAGATATGACATGCACATACAGCAAGCTGCAGAACTTAACCACATAAGCCAATTTTTGTTTTTATTGTACACTATCTCAGAACGAAATTGGGTGATACATATCGTGTCAGTATTGTTTTTAATACACAAACATTGATAAAAGAAGTTAAGCATAAACATGCATGACTGCTCAAATGCACACAAAACTAAACACGTTTGACACGAAGAAAAGATAAGTACAACAATATGTTTAGCCTCCTTCTTGCACACACCTTTTGAAGTGTGAAAAGAAAAACGAAACACCCTGTCAGAACTAATGTCCAAGAGACTTTTGCTGTAACAAGAGTCATTTATTTTTTTACATTTGAAAATTGGTGATCTTGTTAAAATGCTGGGGAGCTTCCTGGCAATAAAACCTAGCCAAAATTGGTTGTTCGTTCATGGGGCACATTTTGGATTATCTGTTTTATGATTAGAAACAGAAGTGAGTCCTTGTATCATTCTTCCCTTCTGTGCACCTTTAAGCTGATTTTCTCTAAAATGAATGTCATTCTTGTCTGCTGAGTTGGAACTAATCATTTTAAAAGGTCATATTTGCATCAGTAGTGTCACATAACGATGCAGAGAGATTAATCAAGCACCCTTACAATGTGCAAGCACATTTACAACAAACCAATAAGTTTGATTCCTCTTTAGAAAAAAATGCGTATACTGGCACTTTGAATTCATTTTTGAAAATTAACAGTTAACATTTTTTAATTGTAGAATTATACTGATGAATGCTAAGAGAAGTCCATCTGCCCCTGCTATAGTATAGAAATTGTTATTTTTTCTGTTGAATTATTCTTCACCTTCCCCTTGCATAATTGTTCAGCAGCGCTAATAGCGTATCAGTTGAGATAGTGGAAGTCTTAGCTTTAGGTTAAAGCATTTTTATAATGTCTATATAAATGTACTATACTACAAGTAAGTCCCATTCTCCATGTTTAGAGCCCTGTTTTTATCAGAGTGATTTCTACCATAGGGTAGGCACAGATATCTCTTCTGATAGATCTGACATCCTTAGTGTGACATTCCCATAATGTTGCATGAATATGCAACGCATGCCTTTACCACACATCATTTACCATGCAATACCTTTCTAATGCAATGCCTCTACCAAGCATATACCTTTACCTTGCATTCCTATACAACGCAAGGCAAGTATATGGTAAAGTGAAACCCATATATTTATATATATGTTGTTAGTAATTGTAACACCCTCTGTTTTTTAATTATTATAAATTTAACTTTTTTCTTTATGCGGGTAGACCCCTCAACTTGCCCTTCTTAAAAAAAAATTATTTCCCCATTTTTTACCTTGCCACTCTATGGGCTATTCTGTGCTATGCTATGCTAAGAATTTGTAAAGTTCTTGCCTACCCTGCTGGTTTCCCAGCGCTGAGAAATAAGGTCCTTCGCACAAAGGATCAAGCAAGCTGCTCATTCGAAAATAAAGGTTTTAAGGAGTTTCCGAAATTTTGTTTCTTCCTCAATCATCCTTAAGGGTAAAGGCAGCGAATTCCGTATCTGTGGTGCCAAATAGGCAAAAGACCGCCCTCAGCTACTAGATTTCTTTATTTTTGGCACAGTAAGGAGTCTGTGATCTGTGGATGTTGGTGATGTTTTAGAGATGTAAGGGATTAACTGCCTCTGAATTAGTGGGGAACTTTTATTATAAATCATTCATTGGGCCACATAGAGAGATTTAAATTTGATTCTCTTGAGGACTGACAGCCAGTGTAGACCTGCCAAAGATGACGAGACAGGATGGTGCTTGGGAATCTTCAGGAGAATGCAGGCTGCTGCATTTTTAACATTTTGAAGGTGCTTGATCACATACAGCGGGCTTCCCAGATATATGGAATTTCCATAATCAAGTTGGGAAACACTTAGGGGCCGATTTCGATTCCGGCCGGAAAACGTACCGACCGACTCGGAGCCGGAATTAATTCCGACCGACACGTACCGGTGCAGCCCGACCCGCCAAGTACGATGAGAAGCGAGCAAAACCCGACCGACTCGTACGGAACACAAGCCGAAGGACCGAGTCGCGCGGAAAACAGCAATCCGGCCGGAAAACACGCGATTCGAACCGACCGACTCGCACCCGGAACAATACCGAACGAGACGTACCCGCGGACTCCCACCCGCCAAGTACGATGCAAGGCGTGGAAAACACGACCGAGTCGCACGGAGGACAAGCCGTACGACCGACACGCATACAAAACTGCGAGCCGAAGCAACCCAAAACACCGTGACCGACGCGTACGCAGCATAGAAAACAGCACAAACACAGCGTGAACGAAACGGACGAGCCCGTACGAGACAACTGCAGGGTCCGACTCGGTCACAAGAACGTCTCCTACATGCACGAAAAGTACAAAGGGAAAATACACAAAAAAGGCCAAACAAGCAATTACAAAGCCAATAAATACTGGGGGAGGGGCAGGGAACAAAGACACACCCACAACTCCACCCATATAAAGGACACAAATCCCTACCATGATCCTTTGCAAATTCAAATTACCTGCCAGCACTCAACAGACAGCAACCACACACCCACAGCTCATCCATCACACAAGCCACACACCATCAGCACCACAACAAATAGAAACCTCACATACACCTAGCAAAACACACACACACACCTTCACCTGCACACCAACACACACATCACTCACCATCACCACCCATCACCATGCCCCCAAAGAAGAATCACAAGTTCCTAGATAGTGAATTGGAAGTCCTGGTAGATGAGATCCTCAGGGTAGAGCCACAGCTCTTTGGTACACTGGTCCAACAGACACCCATGTCACAGAAAACAAAGATGTGGGAGAGGATCGTCGACAGGGTGAACGCACAATCACCATGTTTGCGCACAAAGACAGACATCCAGAACAGGTGGTATGACGTGCGCAGGAGGGTCAAGGAGCTGCTAAAGAAGGACTACATCTTGAGCCAATACACCGGCAGTGGCCCTCCTGCCAAGCCAGTATACCTCAGGCCCTGGGAGGAGAAGGTGCGGGCCATCCTACCACCAGTGAGCGTCTATGGACTAGAAAACATCCCAGAGCCTGGTGAGTACACAACAAATGTACACAATATTCTGCGACTACACACACACATCACTGTCAAGGGGAGAGTCAAACCATGCACTCTTAGCAAATACACAGCAACCAGAACAGAATCATCCCAAAATGTGTATGTCACTCAGAGAAACACAACACATGCCATCACAAAGTGACATTTAACTGTGTCATCACATGTACAAACACAACTACAACTACAGCTAGGCAGTGGCACAAATATAACTGACAAACACATCCAGACAAGTAGCCACCACTACAACACCAGCACACAGTGAAGCCCACTGAAAGAAAGGAAATATGTGTATGCTGGGCAAGTCAGTGTAGCCAATAGCATGATGGGAGTTGTAGGCACAGATATTGCTGACCCCCACAACTGTCCCATCAACACCACCCTGAACTATGCGCACATCACAGGGAGTGGAAAACAACTTACAAGATGGCTGACACTGGCTACTGCTGTGGGGAGCACAATGCCCTGCTGGCAACTGTGCACCAACCAACAGCAGGACACCACTGACTGACATCCTGAAAGACAACTTGCACTCCCTGCAATGGAAGCACGTTCCATGGTGGGATATCTGGCATTGTGGGAAGGAGGACTCACAGCCCTGACCATAGTTACCAGCAGCGTTTCTCACACACACCCCTAACACAAACTCCACAAAACTCACCTGGGAGAATGCATTGCCTCACACTCCAATCAAATATCCCACAAAGAACCACAACCCTGGGTCATGCTGAGTGAAGCACAGGGACACACATGGGACTTGTAGCAAACTAATCCCAGGATAACACTGTCAGCCATCTTGTCAGCACAGGCACACAACCCCACAGGGAAGCAGAGTCAAAGGGAAGGAAGCATGGGCATGCTGGGAAGGGGGGTGGAGGCAATAGCATGATGGGAGTGGTAGTCACAGCTCAACATCCCCCACCCACATGGCCCAGCAAGCTCACACTCAAGCAAGCACACCCCACAGAGAGTGGAAAGCCCCATCAAAGATGTCTGACACTGGTGCTCTGTTGTGGGGATCACAAGGCCATGCTGGGAACTGGCCACCAACCAACAGCAGGACACCACTGTCAGCCATCTTGCCATTGCTCTCACACTCACACACAGTGAAGTCCACCCAAAAGCAAGTAAGTATGGGCATGCTGGGAAGTGTGGTGGAGGCAATAGCATGATGGGAGTGGTAGTCACAGCTCAACATCCCCCACCCACATGGCCCAGCAAGCTCACACTCAAGCATGCACACCCCACAGAGAGTGGAAAGCCCCATCAAAGATGTCTGACACTAGTGCTCTGTTGTGGGGAGCACAAGGCCCTGCTGGCAACTGTGCAACAACCAACAGCAGGACACCACTGCCAGCCATCTTGCCATTGCTCTCACACTCACACACACTGAAGTCGACCCAAAAGCAAGTAAGTATGGGCATGCTGGGAAGTGGGGTGGAGGCAATAGCATGATGGGAGTGGTAGGCACTGATATTGGTCACCCCCACAACTGTCCCATCAACACCACCCTGAACCATGCGCACATCACAGGGAGTGGAAAACAACTGACAAGATGGCTGACACTGGCTACTGCTGTGGGGAGCACAAGGCCCTGCTGGCAACTGTGCAACAACCAACAGCAGGACACCACTGACTGACATCCTGAAAGACAACCTGCACTCCCTGCAATGGAAGCACGGTCCATGGTGGGATATCTGGCTGGGTGGGAAGGAGGACTCACAGCACTGACCATAGTCACAAGCACCTCCCCTCACACCCCCCCCTCAACACATACTCCACAGAAGCCACCTGGCGGAATGCAATGCCTCACATCCTAACTCAAGGTCCCACAAAGAATCACCACCCTGGGTCATGCTGTGTGAAGCACAGGGACACTCCTTTAGCCAAACAACTGCCCGGACAACACTCCCAGCCATCCTGTCAGCACAGGCAGCCCACCCCACAGGGAAGCAGAGTCAAAAGGAAGGAAGTATGGGCATGCTGGGAAGTGGGGTGGAGGCAATAGCATGATGGGAGTGGTAGGCACAGATATTGGTCACCCCCACAACTGTCCCATCAACACCACCCTGAACCATGCTCACATCACAGGGAGTGGAAAATGACTCACAAGATGGCTGACACTGGCTACTGCTGTGGGGAGCACAAGGCCCTGCTGGCAACTGTGCAACAACCAACAGCAGGACACCACTGACTGACATCCTGAAAGACAACTTGCACTCCCTGCAATGGAAGCACGGTCCATGATGGGATATCTGGCTGGGTGGGAAGGAGGACTCACAGCACTGACCATAGTCACAAGCACCTCCCCTCACCCCCCCCCCCCTCAACACATACTCCTCAGAAGCCACCTGGCGGAATGCAATGCCTCACATCCTAACTCAAGGTCCCACAAAGAACCACCACCCTGGGTCATGCTGTGTGAAGCACAGGGACACTCCTGGGACATTTAGCCAAACAACTGCCCGGACAACACTCCCAGCCATCCTGTCAGCACAGGCAGCCCACCCCACAGGGAAGCAGAGTCAAAAGGAACGGAAGTATGGGCATGCTGGGAAGTGGGGTGGAGGCAATAGCATGATGGGAGTGGTAGGCACAGATATTGGTCACCCCCAGAACTGTCCCATCAACACCACCCTGAACCATGCTCACATCACAGGGAGTGGAAAATGACTCACAAGATGGCTGACACTGGCTACTGCTGTGGGGAGCACAAGGCCCTGCTGGCAACTGTGCAACAACCAACAGCAGGACACCACTGACTGACATCCTGAAAGACAACTTGCACTCCTGCAATGGAAGCACGGTCCATGGTGGGATATCTGGCTGGGTGGGAAGGAGGACTCACAGCACTGACCATAGTTACAAGCACCTCCACTCACACCCCCCCCCTCAACACATACTCCACAGAAGCCACCTGGCGGAATGCAATGCCTCACATCCTAACTCAAGGTCCCACAAAGAACCACCACCCTGGGTCATGCTGTGTGAAGCACAGGGACACTCCTGGGACATTTAGCCAAACAACTGCCCGGACAACACTCCCAGCCATCCTGTCAGCACAGGCAGCCCACCCCACAGGGAAGCAGAGTCAAAAGGAACGGAAGTATGGGCATGCTGGGAAGTGGGGTGGAGGCAATAGCATGATGGGAGTGGTAGGCACAGATATTGGTCACCCCCACAACTGTCCCATCAACACCACCCTAAACCATGCTCACATCACAGGGAGTGGAAAATGACTCACAAGATGGCTGACACTGGCTACTGCTGTGGGGAGCACAAGGCCCTGCTGGCAACTGTGCAACAACCAACAGCAGGACACCACTAACTGACATCCTGAAAGACAACCTGCACTCCCTGCAATGGAAGCACGGTCCATGATGGGATATCTGGCTGGGTGGGAAGGAGGACTCACAGCACTGACCATAGTCACAAGCACCTCCCCTCACACCCCCCCCTCAACACATACTCCACAGAAGCCACCTGGCGGAATGCAATGCCTCACATCCTAACTCAAGGTCCCACAAAGAACCACCACCCTGGGTCATGCTGTGTGAAGCACAGGGACACTCCTGGGACATTTAGCCAAACAACTGCCCGGACAACACTCCCAGCCATCCTGTCAGCACAGGCAGCCCACCCCACAGGGAAGCAGAGTCAAAAGGAACGGAAGTATGGGCATGCTGGGAAGTGGGGTGGAGGCAATAGCATGATGGGAGTGGTAGGCACAGATATTGGTCACCCCCAGAACTGTCCCATCAACACCACCCTGAACCATGCTCACATCACAGGGAGTGGAAAATGACTCACAAGATGGCTGACACTGGCTACTGCTGTGGGGAGTACAAGGCCCTGCTGGCAACTGTGCAACAACCAACAGCAGGACACCACTGACTGACATCCTGAAAGACAACTTGCACTCCTGCAATGGAAGCACGGTCCATGGTGGGATATCTGGCTGGGTGGGAAGGAGGACTCACAGCACTGACCATAGTCACAAGCACCTCCACTCACACCCCCCCCCTCAACACATACTCCACAGAAGCCACCTGGCGGAATGCAATGCCTCACATCCTAACTCAAGGTCCCACAAAGAACCACCACCCTGGGTCATGCTGTGTGAAGCACAGGGACACTCCTGGGACATTTAGCCAAACAACTGCCCGGACAACACTCCCAGCCATCCTGTCAGCACAGGCAGCCCACCCCACAGGGAAGCAGAGTCAAAAGGAACGGAAGTATGGGCATGCTGGGAAGTGGGGTGGAGGCAATAGCATGATGGGAGTGGTAGGCACAGATATTGGTCACCCCCACAACTGTCCCATCAACACCACCCTGAACCATGCTCACATCACAGGGAGTGGAAAATGACTCACAAGATGGCTGACACTGGCTACTGCTGTGGGGAGCACAAGGCCCTGCTGGCAACTGTGCAACAACCAACAGCAGGACACCACTGACTGACATCCTGAAAGACAACTTGCACTCCCTGCAATGGAAGCACGGTCCATGGTGGGATATCTGGCTGGGTGGGAAGGAGGAGCGGATGACAACCAAATACAACCAATGCAGACCATGTACACACCCCAACATTCACATAGAAATGCCCAAATAATGCAGGACAATGTGCTACACCAATATCAACCCCTGACTGTGACAACTTAGGACAATGCATTGTACAGGCCCGCATCCAGAGGCACAGTCACAACTGTCAGGTGTGTCAACCATTGATGCCTGCAGAAACATAACATACATTGTGTGTGTCTCCCAAAAACAGGTGATGATGGGGACACAGCAGCAGATGCTGAGGAGTCCTCGTCCCAGGCTCAAGAGGATACGGAGCTCACTGGTGTGGAACAGCCTCTGCCCTCCTCGGATGACGAAGACTTACCTGGCACCTCCGGAGCAAGTCATCATGCAGACCCGCAGGACCACCAGCTGCACCCCCTGCACCCACCCCTCCAACGACTGTCAACACACATACCACCCCTGCCGACACGGACAGACCAAGGAGCAGCACCACCACCAGCACAGGGACCCTGGACCAACGTGAGGCCATGGACACCACCACCACCAACAACCCACAAGGTGGCCCAGGGTCACCTGTGCCTGCCACCTCAGGTACTGCATGTGTCGCCAGGGGTGCTGGGAGGGGTGGGAGACATAGGTTGCTGCTCACAGAGGGGTCTGGACTGCATGATGACCCACAACTGGCACGCATAGCCGATGCGTACCAGTCCAGCACCGGAGAGTTCAGCCAGGTAGTGGGGCTCCTCAGGGACATCAAACAGCAGCAGGCTGCCCATCATGCCCGCTTGGACTCACACATGTCCCGCGTGGAGTCCAAGTGGGACACACTGCAAGAGATGACAGCGGTGCATAGGGACATATTACAATGCCTCCGCCAGATGAGCAGCAACCAGTCAACACCTCCCTGTGTGCCCACAACATCTGCTGCTGAAACAACTGCAACTGCCACAGGGAGGCAGGATGACTCTGGCGGAGAGTCCCCTGCACCGCAGCAGCCTGCACTTGAGGATCCCCCAAAGAAGAGGGGCCGTCCGAGGAGGGGCAAGTGAGAGGCCGATGGCCATGTGCAACCCCAGGAAGCCAAAACCTGTTCTGGAGAATAACCTTTGTGCGCGAACTGTTCACCCTGTTGACTGCAACACAACTCTCCCACATGACATGGGGGGCTCAAGTTGGACCAATGTCTCTGATTACTGTGGACTTTACTCTGGACATTTCTGCTACCAGGACTTCCAAATTATCTAGGAACTTTGGATCACAATCACAATGTACAGCACCCAACAACCTGTGCACTATACTCACACATGTATGTCAATAAACTCACTTATACACCATACTTGCCTCTGTTGTGATTCCAATGTTGTCTCAGAAGTTGCGATGATGATCGGGGAAATGACACTGTGCATGCTAACTGCTACAGCAAGTACAACACCGGCATGTGAGTCATGGCGACTTCACACATATGGGGAGGCACACCACCAGGGCTACACAACACATACACACCGTGGACATCTGACTCATCGCCTACACTGGTGTTGCCAGGAAATACGTTGCATTGCACAGACCCAACACCTATTCACAGTCTGTGTTAACTAGCCCACTGGTGCAGTAAGCAAATGTCAGTCAGATGTGTGACCACAGACAACGCACATCACATAGTGAAGCACAGGTTTATTACACATTTGCAACATGTTGAAACCACCACAGATGCAAGGTAATCCCACCTGGCAGCGGGCACATAGTCAACAAGTGTAGAAGGAAGGAAGTCCATGGGTGTGGTGCACATCACCTGTAGGGACACAACAGCTACCACCCGGGAAGTCGAATCACGGTGTTGGGGATCACAGTTGACCAAACGACTCTGAAAGTACCCTGTGAAGGACAGAAATGACACACAGTCAAAAGTACTGAAGAACAGGACAGAACTGCAATACTCATGCACAATACATGTTACAAGATACCCACCCAGAACCAAGTTAGCATGTCAACACTGTTGGGGAGTACAGACTACCTGCAAGGACACATCGCTACACGCATACAGACATGTAGCACATGGACACACTCAAACAGCACCAGAGCACCACCAACACATATCATGCAAACTCACATCATTGACATGCCATCTCTGGATACTCACATTCAGCTGAAGAAGTTGGTGATGAGCTGTGTGCGGACATCAACCTCAACATCATCATCATCATCACTGGCATCGTGGTCCAGGCCAGGATCCTCCACAGGTGGCGGACGTTGGTCATCGTCATCCAGGATGAGAGGCAACTCCTTCCGCACTGCCAGGTTGTGGAGCATGCAGCAGACGATGATGATCTTGCACACCTTTGCTGGGGCATATGGGAGGGACCCTCCTGTCTTGTCGAGGCAGCGGAAGCGGCTCTTCAGGAGACCAAATGTCCGCTCAATCACTCTCCTGGTCCGACCATGTGCCTCATTGTAGCGCATCTGGGCTGGTGTCACAGGGTTCCTGAGGGGCGTCAGCAACAACGGCATGTTGGGGTATCCGGAGTCACCTACATACAGACAATTGCACATTAGCAGAGTTGGAAAAGAGGGTGGAACACTACATAGCAGAACACACACAATGGTACAAAGTCAGTACACACCTACAAGCCAGGCACGCTGGTTCCGCATCTGTGCCATCATCCTCGGGATGCGACTACTCCTCATCACGTATGCATCGTGTGCAGAACCAGGGAAACGGGCACACACGTGTGTGATGCTCATATCTGCAAGACAGACCACCAGTGCATTGACCGAGTGGTAGTGTTTGCGGTTACGGTAGGCCTGCTCTTGGGCCTGTGGTGGTACCAACGCCACATGTGTCCCATCAATGGAGCCAATGACATGCAGCATCCTCCCCAGGGCATAGAAGTCACTCTTCACGCCAGTGAGTCGTTGGAGTCTAGGGAAATAGATGTACTGGTTCAGGTATATCAACATAGCTTCCAAAACATCCCGGAGCACACGGCTGAACATGGTCTGTGACATCCCACCAGCAGTCGCCAGAGTGTATTGAAAGGTACCAGTGGCAAAGAAGTGTAGGGCTGCCATCACCTTCACCTTGGGGGTCAGCGATGTAGGGTACGGACGGCCAGGTTGCAAATGTGGTGCCAAGCGCACTGCCAAATCCTCAATCAGCTGCCTGGTGAAGCGGTACCGTCAGATGCTGTCCCGTTCCACCATCGTTGCCAGGTCAGGGAATGGTCTATGGACAGCTGGTGCCCTGCAGTGCATAGGTGAAGAAAGCAAGATTGTCAGTCACCCCACATATGTGGCATTGAACACACTCAACATCACATGATACATCATAATGAGGCACAAGTACATGATGTGTGCAGTTCCGTACGGATATGTATGGCACATACATGGCCAATATCTAACATCACAGTCCAACAAGTGGCATCAAGAAGTCCCAGGTCATGCCATCGGATACCATGAGGCCGTGTCCCAGTACCCATCTCCTGCTGCCAAATAACAAACACACGCCACAGTGACATGTGAGGACTGATGTGCCCCAGGCATCACAGCTCAACGACAGGTAGATTCCCAGCGACCCTGTATTGCTACATGGACACTGGCATGACATGGTGTATCATGTATACACCACAGCAAAACAACCATGACCCCCACAGGTAGTGGTCCGTGTTGCCTCGGCAGGACAGACATGGACATCTGTGACACACACACGCACAACATCAAAGTCCATGCACAAACAACGTGGATGTGGAGACTGCCTCCCATTGTGCACATGAAATCAGAGACATTGTAATCACAACATGCACACAGACTGTGGAGGACCATCAACATTGTGCCAATGGGTCACCCTGGATTGAACATAACGTCCCACATGGGACTCAGGGGGTATGTGACATGACATACACATACACCACCGTGAACTGTGACCATGCCACATGCTCAGATATGAACAGTTGCACATCACAGTGGTCATGTACACGAAACACCAAGGATTCTGTCCCCATAAACACGTGCACAGCCTGGGGGTGGCTGCCCCCAAGTGACACCCACAGAACAACATGTTCACCCCCATACACGGAATAGGTAATGCAGCCTTACATGCCCTAGGATACAGTTTGGACAGGCTGTGGTGTTGTAGGTGTGCCCCTCACTGCCTGGGAAGTATATGTGGCTGGCATATGTTCACCTGTGACAGGCATGGTGACATATGCCAGTGACTTGTACAGGGATGCGTTGGACAGCAATGGACCGATCAGTGCGCACACATTGGCCATTGCATTCAATGTGCGCTGGTACGCGTTGTATTGGCAATACGCCTTGGACAGCAATGGACCGATCAGTGCGCACACATTGGCCATTGCATTCAATGTGCGCTGGTATGCGTTGTATTGGCAATACGCCTTGGACAGCAATGGACCGATCAGTGCGCACACATTGGCCATTGCATTCAATGTGCGCTGGTACGCGTTGTATTGGAAATACGCCTTGGACAGCAATGGACCGATCAGTGCGCACACATTGGCCATTGCATTCAATGTGCGCTGGTACGCGTTGTATTGGCAATACGCCTTGGACAGCAATGGACCGATCAGTGCGCACCATTGGCCATTGCATTCAATGTGCGCTGGTACGCGTTGTATTGGCAATACGCCTTGGACATCAATGGACCGATCAGTGCGCACACATTGGCCATTGCATTCAATGTGCGCTGGTACGCGTTGTATTGGCAATACTCCTTGGACAGCAATGGACCGATCAGTGCGCACACATTGGCCATTGCATTCAATGTGCGCTGGTACGCGTTGTATCCTATGTACGCGTTGAACAGCAATGGTCCGATCGGTGTGCCCGGCCGGCCCATTGCATTCAATGTGTGCGGGTACGCGTTGTATCCTATGTACGCGTTGAACAGCAATGGTCCGATCGGTGTGCCCGGCCGGCCCATTGCATTCAATGTGTGCGGGTACGCGTTGTATCCTATGTACGCGTTGAACAGCAATGGTCCGATCGGTGTGCCCGGCCGGCCCATTGCATTCAATGTGTGCGGGTACGCGTTGTATCCTATGTACGCGTTGAACAGCAATGGTCCGATCTGTGTGCCCGGCCGGCCCATTGCATTCAATGTGTGCGGGTACGCGTTGTATCCTATGTACGCATTGAACAGCAATGGTCCGATCGGTGTGCCCGGCCGGCCCATTGCATTCAATGTGTGCGGGTACGCGTTGTATCCTATGTACGCGTTGAACAGCAATGGTCCGATCGATGTGCCCGGCCGGCCCATTGCATTCAATGTGTGCGGGTACGTATTGTATCCTATGTACGCGTTGAACAGCAATGGTCCGATCGGTGTGCCCGGCCGGGCCCATTGCATTCAATGTGTGCGGGTACGCGTTGTATCCTATGTACGCGTTGAACAGCAATGGTCCGATCGGTGTGCCCGGCCGGCCCATTTCATTCAATGTGTGCGGGTACGCGTTGTATCCTATGTACGCGTTGAACAGCAATGGTCCGATCGGTGTGCCCGGCCGGCCCATTGCATTCAATGTGCGCGGTACGCGTTGTATCCTATGTACGCGTTGAACAGCAATGGTCCGATCGGTGTGCCCGGCCGGCCCATTGCATTCAATGTGTGCGGGTACGCGTTGTATCCTATGTACGCGTTGAACAGCAATGGTCCGATCGGTGTGTCCGGCCGGCCCATTGCATTCAATGTGTGCGGGTACGCGTTGTATCCTATGTACGCGTTGAACAGCAATGGTCCGATCGGTGTGCCCGGCCGGCCCATTGCATTCAATGTGTGCGGGTACGCGTTGTATCCTATGTACGCGTTGTACAGCAATGGTCCGATCGGTGTGCCCGGCCGGCCCATTGCATTCAATGTGTGCGGGTACGCGTTGTATCCTATGTACGCGTTGAACAGCAATGGTCCGATCGGTGTGCCCGGCCGGCCCATTGCATTCAATGTGTGCGGGTACGCGTTTTATCCTATGTACGCATTGAACAGCAATGGTCCGATCGGTGTGCCCGGCCGGCCCATTGCATTCAATGTGTGGGGTACGCGTTGTTTCCTATGTACGCGTTGAACAGCAATGGTCCGATCGGTGCGCACCCATTGGCTATGGCCTGGCCTGGCAACGGACGCGTTTTCAAAATTTGAACGAGTCTGATGCTGCAAATTCAGTTGGTCACCCACAACAATGTTGCAATTTCATGGGTGTCACGAAGTTGAACATTTGAAGGATGCTGGGGGCGTGTGTAAGTGGTGCAATTCCATGGATTGGCCAGATTCAGATGATGCAAATGACTTGGACCTATCACTTTGGACACATGGGACAGTATCTGCCTCTGCAGCACACATATAAGCTGGCTGTTCCCCTGAGAGCTCACTTGCCTGCACTACATGCTCCAGGACAACATCTGCCACTATACTGCTGCTGTATCTGCACCCTCTGGACCCTGCAATGGCACGTACTGTGGAGAGAGCCCCAGCCTTCAGCACTGAGGAGAACCAGGCCCTGCTGGATGGCCTCCTTCCACAGTACAGCAAGCTGTATGGGAAAGCAGGGGAGCAGGTGAGTGTTCTGTCCACTGCCTTTCTAAATGTGCATGTTGTCTGACTAGCAAGGCTAACAGTCTGCATGCCACTGGCTAGCAGGCTCACTGAGTAGTTGTCACCCCCCATAGTGTGTAGTTACATGCACTGGACCGGTATAGTGCAGTGACAGTGCATTTAAACTAGGTTTTACTTCCCAGGCAATGATACCATGTAGTAACTGCTGGCATACTGTCCATAGCCATCGTTGCACTGCCTGTGTACATCATGTGCCCCTGTGATTGAGACATGTATATCCAACTGTGTAATGCACGGATATGTTGCATGTGTAGTAATGGCATTCTCACTTTGTTATCCTCACAGGTTGATGCCCACCAGAAGCAGAAGATATGGCTGACCATCGTCCGGGCAGTGAGATCCGTGAGGGTCTACAAGCGCCGGATCCGCAACTGCCAGAAGAGGTGGCAGGACCTTCGGGGCTGGACCCGGAGGATCGCACGGGTCCAGCTGAAGCTGTCGCCTCCTCGCAGGATGGGCGGACACCTGACCCTGACCCCCCACATGCTGAGGATCCTGGCGGTGGTCTTCCCTGATCTGGATGGGCAGCTGAAGGCCAGAGAGCAGCAAGGAGGGGGTGAGTCCATGTCTGCATTGTGAACTATGTCTGCCATGCTATGTGCCCTCCTCTGGCCTGGTTAAACTTCCACAGTACATCAGTCTTGTGGTCCAGGACCCATGTCCCTCTATTGTGCACTGCCCACTCCTCATCTGATACCCAGGTGTGGCCCTTACAGTCAGGGTATTGTGTCACTTGGGTACTGTGTCCTTGCAGTTTGCTTGACTCAAGGTGGGGGACAGCATCTGTTTCCCTGACTCTGTGGTGGGCATCATGGGTGGGTCCATAGCTTACACATTGCCTGTGTTCTGACATGTGTTCTGCGTGTCATTTTGATATGTGGCCCAATTGCTGAGCTGATCCACCACATGTGCCTGGGGTATCTGGCACACACCCATGCTTCGGGTGGGAACAATGTTTGTGCCCCAGGAGTGTGTATATAACGTGTGTCACACATACTTAGCCAGCTGCCTACTGTCCAGGGCTCATCCCTCATTCATGTGGCTCAGGACAGTCATGCCTACTCCAGGCCATACAATACACTTTGTACTCCCACTGCCGTGTATCAGCTGACACGTTTTGCTCAGTGATTCGTCCCCTTAGGTGTCTGCCTCTGTGTCAGTGTGCTGTGGCTTCGTTGTCAGGTCTGCTGGGGTGTTCCTCGGTTGGGGCTCCGCATGCCACCGGAGATGTGACCATAAGAGATGATACATGTGTGACACATAGGTGTTTGATCACCTGACCGTGCAGACTGGGGTATGCGAATATGAGGTTCAGGCAGCTGTTTCCCATACACAGCAGATTGTGATGTGCTCAGGTGCAGAGGGTAGTGTTACAGGTCTCCCATATGTACAATGGACAGATGAGGGTACAGATGATGTGGTGTGTGGGGTATGTACATGTGCACTTGTTCAGCTCCAGGACTTGCATTCCCCATGATCTACTATTGTGACACAGTGCAGAGTGTTGTTGTCTGGCTGCCCTGCCCATGTGACTGGAGACAGTTATGTATGACTTAGCAGGCATGGCTGTGCCATGGCATGTGACTTCCTATTAGTGATCCTGCAGGGGAGTGACATTTGCTACATGCACACCATTGTGGCAATGGCTATCAGGGCATGGGTGCATCATGGTGTCTGTCGCTGATATGCATCACATGCATTTCCTATTTGACTCTGGGCATCCCTTTCATCCGGACACCTGCACTGACTCAGTGGCAAGAGTAGTGATGTGTGCATGTCCACATGCTTCACCGGGTTCTCTGCACTGTCCAAATACTGTGTAGGTGGTGCATGTGTCCACACCGGGGTATTGCCATCCCACAGACACCATACAGATGGGTGCAAGGCCAGGTGGGATGTGAGTGCCATGGTTGACCATCAGACTGACAATTGACTTCTCCTGTTCTGTTTGTGCAGTTTTAGCAATGTTCAACTAAGGATGCCAGGGCTTGCTCTGTAATGTGCTGTACTTACTGTGGTGTGTGCGTTCGGTGCAGGTGACTGATGTCTGTCTGTTTCCCTATTGATTGCAGATACATCCACGGCCACAGGAGGGGACAGCTCCACGGACCAGGAGGAGCCGCAGAGCCAGACTGGGTCAGCAGCCGAGGAGTGGTCGGAGGGACCCAGTGGCACGGAGGGCGAGGGGAGCCACACCGAGGAGTCCTCAGCACCATCCACCTCAGCTGAGGACCAGAGCAACTCAGACGATGACTCCCTTATGGAGGCGGGTGTCAGCAGCCACCACACCCCAGCTAGTGTTGCTGTCCCCGCCACCACCACCACCACCACCGCCCTCCCGTTGGCTCCCATTCCCGAGGTCCGTGGAGGCTCCCATGTTCGGGAGCGTGTCTCCTTCGGGCCAGGCACCGCACCCCCTGCACCTGTGTCCCCTGCTGCCCTGAGTGAGGAGTCTGTGTACCTCCTTCGCCAGCTCCATGTAGGACAGACAGCAATGCTGAGTGTCCTCCATGCACACACCAGTCTGTTGACTCAGCTGGTGTCATTCATGGAGGGCATCTCATCGGGCATGTCTGACCTACAGAGGGGCAATAGGTCCATGGACTCCTCCCTGACGGCAGCAGTGTCCCTCCTTCGACAGTCCCTCACCCCTCCTGCCTCTGCCCCATCCACACTCCCCAGCACCTTACCCATCCCAAGCACACACACACTGGCACAGGCACACACCAGCACAGACACATGCAGCACACGGACACACACGCCAGAAACAAGACGCACACGCACGCACCGTCAGGGGACTGCAAACACACTCACAGGGGATGGGGCACAGGCACAAACACACGCATCCACAAGCACTGCGCAATCCTCAGTTGCCTCTCCCTCCAAAGACCCCTCCCTTGCCTCACCTGCAACCCCATACAAACAGCGGCTCTTCCTCTGTGACCTTGGCCTCTCCCCCTCCGACCCAGCTGATCCAGCATTCAGGGGGAAGAGGAAGCCCACCCACATGGAGCAGAGTGCCCCTGGCCCCCGGACACCATACCCAGGCGCGGACCGACTAAGGCCCCCATCCGCAAGTCCCCCCGGTCCCGGAAGAGCAAGACCCCGCCGCCGCCCTGCAGCTCAGGCACCAAGTCTCCTTCCTCTATCCCTCAGGCCCCCACTCCACAGGTGCCCCCACCACACCCTGCCCCAGGTTCCCCCACCCACAGATACACCATCCCCAGAAGGGTCAGGCCTTCTCCCCCTGCCACTTGCTCTTCCGGCCCCACACCCCCGCTGCGCTTGTCTGTACCACTGATGTGGTGAGGGTGTCCTCCCCTCTGTCCTGCCCACCTTTCCTGATCCCCATTCTCCTCCCCTGGAGGTGGGCACTGCAGTGGAGTCCACTATCACCCTGTCTGACTTGGGCGCTGCAGTGGCGGACCTGTCCACTCCATCTGCAGGGTCCACTGCAGTTGTGCCAGCACCCACAACATCTGAGTCATGCCCCCCAGTTGTGCCGGCACACACCATGTCAGACACCTCCACTGCAGTTGTCAGTGGCTCTCCAGCACCCACCACCCCTTCCCTGCCTCCTCCTGGTGAGCCCTGATCCTGTCCCTGCAGTGCCTGGCCTGCCCCCCGTATGCCCCTCCTAGGGGATTGTCCCCGGTTGTGATCAGTGCAGGCATGCATAGGGTGACATCTGCCACTGTCACCCTGTATAGACTTCCTTGATGGACTGGCCATTGGCCTTTGTTGATACCTTGCAGTTCTTCCAAGTTTTGAACCCACATGCTGAATAAAGCAACTTTCTGTTGTCTAGTGGTTTTGCTTCTGATGTACATGATGTTGATGATGCTAACCGTGCCCTTGCTGCAGTGATGGTGATTTTTGGACTCATGAAAATGAAGTGTTACTGTGCATGTACCCATGTGTTCCAGGGGGACAGTGTCCTATCCTGTGGTGAATCCATGTCGTCCTTAGCAGCATCTGAGGGTGTCATGTATTCAATATTTGGCAATGGGATTTCCTACTTACATTAGCAATGTCACATCTGTGGGTTCCACCCATGCACATCTGTTGTGTTTGCCATTGTTCAATTAGTCTAGTTCCCTGACCGTGTGGCCATCTCCACTGGACATGCAGGTTTGGGCATCAATGGGGAAGGACTCTTCTGTGTTGTCAGTGCAACTTGCTATACATGTGTGTTGGATCTGTGCTGTTGATTTCGTTGACATTCCCATGACCAGGCTTATGTGACGGGAGCCTTCATTTGGTGCTAATTGTTGACTGTGTGACCAAGTGTTCTGCTGACATGATGGAGCCTTACTGATGCGACATATGGCACAGCTTTCCTCACACAGGAGTGGAGTCCCCTCATGGCAGTGTGTACTCCTGTGACATCTCGTGCGCCCAAGGTGTGTGTTGTATGAGCATGTGTGTGTGTTCACTTCCATGTTGCTGTGCATGCTGGGATCCCTAGTGATGTTCCTGTTTGTGATGCTTGCTGAGTTGAGCTATGTTCCCCCAAAGTCTTCTCCCTGGGTTCTCTGTGATGTGGGTGCATGGCACATTACTGGTCATCAGGGTGTCACCCATAGGTGTGTTTGATGTCAGGGCTGAGTTTGTGGGCAGACGCTGATGTGTCACAGTCCGGATTCCCCTTTGCACTTGTTGTTGACACCTGTCATGTGATTTCTGGTTTGTGTTAGCTTTCATTGGTTGTGACACGTTGTGTGTGTGACTGCTGGCACTCCTCAGGGCTGCAATGTTGGTAGTTGTCTATGTGTGTCCTTTGTGGGTGACCTTGGCTTCTTCATAGGTGTGTGACTGTGGCTGGGATCCCATTGGTTGGTGTGGTATTGCCGTCATGTCCATGTACAGCGTAATGTGCAGTGTGTCAGACATTCAGGAGTCTGGTAGAGTGGCCATGTGTGATGTGTTCCTGCACCTTGGTTCCCACCACCCCCTGGGATTGTCATGGGTGCATGTGCAATGTCACCAGTGCATGTGAGCTTCACTGCTGCACATTGTTGGAGGTCGAGGTGTGTGGTGTTGAGTGTGTGCAGATGAGAGTTGTTGCCCGGCTAGACCCCTGCCTCCATGTTGGCCTTGGCTGACAGGCCGTGCTGGTTGATTTGTGCTTGTGTAGGTGTGATGGTAGTTTGTTGCTCAGGACACATGACTGTGGTTCACAGTGTGAACGACATCTAGCTTTGTCATCACAGTGGGATTGTAATGCAGCCCAGGGTCACCACATTGTGGGGGCCCTGGGTGTGGTGCTGTGGTGTCTGTGTGTCTTGCTGTGTCAGTTGCTGTTCCTACATGCTTGTGTGACATGTGTGATTTGTGCTCCCACTCATCTGACAATGCCTGATTGCCCACATAGGGGATTTGGATCCATGAGTTACCTTTGTGTGGCACTGTATGCACGTCTGTGTAATTGGTATTCAGGCCTCCTCATGTGTTGTGTGTTTGCCTGGGGACACTGGTACCCCCCCTCACCTGTTGTGTTTGATGTGCAGTGTGGGTCTGCCTGTTTGTGTTTGTGCATCTGCACCACTGCATTGGCATATCTTTAGTGTGCCATTGGCTGTATGTTGTTTGGTGTGTTTGCCCTGCTGTCCCTGGGACTCCTAGGTCATCAGTCAGCACAATGATCATTGTGTGTGTCCCCCATTGCTGCCATGGTATGGTATCTGTTCACCTCCCTTCTACAGTCACCACTGGGTATCTGGATTTGTGTGCCCATTGGTGCAAATATGTGGGTCTGCATTCTGATGGTCACTTCTGTCATTGAGTCATTGATGAGTGTTGACAGTGTCAGCCCCCATGGGTGATGTTTGTCTGCACATGGCCAAAGGTATGTCTTGTTTGCACTGCACTGTTTGCCTCCCCCATTCTATGTTGCTATGGGACACAAGCACTACTTTGCCACTGATGTGTTTGTTGTTCTGTGACCAGGA
Source organism: Calotriton arnoldi (assembly GCA_963921515.1). Taxonomy (NCBI): domain Eukaryota; kingdom Metazoa; phylum Chordata; class Amphibia; order Caudata; family Salamandridae; genus Calotriton; species Calotriton arnoldi. The sequence goes on from CAWUFW010003132.1 coordinate 1,298,105, forward strand.
ATAATCCATGCATTTTGGCAGTTGCAGCTTATTCTTTGTCAACACATACATTTTGGTCACTGTGATGATGGGGGTCTGGACCCCACTGCCACAATGTTCAATATGTGCTTCAGCTATGGACCCCACACTCACATTTTGGTCACTGTGATGATGGGGGTTTGGACCCCATTGGCACAATGTTCAATATGTGCTTCAGCTATGGACCCCACACTCACATTCTGGTCACTGTGATGATGGGGGTCTGGACCCCACTGCCACAATGTTCACTATGTGCTTCAGCTATGGACCCCACACTCACATTTTGGTCACTGTGATGATGGGGGTTTGGACCCATTGCCACAATGGTCAATATGTGCTTCAGCTATGGACCCCACACTCACATTTTGGTCACTGTGATGATGGGGGTTTGGATCCCATTGCCACAATGGTCAATATGTGCTTCAGCTATGGACCCCACACTCACATTCTGGTCACTGTGATGATGGGGGTCTGGACCCCACTGCCACAATGTTCACTATGTGCTTCAGCTATGGACCCCACACTCACATTTTGGTCACTGTGATGATGGGGGCTTGGACCCAATTGCCACAATGGTCAATATGTGCTTCAGCTATGGACCCCACACTCACATTTTGGTCACTGTGATGATGGGGGTTTGGACCCCATTGCCACAATGGTCAATATGTGCTTCAGCTATGGACCCCACACTCACATTTTGGTCACTGTGATGATGGGGCTTTGGACCCCATTGCCACAATGGTCATGGCCTGCTTGCATTGTGGGTGCCACACACATTTATGTGTGGCACTTGTGATAGGGGGTCACATTGTATGTCCACAGTCCTGGTCAGTGTTGTAGGCATTTGACACAGTCTACACACGCTTGTCATGGTGTTGGGGGGGATGTCTTTGTGTTGCATTCTTTCTGCTGGTGTGTACTTCTTGTGGCATGTATTTGCCATCCTGTGAGTGGGGGTGGTAGTAGTAGGCATCCAGCCCCCCCTGGGTAGAGGTGGTAGTAGTGGTAGGCACCTGGCACCCCCTGGGTAGAGGTGGCAGTAGTGACAGGCATCCAGCCCCCCATGGGTAGAGGTGGTAGTAGTGGTAGGCACCTGGCACCCCCAGGGTAGAGGTGGTAGTAGTGGTAGGCACCTGGCACCCCCTGGGTAGAGGTGGTAGTAGTGGTAGGCACCTGGCACCCCCTGGGTAGAGGTGGTAGTAGTGGTAGGCACCTGGCACCCCTGGGTAAAGGTGGTAGTAGTGGTAGGCACCTGGCGCCCCCATGGGTAGAGGTGGTAGTAGTGGTAGGCACCTGGCACCCCTGGGTAGAGGTGGCAGTAGTGACAGGCATCCAGCCCCCATGGGTAGAGGTGGTAGTAGTGGGAGGCACGTGGCACCCCCTGGGTAGAGGTGGTTGTAGTGGTAGGCACCTGGCACCCCCTGGGTAGAGGTGGTAGTAGTGGTAGGCACCTGGCACCCCTGGGTAAAGGTGGTAGTAGTGGTAGGCACCTGGCACCCCCTGGGTAGAGGTGGTAGTAGTGGTAGGCACCTGGCACCCCCTGGGTAAAGGTGGTAGTAGTGGTAGGCACCTGGCACCCCCATGGGTAGAGGTGGTAGTAGTGGTAGGCACCTGGCACCCCCATGGGTAGAGGTGGTAGTAGTGGTAGGCACCTGGCACCCCTGGGTAGAGGTGGTTGTAGTGGTAGGCACCTGGCACCCCCTGGGTAGAGGTGGTAGTAATGGTAGGCACCTGGCACCCCCTGGGTAGAGGTGGTAGTAGTGGTAGGCACCTGGCACCCCTGGGTAGAGGTGGTAGTAGTGGTAGGCACCTGGCACCCCCTGGGTAGAGGTGGTATTAGTGGTAGGCACCTGGCACCCCCATGGGTAGAGGTGGTAGTAGTGGTAGGCACCTGGCACCCCCTGGGTAGAGGTGGCAGTAGTGGGAGGCACCTGGCACCCCTGGGTAGAGGTGGTAGTAGTGGGAGGCACCTGGCACCCCTGGGTAGAGGTGGTAGTAGTGGTAGGCACCTGGCACCCCCTGGGTAGAGGTGGCAGTAGTGACAGGCATCCAGCCCCCATGGGTAGAGGTGGTAGTAGTGGGAGGCACCTGGCACCCCCTGGGTAGAGGTGGCAGTAGTGGGAGGCACCTGGCACCCCTGGGTAGAGGTGGTAGTAGTGGTAGGCACCTGGCACCCCTGGGTAGAGGTGGTAGTAGTGGTAGGCACCTGGCACCCCCTGGGTAGAGGTGGTAGTAGTGGTAGGCACCTGGCACCCCCTGGGTAAAGGTGGTAGTAGTGGTAGGCACCTGGCACCCCCATGGGTAGAGGTGGTAGTAGTGGTAGGCACCTGGCACCACCTGGGTAGAGGTGGCAGTAGTGACAGGCATCCAGCCCCCCATGGGTAGAGGTGGTAGTAGTGGGAGGCACCTGGCACCCCCTGGGTAGAGGTGGTAGTAGTGGTAGGCACCTGGCACCCCCTGGGTAGAGGTGGTAGTAGTGGTAGGCACCTGGCACCCCCTGGGTAAAGGTGGTAGTAGTGGTAGGCACCTGGCACCCCCATGGGTAGAGGTGGTAGTAGTGGTAGGCACCTGGCACCCCTGGGTAGAGGTGGTAGTAGTGGTAGGCACCTGGCACCCCTGGGTAGTGGTGGCAGTGGTGACAGGCATCCGGGCCCCTATGTGTATATGTGGCATTGGTGATGGGCATCCCGCCCCTATGGTGCTGCTGTTTCTGGAGTAAGTAATTTCTGCATCCCTGTGTGTGTGTGTGATATGTCTGGTACGTGTAGTTTGTGTTTGTGGTTGGTGTCTGACTTACCTTCTGCGCCGTACGCGTCCGTGCCTGTTCCGGTAGTAGATGTAGAATATTGGTAGGATCGGAACGATGGGATTCATTGTTGGTTCGTCTCGTTCATCTTCGTCGTTGCTTCGCCTCGTCCTCGTCGCTGGCGTGTTCGTCTCGTAGCCGTGGATCGTGTTGTGGCACGAATCAGAGCTTGTGTGCGCCTCTCCCGGATGCTTTGACGTGCCGTGCGTAGCGACGGGTTCGGCGCGTACGGGAAGCGCATCGTACTTGTCCGGCCGGACGGGGCTGCTTTTTGGCTTCCGGGCGACTTGTATCTGCGTTTACGGATCCGGCTCGGTCGGGGATCCGGACCTGGATTGGGTGAGTACGACTCGGTCGGAATCTGCGCTGTTGTGCGCATCGTACTTGTTCGTTCGGATTCATGTGCGGATCGGTTGGGAAACAGGCATTCGCATGGCTTTTTTCCCGACCGAATGGCGTTGGGTGCGTCTCCGACCGAGATCGGAATCGACCCCTAAGTCTTGGATAATTATTCTTCGCAAAACCCTCCTTAGGGTCCTGAGTAGACCAAAGCAGCAGGCCACAAGTTTCTTGGGTTGGATCTCCATGGTATGATTATGATCTATCCAAAAACACAGACTTTTTATTTCAGTTTTAGGAGGAGGTAGGTCTCCTAAGTAGTTGGGCCATTGTAGTTCATCCCAAAGCGAGGAGTTGTTGCCAACCACCAGCACCTAAGTCTTATTTCTATTGAGTTTAAGGCTGTTGCTAAACATCCAGTCAGTGACATCTGTGAGACATGCTTTAAGCTGGATGGAAAGAGATGTTGTGTCAGGTGTTAGGGAGATGGTTATATGGATATCATTGGCATATGATACCATTGAAATACCATGCCCCATTATGATGTCTGCCAATGGTTGGGCATACACATTAAACAGGGTGGGGCTCAAGGATTAACTTTGAGGCACCCCATGATCAAGAGTGAGTATTTTAGTGCAGAAAGTTTCCTCCCAAACTGGAAAGGTTCTATTTTTCAGAAATGAAGATAGCCATTTAAGGGCATTTCCGGCTATGCCTATATCTTCTAATCTCCTGATGAGATTCAGGTGGGAGACCGTATCAAATGCGGCACCTAAATCAAGAACTATAACAGTCACTGACCCATTAGTATCTAGAATTGCTTTCAGTTCATCTGTGATGGCTAGCAAAGCCATGTCTGTGCTATTGCCTGCTCGAAAGCCTGTTTGAGAGTAGTGGAGAATTACTTGATTCTCCAAAAATGAAGTACAATTTTTATTAACACATTTTTCAGCACGCTTACAGATAGCTGGAAGCAAGGAAATTGGTCTGTAGATTTCTGGGGTTGTTGGATCTAGTGAGGGTGTTTGTCAAAGTCACTTTAGCATGGCATGATTCCCTGTTTGCACCACTTCACTTCTATCAAGACTGATTAATTATATTTGCTAAGACCAAACAGATCACCTTAATTGATGTCAGTAAACTTTCAATATCTCCTGTATCAATCTTTGGGAAGAAAGTTAAATGCATCTTCACGTTCTCCATCTGGAGAGGTGGGATATCATTAGGCCTGGGTGTAAAATTCCAATCCGCTTGCAGAGTTTATGGAGTTTTTCCCATTCCGTGCTCAGCGCAGAGCGTGGAGTTCTGAAAAACTCCACATAGTGGCACAGAGCAGAGTTTGTTCTCTCTTACAGCTCACCAACGTTAAGTTGTTGAGAGCGAGTGAGGAAAAACATATGCTAGACCACCTCCCTGTGATATTTCTCAATGCCGGAGATCGCAGCAGATCGCTCCTGCTCACATTGAGAAACCTGCTGCTTGCATTGAGGAAGCCTATGCTCTAGTAGAACATCTACTCAAGCAGCAGAAAAAAGCAGCACCCTCTCGTGCTGTGCGTGGTGCCATTCACACTGATTCTACAGCACGGGACAAACTCCAGGTGCTAAAAATCAGCTTGAGAAACGTGACTTACCTCACTCCGCCCCTTGTGGAACTCCGCAGAGTGTGGCTGATTTTTTCAACACTTCGCGAACAGCTTCCTCCAGATTCTTTCCTTTCTTTTAGATTATTTTTTTAGCATTAGTAGATCACTAGTGAACCACGGGGCCCTCATTTGCCTGCATTATCTTTCTGAATTATTTTGGGACTAATTTGATATAAAGAATTTTCTACCCAGTCTTCAAATATGCAATGTATTTGATCCATGTCTCTTACTAATATTGGAACAGAACACAGTCTCTGTTGTTGTGTGGGAGTAAATTTACCTCCGCTTTTATTGAGGTGAAAAGGGATTAAATGATGATCTGACCAATGCAAAGGTATTGGGGTGCTTGCCCTTAACTCTGGAATATTTGAAAAAATAGGGTGAAGGAGGTGCCCTTTTTCGTGAGTGGTCTGCAGAACTCTCTGTTTATGCTGAATGGCCTCTAATTTTAAAGTTAAATTGTTCGCATTGAAGGGGATATTCTCAAGAACGTGCGATAATCATCGCCAAAAAAGGCTAACGCACATTTTCATATCACCGTCTATCGCGAGAAAATAACTCTGTGTTAACGTCGTATTGTCAACACAGCGGTAACATGCGACAGTCTCCCGATAACGCGTCAAATGTCAGCGATACAACTACCGCGACGGCGATAAAAAAGGAAACCCGAACGTGAAAAAAGTTGCGATGGGCCCAACCGCGATAGAAAAATCGTCGACAAGCAGCGCCAGGCCTGAAATTCACACACGTCAGGTGGGAAAAATCACTACAAAAGGAGAAAAAAAAACACAAACAACTGCGAAGCACAATGGAGGCAGCCGGAGTAGGAACAGAGGATGAGCAGAACCCCACAAGCCCCCCGGAGGACCAGGCCGGGACCTCGGGGTCAGGGAAGGTCAAGGACAGGAAGAAGAGGAAGACGCGGTTCAGTCCGCAGGAAAACAGGATCCTGATAAAGGAGGTGATGAAATACCATCAACAACTGTTTGTCACCTCCAATGTTTCATTGGCGACAAAAAATGGAATATGGCAGTCCATCGTGGACAAGGTGAATGCAATCGGAGTGCTGAGGAGGACAATGGAAGAGGTCAAGAGGCGCTGGAATGATGTGAAGCGCAAAACCAAGCAGAAACTCGCCAACAACCAGAAGGCAGCAATGCAGACTGGAGGTGGGAGTCCAGCGCCGCAGGAGGAGCTGGTCGAGATGGAGGAAATGGTCTCCACAGTCATCAGTGTGGAGACGGTGGCAGGAGTTGGGGGACCGGACACTGCTCGGTAGGAGCCGACACAACAGCAAGAGGGTGAGTAACGACCAGGGACTGGGGGACGGGGGGAGATGGGCACAATGGCACACATGCACAATTAAGCATAGCACAGTGCACACCCACGATTACTCTGGAGCATGTCCCTGATCCCCTTGGCACACTGCAGCACACTTCGAAACTGCAAGTAGGCCCACGTCGACTATGTGCCCAGAGTGGGCCCTCCCCACACATCACTAATCTCACAACAAAGCCATGCACAAGTACAAACACACATCCATGATGTTGTTGAAATGTCCACTGTCCCGCATCAAATAGGCAGCTCCTCCCAAACAGTCACAATGTACATTGTCATGCAGTTAGTATGTAAACCTGTACAATGCGTCAACATACATGTGAAAACAATGTTAAACTGCATCTCCCCTTTACATTGCAGAGGGTGAATCAACACCTCCTGCAGAGCAGACGGTACACCTCTTCACTGATGATGAAGAGGACCTCCCCTCCATCGACACCGACGCCCTCCAACAGCTCATGGACAGCTTCGGCACCCCACCTCCAGGAGCAGGGCAGCCCAACTGCATCGAGGAATCCCCACCCCCTGCACAGACCACACAGCAGGAAGCACCCACCACCACGGCTGTCTCCAAGGACCCCCACGACCAACACATGGCATTCCAACGCCGTGTGTTAGGGTGCCAGGAGAAGATGGCTGATCAGGTGCGGGTGGGGTTCGACCTCATGGCAGCCAAACTAGATGCCATACGTGGGTGTCTAAGTCCCATCAGGGACCACTTACAGTCCTTGACGGACACCCACAGTCCGCTCCATGCTCTCCAACGAACCATGGATTACATCGCTGGAGTCCTGACTCAGAGACAAGGACAACTGTCTAGTCAGAGTGGCTCCAGCGGTGTCATCTGGGAGTTGGGACACATGCGGAGGACCATGGAGAACATGGAGCGGGTGCAGGCGGAAAGAATGGCTGCCACGGCTGCACACCAGTGTGATGTAGCTGGGATCTACCATGCCCCGCAGATCCTCGTCATGGCATTGCTGCCACAAGGCCTGGCGCAGATGAATGCTGCTGCTGCTTCGACATCCACATCTCCGCCCCCTGATGTGTCAGTGCCTCACAGTGCGGCAGACAATCCACCTCCGGCCCCTGATGTGTCAGTGCCACACAGTGCGGCAGCCAATCCACCTCCGGCCCCTGATGTGTCAGTGCCACACAGTGCTGCTGACAAAACACCACCACCCACATGTGAGGCACATGAGACATCAGAGGACGAAGATGCGGATGAATCTGCCTTACTGGTAGTAAGGAAGTGGTAGCATTCTTCTCCGCCATATGGCCTGTTTCTGCTTGGTTCTGCCCTCTGCATCATCACCTTCCACTGTCCCCCGATGCACTCTGCGACACTCACCTTGGACCTCGACACGGACTGCCATATTCTGTTTGGTCACCAATGACACAGCTATCAGACTGCGGACTGAACTCTTTCTCTTCCGATGTACTTGTCATTCCCTGAAGGACTCTGGCTGGCCCTCCACGGGCCAACAATGTAAAGTGGGGTTTGCATGGCCCTGTACTGCTCCAGCTACAACACTCCACTGAATGTGCATTAAACAATTAAAATTCACACAGATGTGTCATGTCTATGATCATTCAAGTACGGAAGTATGGATGAATGTCGGGTCAGTGATTCCCCCTTACATCAATAGGCCTTCAGCCCCTTGGTTTACTGAGGCACTTAGGAAAAGTAAAAGCGCCTGTAAACGCCTGGAAAGGCTGTGGCGCTCCAACTACAAGCCGACTGACAAAATTGTCTATAAACAGGCCCTTAAGGAGCACTACTTGAAGGTGCGTGAGGGGAAGAAGCTCTTCCTGGCGGCCAAAATTGAGCATGCCGGGAATAGAAGCAAAGAACTTTTTAATATTAGTATCAGTTTGAACAACGGTGGACCACAGGTACCGCACCTCGTGCCAGTTCCAAAAAATAAAGTTTTGATGCGCAGATCTGCCCCTACGCCAACCGTTGCGTGGCGTCACTGTGCTCCAGATCAGAAAATCAATCACTTTCAAAGGGCGTGCGCATCACACAAAGTCCAATAGTCAATTGTATTTACAAAAATTGTGATTTCTTTATTTTCATCAGTATAAAAAAGCATTGAACATTAACACTCCAGCCTTTTTAATATTGTTAAAGACTTCTCCTCCCCTAAAGCTATTAGTAGCCTGTTCGTCCCCAGTGAGGAGTGGTCCAATCAGATGGCCTGTTTTTTCTATGATAAAATTAAGACTATCCAAGACTCTTTCGGAGTCCAAGACTCTGTGGGTAGAGGGGAGAAAGATCTGCCCTGCCCTAGTAGCTGCAGGGCCGGCCCCTCTCTTACTGAGTTCCCTCCTATGTCATTGGATAAATCCATGGCGCTTTTGAAGGCGTTGAAATCTGGCTCACCCGCAGATCCTTGCCCGGCCAAAACCATGGCAGCTATTGCGGAGGTAATTAATCCGGCAGTTAATGCAGTTTTGAATACTGCCCTCCAGACGGGGGAAATGCCGAAAAATTGGAAATCTGCAAAAATCCTTCCTCTCCTTAAAAAACCGACGGCCGACCCCTCGGTGGCCGGTAACTATAGGCCGATATCCCTATTACCATGCCTCTCCAAAGTCCTGGAAAGCTATGTTAATGCGGTGACCACGGACTACGTGGAGGCTAACCATCTTCTCCACCCTAGTCAATCTGGCTTCAGAGCCAATTTCAGCACGGAGACTGCCCTTCTTGAAGTTGCAGAAACCATTAAAATCACTTTGGATAGGGGGGGCAGAGCGGCTCTGGTGCTGCTGGATCTCTCCGCAGCCTTCGATACTGTGCCCCATAGTGGACTTGTATGCAGGCTTCAAGAGGGGGGGATTGGAGGCACAGTGCTAAGATGGTTTAACTCTTTTCTGAAAGACCGCCAGAAAACCATCTGGTCTCCGCCTTTCTCGGCACTCATTCCCCCTATGAATGTGGGAGTCCCTCAGGGCTCAATTCTCAGCCCCACATTATTCAATGTTTATCTGGCACCTTTGGCTCGGCTCGCCGAGAGCTATGGGGCAAAGATAGTGTCATATGCTGATGACACGCAATTACTGTTTACCTGTGAGAAGAGCTTGGAATTTAACAGTAAGGTGATCAATATTTGCCTATCAGAGGTTTTCCACTGGCTCCGGAAACACCAACTGAAGTGCAATACTGAAAAATCTGAGGTGATGTTCTTTGGCTCTCGGTCCTGTGATTTATGGCATCACTGGTGGCCGCAAGACATGTCCCCTCCCACCTCAGCTGTCCAGACTGTAAAAAACCTTGGCGTCAAATTTGACGACTCTCTCTCAATGAAGGCCCAGATCCAATCAGTGGCCGGGACCTGTTTTGGGATACTGAGGATGTTGAGAAACTTTCTCCCGCTACTTCCGGTTTCTCACAGGAAGACGATAGTCCAAGCTCTGGTGGTGTCGAGATTGGACTACGCTAATGCCTTGTATCTCGGCATCCCTGAATTTTTACTCAGCCGCCTTCAGGTGGTCCAGAATGTGGCGGCCAGAGTTACTCTTTTGGCTGGACCGAGAACTCACTCTTCTCCCCTCCTGGCTTCCCTGCATTGGCTACCCATTAGGAAACGGATCGCCTTTAAATCATTGGTATTGGTTTTTAAGGCCTTCCATAAAATAGGCGCCCCATATCTTGGGGACAGAATGCAGCACTATAGCCCGTGCCGTACTCTGAGGTCATCCGCCAAGTCATTGATTATTACACCCAGAATTCGGCTTTCTCGGAGAGGAGGTAGATCCTTTCAAGTGGTGGCGTCTCGCCTCTGGAACAGCCTGCCCCTCGTGCTGAGGCAATCCTAGGATCTCCTCACATTCAGAAGGAAACTTAAAACTTGGCTTTTTCAACAGCAGCCTTAGGCCGAGGTACTTGAGCTCAGCATTGCGGGTCGCTTTTTGTTAGCGCCGGGACACTCTTGGGAGTAGCCGTGCGCTTAATAAATACCCGCTAACATAACATAACATGTTGCACATGTTGTGGGACTTGAGTCACAGGGTGCAACATTACCGATTGTGGACCGGGTGGCGCCGACACCACATCAGAGACGCACGCATTAGTCACCTTCTTGTCCAGGCCAGAACGGAACCACGCCCAGAGCGCCGGGGTCATCGTTCACACCCCTATGCTGGACTGGCATACGCCAGGCCAGCCCACTCCGCTTACGCTTACAGGGGGGGACGACAACACTACATGTCCCAGGTCTTCCCTGTAGTGATCTGCTGATCACAGGTCTAGTTGTCAGCATGCCACAGCCACTCCCTTAGGGCTGGTTCACACCCACACCACACCCATCCAGCACATGCGTCACAGGACATGTGACCCAGCCAATAAAAGGGACCGGGCGCACGTGCCCGAGGCTATTTCCGCTATCTAGCTGAGTGTGTCTGTGTGGTCATTATTTATGTATGAGGGCCTAGGGCCCTACCACATCACATTCCCCACTGCCAGAGGTGACATAATGGCGTCCGCATGACGAGACTCAATTATAAAGGGCCCATGACTTGAGGTGCACAGAGTTGGTGGCATCCGAGGCACTTAGGCCGGCATGGGCCTACCGCCACGTGGCGATGACTTGAGGTGCACAGAGTTGGTGGCATCCGAGGCACTTAGGCCAGCACTGGCCTACCACCATGTGGCGATGACTTCAGGTGCACAGAGTTGGTGGCATCCGAGGCACTTAGGCCGGCACGGGCCTACCGCCAAGTGGCGATGACTTGCGGTGCACTGAGTTAGTGGCACCAGAGCTGAGCGGGTGTGCAGCCTGCGATGATGCGTAGGCCTCGATACGCCGTCCTGCCAATCAAGATTCGATTTGAATTGTGATCCCAGCTGGACCGCAGTGTACACCGAGGGCAGCAGGCTGCACAGACATGACTCTGCGGCGCTGCAGGGTGCGCTGGGGGCCGGTGGCGCAGAATCCAGCGATCGGCTGAGGAGGTTGCACCCTCTTGGAGACACGCCGGTGGCGGCAGGTGAGCATTGAGGCCTGGGTGCGCAGGGGCGGGCACTCATCGCTGGTTGGCGGACTGGTCTGGGGACCATGGCTGGGGTGCAGCAGGCGCACAGGATCGCGTAGGCACCACCGGTCACGGTGGCGCCCTCGTGGCTGGGTGGGGGGAGTGAAGGTGCAGGGGTATCAAGCTGATACAAACCTTGATGCTTACAGGTATGAGTAATCCTGCATCATGAGACCGTAACAGAAGTTAGTGTGACCGTAACCTTCCTTTTCTTTCCTACGAAGGTTACGACCACACGTACTTCCGTTACGGTCTTTTTGTGCAGGATTTGTCTTTCCTGTGAGCATTCCGGTTTGTCCAAGTGCTATACACTGTACCAGATTAGGTTTGTGACTATACGGACGCTTGACCATTGTCACCATTTGTCCAACAGGTTACTGGATACTGACTTCCGGAGTATGGAATGGTATTGGGGAGTTCCCGCCGCATATGCAGTTACTTGAATCCACACTTTGCCCTGATGAAGTTCCCCGTTCGGCATTGGCTGTGCTTTTCGTATTGTTTATTGTTGTATTTGTAATAAAGGACTGTTTTTACACTACTGTTGACTACTGGACTTCATGACCGTGCGCACCCCCATTTCAGTTACTACAGTTTTGGATCTGGGGCACAGTGGCGTCTGGCAACGGCTGGCGTTGGGGGTTGGTTGAGCAGGAACACTACGAATTGGAACTGTCGTGTGGTGCAGTTATCGGGGCCCGCCGTTACTATTGTGGACATGCATCCATGACATGGGTGAGGACGTATGATAGGGCTGGCCGTGAGACTCCTCCGACTCTGGCAGTTGTTGTTTGGGAGGTACCAGGGGCCAACAGGTGCAGCACAGCCAGCAGCTTCATCTGCGGAGGGATGGTGGTTGTCCGCCGTGTTGGTACCGTCAGCCTGTGGGCAATGTGGGTCAGGATGTGGAGGATGGTTGTCCTTTTGTGCCTGTAGTGGGCAATTACTTCCTCTGGCGTTGAGTCTCTGAGGCTGGTGGGTTTTGGAAACGTCCGCTGTCCTGTTCTGCGCTGCCTCTGTGGTAGTCAGGGGGGGGGCCGGGGGAGGGGTCTGGGGGTGGTTGCGGTGGGTGTTGTGGCCCTCTTGGGTCTCCAGCCTGCACGATCATTGTCTCCATGGCATCTGTTGGTCTTCAGATGTGGCTCTGGGCTGGGCTCCCTTTCTACTGCAGTTTGTTGTCCTGCTTAACACCAGTAAAAGGCAGGTGTTAAATCCCTGCTGCTAACGCGCCTTATCGCCTGTTTTTTGATGGCATCACAGATCTGGCTGGTCGTTGTGAATGTCGCGAAGTGGTGTTTTCGTGTGTTTTTGCACGGGAACGCCTACTCTGCATATCATTAGCGTTAGTTGTCTCTCTCATCCGTGGCAATGTTTTTTGCGGCAGCTATCGCTGGAAAACTGGCGATGTGGTCAGTTTGCACCAGCTTGGGAATGGGGTGATAATTCTTTCGCCACTTTTGCTGCGCTAAAGTGCCGATAACTCGGTGATGAGTCCTTGAGAATATGCCCCTTAGTATTCTCAAAATGGAGATTTAGGTCTCCCAGTACTAGATAATTAAACTTCTGCAAAGATTGTTCAGCTAGGATATCGGGCAGTGCTTGTATAAACTGTGCTGGGGCACCTGGTGGGCGGTATATGAGAATTCCTAACAGCGTGAAGGTTTGAGAAAGTTCATATACAAAGGTTATATTTTCACAACCGGGCACAGGTAGGTTGGAGAATTTGCCCTTTAGTTCTTTTTTAAGGATAATGGCTACCCCACCTCCCATTTTGTATTGGCGATCAACTTGTGCAATAGCATTCTCCTGTGAGAGAGTGATCATAGTGTCTGGCAAGCTGCCAGGTTTTGGTAAGAAAATGCAAATCTGGCATATTCTCTTCTAAAAAGAGTAAAAAGCTCTAACTTGCCTCTGGGGAGTGATCTGCAGTTTACCAGGTAGAAGCTCCACTTTTCGCAACTATCTTCCTCTATTGACAGCTTATTCTTATATCTTGTATTATCTAAAGAGCTAAAATGTTTAATACATACTTTACATATATAATTATCTGACTGCAATACCTTCTTGGGTGTCTGAGCTATTAAGGCAGTCCTTACTTACAGGATTTTGGAGCTTGAGGAGTTCGTCTCTTTGATAAACAGTTGGGGTTGAAAGCAAATGAGCAGGGATTATGGCCCAGGCCCCGTCCGTAAGTTGACGGGTGCAGACGGGCTTGCCTTTGGACCACATGCTGCGCGCGCCCACTGCCTGTCCGCTTTCTGAGGCTCATTTAATAAGAGTCGGAACTTGACAACTAGTACGCTGTCCAATATGACGACCTGGTCAGTCTCACCGCAAGTTCAGGCACTAAACACGGTCAGAGTAAGATGCGGTGTGCAAAATATGCTTAAATGTGTAATATTAAGATGGAAGATAAGTGCAATGACCGTTTCAATGAAAATATATTGAAAAAACCCTCTTAACAGAACTATTGTGAGTAGCAGCAGTGGATTGCTACGCTTTGTAATTCCCTTTTGAAACGGATCCTTCCGATAGCATCCTTATCATACCTTGGCACGGAAAACCTTACAGGTTGACACATTTTAGCAGTCGTATACGGAGAATCGGGCCATTTGCGACCTCCAAAGAGTTGTTTGGCAGTCACTAACCCAATTTTGCCTGTCAGTAACCTATTACCGAACTGCAAAATAGGGTTTATGAGTGGATATTAGGAAGGGGCGTTTCAAGGGCGTCTCTTCCTAATAGCGAGTCGCAGGGGCAAGTATGAATGTTTTGCAACCGGAATGCCGTTGCAAAATATTCATATTTTACCTGACAGGGGTGGTACCCTATTTGCAAGCGTGAAGGGGTCCGAAAGGAACGCCTACCCCTTTGTGAATGTGGGCACCAACACTTTATAAGAGCAGGCAGTGGTCCCACAGACCTTTGCCTACTCTTAAAAAATGAAAAGGTTGCTTTTCACTTCATTTTTTAAATGCACCCCATTTTCCTTTAAGGTTGCATTTAAAAAAATGCTTTATTTAAAAAGCGATCACAGGCATTGTGGTCTGCTGACCCCAGCAGGCCCCTATCCCTGTAATTACAAGCCATTCCCAATGGGTCGCAAGTAGCGACCTGCCTCATGAATATTGATGAGGCAGATTAATTGCGACCCCATTAGGAATCGCAAGCAGTGTCTGAGACACTGTTGTACATCGCATTTTTTCAAGTTCCTAATTGCGAGTCTCAAAAAGTCACAATTAGGAGCTCGCAATATGTTTCCGTCGTACATGTGGCCCCAGATACTTACCCAGCCCTATACCCTAAAAACACCATTACCACCCAATTCCCCAATACACCTCTAAACCCTAAATGCCCTTACCACGCTATATCCTTACCCATCCCTAAACCCTAAAATCACCCTTACCACCCAATACCGCAACCACCCCATAACCCTAAAAACTCCCTTACCATCCATACCTCTACCCAACCCCAAACCCTAAAAATACCATCACCACCATATACACATTGTTGGACTTGGCCCTTTTTGGCAGGTTCACGCCTAAACTTTTTGCCTTGTCTGTAACCTGGTGTTGGTGATTTTAGGCCTCTGGGCTCTTTCTCACTGTGGTCCAGTGGAAAGTGTGTGCGCTCTCTGTGTACTTGTGGTGAGATTGGCCTGCCCTCCCATAGGAATGCATGGGGGATAAGTGTGTCCATGGTAATTCCTGTTATGAGAGGAGCAGTGTGGTCAAGTCTGGTATGTATGAAATTGTGTGAATAAATGCTGCGCAATGGTGTGCGCAGATTTATTGTGGTTATGTTAGAAATGACAATTTTAGAAGTTGGCATTTCTGTGTGCTATGTGTCTGCCTTCCTGATGTGAATTGCATGTCTGGCTTGTGAGTGACAGGGGCTGGGAGGTGTGTGTGGCTCCAGGAGGGGCAGGGTGAGTCAGCGCTGGGCTGAATAGGACACCTGGGCTAAGGGTAGTGGGAGGAGTAATCCCTGACCCTGAATAGGAGTGTGCCTGCCCTGTACAATGCTGGCTCCGCCCCTGTGGTGTGTCTGAGTACCTAGCCCCCACCTGACAAAGGGGAAGAGGAGCTTGGAAAACAAAGTGCTCCTGAACCAGTTGCATCTGGTTCACCCATGCCCTGCACTAAGACAAAGGAAAGGGGTGTATAAAAGAAGGGGCTGTGACCCCATGTTGGTTGTTCTGTACTTTGGTGCTGTTCCTGCCAGGGCATGCTGCTGCTGGGGCCCAGGGGGGGCTGCCATGAGGGCTTGCCTCCCTGGGCCCTGCATTGCCCTTTTTCATCTCTGAGAACATTTTTGCTGGGACTTATTTTTTTTCCAGGACCTAGGACCTTTTGCTGTCTTCTGCGCCCTGTGAGCGCTTTATCCTAAACTTTCCCCAAAGGAGAGGGAAAGCCTGGGGGCTACGCAGCGCTGAGCTGCAGCCCGTGGTGAGGGAATCCCCAGGGTAGGGATTCCCCCGTTATGCCGTCAATGCGGGTGCCCACCCCGCTCATACTTTTATTTAAATCGCGGGAGCCCACCCCGCTTCAAGCATTTCAAGATGCGGGTGCCCACCCCGCTTTATATTACTTATGAAGAGGGAGCCTACCCCTCATTGCGCCAGGAGAAACAAAGACGGCCGCCGCGATTGCGCGGCGACCCGGTAGTCAGGCACGTCTGCCTGGGACATGGGCGAGGCCGCGAGAAGGAAGCAGTCCGGAGCCTCGCGGGCTCCATACTGAAGTCCCGGTCCCGAGAAGGGGGACCGGGTGAAGCGTGGCGCATGGTGAAGCGGGGCTCCCATGAGTGGAGAGAGCTCCGCAAGCGCAGCAGCATTTTGGTATTTCCAGCGGAGGGGGCCCGAGGCACATTGTCGGTGCCTGCCCCCGCCGCATCCAAAGGGAGGCGGGTTCTCCTGGCCAGAGCTGCACAGGCTCCATGAGGAAGTCCCGGTCCCAGAAGAGGGGCCGGGCGAAGAGGAGCACGAGAGGAGAGCGAGTCCCCGAGGAGCGGGGGCTCTCCCGAAGCGCGCCGCAGCCAGCCGCCTTTGAAGGTGACGCCCTGCGAGGAGGAGTTCCCCCGCAGACCCGGTGAGTGGGGGGGATCATCCATTGCCCAGGGTGGTGCCGATCGAGGCACAGTGTCAATGGCCAGTTTCTGAGCAGCCCCGCATGACAGAGGGCCGCTCCTACGATGGGGGCATTTCGTTCTTAGAGTCCCTGACGGGATGGGTGCATCGGGGCACATTGTCGGTGCCCGCCCTCCAACGTGGTCACATTTAATTTTAGGGCTCCCGGGGGGGGGGGTCCAGAGGGCCCAGGGGGCCCATGCCTCTGTTTGTTTATTTCCAGCTGCGCCGCACCAGCGCGGGCAGCTGCAACGTTTTGGGCCACATGTGTTTCCAGCGGCCCAGTAGGACAGAGGGCACAGTGAGTGCCCAGGCCTAACATGAATTCCACAGCTGCCCCGCAAGTAGGGGGCAGCTGCAACGTTTAGGCCATAGTACTTTGGGGGGCATGTTCTAAGGAGACAGGAGTGAGATGCACTCCTCTGCCCCAGCGCCATGGCGCGCTTTCTGTTCTGCTGCCTTGGCAGCAGCCCTGACATTTTGGACACAGGGCATTTGAGCCCCTTTTGAGAAGGCCAGTTGGCCAGGGGGACTATGAGGTTAATAGGGCGCCAGGCCCTAATGTGATTAATGCCTCTACTATGGTCTTTATTAGGAGACTATGTGCTAAATGTGATTTATGTGGTGCTAGGAAATGTGATTCATGTAGTATGATTTACGCACCCTGTTTTATGCCTCTAACTGTGGTTTATGTATGAGGTTAGTTGCATAATATGGTTTATGCTTGGGAGGTTATCCTCCACTGTGATTTATGCCCCTAATGTGAGTCATGCTTAGGAGGTTAGGGTCTAAGATGTTAGACTGATGAGGTTGGCGTACAATGGATTTGGCGCCTAATGTGATACTGTGCATAATGTGGTTTATGTTACAGGATGATGCTGAGTACAGTGGTTACCAGTGATTACTGGTTGTACTGTTTATGATGTGTGCTACATTTGTTATAAGTGCTACATTTACTAAGTTCGCTTTGTGCTGGTTCTGACAGTGGTCCAGTTGGCCCTGTCAGGTGTAAATAATCCCTTGTAAATATGACCTAGTGCCAGGTGGCACAATGTATATTATGTGAGTACTATTCTAATGTGTTTTATGATAATACAAAGGCTATTTTTGATATAACCTTGTGTGGAGTTCTTTTTGTGGTGTGCCTGGTATGTTGCTGCTGTGTGCGTGCGCAAACGCTTTACACATTGCCTCCGGGATAAGCCTGACTGCTCGTGCCATGTTACCAAGGGGGTGAGCAGGGGTTATCTTTGGCGTGTAACTCCCTCGCCCTGACTAGAGTGGTGGTCTCTGCCTGGCTTTGGCGCAAGCCTTAGCCAACCAGAGATTCCATTTCTAACATTGGTTGTCAGCGGTGGGGATAGGACTTGCGTTTGCGCAGTACCACAGCGACAACTGGTTGCACTACAAGCTCTGCATTTTAGATAGTCACATGGAAAGGGATTATTGTTTCTGAGTTTGTTTTAAGAGTCATTTCTTTGAAATGTGTTTTATTGCACTATGAGTTCGGGGTCCTGCCAAGGACAGAAATCAGAGAATCTAGAGGAGTGACTGCCCTTGTGCAGACTGCTATCTTGGGTTGGCCTAAAGCTGAAGGAGGGACTGCCCTTGTGCCATCGTGCTATTTCTTGGGTTGGCCTGAAGCTGAAGGAGTGACTGCCCCTGTGCTGTCTGCTGGTTCTAGGGTTGGCCTACAGTGGTGACTTAATTGGCATGGAGTAACTGGCTCGGGAGGGTAGATTATCCCCTAAGTGCAGTGTGAGTTTTCTGGAATCCCCAGTAGGGTGGGATCCAGTGGTGGCAGCAAGATGGAGTCCAGTGCAGGAAGTCCCATTCCCAGTTCCCAGAGTATGGTACCTGGTTCCCAGTAAGAGGGGGATAGGTTGAGATTCAGGGGCAGTGAGGAGCTGTCTCCCCAGTCTGGGGGGGGGCGTATGCGGATGAGTGGTGTGTTGCACTGGACGATTGGGTGTGAGTTCTCTGAAATAAGGAGCTTGCATGGGGGAGTGACCCTAGAGGAATGGTGCAGGTGTCTCCCAACCCGCGTGGCGGAGATGGTTCAGAGGAACACAACTAGGTACAGTTATAGTGAGGAGGTTGCAAGGCCTCACATCATGTCCTGCGAGGAAGGTGTGAGACTGGGCCGTATTCCGAGCCTCAACCTCAGTCTCCAGTACTGGATGGTTCTTAGAGGGAACACCAGGAAAGGAACATAGTCTGTCCCGTTGGACTGTTCTGTGTGGGCGACCTCCCCGTTTTAGAGGATCTGAAGAGGCCATTTGAGGAGGATCTCCCAGTGTCTAGAGGGCGTGGAGTGTCTGTAATCAGAGCTCCAGCGGTCCTGGTGTCTGGCAATACCACTCCAGTTGGGAGGGTGCAGAAGTCCAGAGTGAGGGGTGAGAGGGGGAAAGAGTCCCCAGTGGAAGAATCAGTGGGTCAGGGGCCAGCCAGAAGGGCTGAGTCGCCAATGATTGGCCATGGTGACACCACTTCTGTCCTGGGGCATCTTCACGCACTGACAGAGGTACAGGAGGTAGTGAGCTCTGCGCCAGGCAGACTGTCACACGACACATTAGTTATGTGTCACCCTCAGCGGGGGGCATGCGTGCTCTCCATGAAGTCCTGGTTCGCCGGGCATCTGACCAAAGGGTACCGTCCCTGGGTTGGGGAGCCAGGAGCAGGTGTTTCCTGACCTGGACGGCAGGGCAACTGTAATCAGTGTCCTGACCGGTTTGCCTTCTAGGGGTACCACTCCAGTTGGGGGGGGGTATAGGGCTCTGGAAGGGGGTGCAGAGGGAGGGAGTCCTCGCCTCTGACCCCGGTGCAGCTGGTGAATTTGGATCCCAGGTGGTAGACCAGTTGATGGAGAGAGGTCCTGAACTGGTGGGAGAGTTGTGTTCTGGTGGGTGCTTCTCCTGGGAGGGTGCGTAACCCCAGAGGTAGAGGTAGGGTGAGGAGACGCTTTGCCCATGACCTCTAGCCAGCCTGAGGGTGAGGACCCTAGGTTGGAGGATCAGTGGTAGTTTGGACCTACATTGAGAGGGAGAGTGGAAAATGGCTATTGTATGCCAGGGGTTACTGCCCCCACTCTGTGGATTGGCAAGGACCAGTGACGTCTGGGTGGCCTAGGGCCTGGTCCTGGCCGTGGACAACTAAGGAGTACCAGTGGGGTAGCCTAGTTGGTCCTGAGAGTTTTTTCTCAGAGGGAGCCACATGGGGTTCAGAGTGGCGTTGAACCGGAGGGTGTCCCTGCATTGCGGGCCCGCGTCCGTGTTCTATCACCCCAAGCAGGGAAGCCCATCACAGTGGTGATTGGTCTGCCCTGCGTTTTGGCTGGAAGGGGGTTGTGTTGGACTTGGCCCCTTTTGGCAGGTTCACCCCTAAACTTTTTGTCTTGTCTGTAACCTGGTGTTGGTGATTTTAGGCCTCTGGGCACTTTCGCACTGTGGTCCAGTGGAAAGTGCGTGCACTCTCTGTGTACTTGTGGTGAGATTGGCCTGCCCTCCCATAGGAATGCATGGGGGATAAGTGTGTCCATGGTAATTCCTGTTATGAGAGGAGCAGTGTTGTCAAGTCTGGTATGTATGAAATTGTGTGAATAAATGCTGCGCAATGGTGTGCGCAGATTTATTGTGGTTATGTTAGAAATGACACTTTTAGAAGTTGGCATTTCTGTGTGCTATGTGTCTGCCTGCCTGATGTGAATTGCATGTCTGGCTTGTGAGTTACAGGGGCTGGGAGGTGTGTGTGGCTCCAGGAGGGGCAGGGTGAGTCAGCGCTGGGCTGAATAGGACACCTGGGCTAAGGGTAGTGGGAGGAGTAATCCCCTGACCCTGAATAGGAGTGTGCCTGCCCTGTACAATGCTGGCTCCGCCCCCTGTGGTGTGTCTGAGTACCTAGCCCCCACCTGACAAAGGGGAAGAGGAGCTTGGAAAACAAAGTACTCCTGAACCAGTTGCAGCTGGTTCCCCCATGCCCTGCACTAAGACAAAGGAAAAGGGTGTATAAAAGAAGGGGCTGTGACCCCATGTTGGTTGTTCTGTACTTTGGTGCTGTTCCTGCCAGGGCGTGCTGCTGCTGGGGCCCAGGGGGGCTGCCATGAGGGCTTGCCTCCCTGGGCCCTGCATTGCCCTTTTTCATCTCTGAGAACATTTTTGCTGGGACTTATTCTTTTCCAGGACCCAGGACCTTTTGCTGTCTTCTGCGCCCTGTGAGCGCTTTATCCTAAACTTTCCCCAAAGGAGAGGGAAAGCCTGGGGGCTGCGCAGCGCTGAGCTGCAGCCCGTGGTGAGGGAATACCCAGCGTAGGAATTCCCCCGTTATGCCGTCAATGCGGGTGCCCACCCCGCTCATACTTTTATTTAAATGGCGGGAGCCCACCCCGCTTCAAGCATTTCAAGATGCGGGTGCCCACTTCGCTTTATATTCCTTATGAAGAGGGAGCCTACCCCTCATTGCGCCAGGAGAAACAAAGACGGCTGCCGCGATCGCGCGCCGACCAGGAAGTCAGGCACGTCTGCCTGGGACATGGGCGGGGCCGTGAGAAGGAAGCAGTCCAGAGCCTCGCGGGCTCCATACTGAAGTCCCGGTCCCGAGAAGGGGGACTGGGTGAAGCGTGGCGCATGGTGAAGCGGGGCTCCCATGAGTGGAGAGAGCCCCGCAAGAGAGGCAGCATTTTGGTATTTCCAGCGGAGGGGGCCCGAGGCACCTTGTCAGTGCCTGCCCCTGCCGCATCCAAAGGGAGGCGGGTTCGCCTGGCCGGAGCTGCGCAGGCTCCATGAGGAAGTCCCGGTCCCAGAAGAGGGGCCGGACGAAGAGGAGCACGAGAGGAGAGCGAGTCCCCGAGGAGCGGGGGCTCTCCCGAAGCGCGCCGCAGCCAGCCGCCTTTGAAGGTGACGCCCTGCGAGGAGGAGTTCCCCCGTAGACCCGGTGAGTGGGGGGATCCTCCATTGTCCAGGGTGGTGCCGATCGAGGCACAGTGTCAATGGCCAGTTTCTGAGCAGCCCCGCATGACAGAGGGCCGCTCCTACGATGGGGGCATTTCGTTCTTAGAGTCCCTGACGGAGAGGGTGCGTCGGGGCACATTGTCGGTGCCCGCCCTCCAACGTGGCCACATTTAATTTTAGGGCCCCCGGGGGGTGTCCAGAGGGCCCAGGGGGCCCATGCCTTTGTTTGTTTATTTCCAGCTGCGCCGCACCAGCGCGGGCAGCTGCAACGTTTTGGGCCACATGTGTTTCCAGCGGCCCAGTAGGACAGAGGGCACAGTGAGTGCCCAGGCCTACCGTGAATTCCACAGCTGCCCCGCAAGTAGGGGGCAGCTGCAACGTTTAGGCCATAGTACTTTGGGGGGCATGTTCTAAGGAGACAGGAGTGAGATGCACTCCTCTGCCCCAGCGCAATGGCGCGCTTTCTGTTCTGCTGCCTTGGCAGCAGCCCTGACATTTTGGACACAGGGTATTTGAGCCCCTTTTGAGAAGGCCAGTTGGCCAGGGGGACTATGAGGTTAATAGGGTGCCAGGCCCTAATGTGATTAATGCCTCTACTATGGTCTTTATTAGGAGACTATGTGCTAAATGTGATTTATGTGGTGCTAGGAAATGTGATTCATGTAGTATGATTTACGCACCCTGTTTTATGCCTCTAACTGTGGTTTATGTATGAGGTTAGTTGCATAATATGGTTTATGCTTGGGAGGTTATCCTTCACTGTGATTTATGCCCCTAATGTGAGTCAAGCTTAGGAGGTTAGGGTCTAAGATGTTAGACTGATGAGGTTGGCGTACAATGGATTTGGCGCCTAATGTGATACTGTGCATAATGTGGTTTATGTTACAGGATGATGCTGAGTACAGTGGTTACCAGTGATTACTGGTTGTACGTTTATGATGTGTGCTACATTTGTTATAAGTGCTACATTTACTAAGTTCGCTTTGCGCTGGTTCTGACAGTGGTCCAGTTGGCCCTGTCAGGTGTAAATAATCCCTTGTAAATATGACCTAGTGCCAGGTGGCACAATGTATATTATGTGAGTACTATTCTAATGTGTTTTATGATAATACAAAGGCTATTTTTGATATAACCTTGTGTGGAGTTCTTTTTGTGGTGTGCCTGGTATGTTGTTGCTGTGTGCGTGCGCAAACGCTTTACACATTGCCTCCGGGATAAGCCTGACTGCTCGTGCCAAGCTACCAGGGGGTGAGCAGGGGTTATCTTTGGCGTGTAACTCCTCGCCCTGACTAGAGTGGTGGTCTCTGCCTAGCTTTGGCGCAAGCCTTAGCCAACCAGAGATCCCATTTCTAACACACATACCCACCACAAACCCTAACAAACATTTGCAATGCAATCAGTCTTGCATTTGTGAAAGTTAGAACTATTGGCAGTGTAATTTATAATGTATTTTACTTGTGTTGTTTTGTTTGCCGTGGAGTAATGTAACAGTTAAAGCAGCTGACTTTGAAATTGGTGAAGTAAGTTCGAGTTTTAAGATTGATTAACCGTCCTGTGCTTTATGTAAATTCACCAGTAGCGGCTCCTGGAGGGAGTGCTGCGGGGCAGTGGGGCGGGGGAGGGGCAGGGTGGGGGGTACTAAACTCCGGCTTACGGCCGAACTGATTTAAGTACATAAATAAATAAATAAAACGAATTACATTGCGCGCGCTGTATCGCCGATTGCGATGCAGCGCGCGCAATGTAATTCGTTTTATTTATTTATTTATTTATGTACTTAAATCAGTTCGGCCGTAAGCCGGAGTTTCCAACCCCTCACCCTACCCCTCCCCGCCCCACCGCCCCGCAGCACTCCCTCCAGGAGCCGCTACTGAAATTCACTTTGTTCTTACTATTAACGAGTGACTATCACTGTTAATTGATAGATGTTGTTACTATTCAGCTCAGCTGTACTCAATTCATAAGCCTCAGATAGATGAAATGTTGAGACATTCCTACTGGGATTAAGTCATGAAAATCACAAACCACCAGGGTTACCAGATGACTCGGGGTCACTAGAGACCGTGTTTTCGATGCTGTGTGTTCAGTTAACACTACAGTGCACGCAGGGATTTGTATTCTTGCTTCAGTTCAATTGAACCAATGCATCTGGAAATAATATTTTTTTAAAGAACCAGAGCTGCAAACGTTTTGTCTTGGACAGTGGTGAGAGCTAGTTTATATACAACACTGAGTTACAAACATATGTATGCAGTAGACACATTAATCCGCTATGCTGCCTTATTGTCTTCAAGTGACTGCCCCGAGGAGCTGCTGCTGCTTTTTGCACCACATAAGCCATTTATATTCATTACTCAGCCATTGCTGTCTGAAAACCACCTGGCCACCACCAGGCACTTAGCAGTCAGTGTGCTTCCAGACAGGCTACCTCAGTCTCATCAAAATAGAGTAGCCACGTGCACCTTCACTTACACCATGGGAACAGGCTCAACCAGGGTCAGGTGCGAGGCTAAGTGTGGCATCTTGCAGGATGGGGCTTGTTTAAGGCAACCCAGGTGGATGCCATGGAGATGGAATGTGAGGGATGTCATAGACTGTCAGAGAGGTATGTGAAGACAGTTACTGAAGAGCAGCTGTTGTGGATGGATTGGACCCTTTACCTTCAGGAATAAACTACCAGCTTAACCCTACATCTGTCTCTTGGATTATTATAACCAGTCACTTTGTTACACTGGTGACGAGCGGAGGTAGTAAACTACGTACAAGTAGTGAAGCCATCGCAATCCTAAGGGTATCAACATCCAGCTTGTTCCTTACTTCGTGAAGAACACATTCAAGTTAGCACAAAACTGCTAACTTGCTCACTTTGCCACTAGATTCAAGCTAGCCTGGCTGATGAGGGCTGTTAGCCCGAAACCGGTCCCAGGATGCTTGTTTCTGGTCCAGGAAAGATATGGCTTGGCAGTTCGGGCTGGACTGTTCCCATGAGGCACAGGGTCAAGACTGATTTGCATATAGCTGTGTCTGAACTGGGGTGGCAAAGTGAGCTAAAGAACGATGATGGATTCAACCCAGATCTGTGACTGGGGGTGAGTGTCTGAAAAGTTTCAGCGCTCTGTCCATCATTTCCTTGTGTTTGCTTTGTTCACCCTAAGTTGGCAGGGTATGCCCAGACGTGGGTCCCTTGCTCACTTTGCCACTGGATTCAAGCTAGCCTGGCTGATGAGGGCTGTTAGCCCGAAACTGGTCCCAAGATGCTTGTTTCCAGTCCAGGGAAGACATGGCTTGGCAGTTCGGGCTGGACTGTTTCCATGAGGCACAGGGTCAAGACTGATTTGCATATAGCTGTGTCTGAACTTGGGTGGCAAACTGGGCTAAAGAACGATGATGGATTCAACCCAGATCTGTGCCTGGGGGTGAGTGTCTGAAAAGTTTCAGCACTCCGTCCATCATCTCCTTGTGTTTGCTCATCTTCACAACCAGAGCAAGCGACCACAAACGGAAAAGGAAAGTCACTTGGAGGAACAAATCTGGTGAACCATTTGACCATTCGCCGTTTAAGGTTTGGTTCACATAAGGCTGTTCTTAATCTACACTTCATCAAGGTTCCTGGTAATTAACAGTGACAACTCAATGCTCCTGGCAAGTACCTAATCCTGTATTATTTGTATATTTACCCTGGTTTGAATTGGGCAGTTGGATTTCGTCAGTGCTTTCTGCGTGTGAACCAGCAGCACGAGAAAACCATACCAGCTTACCTCATGCTTCTGTTCTTCAGTGCGTGCCATCCTGCAGGTTCTTCCTGTGCCTCCCACTTGCAGCCAGGTGCCGTCGTCAGGAGCGAAGAGGAGTGACACCTGAGAGCGCGTCATCTGATCCACCGTGCTTTGCGGCTGAGGTGTGTACGCCCTTTGCGGTGATAAGCACACCGGACGTCTCACCGCGCACTTTGCGTATCTTCACAACATTGATACACACACTCTTATCAGCAGTGTCAAGAGCAGGTTGTAAAGACGTCTCCTTATCTTTTCCTGGGGCAGGGAGGCACGTGAGTTTTTCATTTAGTTGTGTAAAAGCCAAAACAGCTCAGCTCAGTTTCACGCTAGTTTTAACTAACCCGTGTCAAGACCTTGCTTTTGCGACATGTACTTCATTTTGTTTATGATCTTGATTTACTCTTTCTTCAATCTTCATCCTGCTTACTGGGGGTGTATTTTTATTTGTGTTGTCAGTGGTACACACACTGTTCTTTTTCTGTGCATTTTGGGTAATACCACAGTGATGGGCACACTACGTGATTCTGCTAATTTTGAATACTTCCACAGTGATGCGCACACTAAGTAACTTATTAGGTGAATAGTTGGACTGCATGTACATTAGCCAGTGGTACGCACACTGCTCTCTCCTGTGCATTTTGGATAATACTACAGTGATGCGCACACTAAGTGATTCTGCATTTTTTTTTGTTTGGATGTTTCTGCAGTGCTGCTCACACTAAGTGACTGTTTAGGTGAATAATTGGATGGCCTGTACATTAATAGTCACCCATCCAGTTTTGGTTGCTGGAAAGTATTTAACTCAACATGCAGAATGTACCAGCTCCTCCCTTCTTTTTATCAGTACCTGGGGATCCACCCATTAGGTGGCAGAAGTTGTGCAAGGTCTTTGAAAGTTATGCCAAGGTGTGTGGGGCTTCACGGAGTGCTGAACTGAAAACTGCGCTATTGTTACATTGCCTAGGCTCTGAAGGGCAGGAGGTCTTTGATCATCTGCCAGAGATTGTAGGTGAAGATCTGAATGAGTATGAGGTGTGCATTTTGTAGTTGGATAGGCACTATTTACCAAAATTCAGTACCATTTTAGAACGGTGTCATTTTGGCCGCAGAAATCAAAAAGAAGGGGAAACAGTGGAAATCTATGTAACCACTTTGAGAAAGTTGGCGTCCTCATGCAGGTTTTGTGGGTAGGTTGAAGAAAGGATACAGGATCAATTCATCCTTGGGTGCAACATTGAGAGAGTGAGGGATGACCTGTGGCAAAAAGACAAACCTTCTTTAGATGAGGTATTGGCCATTGTCAAACAAATTGAACATCTCTCAAGTGTGTGGAGGTCATCAAGAAGGATGAGGTTAAGGGTGAGACTGTTCAGGTGGTGGCACACGTGTCAGGTAATAAAGACAAGAGGAAAAGGGTAAATGTTACTCCGGGTAAGAGACCCATCTTTCAAGCCAAATGCTATAGATGTGGGAAAATAGGACATTTAGCCAATGATAGATCTTGTCCAGCCAGTAAAGCAGTTTGCAACAACTGTAAGAAAAAGGGGCATTTTGCAACTGTCTGCAAGGAAAAGGTTGTAAGAAGAGTAGTCAATGAAATTTGTGAAAGGTGTGGTGACAACAGTGAAGTGGAAGAGCATTTTGACTGTGGTCAAATTGTGTTGCAAGTGATGATGGGCAAGAGTAACAGTCCATTGGATGAGGTGATGATCAAGGGTGGCAATAGGAACGTCTTATTTGATTCAGGTGCCAAGATCACCATTGTTTCTGAAGAATTTTATATGGACAAGCTGAAGGGAAAAGTCAAAGTACAGAAACCTGACATTAGACCATGTGTGTATGGTGGCGAACCCATAAAACTGTACATGTACTTCTGGGGTTTGTCAGAGTACAAAGACAGGTATAACTATGCAAAAGTCTATGTGTCACAGAAAGGAGACAGCATTCTTAGCTGGTTTCAACAGAGGGACTTGGGAATTATGTTGGATCCCAACAGTGTTCCTCCTATAGTGTTGAAGGAAGATTTTCTAGTTAAGGAAATTGACCTACAAGACAGCTCTGGAGAGGTGTTTATGCAAGGTCTTGGACGCAGATACCCTCAGGTTTTTAGAGGGGAACTTGGGTGTCTATGTGACTATGTTCACCACATTAGGTTGGTTGATGGATTAAAATCTTTTGCTGGGAAGGTACGCACTGTCCCAGTAGCGGTCAGAGAAGAGATGGAGGCAGAATTGGAAAAATTACAAAGTTTCGGGGTCATTGGCTCCAGTGGTAGCTGCTCAAAAGTCGAATGGTAGTATGCATTTAAGTGTGGACTTGAGGGAATTAAACAAACATGTAATTGTAGACAAATACCCTCTGCCAAAAATATCGGACATGCTAATGTTATTGCAAGGGACCAGAGTATTTTCTAGTATAGATCTCAAGTCCGCATACCATCAAATAAGACTTGATGAAACTTCCAAGGATCTCACAGCAGATTCGTCAGATTACCCTTTGGGTTGGTGTCCAGTCCACGGCCTCTGTCTTTCAGAGGGCCTTGGAGAAAGTCTTGAAAGGGCTTGAGGGTGTGAGAATATACCAGGATGATGTCTTAGTCTTTGGAAAGGATAACGAGGAACATGATACGAGGGTGGATCAAGTGCTGAAAAGGTTGGATAGATATAATCCTACCATCAGGCTAGATAAATGCAACTTTCGAAGAAGCTCCATTGTCTACTTAGGTCAAACAATCACTGGGGAAGGTGTAATACCTAAAAAGGAATCGGTAAAGACCATACAGAACTTGAAGTCCACGTGTAATAGGGATGAGTTGACAAAATTTCTCGGTATGGCCAAGTACTATAACAAGTTTGTTAAAGGCTTTGCTGGAATGTGCGTGAACATGAGAAAGTTACTCAGGAAAGGGGTTAAATTTGTATGAACGGAAGCCTGTGAGGTAGAGTTTAATCAAGTGAAAGTTGAATTGAGTCAGGCTCCCAAATTGCGAAGTTTTCATCCTAAAGAGAAGTCAGTGTAAATTACTGATGCCAGCATGAAGGGCTTGGGTGCTGTTCTACAACAAGAAGTCCAAGGTTCTGAGAGGGTGATTTTGTGCCTTTCACACAGTCTTCGAGGTGGTGAGTTACGCTAAACCTTTGTGTGAAATCTTTAAAAAGAAAGGCATTGATGCAGTGTCCAGTAGGATCACAAGACGGGTGGTGGCCTTACAAGAGTATGATTTTGAGATCAAGTACTTATCAGAGTTGAGGAAAAAGGTAGCAGACACACTCTCAAGGCTGCTTGAAGTGTCTGAGGTGGACCAGCGCATCAGTTGTGAGGAAGAGAAGGAGGCAGTTTGTGAAATAGAAGGTAGTGGGCACACAGAGTGCACCTGGCATGATGCTTGCCTGCTAGATAAATAAATGCAAGAAGTACTGGTTTCTTTGAGCAAAGGATGGCAGTCAAGAATGAAGGGTACCTCTGAGAAATATTGGCACATAAGGGATGAACTGTCAGTGGCTAATGGAATGTTGTTCAGGGGCACAAGGTTGGTTCCACCCCTCTCACTGAGGGAAGATCTCATTAGTCTAGCGCACTCACGTCACCAAGGGATGTCCAAGACCAAAGAAAGGCTAAGATTGACCTATTGGTGGCCAGGCATGGATATTCAGGTGGAAAGCGAGATTAGGGAGTGTGTTCAGTGCGCCATGAGTGAAAAAGCAGCAAAACCCAAAGTACAACCCAAGGTAATTACAGAGCGCCCGGTCAAACCATGGCAAGAAGTGGCCTTAGATATATTGGGCCCAATACACATGGGTGGTGGTGAGTCTTATGTGATGGTGCTCATAGATATGTACTCAAGGTGGCCAGAGGTAAACATTTCCACAGGGATTGAAACCAAGCATGTTGTAAATTTCTTAAAAGAATTGTTTGGGAGAGAAGGGATTCCAAATATTTTATTAACAGACAATGGTATACAGTTGGTGTCAAGAGAAATGGAGTAATTCATAAAATCATGTGGGGTGAAGCACAAAAAGTGCTTGTTATATCACCCGGAAACCAATGGCATGGTGGAGAGGTTTAACAGGGTCTTAAAGTAAACCGTGGCCATGGCTAAAGCAGGTGGTTTGAATTGGAAAGAGGAGGTTGACATGAAAATTGAAGCATACAGGGTTTCTCCCCAGGCAGTCACGGGAAGATCTCCATTTGGATTATTCAAAGGGAGACATCCCAATACTCTGGTAGCTCCAACTTGGGTGAATGACATGGTGTCACGGTCAGTAGAGGTAGGAAGTAGTGCTAGTTGGATGCTCAAGGAGATGAAGAAGATAGATGCTAGTAAGAAAAATGTTGATGCTAAGAAAAGTGTGAAAATAACAAACGTCAAGGTGGGAGACATGCTCTTTATTAAAAAACCTTGTGGAAAGGGAAGTTCAGCTGGGTTTTTCAAGCCCATGAGGGTGGTGAAGGTTTTGTTGAACACTGTCAAGACAGAAGACTCCAGCATATGGAACCTCAAAAGGGTGGTTGTCCTTAAAGAAAGAGTTGTAAAGAAAGTGGCAGGGAAGTCGACCACCTCAAACCTCGGTACTGGAAGAATGTTGATGTCAGACAGCCAAGTGAGAAGATCTACCAGAGAGGGGAAGGTTCCTTACTATTTCAAAGACTATTATATAAAGTGAACCTTTTGCAGTGTGTTCCATCTGTGCTATCTCTGCAAGTCATGTATTATACTTGTGTATAGTTTTGTGTTTGTTTATATTCTGTGGAAGGGAAGTGTGTGGCATCTTGCAGGTTGGTGCATGTCTAAGCCAACCCAGGTGTATGCCATGGAGATGAAATGTGAGGGATGTCATAGACTGTCAGAGAAGTATGTGAAGACAGTTACTGAAGAGCAGCTGTTGTGGATGGATTGGACCCTTTACCTTCAGGAATAAACTACCAGCTTAACCCTACATCTGTCTCTTGGATTATTATAACCAGCCACTTTGTTACACTGGCAACGAGCGGAGGTAGTAAACTATGTACAAGTAGTGAAGCCATCGCAATCCTAAGGGTATCAACATCCAGCTTGTTCCTTACTTCGTGAAGAACACATTCAAGTTAGCACAAAACTGCTAACTTGCTCCTTTGCCACTAGGTTCAAGCTAGCCTGGCTGATGAGGGCCGTTAGCCCGAAACCGGTCCCAGGATGCTTGTTTCTGGTCCAGGAAAGACATGGCTTGGCAGTTCGGGCTGGACTGTTCCCATGAGGCACAGGGTCAAGACTGATTTGCATATAGCTGTGTCTGAACTGGGGTGGCAAAGTGAGCTAAAGAACGATGATGGATTCAACCCAGATCTGTGACTGGGGGTGAGTGTCTGAAAAGTTTCAGCGCTCTGTCCATCATTTCCTTGTGTTTGCTTTGTTCACCCTAAGTTGGCAGGGTATGCCCAGACGTGGGTCCCTTGCTCACTTTGCCACTGGATTCAAGCTAGCCTGGCTGATGAGGGCAGGGTGGGGGGTAGTAAACTCCGGCTTATGGCCGAACTGATTTAAGTACATAAATAAATAAATAAATAAAACGAATTACATTGCGCGCGCTGCATCGCCGATTGCGATGCAGCGCGCGCAATGTAATTCGTTTTATTTATTTATTTATGTACTTAAATCAGTTCGGCCATAAGCTGGAGTTTCCAACCCCTCACCCTACCCCTCCCCGCCCCACCGCCCCGCAGCACTCCCTCCAGGAGCTGCTACTGAAATTCACTTTGTTCTTACTATTAACGAGTGACTATCACTGTTAATTGATAGATGTTGTTACTATTCAGCTCAGCTGTACTCAATTCATAAGCCTCAGATAGATGAAATGTTGAGACATTCCTACTGGGATTAAGTCATGAAAATCACAAACCACCAGGGTTACCAGAAGACTCGGGGTCACTAGAGACCTTGTTTTCGATGCTGTGTGTTCAGTTAACACAACAGTGCAGGCAGGGATTTGTATTCTTGCTTCAGTTCAATTGAACCAATGCATCTGGAAATAATATTTTTTTAAAGAACCAGAGCTGCAAGAGTTGTGTCTTGGACAGTGGTGAGAACTAGTTTATATACAACACTGAGTTACAAACATATGTATGCAGTAGACACATTAATCCGCTATGCTGCCTTATTGTCTTCAAGTGACTGCCCCGAGGAGCTGCTGCTGCTGCTTTTTGCACCATATAAGCCATTTATATTAATTACTCAGCCATTGCTGTCTGAAAACCACCTGGCCACCACCAGGCACTTAGCAGTCAGTGTGCTTCCAGACAGGCTACCTCAGTCTCATCAAAATAGAGTAGCCACGTGCACCTTCACTTACACCATGGGAACAGGCTCAACCAGGGTCAGGTGCGAGGCTAAGTGTGGCATCTTGCCGGATGGGGCTTGTTTAAGGCAACCCAGGTGGATGCCATGGAGATGGAATGTGAGGGATGTCATAGACTGTCAGAGAGGTATGTGAAGACAGTTACTGAAGAACAGCTGTCATGGATGGATGGGACCCTTTACCTTCAGGAATAAACTACCAGCTTAACCCTACATCTGTCTCTTGGATTATTATTACCAGCCACTTTGTTACACTAAGTGACATAGTGATACCTCTTGTGCAATTCCAAAAAGTTTCATCTCATTTCAGTCCTGTCTTTGGGAACACCCCGTGTCTTCGCCTTCAAGAACACACAAGACCAAGTGCTTCCTTTCTCAGCACATTATAGACACCTGGACCTATGTGCCCAGCCTGACATTGCTGCACCGGATCCCAAATGTACGCACCGGTGTGCACACTGTGATTCTAGTATTTCACTGCATACATCAAAAGTCATGTAGAATACGTGGTTTTTCAGAACCTTGAACCCAAAACCATGCCTCCATCTGATATTCACTCTCAATCCACACTTGAGCATAACAAACTTCACGTTTCTAAAATAACATGCCATCTCCATTCTTAAGTGCATGCAGGGATTTTCTTGACATTTTAGAAGTATAGAAGTAACAGAGGAAAAACATTGAGGGAACAGTATGTGTGGAGGTGGAGTGGGGGCAAAGTGAGAGACAGAGAGATGAATGAATGGATGGATGACTCTGTAGGGTGAGGTGGTGTGGTGGATGAAGGAATATAAGGCTCAGTGGGGTTAGTGAAAGATGGTGTTTATGGATGTAGTGGATGGATGAATGGATGGGTGGATGAATCAGTGGTGTGGATGGATGGATGAATGGGAGAATTGATTGGCTGGCTAGATGGACGGACAGACAGATGGATTGATCAGGTGTGTGGGATAGGTGCATTAATGGATGGATGGCAGGGTGGATAGACGGAGGGATGGCTGGATAGATAAATAGATAGATAGACAGACAGACAACAGATAGATAGATAGATAGATAGATAGTTAGATAGATAGATACAGAGAGCTGTAGAGGGAAACCTACACCTTGTATGCACTTATAACTAGATACAGAATGCAGATACTTCAAAAAAAGGAATAAGATGTTTCTTTTAGTCACAACTTACCCTGGAGATGGTCAGAAGAGTGCTGAAATCCTGGCCACCCACCAATTTAAAGCCAGAAGGTGAGGGGCTGTTTATAGTGACCGTCAGTGCCATGTCTTTTTCTAAAGTTTGCTACTTACCCTGCGGAGCGTGTATTACAGACAGCGCGTGATGAGACTGGAGCTCTGTGCACTGCTGCCCTGCTCCTGCTGAGGTGAGGTACAGAGCTGGAGTGGATGCAGCCTCCCTTGTCTTGTTAAAGGAAACCACAGGTGGCACAATAACAGATTCAAAATTTGAAAGTTTGAGGTTTGTTTAGACTAGCGTTGCCCATGCGCAGTGGCCATTTTGGAATGGGATGGCAATTACATACAAGTATTTTAGGGTGGGTGTGCATGGCATCGTAAGTTGAAGCACGTAGTGCCAGCGGGCATCCTACGTTGACAGAGTTGGAATTTTGATCTTCCAGGGAGAACAAACATGCAACAATTTCTAGGATTGCCACTTTCCCAGAGATAGATGTCAGACACCTATTAACAGGGCTCAAGTCCTAAACTAGAGGGGAAACATCAGCAGCACTGACCCTAACTGGCCCTCACTCGTGCAGCTCCAAGAGCTAATATAGTACAACAAACATGATGGTCTCTGCAGTCCCATGCCTAGCCTTCTAGTGGCAAAAGACTCCCTATTGTCTTCAGTCTGTGTGATTTTATTTCAATGGTCGGTATTTACTGCCCCCAGCATACTGCCTGCCCACCTCCCACTCTACTGCACACACATATTTTTCATAACACTGAGAAACATGCACCATTCAGGATATCACATTTTATGTTGTGTTGTGATGTGTCTTGTTTTGTTACGTTGTGCTATATAGTATGCTAGGCTATGTAATATTATCCAGTTTAGTGAATGGCAAGGACAGCAGCATATTGTTTCCTTCTACTGATACACTGACCTTCTACAGTGTTATGTTATGATGTGCTATGGTATGCTATGCTCTGATATGCTATGCCAACTTCTATTATATCACAGACATCTTAGTGACACAGGAGAAGGCCAGGAAGTGGGCTCTTTGGGTTGCTGACAGATTTGTTAGGTTATTAATAAATAGTACACTGTCTTAGGGTTTCTGCACATACAGAGCTATGCACAGGATAATAGGACCTCGGAATATAGTGGTGAGCCAACCATAAACCTTAGCACCCAAAACCCCAACCCAACTAGCCTTAGCGTCCCATTAGCACCAATGTACCAATGCTTAGACAACCCAGAACACGGTATCTCTCTCTCAGGACTCGCAGAGGCAAGAACACTCTTTCGTCACATTCGTACCTGTCCACAACATGCGTATGAAGAGACACTGTATAGGTTAAAATGTTTATTTCAACTTATGTGCTCTGAGGTACAGTACACGTGTCAGTACTAGTAGCATAATACATAAGAACAATATAATCAGCATAGTTACTACTCCATAAAATACGAACGGGGAAAGCATCTCATAAAGCAGTGGATATATGTCTAACTAACATTACCACCCTCCCCGTGCTGGAAGCCAGTTTATTATAATAATAGAAGACCTTTGGGCTTTGACTAGCGAACCCCCATACCTCAGTCTCTAGATGCAAACTACATCAGCAAACAATCACAGCTCTTCTCTCTGGAAAGGTCGTCTCCAAGTGCTATCTTAGAGCAAGCAAACGCATTATTAAAAGCACACTAATTTCTTGATGGCAGCTGTACAAGTGTTATGTCTAGGTGCGAGGGACGGGCCAAATCAGCATAAACCAGGGGGTTGTTATTCGACCTTGTAACTGTTGTTCAGACCGAGCCCAAAAGGGAACAGGAGAAAAGGTGAGCAACAGAATATGCAGACTGTTGCAGAATCACTTGGCAATAACAAAGGGCGAAAGAACAACATCCAATAATAACGTGCGCAATAGTCATCATGGCATCCAGGCCTGCGGAACATGGTCAGACCATCCAGGAGGCCATGATCCACAAGACACCCTCCCTGGACAGTCCATCGGCCGAAACAAAAACGAAGACAGAGTTCCAAACACTTGAGCAGAATTGAGGCTGTCTACTGAGAACTAACGGCAAGTCAATCAATCCAAAAATGTGAATGAGCAGAAAAACGCTATACCGTCCAACAGGACATCATTGGAATCGTCAAAAAATGTAGACGCCATCCAGTCCAACAGGTCAAAGCTGCAGGAATGTTCTTCAGAGTATGGAGCATCCAAAAGCAATGCGGGACAGCTTGCGTGATATTCAATGTAACTTTGTTGTAGGAGGTCCTGAGCAGCCGCCCAGATATCCCATTGTGCCAAAATCCCCAGTGCAGCCGCACGCATCATAAAACCAGCAGCGGAACAGTCCCGTTCATGGGCCTCTAAGGGACCCACCAACCGAACAAAATCCGGTACCGACAATGACGAATTGGAGAGGCAATAATCCATGGTCCATGTAAACGGACATCGGATGCAAGACATCACAGGTTGCACGCAAGTGAAATACGCAAAGCGAAAGGAAAGGGTGTAGGACACACTGATAGTTGCCAAGGGCAGAACATCGAAGCCAACCAGGAGTCGCTCACGGAGCAGCTGGAGGCGTTCGGGATCGAGAAGGGCCCAGTGGAGTGCAGCCATTGCGCAGAAAACAGACCAACAGCAAGACACCGGCCGCCAAAGCGAGGATTAATGGAAATCCACCAAAGACGCTAGAAAAAATGGAATGAATGAATGCCGGTATCACACCGAAAATAGTTTGAAAGGTGGTCACAAGGCCAGACCCCCAACACGTGGTCTGATAAATGGAAGCATTTAGAAATAGAATTTGGGCTGGGATAAGGCAAGCACGGTGCAAGGCCTCAGTGCCTTGCACCTGCCATGGCTTCGAACCCCAAATTGATTTTAAATCCACTGTGTCTTTCCAATATTCATAGCCACCCACCGCCAAGGCGCTCAAAAAGGAACCCGAATATAACAATTTAGTGTGGGTCAACATTATTTTCTTAGTCAATGTAGTTTTTAATTTAAAATAATATGACCCAGGGTTCGATCGATTAAAATCAGTAAAATAGGTGAATTTATTTCGAAGAGTTTGGGAACTACCTGGTACGGGGTTTGGGCAGTGTTCCCATTGGGTGTAAGTAACAGGGCTGCGTAGTGCACTTGGCTTGTGGAGAAAATGATTTCCCCAATGTTGGTAACAATACAAATCGGCATAATTCGCAGAATTCATATACAAGTCTTCAGCATTAAAAGAGGCATAATATTTTAAATCAGCAAACAATGCTTCAACTGCATGCACATCCCAATCATCAGAATGAATATTACTTTTACTACATCACCCATCGAAACTCGAAGGACATTTGGTACATTAATAATTTCTGTCGGGCCATGTATTTGAAAGTTTACCGCATCCCATACTATGCCATCAGCAACTGGAAACGCTGAAATGTTCACAAATGTGTGGTCACGCTTCATGATGTGTGAAGAGGAATGTGGAGCCAAAGTTCCAGCAACACTGTTCACAGCAGAGCGTTCAGGTAAATAGTGACCATTGATGAGTAGAAAGAACACTGTGACAAAGCCAATGGACATGAACAAAAAAACCAAGAAAAGTACCATCCAAATGTATGTCCAAGGTGGAATCAAAAAATTGTCTCTAAACCACGATACAAAAAGACTAAACTTGGACGGGACTTGTGATGAATTGGATTCTGAGTCAAAAGAATAACGTGTCGGGCTCAGTGGCGTTGTTGATTGGTGTGCCACCGACTCCGTGGCGGGATAAGTATATTCGTCCTCGGCTATGCAGGGTGATGCAGGGGTTCAAATATATTTTCAGGCAAATCAACCATCTCCATGGTAACATCAGTGACTGTTCGTGCAGGCGTACCTCGAACGCTTGTCCGATAAATGGCAGGACAAGAGACCGCTGGTGTGACACTATTTAGGATCGGCCAGATGTTGTAGCTTGACATTTTCCACTGAGATGTATCTGTTTTCCTTGCGACCGGGAAGCGGTGGTAGGATGACTGTACGTGTTCCCTTCAAGCCCAGTACTGGAACCGGTGCACGAAAAGAGGGGCCGAATTCTTTCTTGTTCTCCACCTTCTCTCGAACCAGGTCTCCAATCTTCGGAAGCCAGCCGGCAACCGGAATCTGCAAAGCAGGGTCTGTGGCTGAAGGCAAATGTGCAATTGCTAGTTTGTCTCGGGCTTCTTGTAAGTCCTGTAACATAGTAGAATGATTATCTACATCAAACTTGGCGGATTGCGCCGCCATGTCTAGACCATCAAGGTCAGGCACAAACATTCGTATGCCAAAGAGCATTTCGTAAGGGGTCCGCCCACCCAGAGGCCTTCTAGGGAGATTATTAAGTGCACGTTGAACAGTATACAAGTGGGCCAGCCAGTTCCTGCCAGTACCTATAACTCTAGCTGTCAAGGATTGCTTTAAGTCACGGTTCATTCGTTCAACGATAGAGTTGCCCTCAGGCCTATACGGAGACGAAAATTTCACCCGCACCCCTAAGGAGCCCATTGCGTCCTTGTAAGCCTTAGAGGCAAACGCCGGACCTTGGTCAGAATGGAAGGTGCCGCATGCAAAAATTCCCACAAAGACACGCAAATCCCTAATGACATTTCGTGCGTCAGCACTCCGTTGTGGCCAGACCCAGATGAACCGTGTGCACGAGTCCACTGCCACTAAGATATATTTATAGGCAGTGTCTGAAGAAAATGGACCGCAGTGATCCAAGTAAACACACCCAAAGGGTCTGTTCGAAATTGCAAGTGAGGTCTGCGGTGGTCTTGTGACTGTTGAAGGCTTGATCTGTTGACAAACGTCACAGGAAAGCACATAAGTACGTGTATCTTTGTATAAACCACGCCACCAGTAACGCTGCTGCAAAATGGAAATTGTCGCAGACACACCAGCATGCGCCGAAGCCATGCCTTCGTGTGCCGCTGCCATCAAGGAAAGTCTGCGGTCCGCGTTGGGGATCAGCCGAACCCCAACGTTAGGTATTGTTACATAAGGAGCCTGATCGGGACCTATCTGGTAAGAATATTTAGAAGGGAAACCTCTAGGGTAATTAATTCCTTCTTTTGTTGCAGCAATAGCTGCCAAGATATCAGTGTCTATTCTAGACATGGATCTAGTAACTGCTGCTACTGAACACGTGAGTACTGCTGATCTGGCAGCTTCATCTGCCAGACTGTTACCAACAGCGTGTGCGCCCACTCGCTGATGGCCTAGGGTGTGAACCACCTGTGTGAGTGGCAGACGTCTTTGTAATTCTGCCACCCTAACCCAAAGCATTTTATGCTTGATTGTGTTGCCTTTAGCGTCTCTATAGACATTTTGCGACCAAAAGAACAGATTGTCATTGTATGATTGAACACAGTAGTAAGAATCGCACACGATTAAAGTGGTCACATCAGGATTTACGAACTCAAGCGCAAGCACCAAGGCACGCAACTCGGCCAATTGTGCGGTACTGTCCCCGAGTGCCTGTGTATGCACCACAGTGGATTTGAACTTTCCGTTCACAAACGTACCTGCAACAATAGCACATGCGGCTGAATAAGCATGCTTGGAACCCGTGGCCGGTTGTGCCGAACCATCGGTGTAGATCACACAGTCGTAATCCTCAAGCGGCAATAAGGACAAAGGAGGAGGATGAATGAATTCATACTGTAAAAACTCCTGAGTCTGGAGAGAAGAGTCGAAAATGAAAGTGACATCCGGAGACGTCAAAGATGTTGCCCATTGAATCCAACGGGGTGCAAAGCTTTAGAGTTCGGAACACTTGCTTTCGTCACTGCTTCTAGGGCAGGATAGGGTGTTACCACCAGAATGCGTTTTCCCTGTGCCAGTGCGCGCTCCTTCAGGATCGCCATTTGCACTGCTGTTAGCACTTTCTCCACAGATGAGAACCGCATTTCTGCAGAGGTGTATAGATGTGACTTGTATGCGATGGGTACTGTATCACCTTCATTAAAGGTTAAGTACGTGAAACCCACTGCCCCTGGAATGATTCTAATCACCAAGTTTGTGTGGTTATCACGCGTCAAAAGGTATTTAGACTCAAGAAGGTCTTTCTGCAGTGATTGCAGAATGGAGGTATGCTCCGGAAGCCAGCAAGACTTCGAAAAAGTAGGCTGTATCAAGGCATACAGTGGCTTGATACGCTGGGCATATTCGGGAATGTATGTACGTCCGAAATTCAGAAAACCCAGCAAAGACTGAAGCTTCTTCAGATTTGTAGGAGGGCACAGAAGTGCACATTTCTCCAGAAAATGGGGGGCTAAACCCTTACCTTCATTGTTGAGCTCATAGCCCAAGAACAAAACGGTAAACTCAGCAATATGGGATTTTGCAAAGTTAATTTTGTATCCCTGAACTGCAAATTCAAGAATAATGCGGTCCACTCGCGTCAGATGCGGAAACAATTCATCGTCTGTCAGATAAATGTCATCCACATACGAACAGGCGTCTGGATCTATGCCGTCTAATAAAGAGACAACACGAGCGGCAAACACTCCTGGACTATTTTTGTACCCCATAGGAAGACGCCTGAATTTGAACATTTTACCACCGGAAGTAAAGGCACACCATTGGCCACTCTCCGGGGCTAAGTTGTGCGTGTAGAATCCATTTGAAAGGTCAAGGGTCGTTTTGTATTTTTTACGAACAAGACTGTCTACAAGCGCAGAACTATGGGTATTTTGCACCGGAAAGGTCCGACAATGAGAGTTCAAATGCCGGTAATCCAATACTAAACGGTACGATCCATCGGGTTTAGAAACCGCAAAAGGGGATTGTTCATAGGTGATACACAGGGTTCAATCACTCCCTGATATTCCAACTGTGTCAGAATTTCGGAAACGGGGCCTTTGGCTTCACGTTTTATGGGATATTGGGGTTGTGGCTGCGGCAACGATCGCAAAGGTATTTCATGGGGGAGATTCTTCGTCCCAACCCACGTGATTGTGGAATAACGCTGGAGCCAGGGACACAGCCCATTCTGCTGCTAGAGCCTTTGCTTTGTCCTTTGGGACATGTCTAGAAAAGCTCGGAAGGATTACCTCCTCCCCTTTACGCGCAGTAAGTACGAATGGGGGTGGCCAATCCGCCTCTGCCAATAAAATATCATATGAAGAGGTCAGATTTTCCCAAAAAATCCCTTTAATTACCCGCTGTATATCACCTTCAATTTGGAGGACTATATTAAATAGTCTGTCAGGGGGTGCCACTCTGGTGTCTGCTGTTTCAACAGTAATGAATGTTTCAGTTGCTGTCGCCTCCATATGAGGACATAGCGCCTCCCGCACTATGGTTACTTCCGCGGCGCTGTCTAGGAGGGTTACTGCCCACGTCCAATTCAGGAGTCTCGTTCTCACCGTCTGTGGCATATTTCGCTGTTACAGCGGCAACTTTTTTCTTCTGAAATTGGGGTCGAAAACGTTGAGCGTCTTCTTCTTTTCCTCTGACTTGTTGTTGAGGCTGGTCACGTCCCTGTGGGGCCTCACGGGCCCTTCCTCTATCCTGGCGGTCTCCTCCACCGGCCTGTGACGAAGTCTGTGCCTGTAAAGAACGAGGAGAACGCGTATCAGGGATCTGAAACCTATCCGGAGATTTAATTCTCGCTCTATCGCGTAAATCATAAGTACGTTCAGAAGAAACTGAAACCGGGGATGCGCCTCGCGATCCCGGCTTTGTCTGTTGCTTACCCTGTTTTTTCAGCCTCCAGCTCTTTTTAGTGAAGACTGGTTTCTCATCCTTCTCAGATTGAGATTTGGTTTGTTGCTGTTGTGGTTGCGATTGTGTTTGCTGTTTAGCAAAGGCTTGTTACCCAGGCTGTTTCTACCAATAGTTTTGTAAGCCTGGGTAATAATTTTCGGTAATTCGCGAGGCTTGTCCAATTCTGGGACCAAAGCCAAAGCGTTCGCTACTTGAAAGTTCACTGCATCGCCCTTGACATTCGCAAGGATCAGTTCAGCTACTACTTCAAACACTCCCACTAGTCTCATCCCTAATTCCACCGCCGCTTCAGGGCCGTGTTCATCCTGTACTTTTTTAATTACAGAGGGGAGAACTGTCATGGAAGGCGTACCAAAACATTTAGAATATACTGCTGCGAATACTCTACCCCAGTTGTCACATGCTGTCAACTCGGGAATTAAGTCTTTTGGCAAACTAATCGTCAAAATACGATGTTTATCCACTGGAGATGTATGTGGAAAAACTGCCTCCAACTGATCAAATTTTTCTGCAAGCCAATAAGGGAAATAATCCTTATGTTGTGGACGTTTGCCCATCACAGAGTTCACCATGACAGGACTTATGGTTACTCCGGCTGCACCAGCTGGATGGCCGGCAACTCCAGGAGGGCTCCCTGGATGTTGCCAGTAACATATTGCACTAAGGCTCGATGCACTCGTACTAAAGCCGAATACATGTTGCGCAATTCCGCGACTGGTATCGTCATATATCGCGGATGTGGGGTGTACCCGGCCAAAACAGGCCAAGTGGCCCCATCAATAGATAAGGGGCCTAAACGAACCGTGGTAGTCGGTTGTGGAAGGGCGCCATTAAACCAAACACGGTGTTGCCAAGCCGTGAGCGGTACCTCAAGACAAGAATAAGGTATATAATTATTAGGAACTGTGGTGGCTGTATATTCATGGAACAAATCGTCAGTCCCATCCACTGCAGGAAAAGTTACCCATGAGTAGAACACCTCAAAGTGCTAAGCCGGATCGGCTTGTACCACAAAGATCAGTTCGACTCCAGCATCTGGCACTCCATACGCCCGTAAGTGTGTCCGGAGTGCTCCGCGGCTATGCGCCGCAATTTGAACAGCCATTTACGGCTAAAATACTTCGACAAACTAACAGGAGGCAGCACAAGTAGGGTTTTAATCAAGAAAAACCTTTTCTAATAACATCAAGCTTGAAAGAACCTACAATAACTGTAATATAGGAGGTATCACCATCACACACGCTTCCGGAAGCGTACGTGAGGGTTGTGTGGACAAGCACAAGTACTACTCAAGCATCTCGCAAGTAAGCTGCCCCACGTTGGGCGCCATGTCTTAGGGTTTCTGCACATACAGAGCTATGCACAGGATAATAGGACCTCGGAATATAGTGGTGAGCCAACCATAAACCTTAGCACCCAAAACCCCAACCCAACTAGCCTTAGCGTCCCATTAGCACCAATGCACCAATGCTTAGACAACCCAGAACACGGTATCTCTCTCTCAGGACTCGCAGAGGCAAGAACACTCTTTCGTCACATTCGTACCTGTCCACAACATGCGTATGAAGAGACACTGTATAGGTTAAAATGTTTATTTCAACTTATGTGCTCTGAGGTACAGTACACGTGTCAGTACTAGTAGCATAATACATAAGAACAATATAATCAGCATAGTTACTACTCCATAAAATACGAACGGGGAAAGCATCTCATAAAGCAGTGGATATATGTCTAACTAACATTACCACCCTCCCCGTGCTGGAAGCCAGTTTATTATAATAATAGAAGACCTTTGGGCTTTGACTAGCGAACCCCCATACCTCAGTCTCTAGATGCAAACTACATCAGCAAACAATCACAGCTCTTCTCTCTGGAAAGGTCGTCTCCAAGTGCTATCTTAGAGCAAGCAAACGCATTATTAAAAGCACACTAATTTCTTGATGGCAGCTGTACAAGTGTTATGTCTAGGTGCGAGGGACGGGCCAAATCAGCATAAACCAGGGGGTTGTTATTCGACCTTGTAACTGTTGTTCAGACCGAGCCCAAAAGGGAACAGGAGAAAAGGTGAGCAACAGAATATGCAGACTGTTGCAGAATCACTTGGCAATAACAAAGGGCGAAAGAACAACATCCAATAATAACGTGCGCAATAGTCATCATGGCATCCAGGCCTGCGGAACATGGTCAGACCATCCAGGAGGCCATGATCCACAAGACAACACCACAAAGGGGTACAAACACAAAAAGCACCTGAGTGTATTTTTCATGGACAGGAGTTGGGGCTGCTGTCTCTCATCGAGGCGGAGCACAAGTGTTACTCAGAGCTGTTTGTGCGGTGCCAGTGGTGGGCATAGCAGGCTCCATAGTGGCTCCCGTGGGAGAGAGCAGTGCCCCAACCCTGCAGTCTCTACAGTGCATGACCGCTGCTTCCTGCTCTGGAAGAAGGAGGAGGGCTCAGCAGGTATCACAGGAAGGAGGCAGTGTCTGCGCTGCTGCTGCAGCAGATCTCGAGCCACCCAGGTGAGTCTCCTGCGTTACCTCTTCAGTGTTGTCCTGCCTACCAACGGGACAGTAGGAGCCTCAGCATGGATGCTGTCAGGGTCTGCCCACCGTGTCCTGTCTGCAGCGCAGGCTCCTACACTGCCCACTGTAAACACACTTCAGAACACTAAAAAAAAGACAGCACCGCAGGCGCCTCAATGAGGAAGGGGGAAAGAGCAGAGGAAGCACAGCGGCCGTGAAGTGGACACTGCAAGGGAAGCAACCATTATAACCTGGAAATGTGACTATGGCCACACCATATAAAAACAACACAAATCGAAGGTTGATGTAAACAATAAAACACAATTGACATAAAGATGCCACTGCCGTGCACAATATGGAAAAAGTAACAAACACTGTGAACGTGTTACAATTTCACCATAGCAGTGCGACGCTCGCGAAACGGGCGCAGCGCTGACACAACAAAACATGATCACTGTGTAGAACTGTTCTTTCTACATAGCCAAAAAATGCCACAGACACGAAATTTAATGAAAAAAAGTGCAAACGTACAAGTCCTCCGGCAGTATTCCATGTGAGTTAGCAATTAAGAAAAGGTGGGACAAGCAGGAGCCATTATCCAATTAGAAGCAGCATTTTTTAAAGGACATTGACAAAAGCCAATCAAAACTTTGGGGAGGTATCTAAACCCATAGACTGAATATGA
Source organism: Calotriton arnoldi (assembly GCA_963921515.1). Taxonomy (NCBI): domain Eukaryota; kingdom Metazoa; phylum Chordata; class Amphibia; order Caudata; family Salamandridae; genus Calotriton; species Calotriton arnoldi. The sequence continues at coordinate 1,341,614 of CAWUFW010003132.1, forward strand.
TTGCCTACAACAGGGGCAGCCCTACTCCCCAAAACCTGGGGCAATAAACAATATAGTAGCTACAGTGGTTCATGGAAGAACTTTTACATAAAAGAATTAAGTTTAACCACATACAAAACTACAAATAAAGTACCAATAAAGGTACCCACAGACAACACTTTCTTGAAAACAACTTTGGGCTATTAGAATAACTTATTACAGAACAGAAAAAGGATCAAGATAAGTACAAACATATAACATGGTGCTCCCGGGTTACACATAATAAACAGATAAAGACACAAATTATAGTGCATACAAATAAACACAATGGCAGAGGAATGAAAAACAAAATGTCTACTAAATCACAAGATTAATAATGCAGTGACTGAGTCCTCTTTAGTTGCCAAAGGAAACGTCAATGGCGTTTCGACCTTGTCACTCAAAAGGTCATCAACAGAACACAAGATAAATACTTAGAAAGCAACCATCAGAAAATTGATGATGAGTGAATTAGTCACATCAAAGAATCCGACGATTTAACCGAGGATACAGCCTTGCCAAAAAATTTGGGCTCAACAATTTCAAAGATCAGATCAGAAAAATCAATTTTTTTCTAAGGCGACGATTTTTCAAACGGACTGCTTACAAAAGGACACATCCCATAAGTCACAGTGATTCACAATGGAAATTCACTGAAATTGGAAAAAGCGTCAGTGACAGTTCACAGTACTTTCCATGTACACCGACAGAGGCTGAATACAGCTTGTCTCAAAATGAGCACATGCATGCTGCCTAGGCTTGCCCTAAAAATTGCCTTACAACCCAATACCCCTACCCACCCCATTACCCTAAAAAACCTCAACCCTATACCCCTACCCAAACCTAAACTACAAATAATACCCCTGGCACCCTATACCCCCTACATACCCTTTTAAACCCTAAAATACTCTTACCACCCTATACCTCTACCAATACCCAAACTCTAAAAATACTCTTGCCACCCTATAACTCTACCTACCCCCAAACATTAGAAACACCCTTACCACTTTACAGTCCTACCCACCCCTAAATGCTAAAAAGACCCGTACCTCCCCATACTCCTACCCATCCCTAAACCCTTAAAACACCCTTACCACCATATAACCTTACCCACCCTTAAACCGTTGGACCTTTATTTATATATATATATATTATCTACTGGCGGTCGCCAGTAGATAGTTATAGTTACAACCTATTATCCATAGGAAATCCGCGACATTCTATTTGAAATAACTCTCTTGCCGGTTGACGTATCTTCGCGAAATTTTCAAACTTCGTGGGGCACTCCGGTCCGCTCCTACCCTGAAAGTCTCGGGGTGATACGTCAAGCGGGGGCCGAGAAAAAAGGGGGTCCCAAAACGCGTTTTCCCCATGCATTTTCCCATAGGAAACTTTAGACACGGCTACAGCCCGAACTGCTGAACGGAATTACACCAAATTTGGCAAAGAGGTAGTTCTTGGTTCAGAAAGAACCCTTTTTGCTAAATGGTGTAAATCCGTTCAGTAGTTGCTGAGAAAATCAAAAAGTAAAAGTACATATATATCTATGGGCACGGAGGATTCGCGCACCCTGAGCGCACCGTGCGCGCACCGTCCCGATCACGAGCTGCATGTTAATTGGCTGTCAGCTGGCTGTCAACATTCCGATTCAGGAAATGTTGGCAGCCATTTTGCCCCTCGGTAGAACCGAGGGACAGAAACAAGTGCGCAAAGCGCACAAAGGGGGGAGGGTAGAAACACCCTGACCCCCTAGGTTTGCTCAGGGGGTCCCACAAGGACCCCCTGGGCAAAAAAAAAATTTTTTTTTTTAAAAATTGGCAGGATGCGCTCAGGGTGCGCGAATCCTGCCGAAAAAAATCGAAGCGCGGTCTCCCGCGCTTCGATGCTATTGGCCCCCGGGTGGCCCAAGTCCCGGGGGCATGGTGGGGGATAATTTAATGTGTGGGGGCCTCAAAGGGCCCCCAAGCCCCGGGGACCACCACCCCCGGGGCTTTTTAAAAATGGTGTGGGAGGGCTCTGAGCCCTTCCGCAGCCCCGGGGACCACCACCTCCCCGGGCTTTTTTTAAAAATTATTAAACCTGTGTGGGGGCTCCAGCCCCCACACGCCCGGGACCACCACCTCCCGGGGCACTAAACATTTTAATATGGGGGTCCGTTACGGACTCCCAGAGCCCCGGGGACCACCACCTCCCCGGGGCTGTGTACTGAATGGGAGGGGGCCGCGCGGCCCCCTCCTGGAGCCCTTGATGGCCCTGGGGACCACCACCTCCCAGGGCTGGCTCCTGCAGTGTCCCGGGCTGCCTACCCCCAGGACACTGCTGTTTGCAATGACAGGACGGAGCCTCGCGGCTCCCGTCCTGTCATTGCAAACTTGCTTTGGATATTGGAAGAGAGAGCAGGAAACCTGCTCTCTCTTCCAATATCCAAAGCCGATAGCTTTTACACATGGGGAGCAGCATGTTAGCTGCTCCCCATGTGTAGAAGCAATGCCGGCACCCTAGGGACGCGGGAGCCGGCGGGACTGTGGGGGATTGGGGACCCCCCACAGTCCCCAACGAGAGGCCAGGCCCCGGGGGATGGGGTCCCCGGGGCAAGTAGTGGCCCGGGAGGGGGCCACGCGGCCCCCTCCCCAAAAAAATAAATAAATAAAAAATAAAAAAACGGAATGGCCGGCCCCGGGGATGGGGTCCCCGGGGCCTTAAATGGCCAGAGGAGGGGGCCACGCAGCCCCCTCCAAAGAATATAAATAAAAACGAGGCCATGCCCCGGGGATGGGGTCCCGGGGCCAATACAGGCCCAGGGAAGGGGGCCACGCGGCCCCCTTCCCGTTTTTTTTTAAATTACAAATTAAAAAAAGGGGTAAGGCCCTGGGGGATGGGGTCCCCAGGGCATAAAAACAGGAAAAAGGAAGGGGGCTACACAGCCCCCTTCAGGGGACAATTTTTTTTTTTTTTTTAAACGATCGGCCCGCAGGCCCCGCCCCTTCCTTCACCACTCTGCAAACGCGCCCCTGGCGCGTTTTCAGAGGGGCAACGATCCCCTTGAATACTGGGGGTCCCTGGGGCCAACTAGCCCACCAGGAACCTCCAGTATGCGCCAGGGGCTGCGTTGCAGAGAGGTGTAGAGAGGCCACACCCTTTTACACCTCTCTGCAACGCAGCTCTGTGGCGCTTTTTGGAGGTATATGGTGGGCTAGTTGGACTCCGGGGACCCTCAGGATTCAAGGGGACTTAATCCCCCAGTTTAAAACGCGCCACGGGCGCGTTTGCACAGTGGTGAAGGGAGGGGGCGGGCTTCAGGTGACATGTGTGCAAACAGGCCCCGTGGCGCGTTTTAAGATGGGGAATTAAATCCCCTTCAATCCTGAG